>OY101434.1:0-2400000 GCA_956483605.1 Tuberolachnus salignus
CAGAAAAATATCTAATTTGACAAAAATGAGCAAGTGAAGAAAGAATTTTAAGAAAAATTTAAAAATATCAACCTCCTTATCAAATATTAAAGGAATCTACACTTTCTTCAACGAAACCTTAAAACTATTAAAACCCTTAGCTTATTAAGTGTTTTTTTCATCCAATATGCCAGAAAAGTATTTAATTTGACAAGGATGAGCAAATTATGAAAGAATTTTAAGAAAAATTTAAAAATATCAACCTCCTTATCAAATTTTAAAGGAATCTACACTTTCTTCAACGAAACCTTAAAACTATTAAAACCCTAAGCTATTTGAGTGTTTTTTCACCCAATATGCCAAAAAAATATCTAATTTGACAAGTATGTGCAAATTATGAAAGAATATTAAGAGGAATGTGAAAATATCAACCTCCCTATCAAATTTAAGTGGAATCTACACTTTCTTCAACGAAACCTTAAAACTATTAAAACCCTTAGCTTTTTGAGTGTTTTAACACCCAATATGCCAGAAAAATATCTAATTTGACAAAAATGAGCAAGTGAAGAAAGAATTTTAAGAAAAATTTAAAAATATCAACCTCCTTATCAAATATTAAAGGAATCTACACTTTCTTCAACGAAACCTTAAAACTATTAAAACCCTTAGCTTTTTGAGTGTTTTGTCACCCAATATGCCAGAAAAATATCTAATTTGACAAAAATGAGCAAGGGAAGAATGAATTTTAAGAGGAATGTGAAAATATCAACCTCTTTATCAAATTTAAGTGGAATCTACACTTTCTTCAACGAAACCTTGAAACTATTAAAACCCTTAGCTTTTTGAGCGTTTTCTCACCCAATATGCCAAAATAATATCTAATTTGACAAGGATGATTAAATTATGAAAGAATTTTAAAAAAAATTTAAAAATATCAACCTCCTTATCAAATTTAAGTGGAATCTACACTTTCTTCAACGAAACCTTAAAACTATTAAAACCATAAGCTTTTTAAGTGTTTTGACACCCAATATGCCAGAAAAATATCTAATTTGACAAAAATGAGCAAGGGAAGAATGAATTTTAAGAGGAATGTGAAAATATCAACCTCTTTATCAAATTTAAGTGGAATCTACACTTTCTTCAACGAAACCTTAAAACTATTAAAACCCTAAGCTTTTTAAGTGTTTTGACACCCAATATGCCAGAAAAATATCTAATTTGACAAAAATGAGCAAGTGAAGAAAGAATTTTAAGAAAAATTTAAAAATATCAACCTCCTTATCAAATATTAAAGGAATCTACACTTTCTTCAACGAAACCTTAAAACTATTAAAACCCTTAGCTTATTAAGTGTTTTTTTCATCCAATATGCCAGAAAAGTATTAAATTTGAAAAGGATGAGCAAATTATGAAAGAATTTTAAGAAAAATTTAAAAATATCAACCTCCTTATCAAATTTTAAAGGAATCTACACTTTCTTCAACGAAACCTTAAAACTATTAAAACCCTTAGCTTTTTGAGTGTTTTGTCACCCAATATGCCAGAAATATGACAAATTTGAGCAAGTGAAGAAAGAATTTTAAGAAGAATGTAAAAATATCAACCTCCTTATCAAATTTAAGTGGAATCTACACTTTCTTCAACGAAACCTAAAAACTATTAAAACCCTTAGCTTTTTGAGTGTTTTGTCACCCAATATGCCAAAAAAATATCTAATTTGACAAGGATGAGCAAATGAAGAAAGAATATTAAGAAGAATGAGAAAATATCAACCTCCCTATCAAATTTAAGTGGAATCTACACTTTCTTCAACGAAACCTTAAAACTATTAAAACCCTTAGCTTATTAAGTGTTTTTTTCATCTAATATGCCAGAAAAGTATTTAATTTGACAAGGATGAGCAAATTATGAAAGAATTTTAAGAAAAATTTAAAAATATCAACCTCCTTATCAAATTTTAAAGGAATCTACACTTTCTTCAACGAAACCTTAAAACTATTAAAACCCTTAGCTTTTTGAGTGTTTTGTCACCCAATATGCCAGAAAAATATCTAATTTGACAAAAATGAGCAATGGAAGAAAGAATTTTAAAAAAAATTTAAAAATATCAACTTCCTTATCAAATTTTAAAGGAATCTACACTTTCTTCAACGAAACCTTAAAACTATTAAAACCATTAGCTTTTTGAGTGTTTTGTCACCCAATATGCCAGAAAAATATCTAATTTGACAAAAATGAGCAAGGGAAGAAAGAATTTTTAGAGGAATGTGAAAATATCAACCTCCTTATCAAATTTAAGTGGAATCTACACTTTCTTCAACGAAACCTTAAAACTATTAAAACCCTTAGATTATTGAGTGTTTTTTTTATCCAATATGCCAAAATAATATCTAATTTGACAAGGATGATTAAATTATAAAAGAATTTTAAAAAAAATTTTAAAATATCAACCTCCTTATCAAATTTAAGTGGAATCTACACTTTCTTCAACGAAACCTTAAAACTATTAAAACCCTTAGCTTTTTGAGTGTTTTTTCACCCAATATGCCAAAATAATATCTAATTTGACAAGGATGATTAAATTATGAAAGAATTTTAAAAAAAATTTAAAAATATCAACCTCCTTATCAAATTTAAGTGGAATCTACACTTTCTTCAACGAAACCTAAAAACTATTAAAACCATAAGCTTTTTAAGTGTTTTGACACCCAATATGCCAGAAAAATATCTAATTTGACAAAAATGAGCAAGTGAAGAAAGAATTTTAAGAAAAATTTAAAAATATCAACCTCCTTATCAAATATTAAAGGAATCTACACTTTCTTCAACGAAACCTTAAAACTTTTAAAACCCTTAGCTTTTTGAGTGTTTTGTCACCCAATATGCCAAAAAAATATCTAATTTGACAAGGATGAGCAAATGAAGAAAGAATATTAAGAGGAATGTGAAAATATCAACCTCCCTATCAAATTTAAGTGTAATCTACACTTTCTTCAACGAAACCTTAAAACTATTAATACCCTTAGCTTATTAAGTGTTTTTTTCATCCAATATGCCAGAAAAGTATTTAATTTCACAAGGATGAGCAAATTATGAAAGAATTTTAAGAAAAATTTAAAAATATCAACCTCCTTATCAAATTTTAAAGGAATCTACACGTTCTTCAACGAAACCTTAAAACTATTAAAACCCTTAGCTTTTTGAGTGTTTTGTCACCCAATATGCCAGAAAAATATCTAATTTGACAAAAATGAGCAATGGAAGAAAGAATTTTAAAAAAAATTTAAAAATATCAACTTCCTTATCAAATTTTAAAGGAATCTACACTTTCTTCAACGAAACCTTAAAACTATTAAAACCCTTAGCTTTTTAAGTGTTTTGTCACCCAATATGCCAGAAAAATATCTAATTTGACAAAAATGAGCATGGGAAGAAAGAATTTTTAGAGGAATGTGAAAATATCAACCTCCTTATCAAATTTAAGTGGAATCTACACTTTCTTCAACGAAACCTTAAAACTATTAAAACCCTTAGATTATTGAGTGTTTTTTTCATCCAATATGCCAAAATAATATCTAATTTGACAAGGATGATTAAATTATAATAGAATTTTAAAAAAAATTTAAAAATATCAACCTCCTTATCAAATTCTAAAGGAATCTACACTTTATCAATGAAACCTCAAAATTATAAATTCCATAAGCATTTTGAGTGTTTTGACACCTAATTTGCCAGAAAAATATCTAATTTGACAAGGATGAGCAAATTATGAAAGAATTTTAAAAAAAATATAAAAATATCAACCTCCTTATCAAATTTTAAAGGAATCTACACTTTCTTCAACGAAACCTAAAAACTATTACAACCCTTAGCTTTTTGAGTGTTTTTTCACCCAATATGCCAGAAAATTATTTAATTTGACAAGGATGAGCAAATTATGAAAGAATATTAAGAGGAATGTGAAAATATCAACCTCCCTATCAAATTTAAGTGGAATCTACACTTTCTTCGACGAAACCTTAAAACTATTAAAACCCTTAGCTTTTTGAGTGTTTTAACACCCAATATGCCAGAAAAATATCTAATTTGACAAAAATGAGCAAGTGAAGAAAGAATTTTAAGAAAAATTTAAAAATATCAACCTCCTTATCAAATATTAAAGGAATCTACACTTTCTTCAACGAAACCTTAAAACTATTAAAACCCTTAGCTTTTTGAGTGTTTTGTCACCCAATATGCCAGAAAAATATCTAATTTGACAAAAATGAGCAAGGGAAGAATGAATTTTAAGAGGAATGTGAAAATATCAACCTCTTTATCAAATTTAAGTGGAATCTACACTTTCTTCAACGAAACCTTGAAACTATTAAAACCCTTAGCTTTTTGAGCGTTTTTTCACCCAATATGCCAAAATAATATCTAATTTGACAAGGATGATTAAATTATGAAAGAATTTTAAAAAAAATTTAAAAATATCAACCTCCTTATCAAATTTAAGTGGAATCTACACTTTCTTCAACGAAACCTTAAAACTATTAAAACCATAAGCTTTTTAAGTGTTTTGACACCCAATATGCCAGAAAAATATCTAATTTGACAAAAATGAGCAAGGGAAGAATGAATTTTAAAAAAAATTTAAAAATATCAACCTCCTTATCAAATTTAAGTGGAATCTACACTTTCTTCAACGAAACCTTAAAACTATTAAAACCATAAGCTTTTTAAGTGTTTTGACACCCAATATGCCAGAAAAATATCTAATTTGACAAAAATGAGCAAGGGAAGAATGAATTTTAAGAGGAATGTGAAAATATCAACCTCTTTATCAAATTTAAGTGGAATCTACACTTTCTTCAACGAAACCTTAAAACTATTAAAACCCTAAGCTTTTTAAGTGTTTTGACACCCAATATGCCAGAAAAATATCTAATTTGACAAAAATGAGCAAGTGAAGAAAGAATTTTAAGAAAAATTTAAAAATATCAACCTCCTTATCAAATATTAAAGGAATCTACACTTTCTTCAACGAAACCTTAAAACTATTAAAACCCTTAGCTTATTAAGTGTTTTTTTCATCCAATATGCCAGAAAAGTATTAAATTTGAAAAGGATGAGCAAATTATGAAAGAATTTTAAGAAAAATTTAAAAATATCAACCTCCTTATCAAATTTTAAAGGAATCTACACTTTCTTCAACGAAACCTTAAAACTATTAAAACCCTTAGCTTTTTGAGTGTTTTGTCACCCAATATGCCAGAAATATGACAAATTTGAGCAAGTGAAGAAAGAATTTTAAGAAGAATGTAAAAATATCAACCTCCTTATCAAATTTAAGTGGAATCTACACTTTCTTCAACGAAACCTAAAAACTATTAAAACCCTTAGCTTTTTGAGTGTTTTGTCACCCAATATGCCAAAAAAATATCTAATTTGACAAGGATGAGCAAATGAAGAAAGAATATTAAGAAGAATGAGAAAATATCAACCTCCCTATCAAATTTAAGTGGAATCTACACTTTCTTCAACGAAACCTTAAAACTATTAAAACCCTTAGCTTATTAAGTGTTTTTTTCATCTAATATGCCAGAAAAGTATTTAATTTGACAAGGATGAGCAAATTATGAAAGAATTTTAAGAAAAATTTAAAAATATCAACCTCCTTATCAAATTTTAAAGGAATCTACTCTTTCTTCAACGAAACCTTAAAACTATTAAAACCCTTAGCTTTTTGAGTGTTTTGTCACCCAATATGCCAGAAAAATATCTAATTTGACAAAAATGAGCAATGGAAGAAAGAATTTTAAAAAAAATTTAAAAATATCAACTTCCTTATCAAATTTTAAAGGAATCTACACTTTCTTCAACGAAACCTTAAAACTATTAAAACCATTAGCTTTTTGAGTGTTTTGTCACCCAATATGCCAGAAAAATATCTAATTTGACAAAAATGAGCAAGGGAAGAAAGAATTTTTAGAGGAATGTGAAAATATCAACCTCCTTATCAAATTTAAGTGGAATCTACACTTTCTTCAACGAAACCTTAAAACTATTAAAACCCTTAGATTATTGAGTGTTTTTTTTATCCAATATGCCAAAATAATATCTAATTTGACAAGGATGATTAAATTATAAAAGAATTTTAAAAAAAATTTTAAAATATCAACCTCCTTATCAAATTTAAGTGGAATCTACACTTTCTTCAACGAAACCTTAAAACTATTAAGACCCTAAGCTTTTTAAGCGTTTTGACACCCAATATGCCAGAAATATGACAAATTTGAGCAAGTGAAGAATGAATTTTAAGAAGAATGTAAAAATATTAACCTCCTTATCAAATTTAAGTGGAATCTACACTTTCTTCAACGAAACCTTAAAACTATTAAAACCCTAAGCTTTTTAAGTGTTTTGACACCCAATATGCCAGAAAAATATCTAATTTGACAAAAATGAGCAAGTGAAGAAAGAATTTTAAGAAAAATTTAAAAATATCAACCTCCTTATCAAATATTAAAGGAATCTACACTTTCTTCAACGAAACCTTAAAACTATTAAAACCCTTAGCTTATTAAGTGTTTTTTTCATCCAATATGCCAGAAAAGTATTTAATTTGACAAGGATGAGCAAATTATGAAAGAATTTTAAGAAAAATTTAAAAATATCAACCTCCTTATCAAATTTTAAAGGAATCTACACTTTCTTCAACGAAACCTTAAAACTATTAAAACCCTTAGCTTTTTGAGTGTTTTGTCACCCAATATGCCAGAAATATGACAAATTTGAGCAAGTGAAGAAAGAATTTTAAGAAGAATGTAAAAATATCAACCTCCTTATCAAATTTAAGTGGAATCTACACTTTCTTCAACGAAACCTAAAAACTATTAAAACCCTTAGCTTTTTGAGTGTTTTGTCACCCAATATGCCAAAAAAATATCTAATTTGACAAGGATGAGCAAATGAAGAAAGAATATTAAGAAGAATGTGAAAATATCAACCTCCCTATCAAATTTAAGTGGAATCTACACTTTCTTCAACGAAACCTTAAAACTATTAAAACCCTAAGCTATTTGAGTGTTTTTTCACCCAATATGCCAAAAAAATATCTAATTTGACAAGTATGTGCAAATTATGAAAGAATATTAAGAGGAATGTGAAAATATCAACCTCCCTATCAAATTTAAGTGGAATCTACACTTTCTTCAACGAAACCTTAAAACTATTAAAACCCTTAGCTTTTTGAGTGTTTTAACACCCAATATGCCAGAAAAATATCTAATTTGACAAAAATGAGCAAGTGAAGAAAGAATTTTAAGAAAAATTTAAAAATATCAACCTCCTTATCAAATATTAAAGGAATCTACACTTTCTTCAACGAAACCTTAAAACTATTAAAACCCTTAGCTTTTTGAGTGTTTTGTCACCCAATATGCCAGAAAAATATCTAATTTGACAAAAATGAGCAAGGGAAGAATGAATTTTAAGAGGAATGTGAAAATATCAACCTCTTTATCAAATTTAAGTGGAATCTACACTTTCTTCAACGAAACCTTAAAACTATTAAAACCCTAAGCTTTTTAAGTGTTTTGACACCCAATATGCCAGAAAAATATCTAATTTGACAAAAATGAGCAAGTGAAGAAAGAATTTTAAGAAAAATTTAAAAATATCAACCTCCTTATCAAATATTAAAGGAATCTACACTTTCTTCAACGAAACCTTAAAACTATTAAAACCCTTAGCTTATTAAGTGTTTTTTTCATCCAATATGCCAGAAAAGTATTAAATTTGAAAAGGATGAGCAAATTATGAAAGAATTTTAAGAAAAATTTAAAAATATCAACCTCCTTATCAAATTTTAAAGGAATCTACACTTTCTTCAACGAAACCTTAAAACTATTAAAACCCTTAGCTTTTTGAGTGTTTTGTCACCCAATATGCCAGAAATATGACAAATTTGAGCAAGTGAAGAAAGAATTTTAAGAAGAATGTAAAAATATCAACCTCCTTATCAAATTTAAGTGGAATCTACACTTTCTTCAACGAAACATAAAAACTATTAAAACCCTTAGCTTTTTGAGTGTTTTGTCACCCAATATGCCAAAAAAATATCTAATTTGACAAGGATGAGCAAATGAAGAAAGAATATTAAGAAGAATGAGAAAATATCAACCTCCCTATCAAATTTAAGTGGAATCTACACTTTCTTCAACGAAACCTTAAAACTATTAAAACCCTTAGCTTATTAAGTGTTTTTTTCATCTAATATGCCAGAAAAGTATTTAATTTGACAAGGATGAGCAAATTATGAAAGAATTTTAAGAAAAATTTAAAAATATCAACCTCCTTATCAAATTTTAAAGGAATCTACACTTTCTTCAACGAAACCTTAAAACTATTAAAACCCTTAGCTTTTTGAGTGTTTTGTCACCCAATATGCCAGAAAAATATCTAATTTGACAAAAATGAGCAATGGAAGAAAGAATTTTAAAAAAAATTTAAAAATATCAACTTCCTTATCAAATTTTAAAGGAATCTACACTTTCTTCAACGAAACCTTAAAACTATTAAAACCATTAGCTTTTTGAGTGTTTTGTCACCCAATATGCCAGAAAAATATCTAATTTGACAAAAATGAGCAAGGGAAGAAAGAATTTTTAGAGGAATGTGAAAATATCAACCTCCTTATCAAATTTAAGTGGAATCTACACTTTCTTCAACGAAACCTTAAAACTATTAAAACCCTTAGATTATTGAGTGTTTTTTTTATCCAATATGCCAAAATAATATCTAATTTGACAAGGATGATTAAATTATAAAAGAATTTTAAAAAAAATTTTAAAATATCAACCTCCTTATCAAATTTAAGTGGAATCTACACTTTCTTCAACGAAACCTTAAAACTATTAAGACCCTAAGCTTTTTAAGCGTTTTGACACCCAATATGCCAGAAATATGACAAATTTGAGCAAGTGAAGAATGAATTTTAAGAAGAATGTAAAAATATTAACCTCCTTATCAAATTTAAGTGGAATCTACACTTTCTTCAACGAAACCTTAAAACTATTAAAACCCTAAGCTTTTTAAGTGTTTTGACACCCAATATGCCAGAAAAATATCTAATTTGACAAAAATGAGCAAGTGAAGAAAGAATTTTAAGAAAAATTTAAAAATATCAACCTCCTTATCAAATATTAAAGGAATCTACACTTTCTTCAACGAAACCTTAAAACTATTAAAACCCTTAGCTTATTAAGTGTTTTTTTCATCCAATATGCCAGAAAAGTATTTAATTTGACAAGGATGAGCAAATTATGAAAGAATTTTAAGAAAAATTTAAAAATATCAACCTCCTTATCAAATTTTAAAGGAATCTACACTTTCTTCAACGAAACCTTAAAACTATTAAAACCCTTAGCTTTTTGAGTGTTTTGTCACCCAATATGCCAGAAATATGACAAATTTGAGCAAGTGAAGAAAGAATTTTAAGAAGAATGTAAAAATATCAACCTCCTTATCAAATTTAAGTGGAATCTACACTTTCTTCAACGAAACCTAAAAACTATTAAAACCCTTAGCTTTTTGAGTGTTTTGTCACTTAATATGCCAAAAAAATATCTAATTTGACAAGGATGAGCAAATGAAGAAAGAATATTAAGAAGAATGTGAAAATATCAACCTCCCTATCAAATTTAAGTGGAATCTACACTTTCTTCAACGAAACCTTAAAACTATTAAAAACCTAAGCTATTTGAGTGTTTTTTCACCCAATATGCCAAAAAAATATCTAATTTGACAAGTATGTGCAAATTATGAAAGAATATTAAGAGGAATGTGAAAATATCAACCTCCCTATCAAATTTAAGTGGAATCTACACTTTCTTCAACGAAACCTTAAAACTATTAAAACCCTTAGCTTTTTGAGTGTTTTAACACCCAATATGCCAGAAAAATATCTAATTTGACAAAAATGAGCAAGTGAAGAAAGAATTTTAAGAAAAATTTAAAAATATCAACCTCCTTATCAAATATTAAAGGAATCTACACTTTCTTCAACGAAACCTTAAAACTATTAAAACCCTTAGCTTTTTGAGTGTTTTTTCACCCAATATGCCAAAATAATATCTAATTTGACAAGGATGATTAAATTATGAAAGAATTTTAAAAAAAATTTAAAAATATCAACCTCCTTATCAAATTTAAGTGGAATCTACACTTTCTTCAACGAAACCTAAAAACTATTAAAACCATAAGCTTTTTAAGTGTTTTGACACCCAATATGCCAGAAAAATATCTAATTTGACAAAAATGAGCAAGTGAAGAAAGAATTTTAAGAAAAATTTAAAAATATCAACCTCCTTATCAAATATTAAAGGAATCTACACTTTCTTCAACGAAACCTTAAAACTTTTAAAACCCTTAGCTTTTTGAGTGTTTTGTCACCCAATATGCCAAAAAAATATCTAATTTGACAAGGATGAGCAAATGAAGAAAGAATATTAAGAGGAATGTGAAAATATCAACCTCCCTATCAAATTTAAGTGGAATCTACACTTTCTTCAACGAAACCTTAAAACTATTAATACCCTTAGCTTATTAAGTGTTTTTTTCATCCAATATGCCAGAAAAGTATTTAATTTCACAAGGATGAGCAAATTATGAAAGAATTTTAAGAAAAATTTAAAAATATCAACCTCCTTATCAAATTTTAAAGGAATCTACACGTTCTTCAACGAAACCTTAAAACTATTAAAACCCTTAGCTTTTTGAGTGTTTTGTCACCCAATATGCCAGAAAAATTTTTAATTTGACAAAAATGAGCAATGGAAGAAAGAATTTTAAAAAAAATTTAAAAATATCAACTTCCTTATCAAATTTTAAAGGAATCTACACTTTCTTCAACGAAACCTTAAAACTATTAAAACCCTTAGCTTTTTAAGTGTTTTGTCACCCAATATGCCAGAAAAATATCTAATTTGACAAAAATGAGCATGGGAAGAAAGAATTTTTAGAGGAATGTGAAAATATCAACCTCCTTATCAAATTTAAGTGGAATCTACACTTTCTTCAACGAAACCTTAAAACTATTAAAACCCTTAGATTATTGAGTGTTTTTTTCATCCAATATGCCAAAATAATATCTAATTTGACAAGGATGATTAAATTATAAAAGAATTTTAAAAAAAATTTAAAAATATCAACCTCCTTATCAAATTCTAAAGGAATCTACACTTTATCAATGAAACCTCAAAATTATAAATTCCATAAGCATTTTGAGTGTTTTGACACCTAATTTGCCAGAAAAATATCTAATTTGACAAGGATGAGCAAATTATGAAAGAATTTTAAAAAAAATATAAAAATATCAACCTCCTTATCAAATTTTAAAGGAATCTACACTTTCTTCAACGAAACCTAAAAACTATTACAACCCTTAGCTTTTTGAGTGTTTTTTCACCCAATATGCCAGAAAATTATTTAATTTGACAAGGATGAGCAAATTATGAAAGAATATTAAGAGGAATGTGAAAATATCAACCTCCCTATCAAATTTAAGTGGAATCTACACTTTCTTCGACGAAACCTTAAAACTATTAAAACCCTTAGCTTTTTGAGTGTTTTAACACCCAATATGCCAGAAAAATATCTAATTTGACAAAAATGAGCAAGTGAAGAAAGAATTTTAAGAAAAATTTAAAAATATCAACCTCCTTATCAAATATTAAAGGAATCTACACTTTCTTCAACGAAACCTTAAAACTATTAAAACCCTTAGCTTTTTGAGTGTTTTGTCACCCAATATGCCAGAAAAATATCTAATTTGACAAAAATGAGCAAGGGAAGAATGAATTTTAAGAGGAATGTGAAAATATCAACCTCTTTATCAAATTTAAGTGGAATCTACACTTTCTTCAACGAAACCTTGAAACTATTAAAACCCTTAGCTTTTTGAGCGTTTTTTCACCCAATATGCCAAAATAATATCTAATTTGACAAGGATGATTAAATTATGAAAGAATTTTAAAAAAAATTTAAAAATATCAACCTCCTTATCAAATTTAAGTGGAATCTACACTTTCTTCAACGAAACCTTAAAACTATTAAAACCATAAGCTTTTTAAGTGTTTTGACACCCAATATGCCAGAAAAATATCTAATTTGACAAAAATGAGCAAGGGAAGAATGAATTTTAAGAGGAATGTGAAAATATCAACCTCTTTATCAAATTTAAGTGGAATCTACACTTTCTTCAACGAAACCTTAAAACTATTAAAACCCTAAGCTTTTTAAGTGTTTTGACACCCAATATGCCAGAAATATGACAAATTTGAGCAAGTGATGAAAGAATTTTAAGAAGAATGTAAAAATATCAACCTCCTTATCAAATTTAAGTGGAATCTACACTTTCTTCAACGAAACCTAAAAACTATTAAAACCCTTATCTTTTTGAGTGTTTTGTCACCCAATATGCCAAAAAAATATCTAATTTGACAAGGATGAGCAAATGAAGAAAGAATATTAAGAAGAATGAGAAAATATCAACCTCCCTATCAAATTTAAGTGGAATCTACACTTTCTTCAACGAAACCTTAAAACTATTAAAACCCTTAGCTTATTAAGTGTTTTTTTCATCTAATATGCCAGAAAAGTATTTAATTTGACAAGGATGAGCAAATTATGAAAGAATTTTAAGAAAAATTTAAAAATATCAACCTCCTTATCAAATTTTAAAGGAATCTACACTTTCTTCAACGAAACCTTAAAACTATTAAAACCCTTAGCTTTTTGAGTGTTTTGTCACCCAATATGCCAGAAAAATATCTAATTTGACAAAAATGAGCAATGGAAGAAAGAATTTTAAAAAAAATTTAAAAATATCAACTTCCTTATCAAATTTTAAAGGAATCTACACTTTCTTCAACGAAACCTTAAAACTATTAAAACCATTAGCTTTTTGAGTGTTTTGTCACCCAATATGCCAGAAAAATATCTAATTTGACAAAAATGAGCAAGGGAAGAAAGAATTTTTAGAGGAATGTGAAAATATCAACCTCCTTATCAAATTTAAGTGGAATCTACACTTTCTTCAACGAAACCTTAAAACTATTAAAACCCTTAGATTATTGAGTGTTTTTTTTATCCAATATGCCAAAATAATATCTAATTTGACAAGGATGATTAAATTATAAAAGAATTTTAAAAAAAATTTTAAAATATCAACCTCCTTATCAAATTTAAGTGGAATCTACACTTTCTTCAACGAAACCTTAAAACTATTAAGACCCTAAGCTTTTTATGCGTTTTGACACCCAATATGCCAGAAATATGACAAATTTGAGCAAGTGAAGAATGAATTTTAAGAAGAATGTAAAAATATTAACCTCCTTATCAAATTTAAGTGGAATCTACACTTTCTTCAACGAAACCTTAAAACTATTAAAACCCTAAGCTTTTTAAGTGTTTTGACACCCAATATGCCAGAAAAATATCTAATTTGACAAAAATGAGCAAGTGAAGAAAGAATTTTAAGAAAAATTTAAAAATATCAACCTCCTTATCAAATATTAAAGGAATCTACACTTTCTTCAACGAAACCTTAAAACTATTAAAACCCTTAGCTTATTAAGTGTTTTTTTCATCCAATATGCCAGAAAAGTATTTAATTTGACAAGGATGAGCAAATTATGAAAGAATTTTAAGAAAAATTTAAAAATATCAACCTCCTTATCAAGTTTTAAAGGAATCTACACTTTCTTCAACGAAACCTTAAAACTATTAAAACCCTTAGCTTTTTGAGTGTTTTGTCACCCAATATGCCAGAAATATGACAAATTTGAGAAAGTGAAGAAAGAATTTTAAGAAGAATGTAAAAATATCAACCTCCTTATCAAATTTAAGTGGAATCTACACTTTCTTCAACGAAACCTAAAAACTATTAAAACCCTTAGCTTTTTGAGTGTTTTGTCACCCAATATGCCAAAAAAATATCTAATTTGACAAGGATGAGCAAATGAAGAAAGAATATTAAGAAGAATGTGAAAATATCAACCTCCCTATCAAATTTAAGTGGAATCTACACTTTCTTCAACGAAACCTTAAAACTATTAAAACCCTAAGCTATTTGAGTGTTTTTTCACCCAATATGCCAAAAAAATATCTAATTTGACAAGTATGTGCAAATTATGAAAGAATATTAAGAGGAATGTGAAAATATCAACCTCCCTATCAAATTTAAGTGGAATCTACACTTTCTTCAACGAAACCTTAAAACTATTAAAACCCTTAGCTTTTTGAGTGTTTTAACACCCAATATGCCAGAAAAATATCTAATTTGACAAAAATGAGCAAGTGAAGAAAGAATTTTAAGAAAAATTTAAAAATATCAACCTCCTTATCAAATATTAAAGGAATCTACACTTTCTTCAACGAAACCTTAAAACTATTAAAACCCTTAGCTTTTTGAGTGTTTTGTCACCCAATATGCCAGAAAAATATCTAATTTGACAAAAATGAGCAAGGGAAGAATGAATTTTAAGAGGAATGTGAAAATATCAACCTCTTTATCAAATTTAAGTGGAATCTACACTTTCTTCAACGAAACCTTGAAACTATTAAAACCCTTAGCTTTTTGAGCGTTTTTTCACCCAATATGCCAAAATAATATCTAATTTGACAAGGATGATTAAATTATGAAAGAATTTTAAAAAAAATTTAAAAATATCAACCTCCTTATCAAATTTAAGTGGAATCTACACTTTCTTCAACGAAACCTTAAAACTATTAAAACCATAAGCTTTTTAAGTGTTTTGACACCCAATATGCCAGAAAAATATCTAATTTGACAAAAATGAGCAAGGGAAGAATGAATTTTAAGAGGAATGTGAAAATATCAACCTCTTTATCAAATTTAAGTGGAATCTACACTTTCTTCAACGAAACCTTAAAACTATTAAAACCCTAAGCTTTTTAAGTGTTTTGACACCCAATATGCCAGAAAAATATCTAATTTGACAAAAATGAGCAAGTGAAGAAAGAATTTTAAGAAAAATTTAAAAATATCAACCTCCTTATCAAATATTAAAGGAATCTACACTTTCTTCAACGAAACCTTAAAACTATTAAAACCCTTAGCTTATTAAGTGTTTTTTTCATCCAATATGCCAGAAAAGTATTAAATTTGAAAAGGATGAGCAAATTATGAAAGAATTTTAAGAAAAATTTAAAAATATCAACCTCCTTATCAAATTTTAAAGGAATCTACACTTTCTTCAACGAAACCTTAAAACTATTAAAACCCTTAGCTTTTTGAGTGTTTTGTCACCCAATATGCCAGAAATATGACAAATTTGAGCAAGTGAAGAAAGAATTTTAAGAAGAATGTAAAAATATCAACCTCCTTATCAAATTTAAGTGGAATCTACACTTTCTTCAACGAAACCTAAAAACTATTAAAACCCTTAGCTTTTTGAGTGTTTTGTCACCCAATATGCCAAAAAAATATCTAATTTGACAAGGATGAGCAAATGAAGAAAGAATATTAAGAAGAATGAGAAAATATCAACCTCCCTATCAAATTTAAGTGGAATCTACACTTTCTTCAACGAAACCTTAAAACTATTAAAACCCTTAGCTTATTAAGTGTTTTTTTCATCTAATATGCCAGAAAAGTATTTAATTTGACAAGGATGAGCAAATTATGAAAGAATTTTAAGAAAAATTTAAAAATATCAACCTCCTTATCAAATTTTAAAGGAATCTACACTTTCTTCAACGAAACCTTAAAACTATTAAAACCCTTAGCTTTTTGAGTGTTTTGTCACCCAATATGCCAGAAAAATATCTAATTTGACAAAAATGAGCAATGGAAGAAAGAATTTTAAAAAAAATTTAAAAATATCAACTTCCTTATCAAATTTTAAAGGAATCTACACTTTCTTCAACGAAACCTTAAAACTATTAAAACCATTAGCTTTTTGAGTGTTTTTTTCATCCAATATGCCAAAATAATATCTAATTTGACAAGGATGATTAAATTATAAAAGAATTTTAAAAAAAATTTAAAAATATCAACCTCCTTATCAAATTCTAAAGGAATCTACACTTTATCAATGAAACCTCAAAATTATAAATTCCATAAGCATTTTGAGTGTTTTGACACCTAATTTGCCAGAAAAATATCTAATTTGACAAGGATGAGCAAATTATGAAAGAATTTTAAAAAAAATATAAAAATATCAACCTCCTTATCAAATTTTAAAGGAATCTACACTTTCTTCAACGAAACCTAAAAACTATTACAACCCTTAGCTTTTTGAGTGTTTTTTCACCCAATATGCCAGAAAATTATTTAATTTGACAAGGATGAGCAAATTATGAAAGAATATTAAGAGGAATGTGAAAATATCAACCTCCCTATCAAATTTAAGTGGAATCTACACTTTCTTCGACGAAACCTTAAAACTATTAAAACCCTTAGCTTTTTGAGTGTTTTAACACCCAATATGCCAGAAAAATATCTAATTTGACAAAAATGAGCAAGTGAAGAAAGAATTTTAAGAAAAATTTAAAAATATCAACCTCCTTATCAAATATTAAAGGAATCTACACTTTCTTCAACGAAACCTTAAAACTATTAAAACCCTTAGCTTTTTGAGTGTTTTGTCACCCAATATGCCAGAAAAATATCTAATTTGACAAAAATGAGCAAGGGAAGAATGAATTTTAAGAGGAATGTGAAAATATCAACCTCTTTATCAAATTTAAGTGGAATCTACACTTTCTTCAACGAAACCTTGAAACTATTAAAACCCTTAGCTTTTTGAGCGTTTTTTCACCCAATATGCCAAAATAATATCTAATTTGACAAGGATGATTAAATTATGAAAGAATTTTAAAAAAAATTTAAAAATATCAACCTCCTTATCAAATTTAAGTGGAATCTACACTTTCTTCAACGAAACCTTAAAACTATTAAAACCATAAGCTTTTTAAGTGTTTTGACACCCAATATGCCAGAAAAATATCTAATTTGACAAAAATGAGCAAGGGAAGAATGAATTTTAAGAGGAATGTGAAAATATCAACCTCTTTATCAAATTTAAGTGGAATCTACACTTTCTTCAACGAAACCTTAAAACTATTAAAACCCTAAGCTTTTTAAGTGTTTTGACACCCAATATGCCAGAAATATGACAAATTTGAGCAAGTGATGAAAGAATTTTAAGAAGAATGTAAAAATATCAACCTCCTTATCAAATTTAAGTGGAATCTACACTTTCTTCAACGAAACCTAAAAACTATTAAAACCCTTATCTTTTTGAGTGTTTTGTCACCCAATATGCCAAAAAAATATCTAATTTGACAAGGATGAGCAAATGAAGAAAGAATATTAAGAAGAATGAGAAAATATCAACCTCCCTATCAAATTTAAGTGGAATCTACACTTTCTTCAACGAAACCTTAAAACTATTAAAACCCTTAGCTTATTAAGTGTTTTTTTCATCTAATATGCCAGAAAAGTATTTAATTTGACAAGGATGAGCAAATTATGAAAGAATTTTAAGAAAAATTTAAAAATATCAACCTCCTTATCAAATTTTAAAGGAATCTACACTTTCTTCAACGAAACCTTAAAACTATTAAAACCCTTAGCTTTTTGAGTGTTTTGTCACCCAATATGCCAGAAAAATATCTAATTTGACAAAAATGAGCAATGGAAGAAAGAATTTTAAAAAAAATTTAAAAATATCAACTTCCTTATCAAATTTTAAAGGAATCTACACTTTCTTCAACGAAACCTTAAAACTATTAAAACCATTAGCTTTTTGAGTGTTTTGTCACCCAATATGCCAGAAAAATATCTAATTTGACAAAAATGAGCAAGGGAAGAAAGAATTTTTAGAGGAATGTGAAAATATCAACCTCCTTATCAAATTTAAGTGGAATCTACACTTTCTTCAACGAAACCTTAAAACTATTAAAACCCTTAGATTATTGAGTGTTTTTTTTATCCAATATGCCAAAATAATATCTAATTTGACAAGGATGATTAAATTATAAAAGAATTTTAAAAAAAATTTTAAAATATCAACCTCCTTATCAAATTTAAGTGGAATCTACACTTTCTTCAACGAAACCTTAAAACTATTAAGACCCTAAGCTTTTTAAGCGTTTTGACACCCAATATGCCAGAAATATGACAAATTTGAGCAAGTGAAGAATGAATTTTAAGAAGAATGTAAAAATATTAACCTCCTTATCAAATTTAAGTGGAATCTACACTTTCTTCAACGAAACCTTAAAACTATTAAAACCCTAAGCTTTTTAAGTGTTTTGACACCCAATATGCCAGAAAAATATCTAATTTGACAAAAATGAGCAAGTGAAGAAAGAATTTTAAGAAAAATTTAAAAATATCAACCTCCTTATCAAATATTAAAGGAATCTACACTTTCTTCAACGAAACCTTAAAACTATTAAAACCCTTAGCTTATTAAGTGTTTTTTTCATCCAATATGCCAGAAAAGTATTTAATTTGACAAGGATGAGCAAATTATGAAAGAATTTTAAGAAAAATTTAAAAATATCAACCTCCTTATCAAGTTTTAAAGGAATCTACACTTTCTTCAACGAAACCTTAAAACTATTAAAACCCTTAGCTTTTTGAGTGTTTTGTCACCCAATATGCCAGAAATATGACAAATTTGAGAAAGTGAAGAAAGAATTTTAAGAAGAATGTAAAAATATCAACCTCCTTATCAAATTTAAGTGGAATCTACACTTTCTTCAACGAAACCTAAAAACTATTAAAACCCTTAGCTTTTTGAGTGTTTTGTCACCCAATATGCCAAAAAAATATCTAATTTGACAAGGATGAGCAAATGAAGAAAGAATATTAAGAAGAATGTGAAAATATCAACCTCCCTATCAAATTTAAGTGGAATCTACACTTTCTTCAACGAAACCTTAAAACTATTAAAACCCTAAGCTATTTGAGTGTTTTTTCACCAAATATGCCAAAAAAATATCTAATTTGACAAGTATGTGCAAATTATGAAAGAATATTAAGAGGAATGTGAAAATATCAACCTCCCTATCAAATTTAAGTGGAATCTACACTTTCTTCAACGAAACCTTAAAACTATTAAAACCCTTAGCTTTTTGAGTGTTTTAACACCCAATATGCCAGAAAAATATCTAATTTGACAAAAATGAGCAAGTGAAGAAAGAATTTTAAGAAAAATTTAAAAATATCAACCTCCTTATCAAATATTAAAGGAATCTACACTTTCTTCAACGAAACCTTAAAACTATTAAAACCCTTAGCTTTTTGAGTGTTTTGTCACCCAATATGCCAGAAAAATATCTAATTTGACAAAAATGAGCAAGGGAAGAATGAATTTTAAGAGGAATGTGAAAATATCAACCTCTTTATCAAATTTAAGTGGAATCTACACTTTCTTCAACGAAACCTTGAAACTATTAAAACCCTTAGCTTTTTGAGCGTTTTTTCACCCAATATGCCAAAATAATATCTAATTTGACAAGGATGATTAAATTATGAAAGAATTTTAAAAAAAATTTAAAAATATCAACCTCCTTATCAAATTTAAGTGGAATCTACACTTTCTTCAACGAAACCTTAAAACTATTAAAACCATAAGCTTTTTAAGTGTTTTGACACCCAATATGCCAGAAAAATATCTAATTTGACAAAAATGAGCAAGGGAAGAATGAATTTTAAGAGGAATGTGAAAATATCAACCTCTTTATCAAATTTAAGTGGAATCTACACTTTCTTCAACGAAACCTTAAAACTATTAAAACCCTAAGCTTTTTAAGTGTTTTGACACCCAATATGCCAGAAAAATATCTAATTTGACAAAAATGAGCAAGTGAAGAAAGAATTTTAAGAAAAATTTAAAAATATCAACCTCCTTATCAAATATTAAAGGAATCTACACTTTCTTCAACGAAACCTTAAAACTATTAAAACCCTTAGCTTATTAAGTGTTTTTTTCATCCAATATGCCAGAAAAGTATTAAATTTGAAAAGGATGAGCAAATTATGAAAGAATTTTAAGAAAAATTTAAAAATATCAACCTCCTTATCAAATTTTAAAGGAATCTACACTTTCTTCAACGAAACCTTAAAACTATTAAAACCCTTAGCTTTTTGAGTGTTTTGTCACCCAATATGCCAGAAATATGACAAATTTGAGCAAGTGAAGAAAGAATTTTAAGAAGAATGTAAAAATATCAACCTCCTTATCAAATTTAAGTGGAATCTACACTTTCTTCAACGAAACCTAAAAACTATTAAAACCCTTAGCTTTTTGAGTGTTTTGTCACCCAATATGCCAAAAAAATATCTAATTTGACAAGGATGAGCAAATGAAGAAAGAATATTAAGAAGAATGAGAAAATATCAACCTCCCTATCAAATTTAAGTGGAATCTACACTTTCTTCAACGAAACCTTAAAACTATTAAAACCCTTAGCTTATTAAGTGTTTTTTTCATCTAATATGCCAGAAAAGTATTTAATTTGACAAGGATGAGCAAATTATGAAAGAATTTTAAGAAAAATTTAAAAATATCAACCTCCTTATCAAATTTTAAAGGAATCTACACTTTCTTCAACGAAACCTTAAAACTATTAAAACCCTTAGCTTTTTGAGTGTTTTGTCACCCAATATGCCAGAAAAATATCTAATTTGACAAAAATGAGCAATGGAAGAAAGAATTTTAAAAAAAATTTAAAAATATCAACTTCCTTATCAAATTTTAAAGGAATCTACACTTTCTTCAACGAAACCTTAAAACTATTAAAACCATTAGCTTTTTGAGTGTTTTGTCACCCAATATGCCAGAAAAATATCTAATTTGACAAAAATGAGCAAGGGAAGAAAGAATTTTTAGAGGAATGTGAAAATATCAACCTCCTTATCAAATTTAAGTGGAATCTACACTTTCTTCAACGAAACCTTAAAACTATTAAAACCCTTAGATTATTGAGTGTTTTTTTTATCCAATATGCCAAAATAATATCTAATTTGACAAGGATGATTAAATTATAAAAGAATTTTAAAAAAAATTTTAAAATATCAACCTCCTTATCAAATTTAAGTGGAATCTACACTTTCTTCAACGAAACCTTAAAACTATTAAGACCCTAAGCTTTTTAAGCGTTTTGACACCCAATATGCCAGAAATATGACAAATTTGAGCAAGTGAAGAATGAATTTTAAGAAGAATGTAAAAATATTAACCTCCTTATCAAATTTAAGTGGAATCTACACTTTCTTCAACGAAACCTTAAAACTATTAAAACCCTTAGCTTTTTGAGTGTTTTGTCACCCAATATGCCAAAAAAATATCTAATTTGACAAGGATGAGCAAATTATGAAAGAATTTAAAAAAAAATTTAAAAATATCAACTTCCTTATCAAATTTAAAAGGAATCTACACTTTCTTCAACGAAACCTTAAAACTATTAAAACCATAAGCTTTTTAAGTGTTTTGACACCCAATATGCCAGAAAAATATCTAATTTGACAAAAATGAGCAAGTGAAGAAAGAATTTTAAGAAAAATTTAAAAATATCAACCTCCTTATCAAATATTAAAGGAATCTACACTTTCTTCAACGAAACCTTAAAACTATTAAAACCCTTAGCTTTTTGAGTGTTTTGTCACCCAATATGCCAGAAATATGACAAATTTGAGCAAGTGAAGAAAGAATTTTAAGAAGAATGTAAAAATATCAACCTCCTTATCAAATTTAAGTGGAATCTACACTTTCTTCAACGAAACCTAAAAACTATTAAAACCCTTAGCTTTTTGAGTGTTTTGTCACCCAATATGCCAAAAAAATATCTAATTTGACAAGGATGAGCAAATGAAGAAAGAATATTAAGAAGAATGTGAAAATATCAACCTCCCTATCAAATTTAAGTGGAATCTACACTTTCTTCAACGAAACCTTAAAACTATTAAAACCCTTAGCTTTTTGAGTGTTTTGTCACCCAATATGCCAGAAATATGACAAATTTGAGCAAGTGAAGAAAGAATTTTAAGAAGAATGTAAAAATATCAACCTCCTTATCAAATTTAAGTGGAATCTACACTTTCTTCAACGAAACCTAAAAACTATTAAAACCCTTAGCTTTTTGAGTGTTTTGTCACCCAATATGCCAGAAATATGACAAAAATGAGCAATGGAAGAAAGAATTTTAAAAAAAATTTAAAAATATCAACTTCCTTATCAAATTTTAAAGGAATCTACACTTTCTTCAACGAAACCTTAAAACTATTAAAACCATTAGCTTTTTGAGTGTTTTTTTCATCCAATATGCCAAAATAATATCTAATTTGACAAGGATGATTAAATTATAAAAGAATTTTAAAAAAAATTTAAAAATATCAACCTCCTTATCAAATTCTAAAGGAATCTACACTTTATCAATGAAACCTCAAAATTATAAATTCCATAAGCATTTTGAGTGTTTTGACACCTAATTTGCCAGAAAAATATCTAATTTGACAAGGATGAGCAAATTATGAAAGAATTTTAAAAAAAATATAAAAATATCAACCTCCTTATCAAATTTTAAAGGAATCTACACTTTCTTCAACGAAACCTAAAAACTATTACAACCCTTAGCTTTTTGAGTGTTTTTTCACCCAATATGCCAGAAAATTATTTAATTTGACAAGGATGAGCAAATTATGAAAGAATATTAAGAGGAATGTGAAAATATCAACCTCCCTATCAAATTTAAGTGGAATCTACACTTTCTTCGACGAAACCTTAAAACTATTAAAACCCTTAGCTTTTTGAGTGTTTTAACACCCAATATGCCAGAAAAATATCTAATTTGACAAAAATGAGCAAGTGAAGAAAGAATTTTAAGAAAAATTTAAAAATATCAACCTCCTTATCAAATATTAAAGGAATCTACACTTTCTTCAACGAAACCTTAAAACTATTAAAACCCTTAGCTTTTTGAGTGTTTTGTCACCCAATATGCCAGAAAAATATCTAATTTGACAAAAATGAGCAAGGGAAGAATGAATTTTAAGAGGAATGTGAAAATATCAACCTCTTTATCAAATTTAAGTGGAATCTACACTTTCTTCAACGAAACCTTGAAACTATTAAAACCCTTAGCTTTTTGAGCGTTTTTTCACCCAATATGCCAAAATAATATCTAATTTGACAAGGATGATTAAATTATGAAAGAATTTTAAAAAAAATTTAAAAATATCAACCTCCTTATCAAATTTAAGTGGAATCTACACTTTCTTCAACGAAACCTTAAAACTATTAAAACCATAAGCTTTTTAAGTGTTTTGACACCCAATATGCCAGAAAAATATCTAATTTGACAAAAATGAGCAAGGGAAGAATGAATTTTAAGAGGAATGTGAAAATATCAACCTCTTTATCAAATTTAAGTGGAATCTACACTTTCTTCAACGAAACCTTAAAACTATTAAAACCCTAAGCTTTTTAAGTGTTTTGACACCCAATATGCCAGAAATATGACAAATTTGAGCAAGTGATGAAAGAATTTTAAGAAGAATGTAAAAATATCAACCTCCTTATCAAATTTAAGTGGAATCTACACTTTCTTCAACGAAACCTAAAAACTATTAAAACCCTTATCTTTTTGAGTGTTTTGTCACCCAATATGCCAAAAAAATATCTAATTTGACAAGGATGAGCAAATGAAGAAAGAATATTAAGAAGAATGAGAAAATATCAACCTCCCTATCAAATTTAAGTGGAATCTACACTTTCTTCAACGAAACCTTAAAACTATTAAAACCCTTAGCTTATTAAGTGTTTTTTTCATCTAATATGCCAGAAAAGTATTTAATTTGACAAGGATGAGCAAATTATGAAAGAATTTTAAGAAAAATTTAAAAATATCAACCTCCTTATCAAATTTTAAAGGAATCTACACTTTCTTCAACGAAACCTTAAAACTATTAAAACCCTTAGCTTTTTGAGTGTTTTGTCACCCAATATGCCAGAAAAATATCTAATTTGACAAAAATGAGCAATGGAAGAAAGAATTTTAAAAAAAATTTAAAAATATCAACTTCCTTATCAAATTTTAAAGGAATCTACACTTTCTTCAACGAAACCTTAAAACTATTAAAACCATTAGCTTTTTGAGTGTTTTGTCACCCAATATGCCAGAAAAATATCTAATTTGACAAAAATGAGCAAGGGAAGAAAGAATTTTTAGAGGAATGTGAAAATATCAACCTCCTTATCAAATTTAAGTGGAATCTACACTTTCTTCAACGAAACCTTAAAACTATTAAAACCCTTAGATTATTGAGTGTTTTTTTTATCCAATATGCCAAAATAATATCTAATTTGACAAGGATGATTAAATTATAAAAGAATTTTAAAAAAAATTTTAAAATATCAACCTCCTTATCAAATTTAAGTGGAATCTACACTTTCTTCAACGAAACCTTAAAACTATTAAGACCCTAAGCTTTTTAAGCGTTTTGACACCCAATATGCCAGAAATATGACAAATTTGAGCAAGTGAAGAATGAATTTTAAGAAGAATGTAAAAATATTAACCTCCTTATCAAATTTAAGTGGAATCTACACTTTCTTCAACGAAACCTTAAAACTATTAAAACCCTAAGCTTTTTAAGTGTTTTGACACCCAATATGCCAGAAAAATATCTAATTTGACAAAAATGAGCAAGTGAAGAAAGAATTTTAAGAAAAATTTAAAAATATCAACCTCCTTATCAAATATTAAAGGAATCTACACTTTCTTCAACGAAACCTTAAAACTATTAAAACCCTTAGCTTATTAAGTGTTTTTTTCATCCAATATGCCAGAAAAGTATTTAATTTGACAAGGATGAGCAAATTATGAAAGAATTTTAAGAAAAATTTAAAAATATCAACCTCCTTATCAAGTTTTAAAGGAATCTACACTTTCTTCAACGAAACCTTAAAACTATTAAAACCCTTAGCTTTTTGAGTGTTTTGTCACCCAATATGCCAGAAATATGACAAATTTGAGAAAGTGAAGAAAGAATTTTAAGAAGAATGTAAAAATATCAACCTCCTTATCAAATTTAAGTGGAATCTACACTTTCTTCAACGAAACCTAAAAACTATTAAAACCCTTAGCTTTTTGAGTGTTTTGTCACCCAATATGCCAAAAAAATATCTAATTTGACAAGGATGAGCAAATGAAGAAAGAATATTAAGAAGAATGTGAAAATATCAACCTCCCTATCAAATTTAAGTGGAATCTACACTTTCTTCAACGAAACCTTAAAACTATTAAAACCCTAAGCTATTTGAGTGTTTTTTCACCAAATATGCCAAAAAAATATCTAATTTGACAAGTATGTGCAAATTATGAAAGAATATTAAGAGGAATGTGAAAATATCAACCTCCCTATCAAATTTAAGTGGAATCTACACTTTCTTCAACGAAACCTTAAAACTATTAAAACCCTTAGCTTTTTGAGTGTTTTAACACCCAATATGCCAGAAAAATATCTAATTTGACAAAAATGAGCAAGTGAAGAAAGAATTTTAAGAAAAATTTAAAAATATCAACCTCCTTATCAAATATTAAAGGAATCTACACTTTCTTCAACGAAACCTTAAAACTATTAAAACCCTTAGCTTTTTGAGTGTTTTGTCACCCAATATGCCAGAAAAATATCTAATTTGACAAAAATGAGCAAGGGAAGAATGAATTTTAAGAGGAATGTGAAAATATCAACCTCTTTATCAAATTTAAGTGGAATCTACACTTTCTTCAACGAAACCTTGAAACTATTAAAACCCTTAGCTTTTTGAGCGTTTTTTCACCCAATATGCCAAAATAATATCTAATTTGACAAGGATGATTAAATTATGAAAGAATTTTAAAAAAAATTTAAAAATATCAACCTCCTTATCAAATTTAAGTGGAATCTACACTTTCTTCAACGAAACCTTAAAACTATTAAAACCATAAGCTTTTTAAGTGTTTTGACACCCAATATGCCAGAAAAATATCTAATTTGACAAAAATGAGCAAGGGAAGAATGAATTTTAAGAGGAATGTGAAAATATCAACCTCTTTATCAAATTTAAGTGGAATCTACACTTTCTTCAACGAAACCTTAAAACTATTAAAACCCTAAGCTTTTTAAGTGTTTTGACACCCAATATGCCAGAAAAATATCTAATTTGACAAAAATGAGCAAGTGAAGAAAGAATTTTAAGAAAAATTTAAAAATATCAACCTCCTTATCAAATATTAAAGGAATCTACACTTTCTTCAACGAAACCTTAAAACTATTAAAACCCTTAGCTTATTAAGTGTTTTTTTCATCCAATATGCCAGAAAAGTATTAAATTTGAAAAGGATGAGCAAATTATGAAAGAATTTTAAGAAAAATTTAAAAATATCAACCTCCTTATCAAATTTTAAAGGAATCTACACTTTCTTCAACGAAACCTTAAAACTATTAAAACCCTTAGCTTTTTGAGTGTTTTGTCACCCAATATGCCAGAAATATGACAAATTTGAGCAAGTGAAGAAAGAATTTTAAGAAGAATGTAAAAATATCAACCTCCTTATCAAATTTAAGTGGAATCTACACTTTCTTCAACGAAACCTAAAAACTATTAAAACCCTTAGCTTTTTGAGTGTTTTGTCACCCAATATGCCAAAAAAATATCTAATTTGACAAGGATGAGCAAATGAAGAAAGAATATTAAGAAGAATGAGAAAATATCAACCTCCCTATCAAATTTAAGTGGAATCTACACTTTCTTCAACGAAACCTTAAAACTATTAAAACCCTTAGCTTATTAAGTGTTTTTTTCATCTAATATGCCAGAAAAGTATTTAATTTGACAAGGATGAGCAAATTATGAAAGAATTTTAAGAAAAATTTAAAAATATCAACCTCCTTATCAAATTTTAAAGGAATCTACACTTTCTTCAACGAAACCTTAAAACTATTAAAACCCTTAGCTTTTTGAGTGTTTTGTCACCCAATATGCCAGAAAAATATCTAATTTGACAAAAATGAGCAATGGAAGAAAGAATTTTAAAAAAAATTTAAAAATATCAACTTCCTTATCAAATTTTAAAGGAATCTACACTTTCTTCAACGAAACCTTAAAACTATTAAAACCATTAGCTTTTTGAGTGTTTTGTCACCCAATATGCCAGAAAAATATCTAATTTGACAAAAATGAGCAAGGGAAGAAAGAATTTTTAGAGGAATGTGAAAATATCAACCTCCTTATCAAATTTAAGTGGAATCTACACTTTCTTCAACGAAACCTTAAAACTATTAAAACCCTTAGATTATTGAGTGTTTTTTTTATCCAATATGCCAAAATAATATCTAATTTGACAAGGATGATTAAATTATAAAAGAATTTTAAAAAAAATTTTAAAATATCAACCTCCTTATCAAATTTAAGTGGAATCTACACTTTCTTCAACGAAACCTTAAAACTATTAAGACCCTAAGCTTTTTAAGCGTTTTGACACCCAATATGCCAGAAATATGACAAATTTGAGCAAGTGAAGAATGAATTTTAAGAAGAATGTAAAAATATTAACCTCCTTATCAAATTTAAGTGGAATCTACACTTTCTTCAACGAAACCTTAAAACTATTAAAACCCTAAGCTTTTTAAGTGTTTTGACACCCAATATGCCAGAAAAATATCTAATTTGACAAAAATGAGCAAGTGAAGAAAGAATTTTAAGAAAAATTTAAAAATATCAACCTCCTTATCAAATATTAAAGGAATCTACACTTTCTTCAACGAAACCTTAAAACTATTAAAACCCTTAGCTTTTTGAGTGTTTTGTAACCCAATATGCCAGAAAAGTATTTAATTTGACAAGGATGAGCAAATTATGAAAGAATTTTAAGAAAAATTTAAAAATATCAACCTCCTTATCAAATTTTAAAGGAATCTACACTTTCTTCAACGAAACCTTAAAACTATTAAAACCCTTAGCTTTTTGAGTGTTTTGTCACCCAATATGCCAGAAATATGACAAATTTGAGCAAGTGAAGAAAGAATTTTAAGAAGAATGTAAAAATATCAACCTCCTTATCAAATTTAAGTGGAATCTACACTTTCTTCAACGAAACCTAAAAACTATTAAAACCCTTAGCTTTTTGAGTGTTTTGTCACCCAATATGCCAAAAAAATATCTAATTTGACAAGGATGAGCAAATGAAGAAAGAATATTAAGAAGAATGTGAAAATATCAACCTCCCTATCAAATTTAAGTGGAATCTACACTTTCTTCAACGAAACCTTAAAACTATTAAAACCCTTAGCTTTTTGAGTGTTTTGTCACCCAATATGCCAGAAATATGACAAATTTGAGCAAGTGAAGAAAGAATTTTAAGAAGAATGTAAAAATATCAACCTCCTTAT
The DNA here is from genome assembly GCA_956483605.1 of Tuberolachnus salignus. Taxonomy (NCBI): domain Eukaryota; kingdom Metazoa; phylum Arthropoda; class Insecta; order Hemiptera; family Aphididae; genus Tuberolachnus; species Tuberolachnus salignus. The sequence goes on from OY101434.1 coordinate 28,439, forward strand.
CAAATTTAAGTGGAATCTACACTTTCTTCAACGAAACCTAAAAACTATTAAAACCCTTAGCTTTTTGAGTGTTTTGTCACCCAATATGCCAAAAAAATATCTAATTTGACAAGGATGAGCAAATGAAGAAAGAATATTAAGAAGAATGTGAAAATATCAACCTCCCTATCAAATTTAAGTGGAATCTACACTTTCTTCAACGAAACCTTAAAACTATTAAAACCCTAAGCTATTTGAGTGTTTTTTCACCCAATATGCCAAAAAAATATCTAATTTGACAAGTATGTGCAAATTATGAAAGAATATTAAGAGGAATGTGAAAATATCAACCTCCCTATCAAATTTAAGTGGAATCTACACTTTCTTCAACGAAACCTTAAAACTATTAAAACCCTTAGCTTTTTGAGTGTTTTAACACCCAATATGCCAGAAAAATATCTAATTTGACAAAAATGAGCAAGTGAAGAAAGAATTTTAAGAAAAATTTAAAAATATCAACCTCCTTATCAAATATTAAAGGAATCTACACTTTCTTCAACGAAACCTTAAAACTATTAAAACCCTTAGCTTTTTGAGTGTTTTGTCACCCAATATGCCAGAAAAATATCTAATTTGACAAAAATGAGCAAGGGAAGAATGAATTTTAAGAGGAATGTGAAAATATCAACCTCTTTATCAAATTTAAGTGGAATCTACACTTTCTTCAACGAAACCTTGAAACTATTAAAACCCTTAGCTTTTTGAGCGTTTTTTCACCCAATATGCCAAAATAATATCTAATTTGACAAGGATGAATAAATTATGAAAGAATTTTAAAAAAAATTTAAAAATATCAACCTCCTTATCAAATTTAAGTGGAATCTACACTTTCTTCAACGAAACCTTAAAACTATTAAAACCATAAGCTTTTTAAGTGTTTTGACACCCAATATGCCAGAAAAATATCTAATTTGACAAAAATGAGCAAGGGAAGAATGAATTTTAAGAGGAATGTGAAAATATCAACCTCTTTATCAAATTTAAGTGGAATCTACACTTTCTTCAACGAAACCTTAAAACTATTAAAACCCTAAGCTTTTTAAGTGTTTTGACACCCAATATGCCAGAAATATGACAAATTTGAGCAAGTGATGAAAGAATTTTAAGAAGAATGTAAAAATATCAACCTCCTTATCAAATTTAAGTGGAATCTACACTTTCTTCAACGAAACCATAAACTATTAAAACCCTAAGCTTTTTAAGTGTTTTGACACCCAATATGCCAGAAAATTATCTAATTTGACAAAAATGAGCAAATAAAGAAAGAATTTTAAGAAGAATGTAAAAATATCAACCTCCTTATCAAATTTAAGTGGAATCTACACTTTCTTCAACGAAACCTTAAAACTATTAAAACCCTTAGCTTTTTGAGTGTTTTTTCACCCAATATGCCAAAATAATATCTAATTTGACAAGGATGATTAAATTATGAAAGAATTTTAAAAAAAATTTAAAAATATCAACCTCCTTATCAAATTTAAGTGGAATCTACACTTTCTTCAACGAAACCTAAAAACTATTAAAACCATAAGCTTTTTAAGTGTTTTGACACCCAATATGCCAGAAAAATATCTAATTTGACAAAAATGAGCAAGTGAAGAAAGAATTTTAAGAAAAATTTAAAAATATCAACCTCCTTATCAAATATTAAAGGAATCTACACTTTCTTCAACGAAACCTTAAAACTTTTAAAACCCTTAGCTTTTTGAGTGTTTTGTCACCCAATATGCCAAAAAAATATCTAATTTGACAAGGATGAGCAAATGAAGAAAGAATATTAAGAGGAATGTGAAAATATCAACCTCCCTATCAAATTTAAGTGGAATCTACACTTTCTTCAACGAAACCTTAAAACTATTAAAACCCTTAGCTTATTAAGTGTTTTTTTCATCTAATATGCCAGACAAGTATTTAATTTGACAAGGATGAGCAAATTATGAAAGAATTTTAAGAAAAATTTAAAAATATCAACCTCCTTATCAAATTTTAAAGGAATCTACACTTTCTTCAACGAAACCTTAAAACTATTAAAACCCTTAGCTTTTTGAGTGTTTTGTCACCCAATATGCCAGAAAAATATCTAATTTGACAAAAATGAGCAATGGAAGAAAGAATTTTAAAAAAATTTAAAAATATCAACTTCCTTATCAAATTTTAAAGGAATCTACACTTTCTTCAACGAAACCTTAAAACTATTAAAACCATTAGCTTTTTGAGTGTTTTGTCACCCAATATGCCAGAAAAATATCTAATTTGACAAAAATGAGCAAGGGAAGAAAGAATTTTTAGAGGAATGTGAAAATATCAACCTCCTTATCAAATTTAAGTGGAATCTACACTTTCTTCAACGAAACCTTAAAACTATTAAAACCCTTAGATTATTGAGTGTTTTTTCACCCAATATGCCAAAATAATATCTAATTTGACAAGGATGATTAAATTATAAAAGAATTTTAAAAAAAATTTTAAAATATCAACCTCCTTATCAAATTTAAGTGGAATCTACACTTTCTTCAACGAAACCTTAAAACTATTAAGACCCTAAGCTTTTTAAGCGTTTTGACACCCAATATGCCAGAAATATGACAAATTTGAGCAAGTGAAGAATGAATTTTAAGAAGAATGTAAAAATATTAACCTCCTTATCAAATTTAAGTGGAATCTACACTTTCTTCAACGAAACCTTAAAACTATTAAAACCCTAAGCTTTTTAAGTGTTTTGACACCCAATATGCCAGAAAAATATCTAATTTGACAAAAATGAGCAAGTGAAGAAAGAATTTTAAGAAAAATTTAAAAATATCAACCTCCTTATCAAATATTAAAGGAATCTACACTTTCTTCAACGAAACCTTAAAACTATTAAAACCCTTAGCTTATTAAGTGTTTTTTTCATCCAATATGCCAGAAAAGTATTTAATTTGACAAGGATGAGCAAATTATGAAAGAATTTTAAGAAAAATTTAAAAATATCAACCTCCTTATCAAATTTTAAAGGAATCTACACTTTCTTCAACGAAACCTTAAAACTATTAAAACCCTTAGCTTTTTGAGTGTTTTGTCACCCAATATGCCAGAAATATGACAAATTTGAGCAAGTGAAGAAAGAATTTTAAGAAGAATGTAAAAATATCAACCTCCTTATCAAATTTAAGTGGAATCTACACTTTCTTCAACGAAACCTAAAAACTATTAAAACCCTTAGCTTTTTGAGTGTTTTGTCACCCAATATGCCAAAAAAATATCTAATTTGACAAGGATGAGCAAATGAAGAAAGAATATTAAGAAGAATGTGAAAATATCAACCTCCCTATCAAATTTAAGTGGAATCTACACTTTCTTCAACGAAACCTTAAAACTATTAAAACCCTAAGCTATTTGAGTGTTTTTTCACCCAATATGCCAAAAAAATATCTAATTTGACAAGGATGATTAAATTATGAAAGAATTTTAAAAAAAATTTAAAAATATCAACCTCCTTATCAAATTTAAGTGGAATCTACACTTTCTTCAACGAAACCTAAAAACTATTAAAACCATAAGCTTTTTAAGTGTTTTGACACCCAATATGCCAGAAAAATATCTAATTTGACAAAAATGAGCAAGTGAAGAAAGAATTTTAAGAAAAATTTAAAAATATCAACCTCCTTATCAAATATTAAAGGAATCTACACTTTCTTCAACGAAACCTTAAAACTTTTAAAACCCTTAGCTTTTTGAGTGTTTTGACACCCAATATGCCAGAAAAATATCTAATTTGACAAAAATGAGCAAGTGAAGAAAGAATTTTAAGAAAAATTTAAAAATATCAACCTCCTTATCAAATATTAAAGGAATCTACACTTTCTTCAACGAAACCTTAAAACTATTAAAACCCTTAGCTTATTAAGTGTTTTTTTCATCCAATATGCCAGAAAAGTATTTAATTTGACAAGGATGAGCAAATTATGAAAGAATTTTAAGAAAAATTTAAAAATATCAACCTCCTTATCAAATTTTAAAGGAATCTACACTTTCTTCAACGAAACCTTAAAACTATTAAAACCCTAAGCTATTTGAGTGTTTTTTCACCCAATATGCCAAAAAAATATCTAATTTGACAAGTATGTGCAAATTATGAAAGAATATTAAGAAGAATGTGAAAATATCAACCTCCCTATCAAATTTAAGTGGAATCTACACTTTCTTCAACGAAACCTTAAAACTATTAAAACCCTTAGCTTTTTGAGTGTTTTGTCACCCAATATGCCAGAAATATGACAAATTTGAGCAAGTGAAGAAAGAATTTTAAGAAGAATGTAAAAATATCAACCTCCTTATCAAATTTAAGTGGAATCTACACTTTCTTCAACGAAACCTAAAAACTATTAAAACCCTTAGCTTTTTGAGTGTTTTGTCACCCAATATGCCAAAAAAATATCTAATTTGACAAGGATGAGCAAATGAAGAAAGAATATTAAGAAGAATGTGAAAATATCAACCTCCCTATCAAATTTAAGTGGAATCTACACTTTCTTCAACGAAACCTTAAAACTATTAAAACCCTAAGCTATTTGAGTGTTTTTTCACCCAATATGCCAAAAAAATATCTAATTTGACAAGTATGTGCAAATTATGAAAGAATATTAAGAGGAATGTGAAAATATCAACCTCCCTATCAAATTTAAGTGGAATCTACACTTTCTTCAACGAAACCTTAAAACTATTAAAACCCTTAGCTTTTTGAGTGTTTTAACACCCAATATGCCAGAAAAATATCTAATTTGACAAAAATGAGCAAGTGAAGAAAGAATTTTAAGAAAAATTTAAAAATATCAACCTCCTTATCAAATATTAAAGGAATCTACACTTTCTTCAACGAAACCTTAAAACTATTAAAACCCTTAGCTTTTTGAGTGTTTTGTCACCCAATATGCCAGAAAAATATCTAATTTGACAAAAATGAGCAAGGGAAGAATGAATTTTAAGAGGAATGTGAAAATATCAACCTCTTTATCAAATTTAAGTGGAATCTACACTTTCTTCAACGAAACCTTGAAACTATTAAAACCCTTAGCTTTTTGAGCGTTTTTTCACCCAATATGCCAAAATAATATCTAATTTGACAAGGATGAATAAATTATGAAAGAATTTTAAAAAAAATTTAAAAATATCAACCTCCTTATCAAATTTAAGTGGAATCTACACTTTCTTCAACGAAACCTTAAAACTATTAAAACCATAAGCTTTTTAAGTGTTTTGACACCCAATATGCCAGAAAAATATCTAATTTGACAAAAATGAGCAAGGGAAGAATGAATTTTAAGAGGAATGTGAAAATATCAACCTCTTTATCAAATTTAAGTGGAATCTACACTTTCTTCAACGAAACCTTAAAACTATTAAAACCCTAAGCTTTTTAAGTGTTTTGACACCCAATATGCCAGAAATATGACAAATTTGAGCAAGTGATGAAAGAATTTTAAGAAGAATGTAAAAATATCAACCTCCTTATCAAATTTAAGTGGAATCTACACTTTCTTCAACGAAACCATAAACTATTAAAACCCTAAGCTTTTTAAGTGTTTTGACACCCAATATGCCAGAAAATTATCTAATTTGACAAAAATGAGCAAATAAAGAAAGAATTTTAAGAAGAATGTAAAAATATCAACCTCCTTATCAAATTTAAGTGGAATCTACACTTTCTTCAACGAAACCTTAAAACTATTAAAACCCTTAGCTTTTTGAGTGTTTTTTCACCCAATATGCCAAAATAATATCTAATTTGACAAGGATGATTAAATTATGAAAGAATTTTAAAAAAAATTTAAAAATATCAACCTCCTTATCAAATTTAAGTGGAATCTACACTTTCTTCAACGAAACCTAAAAACTATTAAAACCATAAGCTTTTTAAGTGTTTTGACACCCAATATGCCAGAAAAATATCTAATTTGACAAAAATGAGCAAGTGAAGAAAGAATTTTAAGAAAAATTTAAAAATATCAACCTCCTTATCAAATATTAAAGGAATCTACACTTTCTTCAACGAAACCTTAAAACTTTTAAAACCCTTAGCTTTTTGAGTGTTTTGTCACCCAATATGCCAAAAAAATATCTAATTTGACAAGGATGAGCAAATGAAGAAAGAATATTAAGAGGAATGTGAAAATATCAACCTCCCTATCAAATTTAAGTGGAATCTACACTTTCTTCAACGAAACCTTAAAACTATTAAAACCCTTAGCTTATTAAGTGTTTTTTTCATCTAATATGCCAGACAAGTATTTAATTTGACAAGGATGAGCAAATTATGAAAGAATTTTAAGAAAAATTTAAAAATATCAACCTCCTTATCAAATTTTAAAGGAATCTACACTTTCTTCAACGAAACCTTAAAACTATTAAAACCCTTAGCTTTTTGAGTGTTTTGTCACCCAATATGCCAGAAAAATATCTAATTTGACAAAAATGAGCAATGGAAGAAAGAATTTTAAAAAAAATTTAAAAATATCAACTTCCTTATCAAATTTTAAAGGAATCTACACTTTCTTCAACGAAACCTTAAAACTATTAAAACCATTAGCTTTTTGAGTGTTTTGTCACCCAATATGCCAGAAAAATATCTAATTTGACAAAAATGAGCAAGGGAAGAAAGAATTTTTAGAGGAATGTGAAAATATCAACCTCCTTATCAAATTTAAGTGGAATCTACACTTTCTTCAACGAAACCTTAAAACTATTAAAACCCTTAGATTATTGAGTGTTTTTTCACCCAATATGCCAAAATAATATCTAATTTGACAAGGATGATTAAATTATAAAAGAATTTTAAAAAAAATTTTAAAATATCAACCTCCTTATCAAATTTAAGTGGAATCTACACTTTCTTCAACGAAACCTTAAAACTATTAAGACCCTAAGCTTTTTAAGCGTTTTGACACCCAATATGCCAGAAATATGACAAATTTGAGCAAGTGAAGAATGAATTTTAAGAAGAATGTAAAAATATTAACCTCCTTATCAAATTTAAGTGGAATCTACACTTTCTTCAACGAAACCTTAAAACTATTAAAACCCTAAGCTTTTTAAGTGTTTTGACACCCAATATGCCAGAAAAATATCTAATTTGACAAAAATGAGCAAGTGAAGAAAGAATTTTAAGAAAAATTTAAAAATATCAACCTCCTTATCAAATATTAAAGGAATCTACACTTTCTTCAACGAAACCTTAAAACTATTAAAACCCTTAGCTTATTAAGTGTTTTTTTCATCCAATATGCCAGAAAAGTATTTAATTTGACAAGGATGAGCAAATTATGAAAGAATTTTAAGAAAAATTTAAAAATATCAACCTCCTTATCAAATTTTAAAGGAATCTACACTTTCTTCAACGAAACCTTAAAACTATTAAAACCCTTAGCTTTTTGAGTGTTTTGTCACCCAATATGCCAGAAATATGACAAATTTGAGCAAGTGAAGAAAGAATTTTAAGAAGAATGTAAAAATATCAACCTCCTTATCAAATTTAAGTGGAATCTACACTTTCTTCAACGAAACCTAAAAACTATTAAAACCCTTAGCTTTTTGAGTGTTTTGTCACCCAATATGCCAAAAAAATATCTAATTTGACAAGGATGAGCAAATGAAGAAAGAATATTAAGAAGAATGTGAAAATATCAACCTCCCTATCAAATTTAAGTGGAATCTACACTTTCTTCAACGAAACCTTAAAACTATTAAAACCCTAAGCTATTTGAGTGTTTTTTCACCCAATATGCCAAAAAAATATCTAATTTGACAAGGATGATTAAATTATGAAAGAATTTTAAAAAAAATTTAAAAATATCAACCTCCTTATCAAATTTAAGTGGAATCTACACTTTCTTCAACGAAACCTAAAAACTATTAAAACCATAAGCTTTTTAAGTGTTTTGACACCCAATATGCCAGAAAAATATCTAATTTGACAAAAATGAGCAAGTGAAGAAAGAATTTTAAGAAAAATTTAAAAATATCAACCTCCTTATCAAATATTAAAGGAATCTACACTTTCTTCAACGAAACCTTAAAACTTTTAAAACCCTTAGCTTTTTGAGTGTTTTGTCACCCAATATGCCAAAAAAATATCTAATTTGACAAGGATGAGCAAATGAAGAAAGAATATTAAGAGGAATGTGAAAATATCAACCTCCTTATCAAATTCTAAAGGAATCTACACTTTATCAATGAAACCTCAAAATTATAAATTCCATAAGCATTTTGAGTGTTTTGACACCTAATTTGCCAGAAAAATATCTAATTTGACAAGGATGAGCAAATTATGAAAGAATTTTAAAAAAAATATAAAAATATCAACCTCCTTATCAAATTTTAAAGGAATCTACACTTTCTTCAACGAAACCTAAAAACTATTACAACCCTTAGCTTTTTGAGTGTTTTTTCACCCAATATGCCAGAAAATTATTTAATTTGACAAGGATGAGCAAATTATGAAAGAATATTAAGAGGAATGTGAAAATATCAACCTCCCTATCAAATTTAAGTGGAATCTACACTTTCTTCGACGAAACCTTAAAACTATTAAAACCCTTAGCTTTTTGAGTGTTTTAACACCCAATATGCCAGAAAAATATCTAATTTGACAAAAATGAGCAAGTGAAGAAAGAATTTTAAGAAAAATTTAAAAATATCAACCTCCTTATCAAATATTAAAGGAATCTACACTTTCTTCAACGAAACCTTAAAACTATTAAAACCCTTAGCTTTTTGAGTGTTTTGTCACCCAATATGCCAGAAAAATATCTAATTTGACAAAAATGAGCAAGGGAAGAATGAATTTTAAGAGGAATGTGAAAATATCAACCTCTTTATCAAATTTAAGTGGAATCTACACTTTCTTCAACGAAACCTTGAAACTATTAAAACCCTTAGCTTTTTGAGCGTTTTTTCACCCAATATGCCAAAATAATATCTAATTTGACAAGGATGATTAAATTATGAAAGAATTTTAAAAAAAATTTAAAAATATCAACCTCCTTATCAAATTTAAGTGGAATCTACACTTTCTTCAACGAAACCTTAAAACTATTAAAACCATAAGCTTTTTAAGTGTTTTGACACCCAATATGCCAGAAAAATATCTAATTTGACAAAAATGAGCAAGGGAAGAATGAATTTTAAGAGGAATGTGAAAATATCAACCTCTTTATCAAATTTAAGTGGAATCTACACTTTCTTCAACGAAACCTTAAAACTATTAAAACCCTAAGCTTTTTAAGTGTTTTGACACCCAATATGCCAGAAATATGACAAATTTGAGCAAGTGATGAAAGAATTTTAAGAAGAATGTAAAAATATCAACCTCCTTATCAAATTTAAGTGGAATCTACACTTTCTTCAACGAAACCTAAAAACTATTAAAACCATAAGCTTTTTAAGTGTTTTGACACCCAATATGCCAGAAAAATATCTAATTTGACAAAAATGAGCAAGTGAAGAAAGAATTTTAAGAAAAATTTAAAAATATCAACCTCCTTATCAAATATTAAAGGAATCTACACTTTCTTCAACGAAACCTTAAAACTATTAAAACCCTTAGCTTTTTGAGTGTTTTGTCACCCAATATGCCAAAAAAATATCTAATTTGACAAGGATGAGCAAATGAAGAAAGAATATTAAGAGGAATGTGAAAATATCAACCTCCTTATCAAATTTTAAAGGAATCTACACGTTCTTCAACGAAACCTTAAAACTATTAAAACCCTTAGCTTTTTGAGTGTTTTGTCACCCAATATGCCAGAAAAATATCTAATTTGACAAAAATGAGCAATGGAAGAAAGAATTTTAAAAAAAATTTAAAAATATCAACTTCCTTATCAAATTTTAAAGGAATCTACACTTTCTTCAACGAAACCTTAAAACTATTAAAACCCTTAGCTTTTTTAGTGTTTTGTCACCCAATATGCCAGAAAAATATCTAATTTGACAAAAATGAGCATGGGAAGAAAGAATTTTTAGAGGAATGTGAAAATATCAACCTCCTTATCAAATTTAAGTGGAATCTACACTTTCTTCAACGAAACCTTAAAACTATTAAAACCCTTAGATTATTGAGTGTTTTTTTCATCCAATATGCCAAAATAATATCTAATTTGACAAGGATGATTAAATTATAAAAGAATTTTAAAAAAAATTTAAAAATATCAACCTCCTTATCAAATTCTAAAGGAATCTACACTTTATCAATGAAACCTCAAAATTATAAATTCCATAAGCATTTTGAGTGTTTTGACACCTAATATGCCAGAAAAATATCTAATTTGACAAGGATGAGCAAATTATGAAAGAATTTTAAAAAAAATATAAAAATATCAACCTCTTTATCAAATTTTAAAGGAATCTACACTTTCTTCAACGAAACCTAAAAACTATTACAACCCTTAGCTTTTTGAGTGTTTTTTCACCCAATATGCCAGAAAATTATTTAATTTGACAAGGATGAGCAAATTATGAAAGAGTTTTAAAAAAAATTAAAATTTATCAACCTCCTTATCAAATTTTAGGGGAATCTACACTTTATCAATGAAACCTCAAAATTATAAATTCCATAAGCATTTTGAGTGTTTTGACACCTAATATGCCAGAAAAATATCTAATTTGACAAAAATGAGCAAATTATGAAAGAATTGTAAAAAAAATATAAAAATATCAACCTCCTTATCAAATTTTAAAGGAATCTACACTTTCTTCAACGAAACCTAAAAACTATTAAAACCCTTAGCTTTTTGAGTGTTTTATCACTCAATATGCCAAAAAAATATCTATTTTGACAAGGATGAGCAAATTATGAAAGAATTTTAAGAAAAATTTAAAAATATCAACCTCCTTATCAAATTTAAGTGGAATCTACACTTTCTTCAACGAAACCTTAAAACTATTAAAACCCTTAGCTTTTTGAGTGTTTTGACACCAAATATGCCAGAAAAATATCTAATTTATCAAAAATGAGCAAATGAAGAAAGAATATTAAGAGGAATGTGAAAATATCAACCTCCCTATCAAATTTAAGTGGAATCTACACTTTCTTCAACGAAACCTTAAAACTATTAAAACCCTTAGCTTTTTGAGTGTTTTTTTCATCCAATATGCCAAAATAATATCTAATTTGACAAGGATGATTAAATTATAAAAGAATTTTAAAAAAAATTTAAAAATATCAACCTCCTTATCAAATTCTAAAGGAATCTACACTTTCTTCAACGAAACCTTAAAACTATTAAAACCCTTAGCTTATTAAGTGTTTTTTTCATCCAATATGCCAGAAAAGTATTTAATTTGAAAAGGATGAGCAAATTATGAAAGAATTTTAAGAAAAATTTAAAAATATCAACCTCCTTATCAAATTTTAAAGGAATCTACACTTTCTTCAACGAAACCTTAAAACTATTAAAACCCTTAGCTTTTTGAGTGTTTTGTCACCCAATATGCCAGAAATATGACAAATTTGAGCAAGTGAAGAAAGAATTTTAAGAAGAATGTAAAAATATCAACCTCCTTATCAAATTTAAGTGGAATCTACACTTTCTTCAACGAAACCTAAAAACTATTAAAACCCTTAGCTTTTTGAGTGTTTTGTCACCCAATATGCCAAAAAAATATCTAATTTGACAAGGATGAGCAAATGAAGAAAGAATATTAAGAAGAATGTGAAAATATCAACCTCCCTATCAAATTTAAGTGGAATCTACACTTTCTTCAACGAAACCTTAAAACTATTAAAACCCTTAGCTTATTAAGTGTTTTTTTCATCTAATATGCCAGAAAAGTATTTAATTTGACAAGGATGAGCAAATTATGAAAGAATTTTAAGAAAAATTTAAAAATATCAACCTCCTTATCAAATTTTAAAGGAATCTACACTTTCTTCAACGAAACCTTAAAACTATTAAAACCCTTAGCTTTTTGAGTGTTTTGTCACCCAATATGCCAGAAAAATATCTAATTTGACAAAAATGAGCAATGGAAGAAAGAATTTTAAAAAAAATTTAAAAATATCAACTTCCTTATCAAATTTTAAAGGAATCTACACTTTCTTCAACGAAACCTTAAAACTATTAAAACCATTAGCTTTTTGAGTGTTTTGTCACCCAATATGCCAGAAAAATATCTAATTTGACAAAAATGAGCAAGGGAAGAAAGAATTTTTAGAGGAATGTGAAAATATCAACCTCCTTATCAAATTTAAGTGGAATCTACACTTTCTTCAACGAAACCTTAAAACTATTAAAACCCTTAGATTATTGAGTGTTTTTTTTATCCAATATGCCAAAATAATATCTAATTTGACAAGTATGTGCAAATTATGAAAGAATATTAAGAGGAATGTGAAAATATCAACCTCCCTATCAAATTTAAGTGGAATCTACACTTTCTTCAACGAAACCTTAAAACTATTAAAACCCTTAGCTTTTTGAGTGTTTTAACACCCAATATGCCAGAAAAATATCTAATTTGACATAAATGAGCAAGTGAAGAAAGAATTTTAAGAAAAATTTAAAAATATCAACCTCCTTATCAAATATTAAAGGAATCTACACTTTCTTCAACGAAACCTTAAAACTATTAAAACCCTTAGCTTTTTGAGTGTTTTGTCACCCAATATGCCAGAAATATGACAAATTTGAGCAAGTGATGAAAGAATTTTAAGAAGAATGTAAAAATATCAACCTCCTTATCAAATTTAAGTGGAATCTACACTTTCTTCAACGAAACCATAAACTATTAAAACCCTAAGCTTTTTAAGTGTTTTGACACCCAATATGCCAGAAAAATATCTAATTTGACAAAAATGAGCAAGGGAAGAATGAATTTTAAGAGGAATGTGAAAATATCAACCTCTTTATCAAATTTAAGTGGAATCTACACTTTCTTCAACGAAACCTTAAAACTATTAAAACCCTAAGCTTTTTAAGTGTTTTGACACCCAATATGCCAGAAATATGACAAATTTGAGCAAGTGATGAAAGAATTTTAAGAAGAATGTAAAAATATCAACCTCCTTATCAAATTTAAGTGGAATCTACACTTTCTTCAACGAAACCATAAACTATTAAAACCCTAAGCTTTTTAAGTGTTTTGACACCCAATATGCCAAAATAATATCTAATTTGACAAGGATGATTAAATTATGAAAGAATTTTAAAAAAAATTTAAAAATATCAACCTCCTTATCAAATTTAAGTGGAATCTACACTTTCTTCAACGAAACCTAAAAACTATTAAAACCATAAGCTTTTTAAGTGTTTTGACACCCAATATGCCAGAAAAATATCTAATTTGACAAAAATGAGCAAGTGAAGAAAGAATTTTAAGAAAAATTTAAAAATATCAACCTCCTTATCAAATATTAAAGGAATCTACACTTTCTTCAACGAAACCTTAAAACTTTTAAAACCCTTAGCTTTTTGAGTGTTTTGTCACCCAATATGCCAAAAAAATATCTAATTTGACAAGGATGAGCAAATGAAGAAAGAATATTAAGAGGAATGTGAAAATATCAACCTCCCTATCAAATTTAAGTGGAATCTACACTTTCTTCAACGAAACCTTAAAACTATTAATACCCTTAGCTTATTAAGTGTTTTTTTCATCCAATATGCCAGAAAAGTATATAATTTCACAAGGATGAGCAAATTATGAAAGAATTTTAAGAAAAATTTAAAAATATCAACCTCCTTATCAAATTTTAAAGGAATCTACACGTTCTTCAACGAAACCTTAAAACTATTAAAACCCTTAGCTTTTTGAGTGTTTTGTCACCCAATATGCCAGAAAAATATCTAATTTGACAAAAATGAGCAATGGAAGAAAGAATTTTAAAAAAAATTTAAAAATATCAACTTCCTTATCAAATTTTAAAGGAATCTACACTTTCTTCAACGAAACCTTAAAACTATTAAAACCCTTAGCTTTTTTAGTGTTTTGTCACCCAATATGCCAGAAAAATATCTAATTTGACAAAAATGAGCATGGGAAGAAAGAATTTTTAGAGGAATGTGAAAATATCAACCTCCTTATCAAATTTAAGTGGAATCTACACTTTCTTCAACGAAACCTTAAAACTATTAAAACCCTTAGATTATTGAGTGTTTTTTTCATCCAATATGCCAAAATAATATCTAATTTGACAAGGATGATTAAATTATAAAAGAATTTTAAAAAAAATTTAAAAATATCAACCTCCTTATCAAATTCTAAAGGAATCTACACTTTATCAATGAAACCTCAAAATTATAAATTCCATAAGCATTTTGAGTGTTTTGACACCTAATTTGCCAGAAAAATATCTAATTTGACAAGGATGAGCAAATTATGAAAGAATTTTAAAAAAAATATAAAAATATCAACCTCCTTATCAAATTTTAAAGGAATCTACACTTTCTTCAACGAAACCTAAAAACTATTACAACCCTTAGCTTTTTGAGTGTTTTTTCACCCAATATGCCAGAAAATTATTTAATTTGACAAGGATGAGCAAATTATGAAAGAATATTAAGAGGAATGTGAAAATATCAACCTCCCTATCAAATTTAAGTGGAATCTACACTTTCTTCGACGAAACCTTAAAACTATTAAAACCCTTAGCTTTTTGAGTGTTTTAACACCCAATATGCCAGAAAAATATCTAATTTGACAAAAATGAGCAAGTGAAGAAAGAATTTTAAGAAAAATTTAAAAATATCAACCTCCTTATCAAATTTTAAAGGAATCTACACTTTCTTCAACGAAACCTAAAAACTATTAAAACCCTTAGCTTTTTGAGTGTTTTATCACTCAATATGCCAAAAAAATATCTATTTTGACAAGGATGAGCAAATTATGAAAGAATTTTAAGAAAAATTTAAAAATATCAACCTCCTTATCAAATTTAAGTGGAATCTACACTTTCTTCAACGAAACCTTAAAACTATTAAAACCCTTAGCTTTTTGAGTGTTTTGACACCAAATATGCCAGAAAAATATCTAATTTATCAAAAATGAGCAAATGAAGAAAGAATATTAAGAGGAATGTGAAAATATCAACCTCCCTATCAAATTTAAGTGGAATCTACACTTTCTTCAACGAAACCTTAAAACTATTAAAACCCTTAGCTTTTTGAGTGTTTTTTTCATCCAATATGCCAAAATAATATCTAATTTGACAAGGATGATTAAATTATAAAAGAATTTTAAAAAAAATTTAAAAATATCAACCTCCTTATCAAATTCTAAAGGAATCTACACTTTCTTCAACGAAACCTTAAAACTATTAAAACCCTTAGCTTATTAAGTGTTTTTTTCATCCAATATGCCAGAAAAGTATTTAATTTGAAAAGGATGAGCAAATTATGAAAGAATTTTAAGAAAAATTTAAAAATATCAACCTCCTTATCAAATTTTAAAGGAATCTACACTTTCTTCAACGAAACCTTAAAACTATTAAAACCCTTAGCTTTTTGAGTGTTTTGTCACCCAATATGCCAGAAATATGACAAATTTGAGCAAGTGAAGAAAGAATTTTAAGAAGAATGTAAAAATATCAACCTCCTTATCAAATTTAAGTGGAATCTACACTTTCTTCAACGAAACCTAAAAACTATTAAAACCCTTAGCTTTTTGAGTGTTTTGTCACCCAATATGCCAAAAAAATATCTAATTTGACAAGGATGAGCAAATGAAGAAAGAATATTAAGAAGAATGTGAAAATATCAACCTCCCTATCAAATTTAAGTGGAATCTACACTTTCTTCAACGAAACCTTAAAACTATTAAAACCCTTAGCTTATTAAGTGTTTTTTTCATCTAATATGCCAGAAAAGTATTTAATTTGACAAGGATGAGCAAATTATGAAAGAATTTTAAGAAAAATTTAAAAATATCAACCTCCTTATCAAATTTTAAAGGAATCTACACTTTCTTCAACGAAACCTTAAAACTATTAAAACCCTTAGCTTTTTGAGTGTTTTGTCACCCAATATGCCAGAAAAAAAATCTAATTTGACAAAAATGAGCAATGGAAGAAAGAATTTTAAAAAAAATTTAAAAATATCAACTTCCTTATCAAATTTTAAAGGAATCTACACTTTCTTCAACGAAACCTTAAAACTATTAAAACCATTAGCTTTTTGAGTGTTTTGTCACCCAATATGCCAGAAAAATATCTAATTTGACAAAAATGAGCAAGGGAAGAAAGAATTTTTAGAGGAATGTGAAAATATCAACCTCCTTATCAAATTTAAGTGGAATCTACACTTTCTTCAACGAAACCTTAAAACTATTAAAACCCTTAGATTATTGAGTGTTTTTTTTATCCAATATGCCAAAATAATATCTAATTTGACAAGGATGATTAAATTATAAAAGAATTTTAAAAAAAATTTTAAAATATCAACCTCCTTATCAAATTTAAGTGGAATCTACACTTTCTTCAACGAAACCTTAAAACTATTAAGACCCTAAGCTTTTTAAGCGTTTTGACACCCAATATGCCAGAAATATGACAAATTTGAGCAAGTGAAGAATGAATTTTAAGAAGAATGTAAAAATATTAACCTCCTTATCAAATTTAAGTGGAATCTACACTTTCTTCAACGAAACCTTAAAACTATTAAAACCCTAAGCTTTTTAAGTGTTTTGACACCCAATATGCCAGAAAAATATCTAATTTGACAAAAATGAGCAAGTGAAGAAAGAATTTTAAGAAAAATTTAAAAATATCAACCTCCTTATCAAATATTAAAGGAATCTACACTTTCTTCAACGAAACCTTAAAACTATTAAAACCCTTAGCTTATTAAGTGTTTTTTTCATCCAATATGCCAGAAAAGTATTTAATTTGACAAGGATGAGCAAATTATGAAAGAATTTTAAGAAAAATTTAAAAATATCAACCTCCTTATCAAATTTTAAAGGAATCTACACTTTCTTCAACGAAACCTTAAAACTATTAAAACCCTTAGCTTTTTGAGTGTTTTGTCACCCAATATGCCAGAAATATGACAAATTTGAGCAAGTGAAGAAAGAATTTTAAGAAGAATGTAAAAATATCAACCTCCTTATCAAATTTAAGTGGAATCTACACTTTCTTCAACGAAACCTAAAAACTATTAAAACCCTTAGCTTTTTGAGTGTTTTGTCACCCAATATGCCAAAAAAATATCTAATTTGACAAGGATGAGCAAATGAAGAAAGAATATTAAAAAGAATGTGAAAATATCAACCTCCCTATCAAATTTAAGTGGAATCTACACTTTCTTCAACGAAACCTTAAAACTATTAAAACCCTAAGCTATTTGAGTGTTTTTTCACCCAATATGCCAAAAAAATATCTAATTTGACAAGTATGTGCAAATTATGAAAGAATATTAAGAGGAATGTGAAAATATCAACCTCCCTATCAAATTTAAGTGGAATCTACACTTTCTTCAACGAAACCTTAAAACTATTAAAACCCTTAGCTTTTTGAGTGTTTTAACACCCAATATGCCAGAAAAATATCTAATTTGACAAAAATGAGCAAGTGAAGAAAGAATTTTAAGAAAAATTTAAAAATATCAACCTCCTTATCAAATATTAAAGGAATCTACACTTTCTTCAACGAAACCTTAAAACTATTAAAACCCTTAGCTTTTTGAGTGTTTTGTCACCCAATATGCCAGAAAAATATCTAATTTGACAAAAATGAGCAAGGGAAGAATGAATTTTAAGAGGAATGTGAAAATATCAACCTCTTTATCAAATTTAAGTGGAATCTACACTTTCTTCAACGAAACCTTAAAACTATTAAAACCCTAAGCTTTTTAAGTGTTTTGACACCCAATATGCCAGAAATATGACAAATTTGAGCAAGTGATGAAAGAATTTTAAGAAGAATGTAAAAATATCAACCTCCTTATCAAATTTAAGTGGAATCTACACTTTCTTCAACGAAACCATAAACTATTAAAACCCTAAGCTTTTTAAGTGTTTTGACACCCAATATGCCAGAAAATTATCTAATTTGACAAAAATGAGCAAATAAAGAAAGAATTTTAAGAAGAATGTAAAAATATCAACCTCCTTATCAAATTTAAGTGGAATCTACACTTTCTTCAACGAAACCTTAAAACTATTAAAACCCTTAGCTTTTTGAGTGTTTTTTCACCCAATATGCCAAAATAATATCTAATTTGACAAGGATGATTAAATTATGAAAGAATTTTAAAAAAAATTTAAAAATATCAACCTCCTTATCAAATTTAAGTGGAATCTACACTTTCTTCAACGAAACCTAAAAACTATTAAAACCATAAGCTTTTTAAGTGTTTTGACACCCAATATGCCAGAAAAATATCTAATTTGACAAAAATGAGCAAGTGAAGAAAGAATTTTAAGAAAAATTTAAAAATATCAACCTCCTTATCAAATATTAAAGGAATCTACACTTTCTTCAACGAAACCTTAAAACTTTTAAAACCCTTAGCTTTTTGAGTGTTTTGTCACCCAATATGCCAAAAAAATATCTAATTTGACAAGGATGAGCAAATGAAGAAAGAATATTAAGAGGAATGTGAAAATATCAACCTCCCTATCAAATTTAAGTGGAATCTACACTTTCTTCAACGAAACCTTAAAACTATTAATACCCTTAGCTTATTAAGTGTTTTTTTCATCCAATATGCCAGAAAAGTATTTAATTTCACAAGGATGAGCAAATTATGAAAGAATTTTAAGAAAAATTTAAAAATATCAACCTCCTTATCAAATTTTAAAGGAATCTACACGTTCTTCAACGAAACCTTAAAACTATTAAAACCCTTAGCTTTTTGAGTGTTTTGTCACCCAATATGCCAGAAAAATATCTAATTTGACAAAAATGAGCAATGGAAGAAAGAATTTTAAAAAAAATTTAAAAATATCAACTTCCTTATCAAATTTTAAAGGAATCTACACTTTCTTCAACGAAACCTTAAAACTATTAAAACCCTTAGCTTTTTTAGTGTTTTGTCACCCAATATGCCAGAAAAATATCTAATTTGACAAAAATGAGCATGGGAAGAAAGAATTTTTAGAGGAATGTGAAAATATCAACCTCCTTATCAAATTTAAGTGGAATCTACACTTTCTTCAACGAAACCTTAAAACTATTAAAACCCTTAGATTATTGAGTGTTTTTTTCATCCAATATGCCAAAATAATATCTAATTTGACAAGGATGATTAAATTATAAAAGAATTTTAAAAAAAATTTAAAAATATCAACCTCCTTATCAAATTCTAAAGGAATCTACACTTTATCAATGAAACCTCAAAATTATAAATTCCATAAGCATTTTGAGTGTTTTGACACCTAATTTGCCAGAAAAATATCTAATTTGACAAGGATGAGCAAATTATGAAAGAATTTTAAAAAAAATATAAAAATATCAACCTCCTTATCAAATTTTAAAGGAATCTACACTTTCTTCAACGAAACCTAAAAACTATTACAACCCTTAGCTTTTTGAGTGTTTTTTCACCCAATATGCCAGAAAATTATTTAATTTGACAAGGATGAGCAAATTATGAAAGAATATTAAGAGGAATGTGAAAATATCAACCTCCCTATCAAATTTAAGTGGAATCTACACTTTCTTCGACGAAACCTTAAAACTATTAAAACCCTTAGCTTTTTGAGTGTTTTAACACCCAATATGCCAGAAAAATATCTAATTTGACAAAAATGAGCAAGTGAAGAAAGAATTTTAAGAAAAATTTAAAAATATCAACCTCCTTATCAAATATTAAAGGAATCTACACTTTCTTCAACGAAACCTTAAAACTATTAAAACCCTTAGCTTTTTGAGTGTTTTGTCACCCAATATGCCAGAAAAATATCTAATTTGACAAAAATGAGCAAGGGAAGAATGAATTTTAAGAGGAATGTGAAAATATCAACCTCTTTATCAAATTTAAGTGGAATCTACACTTTCTTCAACGAAACCTTGAAACTATTAAAACCCTTAGCTTTTTGAGCGTTTTTTCACCCAATATGCCAAAATAATATCTAATTTGACAAGGATGATTAAATTATGAAAGAATTTTAAAAAAAATTTAAAAATATCAACCTCCTTATCAAATTTAAGTGGAATCTACACTTTCTTCAACGAAACCTAAAAACTATTAAAACCATAAGCTTTTTAAGTGTTTTGACACCCAATATGCCAGAAAAATATCTAATTTGACAAAAATGAGCAAGGGAAGAATGAATTTTAAGAAGAATGTGAAAATATCAACCTCTTTATCAAATTTAAGTGGAATCTACACTTTCTTCAACGAAACCTTAAAACTATTAAAACCCTAAGCTTTTTAAGTGTTTTGACACCCAATATGCCAGAAATATGACAAATTTGAGCAAGTGATGAAAGAATTTTAAGAAGAATGTAAAAATATCAACCTCCTTATCAAATTTAAGTGGAATCTACACTTTCTTCAACGAAACCTAAAAACTATTAAAACCATAAGCTTTTTAAGTGTTTTGACACCCAATATGCCAGAAAAATATCTAATTTGAAAAAATGAGCAAGTGAAGAAAGAATTTTAAGAAAAATTTAAAAATATCAACCTCCTTATCAAATATTAAAGGAATCTACACTTTCTTCAACGAAACCTTAAAACTATTAAAACCCTTAGCTTTTTGAGTGTTTTGTCATCCAATATGCCAAAATAATATCTAATTTGACAAGGATGATTAAATTATAAAAGAATTTTAAAAAAAATTTAAAAATATCAACCTCCTTATCAAATTCTAAAGGAATCTACACTTTATCAATGAAACCTCAAAATTATAAATTCCATAAGCATTTTGAGTGTTTTGACACCTAATATGCCAGAAAAATATCTAATTTGACAAGGATGAGCAAATTATGAAAGAATTTTAAAAAAAATATAAAAATATCAACCTCTTTATCAAATTTTAAAGGAATCTACACTTTCTTCAACGAAACCTAAAAACTATTACAACCCTTAGCTTTTTGAGTGTTTTTTCACCCAATATGCCAGAAAATTATTTAATTTGACAAGGATGAGCAAATTATGAAAGAGTTTTAAAAAAAATTAAAATTTATCAACCTCCTTATCAAATTTTAGGGGAATCTACACTTTATCAATGAAACCTCAAAATTATAAATTCCATAAGCATTTTGAGTGTTTTGACACCTAATATGCCAGAAAAATATCTAATTTGACAAAAATGAGCAAATTATGAAAGAATTGTAAAAAAAATATAAAAATATCAACCTCCTTATCAAATTTTAAAGGAATCTACACTTTCTTCAACGAAACCTAAAAACTATTAAAACCCTTAGCTTTTTGAGTGTTTTATCACTCAATATGCCAAAAAAATATCTATTTTGACAAGGATGAGCAAATTATGAAAGAATTTTAAGAAAAATTTAAAAATATCAACCTCCTTATCAAATTTAAGTGGAATCTACACTTTCTTCAACGAAACCTTAAAACTATTAAAACCCTTAGCTTTTTGAGTGTTTTGACACCAAATATGCCAGAAAAATATCTAATTTATCAAAAATGAGCAAATGAAGAAAGAATATTAAGAGGAATGTGAAAATATCAACCTCCCTATCAAATTTAAGTGGAATCTACACTTTCTTCAACGAAACCTTAAAACTATTAAAACCCTTAGCTTTTTGAGTGTTTTTTTCATCCAATATGCCAAAATAATATCTAATTTGACAAGGATGATTAAATTATAAAAGAATTTTAAAAAAAATTTAAAAATATCAACCTCCTTATCAAATTCTAAAGGAATCTACACTTTCTTCAACGAAACCTTAAAACTATTAAAACCCTTAGCTTATTAAGTGTTTTTTTCATCCAATATGCCAGAAAAGTATTTAATTTGAAAAGGATGAGCAAATTATGAAAGAATTTTAAGAAAAATTTAAAAATATCAACCTCCTTATCAAATTTTAAAGGAATCTACACGTTCTTCAACGAAACCTTAAAACTATTAAAACCCTTAGCTTTTTGAGTGTTTTGTCACCCAATATGCCAGAAAAATATCTAATTTGACAAAAATGAGCAATGGAAGAAAGAATTTTAAAAAAAATTTAAAAATATCAACTTCCTTATCAAATTTTAAAGGAATCTACACTTTCTTCAACGAAACCTTAAAACTATTAAAACCCTTAGCTTTTTTAGTGTTTTGTCACCCAATATGCCAGAAAAATATCTAATTTGACAAAAATGAGCATGGGAAGAAAGAATTTTTAGAGGAATGTGAAAATATCAACCTCCTTATCAAATTTAAGTGGAATCTACACTTTCTTCAACGAAACCTTAAAACTATTAAAACCCTTAGATTATTGAGTGTTTTTTTCATCCAATATGCCAAAATAATATCTAATTTGACAAGGATGATTAAATTATAAAAGAATTTTAAAAAAAATTTAAAAATATCAACCTCCTTATCAAATTCTAAAGGAATCTACACTTTATCAATGAAACCTCAAAATTATAAATTCCATAAGCATTTTGAGTGTTTTGACACCTAATTTGCCAGAAAAATATCTAATTTGACAAGGATGAGCAAATTATGAAAGAATTTTAAAAAAAATATAAAAATATCAACCTCCTTATCAAATTTTAAAGGAATCTACACTTTCTTCAACGAAACCTAAAAACTATTACAACCCTTAGCTTTTTGAGTGTTTTTTCACCCAATATGCCAGAAAATTATTTAATTTGACAAGGATGAGCAAATTATGAAAGAATATTAAGAGGAATGTGAAAATATCAACCTCCCTATCAAATTTAAGTGGAATCTACACTTTCTTCGACGAAACCTTAAAACTATTAAAACCCTTAGCTTTTTGAGTGTTTTAACACCCAATATGCCAGAAAAATATCTAATTTGACAAAAATGAGCAAGTGAAGAAAGAATTTTAAGAAAAATTTAAAAATATCAACCTCCTTATCAAATATTAAAGGAATCTACACTTTCTTCAACGAAACCTTAAAACTATTAAAACCCTTAGCTTTTTGAGTGTTTTGTCACCCAATATGCCAGAAAAATATCTAATTTGACAAAAATGAGCAAGGGAAGAATGAATTTTAAGAGGAATGTGAAAATATCAACCTCTTTATCAAATTTAAGTGGAATCTACACTTTCTTCAACGAAACCTTGAAACTATTAAAACCCTTAGCTTTTTGAGCGTTTTTTCACCCAATATGCCAAAATAATATCTAATTTGACAAGGATGATTAAATTATAAAAGAATTTTAAAAAAAATTTAAAAATATCAACCTCCTTATCAAATTCTAAAGGAATCTACACTTTCTTCAACGAAACCTTAAAACTATTAAAACCCTTAGCTTATTAAGTGTTTTTTTCATCCAATATGCCAGAAAAGTATTTAATTTGAAAAGGATGAGCAAATTATGAAAGAATTTTAAGAAAAATTTAAAAATATCAACCTCCTTATCAAATTTTAAAGGAATCTACACTTTCTTCAACGAAACCTTAAAACTATTAATACCCTTAGCTTTTTGAGTGTTTTGTCACCCAATATGCCAGAAAAATATCTAATTTGACAAAAATGAGCAATGGAAGAAAGAATTTTAAAAAAAATTTAAAAATATCAACTTCCTTATCAAATTTTAAAGGAATCTACACTTTCTTCAACGAAACCTTAAAACTATTAAAACCCTTAGCTTTTTTAGTGTTTTGTCACCCAATATGCCAGAAAAATATCTAATTTGACAAAAATGAGCATGGGAAGAAAGAATTTTTAGAGGAATGTGAAAATATCAACCTCCTTATCAAATTTAAGTGGAATCTACACTTTCTTCAACGAAACCTTAAAACTATTAAAACCCTTAGATTATTGAGTGTTTTTTTCATCCAATATGCCAAAATAATATCTAATTTGACAAGGATGATTAAATTATAAAAGAATTTTAAAAAAAATTTAAAAATATCAACCTCCTTATCAAATTCTAAAGGAATCTACACTTTATCAATGAAACCTCAAAATTATAAATTCCATAAGCATTTTGAGTGTTTTGACACCTAATTTGCCAGAAAAATATCTAATTTGACAAGGATGAGCAAATTATGAAAGAATTTTAAAAAAAATATAAAAATATCAACATCCTTATCAAATTTTAAAGGAATCTACACTTTCTTCAACGAAACCTAAAAACTATTACAACCCTTAGCTTTTTGAGTGTTTTTTCACCCAATATGCCAGAAAATTATTTAATTTGACAAGGATGAGCAAATTATGAAAGAATATTAAGAGGAATGTGAAAATATCAACCTCCCTATCAAATTTAAGTGGAATCTACACTTTCTTCGACGAAACCTTAAAACTATTAAAACCCTTAGCTTTTTGAGTGTTTTAACACCCAATATGCCAGAAAAATATCTAATTTGACAAAAATGAGCAAGTGAAGAAAGAATTTTAAGAAAAATTTAAAAATATCAACCTCCTTATCAAATATTAAAGGAATCTACACTTTCTTCAACGAAACCTTAAAACTATTAAAACCCTTAGCTTTTTGAGTGTTTTGTCACCCAATATGCCAAAAAAATATCTAATTTGACAAGGATGAGCAAATGAAGAAAGAATATTAAGAGGAATGTGAAAATATCAACCTCCCTATCAAATTTAAGTGGAATCTACACTTTCTTCAACGAAACCTTAAAACTATTAATACCCTTAGCTTATTAAGTGTTTTTTTCATCCAATATGCCAGAAAAGTATTTAATTTGACAAGGATGAGCAAATTATGAAAGAATTTTAAGAAAAATTTAAAAATATCAACCTCCTTATCAAATTTTAAAGGAATCTACACGTTCTTCAACGAAACCTTAAAACTATTAAAACCCTTAGCTTTTTGAGTGTTTTGTCACCCAATATGCCAGAAAAATATCTAATTTGACAAAAATGAGCATGGGAAGAAAGAATTTTTAGAGGAATGTGAAAATATCAACCTCCTTATCAAATTTAAGTGGAATCTACACTTTCTTCAACGAAACCTTAAAACTATTAAAACCCTTAGATTATTGAGTGTTTTTTTCATCCAATATGCCAAAATAATATCTAATTTGACAAGGATGATTAAATTATAAAAGAATTTTAAAAAAAATTTAAAAATATCAACCTCCTTGTCAAATTCTAAAGGAATCTACACTTTATCAATGAAACCTCAAAATTATAAATTCCATAAGCATTTTGAGTGTTTTGACACCTAATTTGCCAGAAAAATATCTAATTTGACAAGGATGAGCAAATTATGAAAGAATTTTAAAAAAAATATAAAAATATCAACCTCCTTATCAAATTTTAAAGGAATCTACACTTTCTTCAACGAAACCTAAAAACTATTACAACCCTTAGCTTTTTGAGTGTTTTTTCACCCAATATGCCAGAAAATTATTTAATTTGACAAGGATGAGCAAATTATGAAAGAATATTAAGAGGAATGTGAAAATATCAACCTCCCTATCAAATTTAAGTGGAATCTACACTTTCTTCGACGAAAACTTAAAACTATTAAAACCCTTAGCTTTTTGAGTGTTTTAACACCCAATATGCCAGAAAAATATCTAATTTGACAAAAATGAGCAAGGGAAGAATGAATTTTAAGAGGAATGTGAAAATATCAACCTCTTTATCAAATTTAAGTGGAATCTACACTTTCTTCAACGAAACCTTGAAACTATTAAAACCCTTAGCTTTTTGAGCGTTTTTTCACCCAATATGCCAAAATAATATCTAATTTGACAAGGATGATTAAATTATGAAAGAATTTTAAAAAAAATTTAAAAATATCAACCTCCTTATCAAATTTAAGTGGAATCTACACTTTCTTCAACGAAACCTTAAAACTATTAAAACCATAAGCTTTTTAAGTGTTTTGACACCCAATATGCCAGAAAAATATCTAATTTGACAAAAATGAGCAAGGGAAGAATGAATTTTAAGAGGAATGTGAAAATATCAACCTCTTTATCAAATTTAAGTGGAATCTACACTTTCTTCAACGAAACCTTAAAACTATTAAAACCCTAAGCTTTTTAAGTGTTTTGACACCCAATATGCCAGAAATATGACAAATTTGAGCAAGTGATGAAAGAATTTTAAGAAGAATGTAAAAATATCAACCTCCTTATCAAATTTAAGTGGAATCTACACTTTCTTCAACGAAACCTAAAAACTATTAAAACCATAAGCTTTTTAAGTGTTTTGACACCCAATATGCCAGAAAAATATCTAATTTGACAAAAATGAGCAAGTGAAGAAAGAATTTTAAGAAAAATTTAAAAATATCAACCTCCTTATCAAATATTAAAGGAATCTACACTTTCTTCAACGAAACCTTAAAACTATTAAAACCCTTAGCTTTTTGAGTGTTTTGTCACCCAATATGCCAAAAAAATATCTAATTTGACAAGGATGAGCAAATGAAGAAAGAATATTAAGAGGAATGTGAAAATATCAACCTCCCTATCAAATTTAAGTGGAATCTACACTTTCTTCAACGAAACCTTAAAACTATTAATACCCTTAGCTTATTAAGTGTTTTTTTCATCCAATATGCCAGAAAAGTATTTAATTTGACAAGGATGAGCAAATTATGAAAGAATTTTAAGAAAAATTTAAAAATATCAACCTCCTTATCAAATTTTAAAGGAATCTACACGTTCTTCAACGAAACCTTAAAACTATTAAAACCCTTAGCTTTTTGAGTGTTTTGTCACCCAATATGCCAGAAAAATATCTAATTTGACAAAAATGAGCAATGGAAGAAAGAATTTTAAAAAAATTTAAAAATATCAACTTCCTTATCAAATTTTAAAGGAATCTACACTTTCTTCAACGAAACCTTAAAACTATTAAAACCCTTAGCTTTTTTAGTGTTTTGTCACCCAATATGCCAGAAAAATATCTAATTTGACAAAAATGAGCATGGGAAGAAAGAATTTTTAGAGGAATGTGAAAATATCAACCTCCTTATCAAATTTAAGTGGAATCTACACTTTCTTCAACGAAACCTTAAAACTATTATAACCCTTAGATTATTGAGTGTTTTTTTCATCCAATATGCCAAAATAATATCTAATTTGACAAGGATGATTAAATTATAAAAGAATTTTAAAAAAAATTTAAAAATATCAACCTCCTTATCAAATTCTAAAGGAATCTACACTTTATCAATGAAACCTCAAAATTATAAATTCCATAAGCATTTTGAGTGTTTTGACACCTAATATGCCAGAAAAATATCTAATTTGACAAGGATGAGCAAATTATGAAAGAATTTTAAAAAAAATATAAAAATATCAACCTCTTTATCAAATTTTAAAGGAATCTACACGTTCTTCAACGAAACCTTAAAACTATTAAAACCCTTAGCTTTTTGAGTGTTTTGTCACCCAATATGCCAGAAAAATATCTAATTTGACAAAAATGAGCAATGGAAGAAAGAATTTTAAAAAAATTTAAAAATATCAACTTCCTTATCAAATTTTAAAGGAATCTACACTTTCTTCAACGAAACCTTAAAACTATTAAAACCCTTAGCTTTTTTAGTGTTTTAACACCCAATATGCCAGAAAAATATCTAATTTGACAAAAATGAGCAAGGGAAGAATGAATTTTAAGAGGAATGTGAAAATATCAACCTCTTTATCAAATTTAAGTGGAATCTACACTTTCTTCAACGAAACCTTGAAACTATTAAAACCCTTAGCTTTTTGAGCGTTTTTTCACCCAATATGCCAAAATAATATCTAATTTGACAAGGATGATTAAATTATGAAAGAATTTTAAAAAAAATTTAAAAATATCAACCTCCTTATCAAATTTAAGTGGAATCTACACTTTCTTCAACGAAACCTTAAAACTATTAAAACCATAAGCTTTTTAAGTGTTTTGACACCCAATATGCCAGAAAAATATCTAATTTGACAAAAATGAGCAAGTGAAGAAAGAATTTTAAGAAAAATTTAAAAATATCAACCTCCTTATCAAATATTAAAGGAATCTACACTTTCTTCAACGAAACCTTAAAACTATTAAAACCCTTAGCTTTTTGAGTGTTTTGTCACCCAATATGCCAAAAAAATATCTAATTTGACAAGGATGAGCAAATGAAGAAAGAATATTAAGAGGAATGTGAAAATATCAACCTCCCTATCAAATTTAAGTGGAATCTACACTTTCTTCAACGAAACCTTAAAACTATTAATACCCTTAGCTTATTAAGTGTTTTTTTCATCCAATATGCCAGAAAAGTATTTAATTTGACAAGGATGAGCAAATTATGAAAGAATTTTAAGAAAAATTTAAAAATATCAACCTCCTTATCAAATTTTAAAGGAATCTACACGTTCTTCAACGAAACCTTAAAACTATTAAAACCCTTAGCTTTTTGAGTGTTTTGTCACCCAATATGCCAGAAAAATATCTAATTTGACAAAAATGAGCAATGGAAGAAAGAATTTTAAAAAAAATTTAAAAATATCAACTTCCTTATCAAATTTTAAAGGAATCTACACTTTCTTCAACGAAACCTTAAAACTATTAAAACCCTTAGCTTTTTGAGTGTTTTGACACCTAATATGCCAGAAAAATATCTAATTTGACAAAAATGAGCAAATTATGAAAGAATTGTAAAAAAAATATAAAAATATCAACCTCCTTATCAAATTTTAAAGGAATCTACACTTTCTTCAACGAAACCTAAAAACTATTAAAACCCTTAGCTTTTTGAGTGTTTTATCACTCAATATGCCAAAAAAATATCTATTTTGACAAGGATGAGCAAATTATGAAAGAATTTTAAGAAAAATTTAAAAATATCAACCTCCTTATCAAATTTAAGTGGAATCTACACTTTCTTCAACGAAACCTTAAAACTATTAAAACCCTTAGCTTTTTGAGTGTTTTGACACCAAATATGCCAGAAAAATATCTAATTTATCAAAAATGAGCAAATGAAGAAAGAATATTAAGAGGAATGTGAAAATATCAACCTCCCTATCAAATTTAAGTGGAATCTACACTTTCTTCAACGAAACCTTAAAACTATTAAAACCCTTAGCTTTTTGAGTGTTTTTTTCATCCAATATGCCAAAATAATATCTAATTTGACAAGGATGATTAAATTATAAAAGAATTTTAAAAAAAATTTAAAAATATCAACCTCCTTATCAAATTCTAAAGGAATCTACACTTTCTTCAACGAAACCTTAAAACTATTAAAACCCTTAGCTTATTAAGTGTTTTTTTCATCCAATATGCCAGAAAAGTATTTAATTTGAAAAGGATGAGCAAATTATGAAAGAATTTTAAGAAAAATTTAAAAATATCAACCTCCTTATCAAATTTTAAAGGAATCTACACGTTCTTCAACGAAACCTTAAAACTATTAAAACCCTTAGCTTTTTGAGTGTTTTGTCACCCAATATGCCAAAAAAATATCTAATTTGACAAGGATGAGCAAATGAAGAAAGAATATTAAGAGGAATGTGAAAATATCAACCTCCCTATCAAATTTAAGTGGAATCTACACTTTCTTCAACGAAACCTTAAAACTATTAATACCCTTAGCTTATTAAGTGTTTTTTTCATCCAATATGCCAGAAAAGTATTTAATTTGACAAGGATGAGCAAATTATGAAAGAATTTTAAGAAAAATTTAAAAATATCAACCTCCTTATCAAATTTTAAAGGAATCTACACGTTTTTCAACGAAACCTTAAAACTATTAAAACCCTTAGCTTTTTGAGTGTTTTGTCACCCAATATGCCAGAAAATTATTTAATTTGACAAGGATGAGCAAATTATGAAAGAATTGTAAAAAAAATATAAAAATATCAACCTCCTTATCAAATTTTAAAGGAATCTACACTTTCTTCAACGAAACCTAAAAACTATTACAACCCTTAGCTTTTTGAGTGTTTTTTCACCCAATATGCCAGAAAATTATTTAATTTGACAAGGATGAGCAAATTATGAAAGAGTTTTAAAAAAAATTAAAATTTATCAACCTCCTTATCAAATTTTAGGGGAATCTACACTTTATCAATGAAACCTCAAAATTATAAATTCCATAAGCATTTTGAGTGTTTTGACACCTAATATGCCAGAAAAATATCTAATTTGACAAAAATGAGCAAATTATGAAAGAATTGTAAAAAAAATATAAAAATATCAACCTCCTTATCAAATTTTAAAGGAATCTACACTTTCTTCAACGAAACCTAAAAACTATTAAAACCCTTAGCTTTTTGAGTGTTTTATCACTCAATATGCCAAAAAAATATCTATTTTGACAAGGATGAGCAAATTATGAAAGAATTTTAAGAAAAATTTATAAATATCAACCTCCTTATCAAATTTAAGTGGAATCTACACTTTCTTCAACGAAACCTTAAAACTATTAAAACCCTTAGCTTTTTGAGTGTTTTGACACCAAATATGCCAGAAAAATATCTAATTTATCAAAAATGAGCAAATGAAGAAAGAATATTAAGAGGAATGTGAAAATATCAACCTCCCTATCAAATTTAAGTGGAATCTACACTTTCTTCAACGAAACCTTAAAACTATTAAAACCCTTAGCTTTTTGAGTGTTTTTTTCATCCAATATGCCAAAATAATATCTAATTTGACAAGGATGATTAAATTATAAAAGAATTTTAAAAAAAATTTAAAAATATCAACCTCCTTATCAAATTCTAAAGGAATCTACACTTTCTTCAACGAAACCTTAAAACTATTAAAACCCTTAGCTTATTAAGTGTTTTTTTCATCCAATATGCCAGAAAAGTATTTAATTTGAAAAGGATGAGCAAATTATGAAAGAATTTTAAGAAAAATTTAAAAATATCAACCTCCTTATCAAATTTTAAAGGAATCTACACTTTCTTCAACGAAACCTTAAAACTATTAAAACCCTTAGCTTTTTGAGTGTTTTGTCACCCAATATGCCAGAAATATGACAAATTTGAGCAAGTGAAGAAAGAATTTTAAGAAGAATGTAAAAATATCAACCTCCTTATCAAATTTAAGTGGAATCTACACTTTCTTCAACGAAACCTTAAAACTATTAATACCCTTAGCTTATTAAGTGTTTTTTTCATCCAATATGCCAGAAAAGTATTTAATTTCACAAGGATGAGCAAATTATGAAAGAATTTTAAGAAAAATTTAAAAATATCAACCTCCTTATCAAATTTTAAAGGAATCTACACGTTCTTCAACGAAACCTTAAAACTATTAAAACCCTTAGCTTTTTGAGTGTTTTGTCACCCAATATGCCAGAAAAATATCTAATTTGACAAAAATGAGCAATGGAAGAAAGAATTTTAAAAAAAATTTAAAAATATCAACTTCCTTATCAAATTTTAAAGGAATCTACACTTTCTTCAACGAAACCTTAAAACTATTAAAACCCTTAGCTTTTTTAGTGTTTTGTCACCCAATATGCCAGAAAAATATCTAATTTGACAAAAATGAGCATGGGAAGAAAGAATTTTTAGAGGAATGTGAAAATATCAACCTCCTTATCAAATTTAAGTGGAATCTACACTTTCTTCAACGAAACCTTAAAACTATTAAAACCCTTAGATTATTGAGTGTTTTTTTCATCCAATATGCCAAAATAATATCTAATTTGACAAGGATGATTAAATTATAAAAGAATTTTAAAAAAAATTTAAAAATATCAACCTCCTTATCAAATTCTAAAGGAATCTACACTTTATCAATGAAACCTCAAAATTATAAATTCCATAAGCATTTTGAGTGTTTTGACACCTAATTTGCCAGAAAAATATCTAATTTGACAAGGATGAGCAAATTATGAAAGAATTTTAAAAAAAATATAAAAATATCAACCTCCTTATCAAATTTTAAAGGAATCTACACTTTCTTCAACGAAACCTAAAAACTATTACAACCCTTAGCTTTTTGAGTGTTTTTTCACCCAATATGCCAGAAAATTATTTAATTTGACAAGGATGAGCAAATTATGAAAGAATATTAAGAGGAATGTGAAAATATCAACCTCCCTATCAAATTTAAGTGGAATCTACACTTTCTTCGACGAAACCTTAAAACTATTAAAACCCTTAGCTTTTTGAGTGTTTTAACACCCAATATGCCAGAAAAATATCTAATTTGACAAAAATGAGCAAGTGAAGAAAGAATTTTAAGAAAAATTTAAAAATATCAACCTCTTTATCAAATTTAAGTGGTATCTACACTTTCTTCAACGAAACCTTGAAACTATTAAAACCCTTAGCTTTTTGAGCGTTTTTTCACCCAATATGCCAAAATAATATCTAATTTGACAAGGATGATTAAATTATGAAAGAATTTTAAAAAAAATTTAAAAATATCAACCTCCTTATCAAATTTAAGTGGAATCTACACTTTCTTCAACGAAACCTTAAAACTATTAAAACCATAAGCTTTTTAAGTGTTTTGACACCCAATATGCCAGAAAAATATCTAATTTGACAAAAATGAGCAAGGGAAGAATGAATTTTAAGAGGAATGTGAAAATATCAACCTCTTTATCAAATTTAAGTGGAATCTACACTTTCTTCAACGAAACCTTAAAACTATTAAAACCCTAAGCTTTTTAAGTGTTTTGACACCCAATATGCCAGAAATATGACAAATTTGAGCAAGTGATGAAAGAATTTTAAGAAGAATGTAAAAATATCAACCTCCTTATCAAATTTAAGTGGAATCTACACTTTCTTCAACGAAACCTAAAAACTATTAAAACCATAAGCTTTTTAAGTGTTTTGACACCCAATATGCCAGAAAAATATCTAATTTGACAAAAATGAGCAAGTGAAGAAAGAATTTTAAGAAAAATTTAAAAATATCAACCTCCTTATCAAATATTAAAGGAATCTACACTTTCTTCAACGAAACCTTAAAACTATTAAAACCCTTAGCTTTTTGAGTGTTTTGTCACCCAATATGCCAAAAAAATATCTAATTTGACAAGGATGAGCAAATGAAGAAAGAATATTAAGAGGAATGTGAAAATATCAACCTCCCTATCAAATTTAAGTGGAATCTACACTTTCTTCAACGAAACCTTAAAACTATTAATACCCTTAGCTTATTAAGTGTTTTTTTCATCCAATATGCCAGAAAAGTATTTAATTTGACAAGGATGAGCAAATTATGAAAGAATTTTAAGAAAAATTTAAAAATATCAACCTCCTTATCAAATTTTAAAGGAATCTACACGTTCTTCAACGAAACCTTAAAACTATTAAAACCCTTAGCTTTTTGAGTGTTTTGTCACCCAATATGCCAGAAAAATATCTAATTTGACAAAAATGAGCAATGGAAGAAAGAATTTTAAAAAAAATTTAAAAATATCAACTTCCTTATCAAATTTTAAAGGAATCTACACTTTCTTCAACGAAACCTTAAAACTATTAAAACCCTTAGCTTTTTTAGTGTTTTGTCACCCAATATGCCAGAAAAATATCTAATTTGACAAAAATGAGCATGGGAAGAAAGAATTTTTAGAGGAATGTGAAAATATCAACCTCCTTATCAAATTTAAGTGGAATCTACACTTTCTTCAACGAAACCTTAAAACTATTAAAACCCTTAGATTATTGAGTGTTTTTTTCATCCAATATGCCAAAATAATATCTAATTTGACAAGGATGATTAAATTATAAAAGAATTTTAAAAAAAATTTAAAAATATCAACCTCCTTATCAAATTCTAAAGGAATCTACACTTTATCAATGAAACCTCAAAATTATAAATTCCATAAGCATTTTGAGTGTTTTGACACCTAATATGCCAGAAAAATATCTAATTTGACAAGGATGAGCAAATTATGAAAGAATTTTAAAAAAAATATAAAAATATCAACCTCTTTATCAAATTTTAAAGGAATCTACACTTTCTTCAACGAAACCTAAAAACTATTACAACCCTTAGCTTTTTGAGTGTTTTTTCACCCAATATGCCAGAAAATTATTTAATTTGACAAGGATGAGCAAATTATGAAAGAGTTTTAAAAAAAATTAAAATTTATCAACCTCCTTATCAAATTTTAGGGGAATCTACACTTTATCAATGAAACCTCAAAATTATAAATTCCATAAGCATTTTGAGTGTTTTGACACCTAATATGCCAGAAAAATATCTAATTTGACAAAAATGAGCAAATTATGAAAGAATTGTAAAAAAAATATAAAAATATCAACCTCCTTATCAAATTTTAAAGGAATCTACACTTTCTTCAACGAAACCTAAAAACTATTAAAACCCTTAGCTTTTTGAGTGTTTTATCACTCAATATGCCAAAAAAATATCTATTTTGACAAGGATGAGCAAATTATGAAAGAATTTTAAGAAAAATTTAAAAATATCAACCTCCTTATCAAATTTAAGTGGAATCTACACTTTCTTCAACGAAACCTTAAAACTATTAAAACCCTTAGCTTATTAAGTGTTTTTTTCATCCAATATGCCAGAAAAGTATTTAATTTGAAAAGGATGAGCAAATTATGAAAGAATTTTAAGAAAAATTTAAAAATATCAACCTCCTTATCAAATTTTAAAGGAATCTACACTTTCTTCAACGAAACCTTAAAACTATTAAAACCCTTAGCTTTTTGAGTGTTTTGTCACCCAATATGCCAAAAAAATATCTAATTTGACAAGGATGAGCAAATGAAGAAAGAATATTAAGAGGAATGTGAAAATATCAACCTCCCTATCAAATTTAAGTGGAATCTACACTTTCTTCAACGAAACCTTAAAACTATTAATACCCTTAGCTTATTAAGTGTTTTTTTCATCCAATATGCCAGAAAAGTATTTAATTTGACAAGGATGAGCAAATTATGAAAGAATTTTAAGAAAAATTTAAAAATATCAACCTCCTTATCAAATTTTAAAGGAATCTACACGTTCTTCAACGAAACCTTAAAACTATTAAAACCCTTAGCTTTTTGAGTGTTTTGTCACCCAATATGCCAGAAAAATATCTAATTTGACAAAAATGAGCAATGGAAGAAAGAATTTTAAAAAAAATTTAAAAATATCAACTTCCTTATCAAATTTTAAAGGAATCTACACTTTCTTCAACGAAATCTTAAAACTATTAAAACCCTTAGCTTTTTTAGTGTTTTGTCACCCAATATGCCAGAAAAATATCTAATTTGACAAAAATGAGCATGGGAAGAAAGAATTTTTAGAGGAATGTGAAAATATCAACCTCCTTATCAAATTTAAGTGGAATCTACACTTTCTTCAACGAAACCTTAAAACTATTAAAACCCTTAGATTATTGAGTGTTTTTTTCATCCAATATGCCAAAATAATATCTAATTTGACAAGGATGATTAAATTATAAAAGAATTTTAAAAAAAATTTAAAAATATCAACCTCCTTATCAAATTCTAAAGGAATCTACACTTTATCAATGAAACCTCAAAATTATAAATTCCATAAGCATTTTGAGTGTTTTGACACCTAATATGCCAGAAAAATATCTAATTTGACAAGGATGAGCAAATTATGAAAGAATTTTAAAAAAAATATAAAAATATCAACCTCTTTATCAAATTTTAAAGGAATCTACACTTTCTTCAACGAAACCTAAAAACTATTACAACCCTTAGCTTTTTGAGTGTTTTTTCACCCAATATGCCAGAAAATTATTTAATTTGACAAGGATGAGCAAATTATGAAAGAGTTTTAAAAAAAATTAAAATTTATCAACCTCCTTATCAAATTTTAGGGGAATCTACACTTTATCAATGAAACCTCAAAATTATAAATTCCATAAGCATTTTGAGTGTTTTGACACCTAATATGCCAGAAAAATATCTAATTTGACAAAAATGAGCAAATTATGAAAGAATTGTAAAAAAAATATAAAAATATCAACCTCCTTATCAAATTTTAAAGGAATCTACACTTTCTTCAACGAAACCTAAAAACTATTAAAACCCTTAGCTTTTTGAGTGTTTTATCACTCAATATGCCAAAAAAATATCTATTTTGACAAGGATGAGCAAATTATGAAAGAATTTTAAGAAAAATTTATAAATATCAACCTCCTTATCAAATTTAAGTGGAATCTACACTTTCTTCAACGAAACCTTAAAACTATTAAAACCCTTAGCTTTTTGAGTGTTTTGACACCTAATATGCCAGAAAAATATCTAATTTGACAAGGATGAGCAAATTATGAAAGAATTTTAAAAAAAATATAAAAATATCAACCTCTTTATCAAATTTTAAAGGAATCTACACTTTCTTCAACGAAACCTAAAAACTATTACAACCCTTAGCTTTTTGAGTGTTTTTTCACCCAATATGCCAGAAAATTATTTAATTTGACAAGGATGAGCAAATTATGAAAGAGTTTTAAAAAAAATTAAAATTTATCAACCTCCTTATCAAATTTTAGGGGAATCTACACTTTATCAATGAAACCTCAAAATTATAAATTCCATAAGCATTTTGAGTGTTTTGACACCTAATATGCCAGAAAAATATCTAATTTGACAAAAATGAGCAAATTATGAAAGAATTGTAAAAAAAATATAAAAATATCAACCTCCTTATCAAATTTTAAAGGAATCTACACTTTCTTCAACGAAACCTAAAAACTATTAAAACCCTTAGCTTTTTGAGTGTTTTATCACTCAATATGCCAAAAAAATATCTATTTTGACAAGGATGAGCAAATTATGAAAGAATTTTAAGAAAAATTTAAAAATATCAACCTCCTTATCAAATTTAAGTGGAATCTACACTTTCTTCAACGAAACCTTAAAACTATTAAAACCCTTAGCTTATTAAGTGTTTTTTTCATCCAATATGCCAGAAAAGTATTTAATTTGAAAAGGATGAGCAAATTATGAAAGAATTTTAAGAAAAATTTAAAAATATCAACCTCCTTATCAAATTTTAAAGGAATCTACACTTTCTTCAACGAAACCTTAAAACTATTAAAACCCTTAGCTTTTTGAGTGTTTTGTCACCCAATATGCCAAAAAAATATCTAATTTGACAAGGATGAGCAAATGAAGAAAGAATATTAAGAGGAATGTGAAAATATCAACCTCCCTATCAAATTTAAGTGGAATCTACACTTTCTTCAACGAAACCTTAAAACTATTAATACCCTTAGCTTATTAAGTGTTTTTTTCATCCAATATGCCAGAAAAGTATTTAATTTGACAAGGATGAGCAAATTATGAAAGAATTTTAAGAAAAATTTAAAAATATCAACCTCCTTATCAAATTTTAAAGGAATCTACACGTTCTTCAACGAAACCTTAAAACTATTAAAACCCTTAGCTTTTTGAGTGTTTTGTCACCCAATATGCCAGAAAAATATCTAATTTGACAAAAATGAGCAATGGAAGAAAGAATTTTAAAAAAAATTTAAAAATATCAACTTCCTTATCAAATTTTAAAGGAATCTACACTTTCTTCAACGAAATCTTAAAACTATTAAAACCCTTAGCTTTTTTAGTGTTTTGTCACCCAATATGCCAGAAAAATATCTAATTTGACAAAAATGAGCATGGGAAGAAAGAATTTTTAGAGGAATGTGAAAATATCAACCTCCTTATCAAATTTAAGTGGAATCTACACTTTCTTCAACGAAACCTTAAAACTATTAAAACCCTTAGATTATTGAGTGTTTTTTTCATCCAATATGCCAAAATAATATCTAATTTGACAAGGATGATTAAATTATAAAAGAATTTTAAAAAAAATTTAAAAATATCAACCTCCTTATCAAATTCTAAAGGAATCTACACTTTATCAATGAAACCTCAAAATTATAAATTCCATAAGCATTTTGAGTGTTTTGACACCTAATATGCCAGAAAAATATCTAATTTGACAAGGATGAGCAAATTATGAAAGAATTTTAAAAAAAATATAAAAATATCAACCTCTTTATCAAATTTTAAAGGAATCTACACTTTCTTCAACGAAACCTAAAAACTATTACAACCCTTAGCTTTTTGAGTGTTTTTTCACCCAATATGCCAGAAAATTATTTAATTTGACAAGGATGAGCAAATTATGAAAGAGTTTTAAAAAAAATTAAAATTTATCAACCTCCTTATCAAATTTTAGGGGAATCTACACTTTATCAATGAAACCTCAAAATTATAAATTCCATAAGCATTTTGAGTGTTTTGACACCTAATATGCCAGAAAAATATCTAATTTGACAAAAATGAGCAAATTATGAAAGAATTGTAAAAAAAATATAAAAATATCAACCTCCTTATCAAATTTTA
The DNA here is from genome assembly GCA_956483605.1 of Tuberolachnus salignus. Classification (NCBI taxonomy): domain Eukaryota; kingdom Metazoa; phylum Arthropoda; class Insecta; order Hemiptera; family Aphididae; genus Tuberolachnus; species Tuberolachnus salignus. The sequence goes on from OY101434.1 coordinate 66,825, forward strand.
AAGGAATCTACACTTTCTTCAACGAAACCTAAAAACTATTAAAACCCTTAGCTTTTTGAGTGTTTTATCACTCAATATGCCAAAAAAATATCTATTTTGACAAGGATGAGCAAATTATGAAAGAATTTTAAGAAAAATTTATAAATATCAACCTCCTTATCAAATTTAAGTGGAATCTACACTTTCTTCAACGAAACCTTAAAACTATTAAAACCCTTAGCTTTTTGAGTGTTTTGACACCAAATATGCCAGAAAAATATCTAATTTATCAAAAATGAGCAAATGAAGAAAGAATATTAAGAGGAATGTGAAAATATCAACCTCCCTATCAAATTTAAGTGGAATCTACACTTTCTTCAACGAAACCTTAAAACTATTAAAACCCTTAGCTTTTTGAGTGTTTTTTTCATCCAATATGCCAAAATAATATCTAATTTGACAAGGATGATTAAATTATAAAAGAATTTTAAAAAAAATTTAAAAATATCAACCTCCTTATCAAATTCTAAAGGAATCTACACTTTCTTCAACGAAACCTTAAAACTATTAAAACCCTTAGCTTATTAAGTGTTTTTTTCATCCAATATGCCAGCAAAGTATTTAATTTGAAAAGGATGAGCAAATTATGAAAGAATTTTAAGAAAAATTTAAAAATATCAACCTCCTTATCAAATTTTAAAGGAATCTACACTTTCTTCAACGAAACCTTAAAACTATTAAAACCCTTAGCTTTTTGAGTGTTTTGTCACCCAATATGCCAGAAATATGACAAATTTGAGCAAGTGAAGAAAGAATTTTAGGAAGAATGTAAAAATATCAACCTCCTTATCAAATTTAAGTGGAATCTACACTTTCTTCAACGAAACATAAAAACTATTAAAACCCTTAGCTTTTTGAGTGTTTTGTCACCCAATATGCCAAAAAAATATCTAATTTGACAAGGATGAGCAAATGAAGAAAGAATATTAAGAAGAATGTGAAAATATCAACCTCCCTATCAAATTTAAGTGGAATCTACACTTTCTTCAACGAAACCTTAAAACTATTAAAACCCTAAGCTATTTGAGTGTTTTTTCACCCAATATGCCAAAAAAATATCTAATTTGACAAGTATGTGCAAATTATGAAAGAATATTAAGAGGAATGTGAAAATATCAACCTCCCTATCAAATTTAAGTGGAATCTACACTTTCTTCAACGAAACCTTAAAACTATTAAAACCCTTAGCTTTTTGAGTGTTTTAACACCCAATATGCCAGAAAAATATCTAATTTGACAAAAATGAGCAAGTGAAGAAAGAATTTTAAGAAAAATTTAAAAATATCAACCTCCTTATCAAATATTAAAGGAATCTACACTTTCTTCAACGAAACCTTAAAACTATTAAAACCCTTAGCTTTTTGAGTGTTTTGTCACCCAATATGCCAGAAAAATATCTAATTTGACAAAAATGAGCAAGGGAAGAATGAATTTTAAGAGGAATGTGAAAATATCAACCTCTTTATCAAATTTAAGTGGAATCTACACTTTCTTCAACGAAACCTTGAAACTATTAAAACCCTTAGCTTTTTGAGCGTTTTTTCACCCAATATGCCAAAATAATATCTAATTTGACAAGGATGATTAAATTATGAAAGAATTTTAAAAAAATTTAAAAATATCAACCTCCTTATCAAATTTAAGTGGAATCTACACTTTCTTCAACGAAACCTAAAAACTATTAAAACCATAAGCTTTTTAAGTGTTTTGACACCCAATATGCCAGAAAAATATCTAATTTGACAAAAATGAGCAAGTGAAGAAAGAATTTTAAGAAAAATTTAAAAATATCAACCTCCTTATCAAATATTAAAGGAATCTACACTTTCTTCAACGAAACCTTAAAACTTTTAAAACCCTTAGCTTTTTGAGTGTTTTGTCACCCAATATGCCAAAAAAATATCTAATTTGACAAGGATGAGCAAATGAAGAAAGAATATTAAGAGGAATGTGAAAATATCAACCTCCCTATCAAATTTAAGTGGAATCTACACTTTCTTTAACGAAACCTTAAAACTATTACAACCCTTAGCTTTTTGAGTGTTTTTTCACCCAATATGCCAGAAAATTATTTAATTTGACAAGGATGAGCAAATTATGAAAGAGTTTTAAAAAAAATTAAAATTTATCAACCTCCTTATCAAATTTTAGGGGAATCTACACTTTATCAATGAAACCTCAAAATTATAAATTCCATAAGCATTTTGAGTGTTTTGACACCTAATATGCCAGAAAAATATCTAATTTGACAAAAATGAGCAAATTATGAAAGAATTGTAAAAAAAATATAAAAATATCAACCTCCTTATCAAATTTTAAAGGAATCTACACTTTCTTCAACGAAACCTAAAAACTATTAAAACCCTTAGCTTTTTGAGTGTTTTATCACTCAATATGCCAAAAAAATATCTATTTTGACAAGGATGAGCAAATTATGAAAGAATTTTAAGAAAAATTTAAAAATATCAACCTCCTTATCAAATTTAAGTGGAATCTACACTTTCTTCAACGAAACCTTAAAACTATTAAAACCCTTAGATTATTGAGTGTTTTTTTTATCCAATATGCCAAAATAATATCTAATTTGACAAGGATGATTAAATTATAAAAGAATTTTAAAAAAAATTTTAAAATATCAACCTCCTTATCAAATTTAAGTGGAATCTACACTTTCTTCAACGAAACCTTAAAACTATTAAGACCCTAAGCTTTTTAAGCGTTTTGACACCCAATATGCCAGAAATATGACAAATTTGAGCAAGTGAAGAATGAATTTTAAGAAGAATGTAAAAATATCAACCTCCTTATCAAATTTAAGTGGAATCTACACTTTCTTCAACGAAACCTTAAAACTATTAAAACCCTAAGCTTTTTAAGTGTTTTGACACCCAATATGCCAGAAAAATATCTAATTTGACAAAAATGAGCAAGTGAAGAAAGAATTTTAAGAAAAATTTAAAAATATCAACCTCCTTATCAAATATTAAAGGAATCTACACTTTCTTCAACGAAACCTTAAAACTATTAAAACCCTTAGCTTATTAAGTGTTTTTTTCATCCAATATGCCAGAAAAGTATTTAATTTGACAAGGATGAGCAAATTATGAAAGAATTTTAAGAAAAATTTAAAAATATCAACCTCCTTATCAAATTTTAAAGGAATCTACACTTTCTTCAACGAAACCTTAAAACTATTAAAACCCTTAGCTTTTTGAGTGTTTTGTCACCCAATATGCCAGAAATATGACAAATTTGAGCAAGTGAAGAAAGAATTTTAAGAAGAATGTAAAAATATCAACCTCCTTATCAAATTTAAGTGGAATCTACACTTTCTTCAACGAAACCTAAAAACTATTAAAACCCTTAGCTTTTTGAGTGTTTTGTCACCCAATATGCCAGAAATATGACAAATTTGAGCAAGTGAAGAAAGAATTTTAAGAAGAATGTAAAAATATCAACCTCCTTATCAAATTTAAGTGGAATCTACACTTTCTTCAACGAAACCTAAAAACTATTAAAACCCTTAGCTTTTTGAGTGTTTTGTCACCCAATATGCCAAAAAAATATCTAATTTGACAAGGATGAGCAAATGAAGAAAGAATATTAAGAGGAATGTGAAAATATCAACCTCCCTATCAAATTTAAGTGGAATCTACACTTTCTTTAACGAAACCTTAAAACTATTAATACCCTTAGCTTATTAAGTGTTTTTTTCATCCAATATGCCAGAAAAGTATTTAATTTCACAAGGATGAGCAAATTATGAAAGAATTTTAAGAAAAATTTAAAAATATCAACCTCCTTATCAAATTTTAAAGGAATCTACACGTTCTTCAACGAAACCTTAAAACTATTAAAATCCTTAGCTTATTAAGTGTTTTTTTCATCCAATATGCCAGAAAAGTATTTAATTTCACAAGGATGAGCAAATTATGAAAGAATTTTAAGAAAAATTTAAAAATATCAACCTCCTTATCAAATTTAAGTGGAATCTACACTTTCTTCAACGAAACCTTAAAACTATTAAAACCCTTAGATTATTGAGTGTTTTTTTTATCCAATATGCCAAAATAATATCTAATTTGACAAGGATGATTAAATTATAAAAGAATTTTAAAAAAATTTTAAAATATCAACCTCCTTATCAAATTTAAGTGGAATCTACACTTTCTTCAACGAAACCTTAAAACTATTAAGACCCTAAGCTTTTTAAGCGTTTTGACACCCAATATGCCAGAAATATGACAAATTTGAGCAAGTGAAGAATGAATTTTAAGAAGAATGTAAAAATATCAACCTCCTTATCAAATTTAAGTGGAATCTACACTTTCTTCAACGAAACCTTAAAACTATTAATACCCTTAGCTTATTAAGTGTTTTTTTCATCCAATATGCCAGAAAAGTATTTAATTTGACAAGGATGAGCAAATTATGAAAGAATTTTAAGAAAAATTTAAAAATATCAACCTCCTTATCAAATTTTAAAGGAATCTACACTTTCTTCAACGAAACCTTAAAACTATTAAAACCCTTAGCTTTTTGAGTGTTTTGTCACCCAATATGCCAGAAATATGACAAATTTGAGCAAGTGAAGAAAGAATTTTAAGAAGAATGTAAAAATATCAACCTCCTTATCAAATTTAAGTGGAATCTACACTTTCTTCAACGAAACCTAAAAACTATTAAAACCCTTAGCTTTTTGAGTGTTTTGTCACCCAATATGCCAAAAAAATATCTAATTTGACAAGGATGAGCAAATGAAGAAAGAATATTAAGAGGAATGTGAAAATATCAACCTCCCTATCAAATTTAAGTGGAATCTACACTTTCTTTAACGAAACCTTAAAACTATTAATACCCTTAGCTTATTAAGTGTTTTTTTCATCCAATATGCCAGAAAAGTATTTAATTTCACAAGGATGAGCAAATTATGAAAGAATTTTAAAAAAAATTTAAAAATATCAACCTCCTTATCAAATTCTAAAGGAATCTACACTTTATCAATGAAACCTCAAAATTATAAATTCCATAAGCATTTTGAGTGTTTTGACACCTAATTTGCCAGAAAAATATCTAATTTGACAAGGATGAGCAAATTATGAAAGAATTTTAAAAAAATATAAAAATATCAACCTCCTTATCAAATTTTAAAGGAATCTACACTTTCTTCAACGAAACCTAAAAACTATTACAACCCTTAGCTTTTTGAGTGTTTTTTCACCCAATATGCCAGAAAATTATTTAATTTGACAAGGATGAGCAAATTATGAAAGAGTTTTAAAAAAAATTAAAATTTATCAACCTCCTTATCAAATTTTAGGGGAATCTACACTTTATCAATGAAACCTCAAAATTATAAATTCCATAAGCATTTTGAGTGTTTTGACACCTAATATGCCAGAAAAATATCTAATTTGACAAAAATGAGCAAATTATGAAAGAATTGTAAAAAAAATTTAAAAATATCAACCTCCTTATCAAATATTAAAGGAATCTACACTTTCTTCAACGAAACCTTAAAACTATTAAAACCCTTAGCTTATTAAGTGTTTTTTTCATCCAATATGCCAGAAAAGTATTTAATTTGACAAGGATGAGCAAATTATGAAAGAATTTTAAGAAAAATTTAAAAATATCAACCTCCTTATCAAATTTTAAAGGAATCTACACTTTCTTCAACGAAACCTTAAAACTATTAAAACCCTTAGCTTTTTGAGTGTTTTGTCACCCAATATGCCAGAAATATGACAAATTTGAGCAAGTGAAGAAAGAATTTTAAGAAGAATGTAAAAATATCAACCTCCTTATCAAATTTAAGTGGAATCTACACTTTCTTCAACGAAACCTAAAAACTATTAAAACCCTTAGCTTTTTGAGTGTTTTGTCACCCAATATGCCAAAAAAATATCTAATTTGACAAGGATGAGCAAATGAAGAAAGAATATTAAGAGGAATGTGAAAATATCAACCTCCCTATCAAATTTAAGTGGAATCTACACTTTCTTTAACGAAACCTTAAAACTATTAATACCCTTAGCTTATTAAGTGTTTTTTTCATCCAATATGCCAGAAAAGTATTTAATTTCACAAGGATGAGCAAATTATGAAAGAATTTTAAGAAAAATTTAAAAATATCAACCTCCTTATCAAATTTTAAAGGAATCTACACGTTCTTCAACGAAACCTTAAAACTATTAAAATCCTTAGCTTATTAAGTGTTTTTTTCATCCAATATGCCAGAAAAGTATTTAATTTCACAAGGATGAGCAAATTATGAAAGAATTTTAAGAAAAATTTAAAAATATCAACCTCCTTATCAAATTTAAGTGGAATCTACACTTTCTTCAACGAAACCTTAAAACTATTAAAACCCTTAGATTATTGAGTGTTTTTTTTATCCAATATGCCAAAATAATATCTAATTTGACAAGGATGATTAAATTATAAAAGAATTTTAAAAAAAATTTTAAAATATCAACCTCCTTATCAAATTTAAGTGGAATCTACACTTTCTTCAACGAAACCTTAAAACTATTAAGACCCTAAGCTTTTTAAGCGTTTTGACACCCAATATGCCAGAAATATGACAAATTTGAGCAAGTGAAGAATGAATTTTAAGAAGAATGTAAAAATATCAACCTCCTTATCAAATTTAAGTGGAATCTACACTTTCTTCAACGAAACCTTAAAACTATTAATACCCTTAGCTTATTAAGTGTTTTTTTCATCCAATATGCCAGAAAAGTATTTAATTTGACAAGGATGAGCAAATTATGAAAGAATTTTAAGAAAAATTTAAAAATATCAACCTCCTTATCAAATTTTAAAGGAATCTACACTTTCTTCAACGAAACCTTAAAACTATTAAAACCCTTAGCTTTTTGAGTGTTTTGTCACCCAATATGCCAGAAATATGACAAATTTGAGCAAGTGAAGAAAGAATTTTAAGAAGAATGTAAAAATATCAACCTCCTTATCAAATTTAAGTGGAATCTACACTTTCTTCAACGAAACCTAAAAACTATTAAAACCCTTAGCTTTTTGAGTGTTTTGTCACCCAATATGCCAAAAAAATATCTAATTTGACAAGGATGAGCAAATGAAGAAAGAATATTAAGAGGAATGTGAAAATATCAACCTCCCTATCAAATTTAAGTGGAATCTACACTTTCTTTAACGAAACCTTAAAACTATTAATACCCTTAGCTTATTAAGTGTTTTTTTCATCCAATATGCCAGAAAAGTATTTAATTTCACAAGGATGAGCAAATTATGAAAGAATTTTAAAAAAAATTTAAAAATATCAACCTCCTTATCAAATTCTAAAGGAATCTACACTTTATCAATGAAACCTCAAAATTATAAATTCCATAAGCATTTTGAGTGTTTTGACACCTAATTTGCCAGAAAAATATCTAATTTGACAAGGATGAGCAAATTATGAAAGAATTTTAAAAAAATATAAAAATATCAACCTCCTTATCAAATTTTAAAGGAATCTACACTTTCTTCAACGAAACCTAAAAACTATTACAACCCTTAGCTTTTTGAGTGTTTTTTCACCCAATATGCCAGAAAATTATTTAATTTGACAAGGATGAGCAAATTATGAAAGAGTTTTAAAAAAAATTAAAATTTATCAACCTCCTTATCAAATTTTAGGGGAATCTACACTTTATCAATGAAACCTCAAAATTATAAATTCCATAAGCATTTTGAGTGTTTTGACACCTAATATGCCAGAAAAATATCTAATTTGACAAAAATGAGCAAATTATGAAAGAATTGTAAAAAAAATATAAAAATATCAACCTCCTTATCAAATTTTAAAGGAATCTACACTTTCTTCAACGAAACCTAAAAACTATTAAAACCCTTAGCTTTTTGAGTGTTTTATCACTCAATATGCCAAAAAAATATCTATTTTGACAAGGATGAGCAAATTATGAAAGAATTTTAAGAAAAATTTAAAAATATCAACCTCCTTATCAAATTTAAGTGGAATCTACACTTTCTTCAACGAAACCTTAAAACTATTAAAACCCTTAGCTTTTTGAGTGTTTTGACACCAAATATGCCAGAAAAATATCTAATTTATCAAAAATGAGCAAATGAAGAAAGAATATTAAGAGGAATGTGAAAATATCAACCTCCCTATCAAATTTAAGTGGAATCTACACTTTCTTCAACGAAACCTTAAAACTATTAAAACCCTTAGCTTTTTGAGTGTTTTTTTCATCCAATATGCCAAAATAATATCTAATTTGACAAGGATGATTAAATTATAAAAGAATTTTAAAAAAAATTTAAAAATATCAACCTCCTTATCAAATTCTAAAGGAATCTACACTTTCTTCAACGAAACCTTAAAACTATTAAAACCCTTAGCTTATTAAGTGTTTTTTTCATCCAATATGCCAGAAAAGTATTTAATTTGAAAAGGATGAGCAAATTATGAAAGAATTTTAAGAAAAATTTAAAAATATCAACCTCCTTATCAAATTTTAAAGGAATCTACACTTTCTTCAACGAAACCTTAAAACTATTAAAACCCTTAGCTTTTTGAGTGTTTTGTCACCCAATATGCCAGAAAAATATCTAATTTGACAAAAATGAGCAATGGAAGAAAGAATTTTAAAAAAAATTTAAAAATATCAACTTCCTTATCAAATTTTAAAGGAATCTACACTTTCTTCAACGAAACCTTAAAACTATTAAAACCCTTAGCTTTTTTAGTGTTTTGTCACCCAATATGCCAGAAAAATATCTAATTTGACAAAAATGAGCAAGGGAAGAAAGAATTTTTAGAGGAATGTGAAAATATCAACCTCCTTATCAAATTTAAGTGGAATCTACACTTTCTTCAACGAAACCTTAAAACTATTAAAACCCTTAGATTATTGAGTGTTTTTTTTATCCAATATGCCAAAATAATATCTAATTTGACAAGGATGATTAAATTATAAAAGAATTTTAAAAAAAATTTTAAAATATCAACCTCCTTATCAAATTTAAGTGGAATCTACACTTTCTTCAACGAAACCTTAAAACTATTAAGACCCTAAGCTTTTTAAGCGTTTTGACACCCAATATGCCAGAAATATGACAAATTTGAGCAAGTGAAGAATGAATTTTAAGAAGAATGTAAAAATATCAACCTCCTTATCAAATTTAAGTGGAATCTACACTTTCTTCAACGAAACCTTAAAACTATTAAAACCCTAAGCTTTTTAAGTGTTTTGACACCCAATATGCCAGAAAAATATCTAATTTGACAAAAATGAGCAAGTGAAGAAAGAATTTTAAGAAAAATTTAAAAATATCAACCTCCTTATCAAATATTAAAGGAATCTACACTTTCTTCAACGAAACCTTAAAACTATTAAAACCCTTAGCTTATTAAGTGTTTTTTTCATCCAATATGCCAGAAAAGTATTTAATTTGACAAGGATGAGCAAATTATGAAAGAATTTTAAGAAAAATTTAAAAATATCAACCTCCTTATCAAATTTTAAAGGAATCTACACTTTCTTCAACGAAACCTTAAAACTATTAAAACCCTTAGCTTTTTGAGTGTTTTGTCACCCAATATGCCAGAAATATGACAAATTTGAGCAAGTGAAGAAAGAATTTTAAGAAGAATGTAAAAATATCAACCTCCTTATCAAATTTAAGTGGAATCTACACTTTCTTCAACGAAACCTAAAAACTATTAAAACCCTTAGCTTTTTGAGTGTTTTGTCACCCAATATGCCAAAAAAATATCTAATTTGACAAGGATGAGCAAATGAAGAAAGAATATTAAGAGGAATGTGAAAATATCAACCTCCCTATCAAATTTAAGTGGAATCTACACTTTCTTTAACGAAACCTTAAAACTATTAATACCCTTAGCTTATTAAGTGTTTTTTTCATCCAATATGCCAGAAAAGTATTTAATTTCACAAGGATGAGCAAATTATGAAAGAATTTTAAGAAAAATTTAAAAATATCAACCTCCTTATCAAATTTTAAAGGAATCTACACGTTCTTTAACGAAACCTTAAAACTATTAAAACCCTTAGCTTTTTGAGTGTTTTGTCACCCAATATGCCAGAAAAATATCTAATTTGACAAAAATGAGCAATGGAAGAAAGAATTTTAAAAAAAATTTAAAAATATCAACTTCCTTATCAAATTTTAAAGGAATCTACACTTTCTTCAACGAAACCTTAAAACTATTAAAACCCTTAGCTTTTTTAGTGTTTTGTCACCCAATATGCCAGAAAAATATCTAATTTGACAAAAATGAGCATGGGAAGAAAGAATTTTTAGAGGAATGTGAAAATATCAACCTCCTTATCAAATTTAAGTGGAATCTACACTTTCTTCAACGAAACCTTAAAACTATTAAAACCCTTAGATTATTGAGTGTTTTTTTCATCCAATATGCCAAAATAATATCTAATTTGACAAGGATGATTAAATTATAAAAGAATTTTAAAAAAAATTTAAAAATATCAACCTCCTTATCAAATTCTAAAGGAATCTACACTTTATCAATGAAACCTCAAAATTATAAATTCCATAAGCATTTTGAGTGTTTTGACACCTAATTTGCCAGAAAAATATCTAATTTGACAAGGATGAGCAAATTATGAAAGAATTTTAAAAAAAATATAAAAATATCAACCTCCTTATCAAATTTTAAAGGAATCTACACTTTCTTCAACGAAACCTAAAAACTATTACAACCCTTAGCTTTTTGAGTGTTTTTTCACCCAATATGCCAGAAAATTATTTAATTTGACAAGGATGAGCAAATTATGAAAGAGTTTTAAAAAAAATTAAAATTTATCAACCTCCTTATCAAATTTTAGGGGAATCTATACTTTATCAATGAAACCTCAAAATTATAATTTCCATAAGCATTTTGAGTGTTTTGACACCTAATATGCCAGAAAAATATCTAATTTGACAAAAATGAGCAAATTATGAAAGAATTGTAAAAAAAATATAAAAATATCAACCTCCTTATCAAATTTTAAAGGAATCTACACTTTCTTCAACGAAACCTAAAAACTATTAAAACCCTTAGCTTTTTGAGTGTTTTATCACTCAATATGCCAAAAAAATATCTATTTTGACAAGGATGAGCAAATTATGAAAGAATTTTAAGAAAAATTTAAAAATATCAACCTCCTTATCAAATTTAAGTGGAATCTACACTTTCTTCAACGAAACCTTAAAACTATTAAAACCCTTAGCTTTTTGAGTGTTTTGACACCAAATATGCCAGAAAAATATCTAATTTATCAAAAATGAGCAAATGAAGAAAGAATATTAAGAGGAATGTGAAAATATCAACCTCCCTATCAAATTTAAGTGGAATCTACACTTTCTTCAACGAAACCTTAAAACTATTAAAACCCTTAGCTTTTTGAGTGTTTTTTTCATCCAATATGCCAAAATAATATCTAATTTGACAAGGATGATTAAATTATAAAAGAATTTTAAAAAAAATTTAAAAATATCAACCTCCTTATCAAATTCTAAAGGAATCTACACTTTCTTCAACGAAACCTTAAAACTATTAAAACCCTTAGCTTATTAAGTGTTTTTTTCATCCAATATGCCAGAAAAGTATTTAATTTGAAAAGGATGAGCAAATTATGAAAGAATTTTAAGAAAAATTTAAAAATATCAACCTCCTTATCAAATTTTAAAGGAATCTACACTTTCTTCAACGAAACCTTAAAACTATTAAAACCCTTAGCTTTTTGAGTGTTTTGTCACCCAATATGCCAGAAAAATATCTAATTTGACAAAAATGAGCAATGGAAGAAAGAATTTTAAAAAAAATTTAAAAATATCAACTTCCTTATCAAATTTTAAAGGAATCTACACTTTCTTCAACGAAACCTTAAAACTATTAAAACCCTTAGCTTTTTTAGTGTTTTGTCACCCAATATGCCAGAAAAATATCTAATTTGACAAAAATGAGCAAGGGAAGAAAGAATTTTTAGAGGAATGTGAAAATATCAACCTCCTTATCAAATTTAAGTGGAATCTACACTTTCTTCAACGAAACCTTAAAACTATTAAAACCCTTAGATTATTGAGTGTTTTTTTTATCCAATATGCCAAAATAATATCTAATTTGACAAGGATGATTAAATTATAAAAGAATTTTAAAAAAAATTTTAAAATATCAACCTCCTTATCAAATTTAAGTGGAATCTACACTTTCTTCAACGAAACCTTAAAACTATTAAGACCCTAAGCTTTTTAAGCGTTTTGACACCCAATATGCCAGAAATATGACAAATTTGAGCAAGTGAAGAATGAATTTTAAGAAGAATGTAAAAATATCAACCTCCTTATCAAATTTAAGTGGAATCTACACTTTCTTCAACGAAACCTTAAAACTATTAATACCCTTAGCTTATTAAGTGTTTTTTTCATCCAATATGCCAGAAAAGTATTTAATTTCACAAGGATGAGCAAATTATGAAAGAATTTTAAGAAAAATTTAAAAATATCAACCTCCTTATCAAATTTTAAAGGAATCTACACGTTCTTCAACGAAACCTTAAAACTATTAAAACCCTTAGTTTTTTGAGTGTTTTGTCACCCAATATGCCAGAAAAATATCTAATTTGACAAAAATGAGCAATGGAAGAAAGAATTTTAAAAAAAATTTAAAAATATCAACTTCCTTATCAAATTTTAAAGGAATCTACACTTTCTTCAACGAAACCTTAAAACTATTAAAACCCTTAGCTTTTTTAGTGTTTTGTCACCCAATATGCCAGAAAAATATCTAATTTGACAAAAATGAGCATGGGAAGAAAGAATTTTTAGAGGAATGTGAAAATATTAACCTCCTTATCAAATTTAAGTGGAATCTACACTTTCTTCAACGAAACCTTAAAACTATTAAAACCCTTAGATTATTGAGTGTTTTTTTCATCCAATATGCCAAAATAATATCTAATTTGACAAGGATGATTAAATTATAAAAGAATTTTAAAAAAAATTTAAAAATATCAACCTCCTTATCAAATTCTAAAGGAATCTACACTTTATCAATGAAACCTCAAAATTATAAATTCTATAAGCATTTTGAGTGTTTTGACACCTAATTTGCCAGAAAAATATCTAATTTGACAAGGATGAGCAAATTATGAAAGAATTTTAAAAAAAATATAAAAATATCAACCTCCTTATCAAATTTTAAAGGAATCTACACTTTCTTCAACGAAACCTAAAAACTATTACAACCCTTAGCTTTTTGAGTGTTTTTTCACCCAATATGCCAGAAAATTATTTAATTTGACAAGGATGAGCAAATTATGAAAGAGTTTTAAAAAAAATTAAAATTTATCAACCTCCTTATCAAATTTTAGGGGAATCTACACTTTATCAATGAAACCTCAAAATTATAAATTCCATAAGCATTTTGAGTGTTTTGACACCTAATATGCCAGAAAAATATCTAATTTGACAAAAATGAGCAAATTATGAAAGAATTGTAAAAAAAATATAAAAATATCAACCTCCTTATCAAATTTTAAAGGAATCTACACTTTCTTCAACGAAACCTAAAAACTATTAAAACCCTTAGCTTTTTGAGTGTTTTATCACTCAATATGCCAAAAAAATATCTATTTTGACAAGGATGAGCAAATTATGAAAGAATTTTAAGAAAAATTTAAAAATATCAACCTCCTTATCAAATTTAAGTGGAATCTACACTTTCTTCAACGAAACCTTAAAACTATTAAAACCCTTAGCTTTTTGAGTGTTTTGACACCAAATATGCCAGAAAAATATCTAATTTATCAAAAATGAGCAAATGAAGAAAGAATATTAAGAGGAATGTGAAAATATCAACCTCCCTATCAAATTTAAGTGGAATCTACACTTTCTTCAACGAAACCTTAAAACTATTAAAACCCTTAGCTTTTTGAGTGTTTTTTTCATCCAATATGCCAAAATAATATCTAATTTGACAAGGATGATTAAATTATAAAAGAATTTTAAAAAAAATTTAAAAATATCAACCTCCTTATCAAATTCTAAAGGAATCTACACTTTCTTCAACGAAACCTTAAAACTATTAAAACCCTTAGCTTATTAAGTGTTTTTTTCATCCAATATGCCAGAAAAGTATTTAATTTGAAAAGGATGAGCAAATTATGAAAGAATTTTAAGAAAAATTTAAAAATATCAACCTCCTTATCAAATTTTAAAGGAATCTACACTTTCTTCAACGAAACCTTAAAACTATTAAAACCCTTAGCTTTTTGAGTGTTTTGTCACCCAATATGCCAGAAAAATATCTAATTTGACAAAAATGAGCAATGGAAGAAAGAATTTTAAAAAAAATTTAAAAATATCAACTTCCTTATCAAATTTTAAAGGAATCTACACTTTCTTCAACGAAACCTTAAAACTATTAAAACCCTTAGCTTTTTTAGTGTTTTGTCACCCAATATGCCAGAAAAATATCTAATTTGACAAAAATGAGCAAGGGAAGAAAGAATTTTTAGAGGAATGTGAAAATATCAACCTCCTTATCAAATTTAAGTGGAATCTACACTTTCTTCAACGAAACCTTAAAACTATTAAAACCCTTAGATTATTGAGTGTTTTTTTTATCCAATATGCCAAAATAATATCTAATTTGACAAGGATGATTAAATTATAAAAGAATTTTAAAAAAAATTTTAAAATATCAACCTCCTTATCAAATTTAAGTGGAATCTACACTTTCTTCAACGAAACCTTAAAACTATTAAGACCCTAAGCTTTTTAAGCGTTTTGACACCCAATATGCCAGAAATATGACAAATTTGAGCAAGTGAAGAATGAATTTTAAGAAGAATGTAAAAATATCAACCTCCTTATCAAATTTAAGTGGAATCTACACTTTCTTCAACGAAACCTTAAAACTATTAAAACCCTAAGCTTTTTAAGTGTTTTGACACCCAATATGCCAGAAAAATATCTAATTTGACAAAAATGAGCAAGTGAAGAAAGAATTTTAAGAAAAATTTAAAAATATCAACCTCCTTATCAAATATTAAAGGAATCTACACTTTCTTCAACGAAACCTTAAAACTATTAAAACCCTTAGCTTATTAAGTGTTTTTTTCATCCAATATGCCAGAAAAGTATTTAATTTGACAAGGATGAGCAAATTATGAAAGAATTTTAAGAAAAATTTAAAAATATCAACCTCCTTATCAAATTTTAAAGGAATCTACACTTTCTTCAACGAAACCTTAAAACTATTAAAACCCTTAGCTTTTTGAGTGTTTTGTCACCCAATATGCCAGAAATATGACAAATTTGAGCAAGTGAAGAAAGAATTTTAAGAAGAATGTAAAAATATCAACCTCCTTATCAAATTTAAGTGGAATCTACACTTTCTTCAACGAAACCTAAAAACTATTAAAACCCTTAGCTTTTTGAGTGTTTTGTCACCCAATATGCCAAAAAAATATCTAATTTGACAAGGATGAGCAAATGAAGAAAGAATATTAAGAGGAATGTGAAAATATCAACCTCCCTATCAAATTTAAGTGGAATCTACACTTTCTTTAACGAAACCTTAAAACTATTAATACCCTTAGCTTATTAAGTGTTTTTTTCATCCAATATGCCAGAAAAGTATTTAATTTCACAAGGATGAGCAAATTATGAAAGAATTTTAAGAAAAATTTAAAAATATCAACCTCCTTATCAAATTTTAAAGGAATCTACACGTTCTTTAACGAAACCTTAAAACTATTAAAACCCTTAGCTTTTTGAGTGTTTTGTCACCCAATATGCCAGAAAAATATCTAATTTGACAAAAATGAGCAATGGAAGAAAGAATTTTAAAAAAAATTTAAAAATATCAACTTCCTTATCAAATTTTAAAGGAATCTACACTTTCTTCAACGAAACCTTAAAACTATTAAAACCCTTAGCTTTTTTAGTGTTTTGTCACCCAATATGCCAGAAAAATATCTAATTTGACAAAAATGAGCATGGGAAGAAAGAATTTTTAGAGGAATGTGAAAATATCAACCTCCTTATCAAATTTAAGTGGAATCTACACTTTCTTCAACGAAACCTTAAAACTATTAAAACCCTTAGATTATTGAGTGTTTTTTTCATCCAATATGCCAAAATAATATCTAATTTGACAAGGATGATTAAATTATAAAAGAATTTTAAAAAAAATTTAAAAATATCAACCTCCTTATCAAATTCTAAAGGAATCTACACTTTATCAATGAAACCTCAAAATTATAAATTCCATAAGCATTTTGAGTGTTTTGACACCTAATTTGCCAGAAAAATATCTAATTTGACAAGGATGAGCAAATTATGAAAGAATTTTAAAAAAAATATAAAAATATCAACCTCCTTATCAAATTTTAAAGGAATCTACACTTTCTTCAACGAAACCTAAAAACTATTACAACCCTTAGCTTTTTGAGTGTTTTTTCACCCAATATGCCAGAAAATTATTTAATTTGACAAGGATGAGCAAATTATGAAAGAGTTTTAAAAAAATTAAAATTTATCAACCTCCTTATCAAATTTTAGGGGAATCTATACTTTATCAATGAAACCTCAAAATTATAATTTCCATAAGCATTTTGAGTGTTTTGACACCTAATATGCCAGAAAAATATCTAATTTGACAAAAATGAGCAAATTATGAAAGAATTGTAAAAAAAATATAAAAATATCAACCTCCTTATCAAATTTTAAAGGAATCTACACTTTCTTCAACGAAACCTAAAAACTATTAAAACCCTTAGCTTTTTGAGTGTTTTATCACTCAATATGCCAAAAAAATATCTATTTTGACAAGGATGAGCAAATTATGAAAGAATTTTAAGAAAAATTTAAAAATATCAACCTCCTTATCAAATTTAAGTGGAATCTACACTTTCTTCAACGAAACCTTAAAACTATTAAAACCCTTAGCTTTTTGAGTGTTTTGACACCAAATATGCCAGAAAAATATCTAATTTATCAAAAATGAGCAAATGAAGAAAGAATATTAAGAGGAATGTGAAAATATCAACCTCCCTATCAAATTTAAGTGGAATCTACACTTTCTTCAACGAAACCTTAAAACTATTAAAACCCTTAGCTTTTTGAGTGTTTTTTTCATCCAATATGCCAAAATAATATCTAATTTGACAAGGATGATTAAATTATAAAAGAATTTTAAAAAAAATTTAAAAATATCAACCTCCTTATCAAATTCTAAAGGAATCTACACTTTCTTCAACGAAACCTTAAAACTATTAAAACCCTTAGCTTATTAAGTGTTTTTTTCATCCAATATGCCAGAAAAGTATTTAATTTGAAAAGGATGAGCAAATTATGAAAGAATTTTAAGAAAAATTTAAAAATATCAACCTCCTTATCAAATTTTAAAGGAATCTACACTTTCTTCAACGAAACCTTAAAACTATTAAAACCCTTAGCTTTTTGAGTGTTTTGTCACCCAATATGCCAGAAAAATATCTAATTTGACAAAAATGAGCAATGGAAGAAAGAATTTTAAAAAAAATTTAAAAATATCAACTTCCTTATCAAATTTTAAAGGAATCTACACTTTCTTCAACGAAACCTTAAAACTATTAAAACCCTTAGCTTTTTTAGTGTTTTGTCACCCAATATGCCAGAAAAATATCTAATTTGACAAAAATGAGCAAGGGAAGAAAGAATTTTTAGAGGAATGTGAAAATATCAACCTCCTTATCAAATTTAAGTGGAATCTACACTTTCTTCAACGAAACCTTAAAACTATTAAAACCCTTAGATTATTGAGTGTTTTTTTTATCCAATATGCCAAAATAATATCTAATTTGACAAGGATGATTAAATTATAAAAGAATTTTAAAAAAAATTTTAAAATATCAACCTCCTTATCAAATTTAAGTGGAATCTACACTTTCTTCAACGAAACCTTAAAACTATTAAGACCCTAAGCTTTTTAAGCGTTTTGACACCCAATATGCCAGAAATATGACAAATTTGAGCAAGTGAAGAATGAATTTTAAGAAGAATGTAAAAATATCAACCTCCTTATCAAATTTAAGTGGAATCTACACTTTCTTCAACGAAACCTTAAAACTATTAATACCCTTAGCTTATTAAGTGTTTTTTTCATCCAATATGCCAGAAAAGTATTTAATTTCACAAGGATGAGCAAATTATGAAAGAATTTTAAGAAAAATTTAAAAATATCAACCTCCTTATCAAATTTTAAAGGAATCTACACGTTCTTCAACGAAACCTTAAAACTATTAAAACCCTTAGTTTTTTGAGTGTTTTGTCACCCAATATGCCAGAAAAATATCTAATTTGACAAAAATGAGCAATGGAAGAAAGAATTTTAAAAAAAATTTAAAAATATCAACTTCCTTATCAAATTTTAAAGGAATCTACACTTTCTTCAACGAAACCTTAAAACTATTAAAACCCTTAGCTTTTTTAGTGTTTTGTCACCCAATATGCCAGAAAAATATCTAATTTGACAAAAATGAGCATGGGAAGAAAGAATTTTTAGAGGAATGTGAAAATATTAACCTCCTTATCAAATTTAAGTGGAATCTACACTTTCTTCAACGAAACCTTAAAACTATTAAAACCCTTAGATTATTGAGTGTTTTTTTCATCCAATATGCCAAAATAATATCTAATTTGACAAGGATGATTAAATTATAAAAGAATTTTAAAAAAAATTTAAAAATATCAACCTCCTTATCAAATTCTAAAGGAATCTACACTTTATCAATGAAACCTCAAAATTATAAATTCCATAAGCATTTTGAGTGTTTTGACACCTAATTTGCCAGAAAAATATCTAATTTGACAAGGATGAGCAAATTATGAAAGAATTTTAAAAAAAATATAAAAATATCAACCTCCTTATCAAATTTTAAAGGAATCTACACTTTCTTCAACGAAACCTAAAAACTATTACAACCCTTAGCTTTTTGAGTGTTTTTTCACCCAATATGCCAGAAAATTATTTAATTTGACAAGGATGAGCAAATTATGAAAGAGTTTTAAAAAAAATTAAAATTTATCAACCTCCTTATCAAATTTTAGGGGAATCTACACTTTATCAATGAAACCTCAAAATTATAAATTCCATAAGCATTTTGAGTGTTTTGACACCTAATATGCCAGAAAAATATCTAATTTGACAAAAATGAGCAAATTATGAAAGAATTGTAAAAAAAATATAAAAATATCAACCTCCTTATCAAATTTTAAAGGAATCTACACTTTCTTCAACGAAACCTAAAAACTATTAAAACCCTTAGCTTTTTGAGTGTTTTATCACTCAATATGCCAAAAAAATATCTATTTTGACAAGGATGAGCAAATTATGAAAGAATTTTAAGAAAAATTTAAAAATATCAACCTCCTTATCAAATTTAAGTGGAATCTACACTTTCTTCAACGAAACCTTAAAACTATTAAAACCCTTAGCTTTTTGAGTGTTTTGACACCAAATATGCCAGAAAAATATCTAATTTATCAAAAATGAGCAAATGAAGAAAGAATATTAAGAGGAATGTGAAAATATCAACCTCCCTATCAAATTTAAGTGGAATCTACACTTTCTTCAACGAAACCTTAAAACTATTAAAACCCTTAGCTTTTTGAGTGTTTTTTTCATCCAATATGCCAAAATAATATCTAATTTGACAAGGATGATTAAATTATAAAAGAATTTTAAAAAAAATTTAAAAATATCAACCTCCTTATCAAATTCTAAAGGAATCTACACTTTCTTCAACGAAACCTTAAAACTATTAAAACCCTTAGCTTATTAAGTGTTTTTTTCATCCAATATGCCAGAAAAGTATTTAATTTGAAAAGGATGAGCAAATTATGAAAGAATTTTAAGAAAAATTTAAAAATATCAACCTCCTTATCAAATTTTAAAGGAATCTACACTTTCTTCAACGAAACCTTAAAACTATTAAAACCCTTAGCTTTTTGAGTGTTTTGTCACCCAATATGCCAGAAAAATATCTAATTTGACAAAAATGAGCAATGGAAGAAAGAATTTTAAAAAAAATTTAAAAATATCAACTTCCTTATCAAATTTTAAAGGAATCTACACTTTCTTCAACGAAACCTTAAAACTATTAAAACCCTTAGCTTTTTTAGTGTTTTGTCACCCAATATGCCAGAAAAATATCTAATTTGACAAAAATGAGCAAGGGAAGAAAGAATTTTTAGAGGAATGTGAAAATATCAACCTCCTTATCAAATTTAAGTGGAATCTACACTTTCTTCAACGAAACCTTAAAACTATTAAAACCCTTAGATTATTGAGTGTTTTTTTTATCCAATATGCCAAAATAATATCTAATTTGACAAGGATGATTAAATTATAAAAGAATTTTAAAAAAAATTTTAAAATATCAACCTCCTTATCAAATTTAAGTGGAATCTACACTTTCTTCAACGAAACCTTAAAACTATTAAGACCCTAAGCTTTTTAAGCGTTTTGACACCCAATATGCCAGAAATATGACAAATTTGAGCAAGTGAAGAATGAATTTTAAGAAGAATGTAAAAATATCAACCTCCTTATCAAATTTAAGTGGAATCTACACTTTCTTCAACGAAACCTTAAAACTATTAAAACCCTAAGCTTTTTAAGTGTTTTGACACCCAATATGCCAGAAAAATATCTAATTTGACAAAAATGAGCAAGTGAAGAAAGAATTTTAAGAAAAATTTAAAAATATCAACCTCCTTATCAAATATTAAAGGAATCTACACTTTCTTCAACGAAACCTTAAAACTATTAAAACCCTTAGCTTATTAAGTGTTTTTTTCATCCAATATGCCAGAAAAGTATTTAATTTGACAAGGATGAGCAAATTATGAAAGAATTTTAAGAAAAATTTAAAAATATCAACTTCCTTATCAAATTTTAAAGGAATCTACACTTTCTTCAACGAAACCTTAAAACTATTAAAACCCTTAGCTTTTTGAGTGTTTTGTCACCCAATATGCCAGAAATATGACAAATTTGAGCAAGTGAAGAAAGAATTTTAAGAAGAATGTAAAAATATCAACCTCCTTATCAAATTTAAGTGGAATCTACACTTTCTTCAACGAAACCTAAAAACTATTAAAACCCTTAGCTTTTTGAGTGTTTTGTCACCCAATATGCCAAAAAAATATCTAATTTGACAAGGATGAGCAAATGAAGAAAGAATATTAAGAAGAATGTGAAAATATCAACCTCCCTATCAAATTTAAGTGGAATCTACACTTTCTTCAACGAAACCTTAAAACTATTAAAACCCTTAGCTTATTAAGTGTTTTTTTCATCTAATATGCCAGAAAAGTATTTAATTTGACAAGGATGAGCAAATTATGAAAGAATTTTAAGAAAAATTTAAAAATATCAACCTCCTTATCAAATTTTAAAGGAATCTACACTTTCTTCAACGAAACCTTAAAACTATTAAAACCCTTAGCTTTTTGAGTGTTTTGTCACCCAATATGCCAGAAAAATATCTAATTTGACAAAAATGAGCAATGGAAGAAAGAATTTTAAAAAAAATTTAAAAATATCAACTTCCTTATCAAATTTTAAAGGAATCTACACTTTCTTCAACGAAACCTTAAAACTATTAAAACCATTAGCTTTTTGAGTGTTTTGTCACCCAATATGCCAGAAAAATATCTAATTTGACAAAAATGAGCAAGGGAAGAAAGAATTTTTAGAGGAATGTGAAAATATCAACCTCCTTATCAAATTTAAGTGGAATCTACACTTTCTTCAACGAAACCTTAAAACTATTAAAACCCTTAGATTATTGAGTGTTTTTTTTATCCAATATGCCAAAATAATATCTAATTTGACAAGGATGATTAAATTATAAAAGAATTTTAAAAAAAATTTTAAAATATCAACCTCCTTATCAAATTTAAGTGGAATCTACACTTTCTTCAACGAAACCTTAAAACTATTAAGACCCTAAGCTTTTTAAGCGTTTTGACACCCAATATGCCAGAAATATGACAAATTTGAGCAAGTGAAGAATGAATTTTAAGAAGAATGTAAAAATATTAACCTCCTTATCAAATTTAAGTGGAATCTACACTTTCTTCAACGAAACCTTAAAACTATTAAAACCCTAAGCTTTTTAAGTGTTTTGACACCCAATATGCCAGAAAAATATCTAATTTGACAAAAATGAGCAAGTGAAGAAAGAATTTTAAGAAAAATTTAAAAATATCAACCTCCTTATCAAATATTAAAGGAATCTACACTTTCTTCAACGAAACCTTAAAACTATTAAAACCCTTAGCTTATTAAGTGTTTTTTTCATCCAATATGCCAGAAAAGTATTTAATTTGACAAGGATGATTAAATTATAAAAGAATTTTAAAAAAAATTTAAAAATATCAACCTCCTTATCAAATTTAAGTGGAATCTACACTTTCTTCAACGAAACCTTAAAACTATTAAAACCCTTAGCTTTTTGAGTGTTTTGTCACCCAATATGCCAGAAATATGACAAATTTGACAAGGATGAGCAAATGAAGAAAGAATATTAAGAAGAATGTGAAAATATCAACCTCCCTATCAAATTTAAGTGGAATCTACACTTTCTTCAACGAAACCTTAAAACTATTAAAACCCTTAGCTTTTTGAGTGTTTTATCACTCAATATGCCAAAAAAATATCTATTTTGACAAGGATGAGCAAATTATGAAAGAATTTTAAGAAAAATTTAAAAATATCAACCTCCTTATCAAATTTAAGTGGAATCTACACTTTCTTCAACGAAACCTTAAAACTATTAAAACCCTTAGCTTTTTGAGTGTTTTGACACCAAATATGCCAGAAAAATATCTAATTTATCAAAAATGAGCAAATGAAGAAAGAATATTAAGAGGAATGTGAAAATATCAACCTCCCTATCAAATTTAAGTGGAATCTACACTTTCTTCAACGAAACCTTAAAACTATTAAAACCCTTAGCTTTTTGAGTGTTTTTTTCATCCAATATGCCAAAATAATATCTAATTTGACAAGGATGATTAAATTATAAAAGAATTTTAAAAAAAATTTAAAAATATCAACCTCCTTATCAAATTCTAAAGGAATCTACACTTTCTTCAACGAAACCTTAAAACTATTAAAACCCTTAGCTTTTTGAGTGTTTTGTCACCCAATATGCCAGAAAAATATCTAATTTGACAAAAATGAGCAATGGAAGAAAGAATTTTAAAAAAAATTTAAAAATATCAACTTCCTTATCAAATTTTAAAGGAATCTACACTTTCTTCAACGAAACCTTAAAACTATTAAAACCATTAGCTTTTTGAGTGTTTTGTCACCCAATATGCCAGAAAAATATCTAATTTGACAAAAATGAGCAAGGGAAGAAAGAATTTTTAGAGGAATGTGAAAATATCAACCTCCTTATCAAATTTAAGTGGAATCTACACTTTCTTCAACGAAACCTTAAAACTATTAAAACCCTTAGATAATTGAGTGTTTTTTTTCATCCAATATGCCAAAATAATATCTAATTTGACAAGGATGATTAAATTATAAAAGAATTTTAAAAAAAATTTAAAAATATCAACCTCCTTATCAAATTTAAGTGGAATCTACACTTTCTTCAACGAAACCTTAAAACTATTAAAACCCTAAGCTTTTTAAGTGTTTTGACACCCAATATGCCAGAAAAATATCTAATTTGACAAAAATGAGCAAGGGAAGAATGAATTTTAAGAGGAATGTGAAAATATCAACCTCCTTATCAAATTTAAGTGGAATCTACACTTTCTTCAACGAAACCTTAAAACTATTAAAACCCTAAGCTTTTTAAGTGTTTTGACACCCAATATGCCAGAAAATTATCTAATTTGACAAAAATGAGCAAATAAAGAAAGAATTTTAAGAAAAATTTAAAAATATCAACCTCCTTATCAAATATTAAAGGAATCTACACTTTCTTCAACGAAACCTTAAAACTATTAAAACCCTTAGCTTTTTGAGTGTTTTGTCACCCAATATGCCAAAAAAATATCTAATTTGACAAGGATGAGCAAATTATGAAAGAATTTAAAAAAAAATTTAAAAATATCAACTTCCTTATCAAATTTAAAAGGAATCTACACTTTCTTCAACGAAACCTTAAAACTATTAAAACCATAAGCTTTTTAAGCGTTTTGACACCCAATATGCCAGAAATATGACAAATTTGAGCAAGTGAAGAATGAATTTTAAGAAGAATGTAAAAATATCAACCTCCTTATCAAATTTAAGTGGAATCTACACTTTCTTCAACGAAACCTTAAAACTATTAAAACCCTAAGCTTTTTAAGTGTTTTGACACCCAATATGCCAGAAAAATATCTAATTTGACAAAAATGAGCAAGTGAAGAAAGAATTTTAAGAAAAATTTAAAAATATCAACCTCCTTATCAAATATTAAAGGAATCTACACTTTCTTCAACGAAACCTTAAAACTATTAAAACCCTTAGCTTATTAAGTGTTTTTTTCATCCAATATGCCAGAAAAGTATTTAATTTGACAAGGATGAGCAAATTATGAAAGAATTTTAAGAAAAATTTAAAAATATCAACTTCCTTATCAAATTTTAAAGGAATCTACACTTTCTTCAACGAAACCTTAAAACTATTAAAACCCTTAGCTTTTTGAGTGTTTTGTCACCCAATATGCCAGAAATATGACAAATTTGAGCAAGTGAAGAAAGAATTTTAAGAAGAATGTAAAAATATCAACCTCCTTATCAAATTTAAGTGGAATCTACACTTTCTTCAACGAAACCTAAAAACTATTAAAACCCTTAGCTTTTTGAGTGTTTTGTCACCCAATATGCCAAAAAAATATCTAATTTGACAAGGATGAGCAAATGAAGAAAGAATATTAAGAAGAATGTGAAAATATCAACCTCCCTATCAAATTTAAGTGGAATCTACACTTTCTTCAACGAAACCTTAAAACTATTAAAACCCTTAGCTTATTAAGTGTTTTTTTCATCTAATATGCCAGAAAAGTATTTAATTTGACAAGGATGAGCAAATTATGAAAGAATTTTAAGAAAAATTTAAAAATATCAACCTCCTTATCAAATTTTAAAGGAATCTACACTTTCTTCAACGAAACCTTAAAACTATTAAAACCCTTAGCTTTTTGAGTGTTTTGTCACCCAATATGCCAGAAAAATATCTAATTTGACAAAAATGAGCAATGGAAGAAAGAATTTTAAAAAAAATTTAAAAATATCAACTTCCTTATCAAATTTTAAAGGAATCTACACTTTCTTCAACGAAACCTTAAAACTATTAAAACCATTAGCTTTTTGAGTGTTTTGTCACCCAATATGCCAGAAAAATATCTAATTTGACAAAAATGAGCAAGGGAAGAAAGAATTTTTAGAGGAATGTGAAAATATCAACCTCCTTATCAAATTTAAGTGGAATCTACACTTTCTTCAACGAAACCTTAAAACTATTAAAACCCTTAGATTATTGAGTGTTTTTTTTATCCAATATGCCAAAATAATATCTAATTTGACAAGGATGATTAAATTATAAAAGAATTTTAAAAAAAATTTTAAAATATCAACCTCCTTATCAAATTTAAGTGGAATCTACACTTTCTTCAACGAAACCTTAAAACTATTAAGACCCTAAGCTTTTTAAGCGTTTTGACACCCAATATGCCAGAAATATGACAAATTTGAGCAAGTGAAGAATGAATTTTAAGAAGAATGTAAAAATATTAACCTCCTTATCAAATTTAAGTGGAATCTACACTTTCTTCAACGAAACCTTAAAACTATTAAAACCCTAAGCTTTTTAAGTGTTTTGACACCCAATATGCCAGAAAAATATCTAATTTGACAAAAATGAGCAAGTGAAGAAAGAATTTTAAGAAAAATTTAAAAATATCAACCTCCTTATCAAATATTAAAGGAATCTACACTTTCTTCAACGAAACCTTAAAACTATTAAAACCCTTAGCTTATTAAGTGTTTTTTTCATCCAATATGCCAGAAAAGTATTTAATTTGACAAGGATGATTAAATTATAAAAGAATTTTAAAAAAAATTTAAAAATATCAACCTCCTTATCAAATTTAAGTGGAATCTACACTTTCTTCAACGAAACCTTAAAACTATTAAAACCCTTAGCTTTTTGAGTGTTTTGTCACCCAATATGCCAGAAATATGACAAATTTGAGCAAGTGAAGAAAGAATTTTAAGAAGAATGTAAAAATATCAACCTCCTTATCAAATTTAAGTGGAATCTACACTTTCTTCAACGAAACCTAAAAACTATTAAAACCCTTAGCTTTTTGAGTGTTTTGTCACCCAATATGCCAAAAAAATATCTAATTTGACAAGGATGAGCAAATGAAGAAAGAATATTAAGAAGAATGTGAAAATATCAACCTCCCTATCAAATTTAAGTGGAATCTACACTTTCTTCAACGAAACCTTAAAACTATTAAAACCCTTAGCTTTTTGAGTGTTTTATCACTCAATATGCCAAAAAAATATCTATTTTGACAAGGATGAGCAAATTATGAAAGAATTTTAAGAAAAATTTAAAAATATCAACCTCCTTATCAAATTTAAGTGGAATCTACACTTTCTTCAACGAAACCTTAAAACTATTAAAACCCTTAGCTTTTTGAGTGTTTTGACACCAAATATGCCAGAAAAATATCTAATTTATCAAAAATGAGCAAATGAAGAAAGAATATTAAGAGGAATGTGAAAATATCAACCTCCCTATCAAATTTAAGTGGAATCTACACTTTCTTCAACGAAACCTTAAAACTATTAAAACCCTTAGCTTTTTGAGTGTTTTTTTCATCCAATATGCCAAAATAATATCTAATTTGACAAGGATGATTAAATTATAAAAGAATTTTAAAAAAAATTTAAAAATATCAACCTCCTTATCAAATTCTAAAGGAATCTACACTTTCTTCAACGAAACCTTAAAACTATTAAAACCCTTAGCTTTTTGAGTGTTTTGTCACCCAATATGCCAGAAAAATATCTAATTTGACAAAAATGAGCAATGGAAGAAAGAATTTTAAAAAAAATTTAAAAATATCAACTTCCTTATCAAATTTTAAAGGAATCTACACTTTCTTCAACGAAACCTTAAAACTATTAAAACCATTAGCTTTTTGAGTGTTTTGTCACCCAATATGCCAGAAAAATATCTAATTTGACAAAAATGAGCAAGGGAAGAAAGAATTTTTAGAGGAATGTGAAAATATCAACCTCCTTATCAAATTTAAGTGGAATCTACACTTTCTTCAACGAAACCTTAAAACTATTAAAACCCTTAGATAATTGAGTGTTTTTTTTCATCCAATATGCCAAAATAATATCTAATTTGACAAGGATGATTAAATTATAAAAGAATTTTAAAAAAAATTTAAAAATATCAACCTCCTTATCAAATTTAAGTGGAATCTACACTTTCTTCAACGAAACCTTAAAACTATTAAAACCCTAAGCTTTTTAAGTGTTTTGACACCCAATATGCCAGAAAAATATCTAATTTGACAAAAATGAGCAAGGGAAGAATGAATTTTAAGAGGAATGTGAAAATATCAACCTCCTTATCAAATTTAAGTGGAATCTACACTTTCTTCAACGAAACCTTAAAACTATTAAAACCCTAAGCTTTTTAAGTGTTTTGACACCCAATATGCCAGAAAATTATCTAATTTGACAAAAATGAGCAAATAAAGAAAGAATTTTAAGAAAAATTTAAAAATATCAACCTCCTTATCAAATATTAAAGGAATCTACACTTTCTTCAACGAAACCTTAAAACTATTAAAACCCTTAGCTTTTTGAGTGTTTTGTCACCCAATATGCCAAAAAAATATCTAATTTGACAAGGATGAGCAAATTATGAAAGAATTTAAAAAAAAATTTAAAAATATCAACTTCCTTATCAAATTTAAAAGGAATCTACACTTTCTTCAACGAAACCTTAAAACTATTAAAACCATAAGCTTTTTAAGCGTTTTGACACCCAATATGCCAGAAATATGACAAATTTGAGCAAGTGAAGAATGAATTTTAAGAAGAATGTAAAAATATCAACCTCCTTATCAAATTTAAGTGGAATCTACACTTTCTTCAACGAAACCTTAAAACTATTAAAACCCTAAGCTTTTTAAGTGTTTTGACACCCAATATGCCAGAAAAATATCTAATTTGACAAAAATGAGCAAGTGAAGAAAGAATTTTAAGAAAAATTTAAAAATATCAACCTCCTTATCAAATATTAAAGGAATCTACACTTTCTTCAACGAAACCTTAAAACTATTAAAACCCTTAGCTTATTAAGTGTTTTTTTCATCCAATATGCCAGAAAAGTATTTAATTTGACAAGGATGAGCAAATTATGAAAGAATTTTAAGAAAAATTTAAAAATATCAACCTCCTTATCAAATTTTAAAGGAATCTACACTTTCTTCAACGAAACCTTAAAACTATTAAAACCCTTAGCTTTTTGAGTGTTTTGTCACCCAATATGCCAGAAATATGACAAATTTGAGCAAGTGAAGAAAGAATTTTAAGAAGAATGTAAAAATATCAACCTCCTTATCAAATTTAAGTGGAATCTACACTTTCTTCAACGAAACCTAAAAACTATTAAAACCCTTAGCTTTTTGAGTGTTTTGTCACCCAATATGCCAAAAAAATATCTAATTTGACAAGGATGAGCAAATGAAGAAAGAATATTAAGAGGAATGTGAAAATATCAACCTCCCTATCAAATTTAAGTGGAATCTACACTTTCTTTAACGAAACCTTAAAACTATTAATACCCTTAGCTTATTAAGTGTTTTTTTCATCCAATATGCCAGAAAAGTATTTAATTTCACAAGGATGAGCAAATTATGAAAGAATTTTAAGAAAAATTTAAAAATATCAACCTCCTTATCAAATTTTAAAGGAATCTACACGTTCTTCAACGAAACCTTAAAACTATTAAAACCCTTAGCTTTTTGAGTGTTTTGTCACCCAATATGCCAGAAAAATATCTAATTTGACAAAAATGAGCAATGGAAGAAAGAATTTTAAAAAAAATTTAAAAATATCAACTTCCTTATCAAATTTTAAAGGAATCTACACTTTCTTCAACGAAACCTTAAAACTATTAAAACCCTTAGCTTTTTTAGTGTTTTGTCACCCAATATGCCAGAAAAATATCTAATTTGACAAAAATGAGCATGGGAAGAAAGAATTTTTAGAGGAATGTGAAAATATCAACCTCCTTATCAAATTTAAGTGGAATCTACACTTTCTTCAACGAAACCTTAAAACTATTAAAACCCTTAGATTATTGAGTGTTTTTTTCATCCAATATGCCAAAATAATATCTAATTTGACAAGGATGATTAAATTATAAAAGAATTTTAAAAAAAATTTAAAAATATCAACCTCCTTATCAAATTCTAAAGGAATCTACACTTTATCAATGAAACCTCAAAATTATAAATTCCATAAGCATTTTGAGTGTTTTGACACCTAATTTGCCAGAAAAATATCTAATTTGACAAGGATGAGCAAATTATGAAAGAATTTTAAAAAAAATATAAAAATATCAACCTCCTTATCAAATTTTAAAGGAATCTACACTTTCTTCAACGAAACCTAAAAACTATTACAACCCTTAGCTTTTTGAGTGTTTTTTCACCCAATATGCCAGAAAATTATTTAATTTGACAAGGATGAGCAAATTATGAAAGAGTTTTAAAAAAAATTAAAATTTATCAACCTCCTTATCAAATTTTAGGGGAATCTATACTTTATCAATGAAACCTCAAAATTATAATTTCCATAAGCATTTTGAGTGTTTTGACACCTAATATGCCAGAAAAATATCTAATTTGACAAAAATGAGCAAATTATGAAAGAATTGTAAAAAAAATATAAAAATATCAACCTCCTTATCAAATTTTAAAGGAATCTACACTTTCTTCAACGAAACCTAAAAACTATTAAAACCCTTAGCTTTTTGAGTGTTTTATCACTCAATATGCCAAAAAAATATCTATTTTGACAAGGATGAGCAAATTATGAAAGAATTTTAAGAAAAATTTAAAAATATCAACCTCCTTATCAAATTTAAGTGGAATCTACACTTTCTTCAACGAAACCTTAAAACTATTAAAACCCTTAGCTTTTTGAGTGTTTTGACACCAAATATGCCAGAAAAATATCTAATTTATCAAAAATGAGCAAATGAAGAAAGAATATTAAGAGGAATGTGAAAATATCAACCTCCCTATCAAATTTAAGTGGAATCTACACTTTCTTCAACGAAACCTTAAAACTATTAAAACCCTTAGCTTTTTGAGTGTTTTTTTCATCCAATATGCCAAAATAATATCTAATTTGACAAGGATGATTAAATTATAAAAGAATTTTAAAAAAAATTTAAAAATATCAACCTCCTTATCAAATTCTAAAGGAATCTACACTTTCTTCAACGAAACCTTAAAACTATTAAAACCCTTAGCTTATTAAGTGTTTTTTTCATCCAATATGCCAGAAAAGTATTTAATTTGACAAAAATGAGCAATGGAAGAAAGAATTTTAAAAAAAATTTAAAAATATCAACTTCCTTATCAAATTTTAAAGGAATCTACACTTTCTTCAACGAAACCTTAAAACTATTAAAACCCTTAGCTTTTTTAGTGTTTTGTCACCCAATATGCCAGAAAAATATCTAATTTGACAAAAATGAGCAAGGGAAGAAAGAATTTTTAGAGGAATGTGAAAATATCAACCTCCTTATCAAATTTAAGTGGAATCTACACTTTCTTCAACGAAACCTTAAAACTATTAAAACCCTTAGATTATTGAGTGTTTTTTTTATCCAATATGCCAAAATAATATCTAATTTGACAAGGATGATTAAATTATAAAAGAATTTTAAAAAAAATTTTAAAATATCAACCTCCTTATCAAATTTAAGTGGAATCTACACTTTCTTCAACGAAACCTTAAAACTATTAAGACCCTAAGCTTTTTAAGCGTTTTGACACCCAATATGCCAGAAATATGACAAATTTGAGCAAGTGAAGAATGAATTTTAAGAAGAATGTAAAAATATCAACCTCCTTATCAAATTTAAGTGGAATCTACACTTTCTTCAACGAAACCTTAAAACTATTAAAACCCTAAGCTTTTTAAGTGTTTTGACACCCAATATGCCAGAAAAATATCTAATTTGACAAAAATGAGCAAGTGAAGAAAGAATTTTAAGAAAAATTTAAAAATATCAACCTCCTTATCAAATAATAAAGGAATCTACACTTTCTTCAACGAAACCTTAAAACTATTAAAACCCTTAGCTTATTAAGTGTTTTTTTCATCCAATATGCCAGAAAAGTATTTAATTTGACAAGGATGAGCAAATTATGAAAGAATTTTAAGAAAAATTTAAAAATATCAACTTCCTTATCAAATTTTAAAGGAATCTACACTTTCTTCAACGAAACCTTAAAACTATTAAAACCCTTAGCTTTTTGAGTGTTTTGTCACCCAATATGCCAGAAATATGACAAATTTGAGCAAGTGAAGAAAGAATTTTAAGAAGAATGTAAAAATATCAACCTCCTTATCAAATTTAAGTGGAATCTACACTTTCTTCAACGAAACCTAAAAACTATTAAAACCCTTAGCTTTTTGAGTGTTTTGTCACCCAATATGCCAAAAAAATATCTAATTTGACAAGGATGAGCAAATGAAGAAAGAATATTAAGAAGAATGTGAAAATATCAACCTCCCTATCAAATTTAAGTGGAATCTACACTTTCTTCAACGAAACCTTAAAACTATTAAAACCCTTAGCTTATTAAGTGTTTTTTTCATCTAATATGCCAGAAAAGTATTTAATTTGACAAGGATGAGCAAATTATGAAAGAATTTTAAGAAAAATTTAAAAATATCAACCTCCTTATCAAATTTAAGTGGAATCTACACTTTCTTCAACGAAACCTTAAAACTATTAAAACCCTTAGCTTTTTGAGTGTTTTGACACCAAATATGCCAGAAAAATATCTAATTTATCAAAAATGAGCAAATGAAGAAAGAATATTAAGAGGAATGTGAAAATATCAACCTCCCTATCAAATTTAAGTGGAATCTACACTTTCTTCAACGAAACCTTAAAACTATTAAAACCCTTAGCTTTTTGAGTGTTTTTTTCATCCAATATGCCAAAATAATATCTAATTTGACAAGGATGATTAAATTATAAAAGAATTTTAAAAAAAATTTAAAAATATCAACCTCCTTATCAAATTCTAAAGGAATCTACACTTTCTTCAACGAAACCTTAAAACTATTAAAACCCTTAGCTTTTTGAGTGTTTTGTCACCCAATATGCCAGAAAAATATCTAATTTGACAAAAATGAGCAATGGAAGAAAGAATTTTAAAAAAAATTTAAAAATATCAACTTCCTTATCAAATTTTAAAGGAATCTACACTTTCTTCAACGAAACCTTAAAACTATTAAAACCATTAGCTTTTTGAGTGTTTTGTCACCCAATATGCCAGAAAAATATCTAATTTGACAAAAATGAGCAAGGGAAGAAAGAATTTTTAGAGGAATGTGAAAATATCAACCTCCTTATCAAATTTAAGTGGAATCTACACTTTCTTCAACGAAACCTTAAAACTATTAAAACCCTTAGATAATTGAGTGTTTTTTTTCATCCAATATGCCAAAATAATATCTAATTTGACAAGGATGATTAAATTATAAAAGAATTTTAAAAAAAATTTAAAAATATCAACCTCCTTATCAAATTTAAGTGGAATCTACACTTTCTTCAACGAAACCTTAAAACTATTAAAACCCTAAGCTTTTTAAGTGTTTTGACACCCAATATGCCAGAAAAATATCTAATTTGACAAAAATGAGCAAGGGAAGAATGAATTTTAAGAGGAATGTGAAAATATCAACCTCCTTATCAAATTTAAGTGGAATCTACACTTTCTTCAACGAAACCTTAAAACTATTAAAACCCTAAGCTTTTTAAGTGTTTTGACACCCAATATGCCAGAAAATTATCTAATTTGACAAAAATGAGCAAATAAAGAAAGAATTTTAAGAAAAATTTAAAAATATCAACCTCCTTATCAAATATTAAAGGAATCTACACTTTCTTCAACGAAACCTTAAAACTATTAAAACCCTTAGCTTTTTGAGTGTTTTGTCACCCAATATGCCAAAAAAATATCTAATTTGACAAGGATGAGCAAATTATGAAAGAATTTAAAAAAAAATTTAAAAATATCAACTTCCTTATCAAATTTAAAAGGAATCTACACTTTCTTCAACGAAACCTTAAAACTATTAAAACCATAAGCTTTTTAAGTGTTTTGACACCCAATATGCCAGAAAAATATCTAATTTGACAAAAATGGGCAAGTGAAGAAAGAATTTTAAGAAAAATTTAAAAATATCAACCTCCTTATCAAATATTAAAGGAATCTACACTTTCTTCAACGAAACCTTAAAACTATTAAAACCCTTAGCTTTTTGAGTGTTTTGTCACCCAATATGCCAGAAAAATATCTAATTTGACAAAAATGAGCAAGTGAAGAAAGAATTTTAAGAAAAATTTAAAAATATCAACTTCCTTATCAAATTTTAAAGGAATCTACACTTTCTTCAACGAAACCTTAAAACTATTAAAACCCTTAGCTTTTTGAGTGTTTTGTCACCCAATATGCCAGAAATATGACAAATTTGAGCAAGTGAAGAAAGAATTTTAAGAAGAATGTAAAAATATCAACCTCCTTATCAAATTTAAGTGGAATCTACACTTTCTTCAACGAAACCTAAAAACTATTAAAACCCTTAGCTTTTTGAGTGTTTTGTCACCCAATATGCCAAAAAAATATCTAATTTGACAAGGATGAGCAAATGAAGAAAGAATATTAAGAAGAATGTGAAAATATCAACCTCCCTATCAAATTTAAGTGGAATCTACACTTTCTTCAACGAAACCTTAAAACTATTAAAACCCTTAGCTTATTAAGTGTTTTTTTCATCTAATATGCCAGAAAAGTATTTAATTTGACAAGGATGAGCAAATTATGAAAGAATTTTAAGAAAAATTTAAAAATATCAACCTCCTTATCAAATTTTAAAGGAATCTACACTTTCTTCAACGAAACCTTAAAACTATTAAAACCCTTAGCTTTTTGAGTGTTTTGTCACCCAATATGCCAGAAAAATATCTAATTTGACAAAAATGAGCAATGGAAGATAGAATTTTAAAAAAAATTTAAAAATATCAACTTCCTTATCAAATTTTAAAGGAATCTACACTTTCTTCAACGAAACCTTAAAACTATTAAGACCCTAAGCTTTTTAAGCGTTTTGACACCCAATATGCCAGAAATATGACAAATTTGAGCAAGTGAAGAATGAATTTTAAGAAGAATGTAAAAATATCAACCTCCTTATCAAATTTAAGTGGAATCTACACTTTCTTCAACGAAACCTTAAAACTATTAAAACCCTAAGCTTTTTAAGTGTTTTGACACCCAATATGCCAGAAAAATATCTAATTTGACAAAAATGAGCAAGTGAAGAAAGAATTTTAAGAAAAATTTAAAAATATCAACCTCCTTATCAAATATTAAAGGAATCTACACTTTCTTCAACGAAACCTTAAAACTATTAAAACCCTTAGCTTATTAAGTGTTTTTTTCATCCAATATGCCAGAAAAGTATTTAATTTGACAAGGATGAGCAAATTATGAAAGAATTTTAAGAAAAATTTAAAAATATCAACTTCCTTATCAAATTTTAAAGGAATCTACACTTTCTTCAACGAAACCTTAAAACTATTAAAACCCTTAGCTTTTTGAGTG
Source organism: Tuberolachnus salignus (assembly GCA_956483605.1). Taxonomy (NCBI): domain Eukaryota; kingdom Metazoa; phylum Arthropoda; class Insecta; order Hemiptera; family Aphididae; genus Tuberolachnus; species Tuberolachnus salignus. The sequence continues at coordinate 101,834 of OY101434.1, forward strand.
TTTTGTCACCCAATATGCCAGAAATATGACAAATTTGAGCAAGTGAAGAAAGAATTTTAAGAAGAATGTAAAAATATCAACCTCCTTATCAAATTTAAGTGGAATCTACACTTTCTTCAACGAAACCTAAAAACTATTAAAACCCTTAGCTTTTTGAGTGTTTTGTCACCCAATATGCCAAAAAAATATCTAATTTGACAAGGATGAGCAAATGAAGAAAGAATATTAAGAAGAATGTGAAAATATCAACCTCCCTATCAAATTTAAGTGGAATCTACACTTTCTTCAACGAAACCTTAAAACTATTAAAACCCTTAGCTTATTAAGTGTTTTTTTCATCTAATATGCCAGAAAAGTATTTAATTTGACAAGGATGAGCAAATTATGAAAGAATTTTAAGAAAAATTTAAAAATATCAACCTCCTTATCAAATTTTAAAGGAATCTACACTTTCTTCAACGAAACCTTAAAACTATTAAAACCCTTAGCTTTTTGAGTGTTTTGTCACCCAATATGCCAGAAAAATATCTAATTTGACAAAAATGAGCAATGGAAGAAAGAATTTTAAAAAAAATTTAAAAATATCAACTTCCTTATCAAATTTTAAAGGAATCTACACTTTCTTCAACGAAACCTTAAAACTATTAAAACCATTAGCTTTTTGAGTGTTTTGTCACCCAATATGCCAGAAAAATATCTAATTTGACAAAAATGAGCAAGGGAAGAAAGAATTTTTAGAGGAATGTGAAAATATCAACCTCCTTATCAAATTTAAGTGGAATCTACACTTTCTTCAACGAAACCTTAAAACTATTAAAACCCTTAGATTATTGAGTGTTTTTTTTATCCAATATGCCAAAATAATATCTAATTTGACAAGGATGATTAAATTATAAAAGAATTTTAAAAAAAATTTTAAAATATCAACCTCCTTATCAAATTTAAGTGGAATCTACACTTTCTTCAACGAAACCTTAAAACTATTAAGACCCTAAGCTTTTTAAGCGTTTTGACACCCAATATGCCAGAAATATGACAAATTTGAGCAAGTGAAGAATGAATTTTAAGAAGAATGTAAAAATATTAACCTCCTTATCAAATTTAAGTGGAATCTACACTTTCTTCAACGAAACCTTAAAACTATTAAAACCCTAAGCTTTTTAAGTGTTTTGACACCCAATATGCCAGAAAAATATCTAATTTGACAAAAATGAGCAAGTGAAGAAAGAATTTTAAGAAAAATTTAAAAATATCAACCTCCTTATCAAATATTAAAGGAATCTACACTTTCTTCAACGAAACCTTAAAACTATTAAAACCCTTAGCTTATTAAGTGTTTTTTTCATCCAATATGCCAGAAAAGTATTTAATTTGACAAGGATGATTAAATTATAAAAGAATTTTAAAAAAAATTTAAAAATATCAACCTCCTTATCAAATTTAAGTGGAATCTACACTTTCTTCAACGAAACCTTAAAACTATTAAAACCCTTAGCTTTTTGAGTGTTTTGTCACCCAATATGCCAGAAATATGACAAATTTGAGCAAGTGAAGAAAGAATTTTAAGAAGAATGTAAAAATATCAACCTCCTTATCAAATTTAAGTGGAATCTACACTTTCTTCAACGAAACCTAAAAACTATTAAAACCCTTAGCTTTTTGAGTGTTTTGTCACCCAATATGCCAAAAAAATATCTAATTTGACAAGGATGAGCAAATGAAGAAAGAATATTAAGAAGAATGTGAAAATATCAACCTCCCTATCAAATTTAAGTGGAATCTACACTTTCTTCAACGAAACCTTAAAACTATTAAAACCCTTAGCTTTTTGAGTGTTTTATCACTCAATATGCCAAAAAAATATCTATTTTGACAAGGATGAGCAAATTATGAAAGAATTTTAAGAAAAATTTAAAAATATCAACCTCCTTATCAAATTTAAGTGGAATCTACACTTTCTTCAACGAAACCTTAAAACTATTAAAACCCTTAGCTTTTTGAGTGTTTTGTCACCCAATATGCCAGAAAAATATCTAATTTGACAAAAATGAGCAATGGAAGAAAGAATTTTAAAAAAAATTTAAAAATATCAACTTCCTTATCAAATTTTAAAGGAATCTACACTTTCTTCAACGAAACCTTAAAACTATTAAAACCATTAGCTTTTTGAGTGTTTTGTCACCCAATATGCCAGAAAAATATCTAATTTGACAAAAATGAGCAAGGGAAGAAAGAATTTTTAGAGGAATGTGAAAATATCAACCTCCTTATCAAATTTAAGTGGAATCTACACTTTCTTCAACGAAACCTTAAAACTATTAAAACCCTTAGATAATTGAGTGTTTTTTTTCATCCAATATGCCAAAATAATATCTAATTTGACAAGGATGATTAAATTATAAAAGAATTTTAAAAAAAATTTAAAAATATCAACCTCCTTATCAAATTTAAGTGGAATCTACACTTTCTTCAACGAAACCTTAAAACTATTAAAACCCTAAGCTTTTTAAGTGTTTTGACACCCAATATGCCAGAAAATTATCTAATTTGACAAAAATGAGCAAATAAAGAAAGAATTTTAAGAAAAATTTAAAAATATCAACCTCCTTATCAAATATTAAAGGAATCTACACTTTCTTCAACGAAACCTTAAAACTATTAAAACCCTTAGCTTTTTGAGTGTTTTGTCACCCAATATGCCAAAAAAATATCTAATTTGACAAGGATGAGCAAATTATGAAAGAATTTAAAAAAAAATTTAAAAATATCAACTTCCTTATCAAATTTAAAAGGAATCTACACTTTCTTCAACGAAACCTTAAAACTATTAAAACCATAAGCTTTTTAAGTGTTTTGACACCCAATATGCCAGAAAAATATCTAATTTGACAAAATTGAGCAAGTGAAGAAAGAATTTTAAGAAAAATTTAAAAATATCAACCTCCTTATCAAATATTAAAGGAATCTACACTTTCTTCAACGAAACCTTAAAACTATTAAAACCCTTAGCTTTTTGAGTGTTTTGTCACCCAATATGCCAAAAAAATATCTAATTTGACAAGGATGAGCAAATGAAGAAAGAATATTAAGAGGAATGTGAAAATATCAACCTCCCTATCAAATTTAAGTGGAATCTACACTTTCTTCAACGAAACCTTAAAACTATTAATACCCTTAGCTTATTAAGTGTTTTTTTCATCCAATATGCCAGAAAAGTATTTAATTTGACAAGGATGAGCAAATTATGAAAGAATTTTAAGAAAAATTTAAAAATATCAACCTCCTTATCAAATTTTAAAGGAATCTACACGTTCTTCAACGAAACCTTAAAACTATTAAAACCCTTAGCTTTTTGAGTGTTTTGTCACCCAATATGCCAGAAAAATATCTAATTTGACAAAAATGAGCAATGGAAGAAATAATTTTAAAAAAAATTTAAAAATATCAACTTCCTTATCAAATTTTAAAGGAATCTACACTTTCTTCAACGAAACCTTAAAACTATTAAAACCCTTAGCTTTTTTAGTGTTTTTTCACCCAATATGCCAGAAAAATATCTAATTTGACAAAAATGAGCATGGGAAGAATGAATTTTTAGAGGAATGTGAAAATATCAACCTCCTTATCAAATTTAAGTGGAATCTACACTTTCTTCAACGAAACCTTAAAACTATTAAAACCCTTAGCTTATTAAGTGTTTTTTTCATCTAATATGCCAGAAAAGTATTTAATTTGACAAGGATGAGCAAATTATGAAAGAATTTTAAGAAAAATTTAAAAATATCAACCTCCTTATCAAATTTTAAAGGAATCTACACTTTCTTCAACGAAACCTTAAAACTATTAAAACCCTTAGCTTTTTGAGTGTTTTGTCACCCAATATGCCAGAAAAATATCTAATTTGACAAAAATGAGCAATGGAAGAAAGAATTTTAAAAAAAATTTAAAAATATCAACTTCCTTATCAAATTTTAAAGGAATCTACACTTTCTTCAACGAAACCTTAAAACTATTAAAACCCTTAGCTTTTTTAGTGTTTTGTCACCCAATATGCCAGAAAAATATCTAATTTGACAAAAATGAGCAAGGGAAGAAAGAATTTTTAGAGGAATGTGAAAATATCAACCTCCTTATCAAATTTAAGTGGAATCTACACTTTCTTCAACGAAACCTTAAAACTATTAAAACCCTTAGATTATTGAGTGTTTTTTTTATCCAATATGCCAAAATAATATCTAATTTGACAAGGATGATTAAATTATAAAAGAATTTTAAAAAAAATTTTAAAATATCAACCTCCTTATCAAATTTAAGTGGAATCTACACTTTCTTCAACGAAACCTTAAAACTATTAAGACCCTAAGCTTTTTAAGCGTTTTGACACCCAATATGCCAGAAATATGACAAATTTGAGCAAGTGAAGAATGAATTTTAAGAAGAATGTAAAAATATTAACCTCCTTATCAAATTTAAGTGGAATCTACACTTTCTTCAACGAAACCTTAAAACTATTAAAACCCTAAGCTTTTTAAGTGTTTTGACACCCAATATGCCAGAAAAATATCTAATTTGACAAAAATGAGCAAGTGAAGAAAGAATTTTAAGAAAAATTTAAAAATATCAACCTCCTTATCAAATATTAAAGGAATCTACACTTTCTTCAACGAAACCTTAAAACTATTAAAACCCTTAGCTTATTAAGTGTTTTTTTCATCCAATATGCCAGAAAAGTATTTAATTTGACAAGGATGAGCAAATTATGAAAGAATTTTAAGAAAAATTTAAAAATATCAACCTCCTTATCAAATTTTAAAGGAATCTACACTTTCTTCAACGAAACCTTAAAACTATTAAAACCCTTAGCTTTTTGAGTGTTTTGTCACCCAATATGCCAGAAATATGACAAATTTGAGCAAGTGAAGAAAGAATTTTAAGAAGAATGTAAAAATATCAACCTCCTTATCAAATTTAAGTGGAATCTACACTTTCTTCAACGAAACCTAAAAACTATTAAAACCCTTAGCTTTTTGAGTGTTTTGTCACCCAATATGCCAAAAAAATATCTAATTTGACAAGGATGAGCAAATGAAGAAAGAATATTAAGAAGAATGTGAAAATATCAACCTCCCTATCAAATTTAAGTGGAATCTACACTTTCTTCAACGAAACCTTAAAACTATTAAAACCCTTAGCTTATTAAGTGTTTTTTTCATCTAATTTGCCAGAAAAGTATTTAATTTGACAAGGATGAGCAAATTATGAAAGAATTTTAAGAAAAATTTAAAAATATCAACCTCCTTATCAAATTTTAAAGGAATCTACACTTTCTTCAACGAAACCTTAAAACTATTAAAACCCTTAGCTTTTTGAGTGTTTTTTTTCATCCAATATGCCAAAATAATATCTAATTTGACAAGGATGATTAAATTATAAAAGAATTTTAAAAAAAATTTAAAAATATCAACTTCCTTATCAAATTTTAAAGAAATCTACACTTTCTTCAACGAAACCTTAAAACTATTAAAACCATTAGCTTTTTGAGTGTTTTGTCACCCAATATGCCAGAAAAATATCTAATTTGACAAAAATGAGCAAGGGAAGAAAGAATTTTTAGAGGAATGTGAAAATATCAACCTCCTTATCAAATTTAAGTGGAATCTACACTTTCTTCAACGAAACCTTAAAACTATTAAAACCCTTAGATAATTGAGTGTTTTTTTTCATCCAATATGCCAAAATAATATCTAATTTGACAAGGATGATTAAATTATAAAAGAATTTTAAAAAAAATTTAAAAATATCAACCTCCTTATCAAATATTAAAGGAATCTACACTTTCTTCAACGAAACCTTAAAACTATTAAAACCCTTAGCTTTTTGAGTGTTTTGTCACCCAATATGCCAGAAAAATATCTAATTTGACAAAAATGAGCAAGGGAAGAATGAATTTTAAGAGGAATGTGAAAATATCAACCTCTTTATCAAATTTAAGTGGAATCTACACTTTCTTCAACGAAACCTTGAAACTATTAAAACCCTTAGCTTTTTGAGCGTTTTTTCACCCAATATGCCAAAATAATATCTAATTTGACAAGGATGATTAAATTATGAAAGAATTTTAAAAAAAATTTAAAAATATCAACCTCCTTATCAAATTTAAGTGGAATCTACACTTTCTTCAACGAAACCATAAAACTATTAAAACCCTTAGCTTATTAAGTGTTTTTTTCATCCAATATGCCAGAAAAGTATTTAATTTGAAAAGGATGAGCAAATTATGAAAGAATTTTAAGAAAAATTTAAAAATATCAACCTCCTTATCAAATTTTAAAGGAATCTACACTTTCTTCAACGAAACCTAAAAACTATTAAAACCCTTAGCTTTTTGAGTGTTTTGTCACCCAATATGCCAAAAAAATATCTAATTTGACAAGGATGAGCAAATGAAGAAAGAATATTAAGAAGAATGTGAAAATATCAACCTCCCTATCAAATTTAAGTGGAATCTACACTTTCTTCAACGAAACCTTAAAACTATTAAAACCCTTAGCTTATTAAGTGTTTTTTTCATCTAATATGCCAGAAAAGTATTTAATTTGACAAGGATGAGCAAATTATGAAAAAATTTTAAGAAAAATTTAAAAATATCAACCTCCTTATCAAATTTTAAAGGAATCTACACTTTCTTCAACGAAACCTTAAAACTATTAAAACCCTTAGCTTTTTGAGTGTTTTGTCACCCAATATGCCAGAAAAATATCTAATTTGACAAAAATGAGCAATGGAAGAAAGAATTTTAAAAAAAATTTAAAAATATCAACTTCCTTATCAAATTTTAAAGGAATCTACACTTTCTTCAACGAAACCTTAAAACTATTAAAACCATTAGCTTTTTGAGTGTTTTGTCACCCAATATGCCAGAAAAATATCTAATTTGACAAAAATGAGCAAGGGAAGAAAGAATTTTTAGAGGAATGTGAAAATATCAACCTCCTTATCAAATTTAAGTGGAATCTACACTTTCTTCAACGAAACCTTAAAACTATTAAAACCCTTAGATTATTGAGTGTTTTTTTTATCCAATATGCCAAAATAATATCTAATTTGACAAGGATGATTAAATTATAAAAGAATTTTAAAAAAAATTTTAAAATATCAACCTCCTTATCAAATTTAAGTGGAATCTACACTTTCTTCAACGAAACCTTAAAACTATTAAGACCCTAAGCTTTTTAAGCGTTTTGACACCCAATATGCCAGAAATATGACAAATTTGAGCAAGTGAAGAATGAATTTTAAGAAGAATGTAAAAATATTAACCTCCTTATCAAATTTAAGTGGAATCTACACTTTCTTCAACGAAACCTTAAAACTATTAAAACCCTAAGCTTTTTAAGTGTTTTGACACCCAATATGCCAGAAAAATATCTAATTTGACAAAAATGAGCAAGTGAAGAAAGAATTTTAAGAAAAATTTAAAAATATCAACCTCCTTATCAAATATTAAAGGAATCTACACTTTCTTCAACGAAACCTTAAAACTATTAAAACCCTTAGCTTATTAAGTGTTTTTTTCATCCAATATGCCAGAAAAGTATTTAATTTGACAAGGATGATTAAATTATAAAAGAATTTTAAAAAAAATTTAAAAATATCAACCTCCTTATCAAATTTAAGTGGAATCTACACTTTCTTCAACGAAACCTTAAAACTATTAAAACCCTTAGCTTTTTGAGTGTTTTGTCACCCAATATGCCAGAAATATGACAAATTTGAGCAAGTGAAGAAAGAATTTTAAGAAGAATGTAAAAATATCAACCTCCTTATCAAATTTAAGTGGAATCTACACTTTCTTCAACGAAACCTAAAAACTATTAAAACCCTTAGCTTTTTGAGTGTTTTGTCACCCAATATGCCAAAAAAATATCTAATTTGACAAGGATGAGCAAATGAAGAAAGAATATTAAGAAGAATGTGAAAATATCAACCTCCCTATCAAATTTAAGTGGAATCTACACTTTCTTCAACGAAACCTTAAAACTATTAAAACCCTTAGCTTTTTGAGTGTTTTATCACTCAATATGCCAAAAAAATATCTATTTTGACAAGGATGAGCAAATTATGAAAGAATTTTAAGAAAAATTTAAAAATATCAACCTCCTTATCAAATTTAAGTGGAATCTACACTTTCTTCAACGAAACCTTAAAACTATTAAAACCCTTAGCTTTTTGAGTGTTTTGTCACCCAATATGCCAGAAAAATATCTAATTTGACAAAAATGAGCAATGGAAGAAAGAATTTTAAAAAAAATTTAAAAATATCAACTTCCTTATCAAATTTTAAAGGAATCTACACTTTCTTCAACGAAACCTTAAAACTATTAAAACCATTAGCTTTTTGAGTGTTTTGTCACCCAATATGCCAGAAAAATATCTAATTTGACAAAAATGAGCAAGGGAAGAAAGAATTTTTAGAGGAATGTGAAAATATCAACCTCCTTATCAAATTTAAGTGGAATCTACACTTTCTTCAACGAAACCTTAAAACTATTAAAACCCTTAGATAATTGAGTGTTTTTTTTCATCCAATATGCCAAAATAATATCTAATTTGACAAGGATGATTAAATTATAAAAGAATTTTAAAAAAAATTTAAAAATATCAACCTCCTTATCAAATTTAAGTGGAATCTACACTTTCTTCAACGAAACCTTAAAACTATTAAAACCCTAAGCTTTTTAAGTGTTTTGACACCCAATATGCCAGAAAAATATCTAATTTGACAAAAATGAGCAAGGGAAGAATGAATTTTAAGAGGAATGTGAAAATATCAACCTCCTTATCAAATTTAAGTGGAATCTACACTTTCTTCAACGAAACCTTAAAACTATTAAAACCCTAAGCTTTTTAAGTGTTTTGACACCCAATATGCCAGAAAATTATCTAATTTGACAAAAATGAGCAAATAAAGAAAGAATTTTAAGAAAAATTTAAAAATATCAACCTCCTTATCAAATATTAAAGGAATCTACACTTTCTTCAACGAAACCTTAAAACTATTAAAACCCTTAGCTTTTTGAGTGTTTTGTCACCCAATATGCCAAAAAAATATCTAATTTGACAAGGATGAGCAAATTATGAAAGAATTTAAAAAAAAATTTAAAAATATCAACTTCCTTATCAAATTTAAAAGGAATCTACACTTTCTTCAACGAAACCTTAAAACTATTAAAACCATAAGCTTTTTAAGTGTTTTGACACCCAATATGCCAGAAAAATATCTAATTTGACAAAATTGAGCAAGTGAAGAAAGAATTTTAAGAAAAATTTAAAAATATCAACCTCCTTATCAAATATTAAAGGAATCTACACTTTCTTCAACGAAACCTTAAAACTATTAAAACCCTTAGCTTTTTGAGTGTTTTGTCACCCAATATGCCAAAAAAATATCTAATTTGACAAGGATGAGCAAATGAAGAAAGAATATTAAGAGGAATGTGAAAATATCAACCTCCCTATCAAATTTAAGTGGAATCTACACTTTCTTCAACGAAACCTTAAAACTATTAATACCCTTAGCTTATTAAGTGTTTTTTTCATCCAATATGCCAGAAAAGTATTTAATTTGACAAGGATGAGCAAATTATGAAAGAATTTTAAGAAAAATTTAAAAATATCAACCTCCTTATCAAATTTTAAAGGAATCTACACGTTCTTCAACGAAACCTTAAAACTATTAAAACCCTTAGCTTTTTGAGTGTTTTGTCACCCAATATGCCAGAAAAATATCTAATTTGACAAAAATGAGCAATGGAAGAAATAATTTTAAAAAAAATTTAAAAATATCAACTTCCTTATCAAATTTTAAAGGAATCTACACTTTCTTCAACGAAACCTTAAAACTATTAAAACCCTTAGCTTTTTTAGTGTTTTTTCACCCAATATGCCAGAAAAATATCTAATTTGACAAAAATGAGCATGGGAAGAATGAATTTTTAGAGGAATGTGAAAATATCAACCTCCTTATCAAATTTAAGTGGAATCTACACTTTCTTCAACGAAACCTTAAAACTATTAAAACCCTTAGCTTATTAAGTGTTTTTTTCATCTAATATGCCAGAAAAGTATTTAATTTGACAAGGATGAGCAAATTATGAAAGAATTTTAAGAAAAATTTAAAAATATCAACCTCCTTATCAAATTTTAAAGGAATCTACACTTTCTTCAACGAAACCTTAAAACTATTAAAACCCTTAGCTTTTTGAGTGTTTTGTCACCCAATATGCCAGAAAAATATCTAATTTGACAAAAATGAGCAATGGAAGAAAGAATTTTAAAAAAAATTTAAAAATATCAACTTCCTTATCAAATTTTAAAGGAATCTACACTTTCTTCAACGAAACCTTAAAACTATTAAAACCCTTAGCTTTTTTAGTGTTTTGTCACCCAATATGCCAGAAAAATATCTAATTTGACAAAAATGAGCAAGGGAAGAAAGAATTTTTAGAGGAATGTGAAAATATCAACCTCCTTATCAAATTTAAGTGGAATCTACACTTTCTTCAACGAAACCTTAAAACTATTAAAACCCTTAGATTATTGAGTGTTTTTTTTATCCAATATGCCAAAATAATATCTAATTTGACAAGGATGATTAAATTATAAAAGAATTTTAAAAAAAATTTTAAAATATCAACCTCCTTATCAAATTTAAGTGGAATCTACACTTTCTTCAACGAAACCTTAAAACTATTAAGACCCTAAGCTTTTTAAGCGTTTTGACACCCAATATGCCAGAAATATGACAAATTTGAGCAAGTGAAGAATGAATTTTAAGAAGAATGTAAAAATATTAACCTCCTTATCAAATTTAAGTGGAATCTACACTTTCTTCAACGAAACCTTAAAACTATTAAAACCCTAAGCTTTTTAAGTGTTTTGACACCCAATATGCCAGAAAAATATCTAATTTGACAAAAATGAGCAAGTGAAGAAAGAATTTTAAGAAAAATTTAAAAATATCAACCTCCTTATCAAATATTAAAGGAATCTACACTTTCTTCAACGAAACCTTAAAACTATTAAAACCCTTAGCTTATTAAGTGTTTTTTTCATCCAATATGCCAGAAAAGTATTTAATTTGACAAGGATGAGCAAATTATGAAAGAATTTTAAGAAAAATTTAAAAATATCAACCTCCTTATCAAATTTTAAAGGAATCTACACTTTCTTCAACGAAACCTTAAAACTATTAAAACCCTTAGCTTTTTGAGTGTTTTGTCACCCAATATGCCAGAAATATGACAAATTTGAGCAAGTGAAGAAAGAATTTTAAGAAGAATGTAAAAATATCAACCTCCTTATCAAATTTAAGTGGAATCTACACTTTCTTCAACGAAACCTAAAAACTATTAAAACCCTTAGCTTTTTGAGTGTTTTGTCACCCAATATGCCAAAAAAATATCTAATTTGACAAGGATGAGCAAATGAAGAAAGAATATTAAGAAGAATGTGAAAATATCAACCTCCCTATCAAATTTAAGTGGAATCTACACTTTCTTCAACGAAACCTTAAAACTATTAAAACCCTTAGCTTATTAAGTGTTTTTTTCATCTAATTTGCCAGAAAAGTATTTAATTTGACAAGGATGAGCAAATTATGAAAGAATTTTAAGAAAAATTTAAAAATATCAACCTCCTTATCAAATTTTAAAGGAATCTACACTTTCTTCAACGAAACCTTAAAACTATTAAAACCCTTAGCTTTTTGAGTGTTTTGTCACCCAATATGCCAGAAAAATATCTAATTTGACAAAAATGAGCAATGGAAGAAAGAATTTTAAAAAAAATTTAAAAATATCAACTTCCTTATCAAATTTTAAAGAAATCTACACTTTCTTCAACGAAACCTTAAAACTATTAAAACCATTAGCTTTTTGAGTGTTTTGTCACCCAATATGCCAGAAAAATATCTAATTTGACAAAAATGAGCAAGGGAAGAAAGAATTTTTAGAGGAATGTGAAAATATCAACCTCCTTATCAAATTTAAGTGGAATCTACACTTTCTTCAACGAAACCTTAAAACTATTAAAACCCTTAGATAATTGAGTGTTTTTTTTCATCCAATATGCCAAAATAATATCTAATTTGACAAGGATGATTAAATTATAAAAGAATTTTAAAAAAAATTTAAAAATATCAACCTCCTTATCAAATATTAAAGGAATCTACACTTTCTTCAACGAAACCTTAAAACTATTAAAACCCTTAGCTTTTTGAGTGTTTTGTCACCCAATATGCCAGAAAAATATCTAATTTGACAAAAATGAGCAAGGGAAGAATGAATTTTAAGAGGAATGTGAAAATATCAACCTCTTTATCAAATTTAAGTGGAATCTACACTTTCTTCAACGAAACCTTGAAACTATTAAAACCCTTAGCTTTTTGAGCGTTTTTTCACCCAATATGCCAAAATAATATCTAATTTGACAAGGATGATTAAATTATGAAAGAATTTTAAAAAAAATTTAAAAATATCAACCTCCTTATCAAATTTAAGTGGAATCTACACTTTCTTCAACGAAACCATAAAACTATTAAAACCCTTAGCTTATTAAGTGTTTTTTTCATCCAATATGCCAGAAAAGTATTTAATTTGAAAAGGATGAGCAAATTATGAAAGAATTTTAAGAAAAATTTAAAAATATCAACCTCCTTATCAAATTTTAAAGGAATCTACACTTTCTTCAACGAAACCTTAAAACTATTAAAACCCTTAGCTTTTTGAGTGTTTTGTCACCCAATATGCCAGAAAAATATCTAATTTGACAAAAATGAGTAATGGAAGAAAGAATTTTAAAAAAAATTTAAAAATATCAACTTCCTTATCAAATTTTAAAGGAATCTACACTTTCTTCAACGAAACCTTAAAACTATTAAAACCCTTAGCTTTTTTAGTGTTTTGTCACCCAATATGCCAGAAAAATATCTAATTTGACAAAAATGAGCAAGGGAAGAAAGAATTTTTAGAGGAATGTGAAAATATCAACCTCCTTATCAAATTTAAGTGGAATCTACACTTTCTTCAACGAAACCTTAAAACTATTAAAACCCTTAGATTATTGAGTGTTTTTTTTATCCAATATGCCAAAATACTATCTAATTTGACAAGGATGATTAAATTATAAAAGAATTTTAAAAAAAATTTTAAAATATCAACCTCCTTATCAAATTTAAGTGGAATCTACACTTTCTTCAACGAAACCTTAAAACTATTAAGACCCTAAGCTTTTTAAGCGTTTTGACACCCAATATGCCAGAAATATGACAAATTTGAGCAAGTGAAGAATGAATTTTAAGAAGAATGTAAAAATATCAACCTCCTTATCAAATTTAAGTGGAATCTACACTTTCTTCAACGAAACCTTAAAACTATTAAAACCCTTAGCTTTTTGAGTGTTTTGTCACCCAATATGCCAGAAATATGACAAATTTGAGCAAGTGAAGAAAGAATTTTAAGAAGAATGTAAAAATATCAACCTCCTTATCAAATTTAAGTGGAATCTACACTTTCTTCAACGAAACCTAAAAACTATTAAAACCCTTAGCTTTTTGAGTGTTTTGTCACCCAATATGCCAAAAAAATATCTAATTTGACAAGGATGAGCAAATGAAGAAAGAATATTAAGAAGAATGTGAAAATATCAACCTCCCTATCAAATTTAAGTGGAATCTACACTTTCTTCAACGAAACCATAAAACTATTAAAACCCTTAGCTTTTTGAGTGTTTTGTCACCCAATATGCCACAAAAATATCTAATTTGACAAAAATGAGCAAGGGAAGAATGAATTTTAAGAGGAATGTGAAAATATCAACCTCTTTATCAAATTTAAGTGGAATCTACACTTTCTTCAACGAAACCTTGAAACTATTAAAACCCTTAGCTTTTTGAGCGTTTTTTCACCCAATATGCCAAAATAATATCTAATTTGACAAGGATGATTAAATTATGAAAGAATTTTAAAAAAAATTTAAAAATATCAACCTCCTTATCAAATTTAAGTGGAATCTACACTTTCTTCAACGAAACCTTAAAACTATTAAAACCATAAGCTTTTTAAGTGTTTTGACACCCAATATGCCAGAAAAATATCTAATTTGACAAAAATGAGCAAGGGAAGAATGAATTTTAAGAGGAATGTGAAAATATCAACCTCTTTATCAAATTTAAGTGGAATCTACACTTTCTTCAACGAAACCTTAAAACTATTAAAACCCTAAGCTTTTTAAGTGTTTTGACACCCAATATGCCAGAAATATGACAAATTTGGGCAAGTGATGAAAGAATTTTAAGAAGAATGTAAAAATATCAACCTCCTTATCAAATTTAAGTGGAATCTACACTTTCTTCAACGAAACCATAAACTATTAAAACCCTAAGCTTTTTAAGTGTTTTGACACCCAATATGCCAGAAAATTATCTAATTTGACAAAAATGAGCAAATAAAGAAAGAATTTTAAGAAAAATTTAAAAATATCAACCTCCTTATCAAATATTAAAGGAATCTACACTTTCTTCAACGAAACCTTAAAACTATTAAAACCCTTAGCTTTTTGAGTGTTTTGTCACCCAATATGCCAAAAAAATATCTAATTTGACAAGGATGAGCAAATTATGAAAGAATTTAAAAAAAAATTTAAAAATATCAACTTCCTTATCAAATTTAAAAGGAATCTACACTTTCTTCAACGAAACCTTAAAACTATTAAAACCATAAGCTTTTTAAGTGTTTTGACACCCAATATGCCAGAAAAATATCTAATTTGACAAAAATGAGCAAGTGAAGAAAGAATTTTAAGAAAAATTTAAAAATATCAACCTCCTTATCAAATATTAAAGGAATCTACACTTTCTTCAACGAAACCTTAAAACTATTAAAACCCTTAGCTTTTTGAGTGTTTTGTCACCCAATATGCCAAAAAAATATCTAATTTGACAAGGATGAGCAAATGAAGAAAGAATATTAAGAGGAATGTGAAAATATCAACCTCCCTATCAAATTTAAGTGGAATCTACACTTTCTTCAACGAAACCTTAAAACTATTAATACCCTTAGCTTATTAAGTGTTTTTTTCATCCAATATGCCAGAAAAGTATTTAATTTGACAAGGATGAGCAAATTATGAAAGAATTTTAAGAAAAATTTAAAAATATCAACCTCCTTATCAAATTTTAAAGGAATCTACACGTTCTTCAACGAAACCTTAAAACTATTAAAACCCTTAGCTTTTTGAGTGTTTTGTCACCCAATATGCCAAAAAAATATCTAATTTGACAAGGATGAGCTAATGAAGAAAGAATATTAAGAAGAATGTGAAAATATCAACCTCCCTATCAAATTTAAGTGGAATCTACACTTTCTTCAACGAAACCTTAAAACTATTAAAACCATAAGCTTTTTAAGTGTTTTGACACCCAATATGCCAGAAAAATATCTAATTTGACAAAAATGAGCAAGGGAAGAATGAATTTTAAGAGGAATGTGAAAATATCAACCTCTTTATCAAATTTAAGTGGAATCTACACTTTCTTCAACGAAACCTTAAAACTATTAAAACCCTAAGCTTTTTAAGTGTTTTGACACCCAATATGCCAGAAATATGACAAATTTGAGCAAGTGATGAAAGAATTTTAAGAAGAATGTAAAAATATCAACCTCCTTATCAAATTTAAGTGGAATCTACACTTTCTTCAACGAAACCATAAACTATTAAAACCCTAAGCTTTTTAAGTGTTTTGACACCCAATATGCCAGAAAATTATCTAATTTGACAAAAATGAGCAAATAAAGAAAGAATTTTAAGAAAAATTTAAAAATATCAACCTCCTTATCAAATATTAAAGGAATCTACACTTTCTTCAACGAAACCTTAAAACTATTAAAACCCTTAGCTTTTTGAGTGTTTTGTCACCCAATATGCCAAAAAAATATCTAATTTGACAAGGATGAGCAAATTATGAAAGAATTTAAAAAAAATTTAAAAATATCAACTTCCTTATCAAATTTAAAAGGAATCTACACTTTCTTCAACGAAACCTTAAAACTATTAAAACCATAAGCTTTTTAAGTGTTTTGACACCCAATATGCCAGAAAAATATCTAATTTGACAAAAATGAGCAAGTGAAGAAAGAATTTTAAGAAAAATTTAAAAATATCAACCTCCTTATCAAATATTAAAGGAATCTACACTTTCTTCAACGAAACCTTAAAACTATTAAAACCCTTAGCTTTTTGAGTGTTTTGTCACCCAATATGCCAAAAAAATATCTAATTTGACAAGGATGAGCAAATGAAGAAAGAATATTAAGAGGAATGTGAAAATATCAACCTCCCTATCAAATTTAAGTGGAATCTACACTTTCTTCAACGAAACCTTAAAACTATTAATACCCTTAGCTTACTAAGTGTTTTTTTCATCCAATATGCCAGAAAAGTATTTAATTTGACAAGGATGAGCAAATTATGAAAGAATTTTAAGAAAAATTTAAAAATATCAACCTCCTTATCAAATTTTAAAGGAATCTACACGTTCTTCAACGAAACCTTAAAACTATTAAAACCCTTAGCTTTTTGAGTGTTTTGTCACCCAATATGCCAGAAAAATATCTAATTTGACAAAAATGAGCAATGGAAGAAAGAATTTTAAAAAAAATTTAAAAATATCAACTTCCTTATCAAATTTTAAAGGAATCTACACTTTCTTCAACGAAACCTTAAAACTATTAAAACCCTTAGCTTTTTTAGTGTTTTTTCACCCAATATGCCAGAAAAATATCTAATTTGACAAAAATGAGCATGGGAAGAAAGAATTTTTAGAGGAATGTGAAAATATCAACCTCCTTATCAAATTTAAGTGGAATCTACACTTTCTTCAACGAAACCTTAAAACTATTAAAACCCTTAGATTATTGAGTGTTTTTTTCATCCAATATGCCAAAATAATATCTAATTTGACAAGGATGATTAAATTATAAAAGAATTTTAAAAAAAATTTTAAAATATCAACCTCCTTATCAAATTTAAGTGGAATCTACACTTTCTTCAACGAAACCTTAAAACTATTAAGACCCTAAGCTTTTTAAGCGTTTTGACACCCAATATGCCAGAAATATGACAAATTTGAGCAAGTGAAGAATGAATTTTAAGAAGAATGTAAAAATATTAACCTCCTTATCAAATTTAAGTGGAATCTACACTTTCTTCAACGAAACCTTAAAACTATTAAAACCCTAAGCTTTTTAAGTGTTTTGACACCCAATATGCCAGAAAAATATCTAATTTGACAAAAATGAGCAAGTGAAGAAAGAATTTTAAGAAAAATTTAAAAATATCAACCTCCTTATCAAATATTAAAGGAATCTACACTTTCTTCAACGAAACCTTAAAACTATTAAAACCCTTAGCTTATTAAGTGTTTTTTTCATCCAATATGCCAGAAAAGTATTTAATTTGACAAGGATGAGCAAATTATGAAAGAATTTTAAGAAAAATTTAAAAATATCAACCTCCTTATCAAATTTTAAAGGAATCTACACTTTCTTCAACGAAACCTTAAAACTATTAAAACCCTTAGCTTTTTGAGTGTTTTGTCACCCAATATGCCAGAAATATGACAAATTTGAGCAAGTGAAGAAAGAATTTTAAGAAGAATGTAAAAATATCAACCTCCTTATCAAATTTAAGTGGAATCTACACTTTCTTCAACGAAACCTAAAAACTATTAAAACCCTTAGCTTTTTGAGTGTTTTGTCACCCAATATGCCAAAAAAATATCTAATTTGACAAGGATGAGCAAATGAAGAAAGAATATTAAGAAGAATGTGAAAATATCAACCTCCCTATCAAATTTAAGTGGAATCTACACTTTCTTCAACGAAACCTTAAAACTATTAAAACCCTTAGCTTATTAAGTGTTTTTTTCATCTAATTTGCCAGAAAAGTATTTAATTTGACAAGGATGAGCAAATTATGAAAGAATTTTAAGAAAAATTTAAAAATATCAACCTCCTTATCAAATTTTAAAGGAATCTACACTTTCTTCAACGAAACCTTAAAACTATTAAAACCCTTAGCTTTTTGAGTGTTTTGTCACCCAATATGCCAGAAAAATATCTAATTTGACAAAAATGAGCAATGGAAGAAAGAATTTTAAAAAAAATTTAAAAATATCAACTTCCTTATCAAATTTTAAAGAAATCTACACTTTCTTCAACGAAACCTTAAAACTATTAAAACCATTAGCTTTTTGAGTGTTTTGTCACCCAATATGCCAGAAAAATATCTAATTTGACAAAAATGAGCAAGGGAAGAAAGAATTTTTAGAGGAATGTGAAAATATCAACTTCCTTATCAAATTTAAGTGGAATCTACACTTTCTTCAACGAAACCTTAAAACTATTAAAACCCTTAGATAATTGAGTGTTTTTTTTCATCCAATATGCCAAAATAATATCTAATTTGACAAGGATGATTAAATTATAAAAGAATTTTAAAAAAAATTTAAAAATATCAACCTCCTTATCAAATATTAAAGGAATCTACACTTTCTTCAACGAAACCTTAAAACTATTAAAACCCTTAGCTTTTTGAGTGTTTTGTCACCCAATATGCCAGAAAAATATCTAATTTGACAAAAATGAGCAAGGGAAGAATGAATTTTAAGAGGAATGTGAAAATATCAACCTCTTTATCAAATTTAAGTGGAATCTACACTTTCTTCAACGAAACCTTGAAACTATTAAAACCCTTAGCTTTTTGAGCGTTTTTTCACCCAATATGCCAAAATAATATCTAATTTGACAAGGATGATTAAATTATGAAAGAATTTTAAAAAAAATTTAAAAATATCAACCTCCTTATCAAATTTAAGTGGAATCTACACTTTCTTCAACGAAACCATAAAACTATTAAAACCCTTAGCTTATTAAGTGTTTTTTTCATCCAATATGCCAGAAAAGTATTTAATTTGAAAAGGATGAGCAAATTATGAAAGAATTTTAAGAAAAATTTAAAAATATCAACCTCCTTATCAAATTTTAAAGGAATCTACACTTTCTTCAACGAAACCTTAAAACTATTAAAACCCTTAGCTTTTTGAGTGTTTTGTCACCCAATATGCCAGAAAAATATCTAATTTGACAAAAATGAGTAATGGAAGAAAGAATTTTAAAAAAAATTTAAAAATATCAACTTCCTTATCAAATTTTAAAGGAATCTACACTTTCTTCAACGAAACCTTAAAACTATTAAAACCCTTAGCTTTTTTAGTGTTTTGTCACCCAATATGCCAGAAAAATATCTAATTTGACAAAAATGAGCAAGGGAAGAAAGAATTTTTAGAGGAATGTGAAAATATCAACCTCCTTATCAAATTTAAGTGGAATCTACACTTTCTTCAACGAAACCTTAAAACTATTAAAACCCTTAGATTATTGAGTGTTTTTTTTATCCAATATGCCAAAATACTATCTAATTTGACAAGGATGATTAAATTATAAAAGAATTTTAAAAAAAATTTTAAAATATCAACCTCCTTATCAAATTTAAGTGGAATCTACACTTTCTTCAACGAAACCTTAAAACTATTAAGACCCTAAGCTTTTTAAGCGTTTTGACACCCAATATGCCAGAAATATGACAAATTTGAGCAAGTGAAGAATGAATTTTAAGAAGAATGTAAAAATATCAACCTCCTTATCAAATTTAAGTGGAATCTACACTTTCTTCAACGAAACCTTAAAACTATTAAAACCCTTAGCTTTTTGAGTGTTTTGTCACCCAATATGCCAGAAATATGACAAATTTGAGCAAGTGAAGAAAGAATTTTAAGAAGAATGTAAAAATATCAACCTCCTTATCAAATTTAAGTGGAATCTACACTTTCTTCAACGAAACCTAAAAACTATTAAAACCCTTAGCTTTTTGAGTGTTTTGTCACCCAATATGCCAAAAAAATATCTAATTTGACAAGGATGAGCAAATGAAGAAAGAATATTAAGAAGAATGTGAAAATATCAACCTCCCTATCAAATTTAAGTGGAATCTACACTTTCTTCAACGAAACCATAAAACTATTAAAACCCTTAGCTTTTTGAGTGTTTTGTCACCCAATATGCCACAAAAATATCTAATTTGACAAAAATGAGCAAGGGAAGAATGAATTTTAAGAGGAATGTGAAAATATCAACCTCTTTATCAAATTTAAGTGGAATCTACACTTTCTTCAACGAAACCTTGAAACTATTAAAACCCTTAGCTTTTTGAGCGTTTTTTCACCCAATATGCCAAAATAATATCTAATTTGACAAGGATGATTAAATTATGAAAGAATTTTAAAAAAAATTTAAAAATATCAACCTCCTTATCAAATTTAAGTGGAATCTACACTTTCTTCAACGAAACCTTAAAACTATTAAAACCATAAGCTTTTTAAGTGTTTTGACACCCAATATGCCAGAAAAATATCTAATTTGACAAAAATGAGCAAGGGAAGAATGAATTTTAAGAGGAATGTGAAAATATCAACCTCTTTATCAAATTTAAGTGGAATCTACACTTTCTTCAACGAAACCTTAAAACTATTAAAACCCTAAGCTTTTTAAGTGTTTTGACACCCAATATGCCAGAAATATGACAAATTTGGGCAAGTGATGAAAGAATTTTAAGAAGAATGTAAAAATATCAACCTCCTTATCAAATTTAAGTGGAATCTACACTTTCTTCAACGAAACCATAAACTATTAAAACCCTAAGCTTTTTAAGTGTTTTGACACCCAATATGCCAGAAAATTATCTAATTTGACAAAAATGAGCAAATAAAGAAAGAATTTTAAGAAAAATTTAAAAATATCAACCTCCTTATCAAATATTAAAGGAATCTACACTTTCTTCAACGAAACCTTAAAACTATTAAAACCCTTAGCTTTTTGAGTGTTTTGTCACCCAATATGCCAAAAAAATATCTAATTTGACAAGGATGAGCAAATTATGAAAGAATTTAAAAAAAAATTTAAAAATATCAACTTCCTTATCAAATTTAAAAGGAATCTACACTTTCTTCAACGAAACCTTAAAACTATTAAAACCATAAGCTTTTTAAGTGTTTTGACACCCAATATGCCAGAAAAATATCTAATTTGACAAAAATGAGCAAGTGAAGAAAGAATTTTAAGAAAAATTTAAAAATATCAACCTCCTTATCAAATATTAAAGGAATCTACACTTTCTTCAACGAAACCTTAAAACTATTAAAACCCTTAGCTTTTTGAGTGTTTTGTCACCCAATATGCCAAAAAAATATCTAATTTGACAAGGATGAGCAAATGAAGAAAGAATATTAAGAGGAATGTGAAAATATCAACCTCCCTATCAAATTTAAGTGGAATCTACACTTTCTTCAACGAAACCTTAAAACTATTAATACCCTTAGCTTATTAAGTGTTTTTTTCATCCAATATGCCAGAAAAGTATTTAATTTGACAAGGATGAGCAAATTATGAAAGAATTTTAAGAAAAATTTAAAAATATCAACCTCCTTATCAAATTTTAAAGGAATCTACACGTTCTTCAACGAAACCTTAAAACTATTAAAACCCTTAGCTTTTTGAGTGTTTTGTCACCCAATATGCCAAAAAAATATCTAATTTGACAAGGATGAGCAAATGAAGAAAGAATATTAAGAAGAATGTGAAAATATCAACCTCCCTATCAAATTTAAGTGGAATCTACACTTTCTTCAACGAAACCTTAAAACTATTAAAACCATAAGCTTTTTAAGTGTTTTGACACCCAATATGCCAGAAAAATATCTAATTTGACAAAAATGAGCAAGGGAAGAATGAATTTTAAGAGGAATGTGAAAATATCAACCTCTTTATCAAATTTAAGTGGAATCTACACTTTCTTCAACGAAACCTTAAAACTATTAAAACCCTAAGCTTTTTAAGTGTTTTGACACCCAATATGCCAGAAATATGACAAATTTGAGCAAGTGATGAAAGAATTTTAAGAAGAATGTAAAAATATCAACCTCCTTATCAAATTTAAGTGGAATCTACACTTTCTTCAACGAAACCATAAACTATTAAAACCCTAAGCTTTTTAAGTGTTTTGACACCCAATATGCCAGAAAATTATCTAATTTGACAAAAATGAGCAAATAAAGAAAGAATTTTAAGAAAAATTTAAAAATATCAACCTCCTTATCAAATATTAAAGGAATCTACACTTTCTTCAACGAAACCTTAAAACTATTAAAACCCTTAGCTTTTTGAGTGTTTTGTCACCCAATATGCCAAAAAAATATCTAATTTGACAAGGATGAGCAAATTATGAAAGAATTTAAAAAAAAATTTAAAAATATCAACTTCCTTATCAAATTTAAAAGGAATCTACACTTTCTTCAACGAAACCTTAAAACTATTAAAACCATAAGCTTTTTAAGTGTTTTGACACCCAATATGCCAGAAAAATATCTAATTTGACAAAAATGAGCAAGTGAAGAAAGAATTTTAAGAAAAATTTAAAAATATCAACCTCCTTATCAAATATTAAAGGAATCTACACTTTCTTCAACGAAACCTTAAAACTATTAAAACCCTTAGCTTTTTGAGTGTTTTGTCACCCAATATGCCAAAAAAATATCTAATTTGACAAGGATGAGCAAATGAAGAAAGAATATTAAGAGGAATGTGAAAATATCAACCTCCCTATCAAATTTAAGTGGAATCTACACTTTCTTCAACGAAACCTTAAAACTATTAATACCCTTAGCTTACTAAGTGTTTTTTTCATCCAATATGCCAGAAAAGTATTTAATTTGACAAGGATGAGCAAATTATGAAAGAATTTTAAGAAAAATTTAAAAATATCAACCTCCTTATCAAATTTTAAAGGAATCTACACGTTCTTCAACGAACCTTAAAACTATTAAAACCCTTAGCTTTTTGAGTGTTTTGTCACCCAATATGCCAGAAAAATATCTAATTTGACAAAATGAGCAATGGAAGAAAGAATTTTAAAAAAAATTTAAAAATATCAACTTCCTTATCAAATTTTAAAGGAATCTACACTTTCTTCCACGAAACCTTAAAACTATTAAAACCCTTAGCTTTTTTAGTGTTTTTTCACCCAATATGCCAGAAAAATATCTAATTTGACAAAATGAGCATGGGAAGAAAGAATTTTTAGAGGAATGTGAAAATATCAACCTCCTTATCAAATTTAAGTGGAATCTACACTTTCTTCAACGAAACCTTAAAACTATTAAAACCTTAGATTATTGAGTGTTTTTTTTCATCCAAATGCCAAAATAATATCTAATTTGACAAGGATGATTAAATTATAAAAGAATTTTAAAAAAAATTTAAAAATATCAACCTCCTTATCAAATTCTAAAGAATCTACACTTTTTTCAACGAAACCATAAAACTATTAAAACCCTTAGCTTATTAAGTGTTTTTTTCATCCAATATGCCAGAAAAGTATTTATTTGAAAGGATGAGCAATTATGAAAGAATTTAAGAAAATTTAAAAATATCAACCTCCTTATCAAATTTAAGGAATCTACACTTTCTTCAACGAAACCTTAAAACTATTAAAAACACTATTAAAACCCTTAGCTTTTTGAGTGTTTTGTCACCCAATATGCCAGAAAAATATCTAATTTGACAAAAATGAGTAATGGAAGAAAGAATTTTAAAAAAAATTTAAAAATATCAACTTCCTTATCAAATTTTAAAGGAATCTACACTTTCTTCAACGAAACCTTAAAACTATTAAAACCCTTAGCTTTTTTAGTGTTTTGTCACCCAATATGCCAGAAAAATATCTAATTTGACAAAAATGAGCAAGGGAAGAAAGAATTTTTAGAGGAATGTGAAAATATCAACCTCCTTATCAAATTTAAGTGGAATCTACACTTTCTTCAACGAAACCTTAAAACTATTAAAACCCTTAGATTATTGAGTGTTTTTTTTATCCAATATGCCAAAATACTATCTAATTTGACAAGGATGATTAAATTATAAAAGAATTTTAAAAAAAATTTTAAAATATCAACCTCCTTATCAAATTTAAGTGGAATCTACACTTTCTTCAACGAAACCTTAAAACTATTAAGACCCTAAGCTTTTTAAGCGTTTTGACACCCAATATGCCAGAAATATGACAAATTTGAGCAAGTGAAGAATGAATTTTAAGAAGAATGTAAAAATATCAACCTCCTTATCAAATTTAAGTGGAATCTACACTTTCTTCAACGAAACCTTAAAACTATTAAAACCCTTAGCTTTTTTAGTGTTTTGTCACCCAATATGCCAGAAAAATATCTAATTTGACAAAAATGAGCAAGGGAAGAATGAATTTTAAGAGGAATGTGAAAATATCAACCTCCTTATCAAATTTAAGTGGAATCTACACTTTCTTCAACGAAACCTTAAAACTATTAAAACCCTAAGCTTTTTAAGTGTTTTGACACCCAATATGCCAGAAATATGACAAATTTGAGCAAGGATGAGCAAATGAAGAAAGAATATTAAGAGGAATGTGAAAATATCAACCTCCCTATCAAATTTAAGTGGAATCTACACTTTCTTCAACGAAACCTTAAAACTATTAATACCCTTAGCTTACTAAGTGTTTTTTTCATCCAATATGCCAGAAAAGTATTTAATTTGACAAGGATGAGCAAATTATGAAAGAATTTTAAGAAAAATTTAAAAATATCAACCTCCTTATCAAATTTTAAAGGAATCTACACGTTCTTCAACGAAACCTTAAAACTATTAAAACCCTTAGCTTTTTGAGTGTTTTGTCACCCAATATGCCAGAAAAATATCTAATTTGACAAAAATGAGCAATGGAAGAAAGAATTTTAAAAAAAATTTAAAAATATCAACTTCCTTATCAAATTTTAAAGGAATCTACACTTTCTTCAACGAAACCTTAAAACTATTAAAACCCTTAGCTTTTTTAGTGTTTTTTCACCCAATATGCCAGAAAAATATCTAATTTGACAAAAATGAGCATGGGAAGAAAGAATTTTTAGAGGAATGTGAAAATATCAACCTCCTTATCAAATTTAAGTGGAATCTACACTTTCTTCAACGAAACCTTAAAACTATTAAAACCCTTAGATTATTGAGTGTTTTTTTCATCCAATATGCCAAAATAATATCTAATTTGACAAGGATGATTAAATTATAAAAGAATTTTAAAAAAAATTTAAAAATATCAACCTCCTTATCAAATTCTAAAGGAATCTACACTTTCTTCAACGAAACCATAAAACTATTAAAACCCTTAGCTTATTAAGTGTTTTTTTCATCCAATATGCCAGAAAAGTATTTAATTTGAAAAGGATGAGCAAATTATGAAAGAATTTTAAGAAAAATTTAAAAATATCAACCTCCTTATCAAATTTTAAAGGAATCTACACTTTCTTCAACGAAACCTTAAAACTATTAAAACCCTTAGCTTTTTGAGTGTTTTGTCACCCAATATGCCAGAAAAATATCTAATTTGACAAAAATGAGTAATGGAAGAAAGAATTTTAAAAAAAATTTAAAAATATCAACTTCCTTATCAAATTTTAAAGGAATCTACACTTTCTTCAACGAAACCTTAAAACTATTAAAACCCTTAGCTTTTTTAGTGTTTTGTCACCCAATATGCCAGAAAAATATCTAATTTGACAAAAATGAGCAAGGGAAGAAAGAATTTTTAGAGGAATGTGAAAATATCAACCTCCTTATCAAATTTAAGTGGAATCTACACTTTCTTCAACGAAACCTTAAAACTATTAAAACCCTTAGATTATTGAGTGTTTTTTTTATCCAATATGCCAAAATACTATCTAATTTGACAAGGATGATTAAATTATAAAAGAATTTTAAAAAAATTTTAAAATATCAACCTCCTTATCAAATTTAAGTGGAATCTACACTTTCTTCAACGAAACCTTAAAACTATTAAGACCCTAAGCTTTTTAAGCGTTTTGACACCCAATATGCCAGAAATATGACAAATTTGAGCAAGTGAAGAATGAATTTTAAGAAGAATGTAAAAATATCAACCTCCTTATCAAATTTAAGTGGAATCTACACTTTCTTCAACGAAACCTTAAAACTATTAAAACCCTTAGCTTTTTTAGTGTTTTGTCACCCAATATGCCAGAAAAATATCTAATTTGACAAAAATGAGCAAGGGAAGAATGAATTTTAAGAGGAATGTGAAAATATCAACCTCCTTATCAAATTTAAGTGGAATCTACACTTTCTTCAACGAAACCTTAAAACTATTAAAACCCTAAGCTTTTTAAGTGTTTTGACACCCAATATGCCAGAAATATGACAAATTTGAGCAAGTGATGAATGAATTTTAAGAAGAATGTAAAAATATCAACCTCCTTATCAAATTTAAGTGGAATCTACACTTTCTTCAACGAAACCATAAACTATTAAAACCCTAAGCTTTTTAAGTGTTTTGACACCCAATATGCCAGAAAATTATCTAATTTGACAAAAATGAGCAAATAAAGAAAGAATTTTAAGAAAAATTTAAAAATATCAACCTCCTTATCAAATATTAAAGGAATCTACACTTTCTTCAACGAAACCTTAAAACTATTAAAACCCTTAGCTTTTTGAGTGTTTTGTCACCCAATATGCCAAAAAAATATCTAATTTGACAAGGATGAGCAAATTATGAAAGAATTTAAAAAAAATTTAAAAATAACAACTTCCTTATCAAATTTAAAAGGAATCTACACTTTCTTCAACGAAACCTTAAAACTATTAAAACCATAAGCTTTTTAAGTGTTTTGACACCCAATATGCCAGAAAAATATCTAATTTGACAAAAATGAGCAAGTGAAGAAAGAATTTTAAGAAAAATTTAAAAATATCAACCTCCTTATCAAATATTAAAGGAATCTACACTTTCTTCAACGAAACCTTAAAACTATTAAAACCCTTAGCTTTTTGAGTGTTTTGTCACCCAATATGCCAAAAAAATATCTAATTTGACAAGGATGAGCAAATGAAGAAAGAATATTAAGAGGAATGTGAAAATATCAACCTCCCTATCAAATTTAAGTGGAATCTACACTTTCTTCAACGAAACCTTAAAACTATTAATACCCTTAGCTTATTAAGTGTTTTTTTCATCCAATATGCCAGAAAAGTATTTAATTTGACAAGGATGAGCAAATTATGAAAGAATTTTAAGAAAAATTTAAAAATATCAACCTCCTTATCAAATTTTAAAGGAATCTACACGTTCTTCAACGAAACCTTAAAACTATTAAAACCCTTAGCTTTTTGAGTGTTTTGTCACCCAATATGCCAGAAAAATATCTAATTTGACAAAAATGAGCAATGGAAGAAAGAATTTTAAAAAAAATTTAAAAATATCAACTTCCTTATCAAATTTTAAAGGAATCTACACTTTCTTCAACGAAACCTTAAAACTATTAAAACCCTTAGCTTTTTTAGTGTTTTTTCACCCAATATGCCAGAAAAATATCTAATTTGACAAAAATGAGCATGGGAAGAAAGAATTTTTAGAGGAATGTGAAAATATCAACCTCCTTATCAAATTTAAGTGGAATCTACACTTTCTTCAACGAAACCTTAAAACTATTAAAACCCTTAGATTATTGAGTGTTTTTTTCATCCAATATGCCAAAATAATATCTAATTTGACAAGGATGATTAAATTATAAAAGAATTTTAAAAAAATTTAAAAATATCAACCTCCTTATCAAATTCTAAAGGAATCTACACTTTCTTCAACGAAACCATAAAACTATTAAAACCCTTAGCTTATTAAGTGTTTTTTTCATCCAATATGCCAGAAAAGTATTTAATTTGAAAAGGATGAGCAAATTATGAAAGAATTTTAAGAAAAATTTAAAAATATCAACCTCCTTATCAAATTTTAAAGGAATCTACACTTTCTTCAACGAAACCTTAAAACTATTAAAACCCTTAGCTTTTTGAGTGTTTTGTCACCCAATATGCCAGAAAAATATCTAATTTGACAAAAATGAGTAATGGAAGAAAGAATTTTAAAAAAAATTTAAAAATATCAACTTCCTTATCAAATTTTAAAGGAATCTACACTTTCTTCAACGAAACCTTAAAACTATTAAAACCCTTAGCTTTTTTAGTGTTTTGTCACCCAATATGCCAGAAAAATATCTAATTTGACAAAAATGAGCAAGGGAAGAAAGAATTTTTAGAGGAATGTGAAAATATCAACCTCCTTATCAAATTTAAGTGGAATCTACACTTTCTTCAACGAAACCTTAAAACTATTAAAACCCTTAGATTATTGAGTGTTTTTTTTATCCAATATGCCAAAATACTATTTAATTTGACAAGGATGATTAAATTATAAAAGAATTTTAAAAAAAATTTTAAAATATCAACCTCCTTATCAAATTTAAGTGGAATCTACACTTTCTTCAACGAAACCTTAAAACTATTAAGACCCTAAGCTTTTTAAGCGTTTTGACACCCAATATGCCAGAAATATGACAAATTTGAGCAAGTGAAGAATGAATTTTAAGAAGAATGTAAAAATATCAACCTCCTTATCAAATTTAAGTGGAATCTACACTTTCTTCAACGAAACCTTAAAACTATTAAAACCCTTAGCTTTTTGATTGTTTTGTCACCCAATATGCCAGAAATATGACAAATTTGAGCAAGTGAAGAAAGAATTTTAAGAAGAATGTAAAAATATCAACCTCCTTATCAAATTTAAGTGAAATCTACACTTTCTTCAACGAAACCTAAAAACTATTAAAACCCTTAGCTTTTTGAGTGTTTTGTCACCCAATATGCCAAAAAAATATCTAATTTGACAAGGATGAGCAAATGAAGAAAGAATATTAAGAAGAATGTGAAAATATCAACCTCCCTATCAAATTTAAGTGGAATCTACACTTTCTTCAACGAAACCATAAAACTATTAAAACCCTTAGATTATTGAGTGTTTTTTTCATCCAATATGCCAAAATAATATCTAATTTGACAAGGATGATTAAATTATAAAAGAATTTTAAAAAAATTTAAAAATATCAACCTCCTTATCAAATTCTAAAGGAATCTACACTTTCTTCAACGAAACCTTAAAACTATTAAAACCCTTAGCTTATTAAGTGTTTTCTTCATCCAATATGCCAGAAAAGTATTTAATTTGAAAAGGATGAGCAAATTATGAAAGAATTTTAAGAAAAATTTAAAAATATCAACCTCCTTATCAAATTTTAAAGGAATCTACACTTTCTTCAACGAAACCTTAAAACTATTAAAACCCTTAGCTTTTTGAGTGTTTTGTCACCCAATATGCCAGAAAAATATCTGATTTGACAAAAATGAGCAATGGAAGAAAGAATTTTAAAAAAAATTTAAAAATATCAACTTCCTTATCAAATTTTAAAGGAATCTACACTTTCTTCAACGAAACCTTAAAACTATTAAAACCCTTAGCTTTTTTAGTGTTTTGTCACCCAATATGCCAGAAAAATATCTAATTTGACAAAAATGAGCAAGGGAAGAAAGAATTTTTAGAGGAATGTGAAAATATCAACCTCCTTATCAAATTTAAGTGGAATCTACACTTTCTTAAACGAAACCTTAAAACTATTAAAACCCTTAGATTATTGAGTGTTTTTTTTATCCAATATGCCAAAATAATATCTAATTTGACAAGGATGATTAAATTATAAAAGAATTTTAAAAAAAATTTTAAAATATCAACCTCCTTATCAAATTTAAGTGGAATCTACACTTTCTTCAACGAAACCTTAAAACTATTAAGACCCTAAGCTTTTTAAGCGTTTTGACACCCAATATGCCAGAAATATGACAAATTTGAGTAAGTGAAGAATGAATTTTAAGAAGAATGTAAAAATATCAACCTCCTTATCAAATTTAAGTGGAATCTACACTTTCTTCAACGAAACCTTAAAACTATTAAAACCCTAAGCTTTTTAAGTGTTTTGACACCCAATATGCCAGAAAAATATCTAATTTGACAAAAATGAGCAAGTGAAGAAAGAATTTTAAGAAAAATTTAAAAATATCAACCTCCTTATCAAATATTAAAGGAATCTACACTTTCTTCAACGAAACCTTAAAACTATTAAAACCCTTAGTTTTTTGAGTGTTTTGTCACCCAATATGCCAAAAAAATATCTAATTTGACAAAAATGAGCAAGGGAAGAAAGAATTTTTAGAGGAATGTGAAAATATCAACCTCCCTATCAAATTTAAGTGGAATCTACACTTTCTTCAACGAAACCTTAAAACTATTAAAACCCTTAGCTTTTTGAGTGTTTTGTCACCCAATATGCCAGAAAAATATCTCATTTGACAAAAATGAGCAAGGGAAGAAAGAATTTTAAGAGGAATGTGAAAATATCAAACTCCTTATCAAATTTAAGTGGAATCTACACTTTCTTCAACGAAACCTTAAAACTATTAAAACCCTAAGCTTTTTAAGTGTTTTGACACCCAATATGCCAGTAAATTATCTAATTTGACAAAAATGAGCAAGTGAAGAAAGAATTTTAAGAAAAATTTAAAAATATCAACCTCCTTATCAAATTTAAGTGGAATCTACACTTTCTTCAACGAAACCTTAAAACTATTAATACCCTTAGCTTATTAAGTGTTTTTTTCATCCAATATGCCAGAAAAGTATTTAATTTGACAAGGATGAGCAAATTATGAAAGAATTTTAAGAAAAATTTAAAAATATCAACCTCCTTATCAAATTTTAAAGGAATCTACACTTTCTTCAACGAAACCTTAAAACTATTAAAACCCTTAGCTTTTTGAGTGTTTTGTCACCCAATATGCCAGAAATATGACAAATTTGAGCAAGTGAAGAAAGAATTTTAAGAAGAATGTAAAAATATCAACCTCCTTATCATATTTAAGTGGAATCTACACTTTCTTCAACGAAACCTTAAAACTATTAAAACCCTAAGCTTTTTAAGTGTTTTGACACCCAATATGCCAGAAAAATATCTAATTTGACAAAAATGAGCAAGTGAAGAAAGAATTTTAAGAAAAATTTAAAAATATCAACCTCCTTATCAAATATTAAAGGAATCTACACTTTCTTCAACGAAACCTTAAAACTATTAAAACCCTTAGCTTTTTGAGTGTTTTGTCACCCAATATGCCAGAAAAATATCTAATTTGACAAAAATGAGCAAGGGAAGAATGAATTTTAAGAGGAATGTGAAAATATCAACCTCCTTATCAAATTTTAAAGGAATCTACACTTTCTTCAACGAAACCTTAAAACTATTAAAACCCTTAGCTTTTTGAGTGTTTTGTCACCCAATATGCCAGAAAAATATCTGATTTGACAAAAATGAGCAATGGAAGAAAGAATTTTAAAAAAAATTTAAAAATATCAACTTCCTTATCAAATTTTAAAGGAATCTACACTTTCTTCAACGAAACCTTAAAACTATTAAAACCCTTAGCTTTTTTAGTGTTTTGTCACCCAATATGCCAGAAAAATATCTAATTTGACAAAAATGAGCAAGGGAAGAAAGAATTTTTAGAGGAATGTGAAAATATCAACCTCCTTATCAAATTTAAGTGGAATCTACACTTTCTTAAACGAAACCTTAAAACTATTAAAACCCTTAGATTATTGAGTGTTTTTTTTATCCAATATGCCAAAATAATATCTAATTTGACAAGGATGATTAAATTATAAAAGAATTTTAAAAAAAATTTTAAAATATCAACCTCCTTATCAAATTTAAGTGGAATCTACACTTTCTTCAACGAAACCTTAAAACTATTAAGACCCTAAGCTTTTTAAGCGTTTTGACACCCAATATGCCAGAAATATGACAAATTTGAGCAAGTGAAGAATGAATTTTAAGAAGAATGTAAAAATATCAACCTCCTTATCAAATTTAAGTGGAATCTACACTTTCTTCAACGAAACCTTAAAACTATTAAAACCCTAAGCTTTTTAAGTGTTTTGACACCCAATATGCCAGAAAAATATCTAATTTGACAAAAATGAGCAAGTGAAGAAAGAATTTTAAGAAAAATTTAAAAATATCAACCTCCTTATCAAATATTAAAGGAATCTACACTTTCTTCAACGAAACCTTAAAACTATTAAAACCCTTAGTTTTTTGAGTGTTTTGTCACCCAATATGCCAAAAAAATATCTAATTTGACAAAAATGAGCAAGGGAAGAAAGAATTTTTAGAGGAATGTGAAAATATCAACCTCCCTATCAAATTTAAGTGGAATCTACACTTTCTTCAACGAAACCTTAAAACTATTAAAACCCTTAGCTTTTTGAGTGTTTTGTCACCCAATATGCCAGAAAAATATCTCATTTGACAAAAATGAGCAAGGGAAGAAAGAATTTTAAGAGGAATGTGAAAATATCAAACTCCTTATCAAATTTAAGTGGAATCTACACTTTCTTCAACGAAACCTTAAAACTATTAAAACCCTAAGCTTTTTAAGTGTTTTGACACCCAATATGCCAGTAAATTATCTAATTTGACAAAAATGAGCAAGTGAAGAAAGAATTTTAAGAAAAATTTAAAAATATCAACCTCCTTATCAAATTTAAGTGGAATCTACACTTTCTTCAACGAAACCTTAAAACTATTAATACCCTTAGCTTATTAAGTGTTTTTTTCATCCAATATGCCAGAAAAGTATTTAATTTGACAAGGATGAGCAAATTATGAAAGAATTTTAAGAAAAATTTAAAAATATCAACCTCCTTATCAAATTTTAAAGGAATCTACACTTTCTTCAACGAAACCTTAAAACTATTAAAACCCTTAGCTTTTTGAGTGTTTTGTCACCCAATATGCCAGAAATATGACAAATTTGAGCAAGTGAAGAAAGAATTTTAAGAAGAATGTAAAAATATCAACCTCCTTATCATATTTAAGTGGAATCTACACTTTCTTCAACGAAACCTTAAAACTATTAAAACCCTAAGCTTTTTAAGTGTTTTGACACCCAATATGCCAGAAAAATATCTAATTTGACAAAAATGAGCAAGTGAAGAAAGAATTTTAAGAAAAATTTAAAAATATCAACCTCCTTATCAAATATTAAAGGAATCTACACTTTCTTCAACGAAACCTTAAAACTATTAAAACCCTTAGCTTTTTAAGTGTTTTGTCACCCAATATGCCAAAAAAATATCTAATTTGACAAGGATGAGCAAATGAAAAAAGAATATTAAGAGGAATGTGAAAATATCAACCTCCCTATCAAATTTAAGTGGAATCTACACTTTCTTCAACGAAACCTTAAAACTATTAAAACCCTTAGCTTTTTGAGTGTTTTGTCACCCAATATGCCAGAAAAATATCTCATTTGACAAAAATGAGCAAGGGAAGAAAGAATTTTAAGAGGAATGTGAAAATATCAAACTCCTTATCAAATTTAAGTGGAATCTACACTTTCTTCAACGAAACCTTAAAACTATTAAAACCCTAAGCTTTTTAAGTGTTTTGACACCCAATATGCCAGTAAATTATCTAATTTGACAAAAATGAGCAAGTGAAGAAAGAATTTTAAGAAAAATTTAAAAATATCAACCTCCTTATCAAATTTAAGTGGAATCTACACTTTCTTCAACGAAACCTTAAAACTATTAAAACCCTAAGCTATTTGAGTGTTTTTTCACCCAATATGCCAAAAAAATATCTAATTTGACAAGTATGTGCAAATTATGAAAGAATATTAAGAGGAATGTGAAAATATCAACCTCCCTATCAAATTTAAGTGGAATCTACACTTTCTTCGACGAAACCTTAAAACTATTAAAACCCTTAGCTTTTTGAGTGTTTTAACACCCAATATGCCAGAAAAATATCTAATTTGACAAAAATGAGCAAGTGAAGAAAGAATTTTAAGAAAAATTTAAAAATATCAACCTCCTTATCAAATATTAAAGGAATCTACACTTTCTTCAACGAAACCTTAAAACTATTAAAACCCTTAGCTTTTTGAGTGTTTTGTCACCCAATATGCCAGAAAAATATCTAATTTGACAAAAATGAGCAAGGGAAGAATGAATTTTAAGAGGAATGTGAAAATATCAACCTCTTTATCAAATTTAAGTGGAATCTACACTTTCTTCAACGAAACCTTGAAACTATTAAAACCCTTAGCTTTTTGAGCGTTTTTTCACCCAATATGCCAAAATAATATCTAATTTGACAAGGATGATTAAATTATGAAAGAATTTTAAAAAAAATTTAAAAATATCAACCTCCTTATCAAATTTAAGTGGAATCTACACTTTCTTCAACGAAACCTTAAAACTATTAAGACCCTAAGCTTTTTAAGTGTTTTGACACCCAATATGCCAGAAATATGACAAATTTGAGCAAGTGAAGAAAGAATTTTAAGAAGAATGTAAAATTATCAACCTCCTTATCAAATTTAAGTGGAATCTACACTTTCTTCAATGAAACCTTAAAACTATTCAAACCCTAAACAATATTGGAACAGGATAATCTAATGAAGATTCAATTACACTGTGAGATTTTTTTTTTTTCAAACTAGCCTCGACCGATTCATTTAAACTCGCACGGCAGTAAGTTTTAGTTTTAATGACTACACTCCAAACCGATTTTGTGGTTTATTTTGGAAACTCGGTTTAACGAATTTAGAGTTTTAACCGTATTATATACCAATTTATATAAATTTTTTTTTTTTTTTAAGATATCGCGGAAAATAACGCCCGTTGTTTGATTGACGGTGACGGTAAACGCCAAAAGTGTGCGTACAAAAAGGCTCCCTATTTCTTGAATAAATACTCATGGAGAAAAGAAAGATTAGTGTGGAAGAAGGTAGGAAATCAGTTGCAGACTGTTTTCGAACGTTAAGAAGATCATTTTTTTTTTTTTTTCGACACCAATATCGCTTTGTGCTGTCGCAATGCAAATGTGTTTGTAAAAAAATAACTATTGTATTTCAGTGAAACCTCTAATAACCGGACACTGACCGCTATTCAGAGATGTCCGATATTTAGAGGAAGAAATTGAAATCTTTTATAAATTTAAATAAAATAAATTGTATTGAATTTAATTTCTGCTTTGATTAATCAAATCTTAAAATCAGTAACTTTAGTTTGGTTACTAGCTCGAGGCATAGTCATATGGTGTGTTATGGCCTATTTTAATTCGGCTCTGTTTAAAAATAATGTTTGAA
Organism: Tuberolachnus salignus; assembly: GCA_956483605.1. Taxonomy (NCBI): domain Eukaryota; kingdom Metazoa; phylum Arthropoda; class Insecta; order Hemiptera; family Aphididae; genus Tuberolachnus; species Tuberolachnus salignus. The sequence continues at coordinate 137,140 of OY101434.1, forward strand.
TGATTTCATTGAAGTATTCTTTATCAGAATGTATTTACGTATGGCCTTTGCTGCCGTTAATGTCTCTCATAGACTTCCTATTTGTGTAGAGTCTTAATCTTCCGACACATCATTTTTTCTTCATATTTTTCTCCTGTATTTATTTTGAACATGCTCGTATAGAGACTTTTGTCTAGCGTTATGTAATGTACGGTTTTATTTTATATGCTTGGCCGAAGTATATTAATGGTTGACCCCTTATTATTTGGCCACTGTCGGTGCAACCGTCATTTTATGTATTTTTGAAATTTATGTCAACGGCCCCGTGTATACGCACACTTTGCATATTATTTTCCCCCTGTTACGCTGTGCGCACGCGGCCTAAACTTTTCTTCTTTGTATATTAATTTATTTTTTTTTTTAACAATATCGATCCGTATCGGCCCCTCGCCCGATATAAAATCACGTCGAATTTGCGTACGGAATTTTTTCAACTATAAATCCTCAGCCAAAATGAGTTTATGCACATGAAACCATGTAAAAACAAAAAATAATAGAAAGTATCAAATGCCTAATATAAATTAATAGTTGAAAAAATCATTAAAATGCTTTAAACATTTGTCTATATCTTAAAAGAATCAATATATTCTATGCAATATTCTATGCAATATTCTATGCACATTTGTGATTTACAGAAAAAAAAATAAAATATAAAACTATTATAACTATAGATTTTCTCGTTCTTACACGATTATTAAGAAAACTAAAATGGAAAAAAGAAAAAGACCAATTCAGTGCACAGATTAAAACCATAATTATTTTAAAGAAGAGGCTATACATGAAAATCAATTAAAGAATTCAGAAAGAAAAATTTTTTTACCGATAGAAAAAATATGCACAACATGAGTAAACCAATACAAATATCATTTTTTATATTATTTCGATTGTCGTCCGGAAAAAAAATCATCGCGTTTGGACGGAAATCAAAAATGTAAAAACAATTATACTATAGCAATAGTTCAATCGACGTATTGTTGAATTACTAATAGACATAGCTGTTATGAAATTCTAACAGTCAAATCGGTTTTCATTGTTTTTTCTATCTACTATTACGTTTATCGTAAAAAGTCTCGACAATTTCGTACGACAATTTTTTGTGGCCGAATTTGAACTATGATGGCAATTGAAGCAATACAGCACGTTGTACGTTTACTGCAAGACGTCATTATAACTGATTGCAAACATTTAAACGAAAATCAACTTTCGTTTGAATATTTGAAACTTAAATGGACATTACACTTTACGATAATAGAATTAATCCGTCTACAAACAGCGTGTAGAAGATCCTTGGCCGAACTCGTACGTAAGAAATGTATGTATCATAAGGTTACCATTTTTTTTTTTTTTTACAAATATAACCAGAAACCAGTCAGTATAGTTAAAACCGGAATTAACTAGTTCTGTCTGAAAAATATTAGTAAAAATTTTAGGATTATTTGGCGAAATTTTGACTGAGGATTCGTCGAAATAAGTACCTCATTTGGGACTAGCACAGGGATTTATAAACGTCTGGAACAGGACAAACTTATTTAGATTCTATCACACTGCGAGATTCAATTTTTAAAACTGGTCACGACCGATTGGTTTAAATACACCCACACTTTGGTTAATTCCAGAACTAATAACTATAGTCAAAACCCATATTGAGGTTTTTTAGTAACTTGTTGTTTTGACCGATTTCGGGTTTTAACTCTTTAATTGTATACCAATTTATAAAATTATTATTATTATTATTATTATTATTTATTAAGATCTCGCGGAAAATCCTGACCACCGTTTGTTAGTCGGTGGCAGCAAACGCATGAAGGGTCAGTACAAACATTAACCCTATAGCAGGAATAGATTCAAATGGAAAAAGGAAAGATTGGTGTGGAAGAAGAACGAAAAATATCTGTAGTCAGTTATCAAACGTTAAATCGATAATTGTTTGTTAACGCCGCTACTGTCACCATTCTACGTGTTGTAATGCAATTGTGTTTGTACATGAATGATTTATTGTAATATACTTTTTTTCCACATCTTATGTGTAGTAAAATATTCTACTCGCATACGCCGAAAAATAGTTGTTACGCGAATCACCTTGGTATTCACGGTTTCCGTTAAAATTTTAACTTTGAACCCTTTAAAGAGTTTTTTTTTTTACTACCAAGTACAACTTTTATAAGGAAACTCGTATAATAATCTTGTGTATGTCTTCGGGCAAACCGATTTTATGCACATGAATAAACCAAGTAAAGACTTAATGTAATAGAAAGTATCATCAAATAGGCATTTACCTATTATAAATAAATAGTTAAACAAATCATTAAAATGTTTTGGAAATTTGTTTGCGTTTTATTAATATTAATATTCTGTGCAAATTTGTAAGTTACAACAAAACAAAAATATTTTTTCTTATTTTTTTTTTTAAACATTTATTAGAAAAATATTCAAAATTGTAGTACGGGATAAATAATATAAAAAACCTGGAAGCTTGAGAATAGTATCTACCCAGCAGTAACATACAGTCGCGATATATTGTCAAGGTATATTATGAGTTAACATATTTATTTTTTTTTTTTGGTGGATCAGTTAATTTAACCGAATCGCGACACAAGCGCCTCTTGAGTCTTCTCGTTCTTGACTTTCAGGAATATTTGCTGAATTTAGTGCAAGAATAAGAGGATTTGGATGGTTAGTAGGGCGAGTACGGAAACGATTCAAAGAGGATGTAGTCACTTCGACGGCAAACGCAAAAAGGGTGCGTACAGACAGGCTCCCTATAGTAAAAATAGATGCCAATGGAAAAAGGAAAGATTGGTGTGGAAGAAGGACCGAAAATAGCCAGAGCCGGTTGTCAAACGTTAAAACGATAATTGTTTGCTACCGTCGCTACTGTCGATTTTCCACGTGTTATTACGCAATTGTTTTTGTACATTAATGATTTATTAACCTAACCTACCACCACTACTTATGGGTAGTAATAAAACAAAGTTGTACCAACATACTCCGAGAAACGGTAGGTACGCGAATATTTACGATTTCTATTAAAATTTTAACTTTAAACGCGTTTTTATACTACCAAGTACATCTTTAAGCCGAACCTCGTATGATATGTTCAAGTATTTATACTGGGCCAAACCGATTTTACGCACATAGAACCAATTAAAAACTTGGAAATGTTTTTAAAAGTTTTGAATGCCAATAATATTGTTCAAAATGTTTTGGAAATTTTCCTATGTCTTAATAGGATGAATAGGATTCCGTGCGAATTTCATGAGTTACAACAATACGAAAATGACTAAATCATTATTGCCATCCGGTAACCCGGTTTACCTTAAACATTAAAGAAACTACAATGAGAATCATATAAACGACCTGTTCAGTGCACCTGATTGGATCTACAATTCCTTGAGAAACAGTATGTAACTTGAAAATCCATTCAAGTGATCCGGCAGAAAATTAATCGGTAGACTGGAGAGAAAAACATATTAGTAAATCCGATTTCGACCGAACACGTGTTAAAATTTTCATCTTATGAGATGTGTGTGTTTGTGTGTGTGTGTGTGGGGGGGGGTGTTAATAATAAAAAGATTGACGACACGGACGTTCAATAAAAGACTCAACACAAACGATCGTTGCGTCCGTGTAATTATTATTTAAAACCGGCGAGGAGAATTATTTATATATATTTATATATAGGAACACTCGTCGTCATACAAAATAAAATACCTAATTATTAAATTATTAAAATGTTTAATTTATCTATGAATAATTTGAATTAAATCTCTACTTTTTACACTATTTATTATAATATCGTTTTATATTATGTACGTATACGTAGTGTACTTTTTTTTTATTTTTATATATGAACGCTGAAAATGTATTTAAATTTTTTTCGCTTTTTTATTATGATAGTAATAATAAAAATAGATTAGGAGGCACAATGCGATTTCTGAGCAAAATCGCAGATGTGTTATTATTCATCGGAGACATAATACGAAAAAAAAAAAAAACATATTAAAATACGTCATCAATCATCAATTATTATTATATTATATCAAACGCGTTATTAATGGATTTCTCGATGTTATTTATGGTATGATTACGATGTTAATTTACTGTTTTACATTACGTACAAAACATTACGTACGTATAAAATTTTATCGTACAATACCGACAATGTTGTTAAACTAGACATTTTAAACGGCTATAAAATAAAAATTGCCACTACCAATTTTTGGAGATTTTTTTAACACATCTAGAATGGAGTAAATAAAACCTTGAAAAGATCACAATGTCTGTAAATAACTCAAAATTGAAATTAATTTTTCGACACTTTCCACATGTCATCATATTGTAATGATAGATTTTATGTAAAAAATTTCAAGTGCCCAGAACAATTATTTTCGGAGTTACGGAGAAATAATAAAATCCCGTGTTCTGGCAGTTTATTCTTCATTTTTTTTTTTTTTTTTTGGTAGTTTTTTTTTTTGTACGGCGTAATAAAACAAAAAAATGACCATTTTAAAGTACCAACTGGACGAAATTCGTTACCGAAAATGGTATACGAGTGTATAGATCAGACCATGTCTTCCGGTAGAAAAAGCGTTTACGGGTCTATCTAGTATTTATTAGCCACGCGGGTATTTATTAATAATATTAACGCCGTGTATTTTTATTTCAGATTCCTGTAAGCTGTTTATTTACTGTCCGAATAATTGCGGTCGTTATTACAGCGGCCATTGAAGAAAATCCAGTTTGTAATGTCATCTAAAATACGAGTGCGGCGTTTTAATTTTACATTGCATCTTGATGGGAAAAAATACCGTTCAAGCGAATAGATGATTAGAAAAGTGTTATGGGGGGGGACTCCGCTCCATCAGACACAAAACTAAAACGTCGGTATGCTGACGTGGCCGAAGAGAAACTGATGATGCAGAATACAGTGGACGCCTCCAAAACGACACTAGACCAAAAACGACACTTGTTCGAAAACGATCCTTTGTCTTTTTAACCGGCCCAAACCAAACAGAATTTTTTTATGAAAAAAAAAACGTTTCAATCGGTAAAACGCACATGAAGCTCAACCTACATTTTGCTCGTAAAAATTCGCTTTTTTTCTCACTCGAATATTATGCAAAACGAGATGATAATATCGTTTACGTGCACATAAATATTACAATATAATAATAGTGTGTATATGTGTATACGTGTGCACGAGCATATTGTATTATTTAATGTTCATCGCCGTCGTGTGTGCGGGTACTTATATACACCATATACAAGCCTCGTAATTTTCCAGAAAATACTTGGCCAGAACGTGCAAAATCCAAAAAAAAAAATGTACAGTAAATAAAACGACCAGAAAATAGTTTTACTGGACGCAGATCTCCGGATAAAGTAACATACTGGATTAAAATAAATAAAAGTATAAGTTGAAGATTTATATATAAACCGTGAATAAAAAATGTTGCAGGATAGTCTTTTTTTGTATTTATATCAATTTCTATGTTGACGTCTTGAATTTAAAGGAAAAGTCTTGCATTTGATTTTGGTTTGTGTAAAAATAAAACTGTTTTTTGTAAAAAAAATTATAGTTTTGTGTTACCCCAAAACTGTGGAAACGCACACAAATTACATATTAATTATTATAACACTTTTTTTTATTTGTTTTTATTTATAACAATTCAAAGTATTATTTGTATATAATAACATATAATTCAAATATGGTATTATTAAATATTATCATCAGAAGAACACGCCTAATATTATTGTACGATAAATAAGTATTTAAAAAAAAATACACAATTTAACACACACTTCCTTAAGAATAAAAAAAGAAAAGATATGAATATTTATGGTTTAGAATAAAGTATATGAGCTGTGGACTAATAAAATCGCTGAAAAAAGAAATATTATAACGGACTCATCAATAAATAAATAAAAAAACAATTTAAGTTACACACTGTTTATATTTTAATGTTTCTTGTTCGATTGTTTCGCACACAATGAAGACAATTTGAAATGTGATTTGAGAGTTCCGAAGGTTGTGTAATTACATTATGGCAACCGTAACTATTTATATTATAAATAATGTTTAAAATTGACATAAAAATTATTGTATCCTTTTTTTGTTTTAATTTATGTTTTTATTTAGTATAAGAAAAAGTATTTATAATATATGTTATTAATAATATTATAATTAGAAAATGAAAAAGAATTATTAGTATAATATTATTTAATGTTATAGTAAGAAAAAGACGACCAGAATTGTTGGTATAATATATAACAATTATAAAAATATTTATATGAAAAAGAAATTATAAAATATCAACGGTTGGTTTAAGTTTAAAAAAAAAAAAAAATACGTATAGACTTACATTTTTGGTCAGTCGACGGTCTCGCAACCAATGGAAATAATGTATTATTCTCACAATATAAAATGTGCTTTGGAAGTTTGGATGTCTATGTTAGTATAGCAACCGTTGCTATTTATCGTATTAATGTTATATTGGCCAACTAATATTTCTTATCTGTTTTTCATTCAATCACCTTGGTAACGTAGAATTATACTACCGTCATAAGGAAATACGCTGGATTTCCATTCAAATGTTAAATTTAATCTGGCTCTACACACCTTCAATTTATTTTAATAACGACTAATATAATACTTAATACTACACATAATAAACTTTGTGTAATATTTTAATCACATAAAACTAATAATACTCAAATAATTCATATGCCTATGTACATCTAAAAAATCGTCGTAATAGTTGGAATCGTGTTCCAGGTTACAAATTAGATAATAGATGATATCCTATGAATGAGCCGTGTACTTGTCATTAATTTTCAGTGATTTTATTTCAAAAACTCATAAAATATGTATAATATTTTCTACTGTGAAAAAAACAATTTTCGAAATAATAACATAAAAATATGAACTTTACATGGAAAAGTAATAAGTATATTATTATCATTTAAAACAAAAAAATGTAAGAAAAAAAAACTTCTCCCATGCGGGTATATTGTACATCGTCGCTACGTTAATCATACAGGATATCGGTTTAGTTTTTTGGTAGCATTCTAATCCATTTCCTGTGCGAAACGTTCGTAATTAAAACTAAAGTAGTGTTTGTTTTACAATAGCAAAAAATACATAGATTCAATGATACGTCGATGCCGTTTTACTTATTACTATAGATATTCGCATAGCACAGGGATTGCATATATTTTCGGCATGATATTATGTAAATTATAGTTTTCGTTTAGCTCCTAGTCAGTTATTGCAATTATTCTTAAGTTGCCTTTATTTGATAATAATTTAATTTTGTTTTAATTTAACTCGGTAAAAAAATTAAAATTATTACATTTAACGTATAAATGTTTTAATTCCTTCGTTTTAATTGTGTTGTTTTGCACGACACGTTATCGGCCGCTGTTATTATTTTTCTTTTTTTGAACGCTTCTGAATGTAGTTACCGCAGAACCATCAGCATCCTTGAGTGTTTTTCTTATTAATTATTATAATTAATGTGAAGGCATGAAACGCGGTATATTATTATATTTTTTTTTATATCATTGTTTTCTGTTTGTGATTTACGTGTATTTTAACAGTAAACTATAGTACCAGCTGGGCGGTCTGCGCACCACAACTGTGAGTTACTTTCTTAATTTTTCTTAGTTTTTATATTATTTTGTTGAGGCAATAGTACTAGCAATGTAGCACTAATTTTGGGGCTATTGACTTCCCGTGCAAGATACTCCGGTCCACCCCACGGTGGCGACATAAACACAATATCAGCATGTTGTCCGACAATTGAAAAATAGTCTTGGACTTTGAATTCAATTTTGTCCCGACACCCGTAAATTGTAGAATTTTGTCGGGCCATACTAATTTTCGTCTCATCAAAGTCAGATGCGACCACTGTATACAACAAACGTACAAACGCGTTACAAACAATTAAACTATAATAAATATTATGTATAATTTCGTACCATTTCGACACGTTCTGGTAAACTGTATGACGTTTCCGCCAGCACCGCAAAATGGGTCCATTATGGAGGCACATTTACATCTGTCGGCAATATGCCGTGCCAACATTTCGGGACACACGGAATAGAAACTCTCTGATAAACAAAAAAATATATATTTATAAGACAAATTAAGTAGATAAATCGTAAACCATGAATAATATACCGTGGTCTAAGAGAATTCCCATGTCAAATTTTTCGAACAGAATATATCGCATTGTCCAATATTTTCTGATTTTATTAATATGCTGCGTCGTAGTCTTTCCGGACCAAAAAAAAAAACAATTTTCATAAATTCTCATTGGGTAAGGTCATTATTGTGACAATATACAACATTTAATTAGTAACAAGTATATTCTTGTACCTGTGTCGTGTCTTTCGTAAATCGTTTAACATGCTCGAAATAGTATTGCACGTCATTCCTGTCGAATCTTGTTCTTCTCACTGAAATCGGACACATATTATAATGACTAGTGAAATGTATATATTTCAAATTTAATATAGAAAAATATGTCTTCTATAATGTAATAGTTAAAGACGTGGTTGCAGTTTTTCGAAATGACTTCTGAAAGTGTTTTTCGTGAAATGTACCGGACGTATTCTATTATAAAACTACATATTTTCCCACAAAAAAAATTATAATGTTATGCATACCGTTTGTATGTAACATTTTTTGCATAGTCTTGGTTATCGGGGAAATCTGCCGAAAAAGTATTAAGAACATACGTTTAAGTTAAGTTATGACAAAAATGACACGATAACAAGAAAAATACTGACCACCGGTTTTTTCGCCTCGATTCGTTGGGGAATTATTTTCAAATGTTGCACCTATATATGTAATTGTATCGATATAAATAAAACAAAACTAGTCACTCGTGTAATAATAGGCTTACTTTTTTAAATGTCACGTGTATCCATTGAGAAACAAACGTCAAATGCGTATCGATTTGCAATTCAATGCACGTGTATAAAATTTCAATTTTGTCATAATTGCCGGTGAACTGAATCAAAGCTCTCTGAAATATCAAAAAAAGTTTTTAATAATATACGTTATAATTTCGTGATAACCCGATCAATTTATACTGACCACTGGTTTTTTCTCTTCGATAGGCAGTGGAATTATGTTCAAATGTTGCACCTACATATGTTATTGTATCGATATAAATAAAACAAAACTAGTCACTCGTGTAATAGGCTTACTTTTTTAAATGTCACGTGTATCCATTGTGAAACGAATGTCAAATGCGCGTCGATTCGTAATTCAATGAACGTGTATAAGATTTCAATTTTCTCGAAATCTGGGGTAAATGGCATACACGGAAGCAAGGCGTCCGTTAATTGTACGTCCGTGACAATCGCAGAATCGCATTTTGTACGTTTTTCACTTGTACATTTTCTGTGCATATATTTCGAGCATTCTATAATATGGAAAATTATATTAGTTTGTTCAATAGCGTTATATTGTAATATCGATTATAGTATACCGGTGCATTTTTCCAGCCGCCACCAGCCCCAGTGCCTTTTGCATACATAACACCTTTTGGCTATGTTCCTGATGAACCGGTTTTTCTTTCGTTTTCTTTGCAGGTGTTCGCAACTAAAAGACAACGAAAAAAAGTGGTTAAATTTTAAACATTTCCAAGATTTCGGTTTTTTAGTACTTAATCGGTTCCGTTTTCTGTCCAACCGTCGCCGGCCCGGGTGTAGCCTCGATTGTGCGCTCACGGGACAACTCTGAGCCCTCGATATCCCCCCCGCTCGATTTACTCGTAGACAATTTGTCCGCGAGATTGCCACCCTTTGGTAAAAGGGAAGCCCTCAAGCCATGGTCCGTATCAGTCCAAAAATCTCCGATTTTGCCGTTTCCGTTTTCCAGTTTTTTATCCAAATCAGTCCGTTTCGTAGAATTATAATTGTTTTTCATCATGTTTAATCCCACGAGTTAGCATGAAAGGTGCGTCGCCCCGCAGCAGTGCAGCGTACTGCGGAGAGGGCTTATCGCCAGAAAATTACGTAAGACAGGTTTTCCCGGGCCCAACCAATAAAGGTCATGCCCGGCCACTCCCGGCCAAGACTTACCACCTCAATCACGGTTCTCAGAGGTTAAGTGGGAGCAGGTTTTTCGTCTCCGACAGGTATGCTCAGGCCTGCCCGTCCCTAGTCAATAAGCCCAGGGTACAGGTTTCGAGGCTAGTCCCAACTAACAAAAGTAAGGACTGGCCGGGGACCCAGACCCTACTAACCAAAGTAAGGACTGGCCAGAGCCGACTAATAAAAGTAAGGACTGCCCAAGGACCGCTTAGTAAGACTCAGCGAAGAGCCCGCAAGCCCCCACACCACGACAAGGTGGGTCCAATTGAGGGGGAAGGGGTAACATATATAAATATGTACCGCGTTAGCCGCATGATCCAGTATTATAAAACAACCTATAAAATATTAAAATAGTCATATTAATTCGTGTCGATAAATTAAAAGAAAACGATTAAACGTACACACTGTTTTTATTTCAATGTTTCTCGTTCGATGGTTTCGCCCAGACTGAAGTCAATTTGAAATGTGGCTTAGGAGTTCGGACGGTTGTGTATTTCGTCCTCTCTTGGCAACCGTAACTATGTATAATATAAATATTATTGTGGCCTGCTAATATAATTCTTACATTTTTTTTAAAAAAATCAAAATTTGCACATCAAAATAGAAAAAATTATTCGAGACTAACCTATATTATATCATTAAGTACAACGTTTGATGAACCTGTGCTTCCGGAGTTTAGACGGTCGATTGGGTTAGGTTAGCAAATGTTTCATTTTTTAATATTTATATAAATTTGGGCCACTAATATTTAAATTTCATTGATCATCTAATCACCCGGTAATATAGTATAATATTGCCGTCACAACCGAAAATCGCTGTAATTTCAAAAAAATTAAAAATAATTAAAGTGCATAAAACAAAAAACAATTCTTAAAAAATTAGTTTATGCTATAGCTGTGGTATCTTATCCATGTCTTTTACTCCGCGGTCATTTATATTGTGTGGTTCTGTAATCATCCGTATGCGTGGCAGTGTAATCGTCCATGGGTTCGGTCTTGGATAGAGAAACCCTCGTTAGTAATATAAATAGGAATCGATCATTGACAGTAACCCGGCACATTGTATTGTTTCACATTACTCAAATTGGCTCAATAAAAAAAATGGGGCTTGATACAATTTGAAATGTTTTAAAAAAATCTAACTAAAGAACACTGTTGTGGAATTATGTTTCGAGTTAATAAAATTCTCTTCAAATATTATACGTTGGAAACCGATTTTTCCAGCTATAAGCAAGCACTGAAAAATTAAGTGAAAACTGTATCAATACACAAATGTGTATATTATTTACAGTGTACAATATTTGGCACAACAGACCTCTTTCTTGTCAATCGTGCGTGGTAAATGTAGCACTAATTTTGGGGCTATTGATCTCGCTATCTTGGCGATATTTTCGCCGCCCCCGTTGGCCTCGCACATGGACGAGAGACTGTAGACCTCCCGTGCAAGATACTCCGGTCCACCCCACGGTGGCGACATAAACACAATATCAGCATGTTGTCCGACAATTGAAAAATAGTCTTGGACTTTGAATTCAATTTTGTCCCGACACCCGTAAATTGTAGAATTTTGTCGGGCCATACTAATTTTCGTCTCATCAAAGTCAGATGCGACCACTGTATACAACAAACGTACAAACGCGTTACAAACAATTAAACTATAATAAATATTATGTATAATTTCGTACCATTTCGACACGTTCTGGTAAACTGTATGACGTTTCCGCCAGCACCGCAAAATGGGTCCATTATGGAGGCACATTTACATCTGTCGGCAATATGCCGTGCCAACACTTCGGGACACACGGAATAGAAACTCTCTGATAAACAAAAAAATATATATTTATAAGACAAATTAAGTAGATAAATCGTAAACCATGAATAATATACCGTGGTCTAAGAGAATTCCCATGTCAAATTTTTCGAACAGAATATATCGCATTGTCCAATATTTTCTGATTTTATTAATATGCTGCGTCGTAGTCTTTCCGGACCAAAAAAAAAAACAATTTTCATAAATTCTCATTGGGTAAGGTCATTATTGTGACAATATACAACATTTAATTAGTAACAAGTATATTCTTGTACCTGTGTCGTGTCTTTCGTAAATCGTTTAACATGCTCGAAATAGTATTGCACGTCATTCCTGTCGAATCTTGTTCTTCTCACTGAAATCGGACACATATTATAATGACTAGTGAAATGTATATATTTCAAATTTAATATAGAAAAATATGTCTTCTATAATGTAATAGTTAAAGACGTGGTTGCAGTTTTTCGAAATGACTTCTGAAAGTGTTTTTCGTGAAATGTACCGGACGTATTCTATTATAAAACTACATATTTTCCCACAAAAAAAATTATAATGTTATGCATACCGTTTGTATGTAACATTTTTTGCATAGTCTTGGTTATCGGGGAAATCTGCCGAAAAAGTATTAAGAACATACGTTTAAGTTAAGTTATGACAAAAATGACACGATAACAAGATAAATACTGACCACCGGTTTTTTCGCCTCGATTCGTTGGGGAATTATTTTCAAATGTTGCACCTATATATGTAATTGTATCGATATAAATAAAACAAAACTAGTCACTCGTGTAATAATAGGCTTACTTTTTTAAATGTCACGTGTATCCATTGAGAAACAAACGTCAAATGCGTATCGATTTGCAATTCAATGCACGTGTATAAAATTTCAATTTTGTCATAATTGCCGGTGAACTGAATCAAAGCTCTCTGAAATATCAAAAAAAGTTTTTAATAATATACGTTATAATTTCGTGATAACCCGATCAATTTATACTGACCACTGGTTTTTTCTCTTCGATAGGCAGTGGAATTATGTTCAAATGTTGCACCTACATATGTTATTGTATCGATATAAATAAAACAAAACTAGTCACTCGTGTAATAGGCTTACTTTTTTAAATGTCACGTGTATCCATTGTGAAACGAATGTCAAATGCGCGTCGATTCGTAATTCAATGAACGTGTATAAGATTTCAATTTTCTCGAAATCTGGGGTAAATGGCATACACGGAAGCAAGGCGTCCGTTAATTGTACGTCCGTGACAATCGCAGAATCGCATTTTGTACGTTTTTCACTTGTACATTTTCTGTGCATATATTTCGAGCATTCTATAATATGGAAAATTATATTAGTTTGTTCAATAGCGTTATATTGTAATATCGATTATAGTATACCGGTGCATTTTTCCAGCCGCCACCAGCCCCAGTGCCTTTTGCATACATAACACCTTTTGGCTATGTTCCTGATGAACCGGTTTTTCTTTCGTTTTCTTTGCAGGTGTTCGCAACTAAAAGACAACGAAAAAAAGTGGTTAAATTTTAAACATTTCCAAGATTTCGGTTTTTTAGTACTTAATCGGTTCCGTTTTCTGTCCAACCGTCGCCGGCCCGGGTGTAGCCTCGATTGTGCGCTCACGGGACAACTCTGAGCCCTCGATATCCCCCCCGCTCGATTTACTCGTAGACAATTTGTCCGCGAGATTGCCACCCTTTGGTAAAAGGGAAGCCCTCAAGCCATGGTCCGTATCAGTCCAAAAATCTCCGATTTTGCCGTTTCCGTTTTCCAGTTTTTTATCCAAATCAGTCCGTTTCGTAGAATTATAATTGTTTTTCATCATGTTTAATCCCACGAGTTAGCATGAAAGGTGCGTCGCCCCGCAGCAGTGCAGCGTACTGCGGAGAGGGCTTATCGCCAGAAAATTACGTAAGACAGGTTTTCCCGGGCCCAACCAATAAAGGTCATGCCCGGCCACTCCCGGCCAAGACTTACCACCTCAATCACGGTTCTCAGAGGTTAAGTGGGAGCAGGTTTTTCGTCTCCGACAGGTATGCTCAGGCCTGCCCGTCCCTAGTCAATAAGCCCAGGGTACAGGTTTCGAGGCTAGTCCCAACTAACAAAAGTAAGGACTGGCCGGGGACCCAGACCCTACTAACCAAAGTAAGGACTGGCCAGAGCCGACTAATAAAAGTAAGGACTGCCCAAGGACCGCTTAGTAAGACTCAGCGAAGAGCCCGCAAGCCCCCACACCACGACAAGGTGGGTCCAATTGAGGGGGAAGGGGTAACATATATAAATATGTACCGCGTTAGCCGCATGATCCAGTATTATAAAACAACCTATAAAATATTAAAATAGTCATATTAATTCGTGTCGATAAATTAAAAGAAAACGATTAAACGTACACACTGTTTTTATTTCAATGTTTCTCGTTCGATGGTTTCGCCCAGACTGAAGTCAATTTGAAATGTGGCTTAGGAGTTCGGACGGTTGTGTATTTCGTCCTCTCTTGGCAACCGTAACTATGTATAATATAAATATTATTGTGGCCTGCTAATATAATTCTTACATTTTTTTTAAAAAAATCAAAATTTGCACATCAAAATAGAAAAAATTATTCGAGACTAACCTATATTATATCATTAAGTACAACGTTTGATGAACCTGTGCTTCCGGAGTTTAGACGGTCGATTGGGTTAGGTTAGCAAATGTTTCATTTTTTAATATTTATATAAATTTGGGCCACTAATATTTAAATTTCATTGATCATCTAATCACCCGGTAATATAGTATAATATTGCCGTCACAACCGAAAATCGCTGTAATTTCAAAAAAATTAAAAATAATTAAAGTGCATAAAACAAAAAACAATTCTTAAAAAATTAGTTTATGCTATAGCTGTGGTATCTTATCCATGTCTTTTACTCCGCGGTCATTTATATTGTGTGGTTCTGTAATCATCCGTATGCGTGGCAGTGTAATCGTCCATGGGTTCGGTCTTGGATAGAGAAACCCTCGTTAGTAATATAAATAGGAATCGATCATTGACAGTAACCCGGCACATTGTATTGTTTCACATTACTCAAATTGGCTCAATAAAAAAAATGGGGCTTGATACAATTTGAAATGTTTTAAAAAAATCTAACTAAAGAACACTGTTGTGGAATTATGTTTCGAGTTAATAAAATTCTCTTCAAATATTATACGTTGGAAACCGATTTTTCCAGCTATAAGCAAGCACTGAAAAATTAAGTGAAAACTGTATCAATACACAAATGTGTATATTATTTACAGTGTACAATATTTGGCACAACAGACCTCTTTCTTGTCAATCGTGCGTGGTAAATGTAGCACTAATTTTGGGGCTATTGATCTCGCTATCTTGGCGATATTTTCGCCGCCCCCGTTGGCCTCGCACATGGACGAGAGACTGTAGACCTCCCGTGCAAGATACTCCGGTCCACCCCACGGTGGCGACATAAACACAATATCAGCATGTTGTCCGACAATTGAAAAATAGTCTTGGACTTTGAATTCAATTTTGTCCCGACACCCGTAAATTGTAGAATTTTGTCGGGCCATACTAATTTTCGTCTCATCAAAGTCAGATGCGACCACTGTATACAACAAACGTACAAACGCGTTACAAACAATTAAACTATAATAAATATTATGTATAATTTCGTACCATTTCGACACGTTCTGGTAAACTGTATGACGTTTCCGCCAGCACCGCAAAATGGGTCCATTATGGAGGCACATTTACATCTGTCGGCAATATGCCGTGCCAACATTTCGGGACACACGGAATAGAAACTCTCTGATAAACAAAAAAATATATATTTATAAGACAAATTAAGTAGATAAATCGTAAACCATGAATAATATACCGTGGTCTAAGAGAATTCCCATGTCAAATTTTTCGAACAGAATATATCGCATTGTCCAATATTTTCTGATTTTATTAATATGCTGCGTCGTAGTCTTTCCGGACCAAAAAAAAAAACAATTTTCATAAATTCTCATTGGGTAAGGTCATTATTGTGACAATATACAACATTTAATTAGTAACAAGTATATTCTTGTACCTGTGTCGTGTCTTTCGTAAATCGTTTAACATGCTCGAAATAGTATTGCACGTCATTCCTGTCGAATCTTGTTCTTCTCACTGAAATCGGACACATATTATAATGACTAGTGAAATGTATATATTTCAAATTTAATATAGAAAAATATGTCTTCTATAATGTAATAGTTAAAGACGTGGTTGCAGTTTTTCGAAATGACTTCTGAAAGTGTTTTTCGTGAAATGTACCGGACGTATTCTATTATAAAACTACATATTTTCCCACAAAAAAAATTATAATGTTATGCATACCGTTTGTATGTAACATTTTTTGCATAGTCTTGGTTATCGGGGAAATCTGCCGAAAAAGTATTAAGAACATACGTTTAAGTTAAGTTATGACAAAAATGACACGATAACAAGATAAATACTGACCACCGGTTTTTTCGCCTCGATTCGTTGGGGAATTATTTTCAAATGTTGCACCTATATATGTAATTGTATCGATATAAATAAAACAAAACTAGTCACTCGTGTAATAATAGGCTTACTTTTTTAAATGTCACGTGTATCCATTGAGAAACAAACGTCAAATGCGTATCGATTTGCAATTCAATGCACGTGTATAAAATTTCAATTTTGTCATAATTGCCGGTGAACTGAATCAAAGCTCTCTGAAATATCAAAAAAAGTTTTTAATAATATACGTTATAATTTCGTGATAACCCGATCAATTTATACTGACCACTGGTTTTTTCTCTTCGATAGGCAGTGGAATTATGTTCAAATGTTGCACCTACATATGTTATTGTATCGATATAAATAAAACAAAACTAGTCACTCGTGTAATAGGCTTACTTTTTTAAATGTCACGTGTATCCATTGTGAAACGAATGTCAAATGCGCGTCGATTCGTAATTCAATGAACGTGTATAAGATTTCAATTTTCTCGAAATCTGGGGTAAATGGCATACACGGAAGCAAGGCGTCCGTTAATTGTACGTCCGTGACAATCGCAGAATCGCATTTTGTACGTTTTTCACTTGTACATTTTCTGTGCATATATTTCGAGCATTCTATAATATGGAAAATTATATTAGTTTGTTCAATAGCGTTATATTGTAATATCGATTATAGTATACCGGTGCATTTTTCCAGCCGCCACCAGCCCCAGTGCCTTTTGCATACATAACACCTTTTGGCTATGTTCCTGATGAACCGGTTTTTCTTTCGTTTTCTTTGCAGGTGTTCGCAACTAAAAGACAACGAAAAAAAGTGGTTAAATTTTAAACATTTCCAAGATTTCGGTTTTTTAGTACTTAATCGGTTCCGTTTTCTGTCCAACCGTCGCCGGCCCGGGTGTAGCCTCGATTGTGCGCTCACGGGACAACTCTGAGCCCTCGATATCCCCCCCGCTCGATTTACTCGTAGACAATTTGTCCGCGAGATTGCCACCCTTTGGTAAAAGGGAAGCCCTCAAGCCATGGTCCGTATCAGTCCAAAAATCTCCGATTTTGCCGTTTCCGTTTTCCAGTTTTTTATCCAAATCAGTCCGTTTCGTAGAATTATAATTGTTTTTCATCATGTTTAATCCCACGAGTTAGCATGAAAGGTGCGTCGCCCCGCAGCAGTGCAGCGTACTGCGGAGAGGGCTTATCGCCAGAAAATTACGTAAGACAGGTTTTCCCGGGCCCAACCAATAAAGGTCATGCCCGGCCACTCCCGGCCAAGACTTACCACCTCAATCACGGTTCTCAGAGGTTAAGTGGGAGCAGGTTTTTCGTCTCCGACAGGTATGCTCAGGCCTGCCCGTCCCTAGTCAATAAGCCCAGGGTACAGGTTTCGAGGCTAGTCCCAACTAACAAAAGTAAGGACTGGCCGGGGACCCAGACCCTACTAACCAAAGTAAGGACTGGCCAGAGCCGACTAATAAAAGTAAGGACTGCCCAAGGACCGCTTAGTAAGACTCAGCGAAGAGCCCGCAAGCCCCCACACCACGACAAGGTGGGTCCAATTGAGGGGGAAGGGGTAACATATATAAATATGTACCGCGTTAGCCGCATGATCCAGTATTATAAAACAACCTATAAAATATTAAAATAGTCATATTAATTCGTGTCGATAAATTAAAAGAAAACGATTAAACGTACACACTGTTTTTATTTCAATGTTTCTCGTTCGATGGTTTCGCCCAGACTGAAGTCAATTTGAAATGTGGCTTAGGAGTTCGGACGGTTGTGTATTTCGTCCTCTCTTGGCAACCGTAACTATGTATAATATAAATATTATTGTGGCCTGCTAATATAATTCTTACATTTTTTTTAAAAAAATCAAAATTTGCACATCAAAATAGAAAAAATTATTCGAGACTAACCTATATTATATCATTAAGTACAACGTTTGATGAACCTGTGCTTCCGGAGTTTAGACGGTCGATTGGGTTAGGTTAGCAAATGTTTCATTTTTTAATATTTATATAAATTTGGGCCACTAATATTTAAATTTCATTGATCATCTAATCACCCGGTAATATAGTATAATATTGCCGTCACAACCGAAAATCGCTGTAATTTCAAAAAAATTAAAAATAATTAAAGTGCATAAAACAAAAAACAATTCTTAAAAAATTAGTTTATGCTATAGCTGTGGTATCTTATCCATGTCTTTTACTCCGCGGTCATTTATATTGTGTGGTTCTGTAATCATCCGTATGCGTGGCAGTGTAATCGTCCATGGGTTCGGTCTTGGATAGAGAAACCCTCGTTAGTAATATAAATAGGAATCGATCATTGACAGTAACCCGGCACATTGTATTGTTTCACATTACTCAAATTGGCTCAATAAAAAAAATGGGGCTTGATACAATTTGAAATGTTTTAAAAAAATCTAACTAAAGAACACTGTTGTGGAATTATGTTTCGAGTTAATAAAATTCTCTTCAAATATTATACGTTGGAAACCGATTTTTCCAGCTATAAGCAAGCACTGAAAAATTAAGTGAAAACTGTATCAATACACAAATGTGTATATTATTTACAGTGTACAATATTTGGCACAACAGACCTCTTTCTTGTCAATCGTGCGTGGTAAATGTAGCACTAATTTTGGGGCTATTGATCTCGCTATCTTGGCGATATTTTCGCCGCCCCCGTTGGCCTCGCACATGGACGAGAGACTGTAGACCTCCCGTGCAAGATACTCCGGTCCACCCCACGGTGGCGACATAAACACAATATCAGCATGTTGTCCGACAATTGAAAAATAGTCTTGGACTTTGAATTCAATTTTGTCCCGACACCCGTAAATTGTAGAATTTTGTCGGGCCATACTAATTTTCGTCTCATCAAAGTCAGATGCGACCACTGTATACAACAAACGTACAAACGCGTTACAAACAATTAAACTATAATAAATATTATGTATAATTTCGTACCATTTCGACACGTTCTGGTAAACTGTATGACGTTTCCGCCAGCACCGCAAAATGGGTCCATTATGGAGGCACATTTACATCTGTCGGCAATATGCCGTGCCAACATTTCGGGACACACGGAATAGAAACTCTCTGATAAACAAAAAAATATATATTTATAAGACAAATTAAGTAGATAAATCGTAAACCATGAATAATATACCGTGGTCTAAGAGAATTCCCATGTCAAATTTTTCGAACAGAATATATCGCATTGTCCAATATTTTCTGATTTTATTAATATGCTGCGTCGTAGTCTTTCCGGACCAAAAAAAAAAACAATTTTCATAAATTCTCATTGGGTAAGGTCATTATTGTGACAATATACAACATTTAATTAGTAACAAGTATATTCTTGTACCTGTGTCGTGTCTTTCGTAAATCGTTTAACATGCTCGAAATAGTATTGCACGTCATTCCTGTCGAATCTTGTTCTTCTCACTGAAATCGGACACATATTATAATGACTAGTGAAATGTATATATTTCAAATTTAATATAGAAAAATATGTCTTCTATAATGTAATAGTTAAAGACGTGGTTGCAGTTTTTCGAAATGACTTCTGAAAGTGTTTTTCGTGAAATGTACCGGACGTATTCTATTATAAAACTACATATTTTCCCACAAAAAAAATTATAATGTTATGCATACCGTTTGTATGTAACATTTTTTGCATAGTCTTGGTTATCGGGGAAATCTGCCGAAAAAGTATTAAGAACATACGTTTAAGTTAAGTTATGACAAAAATGACACGATAACAAGAAAAATACTGACCACCGGTTTTTTCGCCTCGATTCGTTGGGGAATTATTTTCAAATGTTGCACCTATATATGTAATTGTATCGATATAAATAAAACAAAACTAGTCACTCGTGTAATAATAGGCTTACTTTTTTAAATGTCACGTGTATCCATTGAGAAACAAACGTCAAATGCGTATCGATTTGCAATTCAATGCACGTGTATAAAATTTCAATTTTGTCATAATTGCCGGTGAACTGAATCAAAGCTCTCTGAAATATCAAAAAAAGTTTTTAATAATATACGTTATAATTTCGTGATAACCCGATCAATTTATACTGACCACTGGTTTTTTCTCTTCGATAGGCAGTGGAATTATGTTCAAATGTTGCACCTACATATGTTATTGTATCGATATAAATAAAACAAAACTAGTCACTCGTGTAATAGGCTTACTTTTTTAAATGTCACGTGTATCCATTGTGAAACGAATGTCAAATGCGCGTCGATTCGTAATTCAATGAACGTGTATAAGATTTCAATTTTCTCGAAATCTGGGGTAAATGGCATACACGGAAGCAAGGCGTCCGTTAATTGTACGTCCGTGACAATCGCAGAATCGCATTTTGTACGTTTTTCACTTGTACATTTTCTGTGCATATATTTCGAGCATTCTATAATATGGAAAATTATATTAGTTTGTTCAATAGCGTTATATTGTAATATCGATTATAGTATACCGGTGCATTTTTCCAGCCGCCACCAGCCCCAGTGCCTTTTGCATACATAACACCTTTTGGCTATGTTCCTGATGAACCGGTTTTTCTTTCGTTTTCTTTGCAGGTGTTCGCAACTAAAAGACAACGAAAAAAAGTGGTTAAATTTTAAACATTTCCAAGATTTCGGTTTTTTAGTACTTAATCGGTTCCGTTTTCTGTCCAACCGTCGCCGGCCCGGGTGTAGCCTCGATTGTGCGCTCACGGGACAACTCTGAGCCCTCGATATCCCCCCCGCTCGATTTACTCGTAGACAATTTGTCCGCGAGATTGCCACCCTTTGGTAAAAGGGAAGCCCTCAAGCCATGGTCCGTATCAGTCCAAAAATCTCCGATTTTGCCGTTTCCGTTTTCCAGTTTTTTATCCAAATCAGTCCGTTTCGTAGAATTATAATTGTTTTTCATCATGTTTAATCCCACGAGTTAGCATGAAAGGTGCGTCGCCCCGCAGCAGTGCAGCGTACTGCGGAGAGGGCTTATCGCCAGAAAATTACGTAAGACAGGTTTTCCCGGGCCCAACCAATAAAGGTCATGCCCGGCCACTCCCGGCCAAGACTTACCACCTCAATCACGGTTCTCAGAGGTTAAGTGGGAGCAGGTTTTTCGTCTCCGACAGGTATGCTCAGGCCTGCCCGTCCCTAGTCAATAAGCCCAGGGTACAGGTTTCGAGGCTAGTCCCAACTAACAAAAGTAAGGACTGGCCGGGGACCCAGACCCTACTAACCAAAGTAAGGACTGGCCAGAGCCGACTAATAAAAGTAAGGACTGCCCAAGGACCGCTTAGTAAGACTCAGCGAAGAGCCCGCAAGCCCCCACACCACGACAAGGTGGGTCCAATTGAGGGGGAAGGGGTAACATATATAAATATGTACCGCGTTAGCCGCATGATCCAGTATTATAAAACAACCTATAAAATATTAAAATAGTCATATTAATTCGTGTCGATAAATTAAAAGAAAACGATTAAACGTACACACTGTTTTTATTTCAATGTTTCTCGTTCGATGGTTTCGCCCAGACTGAAGTCAATTTGAAATGTGGCTTAGGAGTTCGGACGGTTGTGTATTTCGTCCTCTCTTGGCAACCGTAACTATGTATAATATAAATATTATTGTGGCCTGCTAATATAATTCTTACATTTTTTTTAAAAAAATCAAAATTTGCACATCAAAATAGAAAAAATTATTCGAGACTAACCTATATTATATCATTAAGTACAACGTTTGATGAACCTGTGCTTCCGGAGTTTAGACGGTCGATTGGGTTAGGTTAGCAAATGTTTCATTTTTTAATATTTATATAAATTTGGGCCACTAATATTTAAATTTCATTGATCATCTAATCACCCGGTAATATAGTATAATATTGCCGTCACAACCGAAAATCGCTGTAATTTCAAAAAAATTAAAAATAATTAAAGTGCATAAAACAAAAAACAATTCTTAAAAAATTAGTTTATGCTATAGCTGTGGTATCTTATCCATGTCTTTTACTCCGCGGTCATTTATATTGTGTGGTTCTGTAATCATCCGTATGCGTGGCAGTGTAATCGTCCATGGGTTCGGTCTTGGATAGAGAAACCCTCGTTAGTAATATAAATAGGAATCGATCATTGACAGTAACCCGGCACATTGTATTGTTTCACATTACTCAAATTGGCTCAATAAAAAAAATGGGGCTTGATACAATTTGAAATGTTTTAAAAAAATCTAACTAAAGAACACTGTTGTGGAATTATGTTTCGAGTTAATAAAATTCTCTTCAAATATTATACGTTGGAAACCGATTTTTCCAGCTATAAGCAAGCACTGAAAAATTAAGTGAAAACTGTATCAATACACAAATGTGTATATTATTTACAGTGTACAATATTTGGCACAACAGACCTCTTTCTTGTCAATCGTGCGTGGTAAATGTAGCACTAATTTTGGGGCTATTGATCTCGCTATCTTGGCGATATTTTCGCCGCCCCCGTTGGCCTCGCACATGGACGAGAGACTGTAGACCTCCCGTGCAAGATACTCCGGTCCACCCCACGGTGGCGACATAAACACAATATCAGCATGTTGTCCGACAATTGAAAAATAGTCTTGGACTTTGAATTCAATTTTGTCCCGACACCCGTAAATTGTAGAATTTTGTCGGGCCATACTAATTTTCGTCTCATCAAAGTCAGATGCGACCACTGTATACAACAAACGTACAAACGCGTTACAAACAATTAAACTATAATAAATATTATGTATAATTTCGTACCATTTCGACACGTTCTGGTAAACTGTATGACGTTTCCGCCAGCACCGCAAAATGGGTCCATTATGGAGGCACATTTACATCTGTCGGCAATATGCCGTGCCAACACTTCGGGACACACGGAATAGAAACTCTCTGATAAACAAAAAAATATATATTTATAAGACAAATTAAGTAGATAAATCGTAAACCATGAATAATATACCGTGGTCTAAGAGAATTCCCATGTCAAATTTTTCGAACAGAATATATCGCATTGTCCAATATTTTCTGATTTTATTAATATGCTGCGTCGTAGTCTTTCCGGACCAAAAAAAAAAACAATTTTCATAAATTCTCATTGGGTAAGGTCATTATTGTGACAATATACAACATTTAATTAGTAACAAGTATATTCTTGTACCTGTGTCGTGTCTTTCGTAAATCGTTTAACATGCTCGAAATAGTATTGCACGTCATTCCTGTCGAATCTTGTTCTTCTCACTGAAATCGGACACATATTATAATGACTAGTGAAATGTATATATTTCAAATTTAATATAGAAAAATATGTCTTCTATAATGTAATAGTTAAAGACGTGGTTGCAGTTTTTCGAAATGACTTCTGAAAGTGTTTTTCGTGAAATGTACCGGACGTATTCTATTATAAAACTACATATTTTCCCACAAAAAAAATTATAATGTTATGCATACCGTTTGTATGTAACATTTTTTGCATAGTCTTGGTTATCGGGGAAATCTGCCGAAAAAGTATTAAGAACATACGTTTAAGTTAAGTTATGACAAAAATGACACGATAACAAGAAAAATACTGACCACCGGTTTTTTCGCCTCGATTCGTTGGGGAATTATTTTCAAATGTTGCACCTATATATGTAATTGTATCGATATAAATAAAACAAAACTAGTCACTCGTGTAATAATAGGCTTACTTTTTTAAATGTCACGTGTATCCATTGAGAAACAAACGTCAAATGCGTATCGATTTGCAATTCAATGCACGTGTATAAAATTTCAATTTTGTCATAATTGCCGGTGAACTGAATCAAAGCTCTCTGAAATATCAAAAAAAGTTTTTAATAATATACGTTATAATTTCGTGATAACCCGATCAATTTATACTGACCACTGGTTTTTTCTCTTCGATAGGCAGTGGAATTATGTTCAAATGTTGCACCTACATATGTTATTGTATCGATATAAATAAAACAAAACTAGTCACTCGTGTAATAGGCTTACTTTTTTAAATGTCACGTGTATCCATTGTGAAACGAATGTCAAATGCGCGTCGATTCGTAATTCAATGAACGTGTATAAGATTTCAATTTTCTCGAAATCTGGGGTAAATGGCATACACGGAAGCAAGGCGTCCGTTAATTGTACGTCCGTGACAATCGCAGAATCGCATTTTGTACGTTTTTCACTTGTACATTTTCTGTGCATATATTTCGAGCATTCTATAATATGGAAAATTATATTAGTTTGTTCAATAGCGTTATATTGTAATATCGATTATAGTATACCGGTGCATTTTTCCAGCCGCCACCAGCCCCAGTGCCTTTTGCATACATAACACCTTTTGGCTATGTTCCTGATGAACCGGTTTTTCTTTCGTTTTCTTTGCAGGTGTTCGCAACTAAAAGACAACGAAAAAAAGTGGTTAAATTTTAAACATTTCCAAGATTTCGGTTTTTTAGTACTTAATCGGTTCCGTTTTCTGTCCAACCGTCGCCGGCCCGGGTGTAGCCTCGATTGTGCGCTCACGGGACAACTCTGAGCCCTCGATATCCCCCCCGCTCGATTTACTCGTAGACAATTTGTCCGCGAGATTGCCACCCTTTGGTAAAAGGGAAGCCCTCAAGCCATGGTCCGTATCAGTCCAAAAATCTCCGATTTTGCCGTTTCCGTTTTCCAGTTTTTTATCCAAATCAGTCCGTTTCGTAGAATTATAATTGTTTTTCATCATGTTTAATCCCACGAGTTAGCATGAAAGGTGCGTCGCCCCGCAGCAGTGCAGCGTACTGCGGAGAGGGCTTATCGCCAGAAAATTACGTAAGACAGGTTTTCCCGGGCCCAACCAATAAAGGTCATGCCCGGCCACTCCCGGCCAAGACTTACCACCTCAATCACGGTTCTCAGAGGTTAAGTGGGAGCAGGTTTTTCGTCTCCGACAGGTATGCTCAGGCCTGCCCGTCCCTAGTCAATAAGCCCAGGGTACAGGTTTCGAGGCTAGTCCCAACTAACAAAAGTAAGGACTGGCCGGGGACCCAGACCCTACTAACCAAAGTAAGGACTGGCCAGAGCCGACTAATAAAAGTAAGGACTGCCCAAGGACCGCTTAGTAAGACTCAGCGAAGAGCCCGCAAGCCCCCACACCACGACAAGGTGGGTCCAATTGAGGGGGAAGGGGTAACATATATAAATATGTACCGCGTTAGCCGCATGATCCAGTATTATAAAACAACCTATAAAATATTAAAATAGTCATATTAATTCGTGTCGATAAATTAAAAGAAAACGATTAAACGTACACACTGTTTTTATTTCAATGTTTCTCGTTCGATGGTTTCGCCCAGACTGAAGTCAATTTGAAATGTGGCTTAGGAGTTCGGACGGTTGTGTATTTCGTCCTCTCTTGGCAACCGTAACTATGTATAATATAAATATTATTGTGGCCTGCTAATATAATTCTTACATTTTTTTTAAAAAAATCAAAATTTGCACATCAAAATAGAAAAAATTATTCGAGACTAACCTATATTATATCATTAAGTACAACGTTTGATGAACCTGTGCTTCCGGAGTTTAGACGGTCGATTGGGTTAGGTTAGCAAATGTTTCATTTTTTAATATTTATATAAATTTGGGCCACTAATATTTAAATTTCATTGATCATCTAATCACCCGGTAATATAGTATAATATTGCCGTCACAACCGAAAATCGCTGTAATTTCAAAAAAATTAAAAATAATTAAAGTGCATAAAACAAAAAACAATTCTTAAAAAATTAGTTTATGCTATAGCTGTGGTATCTTATCCATGTCTTTTACTCCGCGGTCATTTATATTGTGTGGTTCTGTAATCATCCGTATGCGTGGCAGTGTAATCGTCCATGGGTTCGGTCTTGGATAGAGAAACCCTCGTTAGTAATATAAATAGGAATCGATCATTGACAGTAACCCGGCACATTGTATTGTTTCACATTACTCAAATTGGCTCAATAAAAAAAATGGGGCTTGATACAATTTGAAATGTTTTAAAAAAATCTAACTAAAGAACACTGTTGTGGAATTATGTTTCGAGTTAATAAAATTCTCTTCAAATATTATACGTTGGAAACCGATTTTTCCAGCTATAAGCAAGCACTGAAAAATTAAGTGAAAACTGTATCAATACACAAATGTGTATATTATTTACAGTGTACAATATTTGGCACAACAGACCTCTTTCTTGTCAATCGTGCGTGGTAAATGTAGCACTAATTTTGGGGCTATTGATCTCGCTATCTTGGCGATATTTTCGCCGCCCCCGTTGGCCTCGCACATGGACGAGAGACTGTAGACCTCCCGTGCAAGATACTCCGGTCCACCCCACGGTGGCGACATAAACACAATATCAGCATGTTGTCCGACAATTGAAAAATAGTCTTGGACTTTGAATTCAATTTTGTCCCGACACCCGTAAATTGTAGAATTTTGTCGGGCCATACTAATTTTCGTCTCATCAAAGTCAGATGCGACCACTGTATACAACAAACGTACAAACGCGTTACAAACAATTAAACTATAATAAATATTATGTATAATTTCGTACCATTTCGACACGTTCTGGTAAACTGTATGACGTTTCCGCCAGCACCGCAAAATGGGTCCATTATGGAGGCACATTTACATCTGTCGGCAATATGCCGTGCCAACACTTCGGGACACACGGAATAGAAACTCTCTGATAAACAAAAAAATATATATTTATAAGACAAATTAAGTAGATAAATCGTAAACCATGAATAATATACCGTGGTCTAAGAGAATTCCCATGTCAAATTTTTCGAACAGAATATATCGCATTGTCCAATATTTTCTGATTTTATTAATATGCTGCGTCGTAGTCTTTCCGGACCAAAAAAAAAAACAATTTTCATAAATTCTCATTGGGTAAGGTCATTATTGTGACAATATACAACATTTAATTAGTAACAAGTATATTCTTGTACCTGTGTCGTGTCTTTCGTAAATCGTTTAACATGCTCGAAATAGTATTGCACGTCATTCCTGTCGAATCTTGTTCTTCTCACTGAAATCGGACACATATTATAATGACTAGTGAAATGTATATATTTCAAATTTAATATAGAAAAATATGTCTTCTATAATGTAATAGTTAAAGACGTGGTTGCAGTTTTTCGAAATGACTTCTGAAAGTGTTTTTCGTGAAATGTACCGGACGTATTCTATTATAAAACTACATATTTTCCCACAAAAAAAATTATAATGTTATGCATACCGTTTGTATGTAACATTTTTTGCATAGTCTTGGTTATCGGGGAAATCTGCCGAAAAAGTATTAAGAACATACGTTTAAGTTAAGTTATGACAAAAATGACACGATAACAAGAAAAATACTGACCACCGGTTTTTTCGCCTCGATTCGTTGGGGAATTATTTTCAAATGTTGCACCTATATATGTAATTGTATCGATATAAATAAAACAAAACTAGTCACTCGTGTAATAATAGGCTTACTTTTTTAAATGTCACGTGTATCCATTGAGAAACAAACGTCAAATGCGTATCGATTTGCAATTCAATGCACGTGTATAAAATTTCAATTTTGTCATAATTGCCGGTGAACTGAATCAAAGCTCTCTGAAATATCAAAAAAAGTTTTTAATAATATACGTTATAATTTCGTGATAACCCGATCAATTTATACTGACCACTGGTTTTTTCTCTTCGATAGGCAGTGGAATTATGTTCAAATGTTGCACCTACATATGTTATTGTATCGATATAAATAAAACAAAACTAGTCACTCGTGTAATAGGCTTACTTTTTTAAATGTCACGTGTATCCATTGTGAAACGAATGTCAAATGCGCGTCGATTCGTAATTCAATGAACGTGTATAAGATTTCAATTTTCTCGAAATCTGGGGTAAATGGCATACACGGAAGCAAGGCGTCCGTTAATTGTACGTCCGTGACAATCGCAGAATCGCATTTTGTACGTTTTTCACTTGTACATTTTCTGTGCATATATTTCGAGCATTCTATAATATGGAAAATTATATTAGTTTGTTCAATAGCGTTATATTGTAATATCGATTATAGTATACCGGTGCATTTTTCCAGCCGCCACCAGCCCCAGTGCCTTTTGCATACATAACACCTTTTGGCTATGTTCCTGATGAACCGGTTTTTCTTTCGTTTTCTTTGCAGGTGTTCGCAACTAAAAGACAACGAAAAAAAGTGGTTAAATTTTAAACATTTCCAAGATTTCGGTTTTTTAGTACTTAATCGGTTCCGTTTTCTGTCCAACCGTCGCCGGCCCGGGTGTAGCCTCGATTGTGCGCTCACGGGACAACTCTGAGCCCTCGATATCCCCCCCGCTCGATTTACTCGTAGACAATTTGTCCGCGAGATTGCCACCCTTTGGTAAAAGGGAAGCCCTCAAGCCATGGTCCGTATCAGTCCAAAAATCTCCGATTTTGCCGTTTCCGTTTTCCAGTTTTTTATCCAAATCAGTCCGTTTCGTAGAATTATAATTGTTTTTCATCATGTTTAATCCCACGAGTTAGCATGAAAGGTGCGTCGCCCCGCAGCAGTGCAGCGTACTGCGGAGAGGGCTTATCGCCAGAAAATTACGTAAGACAGGTTTTCCCGGGCCCAACCAATAAAGGTCATGCCCGGCCACTCCCGGCCAAGACTTACCACCTCAATCACGGTTCTCAGAGGTTAAGTGGGAGCAGGTTTTTCGTCTCCGACAGGTATGCTCAGGCCTGCCCGTCCCTAGTCAATAAGCCCAGGGTACAGGTTTCGAGGCTAGTCCCAACTAACAAAAGTAAGGACTGGCCGGGGACCCAGACCCTACTAACCAAAGTAAGGACTGGCCAGAGCCGACTAATAAAAGTAAGGACTGCCCAAGGACCGCTTAGTAAGACTCAGCGAAGAGCCCGCAAGCCCCCACACCACGACAAGGTGGGTCCAATTGAGGGGGAAGGGGTAACATATATAAATATGTACCGCGTTAGCCGCATGATCCAGTATTATAAAACAACCTATAAAATATTAAAATAGTCATATTAATTCGTGTCGATAAATTAAAAGAAAACGATTAAACGTACACACTGTTTTTATTTCAATGTTTCTCGTTCGATGGTTTCGCCCAGACTGAAGTCAATTTGAAATGTGGCTTAGGAGTTCGGACGGTTGTGTATTTCGTCCTCTCTTGGCAACCGTAACTATGTATAATATAAATATTATTGTGGCCTGCTAATATAATTCTTACATTTTTTTTAAAAAAATCAAAATTTGCACATCAAAATAGAAAAAATTATTCGAGACTAACCTATATTATATCATTAAGTACAACGTTTGATGAACCTGTGCTTCCGGAGTTTAGACGGTCGATTGGGTTAGGTTAGCAAATGTTTCATTTTTTAATATTTATATAAATTTGGGCCACTAATATTTAAATTTCATTGATCATCTAATCACCCGGTAATATAGTATAATATTGCCGTCACAACCGAAAATCGCTGTAATTTCAAAAAAATTAAAAATAATTAAAGTGCATAAAACAAAAAACAATTCTTAAAAAATTAGTTTATGCTATAGCTGTGGTATCTTATCCATGTCTTTTACTCCGCGGTCATTTATATTGTGTGGTTCTGTAATCATCCGTATGCGTGGCAGTGTAATCGTCCATGGGTTCGGTCTTGGATAGAGAAACCCTCGTTAGTAATATAAATAGGAATCGATCATTGACAGTAACCCGGCACATTGTATTGTTTCACATTACTCAAATTGGCTCAATAAAAAAAATGGGGCTTGATACAATTTGAAATGTTTTAAAAAAATCTAACTAAAGAACACTGTTGTGGAATTATGTTTCGAGTTAATAAAATTCTCTTCAAATATTATACGTTGGAAACCGATTTTTCCAGCTATAAGCAAGCACTGAAAAATTAAGTGAAAACTGTATCAATACACAAATGTGTATATTATTTACAGTGTACAATATTTGGCACAACAGACCTCTTTCTTGTCAATCGTGCGTGGTAAATGTAGCACTAATTTTGGGGCTATTGATCTCGCTATCTTGGCGATATTTTCGCCGCCCCCGTTGGCCTCGCACATGGACGAGAGACTGTAGACCTCCCGTGCAAGATACTCCGGTCCACCCCACGGTGGCGACATAAACACAATATCAGCATGTTGTCCGACAATTGAAAAATAGTCTTGGACTTTGAATTCAATTTTGTCCCGACACCCGTAAATTGTAGAATTTTGTCGGGCCATACTAATTTTCGTCTCATCAAAGTCAGATGCGACCACTGTATACAACAAACGTACAAACGCGTTACAAACAATTAAACTATAATACATATTATGTATAATTTCGTACCATTTCGACACGTTCTGGTAAACTGTATGACGTTTCCGCCAGCACCGCAAAATGGGTCCATTATGGAGGCACATTTACATCTGTCGGCAATATGCCGTGCCAACACTTCGGGACACACGGAATAGAAACTCTCTGATAAACAAAAAAATATATATTTATAAGACAAATTAAGTAGATAAATCGTAAACCATGAATAATATACCGTGGTCTAAGAGAATTCCCATGTCAAATTTTTCGAACAGAATATATCGCATTGTCCAATATTTTCTGATTTTATTAATATGCTGCGTCGTAGTCTTTCCGGACCAAAAAAAAAAACAATTTTCATAAATTCTCATTGGGTAAGGTCATTATTGTGACAATATACAACATTTAATTAGTAACAAGTATATTCTTGTACCTGTGTCGTGTCTTTCGTAAATCGTTTAACATGCTCGAAATAGTATTGCACGTCATTCCTGTCGAATCTTGTTCTTCTCACTGAAATCGGACACATATTATAATGACTAGTGAAATGTATATATTTCAAATTTAATATAGAAAAATATGTCTTCTATAATGTAATAGTTAAAGACGTGGTTGCAGTTTTTCGAAATGACTTCTGAAAGTGTTTTTCGTGAAATGTACCGGACGTATTCTATTATAAAACTACATATTTTCCCACAAAAAAAATTATAATGTTATGCATACCGTTTGTATGTAACATTTTTTGCATAGTCTTGGTTATCGGGGAAATCTGCCGAAAAAGTATTAAGAACATACGTTTAAGTTAAGTTATGACAAAAATGACACGATAACAAGAAAAATACTGACCACCGGTTTTTTCGCCTCGATTCGTTGGGGAATTATTTTCAAATGTTGCACCTATATATGTAATTGTATCGATATAAATAAAACAAAACTAGTCACTCGTGTAATAATAGGCTTACTTTTTTAAATGTCACGTGTATCCATTGAGAAACAAACGTCAAATGCGTATCGATTTGCAATTCAATGCACGTGTATAAAATTTCAATTTTGTCATAATTGCCGGTGAACTGAATCAAAGCTCTCTGAAATATCAAAAAAAGTTTTTAATAATATACGTTATAATTTCGTGATAACCCGATCAATTTATACTGACCACTGGTTTTTTCTCTTCGATAGGCAGTGGAATTATGTTCAAATGTTGCACCTACATATGTTATTGTATCGATATAAATAAAACAAAACTAGTCACTCGTGTAATAGGCTTACTTTTTTAAATGTCACGTGTATCCATTGTGAAACGAATGTCAAATGCGCGTCGATTCGTAATTCAATGAACGTGTATAAGATTTCAATTTTCTCGAAATCTGGGGTAAATGGCATACACGGAAGCAAGGCGTCCGTTAATTGTACGTCCGTGACAATCGCAGAATCGCATTTTGTACGTTTTTCACTTGTACATTTTCTGTGCATATATTTCGAGCATTCTATAATATGGAAAATTATATTAGTTTGTTCAATAGCGTTATATTGTAATATCGATTATAGTATACCGGTGCATTTTTCCAGCCGCCACCAGCCCCAGTGCCTTTTGCATACATAACACCTTTTGGCTATGTTCCTGATGAACCGGTTTTTCTTTCGTTTTCTTTGCAGGTGTTCGCAACTAAAAGACAACGAAAAAAAGTGGTTAAATTTTAAACATTTCCAAGATTTCGGTTTTTTAGTACTTAATCGGTTCCGTTTTCTGTCCAACCGTCGCCGGCCCGGGTGTAGCCTCGATTGTGCGCTCACGGGACAACTCTGAGCCCTCGATATCCCCCCCGCTCGATTTACTCGTAGACAATTTGTCCGCGAGATTGCCACCCTTTGGTAAAAGGGAAGCCCTCAAGCCATGGTCCGTATCAGTCCAAAAATCTCCGATTTTGCCGTTTCCGTTTTCCAGTTTTTTATCCAAATCAGTCCGTTTCGTAGAATTATAATTGTTTTTCATCATGTTTAATCCCACGAGTTAGCATGAAAGGTGCGTCGCCCCGCAGCAGTGCAGCGTACTGCGGAGAGGGCTTATCGCCAGAAAATTACGTAAGACAGGTTTTCCCGGGCCCAACCAATAAAGGTCATGCCCGGCCACTCCCGGCCAAGACTTACCACCTCAATCACGGTTCTCAGAGGTTAAGTGGGAGCAGGTTTTTCGTCTCCGACAGGTATGCTCAGGCCTGCCCGTCCCTAGTCAATAAGCCCAGGGTACAGGTTTCGAGGCTAGTCCCAACTAACAAAAGTAAGGACTGGCCGGGGACCCAGACCCTACTAACCAAAGTAAGGACTGGCCAGAGCCGACTAATAAAAGTAAGGACTGCCCAAGGACCGCTTAGTAAGACTCAGCGAAGAGCCCGCAAGCCCCCACACCACGACAAGGTGGGTCCAATTGAGGGGGAAGGGGTAACATATATAAATATGTACCGCGTTAGCCGCATGATCCAGTATTATAAAACAACCTATAAAATATTAAAATAGTCATATTAATTCGTGTCGATAAATTAAAAGAAAACGATTAAACGTACACACTGTTTTTATTTCAATGTTTCTCGTTCGATGGTTTCGCCCAGACTGAAGTCAATTTGAAATGTGGCTTAGGAGTTCGGACGGTTGTGTATTTCGTCCTCTCTTGGCAACCGTAACTATGTATAATATAAATATTATTGTGGCCTGCTAATATAATTCTTACATTTTTTTTAAAAAAATCAAAATTTGCACATCAAAATAGAAAAAATTATTCGAGACTAACCTATATTATATCATTAAGTACAACGTTTGATGAACCTGTGCTTCCGGAGTTTAGACGGTCGATTGGGTTAGGTTAGCAAATGTTTCATTTTTTAATATTTATATAAATTTGGGCCACTAATATTTAAATTTCATTGATCATCTAATCACCCGGTAATATAGTATAATATTGCCGTCACAACCGAAAATCGCTGTAATTTCAAAAAAATTAAAAATAATTAAAGTGCATAAAACAAAAAACAATTCTTAAAAAATTAGTTTATGCTATAGCTGTGGTATCTTATCCATGTCTTTTACTCCGCGGTCATTTATATTGTGTGGTTCTGTAATCATCCGTATGCGTGGCAGTGTAATCGTCCATGGGTTCGGTCTTGGATAGAGAAACCCTCGTTAGTAATATAAATAGGAATCGATCATTGACAGTAACCCGGCACATTGTATTGTTTCACATTACTCAAATTGGCTCAATAAAAAAAATGGGGCTTGATACAATTTGAAATGTTTTAAAAAAATCTAACTAAAGAACACTGTTGTGGAATTATGTTTCGAGTTAATAAAATTCTCTTCAAATATTATACGTTGGAAACCGATTTTTCCAGCTATAAGCAAGCACTGAAAAATTAAGTGAAAACTGTATCAATACACAAATGTGTATATTATTTACAGTGTACAATATTTGGCACAACAGACCTCTTTCTTGTCAATCGTGCGTGGTAAATGTAGCACTAATTTTGGGGCTATTGATCTCGCTATCTTGGCGATATTTTCGCCGCCCCCGTTGGCCTCGCACATGGACGAGAGACTGTAGACCTCCCGTGCAAGATACTCCGGTCCACCCCACGGTGGCGACATAAACACAATATCAGCATGTTGTCCGACAATTGAAAAATAGTCTTGGACTTTGAATTCAATTTTGTCCCGACACCCGTAAATTGTAGAATTTTGTCGGGCCATACTAATTTTCGTCTCATCAAAGTCAGATGCGACCACTGTATACAACAAACGTACAAACGCGTTACAAACAATTAAACTATAATAAATATTATGTATAATTTCGTACCATTTCGACACGTTCTGGTAAACTGTATGACGTTTCCGCCAGCACCGCAAAATGGGTCCATTATGGAGGCACATTTACATCTGTCGGCAATATGCCGTGCCAACACTTCGGGACACACGGAATAGAAACTCTCTGATAAACAAAAAAATATATATTTATAAGACAAATTAAGTAGATAAATCGTAAACCATGAATAATATACCGTGGTCTAAGAGAATTCCCATGTCAAATTTTTCGAACAGAATATATCGCATTGTCCAATATTTTCTGATTTTATTAATATGCTGCGTCGTAGTCTTTCCGGACCAAAAAAAAAAACAATTTTCATAAATTCTCATTGGGTAAGGTCATTATTGTGACAATATACAACATTTAATTAGTAACAAGTATATTCTTGTACCTGTGTCGTGTCTTTCGTAAATCGTTTAACATGCTCGAAATAGTATTGCACGTCATTCCTGTCGAATCTTGTTCTTCTCACTGAAATCGGACACATATTATAATGACTAGTGAAATGTATATATTTCAAATTTAATATAGAAAAATATGTCTTCTATAATGTAATAGTTAAAGACGTGGTTGCAGTTTTTCGAAATGACTTCTGAAAGTGTTTTTCGTGAAATGTACCGGACGTATTCTATTATAAAACTACATATTTTCCCACAAAAAAAATTATAATGTTATGCATACCGTTTGTATGTAACATTTTTTGCATAGTCTTGGTTATCGGGGAAATCTGCCGAAAAAGTATTAAGAACATACGTTTAAGTTAAGTTATGACAAAAATGACACGATAACAAGATAAATACTGACCACCGGTTTTTTCGCCTCGATTCGTTGGGGAATTATTTTCAAATGTTGCACCTATATATGTAATTGTATCGATATAAATAAAACAAAACTAGTCACTCGTGTAATAATAGGCTTACTTTTTTAAATGTCACGTGTATCCATTGAGAAACAAACGTCAAATGCGTATCGATTTGCAATTCAATGCACGTGTATAAAATTTCAATTTTGTCATAATTGCCGGTGAACTGAATCAAAGCTCTCTGAAATATCAAAAAAAGTTTTTAATAATATACGTTATAATTTCGTGATAACCCGATCAATTTATACTGACCACTGGTTTTTTCTCTTCGATAGGCAGTGGAATTATGTTCAAATGTTGCACCTACATATGTTATTGTATCGATATAAATAAAACAAAACTAGTCACTCGTGTAATAGGCTTACTTTTTTAAATGTCACGTGTATCCATTGTGAAACGAATGTCAAATGCGCGTCGATTCGTAATTCAATGAACGTGTATAAGATTTCAATTTTCTCGAAATCTGGGGTAAATGGCATACACGGAAGCAAGGCGTCCGTTAATTGTACGTCCGTGACAATCGCAGAATCGCATTTTGTACGTTTTTCACTTGTACATTTTCTGTGCATATATTTCGAGCATTCTATAATATGGAAAATTATATTAGTTTGTTCAATAGCGTTATATTGTAATATCGATTATAGTATACCGGTGCATTTTTCCAGCCGCCACCAGCCCCAGTGCCTTTTGCATACATAACACCTTTTGGCTATGTTCCTGATGAACCGGTTTTTCTTTCGTTTTCTTTGCAGGTGTTCGCAACTAAAAGACAACGAAAAAAAGTGGTTAAATTTTAAACATTTCCAAGATTTCGGTTTTTTAGTACTTAATCGGTTCCGTTTTCTGTCCAACCGTCGCCGGCCCGGGTGTAGCCTCGATTGTGCGCTCACGGGACAACTCTGAGCCCTCGATATCCCCCCCGCTCGATTTACTCGTAGACAATTTGTCCGCGAGATTGCCACCCTTTGGTAAAAGGGAAGCCCTCAAGCCATGGTCCGTATCAGTCCAAAAATCTCCGATTTTGCCGTTTCCGTTTTCCAGTTTTTTATCCAAATCAGTCCGTTTCGTAGAATTATAATTGTTTTTCATCATGTTTAATCCCACGAGTTAGCATGAAAGGTGCGTCGCCCCGCAGCAGTGCAGCGTACTGCGGAGAGGGCTTATCGCCAGAAAATTACGTAAGACAGGTTTTCCCGGGCCCAACCAATAAAGGTCATGCCCGGCCACTCCCGGCCAAGACTTACCACCTCAATCACGGTTCTCAGAGGTTAAGTGGGAGCAGGTTTTTCGTCTCCGACAGGTATGCTCAGGCCTGCCCGTCCCTAGTCAATAAGCCCAGGGTACAGGTTTCGAGGCTAGTCCCAACTAACAAAAGTAAGGACTGGCCGGGGACCCAGACCCTACTAACCAAAGTAAGGACTGGCCAGAGCCGACTAATAAAAGTAAGGACTGCCCAAGGACCGCTTAGTAAGACTCAGCGAAGAGCCCGCAAGCCCCCACACCACGACAAGGTGGGTCCAATTGAGGGGGAAGGGGTAACATATATAAATATGTACCGCGTTAGCCGCATGATCCAGTATTATAAAACAACCTATAAAATATTAAAATAGTCATATTAATTCGTGTCGATAAATTAAAAGAAAACGATTAAACGTACACACTGTTTTTATTTCAATGTTTCTCGTTCGATGGTTTCGCCCAGACTGAAGTCAATTTGAAATGTGGCTTAGGAGTTCGGACGGTTGTGTATTTCGTCCTCTCTTGGCAACCGTAACTATGTATAATATAAATATTATTGTGGCCTGCTAATATAATTCTTACATTTTTTTTAAAAAAATCAAAATTTGCACATCAAAATAGAAAAAATTATTCGAGACTAACCTATATTATATCATTAAGTACAACGTTTGATGAACCTGTGCTTCCGGAGTTTAGACGGTCGATTGGGTTAGGTTAGCAAATGTTTCATTTTTTAATATTTATATAAATTTGGGCCACTAATATTTAAATTTCATTGATCATCTAATCACCCGGTAATATAGTATAATATTGCCGTCACAACCGAAAATCGCTGTAATTTCAAAAAAATTAAAAATAATTAAAGTGCATAAAACAAAAAACAATTCTTAAAAAATTAGTTTATGCTATAGCTGTGGTATCTTATCCATGTCTTTTACTCCGCGGTCATTTATATTGTGTGGTTCTGTAATCATCCGTATGCGTGGCAGTGTAATCGTCCATGGGTTCGGTCTTGGATAGAGAAACCCTCGTTAGTAATATAAATAGGAATCGATCATTGACAGTAACCCGGCACATTGTATTGTTTCACATTACTCAAATTGGCTCAATAAAAAAAATGGGGCTTGATACAATTTGAAATGTTTTAAAAAAATCTAACTAAAGAACACTGTTGTGGAATTATGTTTCGAGTTAATAAAATTCTCTTCAAATATTATACGTTGGAAACCGATTTTTCCAGCTATAAGCAAGCACTGAAAAATTAAGTGAAAACTGTATCAATACACAAATGTGTATATTATTTACAGTGTACAATATTTGGCACAACAGACCTCTTTCTTGTCAATCGTGCGTGGTAAATGTAGCACTAATTTTGGGGCTATTGATCTCGCTATCTTGGCGATATTTTCGCCGCCCCCGTTGGCCTCGCACATGGACGAGAGACTGTAGACCTCCCGTGCAAGATACTCCGGTCCACCCCACGGTGGCGACATAAACACAATATCAGCATGTTGTCCGACAATTGAAAAATAGTCTTGGACTTTGAATTCAATTTTGTCCCGACACCCGTAAATTGTAGAATTTTGTCGGGCCATACTAATTTTCGTCTCATCAAAGTCAGATGCGACCACTGTATACAACAAACGTACAAACGCGTTACAAACAATTAAACTATAATAAATATTATGTATAATTTCGTACCATTTCGACACGTTCTGGTAAACTGTATGACGTTTCCGCCAGCACCGCAAAATGGGTCCATTATGGAGGCACATTTACATCTGTCGGCAATATGCCGTGCCAACACTTCGGGACACACGGAATAGAAACTCTCTGATAAACAAAAAAATATATATTTATAAGACAAATTAAGTAGATAAATCGTAAACCATGAATAATATACCGTGGTCTAAGAGAATTCCCATGTCAAATTTTTCGAACAGAATATATCGCATTGTCCAATATTTTCTGATTTTATTAATATGCTGCGTCGTAGTCTTTCCGGACCAAAAAAAAAAACAATTTTCATAAATTCTCATTGGGTAAGGTCATTATTGTGACAATATACAACATTTAATTAGTAACAAGTATATTCTTGTACCTGTGTCGTGTCTTTCGTAAATCGTTTAACATGCTCGAAATAGTATTGCACGTCATTCCTGTCGAATCTTGTTCTTCTCACTGAAATCGGACACATATTATAATGACTAGTGAAATGTATATATTTCAAATTTAATATAGAAAAATATGTCTTCTATAATGTAATAGTTAAAGACGTGGTTGCAGTTTTTCGAAATGACTTCTGAAAGTGTTTTTCGTGAAATGTACCGGACGTATTCTATTATAAAACTACATATTTTCCCACAAAAAAAATTATAATGTTATGCATACCGTTTGTATGTAACATTTTTTGCATAGTCTTGGTTATCGGGGAAATCTGCCGAAAAAGTATTAAGAACATACGTTTAAGTTAAGTTATGACAAAAATGACACGATAACAAGATAAATACTGACCACCGGTTTTTTCGCCTCGATTCGTTGGGGAATTATTTTCAAATGTTGCACCTATATATGTAATTGTATCGATATAAATAAAACAAAACTAGTCACTCGTGTAATAATAGGCTTACTTTTTTAAATGTCACGTGTATCCATTGAGAAACAAACGTCAAATGCGTATCGATTTGCAATTCAATGCACGTGTATAAAATTTCAATTTTGTCATAATTGCCGGTGAACTGAATCAAAGCTCTCTGAAATATCAAAAAAAGTTTTTAATAATATACGTTATAATTTCGTGATAACCCGATCAATTTATACTGACCACTGGTTTTTTCTCTTCGATAGGCAGTGGAATTATGTTCAAATGTTGCACCTACATATGTTATTGTATCGATATAAATAAAACAAAACTAGTCACTCGTGTAATAGGCTTACTTTTTTAAATGTCACGTGTATCCATTGTGAAACGAATGTCAAATGCGCGTCGATTCGTAATTCAATGAACGTGTATAAGATTTCAATTTTCTCGAAATCTGGGGTAAATGGCATACACGGAAGCAAGGCGTCCGTTAATTGTACGTCCGTGACAATCGCAGAATCGCATTTTGTACGTTTTTCACTTGTACATTTTCTGTGCATATATTTCGAGCATTCTATAATATGGAAAATTATATTAGTTTGTTCAATAGCGTTATATTGTAATATCGATTATAGTATACCGGTGCATTTTTCCAGCCGCCACCAGCCCCAGTGCCTTTTGCATACATAACACCTTTTGGCTATGTTCCTGATGAACCGGTTTTTCTTTCGTTTTCTTTGCAGGTGTTCGCAACTAAAAGACAACGAAAAAAAGTGGTTAAATTTTAAACATTTCCAAGATTTCGGTTTTTTAGTACTTAATCGGTTCCGTTTTCTGTCCAACCGTCGCCGGCCCGGGTGTAGCCTCGATTGTGCGCTCACGGGACAACTCTGAGCCCTCGATATCCCCCCCGCTCGATTTACTCGTAGACAATTTGTCCGCGAGATTGCCACCCTTTGGTAAAAGGGAAGCCCTCAAGCCATGGTCCGTATCAGTCCAAAAATCTCCGATTTTGCCGTTTCCGTTTTCCAGTTTTTTATCCAAATCAGTCCGTTTCGTAGAATTATAATTGTTTTTCATCATGTTTAATCCCACGAGTTAGCATGAAAGGTGCGTCGCCCCGCAGCAGTGCAGCGTACTG
Organism: Tuberolachnus salignus; assembly: GCA_956483605.1. Lineage (NCBI taxonomy): Eukaryota > Metazoa > Arthropoda > Insecta > Hemiptera > Aphididae > Tuberolachnus > Tuberolachnus salignus. The sequence goes on from OY101434.1 coordinate 177,668, forward strand.
CGGAGAGGGCTTATCGCCAGAAAATTACGTAAGACAGGTTTTCCCGGGCCCAACCAATAAAGGTCATGCCCGGCCACTCCCGGCCAAGACTTACCACCTCAATCACGGTTCTCAGAGGTTAAGTGGGAGCAGGTTTTTCGTCTCCGACAGGTATGCTCAGGCCTGCCCGTCCCTAGTCAATAAGCCCAGGGTACAGGTTTCGAGGCTAGTCCCAACTAACAAAAGTAAGGACTGGCCGGGGACCCAGACCCTACTAACCAAAGTAAGGACTGGCCAGAGCCGACTAATAAAAGTAAGGACTGCCCAAGGACCGCTTAGTAAGACTCAGCGAAGAGCCCGCAAGCCCCCACACCACGACAAGGTGGGTCCAATTGAGGGGGAAGGGGTAACATATATAAATATGTACCGCGTTAGCCGCATGATCCAGTATTATAAAACAACCTATAAAATATTAAAATAGTCATATTAATTCGTGTCGATAAATTAAAAGAAAACGATTAAACGTACACACTGTTTTTATTTCAATGTTTCTCGTTCGATGGTTTCGCCCAGACTGAAGTCAATTTGAAATGTGGCTTAGGAGTTCGGACGGTTGTGTATTTCGTCCTCTCTTGGCAACCGTAACTATGTATAATATAAATATTATTGTGGCCTGCTAATATAATTCTTACATTTTTTTTAAAAAAATCAAAATTTGCACATCAAAATAGAAAAAATTATTCGAGACTAACCTATATTATATCATTAAGTACAACGTTTGATGAACCTGTGCTTCCGGAGTTTAGACGGTCGATTGGGTTAGGTTAGCAAATGTTTCATTTTTTAATATTTATATAAATTTGGGCCACTAATATTTAAATTTCATTGATCATCTAATCACCCGGTAATATAGTATAATATTGCCGTCACAACCGAAAATCGCTGTAATTTCAAAAAAATTAAAAATAATTAAAGTGCATAAAACAAAAAACAATTCTTAAAAAATTAGTTTATGCTATAGCTGTGGTATCTTATCCATGTCTTTTACTCCGCGGTCATTTATATTGTGTGGTTCTGTAATCATCCGTATGCGTGGCAGTGTAATCGTCCATGGGTTCGGTCTTGGATAGAGAAACCCTCGTTAGTAATATAAATAGGAATCGATCATTGACAGTAACCCGGCACATTGTATTGTTTCACATTACTCAAATTGGCTCAATAAAAAAAATGGGGCTTGATACAATTTGAAATGTTTTAAAAAAATCTAACTAAAGAACACTGTTGTGGAATTATGTTTCGAGTTAATAAAATTCTCTTCAAATATTATACGTTGGAAACCGATTTTTCCAGCTATAAGCAAGCACTGAAAAATTAAGTGAAAACTGTATCAATACACAAATGTGTATATTATTTACAGTGTACAATATTTGGCACAACAGACCTCTTTCTTGTCAATCGTGCGTGGTAAATGTAGCACTAATTTTGGGGCTATTGATCTCGCTATCTTGGCGATATTTTCGCCGCCCCCGTTGGCCTCGCACATGGACGAGAGACTGTAGACCTCCCGTGCAAGATACTCCGGTCCACCCCACGGTGGCGACATAAACACAATATCAGCATGTTGTCCGACAATTGAAAAATAGTCTTGGACTTTGAATTCAATTTTGTCCCGACACCCGTAAATTGTAGAATTTTGTCGGGCCATACTAATTTTCGTCTCATCAAAGTCAGATGCGACCACTGTATACAACAAACGTACAAACGCGTTACAAACAATTAAACTATAATAAATATTATGTATAATTTCGTACCATTTCGACACGTTCTGGTAAACTGTATGACGTTTCCGCCAGCACCGCAAAATGGGTCCATTATGGAGGCACATTTACATCTGTCGGCAATATGCCGTGCCAACACTTCGGGACACACGGAATAGAAACTCTCTGATAAACAAAAAAATATATATTTATAAGACAAATTAAGTAGATAAATCGTAAACCATGAATAATATACCGTGGTCTAAGAGAATTCCCATGTCAAATTTTTCGAACAGAATATATCGCATTGTCCAATATTTTCTGATTTTATTAATATGCTGCGTCGTAGTCTTTCCGGACCAAAAAAAAAAACAATTTTCATAAATTCTCATTGGGTAAGGTCATTATTGTGACAATATACAACATTTAATTAGTAACAAGTATATTCTTGTACCTGTGTCGTGTCTTTCGTAAATCGTTTAACATGCTCGAAATAGTATTGCACGTCATTCCTGTCGAATCTTGTTCTTCTCACTGAAATCGGACACATATTATAATGACTAGTGAAATGTATATATTTCAAATTTAATATAGAAAAATATGTCTTCTATAATGTAATAGTTAAAGACGTGGTTGCAGTTTTTCGAAATGACTTCTGAAAGTGTTTTTCGTGAAATGTACCGGACGTATTCTATTATAAAACTACATATTTTCCCACAAAAAAAATTATAATGTTATGCATACCGTTTGTATGTAACATTTTTTGCATAGTCTTGGTTATCGGGGAAATCTGCCGAAAAAGTATTAAGAACATACGTTTAAGTTAAGTTATGACAAAAATGACACGATAACAAGATAAATACTGACCACCGGTTTTTTCGCCTCGATTCGTTGGGGAATTATTTTCAAATGTTGCACCTATATATGTAATTGTATCGATATAAATAAAACAAAACTAGTCACTCGTGTAATAATAGGCTTACTTTTTTAAATGTCACGTGTATCCATTGAGAAACAAACGTCAAATGCGTATCGATTTGCAATTCAATGCACGTGTATAAAATTTCAATTTTGTCATAATTGCCGGTGAACTGAATCAAAGCTCTCTGAAATATCAAAAAAAGTTTTTAATAATATACGTTATAATTTCGTGATAACCCGATCAATTTATACTGACCACTGGTTTTTTCTCTTCGATAGGCAGTGGAATTATGTTCAAATGTTGCACCTACATATGTTATTGTATCGATATAAATAAAACAAAACTAGTCACTCGTGTAATAGGCTTACTTTTTTAAATGTCACGTGTATCCATTGTGAAACGAATGTCAAATGCGCGTCGATTCGTAATTCAATGAACGTGTATAAGATTTCAATTTTCTCGAAATCTGGGGTAAATGGCATACACGGAAGCAAGGCGTCCGTTAATTGTACGTCCGTGACAATCGCAGAATCGCATTTTGTACGTTTTTCACTTGTACATTTTCTGTGCATATATTTCGAGCATTCTATAATATGGAAAATTATATTAGTTTGTTCAATAGCGTTATATTGTAATATCGATTATAGTATACCGGTGCATTTTTCCAGCCGCCACCAGCCCCAGTGCCTTTTGCATACATAACACCTTTTGGCTATGTTCCTGATGAACCGGTTTTTCTTTCGTTTTCTTTGCAGGTGTTCGCAACTAAAAGACAACGAAAAAAAGTGGTTAAATTTTAAACATTTCCAAGATTTCGGTTTTTTAGTACTTAATCGGTTCCGTTTTCTGTCCAACCGTCGCCGGCCCGGGTGTAGCCTCGATTGTGCGCTCACGGGACAACTCTGAGCCCTCGATATCCCCCCCGCTCGATTTACTCGTAGACAATTTGTCCGCGAGATTGCCACCCTTTGGTAAAAGGGAAGCCCTCAAGCCATGGTCCGTATCAGTCCAAAAATCTCCGATTTTGCCGTTTCCGTTTTCCAGTTTTTTATCCAAATCAGTCCGTTTCGTAGAATTATAATTGTTTTTCATCATGTTTAATCCCACGAGTTAGCATGAAAGGTGCGTCGCCCCGCAGCAGTGCAGCGTACTGCGGAGAGGGCTTATCGCCAGAAAATTACGTAAGACAGGTTTTCCCGGGCCCAACCAATAAAGGTCATGCCCGGCCACTCCCGGCCAAGACTTACCACCTCAATCACGGTTCTCAGAGGTTAAGTGGGAGCAGGTTTTTCGTCTCCGACAGGTATGCTCAGGCCTGCCCGTCCCTAGTCAATAAGCCCAGGGTACAGGTTTCGAGGCTAGTCCCAACTAACAAAAGTAAGGACTGGCCGGGGACCCAGACCCTACTAACCAAAGTAAGGACTGGCCAGAGCCGACTAATAAAAGTAAGGACTGCCCAAGGACCGCTTAGTAAGACTCAGCGAAGAGCCCGCAAGCCCCCACACCACGACAAGGTGGGTCCAATTGAGGGGGAAGGGGTAACATATATAAATATGTACCGCGTTAGCCGCATGATCCAGTATTATAAAACAACCTATAAAATATTAAAATAGTCATATTAATTCGTGTCGATAAATTAAAAGAAAACGATTAAACGTACACACTGTTTTTATTTCAATGTTTCTCGTTCGATGGTTTCGCCCAGACTGAAGTCAATTTGAAATGTGGCTTAGGAGTTCGGACGGTTGTGTATTTCGTCCTCTCTTGGCAACCGTAACTATGTATAATATAAATATTATTGTGGCCTGCTAATATAATTCTTACATTTTTTTTAAAAAAATCAAAATTTGCACATCAAAATAGAAAAAATTATTCGAGACTAACCTATATTATATCATTAAGTACAACGTTTGATGAACCTGTGCTTCCGGAGTTTAGACGGTCGATTGGGTTAGGTTAGCAAATGTTTCATTTTTTAATATTTATATAAATTTGGGCCACTAATATTTAAATTTCATTGATCATCTAATCACCCGGTAATATAGTATAATATTGCCGTCACAACCGAAAATCGCTGTAATTTCAAAAAAATTAAAAATAATTAAAGTGCATAAAACAAAAAACAATTCTTAAAAAATTAGTTTATGCTATAGCTGTGGTATCTTATCCATGTCTTTTACTCCGCGGTCATTTATATTGTGTGGTTCTGTAATCATCCGTATGCGTGGCAGTGTAATCGTCCATGGGTTCGGTCTTGGATAGAGAAACCCTCGTTAGTAATATAAATAGGAATCGATCATTGACAGTAACCCGGCACATTGTATTGTTTCACATTACTCAAATTGGCTCAATAAAAAAAATGGGGCTTGATACAATTTGAAATGTTTTAAAAAAATCTAACTAAAGAACACTGTTGTGGAATTATGTTTCGAGTTAATAAAATTCTCTTCAAATATTATACGTTGGAAACCGATTTTTCCAGCTATAAGCAAGCACTGAAAAATTAAGTGAAAACTGTATCAATACACAAATGTGTATATTATTTACAGTGTACAATATTTGGCACAACAGACCTCTTTCTTGTCAATCGTGCGTGGTAAATGTAGCACTAATTTTGGGGCTATTGATCTCGCTATCTTGGCGATATTTTCGCCGCCCCCGTTGGCCTCGCACATGGACGAGAGACTGTAGACCTCCCGTGCAAGATACTCCGGTCCACCCCACGGTGGCGACATAAACACAATATCAGCATGTTGTCCGACAATTGAAAAATAGTCTTGGACTTTGAATTCAATTTTGTCCCGACACCCGTAAATTGTAGAATTTTGTCGGGCCATACTAATTTTCGTCTCATCAAAGTCAGATGCGACCACTGTATACAACAAACGTACAAACGCGTTACAAACAATTAAACTATAATAAATATTATGTATAATTTCGTACCATTTCGACACGTTCTGGTAAACTGTATGACGTTTCCGCCAGCACCGCAAAATGGGTCCATTATGGAGGCACATTTACATCTGTCGGCAATATGCCGTGCCAACACTTCGGGACACACGGAATAGAAACTCTCTGATAAACAAAAAAATATATATTTATAAGACAAATTAAGTAGATAAATCGTAAACCATGAATAATATACCGTGGTCTAAGAGAATTCCCATGTCAAATTTTTCGAACAGAATATATCGCATTGTCCAATATTTTCTGATTTTATTAATATGCTGCGTCGTAGTCTTTCCGGACCAAAAAAAAAAACAATTTTCATAAATTCTCATTGGGTAAGGTCATTATTGTGACAATATACAACATTTAATTAGTAACAAGTATATTCTTGTACCTGTGTCGTGTCTTTCGTAAATCGTTTAACATGCTCGAAATAGTATTGCACGTCATTCCTGTCGAATCTTGTTCTTCTCACTGAAATCGGACACATATTATAATGACTAGTGAAATGTATATATTTCAAATTTAATATAGAAAAATATGTCTTCTATAATGTAATAGTTAAAGACGTGGTTGCAGTTTTTCGAAATGACTTCTGAAAGTGTTTTTCGTGAAATGTACCGGACGTATTCTATTATAAAACTACATATTTTCCCACAAAAAAAATTATAATGTTATGCATACCGTTTGTATGTAACATTTTTTGCATAGTCTTGGTTATCGGGGAAATCTGCCGAAAAAGTATTAAGAACATACGTTTAAGTTAAGTTATGACAAAAATGACACGATAACAAGATAAATACTGACCACCGGTTTTTTCGCCTCGATTCGTTGGGGAATTATTTTCAAATGTTGCACCTATATATGTAATTGTATCGATATAAATAAAACAAAACTAGTCACTCGTGTAATAATAGGCTTACTTTTTTAAATGTCACGTGTATCCATTGAGAAACAAACGTCAAATGCGTATCGATTTGCAATTCAATGCACGTGTATAAAATTTCAATTTTGTCATAATTGCCGGTGAACTGAATCAAAGCTCTCTGAAATATCAAAAAAAGTTTTTAATAATATACGTTATAATTTCGTGATAACCCGATCAATTTATACTGACCACTGGTTTTTTCTCTTCGATAGGCAGTGGAATTATGTTCAAATGTTGCACCTACATATGTTATTGTATCGATATAAATAAAACAAAACTAGTCACTCGTGTAATAGGCTTACTTTTTTAAATGTCACGTGTATCCATTGTGAAACGAATGTCAAATGCGCGTCGATTCGTAATTCAATGAACGTGTATAAGATTTCAATTTTCTCGAAATCTGGGGTAAATGGCATACACGGAAGCAAGGCGTCCGTTAATTGTACGTCCGTGACAATCGCAGAATCGCATTTTGTACGTTTTTCACTTGTACATTTTCTGTGCATATATTTCGAGCATTCTATAATATGGAAAATTATATTAGTTTGTTCAATAGCGTTATATTGTAATATCGATTATAGTATACCGGTGCATTTTTCCAGCCGCCACCAGCCCCAGTGCCTTTTGCATACATAACACCTTTTGGCTATGTTCCTGATGAACCGGTTTTTCTTTCGTTTTCTTTGCAGGTGTTCGCAACTAAAAGACAACGAAAAAAAGTGGTTAAATTTTAAACATTTCCAAGATTTCGGTTTTTTAGTACTTAATCGGTTCCGTTTTCTGTCCAACCGTCGCCGGCCCGGGTGTAGCCTCGATTGTGCGCTCACGGGACAACTCTGAGCCCTCGATATCCCCCCCGCTCGATTTACTCGTAGACAATTTGTCCGCGAGATTGCCACCCTTTGGTAAAAGGGAAGCCCTCAAGCCATGGTCCGTATCAGTCCAAAAATCTCCGATTTTGCCGTTTCCGTTTTCCAGTTTTTTATCCAAATCAGTCCGTTTCGTAGAATTATAATTGTTTTTCATCATGTTTAATCCCACGAGTTAGCATGAAAGGTGCGTCGCCCCGCAGCAGTGCAGCGTACTGCGGAGAGGGCTTATCGCCAGAAAATTACGTAAGACAGGTTTTCCCGGGCCCAACCAATAAAGGTCATGCCCGGCCACTCCCGGCCAAGACTTACCACCTCAATCACGGTTCTCAGAGGTTAAGTGGGAGCAGGTTTTTCGTCTCCGACAGGTATGCTCAGGCCTGCCCGTCCCTAGTCAATAAGCCCAGGGTACAGGTTTCGAGGCTAGTCCCAACTAACAAAAGTAAGGACTGGCCGGGGACCCAGACCCTACTAACCAAAGTAAGGACTGGCCAGAGCCGACTAATAAAAGTAAGGACTGCCCAAGGACCGCTTAGTAAGACTCAGCGAAGAGCCCGCAAGCCCCCACACCACGACAAGGTGGGTCCAATTGAGGGGGAAGGGGTAACATATATAAATATGTACCGCGTTAGCCGCATGATCCAGTATTATAAAACAACCTATAAAATATTAAAATAGTCATATTAATTCGTGTCGATAAATTAAAAGAAAACGATTAAACGTACACACTGTTTTTATTTCAATGTTTCTCGTTCGATGGTTTCGCCCAGACTGAAGTCAATTTGAAATGTGGCTTAGGAGTTCGGACGGTTGTGTATTTCGTCCTCTCTTGGCAACCGTAACTATGTATAATATAAATATTATTGTGGCCTGCTAATATAATTCTTACATTTTTTTTAAAAAAATCAAAATTTGCACATCAAAATAGAAAAAATTATTCGAGACTAACCTATATTATATCATTAAGTACAACGTTTGATGAACCTGTGCTTCCGGAGTTTAGACGGTCGATTGGGTTAGGTTAGCAAATGTTTCATTTTTTAATATTTATATAAATTTGGGCCACTAATATTTAAATTTCATTGATCATCTAATCACCCGGTAATATAGTATAATATTGCCGTCACAACCGAAAATCGCTGTAATTTCAAAAAAATTAAAAATAATTAAAGTGCATAAAACAAAAAACAATTCTTAAAAAATTAGTTTATGCTATAGCTGTGGTATCTTATCCATGTCTTTTACTCCGCGGTCATTTATATTGTGTGGTTCTGTAATCATCCGTATGCGTGGCAGTGTAATCGTCCATGGGTTCGGTCTTGGATAGAGAAACCCTCGTTAGTAATATAAATAGGAATCGATCATTGACAGTAACCCGGCACATTGTATTGTTTCACATTACTCAAATTGGCTCAATAAAAAAAATGGGGCTTGATACAATTTGAAATGTTTTAAAAAAATCTAACTAAAGAACACTGTTGTGGAATTATGTTTCGAGTTAATAAAATTCTCTTCAAATATTATACGTTGGAAACCGATTTTTCCAGCTATAAGCAAGCACTGAAAAATTAAGTGAAAACTGTATCAATACACAAATGTGTATATTATTTACAGTGTACAATATTTGGCACAACAGACCTCTTTCTTGTCAATCGTGCGTGGTAAATGTAGCACTAATTTTGGGGCTATTGATCTCGCTATCTTGGCGATATTTTCGCCGCCCCCGTTGGCCTCGCACATGGACGAGAGACTGTAGACCTCCCGTGCAAGATACTCCGGTCCACCCCACGGTGGCGACATAAACACAATATCAGCATGTTGTCCGACAATTGAAAAATAGTCTTGGACTTTGAATTCAATTTTGTCCCGACACCCGTAAATTGTAGAATTTTGTCGGGCCATACTAATTTTCGTCTCATCAAAGTCAGATGCGACCACTGTATACAACAAACGTACAAACGCGTTACAAACAATTAAACTATAATAAATATTATGTATAATTTCGTACCATTTCGACACGTTCTGGTAAACTGTATGACGTTTCCGCCAGCACCGCAAAATGGGTCCATTATGGAGGCACATTTACATCTGTCGGCAATATGCCGTGCCAACACTTCGGGACACACGGAATAGAAACTCTCTGATAAACAAAAAAATATATATTTATAAGACAAATTAAGTAGATAAATCGTAAACCATGAATAATATACCGTGGTCTAAGAGAATTCCCATGTCAAATTTTTCGAACAGAATATATCGCATTGTCCAATATTTTCTGATTTTATTAATATGCTGCGTCGTAGTCTTTCCGGACCAAAAAAAAAAACAATTTTCATAAATTCTCATTGGGTAAGGTCATTATTGTGACAATATACAACATTTAATTAGTAACAAGTATATTCTTGTACCTGTGTCGTGTCTTTCGTAAATCGTTTAACATGCTCGAAATAGTATTGCACGTCATTCCTGTCGAATCTTGTTCTTCTCACTGAAATCGGACACATATTATAATGACTAGTGAAATGTATATATTTCAAATTTAATATAGAAAAATATGTCTTCTATAATGTAATAGTTAAAGACGTGGTTGCAGTTTTTCGAAATGACTTCTGAAAGTGTTTTTCGTGAAATGTACCGGACGTATTCTATTATAAAACTACATATTTTCCCACAAAAAAAATTATAATGTTATGCATACCGTTTGTATGTAACATTTTTTGCATAGTCTTGGTTATCGGGGAAATCTGCCGAAAAAGTATTAAGAACATACGTTTAAGTTAAGTTATGACAAAAATGACACGATAACAAGATAAATACTGACCACCGGTTTTTTCGCCTCGATTCGTTGGGGAATTATTTTCAAATGTTGCACCTATATATGTAATTGTATCGATATAAATAAAACAAAACTAGTCACTCGTGTAATAATAGGCTTACTTTTTTAAATGTCACGTGTATCCATTGAGAAACAAACGTCAAATGCGTATCGATTTGCAATTCAATGCACGTGTATAAAATTTCAATTTTGTCATAATTGCCGGTGAACTGAATCAAAGCTCTCTGAAATATCAAAAAAAGTTTTTAATAATATACGTTATAATTTCGTGATAACCCGATCAATTTATACTGACCACTGGTTTTTTCTCTTCGATAGGCAGTGGAATTATGTTCAAATGTTGCACCTACATATGTTATTGTATCGATATAAATAAAACAAAACTAGTCACTCGTGTAATAGGCTTACTTTTTTAAATGTCACGTGTATCCATTGTGAAACGAATGTCAAATGCGCGTCGATTCGTAATTCAATGAACGTGTATAAGATTTCAATTTTCTCGAAATCTGGGGTAAATGGCATACACGGAAGCAAGGCGTCCGTTAATTGTACGTCCGTGACAATCGCAGAATCGCATTTTGTACGTTTTTCACTTGTACATTTTCTGTGCATATATTTCGAGCATTCTATAATATGGAAAATTATATTAGTTTGTTCAATAGCGTTATATTGTAATATCGATTATAGTATACCGGTGCATTTTTCCAGCCGCCACCAGCCCCAGTGCCTTTTGCATACATAACACCTTTTGGCTATGTTCCTGATGAACCGGTTTTTCTTTCGTTTTCTTTGCAGGTGTTCGCAACTAAAAGACAACGAAAAAAAGTGGTTAAATTTTAAACATTTCCAAGATTTCGGTTTTTTAGTACTTAATCGGTTCCGTTTTCTGTCCAACCGTCGCCGGCCCGGGTGTAGCCTCGATTGTGCGCTCACGGGACAACTCTGAGCCCTCGATATCCCCCCCGCTCGATTTACTCGTAGACAATTTGTCCGCGAGATTGCCACCCTTTGGTAAAAGGGAAGCCCTCAAGCCATGGTCCGTATCAGTCCAAAAATCTCCGATTTTGCCGTTTCCGTTTTCCAGTTTTTTATCCAAATCAGTCCGTTTCGTAGAATTATAATTGTTTTTCATCATGTTTAATCCCACGAGTTAGCATGAAAGGTGCGTCGCCCCGCAGCAGTGCAGCGTACTGCGGAGAGGGCTTATCGCCAGAAAATTACGTAAGACAGGTTTTCCCGGGCCCAACCAATAAAGGTCATGCCCGGCCACTCCCGGCCAAGACTTACCACCTCAATCACGGTTCTCAGAGGTTAAGTGGGAGCAGGTTTTTCGTCTCCGACAGGTATGCTCAGGCCTGCCCGTCCCTAGTCAATAAGCCCAGGGTACAGGTTTCGAGGCTAGTCCCAACTAACAAAAGTAAGGACTGGCCGGGGACCCAGACCCTACTAACCAAAGTAAGGACTGGCCAGAGCCGACTAATAAAAGTAAGGACTGCCCAAGGACCGCTTAGTAAGACTCAGCGAAGAGCCCGCAAGCCCCCACACCACGACAAGGTGGGTCCAATTGAGGGGGAAGGGGTAACATATATAAATATGTACCGCGTTAGCCGCATGATCCAGTATTATAAAACAACCTATAAAATATTAAAATAGTCATATTAATTCGTGTCGATAAATTAAAAGAAAACGATTAAACGTACACACTGTTTTTATTTCAATGTTTCTCGTTCGATGGTTTCGCCCAGACTGAAGTCAATTTGAAATGTGACTTAGGAGTTCGGACGGTTGTGTATTTCGTCCTCTCTTGGCAACCGTAACTATGTATAATATAAATATTATTGTGGCCTGCTAATATAATTCTTACATTTTTTTTAAAAAAATCAAAATTTGCACATCAAAATAGAAAAAATTATTCGAGACTAACCTATATTATATCATTAAGTACAACGTTTGATGAACCTGTGCTTCCGGAGTTTAGACGGTCGATTGGGTTAGGTTAGCAAATGTTTCATTTTTTAATATTTATATAAATTTGGGCCACTAATATTTAAATTTCATTGATCATCTAATCACCCGGTAATATAGTATAATATTGCCGTCACAACCGAAAATCGCTGTAATTTCAAAAAAATTAAAAATAATTAAAGTGCATAAAACAAAAAACAATTCTTAAAAAATTAGTTTATGCTATAGCTGTGGTATCTTATCCATGTCTTTTACTCCGCGGTCATTTATATTGTGTGGTTCTGTAATCATCCGTATGCGTGGCAGTGTAATCGTCCATGGGTTCGGTCTTGGATAGAGAAACCCTCGTTAGTAATATAAATAGGAATCGATCATTGACAGTAACCCGGCACATTGTATTGTTTCACATTACTCAAATTGGCTCAATAAAAAAAATGGGGCTTGATACAATTTGAAATGTTTTAAAAAAATCTAACTAAAGAACACTGTTGTGGAATTATGTTTCGAGTTAATAAAATTCTCTTCAAATATTATACGTTGGAAACCGATTTTTCCAGCTATAAGCAAGCACTGAAAAATTAAGTGAAAACTGTATCAATACACAAATGTGTATATTATTTACAGTGTACAATATTTGGCACAACAGACCTCTTTCTTGTCAATCGTGCGTGGTAAATGTAGCACTAATTTTGGGGCTATTGATCTCGCTATCTTGGCGATATTTTCGCCGCCCCCGTTGGCCTCGCACATGGACGAGAGACTGTAGACCTCCCGTGCAAGATACTCCGGTCCACCCCACGGTGGCGACATAAACACAATATCAGCATGTTGTCCGACAATTGAAAAATAGTCTTGGACTTTGAATTCAATTTTGTCCCGACACCCGTAAATTGTAGAATTTTGTCGGGCCATACTAATTTTCGTCTCATCAAAGTCAGATGCGACCACTGTATACAACAAACGTACAAACGCGTTACAAACAATTAAACTATAATAAATATTATGTATAATTTCGTACCATTTCGACACGTTCTGGTAAACTGTATGACGTTTCCGCCAGCACCGCAAAATGGGTCCATTATGGAGGCACATTTACATCTGTCGGCAATATGCCGTGCCAACACTTCGGGACACACGGAATAGAAACTCTCTGATAAACAAAAAAATATATATTTATAAGACAAATTAAGTAGATAAATCGTAAACCATGAATAATATACCGTGGTCTAAGAGAATTCCCATGTCAAATTTTTCGAACAGAATATATCGCATTGTCCAATATTTTCTGATTTTATTAATATGCTGCGTCGTAGTCTTTCCGGACCAAAAAAAAAAACAATTTTCATAAATTCTCATTGGGTAAGGTCATTATTGTGACAATATACAACATTTAATTAGTAACAAGTATATTCTTGTACCTGTGTCGTGTCTTTCGTAAATCGTTTAACATGCTCGAAATAGTATTGCACGTCATTCCTGTCGAATCTTGTTCTTCTCACTGAAATCGGACACATATTATAATGACTAGTGAAATGTATATATTTCAAATTTAATATAGAAAAATATGTCTTCTATAATGTAATAGTTAAAGACGTGGTTGCAGTTTTTCGAAATGACTTCTGAAAGTGTTTTTCGTGAAATGTACCGGACGTATTCTATTATAAAACTACATATTTTCCCACAAAAAAAATTATAATGTTATGCATACCGTTTGTATGTAACATTTTTTGCATAGTCTTGGTTATCGGGGAAATCTGCCGAAAAAGTATTAAGAACATACGTTTAAGTTAAGTTATGACAAAAATGACACGATAACAAGATAAATACTGACCACCGGTTTTTTCGCCTCGATTCGTTGGGGAATTATTTTCAAATGTTGCACCTATATATGTAATTGTATCGATATAAATAAAACAAAACTAGTCACTCGTGTAATAATAGGCTTACTTTTTTAAATGTCACGTGTATCCATTGAGAAACAAACGTCAAATGCGTATCGATTTGCAATTCAATGCACGTGTATAAAATTTCAATTTTGTCATAATTGCCGGTGAACTGAATCAAAGCTCTCTGAAATATCAAAAAAAGTTTTTAATAATATACGTTATAATTTCGTGATAACCCGATCAATTTATACTGACCACTGGTTTTTTCTCTTCGATAGGCAGTGGAATTATGTTCAAATGTTGCACCTACATATGTTATTGTATCGATATAAATAAAACAAAACTAGTCACTCGTGTAATAGGCTTACTTTTTTAAATGTCACGTGTATCCATTGTGAAACGAATGTCAAATGCGCGTCGATTCGTAATTCAATGAACGTGTATAAGATTTCAATTTTCTCGAAATCTGGGGTAAATGGCATACACGGAAGCAAGGCGTCCGTTAATTGTACGTCCGTGACAATCGCAGAATCGCATTTTGTACGTTTTTCACTTGTACATTTTCTGTGCATATATTTCGAGCATTCTATAATATGGAAAATTATATTAGTTTGTTCAATAGCGTTATATTGTAATATCGATTATAGTATACCGGTGCATTTTTCCAGCCGCCACCAGCCCCAGTGCCTTTTGCATACATAACACCTTTTGGCTATGTTCCTGATGAACCGGTTTTTCTTTCGTTTTCTTTGCAGGTGTTCGCAACTAAAAGACAACGAAAAAAAGTGGTTAAATTTTAAACATTTCCAAGATTTCGGTTTTTTAGTACTTAATCGGTTCCGTTTTCTGTCCAACCGTCGCCGGCCCGGGTGTAGCCTCGATTGTGCGCTCACGGGACAACTCTGAGCCCTCGATATCCCCCCCGCTCGATTTACTCGTAGACAATTTGTCCGCGAGATTGCCACCCTTTGGTAAAAGGGAAGCCCTCAAGCCATGGTCCGTATCAGTCCAAAAATCTCCGATTTTGCCGTTTCCGTTTTCCAGTTTTTTATCCAAATCAGTCCGTTTCGTAGAATTATAATTGTTTTTCATCATGTTTAATCCCACGAGTTAGCATGAAAGGTGCGTCGCCCCGCAGCAGTGCAGCGTACTGCGGAGAGGGCTTATCGCCAGAAAATTACGTAAGACAGGTTTTCCCGGGCCCAACCAATAAAGGTCATGCCCGGCCACTCCCGGCCAAGACTTACCACCTCAATCACGGTTCTCAGAGGTTAAGTGGGAGCAGGTTTTTCGTCTCCGACAGGTATGCTCAGGCCTGCCCGTCCCTAGTCAATAAGCCCAGGGTACAGGTTTCGAGGCTAGTCCCAACTAACAAAAGTAAGGACTGGCCGGGGACCCAGACCCTACTAACCAAAGTAAGGACTGGCCAGAGCCGACTAATAAAAGTAAGGACTGCCCAAGGACCGCTTAGTAAGACTCAGCGAAGAGCCCGCAAGCCCCCACACCACGACAAGGTGGGTCCAATTGAGGGGGAAGGGGTAACATATATAAATATGTACCGCGTTAGCCGCATGATCCAGTATTATAAAACAACCTATAAAATATTAAAAAAATCATATTAATTCGTGTCGATAAATTAAAAGAAAACGATTAAACGTACACACTGTTTTTATTTCAATGTTTCTCGTTCGATGGTTTCGCCCAGACTGAAGTCAATTTGAAATGTGGCATCTTAGAATATGAATAATATACCGTGGTCTAAGAGAATTCCCATGTCTAATTTTTCGAACAGAATATATCGCATTATAAACTATTACTTACTAGTATCATACCGATAATAATGATGAACATATATAGTTGAATTCTAATAATCTGTCGAATTTATCCATAAATATTTCGTATACGATTTATGAATAAACCGTAAATGAGAATTACTGCAGGATAGAGTATTTTAAAATTATTTTCAATTCCTCCGTTGAAGTCCTGAATTTAGAGATAATGTTTTGCAGTTGTTTTCATCGAAGGCAAAATGAAACTGTATTGCTAGTAACACTTTTGATAAAATTGTAATTAATTCAAAGTATTTTTAGAGAGTATGAACAACGTGAATGATATAATATATGAATACATAATGTTCCTATTTAATATATTTATCAGAATAAAATTTCGCCCAGTATTGTCGTACGATATTATAATGATAAATATGTATTTAAAAAGATCACTTATGCAATATATTACACACCTTCTAAAGAATAAAAAAAAAATCTATGAGAATATATGCGGATTGTATTGGCGTATATATGATCTGTGATCCGAAATAGTTACTAAAAAAAAAATAACCTAACCGACGTATAATTAATAAATAAAATAAAAAAAATAGTTAAAACTTAACACCGATTTTATTGTAATGTTTCTTGTTTGATGGTTTCGTACAGAATGAAGACCATTTGACATGTGGCTTCGGAGTTCGGACGATTGTGTATTGCGTTCTCTCATGGCAACCGTAACTATGTATAATATAAATATTATTGTGGCCGGCTAACATAAGTCATACATTTTTACAAAGAAATATTTCCTTATAAGAATAAAACATAATTTTTTGATTATTTGAGACTTACTTAAATTTTCTCATTAAGTACAACATTTGATGTGCTCCTAGAGTTTAGACGGACTGTTAGGTTAGGTTTGTGACAGTTACTTTTTATAATATTTATATAAATTTGGCTGACTAATATTTCGATTTCTTTTATCATCCAATGAACTTTGTAAAGTAATATATTTCTTTTTTCATTGGGAAAAATACTGTGAGTTCAAAAAAAAAAAAAAATGATTTTTAATTGTATAGTTTGTAAGTTATGTAATAAGTAAATTTTTGCACGACGCGTTATCGGCCACCGTTATTATTTTTATTTTTTTGTACTCATCCGAATGTGGTCACCGCAGCACCATGAGCATCAAATATTGTTCTTATTTATTATTATAATTGTTGTATTGGTGAGAATCCTCGTTCATTATGATTACATCTGTGATTTGCGTGTATATTTACTGTTAACTTCAATTTTAGCAGCTGTGTAGTCTGCGCTCTAGAGTTATTTTCTTAATTTAACTTAGTTTTAATTTGTCTTAACAGCTCATATATATATATATATATATATATATATATTCTGTTGAGTCAGAAGGGCTTTATTATTAATAATTTGTAATTATTATACCACATTACCTTATGAAACGAATTATTGTTACCAATTGTTTTGCTGGACATATTTAAATTAATTGTAAAGATATAAATATGAATCCAACTGTAAAACTAATATCCATTATTCATCTTTATTTCTAAATTTATTTGTATACGGAATTAATAATTGGTATTTGTGTTATTTCTGCTGAGTACCGAGACTCAATTTCAAGAATTCCGATGTCAGAAATCACGTTCTAATGAATGCCAACTGTCCGTATAATATTTTCAATTTTGATGTTAATTTTCTTTATTTTTGCAACTTAGTATTTTTTTTGGATATCCGCTTTCTTACAATTCTAAACACGTTAGTTTTTCGCCTTTACTCTATGCTGGTGCATTTTTCAACATAGGATGCTATCCATTTAGACTGCTTGAAACGGATAATTCTATAGATTTTCATTATATATATTCCATACATAACAACTTGTAATAAATTTCTATAGTGTACGACGTAATTCAGTTTAGTAGTTAGCATTGTTAAACGTTTTATAGTATTTCTAATATAAAATATTAATTATATTATAATATAATTAGATAAATAATAATAATTACTATCATATAATTCAATGACAAGAAAATCCACGGTTTTTAATGTTTTATTAAATAAAAAAAAAAAACGTTTAAACTTAAACACTGTTTTTATTTTAATGTTTCACGGTCGACGATTTCGTACTGAATGAAAACCATTTAAAATGTGGCTTCGGAGTTCGGACGATTGTGTATTTCGTCCTCTCATGGCAACCGTAACTATGTATAATATAAATATGACTGTGGCTGACTTATAAATATAAAAATTAAAAATTATTATTAGAGTTGATACTTGCATTATACCTTTCCGTATAACCTATGATGATCCTATGTTTCAAAATTTCTATATTTTCTAAACAACACTGTGACACTTTATTGTGAAATAAACCATCGATAAACAAATTTATAATATCTTAGTTTAAACCCCAATCAGTTAAAATGTATAAAATTGACATAATAAATATTATTGTTATATTATTATAATATAGCCAGAAAATAATAAGAATTATTATATTATTAATATTATTTAATAACAATATAATTACAATTAGATAAATATTTATAAAAAAAAACACAAATATAATACACTGATATATTGAATATTTCCTCTATATAATAAATCAAAATAACGAGAATATCCATGGTTTAAAATAGCTTTTAACGTTTTAATAAAAAAAAAAAAAGAAAAAAAAAAAAGATTAGATATACAATGCCTTTATTTTAATGTTGGTCGGTCGACGGTCTCGCACACAATTAAAAGAACGTATTATTCTCACAGTATAAGATGTGTATTGGGAGTTTGAATGTCTAAGATAGGTTAGCAACCGTTGCTATTTATCGTACTAATGTTATATTGGCCAACTAATATTTCTAATCTGTTATTCACCCAATCACCTCTGTAACGTAGAATATCTTCACGTCATTAGGAAAAACGCTATTTTCCATTTGAATGTGATATTTAAACTGGCTATACATCTTAAATCCAACTATATAACGTTTAACTTAATTTTATATGCAAATACCACACATTAAAAACTTTGTGTAAAATATGAAAGAATTTCACCACTACTAACACTCTTTTAGTTACATTAGACTATATAAAAACTAATAATACTCAACTAATACAAATGACTATGTACTTCTCAATAGATAATACCTTATGATGCCTATATATGAGCCGTGTACTTACTATTTATAATCAATAATTTTATTTCGAAAACTCGCAAACTATGTATGTTTAATATTTTTTACTGTAAAAAAATAATTTTTGAAATAAATACATAAAAATATGAACTTTACGTTGAAATGTAATATGTACATTATTATCCAATACAAATAATTTAAAATAAGATACAAGAAATATTAGCCTGCGGTTCTCGTACAAGATATAGTATTAGTTTTATGAGTAGCATCTATATAATTTCCTGTGCGAATCGTTCGTAAATGTATCTGAAATGTTGTTCGTTTTACAATGACAAAAAATACATAGATTCAATGATACGTCGATGCTTTTCTATGTATTATTACTTATTACCATAGATATTCGCTCAGCACATGGATTATACAAATTCTCGGCATTATATTATGTAAATCGTAGTTTCGTTTAGCTCCTAGTCAGTCATTGCTATTATTATTAAGGTACTTTTATTTGATAATAAGGTAATTATGTCTGAACTTATCTTGGTTAAAAAATAAAATTCATAACTCTTAACGTAATAATGTTTTATTGGCATTGATTTTTATTTTTCGTTTTACTTGTGTAGTTGTAATAGTAATGTAATATGAAAATTTTTGCACGGCGCGTTATCGGCCACCGTTATTATTTTTCTTTTTTTGTACTCTTTCGAACGTGTTCATCAGCATCTTTAAGTGTAGTAAAATCTCAAAATAGATGACATTTTTTAAAACTTTGATTGTGATTTATTCACATTCATAAACAATATTCGAATACATAAACTATATGTTAAAAGAATTTATATTATTATTTATTTTAACAAATTGTTAAACAAAAATAATTTTAAATTCTTAAAAAACATTTTTAGTTTGTAATGCAGTACAATTTAACATTAATTCTTGGATTTAGTGTATTTATCAAATATGCGTCATGAACATTTATATTAAAATATTAGGTTCATAAAGAATATATCTTTTGTTTATTTAAAACAATATATTTACAATCTATACAAACATGGTACACGTAAGTCTGATCGTAATTTGAGAATTAATCTAAGATTAGAAAAACAAAGGCCATCAGCGATACTACCTGAAAAGTTTAAGTTAAAATCGTTATGATTTTAGCAGATTCCTGGGCCATTACCTTTTTAACCTTCCGGGGATGATTTCCGTTTGTATTAGTTGTCATTTTTGTTATAATTATACTTATTTGTGTTATGGGGAGATTGATATGTATTGTAACAAGTGATTGATTATGCTCAAGAAAAGAGGATCAGAAGTGGAGGATTCACGTGTTTGAGAATTAAATATGTTGGGTGATTTTACTGTGTCTAAATAAGAGCAAAAATAGATGGCATTGCTAGAAGACTTATCCTTTGTTTTTTACACATATGCGTATTGTTCAAGAATATTTTTAATACTAAATATTAAATTAGGTATAATTTGTTTAATTTAATTATAATTGTTAACCTTATTTTCTAATTGTAGATTTACTCAAAAGTCCGTATCTTAAATATAGACAAAAAATTAAAAACCAATTTTTCTAATTTCCTGAAAATAGATTGCAATTGAACTAATGTAAGTATAATTAAAATATATTTTTATTGTCAATATTGGTTTGTATATTATTTATATCATTCAAGTAGGTATTTATTACGGAAACAAATATATAATTTCTTGATTTTTTTTTTTCTAGTGAAAATAACCTTGACATTTCATGTTTTAAAATAATAAATACTATCTATTAACAATGAATGGCTATTTGTAATAATTGGTATCATAATAAAGTAATACAGTATATTTTATTCGGGTAACAAATGTGTATTTTAAAGGTGTGTGCATAATTACACGAGTAGGAACATTCAAATGGTGTAAGTATTTAATTTAACAAAAAGAAAGAAACAAATTGCATGTACAAAAATAAAACTTTTAGTAACATTAATAATTATAATTGCTATTGAACGAATATAAAACCAGTAAAAACATTTATCAGGATGATAGGTATATAGATCAGAAACTAAAAGTAGATAATAATATTAAAATTAAACAAATGGAGCATGGGATATTTGTAGTCAGCAAATTAAAATAATAAATAAAAAGACTATGATAAGTATTGCTGTATTAAATTGATAATTTTAAAAGGGGAAAGGAATACAAAAATTAGTAATTGTAATCAAACCTGCAGGAATCCTGAAGTTAACTTAGAGACTAGGATACCAAAGAAGGAACAAGAAAGGTCAACTTAGAGTTGTAAATTTAGATCACGATTCAAGATATCCACGGAGAGCAAAATAATTATGGAAATCAGCTGAGAGGCTTAACAATCAAAGCTTCTTATATGTAGGTATTAGGAATAGTCATGTGGACGGGAAAACTATTTTAAAAATAAAATTCATTATTCAAATCAAATTTAAAGTTTGTTATTCTAAAACTATATGAATAAATCTATACATAAATAAATTTATTTATTGACTGTTGATTAAAGATGTTAAACAATCCATTAGACTGGTAACAAAGTTGTGTTGATTATCATTTTCAGGTAATAAAGTTATTATAGCTTGTATTAGTTCTAAAGTCTCTGTTAATATTGCCTTTTCGACATTCATTGTCACCTAAAATTATTAATTTGTAATTTGATATATTATGAAATGTTCAATATTTGAAAACTTACAGGTCCATTTAACCAAGTGACTATTTCTGGACTAAAGTGTACAATCTTGTTATGAAAGTCTAGAAAATGACTCATACATATTTCAAACTTTAATCTATGTTTGACTACATTCAATAAATGATTTACAAAGTTGTGTTTTTGATTGACAACGGGTACAACCTATTAAAAATAAATAATTTGCTTTTTTTATTTTGAATTTTAAATACATAAAAGATAATTGATTTCTTACTTCTTCAGCTAACCGATCATGCCCTTTTGCATATAGTGAAACAATTTGATGGATTCTTATATCATCTAAATGTATCTGCCAATCAATGGCCAATTGAAATATGTTATTTATCCAAAATATACAATCCTTATTTTCAAATTCATATTGACCATCCTATAAAAAATTGTAACGTATAGAAAGGAATTAAAAGTTAACAATTTTGCAATTGTCTAATAATATATACAAAGAAGTTTATTAAAGTTTTGGTTTTTATAAAAATGTTTTAATTTTTTTTTAAATATTATAAAAATACATAGTAGCTTATACTATATTAGCCAATCTACTAATATAGTATAAGCTTGCAGTAAAATTGATTAATTATAAAAAAGAGAATATTTTTTTACCTCACATTCTTTTTGAATAAGATCAATTGCTGCAGTAATTGAGTTAGCAAGAAAATCAGATCTTGATTTTTTTAATTTTAGTTCTCGGTTCTTCTTAATTAAAGGTGCTTTGGTTTAAATTAGGAAAATCAATTTCATGTATCTACAAATTAAGTACTTTTGTTAAAATTAAAATTATATTATAAAATGTATTTAAATGTGACTTACATTACAGTCAAACAGATTATTGATTGACTTATTTATGTGTATTGACAATTTCCCTAAGATATTAAATGTAATAATACGTACACAATATTTTACTATTTATTAAGTATAATAATCATAATTTTAGCCAATACACTAACTTCATATTAATTTTCAATGTTCAACCTATAATTATAATTTCAATTAGATAATTTTTTTGAAAATGTTTATCTAAACACTGTAATATCAAAATATTAGTTATAAACTATAACTATTTGAAGTTTTTAACTGAAGGAAAAAAAGTGGTTTGAATATACCCTTAAGTTAAAACTATAAACCATTATAATATTAAATATTCCAATTAACCCAGTATATTTAAATTTCTGTAAATCATCTATAAAAATATTAAAAACATATTAAATATTTAAAATTAAAATTAATTTAAACTTTCAAAAAACAATGCTTAACAACTTATTAATCATTTTATATTTCATATTGATTTTTGTTTAAGGAGTTATGTAAGACACTTCGTTTAAGCGATCACAGCTATTGGAAGGCATATAATCGAAGTAATATGTTCACTAAAATTATACATACGTTACGCTAGCAATATTTAATAAGAAAGCCCAGTGGTTCCAAAATTGTGATAAAATAACTATAAAGGCATAGAATTACCTACCTGCATCTTATTATTCGTAGTTCCGGGATATAGTAAAAGACGTTCAATTCTAGGAATTTTAAAGTTGATTATAAATTCAAAAATCCATATATCGTGTCCAATTCAATATTTTCCTGGCATGTTGGGTCTCAAAATACTCGGACACCTTAGGGCTTTCATATTTTTGGGTTTTTGTTGACCAAAGGGTAAATTGCCCCCAAATTTGAGGGGGGTTGAAATTTTCAAATTCATCTTTAAACCCTTTCTTCATTTGCTCATTTTTGTACAATTAAATATTTTCCTGGCATGTTGGGTGTCAAAACACTCAGAAAGCTCAGGACTTTCATATTTTTAAGGTTTTGTTGACCAAAGGGTAGATTGCCCCCAAATTTGATGGGGGGGTTAAAATTTCCAGATTCCTCTTTTAACCATTTCGTCAAATCTTGGGACGACCCGAATGCGTCACCGACCCTAACACGAACTGTTTTACGATAAACGATTTCTAAATTAACACACAATACAAAAACGCGGAAAACATTACACGTGGTTACATTGTAAAAAAAAAAAAGCCATATAAAGAAATGTACCAGAAAAGACGGATTTATTAATTTAAACCGGGTTCGAATCGGCCAACTTTTGCGGGCAGGCAGAAAAAACATCGACGGAGCGTACATTAACAGGTCTAACCGGTACGGCTTCGCAAACGCAACTAATGTGAATAGAGACATTAAAGCACAAAGGGTTTTGTGGCTTGTGCCTACCGCGAAAACGACCGCCCTAATTAATTTCATAATGAATGAAATATAGCTAATTTGCTATTAATTTTAGAATGTGAAAGATAAGGACGAGAAAAGAATAATAGACATCTAAATTGACAAATAAACAATAATTAACTAAAAATAATTGAAAATTTCGAAATTGAATAGAACTATTACGGCAGCAGTTTTGCCAGACGACGAAAGAGTCGAAAGAGACATTTGAAAATTTCAAACCCTCCCCACAATTGCCCTTAACTACTAGGGAATTCAACTTAAAGTGGCCGTATTACCATGTATCGAAACACAATCCGACCGTGTTTGATTTTTAATAAGAAATATTCATCTAAACACAATTCTTTAAGATATAAAAAATAAGGGTGCAAACGACCCTTTAGCAACAAAACCCCAAAAATGAGATTGCATTGATCACTCCAAGTATTTTGACACCCAACATGCCAGAAAAATATTGAGGGAGGGAGAAAGAGAGTGTGTGCGTGTTGACAAAAGAGTTGGTTGCCCCCAAAATGATGGGAGGGTTGACATTTTTATATTCCTCTTTAACCATTTGATCATTTAGTCATTTTTGTCCAATTCAATATTTTCCTGGCATGTTGGTTCTCAAAATACTCGGAAAACTTAGGGCTTTCATATTTTTGGTGATTTGTTGACAAAAGTGTATGTTGCCCCAAATTTGAAGGGGTTGAAATTTTGAAATACCTGTTTTAACCCTTTCGTCATTTATAACCCTTGGTGATTCAGATGAAAAAATAACAGTTGAGATTACCAATTTAATTTTAGTTGTCACAGGGAAGAGTCTAGTTTAGAAAAATTAGAAAAAAGTTTTGTCAATACATGTGTTGTGAAATTAACTGGTTTTGATTGATTTAACAATAAAATAATTTATTCTAACTGCGAATAGTGTGTAGTCATTGTGTTCTTCATTATGTCGCTCAGAAACGTAAATCGACAATATTGTACCTCTATAAACATATTTGGGTGTGTTAAATATTTTTCCCCTTCAATGGCTAATTTTTCAGCACAAACAGAATTACTAATGTGTATCAAACTTTTCAAAGTAAGATATTCGTTGTACAGCTTATTTAACATTTGCTTTCCATAAATCGAACAACAGTTTGGCTTAACGCTGAGTACACTTTTTTCCTTTTGTATTACAACTGGTGTGTATATACTAGTAAATTTTCTTATTTCATTATAAATTGAATAAGGGTAATCTGAATTATATCAATTATTAATTTTTATCTTGAATGCTAGATCTATCAAACACTGACAATCTACTTTTGATCTAAATTTGTCACATTTGTTTATTAACAATGACTCGGTACTAGGACATATCTATAGAATACAATTATTATTATTTTTTTTTAAATTTAAAACAATTATATTTATTTTTAATTTATGTAAATTTACTTCCTCAGCTGTTTCAACGGGTATATACTCCCATTCATTGTCTAAATCACTTAACATTTTTATTATACAACCAGTAAATTCTATAAATATCAAAGTATTGTAACAATGAAGCAATTACTATGACAATTAAAACTATAATAAAATAAAAAAAAATGTAATTCTACTTTACAACATAATAATGTATAAATATAATGAAACCAGCATAAAGGAAATAGTTATTTATTAATTAATGCTTACACTATGGTTTTTGCACTTTTTTTCTGTGGGTACTCTAACATAAAACCGCAGAGCTCGCCCAGTTTGAGTACAAGCGGTAAACGGCAACAGGTAGCTGTAACTTGCATTAAACCGTTTATTATGGTATTTTTTTTAAAAATTATTTATTGATTTGTTACTAGTTACCAATATTAAATTTTATGTATAAACAGACACTACTTATTAATAAATGCACTAATTATTCATTAAAATGTATTCATTTTTTTTTATTGCGTTATATTATGCTGTATTAAATTGTTATATGCTACATACAACTCATGATTATTATATTTTTAAATATAGAGGTCTAATTTATAAATAACTTATGCTGTCTCAGATTTTAAATACAATTAGGAAAAACTTTATCAAGATATGATGACAGATTTATTATAGTGGATATGCATGTGTTTTTCAAATTGAATGTGAAGATACTAAATTCACTGATGTAACTAAAATATATAACAATTTTGTTATTTTATCACTGAGGGCCAAGTTGTAAACCTCTCATCCACTCTACATTTTAATAAAATTGAAAAAATAAAATAAAATTAAGATATTATAAATTTACAGAAATATTAAAATAATATGATGCTGATGATAACCAGAGTGATTTAATAAGCTTCAACAACTGGTGCTTACTAAACGGTCTTTCCTTAAATATCAATACATTTCTAACAATTACTTTTTCTAAGAAATGCACAAATATGGTTTTTAATTTTAATTTAAATATTATTCTCACTCGTACCAATCTAATAAAAGACCTTGGAATTTTTTTTTATGTCGCCCATCATATTATTACTATAAAAAATAAAGCATTATCTATGTTGGGTCTCATCATGCGAAATAGCTCTCCTTTTAAAGATCCTCTCGCCTATAGATGTCTTTTCACCTCCATTGTAAGATCTCATTTAGAATACGCGTAAATTAATTGGAACTCTAATACTATTGGTATTTCCAATTACATTGAAATGGTTTAAAACAAATTTTTACGATTTATTGGTTTTAAATTTAATATTGCGACGGCTCCTCATTCTGATTATGAAATCTTAACGAAACCTAAATTCTTTAAAAAATTGCAAGTTATATATTATTTTTTTTAAAAAATTATTAAGTAACAAAATAGATGATTTGTATATAGTAAGTCTAATAAACTTTAAAGTTAATGCACATAATACTAGAGCCACCTGTTTATTTTGTATAAAGCATACTTCTTTCAATTACATACAGAATTCCCCGATTAATATTCTATTAATGAATACAACTGTCAATTCTAATTTTGAATTTTTCTTATGAAAAGCTATTATTATTATTATTATAATTATTTGTATTATTCTTGTTATATTACTAAGATACTTTATGTTTTTCAAATTGTTGTCACATATTATAGTTTCAGAACTATTGCATATCATTTATAATCGGACATAGGTCCGTGAAATATATATATATATATATACATAAATAAAAAATATCTTGTTGATAAGTTGGACAGATTATTCAGATTTAAAATCTCAAATCTTTAGTTTAAAATAAAATAATAATTATTAAAAATATAATTAAGTTTGTGTTGATGCACAAAACAATAAGAAAAAGATTTTTTTTTTAAATGAGAAGTCTAATTAAAATCATAATTATGTCATATTACAATAATTAATACAAATACATAATAATGTATATTTGAAAATATTCAATGATCGTAAAAAGAATAATGTTAACTTATTTTAATATTATATACAACAAATAAATTATTTTATGATAATTTTTAAAATAAACAATTTATGTTTTTTTAGAACAAAAAAGGCAGAGATTTATTTAATTGATCTAAAAAATAAATAAATAAATATATATATATATATATAAATATATATATAATTTATGATAGTCTGCCATAAAAGTTAAACTTCAACATATAAAAAGATATTAAACAACATAAAGTAGATCAAACAGCAAACACTCAATTAATACACACCACATGGCTTTAAATCAATTAATATGGATAATAGGATTTCTAAACATCTTTAGTCAATCAGTAATTTATTCTCTATGTACAAGTACATATAATCCAAGACATGCAAGCACAGCAAACTGAAAAAGAGAAATTAAATTAAATCACATATATAATGAAATGGGATAGGTTAGATAGGCCATCAGTGTTTTCTCATTTAATTTATTAAACTAACACAAATAATGACATGTCCCCATAACTTTTAATAGATTATTAATTGTATACATATTAGACAGTATCAATTTTATAAAGCTACTATAATTTCAATTTTTTTTTCATGAAATAAAATTCAATACTTACTTTGACTTTTGGATACTCGTTCATTAAAATTGTAACCATTCCAACATACGGTAAAAATCCTCTTGCTCGACCTACAATGTCTGTCTTTTCAAGCCACTGCTGACCAGGAGCATATAAGCCTCTGTCATCTACGCTATTGTTATCGCCTTTCGTTAAAAATTTAATTGTGCCATTATTTCTAAAAAAAAAAAAAAAATTAAAATATTAGTTACAGTACTTTTTTCATTTTTAAATAATACAAACTTTTCATGTAGTTTTAACACCCTGTGGACAATAGGAATATCACGCCCTTCAATTTTAAATACAACTATTTCACCAACTCTCACTGGTTCTTCTTCGTAATTTGTTAGGAACCATAGATCGCAGCGAACAATAGATGAAATGCTGACTCCATACTACCACTGTAAAATATTGTAATATATTCAATTAAGAGGTTTTAAATTGTACAAATTTAACTTAATACTTTAGCCATTGGCAATTCTGGACAGGAGTGAGATAGGTGGATCGCCTACCCTCCCTTGAGCTGTGTGGAAATTTAGTCATTCTAATAATTTACTGTACGCACTAATTTGGAATGTGTATGTATAATATGTAAAATATGTTCGCCCCCCCTTCTCTTTTGGGCTTGTCAAGAACAGCCTTTGATATTAGCAATAATTTCCTAATAAATAATGCAATATAACAGCGGTTCCCAAACATTTTTTATACATGCCTCCCTTAAATTAAAAAAAATGTCTCATGTATCACTAAAAATTTGAAAACAACGCGCATTTCATTTTCAACATTGAGTTTGAACCCAAATTCGGATTTCAGCACAGCTACTGTGAAAAATCATGTTTCACACCAAATTTGTTTCTAATTTCGGAATATACATCTAGTTAAGTGGTTCCAAAATCCTAATAGTCTTGTTGTCTAATAATGGATGTATACAATTTTTAATTTGTGCTTCCTGTTTTAAATGTTTGTATCTCCCTTGGGAGAAAAATAGGGTTTTGATAAACAAAACTTAACTGAAAGCCAGATGAGATAATTTCAACACTACTATAGTATTAAATTACACACTATTTTTCTTTAAACTAAAACAAATTATTAAAAGTCATAATGTTAATCGAAGTAAAAATTTGAACGTCAACATTTTCAGAAGTTATAAACTCTAAAAATGTTTCAAAATAATAAAATAAAGTTATTTACCAAAACAAAAATGTAATTAAAATATAAATATTTATAGTCCTTGTCCTCGTGAGTCATATTACAAACTATACAAAAGTTGATTATTTTCGTATTTAAGGAGATATCACAATAGGTGTATTGTTGTGGGACATCCGGTATTAGATTTAAATGTGCAGTCAAAGTATAAAAATGTTAAATGTTTTGAAACAATACAAAATGTTTACCTTAGTACAACAACAATTGGACTCTCACTGCCGGTGAAAACCATCAAACCTTTCCATATCATTAATGCCGATGAAACGATCATACCAAAACTCAACACTTGATAGAGAAACTGAAATAATGAAGAAAAATAAACCCGAATATTACTTAAATGTTCAAAAATTCATGTAGATATCTATCAATATTGGAATATAATACAAGTATATTATAATCCATGTTTCTTACTTGGCGTTTGTTCATCCGTTTCACATCATCTAGGAACACGTCAAACATCGTGGCTAGTAGAAGGCACCGTAAACTAATTAAAATGTAATAATTACGATAATCGACTTACAGCAAAAAGAACTATACTCTACACGTATGAACCACGGTTTTCAAAATAAATATTTAACACCGCGTAACCACGTCATTCTTTGCAATTATTTACAAACATGAAGTTAGCTATGATAAGTCGCCGGGATTGACGTTATCACAAATTGAAGTTCAATCCGTTTCACGTAGCGAAAAATGAACGTGGGGATATTATCAGAGAGAATAAAGAATGGGATGGGCTATCTCATAGATATATAGGACCACATCTATTACAACTAGTAATTACTTTACTTTATAACAAAAACAAATCACAACTTTAGAAGAAAAACAAAATTAAAGTTACTGGTTTTGAATTGGCATAAATTTTGTGTATTCAGACGTAATTGTTATCTTATCGTTTATATATTTTTTTTTATTTGTTATAGATTCTTATATCAAAAATATTGAATACACTATTCCGATTTCTAGTTGGATTTCTAGATTTACAACTACTATACAAACAACGGGAACAGTGATTTTACCGAAATGAACATTCATGATGCGTGATGAGAAATTTGATTATTGAATACCATGATTCGACGGTAACCGCGACAGGCGCAGTGCCTGTTCTTATTAGCTTAACATCTGATAATATTTGCTATCTGGTATAGTTCCGCCGTTTGACAACAATAACTTCATTAACGGACTCTCAAGAAAATAAAATTCATCGTGTTCGTCTATGTTTGCTGGTTGGCAAAAACGTACTGATTATAAAATATCAGAAAACGCGCAGTGTAACCGCTTTGTTCTGACAAGGATTTTGGACGTGCTATATAGTTAGAACAGATTTTCGTCAGAATTCGCATTTATAGTAACCGCAGCTTTAATTTATTTATTTTTTATCTGTACAATTTTTATTGCTATATTGTTTATCAAATAATAACATTAATGTGTACATTTATACACACAAACAAACGGTTATCATTACGGGACAACCGCTGTCGCTGCCTGACAAGATAATTTTTATTATTGATTTTGAAGAGAGAGGCTGAAAAACAATATAACGATATAATTACTATTTGACTAACTATTATAAACCTATGTAAAATTACCAAATTGCCTATTTTGAAATGTAAACCTAGGAAAACGTTACAAGAACGTGTTGATTCACATATGTTAAGGCAAAAAAATCGAATTTTGAAGAAATCGATATTGAAGGAGCAATTGATGAGTTCAAACAGTTTGTGCTGATAAAAAGAACTGTTTTAAAACGTTTTAATACTTTCAATAAAACAAACTTAGTGTGATTTTGTGAGGGAGCCTACGATTTTTTTTTCTTATTGCATAACCTGCGAATGAAGTCTGCACACACCTATAGTTTAAATGCATATTTAAAACGCACCGAATCATTTAAAAATATTATTCTAACGTATTATGCGTTCTAACATCATACGACAATTTTTAATATCATATTCAATGTTATACAACAATATTTAACTGATCAACGAACGATGATAAATTTTTAATATATTATTATCATAGTTTCAATAGTGCTCTTTAAATACAGATTCTTTACCCGGCGCGCGTTCATTATTTGCGGCGGTCTTATCTATTGTCCTACTGTGTCGACACTCTGTCCATCGATCATCGTAATCTAAAATTCTGTCTACGGCCCATTCCAAAAGTTTGTAGACCATAGGTTTCATCATGACCAACCAATCCTCTCGAATAACGGCACAATCACTTGGCCGGTCTGCGGTAGTATTGACGAACCCTTCGTCTTCTAAAACGGCGAGGTATAAAAACGAAGAATAAAAGAATAAAACGATAATTAAATTATTATTTTTTTTTTTTTTTTAATTTTAAACACATTACGGGTTTTTTATAAACACGTACGAAAATCATCCACTAAGTAAGATTCAAAGATCAGCGGAAATGTTTTTTTTCCTCTAGAATTGGCACACCAACTGTATAGCGGGGATCTTAAATGGTTCGATTAAGGTGTCACGCGTGTTTGTAGGACATTTTGTTTTAAATGAAGCTCTCATATTTATGTTGATTGTAGTCAAATCAACGAATTATGTCGAAAGTCATACATTCCCAGTTTATGTTTTACTCAAAATATATTTAAAGGGGCTATTTTTTTTTTTTTGCAAAGGGTCCAAATTGTCACGTTACGCCACTGGCCCCAGCGCAACTACTGCAACCTCTGTCGGCTCATTAAATACCTACTGCGGCTTATTACCACCCCAGATTACATATTGTGTAGTATTCGACTCGATTTCTATCCGGTTGCCTATCAGGAGACTTGCCGTCTACCGATATCTTAACGTAAAAAAAAATAAATCAAACCTTTTTTTTTCGTAACGGACAGCACTTTTTGCTGCCGAACCTCTCGACACGCTTCGTCGTAGTCGGTCTCGTAGGCGTTCAACGTCACATCGATGAAATTCAGCGCCACGAACATCGTCTTACGCGCGTTCAGTCCGCGTCCGGTCATCCGGACGCCGGGCTCGCAAACCACATCGCTCTTAAGCAATGTCACCGCCGTCCGGCCGACCAGGTCCGAGTACTTATTCGCAAGAGACCGTCCCAGTTGCGTACAACGGCGCACGAGGTCATCCAGAGTTACCTGGCCACTCTCGGTTATGTGCATCACGTGGTACAGCCGGTCCATTTTGTAACCGTGATAATGGTATTTGTCCCCGTCGGCTGAACGCCCAGCTCCCCCATCGGCCGGGGCGAACAAGTTTTGGACAAAAGCGCGGGCCATTTTACTGCACATCACTTTGATTTTCTCGGATAATATTATTTCCGGTATCTGAAACTATCCGGATTATTTTCTGTTTTACTTTTCAGCTAATTTTTATAGTTAAGTAATACAGTGTGTTCTAAAATGATTCATCCGATTTTAGTAGACTATAAATATTGTCCCTGTAGTTTGTGGTAAACGAAGCACCAACCATCTGAATGGTAAGGTTATCGAATTTTTATCGATTACCATTGATAAGTTGCGTTAAAGTGCACCTTAGCCGAGTGGCGTGATTTAATTAGTTGTTATCGAAATGTCGACCGAGTAGCAAAAAGCTGCTTTGTGTGCTCCGTTTCGAAAAGTGCGAATCTGTTATTACCATGCAGCGTGATTTTCGACGAAAGTTTAACATTGAATCTCCAATAGCCTAAAGTATTCGAAGATGGCATAAAACCTTAAAAAAAACTGGTGGCTTATGTAAAGGGAAGTCATCAAGTCGACCAAAAACTTTGAATGAAAATGTTGAACAAATTTGACAAAGTTTCGTAAGAAGTCCGTATAAATCAGTTCATCATGCATCCAGAGAACTTGCTATTTCACAGACAACAGTTTGGCATGTTTTGCGGAGACGTCTGACATATAAACCGCACCACCACATTGGACTGCAGAAGTCCGAAAATTTCTTAACGGTCAGCTACCACAGCGATGGAATGGTCGCTGTAGTTCTAATGACGCTACATTTTGTTATTTTTTTCTTCTTTAAAAATCAATGTTTATGTACCTCGCCTTCCTAAAGATCTTGATGAATTGAAAAGTCGCATTACAGACGCCACCGACTTCATTACAATCGACACGTTTCAACAGGTTTATGAGGCATTTGATTATCGCTTAGATGTGTGTCGTGCAAGTAAGGGAGGTCGCATTGAACATTTGTAAATATTATACCTAAAACTTGATATAATCAAATAACTTGTAAAACTTATTCTAACCTGATTATTCAAATTTTACAATAAATATAATTTTTTGAAAACGGATGAATCATTTTGAAACACACTGTATATTGCGGACGACCGGCTATCGAAATGTACAATACAAACGTGAAGCCGAAATTTGAAAGAAACTAAGTATACCGAAAATCCGTTACTGTAGGAGTATATTAATATAATTCGTATTATATAACAATAGCGTTATTACATTAATAATCGCATAATATTATATATAGTTTCGTTTGTTCGGCCCATTTTGAAATTAATACAATTAGAGGCAGGTGTTTTAAAAACTGTTTAAAACTCCGGGTAGGCTCGTACATCGAGTCAGGGTCGGACTGGGCCGGGGCGAAGTACCGATCGAAACTCGGAGGGCCGTTTAAAATAATATATTTTGGTTTTTTTTATGTTCCTGTTTTCGATTATTAAACGAACAAGAGAAAATATCAGATTAAATATCGCCGAGGCCCGCCGTGTTAGTAATGAAAGAAGAGTGTGAAACTTAAAGCCATGCGATATTAATACTTGATTAATTAACGAATTGTTAAAGAGTTTAGAATGTCTTTTTTAGAAGACCCAAAATTAAAAACAAATTTAGGGAGTCTATTTTTAATTTGACCCACTTTGAGACTGAGGATCTCGTGTGTTTATTTTAAATTCAGTGGTATCCGTCGATCTTCTTTTTTTTTGTGTTTATAGAAAATACATAAATACCCAATGAACTGAATAGAAGACTGATTTTATAATATTACCTCGGGCCGGACCGGATTCCGACTCTGCATGCGGGCAATGTTCGCATTAAAAAAAAAAAAAAAGAGGCTTAAAATAATATAAGTGTCTTTCGCCGCAATAATCAAATTCGACTTGCTACACTTTTAAAATATTGTTCAATAATTAATCATTGACAGAAAAAAAAAAAAAAATGACCATAACCGAGTACGTTTTTGCTCGTTCATTCATTTTCGCTTAGATGTTTATTTATATTTTATAATATTACAAAAAGTTAAAATTTGTTTGTATACAGAGGATAATTTCGAAAATTACTAATTCAATTTAGCTGCAAATTCGGCACACGGGTGGAAAATGTCCTGGAATATTAACATAGGATACTTTTTATCCTTGAATTTATCCCTAAAGGAGGGGGTGCGACATATATTTGGGGTTTTGTTGACAAAAGTGTATGTTCCCCCAAATTTTTGAGGGGGTTGAAAGTTTTATATTCCTCTTTAAACCTTTCGTCATTTGGTCATTTTTGTCCAATTCAATACTTTCCTGGCATGTTGGGTGTCAAAATACATTGAAAACTTAGGGTTTTCATATTTTTGTGGTTTTGTTGACAAAAGGGTAGATTGCCCCTAAAATTAAGAGGGGGTTGAAATTTTTATATTTGGTCAAGTTTTTCTAATTCAATATTATCCTGGCATGTTAGGTGTCAAAATACTCTGAAAACTTAGGGTTTTCATATTTTTGCGGTTTTGTTGACAAAAGGTTAGGTTGTCCCCAAATTTGAGGGGGTTGAAATTTTTAAATACCAGTTTTAACCCTTGGCGATTCAGATGAAAAAATATCAGTTGTGATTACTAATTTAATTTTAGTTGTCACGGGGAAGAGTCTCGTTTAGAAAAAAAAAGAAAAAAATTTTGTCAATTCATTTAGTATCATATAGCAGCAACGATTGTGGATAATCAAATTTTAAACGATCAAGATCAGGTGATAGCAACTATTTTATTAGATATTGCTAAAGAAAGTACACCCCCCCCTCATAATTCAAGCATATGGTAATAAAGGTACCTATCGAAAATAAATGGTATTTATTACATATTATAAACACGACATACTTGTTTTGTGGACGTCAATACATTTGGAAGAGCACAACCTTGTAGGGGTACTCTAATTTTAGTTATAGGATCCAATCTTCCCATGACCTCTACTTGGACAAACCAAATTTCACTATGAGGTCCTATTATATTTGGTCTGAATAACACTTTTAAACGTTTGACTTGCCCCGGCCCTAAAATATTTGTTCTGGTGTCAAAAAAAAAACATCCCATCGGTTGTTCTTTGAAAATGCAATCGTATATTGTCGTTATTTGTTCATCTTTTATCCATTTATATTGTACGCTGATTTGGCCACAGTTCTCTATAATAATTTCATCCCAAAAATCTTCGTTTACATTCACAATATTTATCGGTTTCGATTTTGTGTATAATCTTAACGTCTCAAATTTACTGGTTTTATTGATCGATTTAACAAAAAAATCATTTATTCTAACTGCGACTAATGTATAATCATCGTGTTTATCATTA
Organism: Tuberolachnus salignus; assembly: GCA_956483605.1. NCBI lineage: Eukaryota > Metazoa > Arthropoda > Insecta > Hemiptera > Aphididae > Tuberolachnus > Tuberolachnus salignus. The sequence continues at coordinate 213,293 of OY101434.1, forward strand.
TTTCGCTCAGAAACGTAAATCGAAGGTATTGTACCTCTATAAACATATTTAGGTGTGTTAACAATTTTTTTCCCTTCAATGGCTAATTTTTCAGCACTGTCAGAATTATTAATGTGTATCAAACTTTTCAAAGTAGGACATTCGTTGTAAAGCTTATTTAACATTTGCTTTCCATAAATCGAACAACAGTTTGGCTTAACGCTGAGTACACTTTTTTCCTTTTGTATTACAACTGGTGTGTATATACTAGTAAATTTTCTTATTTCATTATCAATTGAATAAGGGTAATCTGAATTATATCCATTATTAATTTTTAACTTGAATGCTAAATCTATCAAACACTGGCATTCTACTTTTGATCTATATTTGTCAGATTTGTTTATTAACAATGACTCGGTACTACGACATATCTATAAAATACAATTATTTTTTTAAATTTTAAATCATTTATATTTATTTTAAATTTTCACCATTAAATCAAGGTTTTTATGTTGTTCTTTCCTTATTTTGAGCCATCTATTCCAATTTTTCAATTGATTACACTCAATCACATCTCCATGTAAATTTACTTCCTCAGCTGTTTCAACGGGTATATACTCCCATTCATTGTCTAAATCACTTAACATTTTTATTATACAACCAGTAAATTCTATAAATATCAAAGTATTGTAACAATGAAGCAATTACTATGACAATTAAAACTATAATAAAATAAAAAAAAATGTAATTCTACTTTACAACATAATAATGTATAAATATAATGAAACCAGCATAAAGGAAATAGTTATTTATTAATTAATGCTTACACTATGGTTTTTGCACTTTTTTTCTGTGGGTACTCTAACATAAAACCGCAGAGCTCGCCCAGTTTGAGTACAAGCGGTAAACGGCAACAGGTAGCTGTAACTTGCATTAAACCGTTTATTATGGTATTTTTTTTAAAAATTATTTATTGATTTGTTACTAGTTACCAATATTAAATTTTATGTATAAACAGACACTACTTATTAATAAATGCACTAATTATTCATTAAAATGTATTCATTTTTTTTTATTGCGTTATATTATGCTGTATTAAATTGTTATATGCTACATACAACTCATGATTATTATATTTTTAAATATAGAGGTCTAATTTATAAATAACTTATGCTGTCTCAGATTTTAAATACAATTAGGAAAAACTTTATCAAGATATGATGACAGATTTATTATAGTGGATATGCATGTGTTTTTCAAATTGAATGTGAAGATACTAAATTCACTGATGTAACTAAAATATATAACAATTTTGTTATTTTATCACTGAGGGCCAAGTTGTAAACCTCTCATCCACTCTACATTTTAATAAAATTGAAAAAATAAAATAAAATTAAGATATTATAAATTTACAGAAATATTAAAATAATATGATGCTGATGATAACCAGAGTGATTTAATAAGCTTCAACAACTGGTGCTTACTAAACGGTCTTTCCTTAAATATCAATACATTTCTAACAATTACTTTTTCTAAGAAATGCACAAATATGGTTTTTAATTTTAATTTAAATATTATTCTCACTCGTACCAATCTAATAAAAGACCTTGGAATTTTTTTTTATGTCGCCCATCATATTATTACTATAAAAAATAAAGCATTATCTATGTTGGGTCTCATCATGCGAAATAGCTCTCCTTTTAAAGATCCTCTCGCCTATAGATGTCTTTTCACCTCCATTGTAAGATCTCATTTAGAATACGCGTAAATTAATTGGAACTCTAATACTATTGGTATTTCCAATTACATTGAAATGGTTTAAAACAAATTTTTACGATTTATTGGTTTTAAATTTAATATTGCGACGGCTCCTCATTCTGATTATGAAATCTTAACGAAACCTAAATTCTTTAAAAAATTGCAAGTTATATATTATTTTTTTTAAAAAATTATTAAGTAACAAAATAGATGATTTGTATATAGTAAGTCTAATAAACTTTAAAGTTAATGCACATAATACTAGAGCCACCTGTTTATTTTGTATAAAGCATACTTCTTTCAATTACATACAGAATTCCCCGATTAATATTCTATTAATGAATACAACTGTCAATTCTAATTTTGAATTTTTCTTATGAAAAGCTATTATTATTATTATTATAATTATTTGTATTATTCTTGTTATATTACTAAGATACTTTATGTTTTTCAAATTGTTGTCACATATTATAGTTTCAGAACTATTGCATATCATTTATAATCGGACATAGGTCCGTGAAATATATATATATATATATATACATAAATAAAAAATATCTTGTTGATAAGTTGGACAGATTATTCAGATTTAAAATCTCAAATCTTTAGTTTAAAATAAAATAATAATTATTAAAAATATAATTAAGTTTGTGTTGATGCACAAAACAATAAGAAAAAGATTTTTTTTTTAAATGAGAAGTCTAATTAAAATCATAATTATGTCATATTACAATAATTAATACAAATACATAATAATGTATATTTGAAAATATTCAATGATCGTAAAAAGAATAATGTTAACTTATTTTAATATTATATACAACAAATAAATTATTTTATGATAATTTTTAAAATAAACAATTTATGTTTTTTTAGAACAAAAAAGGCAGAGATTTATTTAATTGATCTAAAAAATAAATAAATAAATATATATATATATATATAAATATATATATAATTTATGATAGTCTGCCATAAAAGTTAAACTTCAACATATAAAAAGATATTAAACAACATAAAGTAGATCAAACAGCAAACACTCAATTAATACACACCACATGGCTTTAAATCAATTAATATGGATAATAGGATTTCTAAACATCTTTAGTCAATCAGTAATTTATTCTCTATGTACAAGTACATATAATCCAAGACATGCAAGCACAGCAAACTGAAAAAGAGAAATTAAATTAAATCACATATATAATGAAATGGGATAGGTTAGATAGGCCATCAGTGTTTTCTCATTTAATTTATTAAACTAACACAAATAATGACATGTCCCCATAACTTTTAATAGATTATTAATTGTATACATATTAGACAGTATCAATTTTATAAAGCTACTATAATTTCAATTTTTTTTTCATGAAATAAAATTCAATACTTACTTTGACTTTTGGATACTCGTTCATTAAAATTGTAACCATTCCAACATACGGTAAAAATCCTCTTGCTCGACCTACAATGTCTGTCTTTTCAAGCCACTGCTGACCAGGAGCATATAAGCCTCTGTCATCTACGCTATTGTTATCGCCTTTCGTTAAAAATTTAATTGTGCCATTATTTCTAAAAAAAAAAAAAAATTAAAATATTAGTTACAGTACTTTTTTCATTTTTAAATAATACAAACTTTTCATGTAGTTTTAACACCCTGTGGACAATAGGAATATCACGCCCTTCAATTTTAAATACAACTATTTCACCAACTCTCACTGGTTCTTCTTCGTAATTTGTTAGGAACAATAGATCGCCGCGATGAAATGCTGGTTCCATACTACCACTGTAAAATATTGTAATTTATTTAATTATAAGGTTTTAAATTGTACAAATTTAACCTAATACATTAGCCATTGGCAATTCTGGACAGAAGTGGATCGCCCTCCCCCTTGACCTGTGTGGACCTGAGTTATTCTAATAATGTACTGTAAGCACTAAATTGGGACGTGTATGTATAATATACAAAATATGTTCGCCCCCCCCCCTTCTCTTTTGGGCTTGTCAAAAACAGCCTTTGATATTAGCAATAATTTGCTAATAAATAATGCAATATAACAGCGATTCCCAAATATTTTTTATGCATGCCTCCTTAAAATTAGAAAAAAAAAATGTCTCATGCATCACTAATAATTTGAAAGCAATGCGCATTTCATTTTCAACATTGAGTTTGAACCCAAATTCGGTTTTCAGCACAGCTACTGTGACACTTTGTGTTGCACATCAATTTAAAGCTTTGTTTCTAATTTCGGAATATACATCTAGTTAAGTGGTTCCATAATCCTAATAATCTAGCTGTCTAATAATGGATGTATACTATTTTTAATTTGTGCTTCCTGTTTTAAATGTTTGAGTATCCTTTGGGAGGCACACCTTACAGTTTAGGAACCATTGTAATATAGTATAATATTATTTGTAAGTGAGGATGATAGAGATAATGAAATATCCCTATTTTTAAAAAAAATTGAATGTTATTTTTGAGTAACAAAAAACAAAACTTGATTTCATTTTAAATTCTTAAAAAATATTTTTTTTAAAATAATTAATTTTTTATAGTTTGAAACCTCTCAGTATTAGAGACTTGTGAAATAATATTATTGAAAGGTTACCATTCTTAAGAGAAAAGAATATATACATGTTCTTCTGCCAATATAAGATTTGAAATAATCAGCTCTAAATTATATTACTATGTTTACTTTTAAGATGACAGAAATTTGCTCAATTTTAAATGGCATTATTTCAATTTAAATAATTGTACGGATAATTGTTACAATTTGTAATAATTATCATAACTAAAGTACTCAAAATACAATCAATGTGTCATATATAGTAGAAATGTTTAATTTACTGAGCGGTTAAAAGAAAAATTTTAACCCATTATCCATTTGCTTTTTTAATTTTAGAGCTACAGAGATAGTTTACAGAAAAATTTTCAGAAGAATAAACTCTAAAAATGTTTCAAAATAATAAAATAAAGTTATTTACCAAAACAAAAATGTAATTAAAATATAAATATTTATAGTCCTTGTCCTCGTGAGTCATATTACAAACTATACAAAAGTTGATTATTTTCGTATTTAAGGAGATATCACAATAGGTGTATTGTTGTGGGACATCCGGTATTAGATTTAAATGTGCAGTCAAAGTATAAAAATGTTAAATGTTTTGAAACAATACAAAATGTTTACCTTAGTACAACAACAATTGGACTCTCACTGCCGGTGAAAACCATCAAACCTTTCCATATCATTAATGCCGATGAAACGATCATACCAAAACTCAACACTTGATAGAGAAACTGAAATAATGAAGAAAAATAAACCCGAATATTACTTAAATGTTCAAAAATTCATGTAGATATCTATCAATATTGGAATATAATACAAGTATATTATAATCCATGTTTCTTACTTGGCGTTTGTTCATCCGTTTCACATCATCTAGGAACACGTCAAACATCGTGGCTAGTAGAAGGCACCGTAAACTAATTAAAATGTAATAATTACGATAATCGACTTACAGCAAAAAGAACTATACTCTACACGTATGAACCACGGTTTTCAAAATAAATATTTAACACCGCGTAACCACGTCATTCTTTGCAATTATTTACAAACATGAAGTTAGCTATGATAAGTCGCCGGGATTGACGTTATCACAAATTGAAGTTCAATCCGTTTCACGTAGCGAAAAATGAACGTGGGGATATTATCAGAGAGAATAAAGAATGGGATGGGCTATCTCATACATATATAGGACCACATCTATTACAACTAGTAAAACTAATATAGTAATTACTTTACTATATAACTGCACAGACATATACAATAAACTAGATTGTTAATAAGGCCTTGTTGATAAAAAACATTAGCATTTAGTCTACTATGTGTCATTTTAATCGATGCCGATGGTGATTTTCTCCTCTATCAATTATCAGTCAATTATTTTCAAGGGAAAATATAGAATGATACTTATTGACGGGAAATTGATTTGTAGGAGAACAACCGTGTGTGTTTGTATTTTGTTTTGTCAATCGAGATAAATGGCATTTTATTTTATTTTTATCAGTTACCTTATCACACAGTGGTGGTGCTGGGTGACTGGAAATAATTGGCTGCCTTCCCATGAACCAATCACATGCGTTGGATAGAGCTTATCTTAGTTTAGTGTAAAAATCTGTGATATCCAGTTTTACATATTTATGGGTTGTTCCTATACCATAATACCTTAGACCTGATAACAAATATACCATTATTATCATATCTGTATAAAGAGTGTTCTATGACGTACGAGTACTCTTGTTACCACAGTGGTTAGGAAGTGTTTGCCGGATAATTTACAACGATAGTAATTCGTTATCGTCGAAATCTACATTCCATAAGTCGTTAATCTTCGGCAATTCAAAAACAAATCATGACTTTAGAAGAAAAACAAAATTAAAGTTACTGGCTTTGAAATGGCACAAATGTTGTATATTCAAACGTAATTATTATATTATCGTTTATATATTTTTTTTTTTTATTTGTGATATATTCTTATATCAAAAATATTGAATACACTATTCAGACTTGTAGTTGGATTTCTAGATTTACAACTACTATACAAACAACGGGAGCAGTGATTTTACCGAAACGAACATTCATGATGCATGATGAGAAATTTGATTATTGAATACCCTGATTCGGCGGTAACCGTGACGGGCGCATTGCCTGTTCTTATTAGTTTACCATTTGATAACATTTGCCATCTGGTATAGTTCCGGTACAATGCCGCAACCAGGTTCGTGTTGGTCGGGGTGCAAACCATATTTCGTACAGCCCGCGTAAGACAAAAAACCCCCTGTAAAAAATACCGTTGTATTCGGTAATAATCAATTTAATATTAAATACCGTTCGGTCCCCTTAGTTAAGACTTAACCCGCTGGTTCACAACTGGCCGCGTCGTGTGTTACCGGTAAACCGTCTAACCAGACCGTAACCGTACGGCCTAAAGCCGAATGTGGTATTCGGACTTGGCGGTTACGCGCTGGGTGTTTTTCCAACCGCGCTTTGGCAAGCCAATCGGAAGAGAGTGTTTTACACGACACGGCCGATTTTTAATAGCAACCCTACCCTCGTTCCACAGGAAGTACTAAATGTTAATAGACTAATTTTCGGAACTCGAGCTCCCATACTCTAGCACGGGTTGTCCCGGTATTGCACCGTACCACCGACAACAAACGCGATTATTCAATTAGGACGCCCACGGAAAATGCGAAAATCGTATAAAAATGAATGACAAAATTACATTTGCCGTCTGTTTTGCGTGTTAAAACGTATAACACAATTGTGTTCCTATTCTTATTAAGTCGTATAGGTGCTACGGGCGCGTATCCATAACAGATGACCGCCCAAAACGTTTTTTTTACTGGTTTCCCTAGAGTAATAGAGTTAAACTAATTCGTATATAACTTATTATAATATTGTTTAAACATTGTTTAAAACTTCACACTAAAATACTATGTGACGATAACGAACTCAGGAGATAAGTAAACAATAATACGATTGTATATAGTATATACTATGTACAATAGGTATCGATGATTGTATTTACTAAATACAATCACCTCTATCAATATTTGTTTAAAAATAAATAAAATATTAAATTGTACAATAAAACGATAATACAACATTTTAAAGGGGTGATGTAAATATTGGCCTCCCAATGTAAATTTTAGCCATTGTTAGGTTCCCCCTTAATATACGTATTTATATAAAACAAAATTAATTTAGTTCAGCTACAGCTTTGTTTCTACGATTCGTTGTGAATGGAATGTTTTGTTTCCGTGTGCACTTATTTGAATGGAATTTAAAACGTTGCAATATTATTAATTTGCTTTGAAATCGGTGCTCGAATTAAAAAAAATAAGAAGAGGGACTTAAAATTACTTATTACTAAGACAGTCATAATTTTGAATGAAAAGAATTAAACAATTTTTTAGTCTCTCCCACTAAATAAAATCCTGACTATGTGTCTGATTGAACTCGACCTAACCCGGGAGACTTTGAATCCCCCCTCCCTTACACCAATTTCAAACATAGGTAATTCAATAATTAATTATTTACAAAAAATAACTCTACTCAGAATACTCATGCAAGCTAAGGTTTCGCTTGCATATTTATTGAATTTATTTGTTAAAGAGTTGATCCTTATTTACGTATATAAAAAACAAAACAACAAAAAAAAATACGATGTAGATTTTGGTTAAATTATTAACCTAATTATCTCGCAGGGCAAAAGTGCAATACAGATGATATAATAATAATTTATGACTGAATTGTAAATGTTAAATTATAGAAAAGAATATTTACAGTTTATATTTACATGTATTTTTGAAAATATTTTTGTTTGTAAAAAAGAGATAGAAACAATAGAAACAATTACTAAGAGGACGCTAAAGAAAATACAAATAGTATAGGAGTGCCGTTCCCCTCAATTCGAGCACTGTTTAATATGTTCGTCTCGCCTATGTATAGAAACAAACACGTAATGTTTTATCAAATTTAATCAACTGCAGTTTAATATATCCATGCTGTTCGATCAATATTCAACTTTTGACTTATCGGAGGTTAAACAAAATATACACCTTATACTGGGATTGTCGCCGATTGTGGTCGAGGGGTGGTAGAAAATTCGACCCCTCCTGGAAAATAATAAAATATTCAGTTTTTAGGACTAGAGTTTGTACAATCGATGCTATTTTAACCGTTATATTGTTAATTGTTTCATGTTTGCGATTGTCTCGGTGTTTGTTGAATTACAGTTTCGTTTCGTCTCTCCCCTGAAAATTATTTACCCTAATGTGGCCACGTCCGTGCTTGTACTGCCCTCGCTGTTCTTGTATACCGCAGTCCCGCTGTTCTAGTTGTTTCGCACGGGGGGAATTTACCAAAGCCATTTTATTACACCGGTGTAATTTTCAAATCATTCGCGCCTAGTATATTTTTATAGACACGTGTTTTATTACACCGTTTTTTTTTTTTTACTACATAATTCATCTCTAACAAACATAAAACCAACGAAATAATTATAATTCACAACAAAACGATACCCTACTAATATTTTATAAACCGGGATGGATTAATATTTCACGTTTCGTCGACTTTATTATTATTACAATAATCATAATATAGCAGCGTTTTACCTAATAAAACGGTTTGATACGGTTTATCAACATCCGTACAAAAATAGTGCACAATAATTCACCAATCGATAATCTTCAAATAATACTTTTATCGTTTATCAGAGTATAGGTAGGCACCCACCTATATCGGATTTTTGGAGATGGCATTTCTATACGGCAGCGTGCCATCAAAACGGATTCAATCGAAAATATAATATAAACTTTTTCGACCGTTGCGTTTGTGAAAATATCGGTGCTATAACTCATCTTAAACATTAATTTTAATTATTTTTCATTACCGTTCGTTAGAATATTTACGATGATTAATTCACCAATAAGCCGTTCTAATTTCAATCAACAATTAAACAATTGTTTGAATAAAAACCATTCCAACGTCCTCGTTCGTCATATGTCTAGGTACGTACAAAAATTAGTAAAATTAGTTATTTAGTAATTAGTTAACCAATAAGTATTTAAATAAAATAATATTATTACGTGAAATTCGCATCAACCGCAGAATTTTAAATTGTCCGATTGTTCAAATAGGTCCAATAGCTTTAAACGTTTTTAATAATTCAACACCCACGTGTATGATATATTAAGTTTTTCTATTTAATATTATTGATATTTGTGATTGATAAATTATGAATATGCTAATGACGCAAAATTGTTAGGTTAGGTGGGGTTACCCACCCCACCTATATTACTATAAAATTATTTCGAATATATTACAAAATGTTGCGATACTTTTATCGTAAATATATTTTTAACAAATAATATTGACGGTCTTGTAACTATTATCTCGTCAAGATGGGACGTAATCAGTGACGATAATATAATTAAACCGATTTGGAATATTTCGCAAACTCAATCTAGAAATGGTTTTTGATACCACCGTCTTATGTATCATAATATCAGTTTTTTTAATTTTTCGTCTCGCTGTGAGCTATTTCGTCAAAATGGGCTTTGCTATGGCGAGAATAATTAATTAATTTTTAACGAACACTGTTTTAATATATTTATACATTTCTGTAGTTTAGTTATGTGTAATATAATTAAATATTGATCGACTATTTAATAGTATAGGTTCAATTGAACATTATTAGTCTTTAGGTGGAGGGGCGTAATGAGACAAGTATTTTTATTTGTTCGAATATTCTTAAACGTAGTTTATACATAAATAATAATTAAATATTAACGGGTAAATCGATTTTATAAAAAAAAAAAAAACCTTTTATGTAACCAAAAGATTAAATGTTAACCTAACCTAACTTTTTAAGATTAATAAAATGTACTATTATTAATTTTGAAATTTTCTAGTAGACTTGCTGTCATGACCTAGATGTATGTGTTCAGGCTCCCCATATACGGTCAGTCATGAATGACAATCAACGTGATTGACTGATGGAATTTAAACATGTTTGTATTTTTATCATCAATCAAGATGATTTACATTCAACATTCATGATTGACCTTGTATGTCTATGAATGTACAATTTATCAGTCAATCATGTCGAGTTGTGTGAAGCAGTCGTGTCTTTTTGTCTTTTGTAAATTTTATACCTTCATCAAAAAATGGCAAATAAATTAAATAATGAAGAATTTTGGCGCGAATTTATACGTCTATACCGTAGTTTACCTGCTACGTTGAAAATTAAAAGTGATTCTAGAAGATTATGATGGGATAATGTGTTTCTTTTTTTGAACCATTCTTTCATCCAACATTATTTTTTTCTCTTGGTTTTTCTTGTTTTATCACATGCAAGGTAAATAACAATACCAATAATACCTTCTTCATTCATTTTAATGCAAAGTTTAATTTTAAATTTAACATATATAAACATTTATTTTTTTCAATAAATATTGAATGACAACAACACGTAACGCCACACTTTCAATAGTAACAATTGTGTTGACTATAAAAATAAAATAATCAAACGACTGAAAATTGTTAGTCTTGATTGACCGTGTATGGGGGCCATTGTATTTCACACGAAAAAAAAAAATAAAAATAATAAACGTTGTTGTTCAAATCATGAATTTTTCTAAAAAAAAAAAAATCAGCGTAGTACACAGAGTTGAAAACGTTACACTCTCAGCTCAGGGATTATCGTATTCGGGCGTCGGGTATCGCCGTGTCGGATTATCAATAATAAAATTCTCGAAGTACGATTTTTAACGTAAAACGGCGGATTAAACGTATAGCTATCCTTTAGGATGTAGGTCGTATATTGTACACGGCCCCATAACGAGCCATCGGCAACTGGATTTTACTAAAACGGGAAAACTCCGGCGGTATATAATTTATTAATTATTGTTATATAGTATTGAACCGTGTTATTGCTGTTGATCCGTACGTCCGGTTCACGTCCTCTGTCGCAGTGCGCCGCGTAGATTTCCTGTTTTCTTTTTTCAGTCAATCGAAATGGAAACGTTTCCGATCGTTATTTTATTTCCTACACGACTATATTATGAATAATATATATCGTAATAATTTATCACGTCTGATTATCGTACGACGACGACGCCGCCGTGCCGTTCGAAAGGAGTAATATTATTACTATTATTATCATTGCAATATATTTATGTATAAGATTTAAATAGATAATGGCATAAAATCTATCGATCGATCTAGGAGCGTTTGAATACATCGAAAGAAAATTTCGATTCATATTTTCCAAGTGAGATGAAGAGTTATCAAAAAAAAAAAAAAAAATGAACTGGATATCAAATCATTTCCAAGGAATATAACGAATGGGTGGGTTATCAATTAGAGTCGAAGACGATATCGAAATTAATTAATTAATTAATCGAAATATTTGAAGATAGTTCACCAAAAATGAATTTTAACCGAAAGTATTTGATCAATTTCTGGTTATCTGTTCAAGAAACGTATCTAACACTTTCTTCTGAAGCTGTTAAGATGCAGATTCCATTAATTTCATCTTTTAATTGTAAAGTGGACTTTTTTTAATGGTTGCTGTAAAAACAAAATTACGAAGCAAATTGTAATTATCAAACTCTCTGGGTCTCAAATTAACAAACGTCGAAGTGTACGAGTGCATATCAATGCAGTGATCAAGAAAAATAGAAAACAAGTACACACTTCTCATTAAATACATTTTGCATTTATACATTTTTTATTTAAATTAATTATACCTTTTAACCATATTAAATAATTAATTAAGCCTATGATATTACAGTTAATGTATATTTTTTTAAATATAAAATTTCATATGTTTTTACTTATTTTTTCAAAACTAAATAAAAAAAGTCATTAGTATTTTATAAGTCACCGATGTTAAAAAATGTTCAAAATGGGTCGTACCTTTAAACGTTTGGGAACCTCTGTATTTATAAATGTGAAAATGAGAATCTTTGATGCCAATGATCTCGGGAACCACTCATCTGATCGTTGGGATTTTTTTTTTTTTATGAAAAAATATATCGCAGAGATGGTTCCCAGCATAATTTCAATTCTCTAAGTTAATAAACAGTTGAGAAATTAATTTTCAAAAATTAGAACGGGCAACACCTAGTTGATTATATATGGGTGTCCCTTATTTTTGAACATTAATTTTTTTGACCACATACTCTCTAATTTTTTTCTGATCAGTCTAAAACTATCGTAAATGAATAATTCCCCCACCCCTAGAATAAAATTAATACGTGCTGAATCTTCACAAAAGTTGAATACATATGAATGTTGTAGGGCTTTTCAATAAAAAACACCCATTCTTGGGCAAATGCAAATGCAAATTCTCAACAAAACTATAAATAAATTGTCTCATTTGCCAGTTAGTCGATAACATACGTCTAATAACATTTATTGTATTTCTTTTCTCTTATCATAGTTTCGTACGATAAAATTGCTTTGGTGTTGCACGATATATATGGCCACTGGCCATCTGATAACCGTAATATATATTTCGTACAGTACTGGTGCGTTTCGTGTTGGTTTATTTAACAATACGTAGTGCTAAAAAACTAGTATTTTTGGTTAATGATGTGAATCATCAAATTATTGGAGCTAAACTCCCGTCTAATCGTCAAGTAGTGGTGGCACACCACATTTAACATTTTTACGTAAAAGTACATATAATTTTTAAGTACACATTACTCAATTCCGTGATGTGTAATTTTGGATTACACACTTTGTGATGAGGTTCAGTTAAAAAAAAAAAAAGGCCTGGTAACATCTGTATAATCAATATTATATTATATAGATTTCGTAAATATTTCCCAGGATTCCTGTAGAATTTCGAAAATGATATCGAATATTATTTTCTCGTTTGTAATATAATATAATAATTAATTTGCAGTTTTATACGATATCGGTACGACCGTGATCGTATTATACCAATCGTAATATAACTACTATTAACTATGAATTATGTTAAGCTAATGATATAATTATTGCAAATATATTTTTGACAAATGTTTGTATAATATTATCTATATTTAAGCGGTAAAACGAAATTGTGATTCATTTCGGAACGAAAACCGTTACCGCGCTTTATTATATATAAAAAAAAAAAAGTAATTTCCATATCAATTCTGTATGCTTGTGTTTTATAGTGGAATTAACAGTTGAGTATAGTTAATAATGATTAATCATATATAATGATAATTAGGGCAGAGGACTTGTAGCATTTGCGTATTTGTTTTAAACAATCAGTAAGAAACAAATACGTTTTTGTGTTACGACGTGAAGCTAGATTTTTAACATTTTATTTTGCATATAAATGCGTATTTTGAGTTTTATTTTATTTTTTGTTGGTTTTAGCACATGTTTCTTCCGTTTTACACTTTTTGAGAAATATTCAATACAATTAATAATTTTCTTAATATTTTCTCCATCGACGATTTTATTTCATTTCATAATACAACCAAAACTATGGAATTTAATTTAATTTTTAATTTTTATCATATAATATGGTTGTTGACTGTTCGCAGACGTAAGTTTTTCCTAGAAACGCTCGAAATTCGCCGATTAGACTAATATTCCGGTTATTAATTTTATTTATAAACAGTAAACGCGTCTTTATCAGTGATTCCCAATTAGTATGAAGCCACGGACCCCTAACTAAAACTTAAATTGGTCCGAGGATCTCCTTTTTGACAATACAAATTTTAATTTTGTTTAATTATGAAATGAAAAATAAATGTTTTTACGATTTATTTTAATTTTGCATGCCTTTTTGTAATAATATAAACACAGATTTTCTCAAAAAAATTGAATATAAAGAGATTTATTCGATTTAACACGTTACTATACATACAACACTATCGCAATTATCTTTTACAATTTAATTATAAGTTACTTAAATTAGTTATTGCATTGATTTTATGAGACGAATGAAACCTTCCTTTTTTGTTCAAAATCTCGTTCAGGTTTTGCTGCATGCTTGATATTTTCACATTTAGATCAGCGTCAATATTATGTCTATTACGATATTTGTAAGAGTAGGTAGAAAAAGCTTGTTCGCATCTATACGTTGTGCAAAAGGGGATCAAATATCTTAAAGCTTTCTCGGCCAGTTGCTTTTGATCATTTTGAACAGTTAACCAAAAATCAATTAGTTTTTTTATCGTTGAAAATATATTTTTCATCGTTTCATTACGTATCAGATCAATTATTTAATCTTGCATTACAAGCGCGGACCCCCCTAATATCAACATGCAGACCACCAGTTGGAAACCACTGGTCTATATTATAAAATTCCCGATAGGACGACGATTCGGACCACAATTCGGGCATATTTTTAGTGCATATTATAGGGTTTTTAAGTGAACAAGTGCTTGCATATTTAGTGATTTTTTTTTTTAGAGCTACAAGTCCCCTGCCGTAATGATAAAATACCGAGGCGGTTCAGCAATTGCAGCGTGTATTTTATATATGTTTATTTTTTTTTTTTCTATTAATTTTATCTAGTTACGTTTCTTCTATTTGAACCTAGAAGATCCCTGTGTGGCCACGTCTCCCTGCGTTCGAAGTAATGAAAATACAATATAATATAATATATTTTAACATACAATATTACAATATCATCTTGTTTTTACCTATAAATTCACTGATGTTATACGTTAGTGAAAATTATATCGTATGAAATATATTTGTTAAAATAAAATAAATAATGATAATAAAAAAAAAATTTAATCTGTCGATAGAATTTACAATTGTATTATAATATTTATTAATAGATTAAACCAATTAAATATCACATAGGTATGTATGCATATACCTTGCAACTATTTGATATTTAAAAATAAATATGTACATGGTACTCGTGCGTTAAAATTTCATTTTATTAATTAAAATGTTTAAAAAAAAAAAAAACTAAAAGCCTTAAAAAAATAATTATTTAACGTATTTTTTTTATATAATTACCGCCTGTAATTCTAATGTAAAAACGGTTGTGCGTGGATAAAAACGACTCGTATACAGACCCTAATTAAAACATCAAATTTTCACCATAGATAAAAAAAGAGAACTTGCATTGCGCATTAATGATTTTTATTTCTTCGATACATAAAATATACAAAAAAAAAAAAATTATTATTGTTCTAAAATCTAATAATTTTAAATTTTTCAGATTCATCACCGTGCAGTGATAACGAAAAATTAAAATCAACGTTTCTGCATGCGAGTTCTCCTTTTTTTCGCTTCCTTTATAATTCAGTTCATAGCGCCATTAGGTTATGCTGGTAAATAGTTGTGTTTATTTCACGTAACACAATAATACATTTTACAAGAGATAACGACACGCGAAAACTTACAAATATATTTGAAAGTGAATTTAAAATTTTCATAATTTTTTTTTCTCTAAATTTTCGAGAAAATTGCCTATAATTTGCGCGACCCCTAAAATACAAGAGCTAGCACGTCCTCACCTATACGGTGGAAACGAGAAATAAATTTTTTAATTGAATAAATAAATACTTTTCGTTTAAATTCTTGACGGTAATATAGGTAGATATAAGGAATTAACATAATCGGTGGTGTAGTTACTGTCTTGATCAATACAACGGTATATTTTTCCGCATATTATTATATCACTTGAAATGGACATTTGTCCATTAACGTATTATTATAATTATTCTTTTAATATTGTGTTAACCAAATAAAAAAATAATAACATTAATAAATACAAATAGCACCTACGTGCAGCAGTGCCGACAACTAATTATTTATATCCTACTTACGCGCACAACTACGATATTAATAACAGTCGTTTTAAATGGACCGAAATTCATGGCACTAAGTCTATTTTACTAAGCTTGTTCGTTATACGTAGGCAGGTTTCTTTTACAGTAATAATTTATCTTAACGTGTTTTAACGTTTAAGCGCAATTTACTATTAGATTCACAGCGAAGCGAGAGTGTATTGGTGTTTTTTAAAAAACCATTTTCCTGTCCCAACAGCAACAGTTTCTTGCTCCAATCATCAACATCAGGGATGGTTTTTGGATGAAAATGTCGTCTACTTGGTGCATTGAAAATGCCATTTTTTCCCCCCATGTAGTTTCTTAGTAATGGGGAAAAACGGTAATACTTATATTTACGCAATAACGCAAATTTTGTTGTAATTTAATTGAAAAGACTTGGAAACGCCTGTATTTAAGGGGCTACGTTTAGGCAATCATTTTCACGAAATTGCGAAAAAAAAATGGAAATCTATCAACTCAAAAATATTCAAATTCACTTAAAAATAAATGTACAAGTGGACGGTTTTTAGTAGAAATGGCTTAAGTCATTTTTGACTATTTTCTGTTTATGCATTCATTCATTGTGTGAAATTTCATGACGCGTTGAATGTAGTACCACTGTAATTTAAAAATATAGGTTAATAGTAATAATTTGGCAGTTCAATCACGCAATAAAACCCTAGAAGAAATAGCATGATTTTAGCCTATTGATTCTAGCCTCTTTTCAATTTTAAAATATTTATTCAACTTTTCATTATTTTTCAACAAAACACAGAATTTTTAGTCATACTTTTTTTATTCCAAAAATTTTTCCTATGATTGTCAAAATTTAAAATATTCATTAAAATAAAACACAGCATATTTAGCCAGATTTTTTTTTCTGTTAAAAGTGTATATCTTTTAACTGTAACACAACAATCATTTTTAAACATACATAGTCATATATTTTTATCTATAAATAATAATTTCGTAGTATGTTTCAACGATCACGTTTATATTTTACGTATGATTTCAATCCAACATTAAATTTATAATACCTTGTAAATTATAATATAAAGTGCCAGACGAAGTCCAACCGCCGTTCATTAAAGTCGCACGTTTTACGTTCGAAATAATTTCAGTTTTTCGCCACGAATATATTAAAACACTCGAATGATATTCCAAATTTATTATACTGAGTTCATTATAGTGAAAATCCAAAATATCCAGAGTTTACTATATTCTTATCAAGACTAAAAACTTTTGATCCATATACACCTAAATGTCTAGACCAATTTTCACTATGCGAAGCCGGTTTCAAATTCTTAGGTGTTTAAGATTATGTTTAATGTTTCAATTGTGCTATGGTTTACAAGATTGGCTTTCAATTGACAACCTAACCTAACCCAAGGATCGAGCATGCATTTTTTTCGCTAAGATGTTCACTTGTCTTACTGAATAAAGGCCACCAATTCATAGATAAAAGAAAGATAAGAAAAAAGCTGTTCGCAACTGCGAATGTAAAGGACACGGCGTTGTTGGTTAATTATTAATGTATAAGTGTCGGCATTTATAACAAAAATGTGAATTGTTTAAATAATTATTTTATTGTTTTTATTTCATGTGGCCTGGTGACAGTCTGCTCAGGCATTGGTTTTTAAACTCGATATAATAGGTTTAGCAAATAACAGCTTATAATAGCTATAGGATGGTAGTTTAATACGGCGAATATATGAAAAATTAGTATAACACAGTTTAGCTTGTAGATGAGCACCAGCTCCCGCTATTTAAAAAAAAAAATAAATAGTATATATTATAAACATTCGAAATACAATTGATAACATGTATGTCAATGTAAGGAGGAGAACCAGACTACATAAAATTCATCCTGGTGATTTATAAGTTCATAAATTTAAAGACAGGTTCAGTCAGTATTGTAACAGTGCCCATGTTTTACATCGGCCTTAAATTTACAGTAATATTTGTTTAGGAAAATCGTATAGACGTTCAACAAGTTAAAATTATATTTATTATTAATAATTATTAATTTGTCAATCGAACATGACGTTTGCGATATTGAACATATCAGTTTTTAGAATTCATAATTTTAATCAAAAAATGTAACTGTGGGTTTTTTAATGGACAAGGAAATTGCAATCATTATTTTACTTGAATGTGCGGTAACTGGACGTACATTGCAATTGGACTTAGACAAATGGAGAAATTTGCTCGATGAAAATAATTTCAGTAAATTGCTTGACAAACTTTATACTCGATTAAAACGAGTAGTCATTTGCGAAAACTTATTTCCTCAATTAATTCGAAGAATATAACCACTCACATTTAGAGTTGGTGCGGACTGTATTACATTTACTCGTTACAATTTATTACGGTTAAAAGAATTAGAATGCTCTGTTAATGTTTATATTTAAAAAAACAGAGCTAATTTTACATCAAACATGTTTTGGTCTAATGTACATGATATTGAAACAAGATATTCAAAATTTGCCAATAGCATATCAAGTTAGTACATTTGGAAGTACTTATATTCAGTTTTGATTAAAGTGGACTGTGCTATGATAATAAATGTTTTATACTTGAAGTACAACAATTTCATTACGATAAATTGAGTAATATGGTACAACAAGATTTGGCTCTCCAACAATGAAAAAACATATAATGTAATGGTATAGAATTAAAAAAATTTAAGAAAAATTTTTTTAGAAAATTTAATTATAAATAATATGTATAATATTGTGTCGCTTAGATAATAAAATTGTTTGCCGTTTTTATGCCGTATATGTTTATATTTTATATAATTAGCCACCACAATCCAAAATACGAGTATAATAAAATTATGTATAATATTTTGTCATTTTTGTTTCATACATGTAATGCCATAATTTATAATATTAAAATATTAAAATTCTCAGTATTTCGTTTTTATTAAAGTTGTTCAATGTTGTATTATAAATAATTATAATTTATTTTCATTTATATTCAATTTACGATAAAACGTAAATGTATTATAATAATAATAATTTATTTTCATTAATATTCAATTTAAAAGGTATTTTTTCAATGGTATTGCAGCCATCGAAATGATTAAATTTTGATTTAATACTATAGGGTTATTGTTTGATCATTATAGTAGCGCGTGAAACAGGTAGCTAACATCGACAAAACACCTGTAATATGGAACTCAAAAAAGAGTCCTGGAACTGTGCCAACTGCATGCTAGTTTAAACGTAGCCCTAGTTTACCATTTCTGCAGAACGTAATTAACTAGCGGGGATTTTTACGAATATACAATTTTGTTATAAGTGTGTGCATTATGCATATTAAATAAAATAATATGTTAATTTTGCATGATATATACAATTTTATTTTCAATATTTGTTTTGTCAGTTAATTCATTTTTAACACATATAATTTGTGTATTGTTCATATTTTCAATTTTCATCGTTTTTATATTTTTTAACATCTTTTTTTGGATCGCTGTTGAACCGTTCTAGTATTGTACCAATGGTCTGCTGCAAATGATTGGTAATTTCACTGTCTTTCGGGCTTCTTTCATCAGTTTCCAATTTTAATGAACACTGCGCGTATTTCCACCTAACATAATGCAGATAAATATGTAATATTTCAGTTATTTATTTATAGTTAATTATATATTACCTATCTTTAGGCGCTTTATCCTTTATGTCCGCAATTCGATAATGTTGCACTACCCAATAGTCCGTACCGCCTGACGATGGATATTTCCAGACGTGTCTATCATTTGTCCCTCTTATGGATAGTGTATTAACGGACAGCTTGACCTCGTCGATACTGGCAACACTTATTCGTTTTAATTTTTCATGGTACGACATCAGCTATAATTGATTAGTTAATATTAAAACATATTTGCTATGAACTAAACCTATACTCTACGTACCCCCCATAAGCAGTTTATGTTATTTATTTTCTTAATTACTTTATCAAGTTTTACTTTTTTTATCGGCTTCTTCTGCGAGATATTCCTATTATTTTTTGCCATCGCCGTAATTTTCGGGGTAGTTTCTTCTCCACTATTTAGTGTATAAGCATAATCCTGTAAAACAATTAGTATTATGCGGGAACAAAATAATAGTTAAAAATAATATACTTACTTCACTATCTGTTTGTTCACCGTATTTTGACATTTTTTCGAAATTAACGTTTCACTCGGATAACTAGTGTAAAATCCTAGTGGCTTATGGTAATGTAGATTTGAGTCCTCACCATAAACACTGGACAAATTCGTGACTGGTACAATTTGCAGTACCGTTTCGAGATTATATAGCTCCGTAATAGTTGAATTGTAATCGGTGCCTCGTTGACCGCAAGCAATATTTGATAACACAACCGTTATAATACAATTACGATAAAGTGGCTGTGGGAATATTTTAATATGCAGTTTTAACTACAAATGCGGTTGACTTATCCGAGACCTAACGTTTACACAGTTATAAAATCTGCTTTGATCGAATTGTGGTCGGCACCTCATTATTCCAGAACGATATTTTTTTGATAAATCCGCTATAATAAAATATTATCGCTATAAACACCATACGTATATAAAGTGACCGTGTAAATATTTTAACTTGATTATTTAACTCGCATTTACTCTTAACGTTTTACATATATAAGGCAGTTATCGAGTTATCGACACTTCAAAACAAAATGATTCGACCACAGCTTTTTCAGTCGATGTAAGTTTGGAAATAGAAACTTCCGAAAATTTAAAAGTGTAAAAGCTTATTGTATTTTAATTCATGGTCGAATTATAGAATATATGCCCTTAACTTGAAGAGTAAGAAACGTGTGTAAAAATAATTTCAAATTTTGTCAATTATTTATGAAAAATATTTGGAATAAAAAAATTATGACTAAATATTCTGTGTTTTATTGGAAAATATTGATTAGTTGAAAAAATATTGAATAGTTGATAAAATATTTTAAAATTAAAAAGTGGCTAGAATCGATAGGCTAAAATCATGCTATTCCTCGGGGGTTTTATTTGCTTTTAATTTTAATATTTTATCGATTCCATCGTAAACACTTAAACTGCTGATGTCCGTTACATAGGTAAAACTAATAACTTTTTTATAAAATATAATACACGCTTAAACAGATTAATATAAAATATAGGTACACGTGTTTTTTACAGTTTATGCTTATAATATGTTATAGTCCGTTGCATTTCGCAATAACCAATATTTATCAACTATTATGATTATAATAATATATACGAATAATTTTTTATTACAACTATTGTAAATGTAGAGTTTTCATATTCACGTTGCCCTTTCAAGATATATTATTATAGTCAAGGTGTCTGTATTATACTTACCGAAAAAAAAAAGAAAAAAAACTTTGATAAATCGCGCACTTAACCGCGGCCAAGTCTTATCTATTATTTGTGTATATACGGTACGGCAATTTAAGTTGTATATTGCGCTAGAATTTTTGATGTATTTCGACACCTCTGCTATATTATATCTTTTAAACAGCGGTCTATATTACACAGGATGATGGAGCGTATAAATAAAGGAAACTCGGGTACCGTGCTATAATAGTTTTTCATTTTCCCGAGGCACTTGATTCGCTTTATAAACCTTTTTTTCTGTTTTATCTAAACCCGTCGTAGTAATTTCGTCGACTCGGCTGTAGGCTTACACTTAGGACGGTATTGGACTTCTTTGGAACAGTATCGGTTTTAGACCAACAAGTATAGGTTAGGGTTTCGTACCGAGATAGTTGCTCGGATAATATGTCATGAGCAGTTGCTTGTACGACATTGAGGTGTGCGCACTCGGGTGCACTGCACTGTGATAATAATGATAGTTGATAACCAACAAGAACGTTGAATTCGTCTATGACGATGTTTATTCTTATATATCGCTCAGGGGATCTTTTTCTTCTTCTTCTTCTTCTTCAAATATTTGTTACGTGAAATACGTGACATTACCACATATCAATAATGTTACTTAAACGACGACGATAAAGTCGACGTAGAGACGGTAGTATTGTCAGTTGTGAATTTAACATATAGGTCACGTGCGAAACCAAGTATGTTATTCAAGAGGCAGAGTCTGCCGACAATTATTATAAAATATAATTTCAGTGTTAAATATTAATAAAAATATGTTTTGTATGATTCATATTGCCCATTCAAAAAAAAAGGTCTAGTTACGTCACTGTTTCGCGGGCATGTGCTCTCAGAACCCCCATACGCCCCGATTGGCCAGATCGCCCGTTTCCAGCCACCCCTAGTCGACGGAAAACACTGTTGGTCCGAATACCTGATACTGTTACTGATCCCAAGTTTGATTAAATGTGCCAAACCTAAAGCATAGTCGATGAAAAATCACAGTGGGTTTAGATAGGTGGAAAACAAATGTTGTATACATTTGATCGACGAATTGGAACCTGACTGGTTCGTTGGTTTTGTAGACTTGCCGCGTTAATCCATTGCGACACCATCGAATAATGGTACGATACGGTAATACCTACCACGGCGATTAGAACTAATTGACATACAGTGTTGAGATCTATCTAGATTATATGTTTATTTTTTTTACATTATCTAGACGAAAATGTTGTTATCTATCTGAAAAAATAGTTATCTTTTTGGTTATTATCAAGATAAAATCGTTTTACCCGAATTGAGTTTGCAGAATTATTTTAATCGTTGACATTTTTATATCCCCGATATTTATTGTTCTCAGCAATAATAAAAAAAAAAAAAAATTATCTTTTTTTTTTCCATTTTGATAAATTTCACTTATCTTATCTGAGATAATTTAAGTACCTATTTGTTATCTTTATCTGTATCTAGACGATTTTAGAGCAATTATATTTTATCTTTATCTAGATAAATGTTACTTATCTTCGTCGTACGTAAACACATTTGCAAATCAGCCAAATCATGCGTTATTATCGTCGTGCATATGTATATATATATATATATAATTTTCCGTGGACTTATCGACGGAACGCATTAGGCAAAGTCATAACGTATATTAGGCGATATAAGTATGATTTATTATTGTTATTATTTTTCTTTTTTCAATTTGTTTTACTCGCGACGGCAACATTTAACGGCGACGAAATTAATGCGGGCTTGTTTACGCTCCACGGGCCCGTGACCGTGTTTACGGCACGCCGCCGCAGAAATCCGTTAACGGTTCCGCAAAAAGCGCACACCATTTTCGAATCCGGACGACAGACGGGACAAATAGGTATATATATATATATATAAAATCGCAGAGACATTCGAGTTTCCCCGGTTTTCCTTAAAATTACAACGATAATAATAACAATAAAACGGTTTTTTTTTTTGCTTGATTGACGACCTCGCGGCCGTTCTTTTCGCCCCTTAAATCGGATATTACGCGCGCGTCAATTGCGGAACGTTTGTTCGATTATCATCAATTTTCTTTATACCTTGTCTAATAAAACCCGTAGGCTACATTTAAACGTTCAACTCGAACAAATCCTAAACTTTGATGATTTAATTTCAAAGTCGGCAAATCTATAATAATAATAATTATTTCTTTTTCGGTATTTTAATACGTTATTACGTGATTATATTGTCATCGTAAAACCTGCGTTTTATAGATTTTGTCCAAATCCGCCGCGTGTCGGCATTTTTTGTCAGATTTGAAAAAAGAAATTTAAGAAAAATCTATTGAGAATCTCGGCAAATATGATACAAATATAGTACCACCGGGCCGAAAATTTGCATATTTTAAGATGTACATCATCGGTGTGAAAATGTTTTGGACGATTTTTAACAACCGGAAAAGGTGATGGTGATGGTGTATCGACAGTATATTCAGTTATGTGCAAAGATAACTAAACATTTATCTAGTTAAAGATAAAAAATAGTTCAAAATCAAATTATCTAGAAAAAGATAAAATATAAAATCCACTATTTTTTTTGTATACATATTTTCGTTTTAATAATTTACCGGTTTATAATTTTTATTTATTGATAAAATTAATGATATGTTTAAAAATAATATTTTAACCATCATCGACCACTTGAATTCGTAAGACCGATAACCACCCGCGTATTGGTCTATACCTACCACGAGGGGAAATAAAACTCGGGTTTTCTACTTTCACGTTTTATTTTTCTAAAACATAATATTGCTAAGTACCCGCGAAATGTATCTAGATGAATTAGTGTAGATTATTCAATTATTTATCTAAGATTTCGTTAAGGCAAGATGGAAAAAGATTAATTATTAATTATTTATCTAGACAGTTAATATTTAGATAAAATTGTCTAAATAATGCTCAACGCCGATTATGTTATACGGATAGCAATAATTATGATATTACCGTCGCAATGGCAAAAGTCGGTTATAAAGTGGAAATAAAATACGCAGAAACAACACGTAATATACTCGTATTATTATATTCTCGTATTTTATTAGTGGCTCGAAGCCAACGCGCCCGATGTCAGCGCGCACGACGACAGGCCACCACCGTGGTTTGGGAAGACGCGCTTTTTTTTTTTTTCCCCCAGTCGCCGATCGGTGCCCGTTCAATTTTCAATTTTTCGTTTCCCCCTCCCCCAAAAGCGTTCATCTATTTAAAATATACGTAGGTGTACACACAAGACGGTATTATTTGTTTTCATTTTATTTTCGCGACCTATGTACAGATTTTACAATATATTATTATTTTTCAACGCGTTAATATGGGCCTAGCGAATAATATAAAATTAAAATAAATACTGACGACACACGCGCGCGCCGGCCACCAAAGTGGACGGCGGCCACGCGGTCCGGCGCGTGCGCACGCCCGACTTGCCCCGACGGGTTTCGCGTTTAGGAGGGACCGCCCGCGACCACCGCCGCCGCAGCCGCCGCCGCGGCCGACAGTGCGCGCCGTTTCCTCGACCGTACCGCACGATTTACAACACGACTACATCGTCACTTTTCCGACAGGCCCGTCCGTATCGTTTTCCACCCGTCTATCCGTTATTATGACCGGCTGATATAAAATATATTATATTTTATTTTATATATATCGAGTTCCGTCGAAAAAATATTTAATTACCGGCACCCGCACGATTTAATTACACGGTGTTGACAATGGTAAGACATATTATTATTTTATTATTATTTTATAAAACACCCTTCCGCCCCTGTAAAAAAAACCGTTATGCCGAACACAATATATTCCTGTTTTACTATACTCGTTCCGTATTTATAGTTGACAATATTTCACAGTGCGTTAAGAAGAACTTTAGCTCTGTGACGTAGCGTGCCATTATTTTCTTTCGCACTACCCAATCATTTTTTTTACAAGTAAATTAAAATTATCAAAATTACCGAAAATTTTCAAACTGTTAACGTTAATCGTGTTCATGTTATCAAAAAATAAAGAATAACAATAATAAAAACGCTACGACACAGATAAAGTTCTTCTGTGACATTTTGATAGTTTCATTACTAATAAGAAAAGAGAAGTCGCGTCCTGTGCGAATCAGTTTTTCATATACACTAACGTCTATTTGCACATTTATTTGATAGTGAATTTTAATATTTTTGAGTTGATAAGTTATCATTATTTTTTATAAAAATGTCATCAAAATTGCCTATACGCAACCCCTTAAATCCAGGCTTTATCGTGTCTTCTTAAGGGGATTGATGGCGATGTATATTTCTGGGCGATTTAGATCTAAAACCAGACAAAACTGTAGGACAGATTCCAATTTTGAATACAGATTATAATTCTTTGGGTTCTTTACTAGAATATGGTGGAAATAGAAATTTAATTGTTTTACTGAATAACGTAAAAAAACTTGATTGTATTTTTTTTTTTTTAATGTTATTAAAGTATTTTGGTTTGTACGCGTAATAAAGAGAATTCAAATTAAAAAAAAAATAATTCCAACATATCTTAGTAAAGAACCCCAAAAATGATATTACGTTTTCAAAATCCGTTAAAAGCAATTCCTATACAGTTTTGTCAGCCATTTGCAGTCAAAAACGACATATTTGTTCATAAAAAAGATCGTGCGCCTTTCCTTTAAATGGGTATTGGGCAGTAGATTAGTGGAAAAGTCCACTATTATTTTAAGGTCACTATTAAAATGTAAAACCATAAATTTAAATTTTACGAAATTGGAGAAAATTTGGATATCTGTCACTAATCTCTTTGAGTACCCAACACCACTGTAGGTGCGTGAAGTCTGTTGATAATATTACATTAATTTACTTATTTCGTGTACTCTGGCCAAATATTTTAAACACGAATAGGCACCGCCAAACAGGCCGAAATAGTGTTTGTAAGAGGGGTATATTTTGTTAAGACATTGACAACAATACGATATTTTTGGGGAGGTACGGGGCCCTGACAAAATAAGTAGGTATACAGAGGTATATTGTATGTATATACAATCACTATTAATAGTGGTCGATTTCGAGGCGCGAATTTTTATATTTACAAAAAAAAAAAAAAGAAAAGAAATCCCGGTTTAGTTGTGTGTTCGCTGAATATAAATTGCATCGGTCTTCGGGGCCTCTGAAACCATGAATCCGGTCCTGACACTAACATTGCCGACAACGTGTTGCGCCTGCATTCCCGCCCCCTCCCCGCGCTTAAGTATATACGCCACTTATGTGTACTCGTTACCCGAGACCCGAAAACGAGACGTCCAAATACGAGACGAATCTATACGGAAAACTAAATAATAAATTAAACAGAATAAAACGATGCTTTTCTGGACCACCCGACCGAGACGCGTATTCCGAAACGAATGTTCAAGAAAAACTTTAAATTCAGTCCAGAGAAGTAAAATACAATTGCTCGAAACGTGTATGTTATGATTTCACCGTACACTATATAAACAGTTACGATTTTATACATCGCATATAATGACGTGTTAAAAAAAAAAAATGAAAAAAAAAAAAAAGCAAACCGCTAAAAAGTCTGTAAAACTACCGTTTATAGCATAAAGTTGAACATTTTTCACGCCAAACAAAAACGTGTGTGGTTTTTTTTCCATTGTTTTCCACGCGGTTTAAAATATTTCAAAAAAGTATTATTATTCGGAAAAAAAAAAAAATAATAACATTTTAATTATCCAAAAAACGTGAACCAAACATAATTGTTTATGTCTTTCGAATTTGCGCGAATACTGCACCTGCACGCACATGAGGAACACTCACCTCGACGAAATCAGAATAATGTTTGTCGTTTAATTTTTCTTTATATATTCATCATTGTTAGTTGATTATAAAATAAAATATGAATAATATGTCATTATCCGTCCACATTATTCATAAGAATCCCTCCCCCGTTATGAAATTCTGAATTATTTACGCTTGTTTTCGTACATTGGAGGGCAACGGCTTAAAACCCATTATTGTTTGTTATGTATTTTATTTGTATGCTCGTTGATTCACTTGAAACAAGTTTTGCCAAATCACTTAACACGATCTATAAAACCAAATAGGTACCATGGTTAAATTGTTTTTGTAAAACGTGGTATTTCACTTTTTTCGGTTTTCCTTATTCAATTCGGTGAAAAATAATTTTTCTTCTTATTTCAGTCATTAAATTATTATCATAAAAATCAATAAAAAAAAAAAAAATTAAACAACAAATTAGTCTAATAGTAATTATAGGTCTAAAAGGGTAAATTATATTACATTTTTAACTATTACAAATTGATTTACGAACTCGCGATAATACGGTTTCGGTTGTTTTGTATACAATTATTTTTTCAGTTAGGTTACGTACGCGAAATAATGATTGTTTAAATAATTATCCGACAAGGCGTATACTCAACCATAAACGCCCATTTTGAATATATTTCATCGTACGTATTCCAACGGGCATTTTTTTTAAATTATTTTATTTTACTTACAAAGTTATGTACATATAATTATCATTATATTATCAGTGGCGTAGTCAGAACATTTCTTAACTGGGGAGGGGGGAATTCAAAATAACACGTCAACGTTTATTTTCTTAATAACATTTAAAAATTGACTTTTTACTTACTAATGCCAATGAAATATGAAAAAAAAAATCACAAATACTATAAAGTAACATCCTAAACATGAAACGATTATGATAAAAATATAAAAAATAATAATTCGAATGAGGGAGAGTAATGGCCCCCGTGGCTATGGGAGCTACTTAAGTTACAACTTATAAATGTATGTATTTTCAATATTTTTTTTAACCATCCGAATTATGTGTATTGTCTTTTACATTTTAGTTTCATTTCTCATCGTATAAGACTTCCGGATGTTAAAGATGTAGAAGCAATGAATTATTTTTTACATACACAACAGGCTAAATATTTTATTGAGATTTGGACAGCCTTTGAACAAATGATGGTGCGAACAAATGTAAGGTCTATGACAATATCAGAGTAGAAAAAAAATTCTGTTATACAAGTCTGATACAATTCTAAATCTACCATACCCCCGTATATATACTTAGAATAGGAGGGCACGGCCTAATGGCGTAATATAAAAGTTTGGCTTCCCTTCCGCAAAAATAAAAAATGGGTCCCTAAAATATATCTTTTTTTTTCTTAGGGTTTAATTTACATTAAAGATTATTACATAAGGGTCCTGAGTTATCTGCGGGCTCTCAGTTACACCACTGGCACAGCCCCGTACAAAGAAGTGGTCCCTTACGGAAAACGCACAAATGTGGCAATAAAAGGGGTTCCTCCGTGCCTAGGTTTTTGTTTATTCCCATTTCCTATTGTACCATTTCTACCAAATATTTGTTTGTAAGAAGATTTATTAAATATAAAACGACATTAAGCATAAATTCTAGATTGGCATACATGAAATATAAAAATATTAATAAATCCTATTGTGTCACAGCATGCAATGTTAAAATTAAAGATTGAAAAGTACGTAGGAAAGACACGAATTAGTATTAGGATACCGGCAATAGAGTAGGAATAGGAATCCGGATTACTGCACTTCTCTTAAGTATACTTAAGTACTGTCCGTAGCAATATGGTTAATACATTAGTATTCGTATAAAAATTTAATTTTAAAGACTTTGATCAATGTTTTGTTTACAAAAATTTGATATCAATATTACAAATATTGTATTTTATCAAATATTTTCTTAACATTCTTAACTGTATAAAAATGAACTAATTAATTTCAAGTGTATTACTGCATCATTGTTTAACTTGTATAGAAAAAACGTGATTATATAGCGAAAACGTTGTTAATCAAATAAAAGAAAAATTAAGACCGATATTCTTTTGAGTTTAAACATAATATTTTTTTATCACAACATTTATTTGAAACTCTTTATGGTTTTTGTTTCTAGCATGTGGGTATATATTTTTTTTATATATATATAACTATACGCGTATATTGCAACTTTTTAAAAAATAAAATTGTAATCCGATAAACTTACGAATGAATAGTTTTTGTTCATATAATACAGACGTTTCACCTCGTAATTATTATATAATACACACACTGTGGGAGGGGGAAACTTTAAAACTAAGTAAAATATAATTTTTTATTAAGAATTAACAACTAACAACTGAGTTTGTTTCAAAATAAATATAATCGAGTTTACTTGATAATATTGACTTCCCGACGAAACACAATAATTATTATCATTTACATTGAAAATGTATTTATCTAAACGAAACCGTTTGTATCCGTTAAACTCGACGCATAACAGTAAATATACCCACGAGATTTTTCACGTCTTATATATCAAATATAAGAGTATAGTGTATTTCTTAAAGTGCATCTCGACTACAATATGTGAATTGTAGTATTTTTACAATAGATATATTGTTAAGAAAATGTAGGTACACATATTATTTTGTGAGGCAATGACCTTTTATACACACATACACACACACACCTCAGGTTATAACACAACATAATATTATCGAAGTATAGGCAGGCACCTTGACCAATCAGTATTCATTAACAATAAATGATGATGTACTTTTATTTATATATAATAGAACGTATAAAAATACGAAAATAAATAAACCTCGGCTATTACGGACTCCGGACGGAACACATTTTTGACGGTCATAGAATATTCATTTTTCATCGACCGGTCTTATAAAAACGGGATAAGTTAATTTACCGTGCATATAAAATATATGGCTAGGTAACAATGACGAAAAACCGTATACCTCCTTCTATTATATCTTTATAAAATTAAGATGTCACGATTTTAAAAAAAAGTAAAAAATTATTAAATCATAATTGTAATTTATTATCAAAATATTACGCACCTATAATGGGTACCTAATGGTTTAAGTTCAGTAATTCGTAGGTTATTATCGTTCGTTTCGATATGATATATATGTCGTTAAAACCGAAGATGCTCCGAGATTCCAGACTGCAAAATCGTACCGCGACATTAATCCAATAATATATATATATATAATATGAATACAATACATAACGATAATATTACGATTAGAGGTAAAAAAAATACTGTCTAGGTGCTCTATTTAATCATTTAGGACGGGGACGTCGGTTGATAAATTCTTGAGGCGTTCGTGAGTTTCCTTATCAATCATACCAGAAGTCGGGGTCTACATACACAACTGATATAGATATAGTTGTTGAGTAATTTCTCATCAGTCATAATATTTAAATATACAATTTGAGGCTTCCCGTTTAGATTATATCCAAATGGCGGATTATTCAATTAGTCTTAATTTTCAAGGTCCCCGATGGTACAGTGTATTATAGTCGCGACACTTTATACACGTATTATAGTATTGTGTAGGCTCGTGAATTTATACTATTATATTCGTATTGTTGTACGTCGGCTTCGTCAGAATTTGCCCGGGGTCGGTCATATATAGGTACTTAAATCCTTTCACTCGCTCCAAAACGTTGTCGCAGTCTTGTAGAAAATTGTCCTCGATATTCGTCGGTCGAGACATTAG
The DNA here is from genome assembly GCA_956483605.1 of Tuberolachnus salignus. Classification (NCBI taxonomy): domain Eukaryota; kingdom Metazoa; phylum Arthropoda; class Insecta; order Hemiptera; family Aphididae; genus Tuberolachnus; species Tuberolachnus salignus. Next base: position 244,339 of record OY101434.1, read on the forward strand.
AAAGTCCGCAACGGTTTCGTATTTTCTTTACTGCCCATTTCTAAACGGGTCGGCCGATAACCGATCGCTCCCCAAAGGTTAAATGCATGGATTTCAAAGTCGATGTCGTCCGTTTTGCATTTCTCTTTAGTATACTCGTCCTATTTATTAGAAAAACAATAAAAAAAAAAAAAAATGTGTACATAGAAGTGTAAGACTACAAAGTTACTAAGTCTACAATGTATGTGCGATTATTTTCAACTGAAAATACAATACAAAATCATAATTAACACAAAACCGTTTATCCCAGGTTTCCTTCCTATTATTAAAATAACTACAAAGAAAATATATAAAAGTTGACTTTCTCGACGTGCAAAGTAAACAGAATTTACTACCAGAAAGTTTCTATAATGTTTTTGATCGGAGCAAAATTTCCGGACTAATGAACAAAATTTCTATGCTCAGAATCAAAAATATTTGTTTATAACCAGTACGCGTGTTTTTTCGTTTTTTTTTTTTAAATGAACGAATACGAATCATTTTTTATACGATATTTTCGGTTATCATTGTTGTATTTTATCTGCACGTGTCTTATTATAATATTGTTGGGCAGTTATACCGTTTTACGATCGTCTCGTGAGTTGTGACAGTTTTATAAACGCACGTTGAATCGGAATAAATATATAGTGCACAGTGCCAACAGCTATGTGTCTGCGCCTTAGATCAATCACATGAGTATATTTGTCCACTCCATTCAATAAAATATGGTCGCTACCGTTATTTTCCTATTGTTCGGGGCAGTACAGTCAGTGTTTTATTTTGATACGTTCTATTTTTTTTTTATATTTGAAAAAAAAAAACCAACTCCGTGATGTAAACTAGCCGTTTGTCATAATAGTACACGTTAAACGGGTATCTACAAGTCACGATGTCATTATTATATTTGTTGTTCGGTTTTTTTTTTTTTTTTTTCGTTGGCTTCTTTTCGTTAACAAGCCGTAGGTAGCAACTTAATTCAAAACATTATCTAAATATATATATAAGGTCATCGTCGGCTGTTTCCGTTTTTAAATTAACCCTCTCTACTGTTGATAAAAAAAAAAATTAAAAAAATTCCACAATTATACTCCAGCGCCATTCTCGAATTTTTTTTTAAACGTTTCGTGTAACGAATAATTACTATAATATATACATATATATTTGTATTGTACACCGTTGATAATTATCAATGAATCAATACGAATTTGTTTAACGCACATTTTGTAAAAAAAAAAAACAAAAAAAGTATACCGAAACTACAAATAAATGTTTAGAATTACGTTTGTTATATTATTCTATGGCATCTATGGATTACTTTTTCAATAATTCGATTTGTTTTTATTTAACCGTTATACAGATTTACAATTGACGAAAATATAATATAAAAACATGTATTTCAAATAATTTCGATAGGTAACAAAATTTAGAAGAAAAAAAAAAATCTATTTTACAATATCAATAACAATTATAATATTAGGCTTGTTTTACAATAGTAAACGTCTTGTTTTATAAAACGTATTAAATCGTATTTTAAGTTACTTAAAAATATCGGCGGTTAAGGTATATTACTTATAATATGGATATTCAGACGTCCCGAGAGAATATCCGAATGGGTGTGGTATAAATGGTCGACACCTATTTGGCTGATAGACAATTTGCACAAACTATATTGGCCGGCATAAAAATATTTGAAAGAATTTAACAAGGCACAGTATTATTTATTAATTATGTATAAAAATTGAAAATTAAAAATAATAAATGTATATTATAATAGTGAGACACATTTTACATAATACATTTGTTACATTTGTTCAAGTTATTCATAGTTAAGATATAATGCGTAATTTATAAAGTACGTATAAAAATAAAGGCATGGTAAAATAAGTAAATAAATAATGTAATGCTTCGTATTAATTTTTCGAGGGCGTTTCGGTTTTATTAAACATTAAGAATCGAATAGTCAGATCAAGCATAAAATTTCCGTAACTTTACGAATAGGGCTGTGAATTCAATGCAGTAAAAACCTTAACAAACCTTAAAAAATGCACTTACATTTTTTTTTTTTTTTTTTTTTAATGCATTGAATATCACAATTTTAAAAATTCAAGACATTTTTGTTTTATTAATAAGAAAAATTCGTATTTTAATGTTTATGTTCATATTAATTTTACATAGGTAAAAATTATAAACATTATTATACAAATTATAAATTTGAATTAAAAATAAAAAAATATATGCGTGTAAAGAAGATGTTAATTGACGGAATTTGATAAAAAAAATAGCGTAAAATGAACTAAAAAGAGAGGGGAATTGTACTAAAAAAAAATGGAAAAATGATTTAACAAATTTAAAATGCAAAATAAAAGTTTCACTAGTTCAATTCGTTGTTTCATGGTTCAAGCTTTGTGTTAAGATAGCTACGTTTTACAATGAGTAAAAACAAAACAACCAAAACACATAGTCCTATTTATGAATAATTAGAAAATGTTATCGAATTGTTAATCAATAATCTGTAATATTATTTACTGTTGGTTCTTTGTTATGTTGTTCTATCTTGTTCGCGTTAAAAACAAGACTCGGAACCACATAGAGAACACCACCTAGTCCGAACTACGATTAAAGTTTTCAAGTATCGAGGAGCCCGATGTTCAAAAACTGATGTCTTAAATGCATGTAAAATAAATGTCATGTTCGCGTATAAGTAAATAATAGTAAAGTTTAGGTTATTGAAAGAAAATTGATATGTGGGTCCGAAAATGTCCCTCACCGTGATGGGTTCGCGTACTACAAAAGTTTAAGTAGAGCTTGGTAAATATTTTTATATGGGAAGAAAGATGCGGATAACATATTTTTTTTCATTAAAGACAAGCGATAAAGTAGAACGCAAATTATGTGTAACTACCGCGCGTTCCGTTTGAACTCGTATCATACTATACTTACGCAAACAATAAAATGAGTAGTCATTAGGTTAAACTATTTAAGGCGAATTCAATAAACGATTTAACGAGTAGGCATTACGTCATAGCAATTACATTTTGATTTATTTCGTATCGTTCGATTTTGATTTCATCAAACGCCTATAGTTAATAATTTTTAATTGGATATTACCAACACATTCGTTTGAGCATAGCAATTTGTATATTCTAAACGTATTGTTTAAAAAAATATATGCAAATGTGGTATTATGCAAAATGTATAATAAAACCAAGTACGTCCAGTAAATCAAATTAAATATCAGTATTAATTAATTAATTTGTTTTAATGTTGGTAATAAGCTAAAACTATCTGTCCGTATGATACATTATTATAATAGACGCCAAGGAAAGAGTAAATATTCCGGTAATTTTACTGATACGTAAGACGAGGGCCAGTTGGCTTTGGAAAATTCGAATAACCGTATGAAAATGTCGTTATTAACGTCTTTATAAAAAAAAGTGAAATATTGGTAAATTACTCGTATCAGAGTAAACGCTGATGAATATTGTGTACACCAGATTCCAGAATACCACGATTTCCCAATGATTATTGAAATTTCCATGATAACCAACGCATTTCTGTGATAACCATAATAATCAAAATAATAATAGTTTTATACGATTTTGCATCGTACCGTTTAAGATATAATTTACCGTGTAAAAAGTCTACAATAAAATAACGTTATCCCACATACTCATATCTTCTCATACCAAATACCTCTGCCGTATAGTCGGTAATCAAATTATAGAATATAACGTATTTTAATACATTTTACTGGTTGTAGTTTATATATAATCTGTGCTATTAGGGAATACTATTAAGGTTTACTAGACATTTCCATGATTTCCACGGTGTCCTATGGTTTCCGTAATTAACAAATTAATAAAACATAAATACAAAACACTGATTTGTACACTGATTTCAGTTAGTGATTTACCCTCTGTATATATATATATATTATTATATTACACTTATCATCACTATAAAATGATTTTTATATGGCGGTGAACGAGAACGCTGTGACGTTAGGAATTGGAACAACGGAAAGTTAACTTTCACGGTTATAACTCGTAACCGATTTATCATTTGTAATAATAGTAATTTGTGAAAGTGGACGACTGATCTGCGAAAATTCGTCGGGGGGGGGAGGGAAGATTTTGGAAAGTCCTACTGCAACTTCAGAGGGTCGGGGTTGTGACCGGTACACAAAAGCCCGGAAATATTGTAAAACGCGCGAGTCCGCCGCGAAGGCTTTTTAAAATCGCCCTTCGAAATTCGCCACTGGAGTGGGTTTATTGTGAACAAAAATAAAAACCAATCCAAACGTGGTCAATCGATTTAAATTCCGAACGAATTATCATATTGTTAGGTCTTTTTTTTTTTAATCTCATTTGATCGAAAATACTATATATTTATTAAACCGATTGGTTGAATGACTTGTATAAAAATGTATAATTTTTAGGGGGGGAGGGAATTCGATTATGAGAGTAAAACAAATACAATACGATATCGTATAATTATTTATTATCGGTTTGTTGGAGGTCGGAGCATTTAATGCGAACCGGCAAACCAATAGTTTGTCAGCGCTGTCATCCATCATAATATTTTTCTTTTCGCTAAATAATGTTTTATTTAAAATAATTTAATTTCCACTTTGTTTTACGAAAATACTAAATACAATGATATATACCGATTGAGGTTACCAATTATTCGGATTTCTAGTATTTTTTATTTTTATTTTAATCAGTTGCGGTTTCTTCAATTATATTAACCATATTTACGAGTAGAATCGTTGACTTTTGCATTGCTCATCATGTGTTTTTTTTCGTATCTGTTGATTTTACGATATAAACGAATTCTTTAAATTAACGGGAACACTTTGGTTTATTATTTTTTTAAAAATTAACTTAATTTCGGGTTTTAAACGTTATAATTTTGTATTCTATAAGTTATATAGTTCATATTAAATTATTTGTTGTGGCGTCTTTAGGTCATATTCCGATATTTCCAATAGTTTTTCCTTAGCACGTGGAAAACTATCAGTGAACGGTGAAAATTATTATAGCAAACTCGTTTAAAATCTAAATCGGATCCGGTTATTTTGTTTAATTTCAGAAAAATAATATTTCTAGACGATAGATGTTGTACGATTAATTAAGCAATGCCTAGAAGAAATATGAATTGTACTTTTGTAGACATTTAGAAAATGTTGAATATTCGTTCAGGTTTTATTTTATTTTATTACCAAACATCAATTTAACCTTAATTCAAGCTTATCCATACGCTTTCCTTACTATATTTAAAATGCCTCATAAATTGTGACTCGTAATTTTTTATTATAAACGAATTTTGGCAAGATTGATTATGTTTACGAATAGTAAGAAGTTTTTCTTTTCACATTGAAATGTTTATGTTTGTCACATAGGCATACAAATTAAATATAATATATTTTATTATTTTACTGGTACTAATACCGAGAACAGTTATTCAGATTATTTTGTTGTACGCATTAAAATTTAGACGAACGATTAATTATAGTAGTTTCATAACATTTTTATTTTAGTTATATTTTTTTTTAATATCTCGCTATAATTATTTATGATATTAGCAATATGATAACATTTAAAAATGATATTATATTATGTTGTTTTTTTTTTAATTTCTTACATTTAATGAGAAACACGAGCAAGCATGTAATTTGAATTCCGTACTCCATTTGAAATTGGTTTTTGCATGAAATAATTGGTTTTTCACTTATTAAATAATAATTTAATACTGTCTCGCGGCCAAAGCGACTTACTAAAAACTCAGAGGTTGATATCGTCATATAGATTTTTGAACGCGCGTTTCAGCTAATTATAAATAAGATAAACAATTATGTTCCCTCTACCGTTTAATATTTTTCAAATCCACTGAACTTAATGAAATGCTTACATAAATTAAATATCTACTCAGAATAGTTGACATTTATATTAGGTATATTAAGACTTACAAATAAATATTCTACGGGAATAATATAATTTCGTATTTTAAAAAAATATTACCACGTACCATTTTCCGATTTATGCGGATTAAATTTTGTGTAGTTCTAAAAAAAAAAATGCTCAAAACTTAGAGACCAATAAATACGGTAATTTTCGAACATGTTCGCTTAGAATCGTTTTTTATACGCGATGATTTATCGTCTAAACTAACATAATTAATTGCCCACATACGTTGCGATTCGTATAGATGTATTCCCCCTCAAAGTCCCACAGTCTCTCTTATTTTTTTCGTCCGATACGCGAGCACCGGGATCCGTTAATATATTTTTTATTACCTATTATTGCCCCGTTCCCATAAGAACCGATTGCTTACACTAAGCAGCAGTAATATTAATATAATTTAAATTTTTTTTATTTTTATAAACGGGCGTTTAATTCTCATCGTTTTAGTATAGTGTATAATAATAATAATAGTCTTGTTAGACAATAGTAGACGTTTACTACGCATTGTCGGAAGCGGCGCGTCAATATTATACGAACGACGTCTTCGTTAACGACTTGTGCGGTAAACCGCCGCCAACACCGCGAAACAGGATGACGCCTGTTGATTCATATAATATACCGGTGCCTATCTACACATCGCCCGGCCGTTTCTTAGACGACAAAAAAAAAAAAAAAAAACAACCAAATCCTCCGGATAAAAAAAAAGAACAAAAAAAACAATGCGGCGTGTTGTACGGGTTTTTATTTATTTATTTTTCTGTATATATCAATATTATTTTACACTGGCGCGCGATATCCGATATAATACGCAACGCGAAACCTTACACGCCGTGCACGTGTGTTTCGGGACCGTATCCGTTTCGGCGGCGATACGGTGAGGGAGGGGTGGTGGCGGCGTTGGCGGGGGGGGGAGGGGCGGCGGTACCGGTTGGGGGGGCGATATTTTTTCAATATATATAATATTTCGCGCGCACGGATCGCGGTGCGCGTGCATATTCGAACGGGCTCCGAGGCGGTGTCGCTCGATCATTTTGTCATCGCGTCTGTTCGGCGATTAATTTACATATATAGTTAACCTGTAGTGAGTTAAATAAATTACAAACGCGAAAAAAAAGAAAAAAAAAACTACGTTATTATATATATATATATATATATAGATAGGTAGTAATAATACATGTACATACCGATAGTTTCGAACCGACACCGTTACGCGAAACATTATAGTCACGTTTTTAGTTTCTACCAGTTAAATCGGATACGTTATTATTTTATATAATATAATATCGAACGATATTTCGTACGTCCGGTGATTTATTTTTATTACTTTTTATTTTTCATCCCCATTGTCGATGTATATTCTTATCGTGTTTACAACGGATTTCGAGAGATTTTCGCCGTAAAGACCCGCGTCCGTTCAAGACCGCACCACCGCCGTCGCCGCCGCCGCGCCAATAATAAAAACCGACAGACTAAGTCCAAATGAAATACAAGTTCAAGTAATAAAACAATTGTTTGTCTGTACACGTTAATAATAATATATGCATGCCACAAAATCATTAATCGCATCGTATTTCGCGCTACGGACACATTAATGCGCCACACATAATAATATTGTACGTAGTAGTATTTTTCATGTTTTTTCAGCCGCTTCCGCCGGCTCGTTCCGACAACAGATTAAAATATTCTAAGTGAAATAATTTGTTATTATTATAAATTATTATTTTTTTGATTAATAAGGAACTACAATACCTATACTCTTAGCAATAACATTTCCATCGTCGTATAACGAAATAGTAACGTGCTGAAAGCAACGCGCTATCGTAATAGTCAAACATTTGCGGTGTTGAGACTTATTTAGATAATATTTTTTTTATCTAGATGGACATTTTGAAATCTATCTGAAGTTTGTCCAAGATAAAAAATAATTATCCTTTTAGAAATTGTCTAGATAAAATATTAGAAAGTAAATGTTTTACCCATAGTTACTACTTAGTGATTTTACACTCTTGCATTTGTAGAATTATTTCAACCGTTTACATTTTTATTTCCTTGCTATAATTTTCTTAATGTTCTTGACAATTAAAACAAATAATTTTTTATATCTAGATAATTTCCACATATCTATTATCTTATCTCAGATTAATTTGTCATCTTTATCTGAATCTAGAAGATTTTAGAGCAATTATCTTTTATCTTTATCTAAATAAATTTTACTTATCTGTGTCTCAACACTGACGCTTTGTAGATTTCAAATGTCGACGATTCGTAACGTGTAGATTTGAAGGCAAATTTTTATTTTTGCTCTTAGATGAGAATTATTGAGAATGTATTTTTATGATTTATAGCATGTAAATTTCATGATTTATGAATATTTGATAACATATTTTCTATTGTATTAAAAATGTAGGAACGATTTGCAAACATTTTTTTATGCAATTTATAAAATCATATCACGTTGTGTAGTCGGTAATAATAGACAAATGAAAAATGGCCATGGAAAAAATGTCCACATACCAAAACGTCATGACAAAAGTATGGGCAAATTTAAAAAATAATGTTTAATACCGGATAAATGTCCAATTTTTTTCATGGTCATATTTTCCTATGGTCATTTTTGTATTCAGTCATAAATTCCTCTAGTTAAATTTGTCTCTGGCCATTTTGGTATACAAGCATTTTTACCAAGATTGTTCATGGTGTTACTCATTCCAAAATTAAGCATTATGTTTTATACTAGGTACTCGATTTTTATATAAATATATATATATATATATATATTTAATAACATTCAATGTGTTCATAATTTACAGAAATACTTAAATAATAATAATTCGTTTCAAAATAAAATTATAACAAGGAAAATAATTTACGTATATTTCGTTATTTGATTTTTGAAAAAAAGGATAAATAGCGTATTTGTGTGATTTCGAAAATACTTATTTGGTAATATATATTGCATATAAATCCGGGTCCTGCATATAGTAATTAATGAATGATAAATAAATATCTTATAACTTGGTAAAATGTATTTGAAATTACATTATTATATCAATTATTATGCATTCTTACACCAAACAATTGTTTAAGGAAAAACAACAAGGGGAATAATATTTAAAATATAAAATTACTTTTGTCATACGTCACAAGAAAAAGGTTATCAATGCGGTTGTATTTTGCTAATGTTATAATATTTTGTCAATTGTAAGTTTGTAATTATTATGCTATAGGATACAATATCATGCTGTGTGTTCAATAGAAATGTGATAATGCTTGTTTTTAAAAAAATTACTTTAGGCGTATAAAATTACATTTATGCTGTAGTTTTTCCCGGGTGACTCGATAGAAAAAAAAAAGAAACGTTTTAAATAACATGGGAATGATTTATATTTTCACCGGTTTTCCCCCGAACTTATATTTGACAGCAACCGCATTTTTTTGCTCGATGTTTACCCTACATGCTAACCTATACGTTCAAATTTAATCGGTTATACCGCAATATAATAATATGTGTTGGACATTTATTACGATCGTCAGATTTAGCTAATTTTTACAATTCCAAACTGGATACTAGTCGCTAAATTTTGAACATTTTCTAAGTTAGTTTTAAACAAATATAACGCGTAATCCATCGGATTTTTGTTATTGTTTTTAAAGTCCTGCACGCGATACAGATTTTTTAGCTACACATAATATCTAATGCACCACTGTAAACTTTAATGCGTCGAATGAACTCGAAACGTGCGCTTCGAGCATAAGCCATTAAAATAATAAACGAGAAACATATATACGTACTCCATACGCTTTGGTGATTATTAATTTACGTAATTTGTTATTAATTGAAACGATAAATGTCCATTTGCCGCCCGCAACCCCCGCGCAAACGGGAATTACAGTCGTTTATTATAAATCCAGTGTTTCTCAAACATCGAATTTTAATTACGAAAACAAAAAAAAACGTAAAAGCCTCCATAGAACCTATAACTAACTATCCAATCGAATAACCTAACTAACCGAGACCTACATCGAAAGTTGTGCTCCGTAATGTGTTGTCGGAATATCGAGAAACACTGTTTCTTATATCCGGGTTTTCTAGTGCTTCTGGGCAGCCTGTCCGCACAAAAATCCCTTATCATAGCCTTATCATGGCACTTTTCATAGCCTTTCCCTATATTTAAGGGAAATATATCCCTTAAATATATATATCGATTCATTTTTATTGTGTACCTTATCAATTTTGGATTTTACGCCCCTTTTCCGAGATGCGCTCTTGGCCCGTGCTAGTTTCGCCAAATTTTTGGCCACGGCTCTGTTTGTACCGAATGTTAAGTCGCCCTGGCCCTGTATATCGGGTGGTCCTTTATGTAGTAGACCACAAATAATATTGTAAACATTTCGCGGGCCGCATTCGTAGTAAAAACGTGTATTTTGTAGAAAAATTCAATTTTTATTATTATAACATATTGTATGACATTTTAAATTCCAATTAATAATTATTATTAAAACCTATTTACATTTTGAATTACAAATTATTTATTTTATTTTTATTGTGATAATTGACATTGTTTTTTTTTAGAATTTGTATCCTATTTCAGACGATACAATGCTCAGCGAGTTTTCTAGGCGAGTGTCAGTTAACCGAGTTCTAGTTTTCGATTTCAAAATTTTTATTCGTGTAAAATTATTCACACATACACAAGTTTGTACTACCAAAGAAAGACATAATTTCGAATGCGTTGTCTCGGAAATTAGGATATGTCTCCGTGTCAATATATTTTCAATAAAAAACAAATTGAAAGTTCAACGTTATTATATTTTTCTTTTAATATCGTGTAGCTCTGTAAATCGATAATCTCAATTCGCGTATATTCCGGGACACCTTTAACCGATAATGAAAATGGAATTGAAAACGAATAAAAGAACTCTTTGTTTGCTTTGAAATCTAATAACCAATCGAATCAATCTGTCTGTTTTAAATCAGAAATTGCATCTGCGTATTTTTATCAAAATAGAAAAAAAAATACACGCTGTACTCACCCAAAATGCGATCGCGGGCCACGAGGCGGGCCGCGGGTTGGACACCCCTGTCGTATATACATCACGAGATATAATTTATTGTATTGCGTTACGGACACGAAATAATGGTGGGAATAAAAAAAAAAAAATAAAAATATTGTAAAATAAAAACTGGATTGAATGAACAACCCTACGGGCCGAAATCGTTTTTGAAGGGTCCGCGTCGCGTTTCGGCGCGGCGGGAAACGGTGACCGCTAACGAGCGGGGGGGCCGGGAAAGTTTTTTTTTTTGTCGTTAAAGGACACCGTATACTCGTATATTTATATATATTATAATATGCAAATGTCGTGTAAAAAAGGGGAGATTCGCGTTAGGCCTGTTTGTAGTGTTCGTAGGTCGGTAATCGGTATACATATTCGTTGGCGGACACATACGAGTACTTGCATACATATTATATAGTTGTTACTATCAAAAAAAAAAAAATCGCTCATTCCGTAATGTAGGTATATGGGTCAAGGCGGCGTAGGTGTACGGATTATCAATCATAAGGCTAATCTAAACGTATTTAAATAACAATGTATTACTGTTAAAAAAAAAAAAAATTGCGTCCGTATAAAACACTGCAACAGCAGTACGACGGGTACAAGACGTCGTCGGCATATTCTCCTCCTGACAGGCGGGAGATCCAATACGGTTTTACGGAGGACTCGATTGTTTTTCGACTTTTGGACGCTGAATTCGGTGTAATATATAAATATATATATATATGTATATATTATGCGTCACAAAATGCGGTAGGTGAATATTCGATTTGTTTTTAAAATTACTTTTTTTCTTTTTTTTTTTACTAACAAAATGTTTAAATGCGTATAATTACAATAAATGTCGGAAATATTATACAGTAGTTTTTTTTTTTTTTTTTTTTTATCAAAAACCAGCAATTATCATCTATATATAAATACTGGCTACCATTACTCGGCCTTGTTCGGGTCAAGTTCGGTTATCCAGAACCGTTACTAAAAATGACCAAAACTTTTGTTTTTTTGTTGTTATTGTCGTTGTTAATCTTTTTAGTCTATCTCTCTTCCCCGTGGCAACTAAATCGAATAGGTAATAAACAACTGTTATTTTTTCATCCGTATCGCCGAGGAAACTCATAAACCAACGAAAAACAGTTAGATTTTCGTACCGAAAATACCAATAACTTTACGTATCAGCTCTCCTTAATTTATTTGTATATAAAAATAAAATATAATCTATGTTTATCAGGGTTAGCGTAGCTTTCTATTAGTGAAAGAATTTTTAGGATCGGTTCAGCCGTCTGAATACCTTCTACATACAAACGAACAAATTTTACCTCTTAATAATGTTAGTATAGATTAGACTGTTTTAGATTTATTTTACTTTTTTTTCAGGGAATAAAGTGTTAAATTTAAAAAATATTATTAAACGATTCTCAAATATAAATTGCGTATATTATTCAATACTCAATAAAATTACAATTAAATATTGTATAATATTGTTTTCGTTGTTCTATTACCCGACGGAAGATATTTGTTTAAATCGAAATATTGGTCGTATTTACATACAACCTATACTTGTATACGCATACTCCAGGCATTGCTGTGATTTTTTTTCTCTTTTTGCGCGTTTTTTTTTAAATTTTATAAAACAAACCATAATCAGAATTACTGCGAATGTCATAGCCGGTCATCAATAATATTATAAAGAACTAAAGTTTGTTTGTTTGTTAGTATTTATGTAGGGGCTTATCTCTGGAACGGCTGAACCGATTTTAAAAATGCTTTCGTTAACAGAAATCTACACAATCGCTGATTAACATAGGCTATATTTTATTTTGATGAAAATAAATTAAGGGAAGCTGACACACGGGGTTATTGGTAAATTTTGTACGAGAATCGAATTATTTTCGTTGATTAATGGGTTTCGTCGGCGATGGTATAATAACAGTTGTTGTTACCTATTTGATTTAGTTGTGCCGTTTTTAAAATAGATTAAAAAGATAAACGAAAACAATTTTTTAAATAATCACCTTAATATAATGAATCCGTTGGTTTTTTTGTTTTTCTATAAAAATCGTTCGCCCGTATTTCATGGCGATTTACGACTGTTTACGATTAATGATATATTTTAATTAATTATGATTATTATTTAACGGTAAAACGGTTTTTTTTTTTTTTTTAAATATTTAAAACTCAACGGTAATGTATCATTGTTGTGCCCGTTACCTATGTGCGCGTACGCAATAACCGAACGGTGTCGTCACGAGACGACAACTACTATACAACGGGATAATAATTTTTTTATATTTTTTTTACAATAATATATACAATCTGTACAACTGGTGCGCAATAAGCATATATGATAAGGGATATAAATAACACGAGTACTTGATAAGAAGCCACCCACTAGTGGTACTTGACTGGGAGTTGTATGATTAACTATATATATATTTTTTTTTTATATTTTTTTTATTATACCCAGTTTAGTTTCCTAGCTAGTCACGGCACCAGTTCCTTTTTAGACGACGCCTGGGGGGGAGGGTTTAATAATAAATAACAAATAATTGTTACACCGGTGGCGTAGCTACCCGTCACACAGGCGTGCCGCGTGTCGTTTGTCGGTTTGTCTTAAAGTCGTGACAAACAGCCCGATAAATTTAGACCGGTCGTCTTTTTTACGCCGTTACAACACAATATACACCCGGTCTATTTATTGTTTTTTCCCGTGCCCAAAATAGAAACGGCCGGTTAAATTGAGAACGGAGACGCATATTAACGGCCTTCCTCTCCCCCACACCCGCCCGCCCTTGGGCTAACGCACAGATTTCTGTCGTCGGAGTTATTATATGCGTATACACACACGGACATCTCCGTCGTCGTCACGATAATGTGCGGTAGATAGAGGTAACAATTACGCGTGTTACAACGATATTATTAAAAAACAAAAAAAAAAATGTCTTGTTTCTTATGCCGTTTTTGCGTACGTGTCGATTGCAGCGAGAACAACACGTATACGCCTGCCCGTGTGCATTAATATTTCTCATAATTTTTGTCGGTAATCGCAGCCGTCCGCGCGACCCCTTTGTCGAAATACAGTCGAAAGAGCTCGCAAACGGACATACGGCCGCTTTTTCTTTCGCGAAATGTTCGTTTTTTATATTAAAAAAAAAAAAAAAAAAAAAAAAAGGAACCATTTTCTCAGCCGCCAAACACCCAGAACGATTATCCTGGTGGCATTTTTGGTTTTTTTTATTCGCTATAAATACGTCGTCTACGCCGAATTTTTAAATATATTTTTTATATTCTATCTGTCGCTGCCAATTACATCCGTCCGTATGTCGTCCACTCCGCATTGTATTTTAAAAATTTTTTATTATTTTTTTTTTTAATGCAGCGTTCATGAGGCGGACGATCCGATGGACGGCGAAACAGCATACACGACGAGGAGGAAGGCCCTGAGAACGTCCTGGACGCTGTTGACATCATCGTTCGCATTAATTGTGCTCTTGTGCGCGCTATGTCTGTTCTTTTTCTTTCACCCAAGGACATGCAACCGGCAGACGGCCGGCACCGGCAGCGGCACGTTCGGATCTACCGAGACGATATTAGACGAAATCCGCGGGGTAGACTATGCGAAACTGGAGAACTTCGGCACGACGGACGTCCGGTTGCCGGCCAACGTAGTCCCGGAATCATACGATCTGAAAATCGTGCCGTTTCTGTGGGCCGGTAATTCTACGTTCGACGGTCAGGTAGACATCGTGGTCAACGTAACGGCTCCGGTGGACAGCATAACGTTGCACGCCGCCGACATCTTCATGATGGAATGCTTGGTTACCAGGTGTGTACCTCAGAAGACAATTTCGTCCGTAATACTGACCCGAGTTGACAAAACAATGTCAAATTTACAACGTTTCGTGTTTCAAATCTTTACTGTCCCTGTACAGGTTACCGATAATGGTACCGAACGAACACGTGATGGCCGAAAGTACTTACATACCCGTACAAGAAATACAACAAGAACTATCCAAACAGTTTTTCATCATGAAGTTCCAAGACGCGCTGCTGGCCGATTACCAGTATAATATCCGTTTGAAATACACCGGGAGACTTCAAGACAACATGGAAGGGTTTTACAAAAGTTCTTACACTGTAGGAAATACTACTAGGTAAGATTCTATCGATACACGACGTATATTCGTAACGCGTGCCACATTCATAATATTTCGTATTGCTTGATGCTTCGTATTTGTAGATGGATTGCTGCCACACAGTTTCAGCCGACTGACGCGAGAAAAGCGTTTCCTTGTTTCGATGAACCCGCGTTGAAGGCTAAATTCACCATATCCATTGCGAGACCCGCTCACATGCGATCCATATCCAATACCGGTCTGAAGTCCGTATACAATACGCCTAAACTGTAAGTTGATAATTCTCGTATAACGTATAGAACATGTAGATTTTAAAATGCAATTACTGAAACGTTCGCCGTGTAGACCGGAGCCTTTGTCGACGTACGAATGGGACACGTTTGAAGAGACGGTACCGATGTCCACGTATTTAGTGGCGTTCATTATTTCCGATTTTGAATATTTATCCTCGGAGACGTTTAGAGTGTGGGCAAGGAACGATGTGTTATCGCACACCCAATACGCCAGGGACATAGGTCCCGGCATACTCAAGTTTTACGAAGAATTTTTTTCCATACCATACCCGTTGAAAAAGACCGACCTCGTCGCGCTTCCGGATTTCGCGGCCGGAGCCATGGAAAATTGGGGTTTAGTGACGTTTAGGTAAGTGTTGCTTCGTATTTGCATCGATTGGCGTATTACAATTATAATTCATTTCGTAGGGAAGTAGCTATGCTATATAATGAAGGCGTTTCTCCCAACTTTCAAAAGGAACGAGTGGCGACGGTGATTGCCCACGAACTGGCACATCAGTGGTTTGGTAACTTGGTGACGCCAGAGTGGTGGTCGGATCTTTGGCTAAACGAAGGATTCGCGACATATATCGAATATGTGGGGGTAGACCATGTAAGTGTGGTACAGCGGGGTCAATATGTATGCATACGAAATAATTTTTCATACTCGATCGCAGGTCGAACCGAAATGGAAAATGGAGGAACAATTCATTTATGTTGGTATACAGAACGTGTTTTTAATGGACTCGTTGAAATCTACGCATCCGATATCGGTGCACGTGTCGAGGCCGGAGGAAATCAACGAATTATTCGATCGTATTTCCTACGATAAAGGTGACTTGACACGTTTTTTTTATTTGTTCGTGCGACTATACTATTATTATTTTAAACTCTGTATTTTTATTCAGGGGCGTCTGTAATTCGAATGATGGATCATTTTCTCACGCGTCAGGTGTTTCAAAAAGGCTTAACGAAATATTTGAATTCAAAGTGAGATATATAAATATGTAATGTATACTCGCGTTATATATTTTTTGTGTATTTATGAACTACGTATGGGCAACAATTAATACGAATAAAAAATTAGTATTTTTACTACCGAAATATATTTTGTTTTAAAAGCCGAAACAAATATTATTATCAATTTTGCAATTGATTTATTTAACGCATTCGTTAAAATACGTGGAAAATCGCGGGAAGGCATCATAGAACAACCGGAACGAAAAAATTAAAGCTAAACGAATAAAATGCGTTTAAAGGGGCACACTCATACACCAACAAAAGAACATTCGAATAATGTAGTTAATATAGTGAATTCAAATTATTGTAAAACAATTATTCTAATTTTTTCTGCAAATTTGCTAACTAGCTAACTATGTAATCATTGTCAATAGTTTTTACAGAAAAACTACGCTCACCTGTTGATGAGCTAATTGGATGTGTGATTGCCACTTAATAACAATTTGTACAAATTTGGGTAGACTTGTTTCGAGACATAATTTTTTAAATCTTCAAGTTTAAAATCCTTATTTTTACAAAAACTTATAATCCAATTTTCGGCAACTTTCATTTTCTGATCTTAAGTCTGATAGTCTTAAGTGTTTAGTGACCGCTTGACTTCACTTACCGTTCGTCTTCATGTTCATATTATGATTTTACATAAAACACGATAAAATTTTTGTTGGGACATGTGGGGGAGATTAGGTTAGGTTAGGGGTTAGGGTTAAGCCTCGGGGCACCTCCCCATTAATAACTCGTATTGTTGTTTGAACAGAGCTTACCAGAACGCGTGTCAGAACGATTTGTGGGACGCTATGACGGAACAGGCTCAAAAAGACCACGTGATGGACAATACGTTAACCGTAAAAGACGTTATGGACACGTGGATATTGCAGTCGGGATTTCCAGTCGTAAATGTGACTCGAGATTACCAAAGCGATACGCTAAATGTTTCGCAGGTATATTATTTAATTTTATTATGTATTTATTTAATTTAATTTATTTAACGAACCCGTTTAGTATACCTAGGTATGTATTTAAAATACGTTTAAAATGTTATTAATTATAAATAATTCTTTGCGATTGTTGTCTTACAGCATATGAAGGGGCCCGCGCAAGAACGAGATAATTCCATTTTTCAAAACTTTTCAGGAGACAATAAAAACGTTTTAAAAATATTCTATTAATGATAAATTAATTTTAAAATCAATTTAGATACATTAGACCACAATAAAAAAGATGCCGTAGTATTTGATTTGATTTTCGTAATTACTGTGAGATGAGAGCTAGTATTATCCTAAATTTTATGGAGTTATCTTGTTTTTTGACCAGTAAATGATATTCATTATTTTTTCATTAACTGTTTTAATACCAAAAATCAATATTATTTCCGAGCAATAACCAGACAACTCCGTAGTTTCTGGTTTATGACCGGGGGAAAAAAAAACCAGACAACTCCATTTTCATAATATCTCATAAATGGGTGGTTGGATGTTTCTCGTTCATACACAAATGTACTCGTTATTATTTTTTCTTCATTTTAAACCTCCAAAACCCCATTTTCGAAAAAAGTTATCTTGTTCTTGTATGGGCCCCTTTATATTCATTGCCCTGGGATATTGTATTCGATTTAATAAAACTTAATTGAACAAATTTAATTACAAGTTAAAATTGTTTTCCGTTCAATTTGGTTGCGTTAATTTCGTTAGTTATAATCACACAGATTCCAATATTTTTTGTTTACGGGTGACTACAATCTACCACTGGCCAATGTTATTATTTTTATTTCATTTAGCCAATTTGAGTTAAATTTTGTTCAAATTAATAATATTTTAAATGCCAAAGGTCGGTATATTGTTCGATTATGTATTTGTCTTAAAATAATTTTCCAACCGTTAAACCTTCAAAGCGCATTGAAACTTTAAGCAATCTAATTCCGTTTTTAATTGTTTTACACTTTTCACTTTAAGAGCTCAATTTGAATCATTAAGAACAATCAATTGTTCAGATTTTTTTCCTAATGTCCAATAATCTTTATAATCCCAAGTTTTTGTTTTGTAAATTTGTCAACGATGAGAAACCAAATATTAACACACTTCCAAATATTATGCATCTTGATATTGATCAAACTGATTATAGTCAGTTTATTCGGAAAATATTTGTCTAGTGTCTACACCCGGCCTCTCCAAAATTCATACGAATCCTATAAATTCTTTAATAATTCGGTTTTTCCTTGTAATGTTAATATCTCCTCATTTTCGATGTTTTTCAAGAACTAGGTACTTCAAATTTAAACCTTAGTCCTGATTAGGTTAGGTACCCAAATGTCTATATAATTGTCTATTTATACAATCATACCTCTAACACATTCTATTCAACTTATCATTAAAATTGGGCATGTTTTCATCTGTCTGGAAAAATATTTGTTAAACTAATTAACAACAAAATCACTTTTTATTTATTATAAAATTTACTTGTTGACGAACAACATGAGTATTTCTAGGGTAAGAGCACATTTTGGCGAACAAATAATTTGATTTATCGTACAGTTATATTAGTTGGTCTGTACATTTGGTTAGGTTATAATTTCCGTTTGGCGAATTAAGACGTATTAAAAATATTAATTTTATACCACGTGTCATTGTATTATATCAATATGTTTCAGAGTCGTTTTGTTCTACACGATGCTAGAACCGGCGATAAAAATGGCCAACCAAATAACCTGTGGTGGATACCGCTCACATACACTACTGCGAGCAAGTTGGAATTTTCGGTCACAAGACCGAGCCATTGGTTCAAACCGGAGGAGACCATGTTGATAACCGACACGGGAATATCTCCCAACGACTGGGTGTTGTTTAATATCAACGAAACAGGATTTTACAGGGTCAACTACGATCTGACAAATTGGAACATGCTAATCGAATATTTGAACGATCCAGAAATGTACTCTAAGATCGGTTAGTGGAGGGTGCACATATCGTATATTTTGACTCTCGAATACAAATGTAACGACACGCGTTTTCATTAAATCCTGCGCAGGTACAATCAACCGAGCACAGTTGATCGACGACGCAATGTCTTTGTCGAGAGCCGGATATTTGAACTATCAGACATCTCTCGATTTGACTAAATACCTTTATCACGAGACCGAGTACGTGCCGTTGAAATCTGCTTACAGGTCGTTTACCTATTTGCACCAAATGCTTATCAAAACAGCCGTTTACGACAAACTCAAGGTAATAAATCGACCGTGTTATTATTTTACTATATATATATATATATTATGTGCTGGAAAAAAAAAAATCACCAAAAATTTACATTTGTGTTTCAATTATCGTTTGCTGCAGTCGTACGTTTTGCACCTGATAACCCCTATGTATAAAACAACCGGATTTGCGGACAACCCGAGAGACGATCAATTAGTCATTTACAAAAGATTCAATCTGTTATCGTGCGCTTGCGAATTGGGACATTCCGATTGCGTTCGCAACGCCGTGGCTCAATTTTATAATTGGCGATCGAATCCTCAACCGGAAAAGAACAACCCGTAAAAAAAAAAAAAAATATATATATATTATAATAATCTCTTACCGTTTTACATCTACACAATACATAATATACGATCGAATATAACGACGCATATTATTTATTTATTTATTCGAATACGACGTATACGAGTTTATTCGGATGTTTTATTTCTTTTTAGGATTTCGCCGAACTTAAAGGCAATTATATACTGTACGGCCATTAGTTACGGGAGCGAAGAAGAATGGGATTTCGCGTGGAAAATGTATAAAATGACTACGGTCGCTTCCGAAAAAGATTTATTGCTGGACGCTTTGGGATGTAGCCGGGAGACGTGGATTTTAGCCAGGTAATTCGCTAACGACCGACGTGTACGAGTATAGGAATCACTCTCCGCGAATCACCCACTATAAATTATCCGATCTCACATGCGCTGTAAACCGTCCATAATACATTTTAAACAAATTATAGCGATGCGTAGGTACACATACAAGAACAAATCGAATATGTGTCGCCGTTCGAAGTGCCGGAGAGGTTAACGTTTTGATAACAAAAAACATGTATATGTAAAACAGACAAAATACGCATTCAAAAGCGAGTTCAATGTTAAAATTATGAAATTAATATTAAGAAGAAAAAAAATATCTTCAATACGATTTTTAGAACACCTACATTTGGAAACAAGTTAAATATATAGAGAATTGTAAAACATCGTCAATGTAGTTCACTCTGAAATTTTGATATTTTATCTTCAAAATAGATTTTTTTTTCTTCCGTTTAGCGTGAACATGTTTTTTAAAAAAAATTCCACGAGTACATACCATAAACACTTGTGACAATGGATCACTTTGAAATTCAATTGAATGTGAATTTGTGTAATTTAAAAGTTTATTATATTTTTTTTTCGAATCATCCCTTAAATATTGGAGGGGGGGGGGGTTGTCATCCTCGATATCGCCCGTATTCAAGGCGTCTTGTATAGGCAATTTTAACGATATTTTCGAAAAACTAAAAAAAATGTTAATTTATCAACTCGAAAACATTCAATTGACCACAAAAGTCCACTAATCTCACGTCCTCTTAACGGTTAAAAATAATATAATTATATTATTCCGTACGATAATATCATACGATAAACATTTGGCAATCTTCATCAAATGGCAGGTATCTCAGTTACGCGTTGCAAAATAATTCGATGATAAGAAATCAAGACATTAGCAAAGTATTCTACGCTTTGACCAACAAAGTAGCCGGTCAAGAAGTGGCGTGGAACTACGTCCGAGACAACTGGCGCGGTCTGAAATCAACGTAAGTCTCTAAAAATATAATACGCGTATGTCTATCCGGCTGGACGACAGTGACAATAACCATATTGGTGGTATCTACCTACACTAACATTAAACTGTAATAATTTTTTATGGTTGTAGTATTGCATCGAGTTTCTCGTCAATGAGCGAGATCATAAAATCGGCTACGTACCATTTCAATACTAAAAACGATCTGATTCAAGTACGTATAATTTACAAGGGAAATAAACGATACGTTAATTTTTACATGCCGAATAAAACGTCCAAATGACGCGTAAATTTAAAATCGTCTAACGTAAAATACATTTATCTTTAGCTATGGCAGTTTTACAAAGACGAACAAGATTATTTAGGTCCGGCCCGCAGGAGCGTACTGCAATCAATAGAAAACGCACAGGCAAATGTAAATTGGATGGAAAGGAATTACAAAACGATTAGCAGTTGGTTGCAAAATACCACGTCGTACTTATCCCAACCGTCAACGAAGTGGATTAGACGATAGTACCCAATTATCGATTTAATTTTTTTAATTTTTTTTTTTTTTTTTTTTGAAACCATGTAGAATGTAAATATATTATTACAAGTATAAGAACACTAAATATAAGCTATACATACCTAAAATTAATTTCTGATACTTTGTCGTGTCATTTTCGCTATAAATGTTGTCTTCTAAAGACTGTTTCTATTATTTTTTTAAACCGCTAAAAACAATGACTCGGTGTTGATATATTACACCTTTAATTAATTTTTCTCCACTTCCTTTTTTTTTTTTTTTTATGGGGATACAAGCTAGTTTTAATTCAAACCGTATTTTTATACATTTATTTTAAGATAAAAGTATTTACGTTGTACCTAAAACTATATATATATATATTTAATAATAATCACGAATAAAGATAGTACTCTAAAATATAATATATTAACTATTAAGCTATTAGTTATTATATCTTAATTCGTGTTATAATACAATTTTACTTTACGTATCTAAATACAATATTAATTTATTTAATATCTGAACACTATAGTTCCTGATAGATCTTAAACTTGACGGGATAATAAATGTTCATCTAGCATATATATATTTATACATATAATATATACAGTGTTGAGTGTTCACATTAAATAAAACACTGTTATTATTATACTTAAATATCACAATTATTTTGTATTGAAGTTTTTTTTTTTTTTTTTATTGTTTTACTACTCATTATGACCCTAAAACTATTATTACAACTACGTGTTGTACGAATACAAAATATACTCTTTTCATCTCTTGTTAGAAATTTAATTATACCGTCGTATTATGGATTGTAGCGCCCTCTTATTAGTAAAAAAAATTGTATTTAAATTTTGATGAAAACCGTTCAAACCGCGGCATTTCGAAACACTATATTATCGGAATTTCAGCCAGAATCATTTTTCGTTAGCGATGACTTATTGTTGCATACGAATATAAAGTAAATTCCTCCTCTATACCATGACTTATCAGTGGACTATCACCAACACTGTATACTGTACGAGGAGTGTAGTTTTTTAAAATTACTTACACTAGTATAAATATGAATTCATTTAATGGCAATAGGACACGCCGGGATTTATAATCGGTAATTCATAGGTTCAAAATCGGCATAGTGCCCATTAACCCTGGAAATCTCGGCGCTATAGGTCTCAGCGGTTCGAACTTAATATTATCTTAGTTGGACAAAAATGGTACCGGTCCATATTGTTTTGGAAAAAATTAGATTTTTAGTCTAGTCACAGTAAAGTGTGTGTAGACGTTTGGAAATATTTATCACGTCATACTATCGCAAAAATTTGTTTTGAACATCTTTTGAATTGGGATTGCGACTAGTTGCATCCGTTTTTGTAGTTTATTTTCATTTTAGATACACTACAAGATTATTATCCACTAAAATCAAGATCCGCGGGACGGGTATTTGTGGGTACAGAGTCCATTTTTAACGAACTCGCAACACACATTATGCTTAACACTTTCAAATGTAAAACTACATTTTTTGTTGTTGAAATTATCGTTTATTGAATTTATCATATTATTGATTAAAACAATCGATTATAATCAAACAAAGTTGATTTAAATTTGACAGTTCTACCAATTGATTTATTTTTCGGTGGGTTCATTATGGTTCATAGTGTCACTATGACTGAAAGGGTTAAAAAAAAGAAGAACTTTTGTTAGAGTTATCATCGGATGTTGGTCTACGATCTAAATTTAAAGCAATGTCTCTAACAAATTTTGGATTGTTACGATTAAATGTCTGCAACAAAAATGAGAACCTTCATTATAAAACAGTCAAACAACAATTAATTTTATCAGATAAATTGATCGTTTGTTTGATATTTTTAATTATAGAATACCATACTCAAAGGGTTTCAAGAGTCCATAAACCGCAGCAATATAAATAGTATACGATCAGTTTTTAGCAATACAAATCAATACTTAAACAATTTACTTTTAGATGGTACACAGTTATTATTGAGTGGAAGGAAAATGTTTGTTTCAGATTTTATTGTTACTATGTATCAAGTACGATAGAAATTGCAAGGAAACTTTTATATAAAACTGAAAAGTCTCTAAAATATCTTCAACTTATAACGTACTTCACAGGTCCACCTTAAATTGTTTTTTGGTTGTACGACCATGATTATGTTGACAATTTTAAGTTCAGGTTTTGTTAATAGAGGAAAACTAAAAATAGTTTCTACTGCAGTTTTATTAATAATTAGAGAACTAGAAATGTCTTTCTAATGTATTGTTATTGAAAAAGATTTACATACCAATGTAAAGCAACAAATTGTTATCACTGTGATAAAAGATTCTTTTTAAAATAAAATAAGAATGCAATACAATAATTATACAGTAATTTATTTATATCTATATTTATTGCGTTTCCTACGATACCGCGAAACTTGTGTATTTTAGAGTAAAATATAATTTTTTGCACCTCTACACCATTTACTGTTTCGCGAACAAATAATAACAAGCACATTTTTTCAATTACATCTATAGAAAAAAACCGTACAGATATGCTTTCTAAAATTTCTAAACTGTGGTCGACACCGACGATTAGTCAGATTAACAGATTTACCCGGTCGCTGACTGTAACGAAATTAAAAACCCAAAAACGGGCCGACGTGCCCTTGACAAACTCTAAAGACCTTCGCGAGTAAGTTTATTTCGCCTGCTGTTATATCTTTTTAAATAAACGCGTACTCATAAGGATTTCGCGAGCAAGTTGACAATTCAAGTTTTTCAGGAGACGATAAAATCGTTTAATTTTCTAGAAAAAAAAATAAATTACTATGCTTATAATTGTATGGTAATTTTAGACGTGGGCGTGAATTTGACGACTATAGGAAGCGCGTTTGAAATATAATATTATATTTTATGTAAACCATTCGGTTTCACTATTGGATTAGGCGTGGTGAGGGGGAGGGAGATTGAGTTTTTCTACTAGTGAGGTCGAAGTGGACGACACTCAGTGGATATTCACTAAAAAATAGCCGGCCGGACTGAGCCTATGCGTATTTATATTCCGTGCTACGATACCATGCAAAACGTACGCTTTTTTTTGGAATAAAACACACTTTTTAAATAAAAGTTTTAGTGATATGCGAACCAATAATAAATCATTTTTATTATTATTATTTTCTACATTATATTATCTACAATATTAAACCGCATATACGGTATGCGTTGTAGAATATTTCGGCAGCAGTCGTCACCAACGATTAGGCAGATGAACACGTTAGCAAGACATCCGGCTTTTGAGAATATAACCCGACAGCTGACCGTTGTGCCGTTGATTAAGTTTGCCGTTATGGGACTCCATAAGTAAGTTAATTTCGCCTCGTATAAAATGCGTCCGATTACGACTTCCTATACTCCAAACTTCGTTTTTCAATATGTTCGTCTCATACTATATAATGTCTCTTTTGTATCATCATTTGAAATCAAATGAAAAATTGGGGTTCAACGCAACCTGTACAATTTCACTGTTTATCAATTAAAAAAAAAAAAAAGAGAAAACAAGTGAATTTAAACTATATAAACTGACTTTTATACCATTTATTGTAAAACAAAATAAGTTGGAAAAGAGAGCTGGGAAAGTAGGATATAGAAAGGAATTTAAATTATATCTGTACTTGACGATAAATTATCGCTAACGATTCTGAATTATTAATTAAACAATAAATTATTTTTAATAAGCACGAGCTATGATGATAAAGTGAAAAAGACGAGCTACAATAAAACAGGGCTCCTGAGGGGCTCTGTGTTAGGACACGGGTTCAGCCATTACCTTCGAGCAAGCTCCATGCATGATGGCGTCCTGCAGCCAACGACCGTTTACCATAAATCGGTGTTGGCATTTATGGTTGGTTTCATGCTGATTATTACGGTCACTCAAGTGACCGTAATAGTTCTTAGCTGGATGGCAAGATTATGGTGGAGTCGACAGTCTCAGGAAGCACAACGGCAATTCAAACACAGGGTATATGAAAACAAGATAGCCTTGTATCTCACCGGTGCGACCGTGTTGGGCTTATTCGCCGGGTTCATATTGTACAAAATGGAGACGGATTCCAAAACCGGACGTCGGCGGTTGTTTATGTACAGCGACGCGAAGCTAAGCCACGATGCTGACAATTACGTGAGCTATTTCCTGCAGGATTTGGAGTCAAAAGGAATTCTGTTGGACACCTCGGATCCCGCTTATTACAGGACGTCCGACGTGTTTAAATGTCTGTTAGCCGCTAACAGTAACGATGCCGCCACCAGGAAACAGCGATGGCACGTGGTGTTGATCAAAAACGACACGATAAACGCGTTCATATTTCCCAACGGATTCATATTTATGAACACTGGCATGCTGGATGACACTAACGACGACCAGCTAATGATGGTGTTCGGGCACGAAATGAGCCACTGCTTGCAACGGCACACCAATCAGCAAAGTAGCGTCGATTTCTTATGCCGTTTGGTCCTTCTGATACCGGTCTCGATTATCTGGGCCACAGTGCCCGTGGCCTTAGCCATGATCACGCACACGGCGGTCATCATGTTCGCGAATCTCTTAATCAAATTGCCGTATAGCCGGTTCTTGGAGCACGAGGCTGACAGGGACGGACTCATGTACGCCGCCAGAGCTTGTGTAGACGTCTACGCGTGCTGCTACTATTGGATCAGGGCGGCTTACCAGATGATGCTTAATAATAAAACGGCGATTCATTCGTGGATATCCGAGCACCCGACCCACTTGAGCCGAGCCCTACACTTGCAATCCCTTATACCCGAGGCTATTAACGTGCGCAAGTCGGCCAATTGCATTGACCTTCCCTGATTCGGGTGTGACCGCCAATATTTATGTTCAGAGATCCAAATTCCATAGATTAGGATGTCTGCAACTTCAGGATTCGACTTCGGCGTGCCGAAATAGGATATTTCAATTACAATTGTGGCGTAGTGTATGTAATGATGTCAGTAACCAACGCAACTCTGCAAACGATTGAGTAATTCGGGTATTCAAAAATTGCTTTTCGTCGAAAATTATTATTACACTGTTTTTAATATCCCGTTGGTGGGCTATGTGTAAATTTTCATTTCGGCCGATTAATGCGGAAACAAATATAAATTGAATACGCTTTTACTTATAAACAGTGTTAAAGATTTAAGATACATTTTAAAAATATATAGATAAAGATAGTAGATAATTTCTAAAATAAATGTCTAGATGAATTTTAATAAAAGATGCATAAAAAATAATAATAAAATCAAATTATGTATAAATAAACATAATATAATAAATATATATATTTTTTTTTAAAGTATACTTCTTTATTATTAAAATATTACAATCTATACAATGGGTACAATAAGCAATAAATAAGAATGAGTTTTTTGATAGACCTCCAAATTACCACTCCGTATGCCCAAAGTTGTTGTAAGAGAGCTTTGTATAAAATGAGTTTAACTGGTAAAGTTAAGTTTGAACGCAGAAGTTGTCTAAGTAGGTGCAGTCTTGTGTTGAGCTTTTTGCGTTTGTCCTTGAGATGAGATGACCATGTTAAACGTCTGTCTAATATCAAGCCAAGATTTCACTTGATTTGAGTGTGGGATAATGGTGTTGTTTATTGTTATGGGAGGGCAAGTATGGCGCCTGAGTGAAAAGGTGACGAAGGAAGACTTCGATTCATTGATTTTGAAGTTCCATTTAACGAACCATAAAGAGAGAGCATTGATGTGTAATTGTAGTTGAAGGCTTGCGGTGATATGATCAGTAGCTATTGATAAAAGTGCAGTATCATCTGCATACGTTCCGAGGATTGTTTTTTCTGATGTTGGTAGATTTGATGTGTAGATAATGTACAGGAAAGGTGCAATATCGCTGCCTTGAGGGACCCCAGCGGAAATGGGAAATTGTTTTGAATGATGGAGGTTATGGCGAACCTTGAATGTGCGGTTGTTCAGGACGATTTCAAGATGTTATAGTAAAGAGCCGGAAATAAACTGTTTAATTTGAAGAATAGCCCATCGTGCCAAACAGTGTCGAAAGTTTTAGCTACGTTTAAAAAGACTCCAGCGCAATATTTCTTTGTTTCCAAGACAGATGAGATCGTGTCGGCAACTTTGTGTAACTGGTGGGTCGTGGAGTGGTTTGCGCGAAAGCCAAGTTGGAAGTTGGGTAAATTTTTGTTTACTTCAGCTATAAAAGAGAGGCGCTTTAGTAAAATTTTTTCCAGGATTTATCTAGAACTGATAGAAGATGGGTTTTCGGGTGGTTTGCCGGATTTTAGTATTGTGACAATAATTGTGGATTTCCAGGTTGTTAAAGTTTAATTGCGCTTGTATGAAAATGGGAGGTGGCCTTAGGTGTTTGGTTTTTTTTCAGATTTGAATCATTTGCGTTGGATCGTCGTCGATAGTAGATGTGATCGGAGAAAAACGATTAGAAAAAATAAATATATTTGAATCAGTTCCCTTCGATAAAGGTGAGACCACATTAGGAGACCTTACCTTACCCTACGTTAATTGTTTGACTCAATTGTATGCCAAATATCAGTATCAGACTAGGAAAGCGATGTATCGCCTTTAGAAGCTTTATTAGATTTGGTTAACTTTAGTGGCGGAATTGTTTTCTTATTTAATGGTTTATCGGGCGAGGCTATAGCGAGCGCAGGTATTTCTGTAGGAGTGTGTAACGACTACGGAATAAAGTGACCTTTGGGGGTCTCTCGACCGATGAGGCGGTGGCGTTAGTGGACTTCATGCGATAAAATGTTATAATTATACATTACCGATTTGCAGCGGTGTGACGTAATCTGATGATAAACTATCGGGAGCAATACGGAACGAAGCGCGTAATTAACGTGTGGTAGCCACGACGTCCAACTACGAACTATAATAAATATTATATTTTATTTATGTAGTAAATAAAATCGTCTTATAATCGTCTTCGTCTTCATATAGATATATATTTTAGAAATTATCTTTATATTAATATTTTAAAATGTATCTTAAAGTGTTTACACGGTTACAGTATTTAATATATTTGTTCCTGCAATAATCGACTAATAGTAAAATTGCCGCATACACCGCCAACGGAAAATTGAAAACATCACAATACCGACTTTTGCAGTTTTTCGAAAGCCTACCAACTTCACAATTTGTAGGGTTGCGTTGTACACCGACATCAATACACACACTACGCCACAATTATTATTACAAATTCAATCTAGTTATAGTTGAAGGAAATATATAGATAGGAATTTAATTTATAAATGTATACAACGATATATCGTAAATAAATAAAGATTCTGAGAAAAGTAATATTAGTCGTGGTTTTTTATTGTTACCCAGAAATAAACATAAAAAAAAAAAAACTCGAGTTTGACGAAATCTTGTTTTTTTTTTCATTTTTTGGTAGTTTTCTCTGCCGCGTTAAAATACTTATAGGTATATCGAAAAACTACCTCTTTAAAGTACCAACTAGATAAACTTTGCTACCAAAAACAATATAGGAGTGCATAGAAAGGAGCGTTTTGCAGATGACGCGATCAACGCAATGATTGCTACGAAGCGCGCAGTTAACCTAACCTAACCTCCATGTACATTGTCGTGGTGTTCCTCGATATTCGCGGAGCATTCGACAACGCTTGGTGGCCGTCCGTCCTGGCGGCTTTACGCGGTAGCGACATCCCACCAGTACGGTTTTCGCTGAGGTAGGTGAACGTGGTTAGCGCGGCCATGAAGATGGTCAGCGAGGCGGACACGGGTCCGCTGTACAGACGGGAGTTGTATGCGTTGGTGTCACTGGACGTGGCCAACGCATTCATCTCCGCGTCGTGGCTGAAGATAGGGTAGTCCCTGGTGGCGATGAGGCTGTACAGCCGTGTACAGCGCGAAGAGGGCCGGGCACCAGCTCCCGACAACGGAAGAGAGAGACTCCGAGACGCGGTGCAAGTGGCAAAAGGAGTGGGACCTGGCTGACACCGGCGCTTGGATCCGAAGATTAATCCCGGAGGCGGCACCCTGGGTGTCGTAGACTTCAACCTTACCCAATTCCTATCGGGTTACGGCTCCTTCGGCCAGTACCTGCATAGAATTGCGAGGCTGGGCACCCCGGAGTGCCACGACTGCCAGGCTCCCGAGGACGACGCCGACCACGCCTTTTTACACTGCGACCGATGGTGGAGGCACCGGCGGGAGCTGGAGGCGAACACCGGCAACGACTTCAACCCGGAGACGGCGGTGAAGGGCATGTTAGAGAGCCCGCGGAACTGGGGAACGACATCCAAGTACATAAAGGAGGTACTAACGACGAGGGAGGAAGAAGAGCACCAGCGCCAGAGAGAGGCGCAGATTAGTTAAAATTGTAAAGTAGAATAAGAACAAATGTAAATAGTTGAATATCATAGTCGCACTAAGCCTAGTTGTAGTTAAGATTAAGACCCTAGCTTAAAATATGTGTATATACTTTCGAAGAATTAGAATGTAAGCCTAGCATTAAGACCTAATCTGTGCTAAGAATGTTTCGTTTTCCAATAAAAGATGCACCTGCGGGGGAAGGATTGCCCTGTCGGGTAGGTTGCGATACCACAAAAAAAGTAAAAAAGTTAGGTTAGGTGTAAGCATATACACCGGGATACTCGGGGAATAAATATACACCACGTCACGTGGACACAAACTTTGCGCCCCCAGCCCGCGAGTTGTAAAATAGATATAGAGGTAAGGGTGACGCCAGGAGGCTCACCACGCACCCAGGAAGGTCGTATCAAAAATTGTATGATGTATGTAATCTCATATAAATAAAAATCAATTGCTGCATGTATGTAAGATCACTTTAAAAATAAAATTTGAGAACTGTACGACCGGTTGATTTTTTTTGTTGTGTTCGTAATTGGACAAGGTTTTTATGAAAAAAAACTCGGAAATTTGGATGATATTTTTGAAAATTTCTCCGTTTTGGGAAAAACATAAATACGTTTCTAGAGAAACTATCGTTGCTTATTTAACAAAAACCGTATCTTTTTTCGTTATTCTATGTGCATAATAATTTACATATAAAAGCCAAATACCACTCACTCGTTTATATAGTTTACCGGTTATAACAGGACGTCCCACCTATTTAGTTGGCTGTTAGTCGGCGATTTATTCGTGAATAGGCAATTTCAATCAGCCAAAATAAATGAAAATAGTGCGTTTTGAGTTGTCACCATTCAATTGGCAATTATGGCGTACAAATAATACGTGACTGAATATCAAAAGTGAATGAGGAAAGAACAAATTACAATTATTTTTTTTTTTACACAGGGAGTAAATTAATTATAATATTATAAGAGATTGTAAAACGAGATGAGACAAAGAAATAAGATGGTTTATTTACTATCTAATCATTAAATCATAATATCGGTATAGAATATTATTCGTCTATATTTTTTTTTATTATTATTCGCATTTTATTATTTGCAGAAAATAATATTAATATGAAACAGACGCCTGAGCGGGATTTATAGTCATCGGCTTCTGGTCTCCTTAGTATGCAATTGTTAAAAACGCCTACGAAATTATGGAATTAACGAGGAGTTTTAGAAAACGACCACTTTAGAAATTAATAGGCTTCGAGAAAAAAACCTCTTATAAAAGATTTTGATTGGAGGTGCTCTTGAGGTAAAAACCTGAAATACTGTCAGAAAATTCGGAAAAAGAAATAATCCCAGGAGTCGTCGGCCGCACATCAGGTGTCCACATCACTGGACCACGCCGTCCTAGCGCAATTTGTCTTGGCTACGGAGCCGTATAAACTTGTTCTAGCCGCTTAGTGATGCAGAACACTAGGCCTCATAGGTATACATCGTTCAGTCCGCCGCTTAGCGGGACTGCGCGGACCATTATCCGAATTGTCCTGGCAGGACGGCCAAAGACTGCAGTTTAGAAAAGGATAAAAATAGATTTAAAAAAAAAAAAAACACGGAGAGGAATTTAATTTTCTGTATACACGCAACGATAAATCGTTGCTGACGGAATACTTCAACTATAATATATTATTATAATATTATATTTAAAACGTTTGTATAATTAATACATATAATATGATACACATAATATACTACGCGTTTTAATAAATAAATACTGATAGATATATCAGATCGATAGATCGACCGAATACAGTTTGTATAGACCGAGACGAAAATCGCGTCTAAATATTTATTATTCTAGACGTAAAACTAGAATTTTTTTTTTTTTTTTATTGTAGTAGAATAATAATAATAATAATAATCGAATTATATAATTTAAAATAAATATTACAATAATTTATCTAATGTATATATTTACCTAATTTAAAACAATATTACATTTAAATTATACCTACAATTATATAAGGTAAACGAATAGGAACAATAAAAAAAAAAAAAAAAAATTTATATTTTTTACAGTTTGTTAACAACACGTACATCTACAATGTAAAAAGTCATATATATATTTGTTGAATTAAATTTGCGTTTAAACCGAATAGAAAATAAAAAATAAAAAAAATATGCAAACATATTCTAAACACGTAAAAATCTATGCTATTATAAATCGGCTGTTGAAAGTACGACAACAATCGTATGTATGTGCCTAACTATAATACTACACCATGAATATGTATTACCCAAAATAATCAAGCCAATGATAATATTTGTTAAACCGTTTTTGTGAACCGAATTTTGTAAAGAATTTCCCTCCCTGTATAGACTTTTTGGACGGCAGTGCAGACCGTTAACATATACAGGGTGTGCCCGAATCGTATCAATATTCATTAGACGGTTACCTACCTCGTTCACTGTTTGTGAGGGTGTAAAACTAAGAAATGCACATTTTCGAAGGTTTTTTTTCTTTTTATTGTTATTTCCAATTTTTCAGATTCACCTCGCACACTCGTTAAACATCACCCGAAACTAAAAACAGCTTTAAGGTGCACGATTCACGGCGAAATTCTCCACTAAAAAGGATGGGAGTTACAACTATAAAGTTTGGGAGATGCTCGACGAGCAAACAAGGCGTGTCTCAAAAATATTTGGACTTCGGTGATAACGATAAACGGAAAAACCTAGGACCATCTTAACCTGTATGCAGTGGCGTAACAAGGTGGGTGGGGCAAGGGAGATCATTTGGTTCCCTGATATTTTTGAAGAGGGAAAGGTATAATTTTACCCCGCCCCGGGTATAACAATAGTACAAATATCTGAATCTTCTAAAATAAAGAAAGAATGCAATACATTATACTTACTTTTTATATTCATAAGATAAACATTTTTTTTTCTTCAAATTCTTCGATAAAAGTTTTTGTATAATTTACGTTTCTCCTGTTTTATAATATGTTGACGTATTGTCAATGTTATCGCATTATCTGGATTACGAAAATAATAAAACTAACATTAAAATAATGATGTATTCTTTCGGTTATTTTTAAATTTTGGTTAATTTAGTTATTTAAGTTAGTTTTTTTTTAAGTCATTTAAGTAGTCTTCGATTATTTTGTGTATATAAAATTCAAATTTATTTACACCATCCCTAATGGTTTTGATTTTAGTGAAAAAATATTTTACACCCTCCCCGGCCCACCCACTTGTCTTCTACCGGTTTACACCACTGCCCATAAGATAACCCCGACTAATATGTGTTAGTCGGTAGTCGGTTCAGACGTACATTCCGTTTATCGTAATGGTAAAAACGTGTAAATATTACCGTACGTTTATACTAATAAATTATTATTTT
This sequence comes from Tuberolachnus salignus, assembly GCA_956483605.1. NCBI lineage: Eukaryota > Metazoa > Arthropoda > Insecta > Hemiptera > Aphididae > Tuberolachnus > Tuberolachnus salignus. The sequence continues at coordinate 277,891 of OY101434.1, forward strand.
TTTTTTAAACTATATTCTCGTTGAATTTCAGGAGATTCAAATCAGAGATAATCTAATCGTGTTTTAATACCGTACGTTTACACATTTCTACACCATGCACGCAATCATATTTTACGTTAATCACAATCGACGTATTGTTTGTATATTATTTTTTTTTTTTTTTTGTGTTTACGTGTGTTTAATAATATAGTGTGAAAATTAATTTTTTTTTTTTTTTAAATATATATAATATTAGCCGTTTTTGTGTAGCGACTGCGGTTAGTTGATCTAAATCTTAAATATTTAGATATTTCTATTAATACTAGTTGCTTTACAAAGCGATTCGTTTATCGCGATAACCGGCGATTATTTACGTAAAAATTTCGAGTGAATTTGTTTCGGGGGGGGGGGGAGGTTTTTTATTATTATTTTTCAAACATGAAAATATCGTAAATAATTCAAACGATGGAAAAACCGAAAGAAAAAAAAAAACAAATATTAAATTCATTGCAAACAACCGACGGTACATGATAAACGAATCACCCTGCATGTTATCGTAGCGGGTCGCCTCGATAACAATGTGTAAAATATTTTTTTTTTTTTGTAAATTATACGTCCGTCTACGTTTTGTTTCGGCAAGAATTACAACACGAAATTTTATAATACTTGTACGAGCAGAGTCTTGCTTGGGCGACAAAGTTACAATTTCTGTGTTGTACGTCCACGCAGTTGGCGTCGTCTAAAACGTCATAAAAATGATTGTAAATAATTTATAATTGATAGTTTTTGTTTTGTTTTGGACGGTTTGATTAAAAGATTACCAACCTTGAACTGACGACGACTGCTGTGTGCTGCTGCTGTTATTTGTCGGTTTGTTCTCCCTTTCGATGCGGCTTTCTTCGCTCGTAGCCGGCGCTGAAAAAATATTTATATATCAATTCTACACGTTCGGAATCTTATAATATTATGTCGTAGTAATACATGGAATGAAATTTTACACATTTTACGGCCCGCAAAGTTCATAGTAAAAAACGAAAAATTAGAGAAAAATGGAAATTCGCGCGAAACGATCCGTTGAAATTAATACGAGACAATCAAAAACAACATAGGGGTGGAGGGAGGTCGGGGCTGGACATCTCTCTAAAATGTTATACTTTTAATTTTAAATAATAAAAACAAATAATTAAATTTTTTTCTAATCATAGCTCAATTGAGAGAAATTACAGTAAAACGTAAACGTTTCTCAAAAATTACACAGGTTAAAAAACAAACAAATTCCAGAGCGGTATTAACCCGGAAAACCAGCCCGGGTTTTTATGGCTTGTGCTTTATATTCAGGGTGCCAACACTGAGTTATAGTGACGTGACGAAACTTTAAAAGTCGATTTTCCACCGATTTCATATTTTGGGTCGTGCAGGCTTGTAACAAGGATTTTTTTTTAAATGGTGCGGAGGATGTTCTAATTTTATATTTAAATAAAAAATCTAAAGAGGAACTCGTGGTTCGTACATCTTTATCATTAATTATTTAACAAATTGTAGAAGTTTCAAAACGGTCCACGACGTCGTCTTTAATCGATAAAAATTTACAACGGCAGCTAGTGCTTTAGGTTGCTATAGGTTTTGGGGGAAGGAATGCCCTGTCGGGTAGAGTTCCCCCCGTAGGTTGCGATACCACAAAAAAAAAAAAAAAAAAAAAAAGGTTACCATAGGTTACTATCACGGTATACGGTATAGAAGAAAACCAATAACCATTATCAAGTTTGAAATAGAATCGTCTAGTTGCACATTTTATAAAAAAAAAAAAACCCCCCGAAACGTTATTTAGTATATAACTAATTTATTTTTGGCTTAAATACAGCCGAAAGGTGGGGGGGTTGTGTTTTTTACACCCAAAACACTACCCCCTAGTAACGCGCTCAGAGTCATGTCACTAGTGTTCGTTCGGGGGTATGATAAGTATAAATATTTTCTGCGTTCGTAAGTAAAGCAGAAAATACAAATAATATTTAAACAAATGAAGAGAAATCGAAATCGGAATAAAACCGTAGATTCGTACGGCTGACGGGACACATACATTGGCATAATTATTGAGGTGGGCCAAGGGGATTACTCGTTCCCCTGATTTTTTTCCGGGGGGGGGGGCAAAATTATACTTTTGCTTACACCTATGAAAATAGTACAAATCTCTGAATCTACTAAAATAAAGAAAGAATGCAATACATTAATTGCTTTTTATATTTATAGAATAAAAATATATTTTCATTCCTTAAATTATTTTATAAAAGTTTATATATTTTTAAATGTCGCGTTTTTACTTCTGTTGTATAATGTGTTGACGTATTGTCAACGTTATCGCATTATCTGTGTTACAAAATTAAGAATACTTTTTTTTTTTATTTGACATAAATAACCTATAGAATTTAGCACAATAAGCTTATACGATGAGAGTAATTAAAAAAAAAAAAAATTAAAAAATAACATGAAAGGTGTGTTTAAGCAGCCACCCATTAGTGACTCTTGGCTATTGATTAGTTGGGTAGTTTTTTTTTTTTTTACCACAATGAAATGTTAGATATTGAAGTTTTGGGAAAGGTCACGGCACCATTTCCTTTTTAATCTACGGTTAGGATTTCCTGGGAGAGTAAGGATGGAAAGATCTTTTATGAGGGGGTTAGAATGGGTTTGGAGTCGTTTATGAAAACGTGTGTAGAAATAGCGTTTTTCCTCATCTATTGTTCTCATACGGAGATCGTTGTGAAGAGTTTGGTTAGAGATATAGGGCGGAGCATTGGCTAATCGTCGGAGTGATATATTTTGGAAAGTTAGGATTCTATTTAGTGTTAGATTGTTTTGCCGCACCCCACAATTGGAGTCCATACGTCCAGATTGGTATAAGTAGAGCTTTGTAGATTAGTGTTTAGGGTTGAGCACTTATTTATAATTAGCAGAGGTCTGAGCATACGCATGCGATTGCTTAAGGTTAGTCGTGGTTTGAAGGTGTTTGTTCCATGTTAGTCTTTTGTCAAGGAATAATCCTAAGTATTTAACTGTGTCGGATGTGGAAATTGGTACATTGTTGAGAGTAATGTTTGGACATATTCCTTGTTTTAGTGTGAACGTTGTGAATACTAACGTTAAAAAAATAGATGTATTTATTCTTTCATTTATTTTTGTAAGTTTTGTTTAATTCGGTCATTAAGGTTTATTAAGTCATTTTTATTATTTTGTATACACAGAATACAAATATATTTATACCATTTCTCGTAGTTTTGATTTTGATGGATAAATAATTTTGCTTTCCTTCCCCCCCCCTAATTTTTTACCCAATACGCCACTGGACGGACGTACGTACCCGAATAACTGTTGACGGCGCATTGGCTAAGATTACAAGAACGTCTAGCCGGCGGTTTGTTCGATTCATCGCAGTCGGACGACGGTTTCAATATTTCGTTGAGACACTTGACGTCTCTTTTTTGGACACCCAAGTCGCACGTCCTCGAACACTGAAAGAAAAGAAGAAGAAAAAAAAGTAGTAGTAGTAATAATAATAATAGAAATAATAGAAAATTCGAGACACCGTTCACCCGGGTTGCCGGAGTGTTTTAGCCACTCGGTCCATTTATTATTTTACACTCGTATGTTAAACACTGTACTGTACCGGAAGCCACTCAGACGTGAACCAATTGGAACCGCAGTTCTCGGTGAAACACGGCATGGAAGCGGACGGTTTTTCTTTGCCGGCGCATTGGATGTCCGGGACGATTTTCCAGTCCCGTTGATCGTACGACACGCAGGCGGCCGTTCTCGTTTGGTTTCCCCAGCCGCACGTTTCCGAACACTGAAAAATCGGGAACAAACACAGCGTTATAATAATTATTTAAATAATTCTCGGTGTTGGACAGTGGTGCCAGAACGATTGAACATATATGGAAAATCGTTCCGGAAATTACGTAATTTAATAATCTAATAATTAATTCAGACATTATTTTTTTTTTTTTTTTTTAGTGGATAATTGAATAAATTTATTAAAAATGCTCATAAAAAAAAAACACAATTTTTTTTTTTTAATATGTTCTAAATTATTTGTCAAGATGTTTATTTTATTCGTCAACGAATATTTGATTGTTTCGAATTTTGTTTCAATATTCAACATAATAATTATGGCGGTGCTAAATATTTTAGCAGTGGCGGTTTAGCCTCTTGGTAATTATTCCCGCGGGGTCGACTTTTCCATTGCCTTCGTTGGCTACGTGCCCCTGTTGTCGGGCAGCAAAGAAGAAAAAACATGATGAAAACGTTTTCGACCGACGCGTGAATTTATTGTTAAATAACGAACTCGACGAGTCGATAAATGTATAAATGTACCTGTAATATTATTATTATATATAATATATTAGGATTGTATGAATATTAATTATGTTCAGTGCTCAAATCGGGGGTAGGGGAAGTCCGAGGGTGTTTTAGACTAGAAACCGCTTTAGTCTCCCCCGCCCCTTTTACAGGTGTTGTGCTTTATCTAAATAATTTTCTCTAGATAAATTGTATCATCTTTTTATTTTTTGTAGGTAAATCAAATCGACATGTATAGATTATTGAAGTCAAAATATGTGCGAGAGAGACAAACTCCGAAGAGGTTTTTTCATGGCGGTAGACAAATAAAAACCGTTTATTCCGCGGTAAAATTATACCGATAGTGATATGATACCATTTATCATAATCGTTTAAAACGCGAATTATTTGTTGACGCTTCAGGGTGTTGTTTTTAATATTTGATTCGTGAATAAACCGTGTTTAAGTTTTTCTAAGTTACCTTCTAATTCGTTTAGTATATGTGATTAAAACGGTTAAAAAATTTTATATTTGTGGTTCAGCTAGGACAGACAATAGTTAAACTTCACGGTTAAATATTTTCATATTAGTATAATATACCTTGGATTATTAGATATATTATAACCTTATAATCGTTTTAAGCTTTTTTTTTTTTTTTTAAAAAAAATACACATATTTACAGTATATACGAGGTATACATAATTTGTACACTATATGAGTGTATATCAGTAATATAAATCCGTGTACAATATCCCGCATAAAATAAAATTAAACTGGAAAATACAAACATTTTAATTAACTCTTCCATGAGAAAACCTCCTAAACAGTTTACTTTCACTCTGACACATATCGTGGTTCAATTGGCACTAAATGTTTATGAAATAAATGTATAGTATTTTTTTATATCTTATCGGGATAAATAAAACCGTTTTATCTCGATTCTACTGATTATATTGACATTGCTGTCCGAAAGTTTAGGCTGATAGCTTTGTACGATTAAATTGCTACACAAATTTCGCACTAAACGCGAAATTCGAATCTCACTTGTGACCAAGGTCCCGTGAACCAGAGTCCGTTGCAATCTTTGTCGCTCAAGCAAGCTCTACTCGCTTCTGGTTTTATAGACTGATCGCACGCAGTCTCTCGATCGATACCCAGAGAACAATACACTTTTCTCGTTTGCGTACCGGTGCCGCACGTTTCTGAACACTATAAAACAAAAAAACAAAATCTCACGTTATACAATATTATAATATTCAAAACTAAATTGACCAGTTTCGGTCTCGATTAGGACGTCCAAAGAAAAACAAAAAAAAAAAAAACTGAGGTTTGCTCGCCTTTGAGTTACGTTTGGTTTCGTCATATATTTAGGGATTTATTGCAACCAATCCCGGGATTGAATTCGAAATTGATAAAAAAAAAAAAATTATAAATACATTTTAAAAATTTATTATTATTTTTATATATATTATTGAATAACATTTTATTAATTTAATATTAATCAATAATATAAACGAGTAAAAAAAAAAAAAAAAGAGTAGTTTTATGATTAAATATTTTAAATACACGATTGGAGAAAAAGCGAAGCATCTAATGTTTAATCAAGTCTGCTTCTTAATTTATTTCAAATATAAGTAGCTGCTGAAAAAGCACGTTTTTATTCGTTGTTAGTGAGAGGAATGGACATTATTATAAATTCTTTGAAAGGGCATGAAATCGATCTTAAATATCGATAAAAATTGTTAAAAATCTTTTAAAAATCGATATTTATATCAAAATTTCACACGTTTTGTTAATGATATTCAAAATGTATATTGACATTGAAAAAAATAAATAAAAATCGATATAACTTATATAAAAATCATAATCGTTTTAATTATTATTATAATCTGTAAATGTAAATCGATTTTTAATTAAAAAAGACACGGATATACCTCACACTATGAGTGAGCCACTGTTGTAGGTGGTAAGTTTAAAAGATAGGACATAAAGGGGAATTCAATTTATTTCTGTATGCAACGATAAATTATTGCTAACGAAAAACGATTATATGTGAAGTTCAGTTAATTTTTAAGATTTTCATTAAAATTTACCCTTGTATAAAACAGAATGAATAAAATACGTTTAAAAAACATTTGTTCTTTTAGATAATTTATAATGAATATTTTGTGTTAAATTTTCGTGCATTTATTGATTGGCCAAAACAGTTTCAATAAATTCTAAAAATAACTTAAGATGTTTATAAATAGTTAAAAAAAAAAAGCCAGAATATATTTAAAATTTGTTCACCCTTAAAAAGGGCTAATATTAATATTCTGTGAACATTTCAGGGTTTTCACGATTATTTTTAATCGAGTTATAATTTTAAAAAGAACCGTAAATTTTCCAAATTTTCATCGGTTTTTCCCAATTATTCAGAAAACTACAAAGTAAATCGAAAGAATGGCTTTTATAATGCTTTCAAAAAAATTGCAACACTGTAAAATCGGAACAGTATGTCTGGTGGATTCCGGTAAATTGTGTGTTACCTCCTTGCATGATGGTAACGTTTTTACCTGAGACCAGTCGGAGAAAATCCACGAGCCCGCCGCGTTCGGCAGAGCCATGGCGCACGGCCCCATGTCGCAGGTGGCCTGGTGCGGCGGTTTGTCGCCGGCTACGCATTCAGTTTCATTGGCCGACGAGCAGCTGACCGACCTCGACTTGATACCAAACCCGCAAGTGGCGGAACACTGTAAGTTTAGAACAAACCGATTATTAAATCGTCGGTGTACGTCATCGTTGTATTTATAATAACGCACACGGGATTTTTTTTTTTTTACGTATATTATACAAGAATGAGCGGGGAGGGATGTTTAGTAAAACCACGCGGATACGTATTTACATTAGTCGAATAAAATGTGTACAAAAAACAATTTAATTTCCAAAAATGTAACTCCAATCCCATGGGCGGGATTTTCCGGAGTGATTGGTAACGTCCCTGTGAATATTTAATACCGACAGGCAATCAAGTCTGTCAATTGTGTTCTTACATACAAGCGTTCGTTCCCCCGTATATTATCTCAATTGGTGACATAAATCGTAAAATTCTGTAAAAATAATTTATACGAAAAAATACATTTTCGTGGAGGGGGGGAGAGTGCTGTGTGGGCTACTCGTTGTTGAGTTTATCATAGAAACGCCGCGTCGTACTTTCGACCAAGTGCCGGCAAACCAATGTGCGCTGCCGTCAGACTGGACGGAATAGTCGGCCGCGCAGGCGGGCCTTTGACAGGCCTTGGACAGGATAACGTTGGCGGGCACGGGCGATGGACAAGAGGACCCGGCCACGTTCATCGTCAGCGCCGAGTTGATGTGTTGCTTGCATACCATCTCCCGGGTCTGAGCGCCGAGACCGCAGCTGACCGAACACGGGCTCCAATCGGTAATCGTCCACCTGCGTGCGGCAGAGTTATAGTAATTAAGTATTGTGTAATTGAGTGTTAATGCAAGTATGGACGCCCAACGACTGCGGGGTTGGACTACCTTATAGAAACAACCCGGGGAATACTTTTCCTGCCCAGCTACTGCAGCCTCCACCAGCCTAATAACCCATAAATAACCTATAGTGAGTCAGTGACGGGACTTTATTGCCAGTCCCTCGAACACTTTCGTTTTTCAGGTCAACTGGTTAACGACTAAATCATATCTGGTGTTGTATTAAACTCGATTATAGTCTCTTACTCCGGTTGTTCACCTACCTCACTTGTTTTTATCGCGGCCTTCTCTGGAGATTTCCCCGTGTCCCGGTGATCTAGTCTAACCCTGCCACCATATGAAATGACTCTGCGCTGGATAAATCCTCACTACCGTTCCTAGTCGTCCTGCGATAATAATAATGTTGCCTATACGTCAATTATTTACAATTTAAACAGTTTGCAGTAATACTTATTCAATTCGTTAGTTTATTTTTCATTTAATTGTTATTTTTGTGGGTGTTTATAAATCTTAGATGTAGGGGAGGGGGTTTAGGTTAGTTTAGGTTAAGGTTTATAGGCGGCGGGCGTCCCGAATTTACTAGTCGGTCTCACAGATCACCGAAAAGTTCACTGTTTACACCCCATATGTCGGCTAATTCAGAGAGTCACTTTTACTGTCACGTCGACAGCAGATTACCGTAGCTCGTTCGACGTCCATACTGTTATCTTAATTCATGATGCACGCGTCGCGACCATCCAAATAACTTACTGTGCCTCGCAAGGCTTAACGTTGCATCTGAACACTTGCTGCTGCGGCTTCTCTAACCCGTGACACCGTTTGTCCGGCACGATTTGTTGCTGTTGATTGTGCTCTCTAATGCACACCATGGTCGACGTCTGGTAGCCTGAGAAAACACCACGTCGTTAATCATTCGGTTTGTATGTGTCGTTAACAAAATGGTTTTTTTTCTACTTCTTCTTCAAACAGCGGTTGATTTGATATTCTTGTAAATAATCTCATACTCAAACCATATGATATATCGCGTACGACGATCGCATTTGATTTGAAAAACATTATCCGAAAACGATTTCCGAGGTCGTATTAGGTACTTTTATTATTACAGCGAAGAATTCCACCGGGCAGGTGGGTAACCTGTGTTACTGTACGTTCGGAATTTCAAAACGCATCCATCGTTTATTATAGTAAAATTATTATAATAAAAATAATATCCTCGTGAGTTTTAAGCTGCAGTCATATTTATGTATTTATCATATCGGACGGTATAATCGAGATAGCAACTATCGCGTTTAACAATCATCAGTGATGAACAGTAATCAATTACACGTATCAAAGTTACGTAAATTGGTTACTTTTGTAATTCGTAACAGTTAATCGGTTACGACATTTGCAATTAACTTTACAATTAATTTGTCATGTAACTTGTAATAAAAGACGATATACCTATGTAACCTAAGTTACAAAAATCGTCATTTGGAAAATTTGCCAATAATTATTTTAACAAACTATTCAAATAATTATATTAACTGTCGTCTCTAAACAAATCCGTTATTCCACAGAGATAGAATAATTGAAAATTGATAAGAACCAAGATAATTTAAATTTGTGATAAGAAGGGAATTATTTTAAATATTAACTTAGATTAGTTAACTTTTGTATAATTTAATGTATTTTACTGACCGATGACTTTTTTTTATAAACATATAATAATTTGTATGTAACTTATACATTTTAGTTATTTAACTGTAACTCGCCTATCCCTGATTATCATAATATCGTGTGACAGCAGCTTAATTTTGGATTCGTGAGTTTTGCAATGATGGATTTCTTTCGACTGTTATTTCTACATTTAATGAACAAAATGTACGCGTAACATAATAGTATAATATATTTCATGCAGGGTTATTTATGATTAGAAAATTTCAAAAATATTTTCTAATCTTTCTAATTTTAAATCGAATGCCCCGGAAATAGAGAAAAACTAACAAAATTGTTAGTCGTGTAATTTTTATTTTTTTTTTTTACAATCCAACAATGCAAGTTCTTGCTATTTGATAATCGACACGCTCTATACTATTTATATTTGAAAAAAAAAAAAAAATAATAATTTGGTTTGGTCTCTACGATAAAATCGTAGTTTTTCTACGAGTTTAGATATTGTGTTCTTGTTTTTAAACTAAAACGTATTGATAAGGAGTACAGAACGATAATTGTTTACCTCCGCCGCAAGATTTGGTACACTCGGAATAACCGGTTAATTTCCATATGAACTTCTTTTTTCTCCCTTTGTTACGCGGTTTAGTAGCTTCGTCGCCGATGAATCCTTGGTATTCGGATACCGTTTGGTCAGTATTGGTTTTCCTATACAAAATATACGATTTTCGTTATATTATTTTCTGAAACGAAACGAATAATACACAATTTTCTTTTTACTTGTCTTCGTTTTCGAGTTCGGCCCCTCTGTCCGCCACGAACGTTTCGTCGCCGACCGTCAAATAGTTCCCTATACGGTAAAAAGTACAACGATCACATAATGGTAAAGATACGAATAATATTAGGGCTGTGGAATTTGAAATTATTTTTAGCTTATTGTAAAACAGTTCTTTTGCCGGTTGGTATATTGGTAGGTCATGTCTTTTGTTTTCCTTGTAGTTTACTCAAAAATGGTAGAAAAAACTTCAGAATACTGAAATATTTACATAATAACTTTCTGTTATTTTCGATTTCGATTTTTTTTTTTTTTTTTTGTAATTTAATTAAAAATAATCGTAGAGAACTGACATTTTCACGCTTTCTAGACGTTAAATAATTTGGAACACCATTATTCAGTCGGTTTTTCAGTAGCTATTTAACATATTCTAGTTTTAATTTAGTTTTTGTAAATAAAAATATTTTGGCACTAAACAAATTCTTATAATCGTTTGAAGTTCAAATATTGGTGAAAATCGTAAAAATCATTTTGCATACTGTTTTCCGATTTATGTGGATAAAAAGTGTTAGTCTCAAAAAAAAAAAAAAAAATGCTGACAAATTTAAAACGAATAAAAAACACGGACAATTGTAATTTATATAATAAATATAAATTAATATATTAATATTCAATTTAAATTTATCAAAACACGTGTTTACCGAACTTCGCTCAGAAGCGTTTTTTTTTTTTTTTGTTACTCAGCAATAATAATAATCTGTCACATTCACAGATATAAACTAAATTACCCTTAATAATGTCCTACTTTCTCAATTTCCCATTTATATCGGTGGTCCGCCAATATAGCACATGTGCCAATATTCTATCATATTTTTTTAAACAAATTTTTAACATTTTAACGCGTTTTTCGGTATCCATTTATAGCGGAATAGATTCACAACCCTGTATAGTGTATACAGTAGACGCCGCTTATTAGGCTCATTATTTGTTTATTAGAGTCAAACTGGCTAGTCCCGATTTACATGTATTCCGACACGTTTTTCGTATGTTGAACTCAATGAGACCCCGGTAAATAGAATCAAATTTTCCGCGCCATACCTGAAAAGGCGCAGATTGTTCGATATTTCCAATACTTTTTCCTAAAAATTGTTTGTTTTTTTTTAAAATTTATTTCACACTTTTCCTATGATTAAAATGTTTCGATTTTAGGCAGTACCTACGTTAAAAATAACGTTTATCGTTTTATTGTCGGGCCTTATTTTTTGAATTCTATTGACTCGTTCGGTTTACGGACTGTCATAAAATCGATTAAAATTAAATATTATCAATTGGTCTCTGGTTCCCCAAACGAGTCCAATAAGTAGCGAGATTATAATATTACAATTATTATAGTCATAAAGATTTTCAAACACGTTAAACTTGAACAGGTCGAAATACCAACCGAGATAAGCGTTCGACATATGCGAATGGTGTCTGATTAACGGCGGCGCGATCGACTCATCCACGGGCATGTCCAGTGGCAATTTGTATTCGTACTTGATACCGGGATTCGTATACCTGAACACCAGCTGTGCACGTGACAACAACAGTACGTATTAATAAATAAATAATTATAATATCGTAAAATGTATTTATGTATATATATATATATTTATGATTATATTACAATGAGGTCTATGGATTCCGTGAGCGGTCCCGGGGCGAATATCGCTTCGCCGAAATTTCCATTTTCCTTCCGGTACGCGAAAACCGTGCCGGCTCCCTCGTAATCGCCCGCCCATCCGTTGGTCCAATTGCCGTTTAAAATATACGGCCCCGCCGTGTGTTTCAAAGCTGTAAACGAAAAATCGTCTAAACGATTACTCGTCCGAAACCACACAGAGTACAATTTATAAACATAGAGCCGTGTCAGCGAGATAACCGAAATTCTATCACCGCGCATTGTTCGCCAGCGTCGGTCATATTGCGTCTGATATTGTATTAATTCGGCGGTATACGGTACAACTATTTACAACCAGATCAAGCCGCTGTCGAGCAGTTGTATGATAAAAATGAAAAAAATCAACAAAAAAAATCGACAATAACATACTGTTTATTCCGTAATATTTGTTTTTGTTCCATGACGTTGTGCGTGCGGTTCTCTTACTCTGACATGGCTGTATATTCAATATCGATTGTCTCGGAGAGCCTATGCGTAACAATATTATCGGGACTTTGCGTCCGAACTGTTTTACTTGGAAATTAACTCAAATCGATCAACAGCATAACCTCAAATTAAATATTTTCTTTTTTTACACGTTCGTGTGATAAAAGCGGACGGGTTTGCTTGGAGTATAAACAAGTAACTATCGGTTATTCGTATTACGTAGTGGCACGTACGAAACGTCAAAGCCTAAAGCATAGTTAAAGATACGCCGTCGGTCGGTACCCTCACTTGGCCGCCGTTGTTATCAAAAAAAAAAAAAAAAAATTGTTTAAATCTTTCTCGACAATCAATACGCGTTTGTTATTTTAAAATTAAAAACATATTAACACATTCGGAAAACTATCCAAGCGAAATCTGTTTATAATTAAGTAATTGTCAAGTGAATACATATATTCCCAACGTAGAGAGAAAAAAAAAAGGTGCAAATTACGATTGTTCGCTCGTCCTACTTGCTTTGGGCCTTTCAAGCCTTACGGAGGCGTTCGGCGATCCTTATCGCTTTTTATCCAAACTCCTATCCAATCGTATATCGATTGTCCTTCTCTACTCTGTTCAAATATAATTTGTACAGTTCCTTTAACTCCTCGTCCGCTTTTGAATTCTATTTTTCATATACCGAATCGCCTGGTCTCGTCTATTTTGTTATATTGTATGATAGTACAACTATTTGTTAATTGGACCGCGTCCGCGTATCGAAATAATAATAATAATAATGGTGATATATTATTGTACCAATGGTGTTGGCCGACGGTTTGAGTTCATTGATGGTGATGTTGCAAGCGGATTTCGGCAGTCTGGTAATCAAATTGTATCCCGTCGACATGTCGGACCTGGTAAAAATGCCAGAAATCAAACGGCACGTGCTATTGTCGCCGCCGCACACGCCGCATCCGTCGAATCTATTTTGTCCGCCTATAGAACCGTCACAGCTAATTACCTGAAAAAGTTTAAAAAAAAAAAAAATCGATCGGTTAAACAGAAAAAAAAAAAGAAAAAAAAAAACGCCCGTCGATTATATTTTAAATTGCGTATAATGCGATACCATTATAATCGGAGAAATAAAACAACCTATAACGGTCGTTTCCGTTTTTAATTTGTATAACAATAATATATTATTGCGTGACAAACGAATAAACTGTATTAGGTGTATTTTTTATCGTTTTAAACGGCTATTTATTTTTGCCCGCCGGAAAAAGTGCATTTTCACCCAATAAAATACAATTATAGCTCCCCTCGCAAATTGCCTTAAACGATAAGAACTCATAAATAAGAAAAGTACGTTTACTTACAAAATTATATATATATATGTATATAACACGCTATCTGAGAGATTAATGTTCAACCAAAATCGAATACCCATTTACAAATATATGTTGCGTACAAACATTTTTGTTTTTTAAATTATATTATTTATATACAGTGATAGATGTGATTTTATTGGGACGCAAAATAGTAATAAAAAAATCAAAAAAATCACTATGAGTGGGGCATCCGTCATAAATACGCCACCGATATACTGATGACTCATATGCATTTTATAATCGTGACGAAATATAATTTTACATAAATTGTAAAATATCTTGTAGACTTTCGCAAATTGGTGTATTACTACCCAATTTATTTGTAAACTTATCCGAAATTATAGTTTACTTTCCTCCGACTCCTTACAAGCCGAAACGTGATCAGATGGGTTTTAGAATGTTTTATGAAACACGTACAACTACTATCGTTTGTCCAAACCCGATAAAGCTCCTAAGAAGTTAGTATTCTAAAACGTAAAACCTAGTCGATGAAAAACCGCAACGGGTCGCCAGTATTTACATTGGCACTGTGGCCGGACTCGGACACAATATTTTTACTCAGTATATTTTCTGACGTTAAAAAGTCGCTTTAACCGACGGTTAAGTTTGTACTCCGTCGGGTGAAATTTGAATGTTTTAATATCAATGTCGATTATTCCGACGGTGTTTTTTTTTTCTTCGGGGTGGGAGGACGAATATACCAGAAATATTCCATTAATCTTAGAGATGGACCTGGCCAGTGTAATATGGCAGTATATTTTTCTCTGTAGAATATTAATTAAATTAAATAAAATATAATATATTGTAGCGATATTATAGCGATGACTGCGCGCGTGCACGCAGGCACACTCGATAAATCCTAACCGAAACGCAAAACGGATGGCGTGCGAGCAGCGGTGGCGTTTAGATTTAGACGTCAAAATCGGAAAATCAATTATCGAAAAACGTATTATAATATACTTGGAGACGGTGCGATTCCAATCAACTACCGTGGTCGTGGTCGCACGCCGGCCGCGTACATAAATCACCGTTCGCGTGTTCGTGTACGATAAACATCGTAAAAAATATCGTATATTTGTTTACCCCCCCCCCCTAACCCCTCTATACGAAAAGTGATTTAACGTAGTCGAATATCTTCGACAAAAAAAAAAAAAAAATCAAATTCCCACCGGCCCGCGCTCGTCTCCGGCCGGGACACGCCACGCAGTTCCGTCGTTGATAAAAACGAAAAAAAAAAAAAAAAAAAATTATTTAATATTAAATAATAATAATTAATATTTCCAGTTTCCGTTCGCGTATGACAACCGCAGTGTTGTATAAATAATATATAGGTATAAAGATTACGCAATCCGAGTACAACTCTCATAATTTCGGCTTTAGAGTAAAAGTGTTTATTATAAAATTGAAAGAGGACAATATTCCGGAGGGCACTTTAATGCGTTTTTTTATCAAAAAAAAAAATTAACTTATTTGAAGTTACAGCCGTTTAAAAAATGTATTTTCTAAACGGGCGTTATATGTGAAATAAACTTTAAACTATGCCTCCTAATAAAAAATTAGCAAAAATTGACGCTCGAAACCCCTATTAAAAAAAATCCGAAAAAAGTATACAACACAATGTTCGTGCGAATTTTCAATATCTCATCTCTTCTCGACAAAATCCTAAATTACGGCCACCGCTGCTGCGTGATGACCTCCGTTATTATCATTAGCAATATCATTATGTGTACCTACGTATAATCAAACATCAAATGCATCGATGTAAAAATTTCAATTCAAACCGACAATACCTCATAATTATGACGTTAGACCACCGTTTAATAATAATAATTACAGACGGGCCAAGTGTAATGTTTTAGCCCGGAGGCGACGTCCGACAATAAATTCTATAGACGGGTTGTGCAGACGGCGGCAACGACGCGGATATTTAATTTGAAAATTAATTATTATTATTCGAAAGCCAATATTGAATTGTTGTCGTTTTTTTTTTTCTTCTATCGGGTGTTCCGTTTAACGGACGATATTTTTCGATTTGTCGGATATATTTTGTATTTTATTCCATTTGATCACTTTGGAGTATAACAACAGGCGCCGAAACTGATTCCGGTTTAAGGATTCGTTAAAATTTCTTTAACGGTTCTGAACGAATCGTGTTTAATACAATGATGATTTGTGGTGTATTTTTTATGTAATATTTTTTTTTTTTTTTTTTGGTGATTATTTATTTACTACTAGAATACTCGTTTCAACCCCACGCTCTTTTGTATTTCAGTGAAAAATATTCGTAGAGACACCTGATATTTTATGACACTGTAGTTATTTCGCTTTCAAAGTAATTAAATTAAATCGATATTTATTATTTTATTATTTTTTATGAATTCCATTGTTGCACTTACACTACACCGAAAACCGTATATTTATACAAAATCCGCATCTACTAATAATGTAAATTATTATTTTTAAACGTGTAATTTGTTATTGTAAAAAATTAGTAAACAAAAATATGTCTATCGAATCAATACAAATTTAAACCGTTAAACTGCTTCCGGTTTTCCACCGTCCAGATATTTGTAACGTTTCGGTTTTTTTTTTCACGCATTTTTTCCAACATTTACATATTCAGATTTATTGCGCCGTCCAGATTTTTAAGTGTTTTGTCGACTGGATTTTTTTTTTTTCGTTATTTCGTATTCATCTGGTTTTACGATGTCGACCGGGATTTATGCGGTGTAACGACTCCGCCGACTGCTGCCAACGATGTAAAATAATAATTAATACGCCCGCGAAACGTTTGCTGTGGAGAAAATTAAAACACAATCTTTCGGGAATTAATTTTTTCTTTCTTCCAATAATGTTAAAACGAGGGGGGGGGGAAACAAAACGTTCTTTCGGAAACCCCTTTAATTGGATTTTAAAAATACTCAAGTTTATTTTCGCCGTTTCAGAAAAAAAAAAAATAATATATTTATGAATTTTTACCGGTGGACGGGAGTAAGGGGGTAATGGTATAGTGAAAAAGTTTTTTGCGACTAACAGAAAACTCGAAATATCGATTTATAATAATAATAATAAAAAAAACTCAATTTCAATATACTCCGGGCGTATAAATATTAAAATAATATTACGGCCATCGTAATACCATAATATATAATATTACGAGAAAATAATATTTTTTTTTTTTTTTTAGTTCAGAAGTAAAAGTTGTACAACAGCGGCCGTATGTGTACCGTTAAATTAATAATATTTAATTAAGTAATAACGTAATGTACAACTATTTCGGATCCGAGCGCGTTTATAATGACGATAATAATACATTAAATAATATTATTACCATTAATAATTACATTACCCTCACTCTTCGGCCCATAATAAGGTCGGTACAAATTTTCAACTTTATCCATTCTAATTATCGATCTCTCTTGTTTTCTTTAAAAGTTTGACAACTTGTCCTATATTACAATAAGAGTTACGAGGTCGCTTCAATCGTGCCCTCAAAAAATTATGTTACGTAGCTCTTTTATCCGAGTGGCCCCGGGCCTGTTCGACTAATTTCCCGCGACGTTTTGCTCTGATCGCAATCACGAATGTACCAGAGTATACGTGTTTTTATGTATACTCACCACCACTGTTGAACGTTATCCAGATTAATAACTAATCGGCTTTTATCTTACCTAAATAATTAACAAAATTGTCTATCTTAGATCTTTGATGATCAAATCTAATTTTATTTTTCTCGAAAAATGTGAAAGCAGAAAAACTTAGTCTCAGCTCATTTATCAGTAGTAGGTGGGTTAGCATGAACAAAATACACATATGTAGGTAAATTATTAAAATTTAAAATATTTATCTTTTTTTTTTTTATCCAAAAAAATAGTGTTTTATTTTTATCTGGATAATTTAGACTCTTAATTATCTTTAATCAGTATCTAGATTTTGTAGATACAAATAAATAGTGAAAATGTAAAACCGTGGCGTAAAGCTTTAGTCATAATAACAACAAAAAAAAAAATAATAACTTCAAAATATTAAACGGAACTCAGAGTTATTGTAATTGCCAGATATCCTGTAGAACACCCTGTATAGCGTACTGTTTTAAAATTTAAATATAATATTATGACGTGCGTAGACTAGACAGCGAAATTTAGAGATTAGTTTACACGATATTAAGTTTAAAATCGAGATATAAAAATAATCACGAGGACGAATGTATTTTAAACCTCTGATCGATTTAATTAAAATCTCAAATATATATATATAGACTTCTAAAATTCAAATACAACACACTCATTGGCTGAACTTATCACTGGATCTCTAGAATGACCTGGTCTAGAAATTTGAAATTTTGCACAGAAGTTCCTTACAAATATAATGTAAATGCATAAGGCGAGATATTTGGAAATAAAAAAACACTTGACTTTCACCCTTTTCAAATAGATTTCTGCGGTTTGTACGTCGTCGTTTTTTTTTTTTTTTTGATACATTAATTTTTAAGGGAGTTCCGGAGTATGCGAAATATGACAATACTTAAAAACGCTTATCACTCGCTTAAAAATTAGAATCTCGAAATAAAACCGCCGTATAAACGCAGAGAAATGTTATTCGTTTTTAATTTTGTAATAGGTCGACGATTCACTCTAATATTACAACTAATATAGCGAAATGGATCATGCTTAACACAAACTTCCTACATCGTGCGTTTGTCCTCCTATTTAAGGCTAAGTGTACAAACATATTTGTAAGTATATAAGTACACGATTAAAAACTATATATTTCGCTCTTACAATAATGTATTCTAAAAATACGTTTAAGTTTCGGTAGTATATAAATAAACAGAAACAAAATAATATTTATTCCTTTCCTCCTCGTCCCCGTATTTCGAATCCATTGATTATAAGTCAATTGTAATGTTTACGCTCGAGTCGGTGTGTATATTATAATAACAATTTGTGTATACTCGCGCGTATTTCTTTATGAGAGTTTGTAAAAAAACCACTGGAAAGTTCCAGCCAGCTAGCTGGCTAAACAACACAGACACGGCCGTACGGTATTTTTTTTTTATTATTTATTTATTTTTTTTTTTTTTGGCAGATGTTTTATTTTAAAGCTTACGTTTGTCATATTTTCTGGACGGAAGTTAATTATAATGTTTAATCCCGTCAAACGCGTAAACGCAACGGGCGCCCGGTGCGCACCGAAAAAAAAAAAAGAAAAAAAAACCGTTCGCGATCCCGCGCAATCGGGTAGAGTTTGCCAAGAATTTACGTAATAACGGGTCTGTCGGCAGTGCATCATCTTAATTTAGTAATTTAACGGGCCGATCGTGCACACTAAAAGAGATCCGAAACCGCGTTTGAACCACTCGATTATAATCTATTACAGGTGCCTCGTATTTGTGTTCTAAAACGACTCCAAACAATAATATTGCTGATGATTATCCCGCGGCCGACAATCGAATCGATAAAATGAATAAAACCGCCGAGATATTTTCATATCGGCCGTCGCCGAATCGTAACTTTATATAGCGTCGAACCTGGTGGCCTACACTCGAAATATGGTTTTTTTTTTTTAAAGCCAGTTTTTGAATAGCATATTTATTCAACCTCATTCGTTCTTGTCCAAATTTCAATGCGATTCGGTTTCCATCATTCCTCCTATTATACTTGCGGGCCGTGCCGGTACGTTGCTTGTACTCAAGAGCGCCTACCATTGTCTGGAGATCTACCGATTTCGCCAGTGATTACGATGTCGTCTGTATACACACCACTATATTGTAACTGGATACAAGTTACAAGTCATGTATAAATTATTATATATTTATAAAAAAAAAAAAAAAAAAAACAGTCGTCAGTCGACAAAATACATTATACTCAGGTATTCAATGCCGGAACTGGACCGTTTTACACCAGGTGATAAAAATACTATACGCCCTACGCTGTGTTCCCCCGCCCCATTCGTTATTTTTAAAGTGTATCACTTATTTATATACTATTTATATCCCCCCCAGTACTCTAAGTTGCAGAAAAATTTAATTCAAGACGTATCTATCAGTAAATAAAACAAAACTACGCGACTACGTCCCTGAGAATTCCCCTCTAGTTCCGGCCCTGATTATAATTATACAATTATGGTTACGAGTTAAAACGAATAAATCTTTAAATACCAAACTAATGGTATATTGTATAAAATTGATAAAACCGAAAAATATATTTACACGCATTGTTTAATGTTTTGTTTTATATTATAGTTTTATTAATTTACGAGTAGACATGATATACAGGATTGGCATGGTATTTTATTTATTATTGAGATTCCAAACTGTTTGTATTGATTTAAATTATATATTGGTGACACCCGGGTTGAGGCACACTGAATATATACACTATGGTTATGGTTTTCTTTTAGAAACACTAGTTTTTCGAAATTGGTATAAAATGCGTCTTTTTGGCACATGGATAAATCCGGCGAACGAAAATAATCGATCGTCCGTAGTTAATGATGAAACACTCGTATTATGTCTTAAATATTTAATAGTTGATAATGATTTTTTAAAAAAACAAAGAACAAAACCGAATAAACAACATGATAATATTGTAACTCGGGTTACGTGTATATTTCGTTACCAATTACAGTACACATTGTAACGAGTTACGTTTTAAAGTTACTTGAAAACGTTGTAACTAATTACAAGTTATAAGCTACAAAAGTAATAAGAGTTACTTTGACTGACTTTCCTAAGCCAATACGTTTAGTATTCGTTAGATCGCTACTTCTAAAGCAACGCTGAAGAGCATTTAGGGCGGGGGAGAGGGTTAATTATAGAGCAACGGCTCGTCTCGGTCCTAATCCCGTTTTAACCGAGTGAACCATTTCGATATTTCTGGCCGTTAAATTTCGCACTTGACATTTCGGCACGCGTCGTATTCCCGCCGTTGCCGTATACTTGCCGGTGTTCCGAAAAATCGGACAAATAATAATTACATATACATCGCACCGCCGTGTTTTCGGTCTATTTCGAAAATCCGTTATTTACCGCGTATACGCGTTATGTACCAGTAACTATTACGGACACGAACATATTTTTTATTGGTTTTTTTTTTCTCTCCTCTCCGGCCGGCTCTCCGACAACCGGGCATATTATTATTATTATCGTAATCCTATAGAAACACGGGATATTTTATTACGATGTTTTTTCGGCGTCCGTAATAATTATTATCGAACGGCTACTCCTCTAACCCGATACAGTACAATATATAAATTGGTTGTTAACCGATAAAATGTCCCGTATACCTCTACACGTGTTATTATTATTATTATTATTTTAACAACAACGACGACCAGTGCGTATTTTATTGTCGCGGTACTCTTCCGTATGGATGTTCTCGACGACAGTTACTGTAATTTTATAATAGTGTAAAGACTAAACATTTTTTTTTTTTTTTTCCCCATAAATGGAGCGAGGGGAAACCAGTGTTTCCGACCAATTAGATCGAGATAATAATATTATACGGCATGGGAAATTTGTGTCGATAGCCTTAACCGATCCCGTGCGTTTCGTCATCGTCATACGAAATTAATGCACTCCGCCGCTATACAGAGTGATTCCATTTATCGCCGCCCATTACCATTACCCGTTACACGATCAATGTGCACTATTACCCTTCCTACTCCTCCAGTCTAAATTCGAAACTGTCGTTGTTATTCTTGTAACGCGCAAACGGTATATGTAAATCCGAAGCCGGACGAGTTAAGTTAACTTTTTTAGTGGGGAAAAAAATTTAGTGAAAATAGTGTTTTTTAAAAAAAAAAAAGAAAATAATAATCCTTCAAAATTCCATAACGATTGATGAAAACAAGAAAAATCATTTTCGTTTTTGGAGTCTCAACTCATAATTTGTTTTCTCCGTCCGTCTCGCGCGTAATCTAACAACGAAGACATTCCGCACTTCGACGGTTTCCACTCTCCGGTTGAGTTTAGGGCAAAGGGATCATATATTGTACATTTTATAGAGAAGAGTATTTAATATTACGGCCGAATGGTCAATGCTAAATATTTCTATTCCTCAATGAGTTATTAACGATTGACCATTGAGATAAATTAAGTTAAATCGTTTTCGTGATATAAGAAAAAAAAAAATATGAACACATTTTCAAAAATCACAGGCCCCTTAAAATAACCGGATCGTGATAAATAAAATCGGCCTGTATATAACTGTACTACCGAAACCCAACGACTATACTTACACACCACTCGTCGTATTTTATACGCGCTCTTATATTATATACTCGTGTATTTTTATGTTGACAACGGGATTCTCGCGCGCATTATTGTTTTTTTTTTTTTTTTTTTTTTTTAAATTAACATGGGAATCGGTTTTATTTTTTTAAAATTATTTTTCAAAACGCGGAGCACTCACACGGTCGCGCGCTATTCGACTGATGTATATAACAACGATAATATAATATAATTATAATAATACTATACAGGCGGTTTCTAAATAAACGTTCTTTGACGTTTTCTCAGACTTTGTCGTAATTCCTCTCCCCATCAAAATCGTAATATAATATATTTGTGACCCATGTGTATATACTGTACATACTGCAGCAACACGACTGCGGTGCATAGAGCACTTTAGCGACCGTCGTGCAACTATAATATTAATAATAATAAAAAAATAATATATAATAATGAGTCATCATATTATTGCATTTGCATATTTTTGTATTTTTTTTTTTTTTTTTTTTTGATTATGTATTTTCTATCGTCACCATGAGCTTAAAATGTGTTTCGTTTAAATATTCTCCTTTTAAATATAGTTTTTTTTTTTTTTTTTATAATATTAAGAATAATAGTATTTAGTTTGGTATTTATAAAACAAAAATTACGTAAACGTAACGGTGTACACACACTTCTTTATTTGTTAAAATATTTATAAATATTTTTTAAGTCGTTAAGATAGAAACTCGTCTTTTAATAAATACCTTCAATATTATCGACTATCGCTGCAACCAGTTGTGTTTAAAATACACAATAGTTATGTGAACCGACAAGAAAGGGGGGGGGTTAAAATATTCTTACTTGTCTATGTTCAGTTGATCTCTTAAAACATATATTTATTATATTTGAAATGTCGGGGGAGGGTTGACTTTGGGCAATCGCATATTCTTCGTCGCGTCTATTCGTCGAATAAAAGCTGTCCAAATCGGTCGTTATAAAAAATTACGCGTCAGAATTTTACGATAACATTCGAAAACTTGTATTTAATCGATTTATTATATTTCGATTTTTTCTATGCGATTTTCACATTTATAAGTGCAACAATTTTAACGCAATATAAATCTAGTGCGATTGCAATAACTTCACTACTCCGATTATGACGCATAAAAATAATGCTGTTGCGGTGAAAACCCGGGAACCGATATAACATCACGCACAATTTTTTAATCGGTGAAATTAACAAAAAAAAAAAAACCACAAACACGGCGAAAACGGCAACCAACTATGTTAACCGAGCCGGTTGCATTCGGAATCGTTTTTTTTTTTCGCAATGGTTAATCTTCTAAAATAAACAACAATAATATAAACTAAATTAACCTATATATTATATATTCTATACCATATCAACTTGGGCCCGAGTATGTCCGATTAATTTTTTTATTTTATGTCACGATTTGCATAAAGAGAAATAAATCGACCGAACGCTCTAAAAATCGATTTTTTTTTTCTGGACGCGCATTCTCTTCCGTTACGCCAAGTCATCGTGGATGTAATAGTATAAAACAATATTAACAATAATTAAATAAAAAAATACACCCAATAACCTGTATATATCAATAAGGCGGTCATTGTACCGGCGTACTTGATTTTTTTTTTTTTTAACACTATTAAAAAAATATACACTTACATTGACAACGGTACGTGCCTACCTACGGTATTTTAAAGATATTCTAACGTCGAAAGTTTATTATTTTACGAATACAAAATTCTTGTAGATACTATTATTTTCATAGAACAGATTACTGTAGCATTGATGCGACAAGCTGGTAAATTGGCAATGCGAGACTTTGGACCCCCTGTAATCAAGGGGCCCGAAAAGTGGCGAGTGACCGCCCGAAGGAAGTGCATTAAAAAAAAAAAAAAAAAAAAAAAATAGTTTTATTATGTATTTTTCACAAAAGGTACTTTATTATTATCTATTATCGATATCGTGGTAAAACATTAAAAGGAGAGATCTCCTATTATCATGTTTCCATTACATTATTATCATTATTCATTCTGTCGTGGTTAATACAAATATATACAATTTATTGAACGGAAACAAAGTCTCAAGAAGACGAGAGATCTAGTTACTGATTTAAATTTATAGTATTAAAACGAATAATAATAAAAAAGTTGTATTATCACTATTATGATATATATATATGTATATATAATTATGATTTGTAGGAATTTTTTTAAAAATGTTATCAAATTAGAGTTTTGACTGCCCGGAGCCCCTCCTCCTCCTGGTCAGTGGACGCGTACTTTTGTAAGCAATAAGATAATTAATCGGTGTGTTTTATCATTTCAAAAATGAATAAGTAAAAATAAAATAAGTGTCCCCACGTTGAAATCTTTTTCTGGCACTGAAGTGGGGGGACCGTGGACTGCTTAAGTGTTTTAGGAGGGAACATATAATTTGGGACCTCCAATTGGCCTCTGGCTTATATTACTGGTATTTACTGAATACAATTTATTCGATAAAAAAAATAATATTCAGTTGACATCGTATGTAGACATTACACTATTATTATATTAACGTAACATTTACGGATTCCGCCTAGTAATGATAATAATCGTGCAATAATAATAGAAATGATAGCGATAAAACATAGTGTACAAATAGTATACGGCGAGGGGTTTGTGATTTTAAGAGTTGTTAAAAAACGACAAAATAAAAAGAAGAAAAATAAAGGAAAAAATATTGTAAAAGTGATTTTACAAAGAAAAAAAAACATAAAATAGGCAATAAAAGTATAAATTATATTATTTTATATTTATCAGGTTTCCTGAAAAAAAAAAAAAATAATAATAATAATAAACGGACCTACAAGGCAATAACACTATAAAAAAAAAAAAAAAAACGGTAGCACAATGTTCTCGTGGAGTGTTAATATAATATCGTTGTATTATTACGATGGCGACGACGATCGGGTTCGTCATCAGAAGACATACAGTTACCGCCGACCCAAACTCTCATGATTTATGATAATTATTTTGTAGATCGGATTTTTTCGTTGACAGATTTATTACATTTCAGCGACAAGCCGTTTCGTTTTCTGTCTTGGAAAGAAAAAAATAAATAATAAACCAAAAATTGTCAAACCGAAGGGTCGTTTTACGGTGTTTTACATTTCATCGAATACTCCCCAGACAAGTGAGAGAATTACACAATATTTCAATGTCACAAAAGTGGAAAAAATAAAAATAAAAACTGTTCGTATAAAATACGATACATCCCGAAATTTATCCGATTTAAATGCATTATTATTAAATTATTTTAACCGGTAACTGTAAATAAAACGTTATTTAAAAATTACAGTTTTTTTTTTTTTTTAGA
Organism: Tuberolachnus salignus; assembly: GCA_956483605.1. Lineage (NCBI taxonomy): Eukaryota > Metazoa > Arthropoda > Insecta > Hemiptera > Aphididae > Tuberolachnus > Tuberolachnus salignus. The sequence continues at coordinate 303,211 of OY101434.1, forward strand.
CTCTCAGTGTGCACAGAGCGAAGAAGCTATTTATTTTACTAAATTGTGTTTTTTTTCTCTCGGAAAATACTTTTTCGGTAATGTTTGAAATTACTTTGTCATGTCGTACCAGAAAAATGCGGATTTTCCCCTTGACGTAGTACTCGTAATTAAAACGTTTTTAATTCCCAATACTTTCTCCAAAAAATAACATTATACGGTGTTATTTTTTTAATTTTTTTTTCGGTTAATTAAAATATTGCAAATCTTTCACACCGTATAAATACATTACAATAAGGGGATTTGTTCGTCCGGCGGTCCATTTATTTGAACAATTATGTTATATTCCAAACGGCTTTTCTACACAAATTTGAAAGAAGAGAAAACTGACGTTATTTCTGTTTTAATTTTGTTGGTTTTTTGATTATTCTGACCACGAAGGCGAAAAACACGTTTAAATACTTAAAACGCCTTACTTCGTATACCGCAGCGATCTTTAGGTTATGTTATTAACTGATCACATTCCGGTAATCCAATTTTGTACGTTTTCAATGGCGTCTAACTATTATAGTGAATAAGTTTTCATTTAAAAATTGCAATTTTCACCTTTATACGATTTTTTTGTTGGAGATTGTAAATCAAATTTAAATTATGTCTATCGAATGCGATAACGTTGCTATAAGACTTGGACGTTATTCCACAAATCACACACTGATAAAATAGCATGCGCGTCGTACACAATAATTGTACAGTCTAATATTTCTTTGTACACAGATCGAGTCCGCTCAGAATCGTTTTTTTTTTTCATTTTGAAAATAATTTTTCGGCATATAATAACTAAAAACAACTCCGTATAATATCCCATACCCGCCAAACATCCCGCCGGCAACTTTATTTAAAGAAAATAAATATATACAGTCGAACTTGGTTAGCTCGAAGTTGAAGAGACCGACAAAAAAGTTCGAGTTGTCCATGAATTCGAGTAATCCAAAAAAATTCAGCTGGAAAATTTGTTCTAAAAAAGTATATATTTACTATGTATATATGTATATGTAATTTTTAAAATATATAAAAAAAAAATTACTAACAGAAAATTATTTAAAAAAGTATTTTTTTATTTTATTTATTTATTTATTTATTTTGAGTTTTGCTGTTGATCGCAGTGAATCGTTCAATTATATTTAAAACTTCAAAAAGTCCATTGCTGACTTCTGGTTTGTTTTCGACAAATCGCCTCAATTTACTATAATGTATCTGTGCTTGTGCAATCGTGGGGATGAGGGGGTTAAGTGCAATCTTATTCCTCTTCTTCGTCCGATAATTGAGTATTTATTACAGTCTTTACAGATGACAAAATGTCTGAATCTGATGAATATCCGCACACTTCCAAGTCGTTGTCCATATTAATATAGTCATCAGGAAGAATATTTACACCTTGTCTGACATCGTCCCGATTATTTATTGTAACCATTTGCACAGACATTTTTTCATCGTCCATATTTTCTACATTTTTCGCTTAGAAACTTCGACTTATTCACGAACATATTCCAATTAAACAAGATTTTTTTATAAATAGGAAACTCTAGGGACCGGGGGGGGGGAAGTTCGAGGTATCGACGATTTCGAGTTAAAGAAGTTCGAGTCAACCACGTTCGACTGTATATATTTTAAAAAGTAAAATGAATTGCATTATAATTTATTTAAATAAACGACCGTTGAACGAGGTCGGCCGGCCGTTGTTTTACGGTGTATTTTCATCGACGATTATAATATATAAATCATCATCAGAAACAATAATTGAATCGCGCGGGTAAATATATTTTATTTTCGATAATAAATAATAATGTTATCGTGTCAAATGTGTAAATGACCTGTTTTCCGAAGAAGAAAAAAAATTGGTTAGCTCATTATTTTATATACATATAGTGTACGTTTTTTATATGCCACCGTGAAAATCAATAATATATTGATTCACGGAATCGTCTTCGAATTAAAAAAAAAAAAAAAAAAAAATAGATAGGTATCCGCGAGATTTACAGCTACACCGTAAAATCGTTTACCATCAAATAATAAAATGATTATAGCTGATTTTAGTGTAGGTACTTATACATTATATTATAGGTTATTTAATTCCTAAATGTATCGTTAAACCGATGGAAACCCAGTTGAACTAATAAATATTCTAACCGTTATTGAATGAATTAGTTGATAATAATACATTTAAACAACAATCGTGTGGTGGAAACAAATTGGAACATGGACAGTATATCCGAAAAACCCCGTGTCCACTGCTCACAAGTCCTTTATTTTATTTTTTTTTTTTTTATAATGTCCACTTAATAACTTTATCCATTTCTCAAACTATACTGCACAATATACACACTCAAAGCAGGACGGAATAAATATATTTTCAAAATCTGTATATTATAATATCGCATACCGATATATTGGTACGGTTTAACGCAAGAGCGCGCGTCCGGGATTAAAAATAAAATAAAATAATTTATACACAGTAATAGTACTTAATTATTTTTAAATACGTACAGATACACTAAAGGCACACTTGTGCACGAGCTTTCGCTCACCTGTTTATAGAACAATATGATATAAAAAGGACAAAAACCTATACATTATAACTTAAATATTAATTTTTGCACTTTCTATCTGGGTACGGTGAAGTTATACCTATAAAATATTATTGTATATATTCTTATGTATATAAAAATCAAGCGTACAACGGGTTCGCGTGTAATGCCCTCTAAAACTACACAAGCGATTTTGATAAGATCATAATCGTGTGTAATTTGGCGCAACTTAAAATATAGGATAGTTTTTATTTCGATAAGTGACAGTCAATTTTTTTTTTTATTGCAAATTTAAAGATTTTTTATGGGAAAGTGGTGTGTATACACAAATCAATAATTAATACGTTACTGGGGAAACTATCGTTACCAATAAACATATTTCCCCCCCCCCGATATTCTATAGATATAAAAGCTAAATACCACTCACTCGCTCACTGATCAACGCCCAGACAAATCCGCTGGACCTAGAGACTTGAAATTTTGTTGGTACATATCGTATATGGCGTAGGTGCCTAACAGCCTAAGAGTGACAAACGATAAACGATCTTTATGCGTATTAGTTTTAATTTTTAGTAAAAACCGTGATAGGACCGATAAAGTTTGACAAAGGGTAGAGGGTTAAATCCACTGGTGATTCCAACTTTTTACGAGCAACGCCGTGCGGGACAGCTAATATATATAAGGTTTAACTGCGATAGTTGATAATATTTTGTTTTCGAAAATTTAAATTTGATACCTAATAAAATTAATAAAACGTCGGGCGGTCGACCATTCGTGAGGGGGCGGTTATAGTAGTAATAATAATAATAATAATAATAATAATAATAATTTTAATTTTAAAATGTTAATAGACACTCACTGCGATAACCAACAGGAACGCGAAAAATCCAACAACTCCGATGTCCGCCATTTCGTGCTGGTCGCGGCGCAACGTTCACGCCTAATTATTGCAATCCTGTGGAAAAACGTCGGGATCCTAAAATATGAGCGGGTACACACATATGACCGGATAGACAATAATCGTTTGGTATTCGGTACACGCCGTTTTTGCGGGTAAATTCCGTAACAAATTGGCAAAAAACGAAAGAAAATAAACAAAAAAAAAAACCGAAAAATTATCCACTATAACAATATACAGAACGCACGTACGTGTAATATGGCGGTTGTGCCCCAGGGGTATTATTATACGCGTCAATAATAATACAAAGCGTATTATAATATTATTATTGTTAATATATGATATTGTCGTTTTGTCTGGAATCGGGCGAATCAATACTCATCGGGTTACACGCCGAGCCGTTATTTCGGGAGACCGTATCGGGAGAACAACGGATTTCCATTTTGTACGTTTTATCATAATGGGTTATAATATGTAAATGTCGTTTCGGCCGATATCGTACGGGACACGGCGAAATAGAAATAATACAAGACTAATCGATATCGATTTGTTAAACCGCGGCCGTTAATAACAATCAAAAGACAAAACCCGTATTGTATTATCTTGCAATAATAATAAAAAAAATAAAAAAAAAAACATTTTTCCCGCGGAGATAAATAATACGGCGTCGTCCGATGTAAACACACGCGCGTACCGCGTACGATTTTTTATTTTTTTTTTATATATATATATATATACATAACACAAGTATTCGGATAGCCGGACCAAGTAGTGATTTATATTCGATTCGCGATTAATAAATCATAATTTATCGTCGTATTATTATGTGTACGCGAGTAAAAAGTTTCCTGTATACAGTGCGGTTCGCTTACAAACGGTAGGCGACAAAAAATATTGCAGCCGGACGTATACGGATTGAAACGGGGGTTTTTTTTTCTTTTTTTTTATCCCCCGAAATCCGCACTTTGGGCTTTTTTTACTTTCAACGTTTAAAAACCGACGTTACGCATCGGGGTTGGTGATTTGTAAAGCGTTTGCACATATATTTATCGATAGAAAAAAAAAATTGTCAAAGTCATTTGGAAAAATATTAAAACATTAAAAATAAGACTTTTCGAATCCATCTGGCGTGTTAAAAATAATAAGTGTTTAAATTTATGAAAACGTGCGTTTAATTGCGAGTACTGCGGTACGCAGGGGTTAACGTTTTGAAAATATAATCTCGAAATGTGCATTTTTATGTATAATGAAAAATTCCCATTTCAATCAAAGACCGTCTGGCCGATATAATATTATTTCGTGTTGCAATTTCAATGAAAAGTACTAAAGTATTTAGAGAAAAAAAAAAAAAGCAAAAAGAAGACACCTATAGAGAATTTTTATCGTTATTCCATTTTTTTTTTTTTTTTATTGGGTTTGATAAGTATACAGTTTGACTGTTCACAAATAACATAACACGTGTAAGTAAATAAATAATTTAGTAGTTTAATTGCGAATTTCTAAAAGAACCCACGTCTCGATTTTGTCTTTTTTCATGTGGTGTACACATAATAATAAAGGTCGATATATTTTAAAGAGCAATAAGAGCCAATATCTGGAAAACATCCGAATTCCCAAATAAAATGGGAATTCAAAAGTCAAATTTTAGAAAGTCAAATGATCCAACGAAAAATCAGTTTTCGGCGTTACGCGAATAATTGACATTTTCCGCGACGAGCACAATTTGCAATTATGATTAATTACGATAAATCATAATAATAACCATGCGCAAACGGATATGATAAAAAAAATTTTAAAAAAGGCAGTAATTAGTTATATTTATCAAAGTAACGAAACACGATTACTTTTGTTACTTGTAGCGATTAATCAGTAATAAAAGATACACGGTACCAAAGTTAAACGAATCGTCTCGAGTCCGTGTTTTTTGTCAATTGCCAATTATTATTTCAATTTTTAGTGAAATAATTGTATTGTATTGTATCATCACTAAACAAACCCGTTGTTCCGTAGAATAGTTTAAAATCGACAAGTACGAGCGAGAACGACTGAACGAGATAATTTCAATTTTCGATAAAAATGGAATTATTTTAATTTGTCAATTTTAATGTAAATTAGTTGTGCAACTGTAACAATGTAATGAGTTAACTAAAATTAGAGTAACTTGTATATCCAGATACCACTATGTACTGTAACTGGCCAATCGCTGACCAAGACACAGGCGATACGAAACGAAATGATAATATTTTGTCAAAATAGCCAACAGATTCAATTATAAGCGTATCGTATAAGATATTTATATATGTATAATATAATATCTGGATAAAAATAAAAATATACCTAATCTATACGGATACATGAGATTTGTTTTTTTTTTTTTTTTTAACTAAAAGCCAACACAAAGTCATTAGTGTGAAGGCATTCATCCAATTTTTATTTTTTTTTTTTTTTTAATAATAATAATTACATGTTTCATGAAAAGAGCGCCTACCGCTAATCAATCATGTAAAAAAGAAGAAAAAAAACGTATATCGCTAAATTAGTGGCCAACTCACATTTTAAATTCAAACAAAAAAATAATAAATTAAAAATTAATTTATAATTCCATTAAAACTTCTCGAAAACCTAAATAATAACTAAACACGATATCATAATTTCGCAGTGAAATTTACGGCAATAGTTTTAAAATGATATAATTAAAAAATTGTTTATTGTAGTAAACTAAATTTAAACTATTTGTTTTTTAAATAAAGTTCGTATAAAATAAAAATAATTATGATACTTTTATATAACTATACTACTATTCCTAACAAAAATTGAATTTTATAATAAAAATATTATACTCTGTAATATAATCTCGTTTACCTTATTAGATTAGTGTCAAAAAATATTATTCTGGTGGACGATGGCAATATTAAAAAAAATCAAAAAAAAAAAACAATGATATCATTTTTTTAAATCTGACAAAATAGTTTCTTTAATAAAATAAATTAATTCTATTCAATATTTAATAATATAATTATTTTCATTAATAGAAGACATTTTAAATTAGCATTACGTATAGATAATAAAAACAAAAATAAAGAAACCTCATAAAATATGTAACGAGACATTAGTGCCGACAGTCAAAAATAGAACTGTTAAAAAAAAAAAAAAATAAATAAAAATTGATTCCGTGGTGTGAGAATTTTCGACTTAAAAACTTTGTTAACTGTTTTTCGGCCAATTTAAATTTTACGTGCATGACGGGAAATTTATGTAAAAAAAAAAAAAAAAATTTCTACAGTATATACGGTGTAATAGTTATGGTTTGTACACGTTAATTATTAATATTTATTACTTGTTACGTTGTTGTAGAGTAACCACGTAAAACATCGAATTGTTTTATGCCAATCAGAATTCAGAATCTCAATTATCCTATAATTAATCGCATAATACCGAAATAAATACATCGAGTACGATATTTTGAAATTTGATTATTACAAAATTCTGTTAAACAACAACCGACAGCATGAGCGCAATTTCTACTCGTATCAATACTAATACGTATCAAAAACGATTCGATTGACAAAATTAACGTTGGGCATAATGTTTTAAAGATATTATTTCCAAATAATCTACGATGACCGTAAAATATTCCTATACGCGCCCAAATGGAAAATTTCGATGGAAAAATACCCGCGAAGACAATAAAAGTAACGTTTTAAAACTCACCGTATTCGTTTATATAATATAAAACATATTATTTTGGTTTATAGTTTTGACACTTTCGAACCGACATAATAAAAATATATACTTAGTACGGAACACCGTAATCGTAAAAGTTACTGTTTTTTTTTTTTTTTTGGTTAAATGTATGTGACAACCCAGAACATTGTTTATAATATCGTATATAAAATATATATATATATATATAAAAACCCATTAGAATAGAACATAATACAGAAATAAAATCGATCGGTCTACCAAAATCGTGTCGTGTCGAACGATTTTTAAACGTTTAAACGTACTTGTCCGTCATAACTGTTACATTTATTAATTTTTGATTTTTTTTTTTTTTTTTTTTTTAACCTTAAACCGCTTTCAAATATATTGCGATACTATAGGCGTTTAACAAAAAAAAAAAAAAAAAAAATTATATATATATTTACGATTCACTTACAACGAACGTAATATTTATTAAACACGTTTTGCCAATTTGTTACGTACCCCGTACACGGGTATAACAATATAATAATAAATATACAACAGTCAATAAAGATAGAAGTAAAAAAAAATGATTGTAACGATAAAACTACCGGCCGTTATTATATGATAATCGTTTATATAATTTACCACTTGGACTATCGGTTGGTTGGTTGGCGGTGTGAAATAATCGTTTTCGTCTTTTTCCCGGTGTTTGCATAAAATTGTTTATCGCGATATTAAGCCGACGGTAACACTCGCGCGATCGTCGAACCGCGTATACTGTTTACAGAATCCCATTGATGGACCGCGCTGCGCGGTGCCCCTTAATAAATATTTCTACATTGCGGTGCGCATGCGCGTAGCGTTCAGGTGAAAATTAAGAAGAAGAAAAATATAATAATAATAATAATAATAATAAATACAAAACCGTCGTCGTCGGCCAATTTCGTTAACGTAAAATCCGATGCGAATATTTGGATATTAAACTACGGCTACGCCACATGTTTTACTATTATTACTATTATTAAACCCACCAATAAAATATAGCGGGAAACGGTGAACGAATTATTTAAAAAAAAAAAAAAAATTAAAATAATAATAACGATCTGTATATTACGGGTTTTATGTAGGAGAATACCTACGCGTTTTTCGAGTACGAGAAATAGTATTGGAAAAAAAAAAAAAAATAATAAACGGCGAGTGGCGAAAAAACGTATCTATAGACGGACAAATATTACAGGAATATTAATGCAATGATATTATGAATAATATAATACGTATATTTTATACAGTGCTTGTTTTAAATTATATACGAACGGAATACAATACGTCGCGGATATCGTGAAATACGTTTTCGTCTGCCGTACGGACACATAACCAAAGAGGTTAGGTTAGGATTCTGTTGGTGGGTGGGCCGTTGTTGTAGGTGGGAAGTCGGGGATGATGTAGGACGCGTCGGGTAATATGCAGTTTATATCTAATATAAATACGATCACGAGCAAAGTTCGGTGAAAACACGCGTGTTGTTGGCAAATTCAAAAATGAAAACTAGTGTTCAATTTGCAATTACGAAATAAAATACAACCGTCCGTGTTTTATCGTCTCGAATTTGAGAGTATTTTTTTTTTTTTTTAGAACCTATCAAATCTATGTGGATACAATGTGAATATCATTTTTTGTCTAACTGTGCACTTAGTTTTTCGTTGTTTTTTTTGTTTATCTACTAACATTGAGTACAACTCGCGATGAACCGTGTGTTAATAACTTTCAAGAAAAACTTATGACAAACTTTGTGTCAAATTTTCGGAGTTTTTTGACAAGCCAATAGAATATTATCCACATAACACCAACTAAGAATACAAAAACATAACTAGAAAATTTAAATAGATAATTAAAAAAAACGCCAGCACGTTTTGAAAATCGTACCACGTCTCTAGAAATGGCTAATATAATATGTATTCGATGATAATTCGGGTCTCTACGATAAAAAAATACAAAATCGAAAATAATGGAAATCGCTATTTCGTAAATATTCTCGACTATTAGGAAAACTACAAGGAATCGTTAATTAGTTCATGAATGCATAACACATAATATGCGTATTTATTGTGTTTTTAATAAATTACAAAAAAAAAAAAAAAAAACATTTATCATATTTCTTTGAGGGATCCCGGTAAAATATTAATAGTAAATTAAGATTTTTTTTTTTTTTCTATTCCAGTTGAATGTTTTCTAAGAGTTTCAGAAATTATTTTAAAAGTTCATCAATAAAACTGTAGAGTATTTTTTTTTTTTTTATAGAATATTCGATTTTAGCATTTTGAATCTATTAGTTAGTTTGTGTTAGTATTAATATGTTCGAGTATTTTTATCGATTTCAATACTGACCGCTGGTATAAAATAGGGTATTGCGTTTTTATTTTTGTATACGTTTTCTTTGCGTTTACGCATCGTATTCGACACTTTTTAAACGCATATAGTTAAGGGCTGCTGAATAAGAGATTTGCCGCAAATAGGATTGGGTTAATTTGACGCTCCCGCCACGAGGGGGTAAAAAACGTATTAATAAAAAACATACAACTTTTAATGTTTGAAATCAAATGTATTTTACATTTGGTAAAATATTAAACAAAAGAAACGGAAATCGTCAAATTTATGATTGAATTAATTATTTTTATTCGTTAAATATGTATATTTTTAAACGTTACCTTTATTTGACATGGATACCTGCGCCATCGTCGATCATCGCCAGTCGTGAATTACGTTTTCCCTTATATTTCATATATAAGATATTAGGTATATTACAGAATACTATCAAAAAACGACGAAAGATTATTTTACCTATAATATAAATGTTTCACGCGCACGGTACGCCACTGATATAGAGCTACGAGTTTTTTGAACAATATCAATTGGAATTGTGGCGCCTCCCTCCGCCTCCAATTAACTGAAGTTAGCTGTAGCCCCTCCATGAAATTTATAAAACAGGGCTCAGTCCACCATAGTTGTTATTTAAAAGGAAAAAAAAAACATTCATATTTGCTACGTATTTCCACAAAATATTAACTTAATTTTCAACGGACAAAATAATAATAATTAATTAACCGAGAATCGTTTTTATGTCTTGTGATTTTCCACAGTAATTACTAAAATGTTAGAGAATATAATATGGCTACTGTACAACCAGGCCGATCATGACAACGGCCCACATCGATTTTTCATGACATCTTTTTTTTTTTTGCTTATCAAATTTCGCTTAAATCGTTTTAAACGTACAAGAATATCTAAAATAGTAAGCCTCCAAAATGATATTTTGAAAACCTGGCGCCTATGTATATAGGTAATATTCGAAGCATTTTTAGTATATTTACTACTAATGTATAGCCGTCGGTATATATAATTTTTTTCTTACATCCAGTATACTCGTATAGTATAATTACGACATGTTATAATGTAGGTATATACGTACACGGCCATCGTACTTTCCATAATTGGACCAATATTATTAGATTACATCTAAATTTGGTTATGCGGGCGATTTATCGTTGTAGAAAACTGTGCGTTACATACGAAATAGGTATAGGTAGGACAAATATAGAGGCGCACAAAATTCTAATTAATAAAATTAATCGGTAACCGTAAATCAAATCTATCGTTTAAATTTGTTTTTTTTTTTTTTTTTTTTTTTAGTAAGCATATGTATATTACCTGTATACTAATATATATATATATATATATTATATTATTGTATTCAAGCCAACAATGAATATACACACACAATATGTCTGTCGAAATCAATTTAAAAAAACTACTTAGTTACACGGTTCAAACTCCGTAAACACAATCGGTACGAACGGTCGCCTGTAAATAGCAATCACGGACAATATACTGAGGTTTGGGTGCGATCGTTTTACGGAAAGTTTGTGCCCTAAATATTATATACAATCCGGTCGAAACTCTTAAAATTCAGACGTTCAGAATGGACGAATATAATTACAACGGAATATTTACGTTCAACAACCAACCCACGCGCATATATATTTTTTATTTTTCATTTTTCAACTAGGTTATTAAAAATTTTAATGAGAGTATTCCGACGTACGCGCGGACAATTGATTGAAAATCAAAATCAACTAGCGCGTTGCATAATAATATTTACCGGGTAATTTTAATATTACGACCGTGAATTTGAACACCGAAAAAATAATAATGGTATTATTATGTTTAGACACCGAATATTATAAGCACCACGATCCATGTTTGGACACTGGATTTTTATAAAAAAAAATACCCTGTGGCGGTTTTACAAGGAGTATGGGTCCCTTCCCCCCATGTTTCGAGTTAAGGCTGTGAATAAGTGAATTGACATTTTTAAAAAAAAAAAATCGACAAACTAATACGAAATTGCGTGTTAAAATAATAATACTTAATAATATTAGGTATTTCTTAATGTCTATCTCATCAATTTACATATTTTTGTTGAATAGATTAAGTAAAACATAGGTACAGTCGTATAAGTAAAAATATGTGATTTTCTTTAGTAGTCAGTGTAAGTTAATTTTAATTAAATTAATAAACGATTAACGGGTAAATATTGTAAATCGTTCGGTATATTATGTAATAATGTACGCGCACGACTATATAGTGTTGCATAGATCCGATGAATAACAATAACTTACAAATTCTCAAACATAATATTTAAATTATACAGACTGCACTTAATGATTGTTAAAAAAAAAAAAAAAAAAAATGTTTTAAAAAATGTTCACGCCACCGCCATTGCGCGTAGCCGTCAAGAACGTAATAATAATAATAATAATAATAATATTACATATTTTTATATTTTTTTTTTGTATACTCAGACCGATGAATTCGTGTGCTCCGGACCGTATTGGCAACGAATGGCCCGGGGTAGATGCGACGAGGATAACGAGTGTATATAAAAAAATAAAAAAAGTTATTATTATGACGAAGCCTGTCAATTACACGGTTGAATATGTATTTTTTTAATTTTTTTATATATATATATAATCCTTATTGGAATAATTATTATAACGGCCGCCGAACGATAATCGCGATATCGATTATTATTATCTACCGACAATCCACATTATAATAATTATACGTAATAATAATAATAATAATAAAAAATACTATCGTATTATGGTGCGAGTGGTTTTGACCGGTGCGCCGATATATATGGCTGATGCCATGGTAACAGGGGTCGATTTTATTACGGGTAGGTACCACCTATGGTTTTTTTTTTTTTTTTTTTATTACGAAAAAATTAAACAGTGCCCGTCGTTTACCAGCAGTGCCGAGCACCGGTTCAAACCGAGATCCGGATCGACCAAAACGATAACGATCCGCATAATCCGGATTAATGTTATCGAGCCGGATTATTACTGTTATAAAATTCGGTTTATTGATTACATTTTTTTTTTTTTCAAACTAATTAAATTAATTATTGCGGACAAAATTACAAAAAAAAAAAAACCTGTTGTACAACTGACAACGTTTATCGCAGTGTTCCGTTGTGTGTTTCTTTTGTAGTAGACAATACAAACACACACTTAGACATCATTTTTGAATCTTTTTTTTTTATTATGTCGTCCAAAATGTATAGTTTCGACCGTATAAGTATAACACGTATGTGTTTGACATTCGGATCAACAGATCGAATCCGTCAATCCGGATTAAAAACCGTTTAAACGGATTATTTTAGACGAGATATGTAATTCAATACGGATTGTGGGGATGATCGATCGGACTTCTGGTCGGCACTACTGTACCTATACGAACAATCTAACGGTCTTATATTGGTAATATTAAGCGATTAGATGCGACGTTATAATTAGGTTTCTATGGTTCGGTTTAATCAATACGTTTCCCCGTCTCGTTATGTACGCGGGTGTATAAAAACATAAATTTCTGTTTAAAAATAAGGGTGTCCTCGTGACACGTTTAATAGTCGTTTCTCGTGACATTCGTGATCGCATTCAGTAACCCGTCGAAAATCGTAGAGTGCACGTTTTTGTTCGCGTTTGAAAAAACTATAATATTTCTCGGATATCGAGAATTCATGTGCGGTGGAAAAAAAAAAATACCAAAGTTAATTGTAGTGTAGGTTTTAAATTTGGACTTAAAAATAAAAATTTGGCAGATAAACGTTGAACATTGGACGCGTGCAAACGTATGTCGTATATGAAAATAAATAATTCAAACTCAAACGTCGATAAAAGTATTATAAACGTAACCGCGATGATAAAAAAAAAAAAAAAAAAAACTCAACATTTAGAAATCTAGCAACATTTCAAGAAGAAAAGCTCCAGAAGTGTTAATATATTATGAGCGGACGCTTATGATTATTCGCCAAAACCGAAGGAAAATTTAAATTGAGTATAAAATAATCTGGACGAAACAATTGGGATAAACCCTTCGTTACAACCCCTGAAATAAATTAGAATATTGTGAGATTTTATATATTTATAGTTCATTTAGGTACTACGGGAGAAACAAACGGTGGTGCTCCCTCACCCCCCTGGGAACGGGACGGGAAGATTAGGAGTCCTATGCCCCCCCATTGGCTAAAAAATACAACAACTTTGCCTACGGGTAAGGAGGTATTTAGTAAGGTTTGAAACAATCTTGAAATTATTTATTTCAGTCGAGTCACGAGAAAAAGCTCATGATTATTATCAGGGATTAGGAATCCCTGGGCAGACTGATCAATATTGCGTACAATATTAATATGCCGATTAGATAAATGTATTATGTTGTACACACTCGGTTGTAATTGCAATTAAAAAACCCGATACGACTACGGTTTACCATCGTCTGCGAAATATATGTAATGTTATTATAACCTCGATACTACCCCTACCGTACTATGGTTCTCGTGTACAAATTAAATAAATTATAACCTTTAAATATCTTTTAAAATTATATAAAAACGAAATATTAACTTGTATTTATTATTCAAATTATTATTTAGCTTCCTCTATAGTTCTAATTTTGCTCGACGTGTTTTAGAAAATTATCGTACTGTTGTTTTTGTTTTAAATAATGACTAGGCGATTTTAAATATCCATCGATGCACACAAGTTAATCGTTCACATTAGGTGTGTATTGATAGAGTTGCATACTCACCACGAGGTTAAAGAAAAAACTTTAAAAACATCTTTAACGTACGGACAGATTTAAAAAAATAATATGTCAGATAATAAAAAATCTTAAGCGTCCTATCTCGTTTTCGAATAAAACGAATTTACTCCCCCTGTGAAAACAATGGTAATTTTGATTTGATTTTAAATCGTGTGTATTATTTTTCGCCTTCGCTCTTCTATTATACACGATGAAGATTTTTTTTTTTTATCAAAACCGGTCGTATTTACACACAACCTATAAAATACATAATTTGTATTTATTTGTATTCCATATACCCATATATCAATTTTTTGTTTATTTTGACTTATTAGTATTATTAATAGGCACTCCAATAATGACGGCGAACAAACGTATTTCAAAAATTAAATATTAAGGCGCCTAATATGATATGGATTTCGTGAATAATATTGACCCTGAAGTTGAAGAAAAAAAAAAGTAAGTATATAATCCGCTTAATAATAGACGTGGAACATACTATTGGATAAATGCATTAATATTCTATTTAGCGAGCTACTACTATAAAAAAATAAAAATAAAAAAATAAAAACACTAGGTCTGGTTTTGTGTTTATGAAAATAGAACGGCGCGCGGTCGGTCCCACACAAAAATCAGTTGGTGTTAATTAATTTTACCCTACCAAAAAAGTCATGACGTCAGGCAAGAAAAAAAGAGAAAAAAAACAAACAAAAATCGTTTGGAAATAGACTTATACGCAATAAAATAATATTAGCTCGGCAGTGCTCGACACCCGTTCATGGCGGTGTTAATATAATATGCTGTTATAATTTAGATATCTCTATACGGTATAGATTTTCTCAAAAACTAGCTGCTATCATGCGGCCTTGTTCCTGTCACGTCTGGTTATCCCAGAACCGTTGCTAAATGGTACTAAATTTACTCAATAATTTTTTGTTTTTATCTTTTTAATCTATTTTATATAAACGGGAGACTCTCTCTCCCCGAAACAACTATATAGGTAAATAGGTAATAGCAACTGTTATTTTTTCATACGAAATCAACAAAAACAAAAGTTTTCGTTCGGAAAATACTAAAATCCCGTTTTTTGGAGGTGATGGTAGGAATATCGAGAGATTATTAATAGCCTACGACACTATACGGATCTCGCTGAATCGATTGACGCTAACTTTATGAATATCGGTCGAGTAGTTCTTGAGATTAGCCCGGACAGACACTTCGACTATATTTGTTATATTTGTAAAAAAAATCAATAAATAATTGTTTAAAAATGTAATAACTGTAAATATAAACATCATATTATATCAACACATTAATGTTGAGATATTATATTTGATTAATTAACAAGTATATCGTTTTATTTATTGTCCATTTGTATACAGAATTAAACAGAAAAACTATTGGGCGTCTAGAAAAATGTTTCCAATAATACAACAACCTCTTATAGTCCGTAAAGCGGAGAATTCGCATCTTTAAGGTAATGCGTGTACAATTTGGAGCAATTTAACCGATTACGAAAAGTGTTTTCCGAGAGCCAAAAAAAAAAAGCAGCACACACATCTTGTATTGAAACAATCTCGAAATCTAAAACGATAGTGGCAAAAAGTATTTTTTACCACTAACCTAACCTAACCAATTACATTAATACTATACCCATGTATATGGTACCTAAGTATACGATAAACGAAACTATGACTTAATACATGTTATGTACTTTAGTATGCATAATCGTGTTAATTTGTTTTTATAGAGAGAACTCCATAAATCGTCGCACCGTTTACCTCAAATCAAATGGATATATACGTAATCTAAAAAAAATATGCGTTCAGTGTAAACAGATTTAAAATAACTATATGTAATTTGTATTAGGTTTTAAAAACAAAAATAGAGAATTGAATAAATAAATTTCAGACGAAATATATTTGTTATGCGAATTATTTTGTTTATTTGTTTCAATACCGTTGTGTAATCAAATAAAATACTTAGTATACAGAGTGGCGAAATATTTCATTTTCGTTTTACTATGATGTGAACTTTATTTTTTAATTTTTTTTTTTTTTTTTTATCGACTGTTAGTTAAAATAAACACGGTCAATAGCGTGGGGCTATAGCCCTCCTGGCTATATCCCCACTGGCTACGCCTTTGCCCGCTCATTATAGTACAGTTTTAACGTATCAAAATACTGTAGACACCTACGTTTTTTTTTTTTTTTTTTTGTAGGTCAAGTATTCAACAAAATAACGGCACTAAACCGATACCGATTTCTATATTATTAAGATGTGTTATTAGTAACATTATAAAAAATGAATAATCTGACGAGTAATGAAGGTGCGGAAACATAATCTAAACGGGGCAGTTTACAAAATTTAAGTCGTAAATAACTACTTGATCTTCGTTACAATAATAATAACAATAATTATCAAAACACAAAAGTACTAGTAATAGGAACGCTAAATAAGACACGGGACAGGTAAACCTATAATAATCTCTACCAGACCAAACCGCTAATAATGTAACTAGACATACCATTCAATATCAAGATGATAAAACACAAATCCTAAAGACAAGATAATTGGACATTTAATAATAGCGCGTTAATATTTTGTTCGAGAGAAAAACAACCTATCTGAAATGTGTAAAATATTTTTTAATTTGGCTCTGACAATAAAATATAATTATGAATTACAACAAATTGGTCGGAGAAAGGTAAAAAAAAAATCCAAATATCAAACTTATCTCAATTGCTCATAGGTACAATAATCGATTTCTTAGTTACGAATTGTTTGTAACTTATAGATGGGGATTGATAATCCCCTATATTTAGGGGATATTTTGTATTATTGTATTAGTTTTGTTCTATTTTAATTTGTATCTAATAATTTGTAATTTGTAAAAAAAATATGTATTTCAAGTCACATCGTTCTAAATAGTCGGCTTCTTTTTAATTTTACGTCTTAAATAACTAAACAAAATTACAATTATATCAGATAATTTATTGATCGTAACAATAATTTAACAATAACGTGGATGTCGAAAATAATTTTGTACGTAGTAAATAATAGTAAATATAGTTTTTATAACATAAAAATAATAATCAAATGAAAGCGTGTCGAACAAAATAGTATTACTATGAATACACTTAAAATAATAGTGATGTGTTGATTTTTTATTTTCACAGGACAAAACAGACATTTTTCAAATCGTGAAAAACCTCTGGTTGTTCGTGATTGTTCAAATACATTATCTTGAATTTATAATTCTACTAACCGGTATTTTTGTAATATTCTAGCAACAAAAATAAATAACACACGTACATGCGCATTCCCTGCAAATGTTGATTATTACCTATATCGCTCAATAAAACGATAAACAGAGGTTTTATAAAAGAAAGTCCTACTAATACAAATGTGCAATTATTTTGAATAAAAAAAAAAAAATGCCATTGCCATAATCGTAAAACGTAAGTATTAAGTAAGTATATAATAAAAATTCGATATAAAAGGGCAAAACAAATTTGGAAGCGGTTATACGAATTTATAATCACTTTCTACTTTTCCCGTAGTCATTGCGAAGGTCCACATACTTACTATAGGTCTATATTACAATCTCGTATCATCTAGTCCTCTTAAATTATAACATTATGCTAACGAAAAAAAAATAAATAGCCCGAACGAATTATATGAGCATACGATTTTCCCAAGCATGAATGTTTTTAATTTTTTCTTCGGTCCCGGTCGGTCGGATTGTAATAAGTTTAACGAACATGATCGACCGTCGGGAAGTTGAAAGAATTCTAGAATATTAGTAGGGTCTTGAATTTCAATTCGGCCGTTTTAAAACTAATCGAAATGTGTATAAAAATTAAAAAAACACACTTTTGTTACGATTACAAAATGTTATCCAATACAATACCGCCGACCGCGCCGTATCAAGATCGAAAATATTGAATATTTTGAACATTTAATCGATTGTGCGACAGATTCGGCGTTATAAGAACAATAATTTTATCAAATATTGGAAAAAACTAATACGGAAAATATTAAATCGAGTGCCCCGTCGGCTTTATAAATAGGTCTATAATCAAAAACGATGTCCTTTTATATAAACAATAATTATTTACTATACGTATTTCGTGCGTTCCCCGCGGCCTTTACTATTGCAAATGGTCTGTCTGTTTGTTTGTTTTTTTTTTTTTTTTTATACATATGGAACGACGAGATTATATTTAAATATTAGAGGCCCAGCGATAATCTCAGTGTAAATCAATATCACCCGACCGTCTATGCGTGCGCAGACTCTAAATGTAGGACGAACTTGAGATAATGAATGCCCTAGTACTTAGATAGTGTGTCCTTAAACATTTTTTTTTTTTTTTTTGTAATATATTAACAGTAGGATATTCCTAAATTTTCAATTTCGAAATATTTTTGGTTTTGCCCATTTAATCAGTGTAGTGTGTATATAAAATAATGTAATGCAAGGAATTTTAGGTCAATCAGATATGGTTAACCCGTGTTGACTTGAATTTATTACATTTTTGAATATTTATACCGACCGGTGGTATTTGAAATATCTTTTAAAATTCCCAACAATTCATCCCCTAGATCCTGTTTTTGTTTTTTTTTCTCTCGAAAAACTATTTTTCGATCAGTAAAAATACTCTAAATTGATCACAACGGCTACATATCTGAACAGATGTGGGGTTTTCACCCGATATTACTTTATTTGAAAACATTTTCCAGGTTCTCTACAGTTTTTCTAAAAATTATAAAAATGCCTTTGCTGTTCTATTATCTAATAGAATATATAACTTATATAATACATCGTTTATATTAATTACTCCTTACTTATCTTTTATTTATTTGTATTGTAGATGTATTTTTTATAAATATATGTATATATATATTTAAAAAAAAAAAAGTATATACTTAAAGTCTAGAAACCGCCAAATTCAACTAAATATGATCGAACTCGCCATAATTACCCGTACGCATTGACAAATTAGACGGAGAGTTTAATTTATATAGTTTTTGATTGAGGGAAAGGGCCCATAGGGGTAGGAAAGGTTAAAGATGTCTATAGTGTAAATGGTGTTAATTTTAAATCGGACGAGAGATAATAGTTAGAACATTAGATTTAATAGCAGGCGATTTGAAGAGCAGACGAGACCGCCTCTCGTTAAGTGGAGCGATATTAAGAGAGTCTAGGACATTATGGTATGGACTACGCGTTCGGGCCTATGGATATATTGTATATAGTGTGTACATACAATATATAATATATATATAAGGCATGGGCAACTACCTTTTTTATCTGGCCCGTGATACATTAATTCACGATTTTTAACCAACCTATACATTTTCCGTGTTGTGAAGTTATAAAATCAGAATTGGACGATGAGTTTAATTTTGAACGTTGCATTACCTACCCACATTGGACGAGTTAATTGTGGAATTCGAAAGACGATTTGAAGACGTTGAACTCGTACGTCCTCAAATAAATTTGTTTAATAATCCTATGACAGCAAAATATGTTTTATTTCAATTAGAATTATATGATTTTCAAACAGATCCATTTTTATCTACAAAAGAGATTGACGTGCGATTTTGGAAAAATTGATTCATTTTTTTTATTTATTTAATTATTTTGAATGTCCTTTTTGTTTGTTGCTTTGGTTTCTATGCTTTGTAAGGTCACATTAAACAAACTGTAAAAATTATACAAAATAAACGCTAGTTATAAATAGACTTTATTTTTATTTGCTCTCTATGCTCTGGTCGGCTAGATTTTAAAGTTCTAAAAATTAGTAACTTTGAGTTGCACATCATCCCTGATGCATATAAATAAACAAAAAAAAAAAATATATATATATATAAATTTTGCTTGGATAGTCTATTGCCTGTGTATTGTTCGACTGTAACGTTAAAATATGTTATTACGTCATTCGATCAATATTGTTTATCGTGTGATAATCTAAATACTGTTTTTTTTTTTTTTTTTTTTTAAGAGAAAAAAAAGCAAATCTCTATCTCTCTTATGAACGTATTCCGAACAAACCGAGAAATCTATAAATATAAAATACTTAAACGTGTATATATTCTAAAATAATTTCAAAAAATAACCGATTACAATGCGTACAATGACAAGTGGTATAGTAACAGTATTTATAGTGTACAATACAATTATTATTATATAGTAATTTATCGCGTAAACACATTTTCACTCCAATACGTTCTCTCTACGAACGACCATAGTAATTTAAAGATATGTAGGTACCTACAATATTATAATATAAGAGGTAGTAGCCGGTGGTATTATAGGCACCCGCCGCAAACCGACTATTCATCGTGTTGTTTCGTTTCGGTTTACATACTTGTGTATTATAATATTATGTAGACGGATTGTTTAAGACACTTGATTTCTACGACCGCACACAAACATACTGTTATTGTCGTGTCGTTTATAATATAGTACCTATACTACAGAGTACAGGGCCAGTAATATAATATTATTATATATCGTATGTACATAGGCGCCACAAGATTCGTTTCAACACCGACGCTATATTCATTACGTTTTACGACTTGTGCATAGCACAGTTGTGGAAGTACGGACGATATTATCACAAAATATTATATTATTATATTCGACACACAGGGGGGGAGACTTGAGAAAAAACAAAACAACTACCTAAGCGATACGGCGATATATTATTGGGACTTTTTACATGGAGATCCCATCGGGATAGGACGCCACTGATTCCGTACGTTCGATAATATTCGGCGATCAATTCCGCCAAATTATATATGCCGACATCGATACCGTTGTGTTTCAAAATAGGGATTTTTTGTTGTCGGTATTTTTATTCTACAATTTTTTTATTAAGATTTTAAAAAAATTAATTAATTTTCTTTTAAGTTTCATGTATGGAAAGATATATGTACTACGAAAACACATACTCGTTGTCTTTAATTTGGTGAAATAATTTTTGTTTTATAACTATTGGAGCCCGAGTACCGAAACATTGTTTCTAAAATTCCAAATTGTTGCTATATTATTGTGCCCGTTTGATAATCAGAGACCAGTATTATATATGATAATAATAGCAATTTTAGTCATATTGTATTGTACTTCCGTACATTATAATTCAGTTATTATATTTAGTCATAACAATGCCATTAGATTTAGTAAATTAAATTATAACTCGAGTTTACTCTGAACACCGACTTCAGGAGTGGTTCTGGTAGACAATTTTGTCTAATCTATCCGGTGAGATGAATTGTCGATATACCTTGTAGTTTTCTTAATACATGTTGGGAAAAAAACACGTCGGAGAAACGGGAACATTTATGCAATTTTATTATAATTCAATTAAAAATAATCGTAGAGAACCGCAGTTTTCACTGATACTTATTATATTATTAGCCATTTTTAGACGCGGACCAGCTTTAAAACATTATGTCGGTTTTGTGTTATTTGTTTGGCACCTCAAAAATGCTCGAATATTTGACACAATTATTTTTATATCATAAACGTTTGAAGTTCAGATGATCGTAGAAATCACGGAATTTAATTTTCCAATTTATGTGAATAACATTCGTTTGGCCCAGCGAAAATACTACGAAAATGAGACGAAAAACTACGGACGGTTAGAATTTCATTCGTAGTCACGAATTAATAACGTTTTCGATTTAAATTTCTCAGAACACGTTTAACTGCGAACTTCGCTCAGAATCGTTTTTTTCTATTTATTATTATTTAACAAGATAATAATTGTATCCTTTCTGATTCACAAAATTACACCTATACTCTGGTGTGATTATATTTTCACAGAAATAAGATCGATTATATATATTAAATAAAACTGACGATTCGAAACATATATACTACCACCCCCTCACCATTACCACTTTATGATAATAATATATACGGGCTATTACGGGTTAATCTGGAATGTTATTATGCTTCACTAAAATAAACTTAAGACAGGAAATACATTATAATATATATTATATGTTCAACACTTAAACGCATTAAGTACCTACCTATAGCCCGGCAATATTTAATTTCGTTTTCATAGCTACTATAATTTAAAAATAAATCGATACCCGAAAAACCAATTTAACACACCTCTTGTTGGAAATTACATATTTTTAATTCAAATAAAAATAAATTTTAAAAAAAAAACCCAAGTAATAAAATCACATTTTATAAGACGTATGTGTGTGTGTGTGTGTGTGTTATACAAATTATAAGTTACAAAACGTATCGTTTATTATTTTGTTACTTGCCCATTTCGAGCTTGTTTCATAATTTGTACGTAATATACGTTTAGCCGGTGGACATAATATGTAATTTCATATTGAAAACTAAAACAACAAAAAAAATGTTAAAATATACAAACTACTTTTTATTATTATTATTACTTTTTTTTTTTTATCGATAACCGTTACCGTATCAATAATATAAGCCTATTAAAACGAAATAAAATTTATTTTGTTTAATCGTGTCGATTACCTACGCCAGAGGTTCCCAACCGGAGTGCCATGAAATTATTTCAAATATAAAACATTTGCACGTGTTTTTCACAAATATGCAATAAAGCAGTTAATAATATAAAATCTGCATTCCAAAAATTCGACCACGAATTCATAAAAAGATTTATGTAAAAAGAACAAACAAACAAGCTCGAGTGTCTCATTAGTATTAGTAACAAGCTCGCATTTAGTAATTTTTAATTACCGTTAAAATTATTTAATTTGTTTAAAAAAAAAAAAAATGTAACAATACATTTTTATCATTAGGTATAGGCTACGCCACTATGGTAACACGGTAATAAGGGTACCCTTCCCCCCTCGTGACCATTTTTTTTTTTTATGCCCTGCGGTCTATTTTATACGATAGTGCAATCCAAAGCTGGGATTTAACCAGTCAGAAAATAAGAACCGTAGAGCCACTATTAACAGTTATCGTCAACTTAAAATTCAATCGATTCGTTTAGATTCGTTTAAAATGTTTTGACTTAATTCATTGTATTGGAAACCCAGAGGATATTCAAATCTAACGAGTTAAAAAAAAAAAAAAAAAAATATGAGAGAGTTTATAGTAACTATAGCGTACAGTTATTTCTTAGTTTTCCGACGTTATTCCATGAAAATACCTTTACCTATTTGAAATGTAATGATAATATTATAATAACGATTTTAAGACAGATACAACATCCGGATTTGTATCTTCTATAACTCAACTTAGTTTGGCATTTTTAATGTATTTATTTAAACCAATTTCCCCAATCAAATTATGATTGGTTTTTTTTTATTTTTTTATAGCGATAAACTTAACTTTGATAAGTTACACTATTTTGAGTGATTTGCTCAGCTTGGGATAATATTTATAATTTATAGTGATAGTGATATAAACTAAAATACGTATATTTAAATATACTTTAAAACTCAATGACTGAGGATTATATTATCGTGTCTATGTTATACAGTAGTTTTTTTGGCGAGTTACTCGGCTTGTAGTGTCCACATTTTTTATATGTCTCTTTACGTCACATTTGTTTAAATCCCCATTCCTCCTCTCTCATTGAATTATTCCCGGCTATAATATTATCACTGCATATTATAGGCAGTAGGGTATAAAATATATTTTAATAAATAACAATCATGACATGCGTATACGATACGGATAAATGTCAAAAACGTAAATAGACTATACGGATTTGTCGTTGCGCATGTCGCGTCCGAGATAAACAGATTAGATGTATATTATTGTTATTATTGTTTTTGTATGATTCATAATGTTGATTCTATAAAATAAAATACGACGATAAGATAAAAATTTCATATTGTTTTCAACAATTTTTTATTTTTTTTTTTCAATTTGTATTCAAAGAGAAGCGAGGAATGTATTTGTCTTATTACTATGTTACGTGTGTGTGTGTGTGTGGTTTTTTTTCTGTCTGTGTAAACAACTTTTCGACCAGATATTTCGTTCCAATTATCAATTTTTGTTATTAGTTTCCAGTAGAAAATTGTGTGTTGATGCCTTAGATGTGGTTTAATTTTTTGATTTGACTTGTAACGATTCTTAACAATTAAAACCCGTGGAATAAAATTTGCTATAACGTCGGACAAAAAAAATATTCAGTTAAACGCTTACTATACATCCGAGCTCAGCTCAGAATCGTGTTTTTCGTTTGCAATGATTTATCGTTTACAAAATCAAACAACCTCCTCAACCACTACATAGTGGCCTATCCGTCAACAATATATCCGCTCTTATTTATTTATTATTTTTCATACTTAAAATATAAGTTTCAACAAAATAACTGTCGATTCGATTAAACATAAACGATTAATAATCAAATACATATATTACAACCGACACAAATATATAATTATTATAGAAATTTAATATAAATTCCATAATCTCATTATTCTTGCCGGTTATAGAAAGAAAAAAAAAAAACGAACATCGGCCCGAGAACTAAACGTAAATTATTTTAAGGACATCCGATATACTTATATATATATATAAAAAAAAAACAAGAATAGATTATTTAGGATAAGCCACGGCCGAGGTTTTAAACACGCCGTGCACACGATGTGGGAATAACAGTATTGATGAAAAGTTAAATCCTTTATCGCGTAAAATACATTTTACATGTTCGACGAAATGTTTTTTTCTTTGCCGCCGGGCCTAGTTTAATAGCTCTATTAATGATAATATTATAAAAACCCAATTTTGTTTTTTTTTTTTTTTTTTTCATTATGGATATCATCGAGGTAGGGATTGAAAAAAAAACCACTACTAGTCTGGAAGCTATTTCGTTCCGGTATACCTATAGTTGCGATCGCTAGTGATAACTTTCTTCTTCTCATTTTTCGTACTGTAGTATGCGATAAATATTATATTATTATATATACGCCGGCAGATATAAAAATACACGATACAAGCAGTGACTAGTTAAAAAAAATTAAAAAGTAAGTTATAAGTTTCTTTATCTTTTTTTTTTATATAACTTTTAAATTTGCCGGTCAAAAGGCATATTTTTTTTTTTTTTTGGGCGTGCCTTGTGCAAGTGCAATAAGTCTATAAAATAGTACAAAATACGTTTACGAGTTGTGTGCACAGTTAACTGTTAGCATTTAAATCGAGTTATTAATTTCCTAAAAAAAAAAAAAAAATAAGACTACTTGACTTATTCGTTACTATGTTTTAATACTGACTTTAACTTATAGTCTTTTTGTTCTTCTTCTTTTAGGCCAACACAACTTAAACTGCCGGGTAATCGGTCAACTCACCCGGCTTTGGCTATACACGTAGATATAGTATACGATAAAAAGAACGTCAGCCATATTATATACACATGCGGCGGATTAATCCTCGGGGGGAAAAAAATGTGTGTTCGCTAAAGCCCCGGTTAAGTCCTGAACTCGCGACGTCGCATCGAAAGAGGTTTGTTTTTTTTTGGACCGGATTACGACGACGGTGTCGAAAATTATTATTTCCATAGCTCATAAATATAATACTATAATAGCTATAATAATACGCACGTCAATCTTACGTGCGGAAGATTTGTTATCACGTCGGGAATATTATATTATACCGTCCGTAATTTACTATCCAAATTGAAATGTATAAAATTATATAAAACAGCAAAATGATGATGTCCGGCGCCGACGAGTGCGATCTAAAACGAATACTTTGGTGAAAGTCGTTTAAGTCGGAAATGTAATGCCTTAAAAAACCTCATAAAATGCCTATAAGACAAACGCTTTTACACCCTAAAATTCTAAATAATACACTAAAAACTCCAAATAATTTTTGTAATAAATTTTGGCGTTTGTAATTATATTAACAATTGACAATTGACTAAAATAAATTTTCACACACGTGTTACGACGGTAAAACTCGTAACCGAACGATTTCGTCGGACGTCGACTTTATTGCTCTAACAGATTATTAAACATGAAAATATCTAGTGGTCTAAGAAATATACCACGTTAGTTTTGCCATCTTAGACGCCGCCACTCGTTCTATAAGTATTCACATAACTAATGTCCGATAATATAATACGATTATTTACTTTATAGTTTGTTATATTTATATAAAAATCGTTTAGTGTGTACACAAATCTAAATACAACATTTCAAATTTAAAAATTGGATCTAAAACCTGCAAAAATGCCCCGAAAACCCAAAAAGTACTCTAAAAAAAAAAAAAAAAATGACCTAAAAACCAAAAATTGTCAAATGTAAAATAAACGTTCATATTGTCGTTCAACGTACATGTAACGAATTTGTGACAATTATTGACAGATCATCACTATGGAAAACAATGCAAGATACATCGAAATTCCAGAGCTCTACTTATAAGTTTCCTGTATATTAATTTGATCGGTTTTGACGTACCTATATACGCGTGCGAAACACTGCCGACTAGGAGAAAATGTCTCGTTATGAAAAAAAAAAAAAAGTATACGTACCAAATTACTCTTTAGCAATTAACAGTATTTACAAAAAACCTGTATTATTAACTCAAGTATATGGTGAGTATATTTTTTAGAATTTAATATTTATGGTTCAGTCATAAATTATTATTATATAATAATGTATTATCAACTCCGATATATTGTAAATATATAATTTTTTTTTAATTTAATATTTATGGTACAGTCATAAATTATTATTATATTAATACCTGTATTGCACTTTTGCCTTGTGTGATAATAAAATTAGTAATTCAACCAAAATCAATAAACGTTATCGTTTTGTTTTACGAAAATAAGAAACAATTATCGTTACAACAATTATTTTTAACAATAAAAAAACAAAATAATTTTATAACGAATAACATAAATACGCAGGCAAAAACTTAGCCTACAGGAGTATTATTGGTTGTGATTGTGTTTTTTTGTTCGTAAACAATTAATATTATTGAATTATGTTTGAAAAGTGGTGTAATGGAGCAAACCTCCCTCACGTTGAGTTGGATAATTGCCAAGAGAAGTTATAATTGTTTAATATTTTTTTTTTTTACAAGTCCCTTTTCTTTTATATTGTTCAATTCGAGCACTGATAATAATAATAACGACATAACGGAACGCGTACAAATTGTACACCCTGCGGTCTCCAATACATAAATACAATGAGTTTTTATTTATTTCCCGAACCGTTTAAAAAATAAAATAAAAAAAGTACACCTACAGTTTTCCGGATAATAAAACGCGACCGGTTCGCGTGCGTGTGCGGTGTATAATCGTTCGGTGCGATTGTAGAAGAAAAAAAAAATAATTATAATAATTATAATCGGAACACAAACTATTGAACCGAACGCGAATCGTCGTTTTTACATAATATACCGAATGAAACGAACGACTGTACGCGTATGCGTTTTTAATTCGGTGTTTGACTGTGGCGCGATTAGGAATTCGTTCTGGCCGGGAAAACGGGCAATTCACAATGTTATAAATATATTAATCGTTTTACGATCAAAGGTAATTCGGCACTGGTCGCCGGACATACAGCTTACCAAGTTTGTCTGTAAAGTTTACTCTTAATATTTAAACCGATACCGTCAAGACGTCGAAAACAATAAACGGCTTGGCCGGTCAAAACGATTTTGAAACGATACAATTTGATCAACAACCGCGTCCGTTTGCCGGTGGTAAACGTTGACAATTTAACTTGAAAAGTGCTTAAAAAAAATTAAACACCGAATAATTACGGTTTTACTGTAAGCACGATTCAACGGGGTGTGATGGGGTACGCACCGCGCGCGATGATATATGAATCGCCCTGTATATGTATTCGTAATACGGGCGGTATAAGAAAAAATATTTATTGGTACAACAACGCGAGTACAAAATAGCGACGACAAAATCATCTGAAAACCGTTCGATAGCAAACGCCGTTATGACCATGTTTAGCCATGCAAAACGCTATCGTGCCGTTATTACCCTAGTCGCCACTATCATTATTACTATTATTAATACGACGAACCGAAAACTAAAACCTATTTGCCTTGAAGATTTATAAAAAAAAAAACGAGACGCACGAAAATCGTGTTTGCGAAAATTTCGGCCATAATATTATTAAAACGTATACTGTTTAAACGGCGTGTTCCGTATAAAATTATTGTGTTTTTATTTTTTTTTTTTTTTTTTTTTTTTTTTTTTATGTTTTCGTACGTAAAACGATTAAAAATACACGTTACACTTTATTTATTATTATTATTATTATTTTTTTTTTTTTACGACCGGAATAATAGTTACATTAAACGCGTCCGTGAGATACATAATATTATTATTAGTATACTATAATAATTATTCGACAATACAAAAAAAAATAAAAAAAAAACCATTATATTATTATATAGATCCGTCGTGTAGATTATTACCCGCGACTCGGTCTAACGAGCGAATAATATTGAACATTTTTTTTTTTTTCTACATTGAATATGTTACTTAAAGTGAAATCGGTGAAAAATGTTGATACGGATCTACACATATATAATATATTATTCAACGAAAAAATGAATTCCTTTGGCGTTAAATGATAATACATACGAATATTTTAATTTCTAAACACACGAGTTAATTTCTTAATAAGATTATTACACCGCGAACACGATACTGAATATATAAAATCGTATACAAAAAAAAAAAACAAACCACATAAATATAATAAGGTATAAGGTATGTGTCTATCATCGTTTTATTATTCAAATCAACTTTATTGCACACGATTTTCTCGTAATAATTTGCCACCCTTCACTAAAAAAAAAAAGAAATGTTTAAAGATAGGTTTCTTCGATCTTGGATCGAGACAGTCCCCGACGTCGTTTATCGATAAAAATGTCCAACCCAGCTGGTTAGGGTTAGGTTACCATCGCGGTATACCGTACAGAAGATAATCAATAACCATTAATTATCGAATATGAAACAGAAAAAACTCCCCGAAACATTATTTAATATATATATACGAGGTGTGACAATAAAATAACGAGGCTTTTTGAATAAAAGTTGTTTATTTTAAAAATGTTATAATTTAATGATTATCACCTTCAAAGTACCTTCCCTCAGCATCAATACACCGTTGCATACGTCGCTGCCATTCTTGAAAACAGTGTTGCCAATTGCTTTCATTCAGCCCTTTTAGAAGTTCTGCCGTTTTCATTTTTACGTCATCAACTGTTTGAAAATGGGTTCCTTTTAATAAACTTTTAATTTTTGGGAATAAGAAGAAGTCACAAGGAGCAAGGTCTGGCGAGTACGGGGGATGTTGAAGTACAGACATTTTTTTTTCAGTTAAAAAACGTTGAATTGAAAATGCACTGTGAGCTGGAGCATTGTCTTGGTGAAGAACCCAGCCATTTTTCCATAGATCTGGTCGCTTCTTTCTGACACGTTCTCTTAATTTAATTAATACCTCTTTATAATAATATTGATTAATTAATTTTGTCGATTTTTTCAACGTTTTCGTTTGTTGAAGACGTGGTAAGACGTCCAGAACGATCATCGTCTTCGACGTCCTCCCTCCCACTACAAAACCGTTTGTGCCATTCAAAAACACGAGCTCTTGATAAACATTTTTCACCATAAACTTCACATAACATACGAAACGATTCCGCGGCAGTTTTTTTTAATTTAACAAGAAATTTAATGTTAACACATGTTGTTCGATTTTTATATCTAAACATTTTTCGGCAGTATAGTCGAACTCGCACTAATAACAAGGCTACTAACGTATAAGAAAATGAATCGATGCCATCAGTGTTCATAGTACTTTTAGATAAGTGTTTTCTAATCATATTTCAATAATCGTTTTATAGATAACGTTAATAGTTTAGGTTATATTCAAAAAGTCTCGTTATTTTATTGTCACACCTCGTATATATATATACCTATATGTATGTCTGGCTTAAATACTACCGACGGGAGGGGCAGAGTGTTTTAACGGGTAAAAAACCCCCTTAGCTACGCGCCTGTATTATTATTGTATAGTTACTCGATGCGAAATTGAAATTGTCCGGCGAGAAACGGATAAAAATATTTGTTTTTTTTCAATTACCGACATTATATGTTGTTGTTATCAGAACAATATATACGGTGGCATATTTTGAGAGGTGTCCTCCGTGCCCGGACACGACGACATAAAAAAATGGTCGAATGTATTAGTATTAACCGTTACTCGTGCCTATTGAAACATTCGTTTTTAAACTGTAGGTGGAAAATGTCTTATTTTTCTTCTTTTTTTTTTTTTTTATCGATAAATAATTCTAAAAACGCGTTCGTAAGGTTCCTAAAATTGCGGACAACCCCCAACCCCCAACCCTCGTAAAATCGTCTAAAACACTACGAAAAAAAAAAAAAAAAAACAATTTAAAACTCGTGTCTCGCGGGCGCGATATCGAATCGTATTCGATACGACCGCTGCAATACAAGACCCGTCTGCAAATATTATAATTGTACACCGCACACCCATAAGAAGATATTTTTTTATTATTATTCGTATTGTACCCGAGGTATTTCACACGCGTTGTATCCGTTATTGGCGATCACCCGGTCGACGGGTAGTGTTGTACACGTCACGCGTTACGCAACTTTTTATAATAATCTAACAATAGGTCTTCATCGGCGGCGATCACCGCGGACGATAATAATAAAAAAAAAAAAAAAAAAAAAAAACGCGACCTATAATTATTATTTCGCGTCGCTGTTTAATAACGTAATATACATACATACATACGCGTATTTAAACGAGGTTAACTCGAAAATTGAGCAATATCAATCATCTATCTATAGCGTTATAATAACGCTCGTCCTTTTGTGCCACGATAGATCGCCGAACTCGTATGAATCCACGTACATTTTATACGCACTTATTGGAAGTATGCCCGAACGCCGAAATATTACAGAAAACTATGCGCGCGTTTATTTTTTTATTTTTTTTCGCCCTATACCTATAATATTATAACGTCGTGGGCGTAGCAACATTCCGAAAGTCTAAAGGCGTCGTCGTTATAGTTATATTTATAATCAATTTATAATGATGAAAAAATCCGATCTATTTATAATACACTGTTATATCAGACGATTCGATTGAAAAAAAAATCTGCAAAAAAAAAAGAAAGAGAGAGAAAAATGGAAATTTATTAATAGGTATATAGAGGTTCGCACTCTTTCTTTACTCCGGTTTTCCAATCGAATAGCGATCAGAATCTTGCGAATAAACATAAAAATATCATAAACGATTTATCATCGCCTGGAGCGATTATTCCAGAAACTTCAATCAAACCGTAGACAATATATTGAGAATTATTACGGTTCCATTTCCATTTACAAAAGTATATCTCCAAAATTGTACAGACATTTTACTGACGTCGTGGAACACCCATTTCGTGCTATCGGGTTCGGTACGTCGCGGAAGGAATACGATAGTAGGCATTTTAATTTGTAATGGAGTTTACGTATTTATCGTAACTCAGCATATGCTATTAAGTATTTAACAAATATGTTCTTCTTTGCGAAAAAATAATATTACGTAAATAAGAGACGTATAATGTACCGAACAAATACCGTCGGAGTTTTGTTAAAAAAAAAAAATTAAAAAAAACAACAACAACTATATAATAGATTTGTGTATTCGGGGATAGGCTACAAAAACAGCTGGCAATTTAGCCAAGGTTTATTGCTATTGTTCGCGGATTACATATTGAACAGGCCTACAAGTTAATAACGGTGGAAACCCATAACGGTATGAGCGACGATAAAGTTTGTGTTTCGAATAATACAGCGAGACTAATTCGAACGCGTGCGTGTATACAATCTAAATGAAAAGTTATATGCAAATTATCAATGTATACTATATATATATATATATATATATACGTTATGAGTTTCGGAATAAAGAAACAGAACAGAATGACGTCGTCGTCGTCGTCGTCGTCTGTTAAAGATAAAACGGTGCGTAAGCAATATATTCACGATGGGAAATTAACATTTGATTATTAGACAAATGTACGTGTAAAGGGAACGCATACGAGTTTTGAAAGAGGTACGATTAGGTATGTTAAATTATTTTTAAAATCGAAATTGTCCTTGTCCCTGTCGTAAATAGATGAGGTCATCAGAAGCGCCGAAACAACGGGGGGGGGCAATGGGAATAATCGCCCCCCTTCACGGGAAAAATTACCTAGAGTCTTAGCCCCCACTGTTAAAATATAGTCTCCTTCCACCCGTAATTTGTATGTTCAATATTGAAACAAAACTCGAAACATTCGATTTGTGAACAATATATTGACAAATGATTTAAACAAAAAAAAACGATTAAAATAAACTTTTTGACAAATAAATTTAAACAATATCATACAAATATTGTATTATTTATGAAAAGAATTTTTTTAAATATATTTATTTATTTCAAATATCCAGTAAAGAAAAAAAAAATGAAAAATTCTTAAATAATTTTTAGATTATTATATTACGTAATAGTGGGTAAACATTAAAAATGATTTTCCATATGTTCAGTCCCTACGGTTCAAAAATCGTTCCGGCGCCACTGACGGTAATAATGAAAGTCCACCTATCGAACCAAATAATTTAACCAAATAATCGTAATAATAACAATCATACAGTGCAATTGTAAAAATTAGACAACGACGGGAAAGAAAGACGGGAAACGTTCGGAATGAAACATTTCGTTTGGCAGCCTACCCCGAGGAAAAGAAATAAATTCGAGTACAGAACAACGACGAGAGTGAATTATCAGAGTTAACCGACATGATATAGTGAAAAGAGTAACAATGCAAAAATAGAATCGTAAAAAATTACTAATATACGAATGTGACTACAAACAGTGCCGAGAGAATGTAACCGTGTGCAGTAAAATGTACAGCTATAGTTAAGAGTTCATGAAGAAAAAAAATTATTTACACACCTATTTAGCGATGATAAAACGGCGTAATAATTATGCCAATCGGAAGTTACGACGATACGTAATTATATGAAATAAATACAAAAGAAGAAGCCATTTGGTTTTATATAGCAGTGTGAATTTGTTTTTTTGGGTTTTTTTTTCCTCTTATCAATTGTGTCCAGGTTTCCATGTCACACTGGGTTTCTCTAATATTGATTCCATTACTGGTTATAATAAAGAAGTGATATTCATACTAGTGACTGGAAAAATCTAGCTATACCATATAATCCGATAATCCGGATATTTAGAATCTGAATTCCGAAATCCGGCATTTATTGTAAATCCGGATTCCGGATCCTAAACTCCGAAATTTGCTCTAAATTCATATTTTGAAACTTTGAATTAGGATTCTTTTATACGTTACTTATAATAACGTGATTATAACTACCAATCTTTTTATTTCAGGAGTTTGAGCATACCAAGAATGTAAGTGCAAATGATTTTCGGTTCGTATAATATATATATTATAACTTTATCCACACTGTGAAACCCGAAATTGGGATCTATGTGTCACATCAGTAGTTTATAGAAATAATAATAATATTATTATATTTTTGATTTGTTTTTTACTTATACTAAAATGGCTGATACCAAAAAAATCATCATTTGTCATAACGATATCTGTCTGTCTATTTTGCTTGACAACTACTTTTTAACAACACGATATAAATACCGTGACAACACTAAACATTATATTGTCATTGTGTATATTGTATACTTTGTAATATATTTATTAACAATACGTATTGAAAATACAACCCAAACATGTTCGACTCAACGACGACAATTATTATCGTATTCTCTGCGATTCTATGTTGTGTATCTTCGTTTCCGATATCGTTGGACGAACGTCCGTTGGATAATGAAGACTTTCGGCCGTTTAGTGATAATCGTACCGCAGGTAACCACAGCAATCCGATACAACCCGACCACGACGAACACGGCGTTCAAGTGAAAACCGTCCGAACGTATTTGATTTTCGGGTACATAGGTTTGTTATTGTTCGTGGTGTACGTGTGTAACGCTCCTTGTAAAAAATCCGACAAGTACAAGCCGATACCGTGTTCCGATTAACAAAAGAAGAATATTAATGATTTATAATATTATTAATATTAGTAACCTAACCTGTACGAACAGTACAGTTATTATAGTCGGTATTCAAATAAAACCGTATTATTAATTCCAACGGGGAACAGTGTTTTATTAATAAATTTATTTGTTTACAAACATGATACATATGAGTACATTGGAATGAATTATAGGTGCGTGTAACGGGCAATCAGTACAGCGAGCAAGACGAGGATGAACTCGAATAGAGGTAAAAATAATTATAGGGTAAAAGTGCGGACCGTAACATAATCTAGCGCGGCATAGTTGCGGCGTAACTGGCCGCGGTTTCGTAAGTGCTATAAGGTAAGAGATAAGACGAGTATGTTGCTGGGACAGAGTCGTCTTGGTCGTGCCGGAGGAACGTCTAAAAGGGCAACGGATATGGTCATAGTCCTTAATGAGATAACGGTGTAAGGTGTAAATATCTGTTTAGCTGGGGCCTTGCAGGTTGATCGTTGGTCCTCATTGGACGAAGAACGAACGACACCGTTATTTATAGTCCAGTAGATACCGGGCCAGAGAGACGCGTATAACGATCCGGACGACACGAGGGCGTGGAGAAAAGTTAAAAGCGAATCCGTAACATGCGATTAT
Source organism: Tuberolachnus salignus (assembly GCA_956483605.1). NCBI lineage: Eukaryota > Metazoa > Arthropoda > Insecta > Hemiptera > Aphididae > Tuberolachnus > Tuberolachnus salignus. The sequence goes on from OY101434.1 coordinate 338,191, forward strand.
CGGTATGATGGCGTTCGAAACCGGACAAAAGCGTGCGCCGCGGTAGTTTTTTTTTTTTCGTTTAGTTTTTTTTAATTGTTCGCTATAAAACACGGTTGTTGTTCTTGCAATCGACCGTTTCTTCCAAGCCCCCCGGGGGGGGGGAGAGGGGGGGCAGGTGCGCAGCGATAGCGAAAACGCGTAACTCTGTTGACACGTACCTCTGTTTGTTCGGCCATGATAATAACTCGGTCGCATACTCGACTGGGCAGCGGACGGATTTGCGAAATAAATTATAATAATTTGATGGATATTATTGGTTTTCTTATAAAAGTTATAATTTATAACACGGCCGGCGAGTGAGTACTTCTGGGCGACGACCAAAACTCCGTGTCAGTTTTCGCGCATTCCCACCACCGCTAAACCTGTACGATCGTGGCCGCCGTGAGCTTGTCACAGTTGTATACAGCGTGTACTATAAGTGTTTCTCCGTGTTTTACGATTTGGCGAATACACTGCGTTTTTGTTTTCCTTCTGTTTTTCGATATTTCAGTACACAATTGTTTTTCGTATTCATCTAGACTACAATTATATATATATAATGTGGGACCCTTGACAATATATCACCTCGCGAGAATAATCCTTGTGGAAAATTAAGTTTTTGTATGACTATTTTTCTATTGCGAATTTTGCATTCATTGCATAATATTATTATGACGTGTATTATTATGCATGTATAATATATATATATATATATGTACGATTACACATTTATGTTGAAATTAAATTTAAAAAAAAATATTATTAAAATAATATTTAAATTATTAAATAAAAATTATTTAATTATTATTATTAAATTTAAATTTTTTTTTTTTTTTTTTAATTTGAGTTAAATGCGTATATAAAATATTATACGTATTATTTGCATTGTCGTACAGGTATATTGTATAGGTACGGCAGTCGCCAGGTGTTATTATTTTCACTGTGTGTTATTTGAGCCGCTGTATACAAACGCCGGTTACCGCTCGGCGGCGGCGGCGACTCGTTCATTCGGATGCGCCAACGAGTGGTGGTACTCTCTCGCCGGCTACAATATAGTAGTATTGCCCCGTTTACCCGTTCGGTTTCGATTAATCTCTCGGCGTCAAACAAATAACTCCGCGTCGACTATATATATATATATATATCTGTTTTTTTTTTTTTTATTATTTCGCATAAAATAATCATAGTCGTTATTATTATTATTATACTATTACCGTATAAGGAATATTATATAACAGCTACCGCCGCCGCCGCCGCCGGTGACTTGTCTAAAACATAATATTCCGGTAGAGTGCACACAATCGTATTTCGTTTGAATATAGAATACGCATATGGATAGGTATTAAACATGAACGTTATAATATTGTAATTGTAAACGCAAGTGGGCATTCCTCTTTTGGAATAATGTTACCGCGGAGTTTTTTACACGTTTTATTCGGTTTTATTCGACTTACTGACGCTTGACATACAATAACGATTAAATGTTCTGTTGGTGGTGATCCCGAGTCACAGAACACCGCGTCTGACACGCTGCGCGCGAGCACACGGAACTGCCGTTTTTGCCATTTTTTATCCGAGTATTTTTTTTTTAATTATCATTATTGTCTCGCGGTATTCCATCCCGTACGATCGTACGATCAACGACGCCGTCGATTGCTGTTTATTTGCAGCCGGTAAACAAAATAACGAAAACTGGGCCGGGGTTAGGGTTCGTCTTGATAACCATTTACTTATCTTGTCCTATTTTATATTAGATAAATATTTCGCTCGTCTAAATAAATTGATTTTAGATATTTTTATGATTCACGAGAGAGAGAGAGAGAGAGTACTACAAAGGAACCAAAAATCAAGAAAAATATTGTAAATGTTGGCTTTCACACTACACGGAAACGCCTGCTGTCCAGACACATTTTATCTAAAGTCTTATAGTTGATAGGTGTTTTTTTTTTTTATATCTGATTTTTTTTTAATACGCATTTGTCTTTACGAACTTACACATTTATTCAATTTAACAATAGTTTTTTTTTTTTATATTTTCCGTACGAGTCATACCTACAGCCAGTGCAGTAACCAGGAGGGAGGGGAAGTGTAATTGTTCTATATTCTGTTGGTTAGGTAAGGATAGGTTATCGAAAATAGATCCTAGTTGCACCACTGCTCACCTTAAATAAATCAAGTGCTAATTTTAACGTATTTTTCTACTTTACCTTATTGGACATTATTTGTTGACTATTACTATTATGGTAAAGAACTCGGGGTGTTGTTATCATTTTAAATTGATTTTGCTCTATTATAGTCATCTATTAGCAAAGCTGGATATTATCGAGTTCATTAATACGTTATGTCGTTAATTTAATATAATATTATAATAACATAATTTAATTCTATACAATAATCAAGTAAAATTTTCATTCCACCTAACAACAACAAGGATCAACATGAACAAATTTGTTTGTCTAGGTTAAATTATAGCTTATTTCATTTTACATTTTTAACGATAATACCGTGTGAAATAGTATTATTTTTTTTTTTTTTTAAATTATTTATTTATAAAGAATATTTACAATCTGTGTTTGAATAATATGAGGAGGGAGGCCAACCAGTGATGGAACCCAACATGATGTTAATTTAGGTATTAAATACCGGAATTGAACGAATACGCACCGTTACCCCTTCAAAATATTCGGTTTGCAACTACACGTACGTACGTGTCGCGTGCGTTGCGTCACGCCGGCCGTCTGCGGCGCTACCGTGTACCGCGATGATAATAACAATCATAATGATAAAAAAAAAATTCGGATTAAAAAAGAAAAACGAAAAGAATAAAATATATTCGTCCGAGTCCGATCGAACGCATAAAAAAATATATAATAATAATAATAATAATAATAATAGTGATGAGAACGCGCGTGAAAACTCAGAGAAACCCCCCGTATACGTTTCGAATAGCTGCTAGCTGACAATTTCGTGAACGGATTTATTTCGAATGGCCCCCGCCGCCGATTTTCGGACGTACTACAGCTCGTTATAATAATTTGTACTGTAAAAGGGAGAGAACTGGTCGTGGAAACCGCCCAAAAGTGTACGTTGTATGTAATTACGCGGTGCTATGTTCACACCTATGTAGCCACGGATCATTAAAAACGTTACACTATACGCTATTATTTATAACCCGGTTGTCGATCGACCGTTTAGTAAAGCATTTCAAAAAGTGTATATACATGTGTATTATATTTATTTCGGTTTTTTTTTTTTTTTTTGCCTCGTCGTTTATTATCAATAGACATTAATTTTTTTTTTTTTTTTTTTAATACCAACGGAACGCACAAATGCGCACTACAATAATAATAAGTATAAACGATAGGAGAAACTAATCCAGTTATATACGGTCTCGACACTCCCCCACCCCCCACCATCCCCCACCAGTCGTAGTAATTTATTAAAAAATATATTCTATAGTAAAAGTATTTGCTCAACCGGATTACTCGGTCCGGGGTCTCAAGTACGGTCGAGTTTTATGGTTTAATAATAATAATAATAATTACAGTCTGTAGGCCATAAAAAAAAATAAAAAAAATCTTTATAAATTATTAATACTTTTATATAGTTATATACCTACTTGTTGTGTTATTTTTTTTTTTTTTTTTTTTTCAATCACTTTTCGAGACGGTTAAGACGTACTACGTGCAACGTTTTTCGAAATATGTATTCACTAAACTCGAATTATCTATAATTCGGACAGTAATAACATAAACTGTATATAAGCTGTAATTTATAACCATATAGAATATTTATAATTGTAGTGTTTTTTATGTATTTTATAATAGAACACGCGTACCTATAACGTTTTAAAATTGTATCAATAGACAATTGACAATTCGGTCGACTGCGACGTTCTACAGTATCCGGGTGGCTATTCAAATATCAATCATAAGGAACAAATTGCTATTATTTATTATTGTTTTATCGGTCGTACTAAAGTATTCAAAGCACTAAAAAACCTACATACAAAAACTGTTGTACGGTGGAATTTGAGATGGCGGGGTAATTGAGTAAAATAAAATTTATTTATTTATTAATTAATCGTATTATTTAATAATACGATAAATCGTAGCGTACCCCAATAGTCTCAAATTTTTGAGCATTTTTGTGAAACCAAACAAAATAAACAATATCTAACTAAAAAAAAAAAATTCTACCGCGTCTAGAAAGTGTTTATATACGTATTGGCATAGGCGCAACTAGACATTTGGTCGAGGGGATGCTTAAGATCCAGGTTTTTTTGTAACTCGTCAGTGGATTCACCACGTCCTCCTCACACAAATATTTGCACAGGGAGTGTTTAATTTGACTTACTTAGGGGGTGCTAAGGACCCAAAGCACTCACCTAACCCTAGTTGTGCCAAATGAGTATTGGGTAAAAATTTCAGGACTCTACGATTGTTTATACCGGAATTACAGAAACATTGCCGGTTTTTTTTTCTCGTTATTAAAGAAACTACGAGGAAAATTAAAAATTGACTTTCCCGGTGCACCGACTGGATCCGAAATTCTTCCTGTAAAGTTTTCGATAGGAACAAGATTTCTGGTCGGAGTTGTTTACAGGCGGACATAAAAATAAAACTGTTTAAAAATCGCCCGTTCTATAGTAAAAAAAAACCGATAATCGAATCGGCGAAGTCTAGAAGAATCCAGAAGGACAAAAAAATCAAAACAATATTTATGAATTACATCTGTGCATAGACAGTGGGAAATGATTCTCATTCATGTGGTTTTCCACGTATTATTATTCTTAGTCTACGACTAAGACGTAATCATAACTAATCTGATGATTTGTGGGCGGCGGCGGCGGCGGCGGCGTTAATACCGGACCAATTATAGTCGGCTCGGCCCATCGTCTTTAAATTAAATGATTCCCAGCACGTTCTCCGGGGGGGTGAAAAGGCGTTTTGTAACCCCGGGGTGAGAACCAGCCAGACACCTTAAATTTTTTTTTTTTCCCGACGAGCGTATTATTATCATTATCGTAATAATAATATCCAAAATACAACCGCTTAAAACGGTACACGCATTAGTGTTGTATACCCGTACAACGTACAACACAATCCCGGTAAATATTTTTGTATACGAACGAAGATCGGTCGAAAAACCGACGGCGATTGCTCGTGTTTTAATGCCCGCGAGTTGGTTAATTATTGTCGACAATAATATAGAACATTTTTTTTATTAATCGCTATAACAGAACGTTACCACCATATACGCTAACACTGTAATACCTACCACCATATATTTAATTCCACAACGGACTAATGAATATATCACGGAAAACCGTTGGGTTTTTGTTTTTGTTTTTTTTGTTTTTCTTAACAATACTTATATATATATATATCATTCTATAAATTGACGGGCACGCGGAAACGATAGAACACAAATCATGCGTAAAACGACATTGATTTTCTTATACAATTCTTTACTAGAGTTTCTCTATTTAATATTGTGGAGAAAATCTGCACGTATACCTTAAACATAAACATAACCACATCTTCAGAGACGCTCGAGACACCATTTACCACAATACTACGGGGCCATGGCAGAAACATTGGAACGTTACACTTACAAACATATTAAGAAATATAAAACCTTCCATCCAAAAATGGAATTTTCCCCTGAATCCGAGAGGAAGAGTTAATGTAATATATAATCACCCGATCGCCCAGATCCTGCCCCCCCCCCAACATGCGACACATGCTAAGGCAAAACCTCACAATCGATCAAATCGTGACCAAATGCTCAAAATATTCTGAAGCACGTAGAATCTTCACCGGCTCAACCTCACCCCCGATAAGCACTTAACGAAGAAAACACAGAAGCAATATATCATTTATGCCATAACATAAATTTAAGTAAAATAGTGGACAAAATTGTGAATAATGTATCTTTGGCTCGTATAACTTTTCGTTATCGTTCAAGATACCTTTACTGATAATAAAAATAAAAAAAAAAAACAAATCTTTACATATTTATTAATTACGCTCGTCGTTTTTTTAACCGTCTCGTCTGCACGACGGTTACGAAAACTCGACGTTCAAACACTCAATATTATATACACCATGTACAATAATAGTCGATATAATTGACGGAGTTCGTGGAGTAAAAAATATTATAAAATATCCATAAATAAATTTAATTTTCACTTACCTTGCATTGTCCGTCCACGCATACGTGAGGTCTTGAATCTTTGGTTCCGTTGCACGGTGTACCGTCTATTGTCTTAGGTTTTAAAGTGGCGTAAAAGCGATATCCTATTGCTCGACAGTTCAATGCGCACTGATTTGTAGCTAAAAAAACAAAAACAAAATGAAATTATCTTTAACATTTTACATAGGTCTAAATACGGAAGAAATAATAAAAATAACTCGTAGAACGCGCACAATCTCAAAATTTAAACGTTATATAATATACTGTATACAGAGACGGGCAGTTATAATCAGTTACGTGGATCACAGTTACAAAAAATCAGTTACTATTGTAACTTAGCGATTATTCAGCTACAACATCTTCGATTATCTGTAAAATGTACAGCTAACTGTTCAAATTTGTTTTAAATTATCTAAATTTCTAAATAAATCCATTATTCCATAGAATAATTGAAAATTGATAAAAACAAGTGTGTTTTTACTAACCAAATTAATTTCAATTTGGGATAAAAAAAAAAAAGAACAAAAAAGAGGAATAATTTTAAATATTAATGAGTTAAAATAATTAGTTGTTTTAACTCATGACTTTTGTATAATTCAATGTATGTTATTGACAAATGTGTATCATAAAATAAATGAAAGGAAGAAATGGTTAGGACATCTCCTTGGGAATAATACATGGGTAACACATGTACAATTGAAGGGAATCCAGGAAGACATATGAAGCAGATTATGTTAGATTTAGGGAAAAGATCACATAAAGAATTAAAGTACTACTATGGATAGAGCGGTGTGGAGGAATATTTCATCTTTAAAGTAATCTACGGATTGTTAAAAAAAAAAAAAATTATATAAATAATTCGTTGTTACTTAGTTAACTGTGACTTGTATCCAGTTACACCATATACGTTGTAACTTATCCATCTCTTATTTCTAATCAACGCGTTTATAGTGGTAAGTTAGATTAAACAGACTTCAAAAGGATCATAAAGTCGTAACATTGATATAACATTTTTAAAAAAAAAAAATGATAATATACACACCGTGATGATACGTCGACCACGTGTATTTGTGGCCGTTAAACTGCTTTTCGTTGAACGATTCGCATTGAACTTCCCGAAAATCAATGTTGTTCGAGCAAATCTGAAAGAAAAATATAAGTAATTTCCGAGCACAATATTGTCCTGCGCACCCTGTACAATGGACGTGGTAGACGAGGCCGAAACCCACTGGGCCAGATACTAAAAAAGCCGACTCCGTACGGGCCGGATTTCATACGCTGTCGGCTCTTTGAATTCGGCCCATTGTCCCGTCACCCCTACAATGTATTACAATATGCACTACAATATATATTCAATATTCGGTTTTCAATATTGTTTTCATTGATGAATGCACGAGCATTCACAACGCAGATATCAAACGGTATTATTTGTATTTATTTATTTAATTTTTTTTTATGTTAGGCGGTATGGTTTGATAATAATAATAATATAATAGGTATTCGTATTGATATCGCGAAGCAGACAATAAAATCGTAAAAAACCTGATCCATATTATCGTACTGCTATTATTATTATCAGCACCGCGTGGTTTATTGGGATATGGCGAAACGCGTTGCTCCCGGCCGGGAGTTTAGCATTCGGGGAGCCGTTTCGGCACCCGAGCCGTTTTTGATCGCTCGATTAAAATTTACCGGCAAATTACTATTTTTTTTATTTTTTTTTTTAACAGCGTATCGCTGCGGCCCCGCTACAGACACGCCCGCGCGAACCCACACGTTCGACCGAGTACTCAACCGTTTAACGAATCGGCGTGCTATTTATTAGGTAGTTGGCCGGACCGCCGAATTTCCGAAACGGATACCCACCGCACCGCGTAAGTCGGTGTCCCTAGTGTAAACCTAAAACGCCTAGCCTAGACGAAAACAGTGGACAAATGTGGCCGAAATGACGGTCCGAATCGTATCCGGCAACGGCGTCGATTGCGCGCCCGGTTTCGAGGTATAATAAATACAGTCACGATATACGTAAACGGTACTGCAATGAGTTTCCGTTACAACGGAAAGTCCCGTTAATAACGAAAGTCGTACGAGTCCCCTGCCGAAAAGCTATTAAAACAATGTGAAACGAATCTCAATATAACGAAATGATTGATTTTTAAAAATCCCCGGTACAACGTACTATGTGTACAGGTTAAATGTATTTACGTATATTCACTTCTAGATGTAATCTAAAGGCAACAGGCGTACAATTTTTATGAAATTACCAAGCCATTAAATTGTCATTATGTGTGACCGTGTAATTCCGCGTCAATCGATTTCGCGACACAATCAGTCGGGTGTATATCTCCACAAAGCTCACGCGTTGGTCATTTTTCGTATTTTACGCTCGTTCTTAGTCCTACAGTGAAAAAAAAGCAATTCTCGTCGGAAGAGAAGAATAACATCATTGTCAACCATTTTGAAGGACCGGGAAAGCATGTTGAAACAACTGACAGACTTCTGTTTTCGCCCCGAGCAGGAAAAGAACGCGTAAGGCACAATTTGAAGAGGTTAATACGGCGGTTTTCAAATGGTATCAAGATGTTCGTTCCAGAAACGTTCCTCCGACCGGTCCTTTAATTCGCGAAAAAGCCTTAGAAAAATATCCAAAGAAAATGCAGGAAGCTATCGAATGGATAGCGGAGCTTGGGATAATATCAGTCAATCAACAATAACTAACTGTTGGAAACATACAACCACAACGAAAGACGCCAATTCGGTTTCAGAAGTGGCCGAATATGATGAATCAAATACGCACGACATCCAACATTCTGAGTTAGAGCAAATTTGGTTCACTGCAAAAAAGAAAACGTCGCTTCCTGTGACGACGTGAATTTAGAAGATCATCTCTTGTCAAGTTTAGAAGTAATGCGAACATTCATTACATCACAAAGTGATGTACCAGACTTCAACTTAACAAACACTCATCAATTACAAATTATTCACTTTCTATTAAAACAGCAAACCTTGTTCAAAAGAAAATTGTCGATTATCTATAATAAAGTTATTTTTTTTTTCGCGAATTATTTATTTATTATTTACAGAATTGTATTTGAATTACATAATGTTTTAAAATTTTTTTTTTTATTCGAATTTTCGAAATTTCCGTTATAACGAAAAAAAAAAAATTCGGTCCCTTGGAGTTCGTTGTAACGGGAACTTACTGTATGGTCGGACCGGCGTACGACAACGGTATCGTCGCTTGGCGCGGACCGAACTACGACCGGGTGCCGAAATCGATCCCAGAACGATTGTATGCTCCCCGGCCGCGCGCTGAAAACTTAACAATCCGACGGGGTGCATTCGAAACGACCTAATTGTAAACCGTATTGTCTCCGGAAAAACGCATTCCTGTGATAATAGCACGCGCGTCCTTCGATAAATGCGCCTGTTCGAAATGACAATCCGGTTAAAAGCGCGCGCCCGCCGTTGTAGGCAGGTAGGCATGAACCGTTTTTGTCGGCGCGCACCGTAATGCCTAATAATAATAATAATACGATACGACGTGAACCGTCCGTGTTTGGATTTTTCAAATACAAGACGCCTGGCTTTTTGTCTGTTTTTCTGTTTTTTTTTTTTTTTAATACTTCTATTATTATTGGATTTCCTTCTATCGGACGTAATAAGTACATATATATATATATATATAATAAAGATTGGCATGTGTCGTATACGTATAAAATAGGGTCGCGTTCGGTTTATAAACGTAGAAAATAAAAATGCCGACAACGGAACGGGCGGCAATGATAATAATATATTGTGTTATATTATATTGAACGACAGACAGTTTTGTCTCGTCGAAATAATATACGCAGCTGAAGTTTTTGGGGGGTTACAACAGAATAATATCGACATCAGAGCATAAATTAAGGACGATAATATAAGTGCGCTTTTCTTTGACGAATACGTCTTTTTGAACGCCCGTCCGGTTCCCCTAAACGAAAAAAAAAAATAAATAAATAAATAGAACCGCTTCGTGTCACTTGTCACGTAACCCATTCCGTGACTGACTATATACAATATGAAATAATAATAACACGGTCAGAAACTCGAAAATTCGTGTTTAGATTGGTTTTTTCTAAACGGCAGAGATGAAAAAAGCCGAACACACATATTATATCGCCACAGACCGCTACAACAGTGATTGTAACTCTATAGGCTGGGTGTTTGAAGGATAGAGTGATTTAGTTTATATACCCAACGATACATAATCGCGATAAATAAAAATAAAAAAAACGATTCTGAGCGGGCTCCGTAAGCTATCTGGTGGTTTTAGTATTATTGCTGTTTTTCCCCCGTCTTGTAGCCGAGATAACCCAGAAATAAACAAACCTAAAACCGATTTATCGACATTTGTAATCATTTTTTTTTTTAATTGCTTCGAAACACTATTAGGTTTTCTAGAAATTGTTTTTCGAATAAATTACGACAGGACGAAAAATCCGCATATTTTGTAGTACGACGCAAATAATTTGAAGCATTTATACTAAATTAGAAAAAAAAAAAAAAAAAGAACCTAGGGGGTGAACTGATAAAAATGTTTCAAGTTAAGTACCGACAGACGGAAATTCCGCATTTTTATGATCATGTACCGGTTTCTCTCAACATATTATCTACACGACCAAAATACCACGCCTGGCATAAAATAGGAGAGGTAAATATGTGACGGAACGATGGTTAGAAAAAAAAAATAAATATTTTTGTTACAATAATAATTTTTATAAAATCTAATCTGCTAATATTTTTATATTGATTTATATCTTTGATTTTTTCTTTTTTGTTTGGGTATGCGCAATTGGTATGGACCTTTTTATTTTCGTTTACACTACTCATAGCAACTTGCTTGGACTTCTTTAAGAACATTTATAAAAATGAAATTATTGGAATGTGCACTGCAGAAGTTATTTTATATGTTGATGGCGACCGGTACGTTTGGTTGAGAGAACCCGGTATATATGTTTAATGCCAAAAATAGTCGCTTAGGGCAACTGGTCAACACTCATTTTTACTAACAGGAAAAATGTTTTCCGAAAACATAATTTAAAAAAACCACACATTTAAGGAAAACTAAAATTGCTTATTCGGTACACTAAGAATCTAAAAAAAACCTTTAACGTATGGATTTAACAGATAATATGTGATAATGTAATATAATATTTTATATTTTTTTTTTATGTTAAATTTATATCGCAGCAAAAAAGTATACGATAAAACAAAATATAACAAACTATTTACTATTTATTATTATATAGAACTATGAATTATGATCGTTCGCTGTAACACATTTAGGTGTAACATAATATGTTAAATTCTAAATGTCAAGTCTTAACACCCTCTTAACCCTCTCGACCCTCTTGAATTTTCTTTAGACACCATCCTACTTGGTTTATTATTTATTTATTTATTTTTTTTTTTTTTTGTCCACACCAATAGTATGTATAACATATTATAGTAAGGGTCAGATTTTAAAAAATTGACCTTTTATTTAATTTTTTGTTTTTCGTAGTAAATATCTTTGCTATTTCACACGGTATTTTGTAGTGTATCTATTCCTATACCTAATTTATGAGATTTCAACAACAACATCAGTATAAATGATTTCCAATCTAACACTAAATTTCTAAAAGTATTGTATATAAATTCTAAAACAGACGTATTTTTTTGTGATAAATGTTCAAACGTTATGTTTAAAAATTTAAACACGATATATGTAATGTATAAAAATTCATCCCAAGTACAATTATAGGGTTTTTTTTTTTTCATTTTTCGAGCAGCATAACGATAAAACATCTAATTAGATAAAAAAAAAATTATGTCTGAAATAATATTATCTTTGTATAAGTATATACAACACCCGGTGCCTAAAATTAACTGAAACGGTGGCCAAATGCGCAATCCTAGTCTAGCCCCTATATAAATATATAATAAAAATAAAAATATATATATTAAAATTTCGAAGTGGTGGAGGGAGGACGTTTGAAAAAATACGAATTAACAATATACCATTAATAGTAATGGTAATAATTATATTTGTAAATGAATAAAAGAAAATTAAAAAACAAATTTCGGGAGTTTCCCCCCACCATGTGATCGCCATTGATTTAAAAAAAAAGATTTTTGTTTTTTGAAAGTATACTATAATATACAATAAAACTGCTTAAGAAGCTCCCGCTTAAGACGCTTTCTCGCATAAGACTCTGTTTTCTGTCGGTGCATAGACATTTCCTATACTAATCAATGTAAAAACTACCTGACAAGACGCTAGGTTTTTCTATATAATATAATCGGATAAGACGCTTATGAAAATAGAAATTTTTCTCGTTTACGTGTACGTATCGTATTTATCGTTTTATTTTATCGTATTATAAGGTTTGCTGTAGTGCAGTTCGTTGGCAAGTATACATACAATCAATTCGTGTTGTGATTTCGTAATGGCTAGTGGTATAAAAAGTAAAACGCTACCGATTTCGGACAGTCAAGATTTTGAAGAAATGCGATGAAGAAAAAAACAAAAGAATATTGCTAATGAATACCTCGTTCCACTTACAGAACTTTGTTGAAAAATAGTCATAACATGGAACAAAGTGGATTGGTAGGTGGTAGCAAACGAGAAAAAGTAAACCCCGGGAAGTGTGAAGGGTTGGGAAATGTTTTATTGGGGGTGATTTCAACAAGCTCGCAGTTTTAATTATCCAATAACTGAAGGTGTTATCGCAGAAATCACTATGGAGATTGTGTTCAAATAATAATAATAAATAACTAAACTCGATATTTTAACCACCTAATTTTTTTGTTTCAATTCTCGCATTATACGATTAACCGCTTTAGACGCCGAGAAAGAGAGATAAATAGAAAGAGAGAGAAATAGAGAGAGAGAAAGAGAGAGAAAGAGAGAGAAAGTGAGAGAGAGAAAGAGAGAGCTGGTCCCATAAATAGCGTCTTAAACGAGTTTTACTGTATATAAGTACTAACGTATTATTATGATTATATTTCGTTCAATGATACAAAAAAAAAACGCCGCCCCTACGCGCGCCATTATATTTTGGACCTCCCCGGCCGCGCGGTGTCAACGAATTCGAAGACGTTTTATCGGCACCCTGACCGTGGTGTTTTGGTATGTACACCCGAGTATACCGCACACGAATATATACGGGCACACGACAACAACAATGACCGGCCACATCCCGTACGTGTATAATAAAAATTATAATGTGCATGTATACCTACCGATAATATTATTATCCTAAGCCCGTTTTGTCCGGTGATTAAAGCCCTCCTACTGTTTCACCCGCGAGGTCAATATGAATATATATATATATACGAAAATACGTTTGATTTATTATATTGTCGTGTGGAGTGCCCTGTTGCTCGTCGCGCGCACGGATATGCGCCAAACGTGTTTATTATTACCAGACAAACGCTTTATAGTAATACCGTACACACACACACACCATACAGGGTGTCTTGCAATGTGTCACGGATAACTCGGTCGGATTTTCTTTTGGGGCGACCGTGCACGTTTAGAGGAAAATAATATTAAACATTACTGCCGCCGCCGCCGATTTCTATAATAGATATTGTTCGAAACATTGCAATTTAACGTGCATATATACACGCCCGACGAAATTGTTTCTTATAGCTACGCAATGAAACCGTTTTAATTGCCAGTGTAAAGGGCGTGCAATTAAATGTATTCAACAGGGAACTCCCATTGGGGAATCGCAATCGTAAAATACAATGGTGTAATTAAACTGTTTTCCAATGTTAACTACTATTTCTTTAAAATAAGCCCGTTTTCCTCCACCTTTTTTTTTTTTTAGAAATTAACGACGGCTATCGCTGGGATACTATTCACAGGATATTTCGTGTAAGATACATTCAATTTTTTAGAATAATATCCTTAAAGTAATTTTAATGGCTATTTTGAAAATTTTGAACAGTGAAAAAGTAAAAACTTATTTACATTTTTTTTTTCCCCCGACGGTTAATGGATGAATATACAAATGTCATTTATTTTCTCTTTACATTTGCTCCACTTAAAGAAAACCCGGTTAAAAACAACAAACGATTTAAATATGAACAGAGTAAAACATCGTAGGGCACCCTGTATATGTATAGAGGTACCTATGATGTGCATATCGATACACGGTAACAAGCCGGCGATTGGTGATTGTAAAGGTTATCGTGTGGTACTTATTGAAAGTCAACATTATAGGTATACGCATGTTGTATTGTTACCGTATAATTATTATTTTTTTCTTCTTCTAATAATATATTACTCGCGTTTTTTATTTTTTTTCGCCTCACCAATAATTACAATCGACCGTATGTATAGAGGAGTCGTCACTTGTATAAGTCGTAACTTTGTACATACTACTGCCACCGCCGTATAAAAACACCCGGTTATTAATTTAATAAGAGAGATAAGGTTATAAATAAAATCATTTATTTATTTATTTTTTTTTTTATTATTATGATCGACCGCTTTCCACTCACCTGTTTGTTACAAACGTGATATCTGGTCTCCTCGGCGGGCCCTCGGCATTTGACGTCCGCGTCCGACACTCGTTTCAGGCGTTGTCTCTTGTAAAACACATTCCTGCAAAGTATTTATATATAAATATATAGAAACAAAAAAAAAAATGTATAATAATACGATATGACACCGTTCGTTTTTTTTTTTTTTTTTTTTTTTTTTAAATCAGACGGTTTCGACGTTTCCAAACGACCGAAACCGCTGTAAATTATACATTTATAAATCAATTTTTCTTTTTTTTTTTTTATTACACTCACTATTATAATATATATATATATACATAAATAGGTATACCTATTATAATTGAAAACGAACGTCAACACGGTTGTAACACGAAAGTATTGTAATAAAAAATAAAAAAAAAACCCATAATATAAGGGGGTACCTATAGTATTATATTTCACGATATTTACTACATAAAAAAAAAAAAAAAAAAAACCAGATTTCATATTTTTTTATAATAATAATATTATACACGTAGTATACTCGAGGATATCTATATATAAATATATTTTTTAATATTAAATTTTACGATTTATGATAAATAAATGATTTATCCGTACAATGCACGAGATATAAAAAAACACGAAATTTAATTTTCTCACACATCAGTTCCGTCTATATCAATCGTTATTATAATAAATAGACGCATTCGAATACAAATAACAAAAACGTAATTATATAGTTTTAGCAAAAAGCGTAATAATTTGTCGAAGTATTATTATTATAATGATGTTGATATTCGATCGTACTAATAAAGCACGGAAATACGAAATAAATATAAATTATTTAACGGACGTTGAAACACAAATCTCTTTTCCCTCGTCCGGTGCATGCAAACGTGTACAATAATAAATAATTGCTTAAATTAAAAGAAGAAGAAGAAAAAAAAATTTTAAATTACATAATATAATAAATAAAAACATAAACGGAACTTTTACCCGAAAATTGTTAAAATACGAGTGCCATAAAATGTTATCTTTTTTTTTCGCGGCTATTTTGTATGTTTTTAAAACTACATTATATTTAAATATCTTTCAAAAAAAAAACAATTTACCGCGTATATGTTAAATGTCCCACAATAAAGATTCGGTGGCTGTCGAATAATTTATGTCATAGGGGAGAGGGGATAAGGCTGATTTTTTAAGTACTATTGTTATTTACATACATTTTTTTTGAAATATATAAATAATAATATAATATACATTATAAACTATTGAAAGTAAATGTAGTCACGGGAAGGGGAGGGTGATATATACCCTAGATTTCCCCTGTAAAGATTTCAAGATTGGAGAATTTATCTTGCTCAAAAAAAAATATACTCACATTCAAACGGATATAAAATATTTTAACAAAAAAAAAAAAAAAAAATCTATAACGGGTGTTGTATTTATGTATAATATATATAATCTTGACAGTGATATATTTAAATTTAATATCCGCTAAGTAGGAGGTCAAACTTCTTCCCAGATTCCGTATATACGACATTGATACGTCTATAACATTATGAAATATCGAGAAAATATCAGATATAAAATATTAAACCGGGTTTGAGATGCAATTTTAACAAAAAAACGACATGGCGCCTGACGCCAATCTCATTCACAATATCCATCTCATTTATGGTATATAATATTATTATATAACCGAATGCATTAACGGATTGATTCGGGGAGCTGAATAAAATATAAAAACGATGGCTTTTATAATAATATACAAACGAAAACGAACAAAACGTTTTTTTTTTTTGAAATAGCTATTTTATCTTTGCTCGGCCGTTGCCCGCTCGTATATAATATACATTATTATAATTGCCAAGTACCGACTTTTAAAAACTAATTTTTTAGAGAGAGTGTTGTATATTTATTTCTTTTTTTTCTTTTTACAACAACAATATCACCGGACGATTTTCGGAGGTCATTACTCGGATAACGCCGGGCCACGGTCGGATGTGGGACCGTTTTTTGTTTTAAGTGGTGCGCAGTATTAAAATGAAAAAATCGTATGGTTTTACAGAACGAAAATAGAACGGAGGAAAAAATTAAAAAAAACTATAAGGCGGATTTAAAAGTATTGCCCGTATTTAGGGTGTATCACGTGTCGTGATATACGCGCGCGTATTAACGACAGTAATGTCGGGGGGTTCCAGGCTACAGTTTATTTTTTTATTCATCTCTAACCAGCACATAAACGATCAATTACGGAGGTGTATCGTCTCGATATTACAATATAATAATATAAATGCCGTACGTATAATAAGTGGCCGGAAAAATGGTAAACATAAAATAAAATTAGTTCAAGACAGCACTCAATGGGGCTGGCTTATGTGGGTTTTATTATTATTATTATTATTTTTTATGTATACGTATACGCATTACAACACCTTAAAATCCAGTTATAACATCATGCTAACAATCATATTAATGTGCGGATGTAGCAATACGACTACATAAAAAAAAACCCCCACCAAAACAAAATTACCATCGAATTGTCTTTCCCCCTCCCCCGTCTGTTAACTAGTTTTCGACCAGAAATCATGATTCAATAATCAGCATCGGAGGTGGTGATATCGAATGTTGTCTTTTTTTTCTTTTCTTTTTTTTTTTTGATTTTTTTTTCCGCGTAGTTTTCTTAACAACGGGTAAAAACGAGAATATTTACGTAATAACGGTATCTCTGTTAATTTCGATAATTGTAATTTATTTGTTGGTTACAATGTTCAGTTTAAATTTATCACAAACATATTTTAACCGAATTCCGCTCAGAACCATTTTCCGTTCGATATAGGTAATCGTTGCATAAAATATATATAAACTAAATTTCCCTTTATAACCTACCTTTTCCCAATTGCCCACCCACAACAGTGACCTGCTTATTTATTAGGCCAACAAATTTACCATATTAAAATATTTAAATACTACTATGCAAATTCGTATAGCTATTGGTGTATAATTTATATCGATTACATTTTTCTTTTTTTTTTTGTTCATCAATTACTTTTGTATATCCGTAGATTTCTGTATACATTTTCTTGTTTGCTTGGTGACGCCCAGACCGCACGACGTCGAACAAGGCGTCCACGATGACCACGCAGACCATTCTCCCCAATCTTTCGTGTCGTTGGATTTCCACGAATAATTCGTATTGAATCCGGTGATATTATCATTGCCGAAAATCTATTTTAGAAAAAAAAAAAATATCAACTTACAAATATCGAACTTTTTGTTTATTTGTTCAAAGATGGAAACTAAAGATTTAAATATTAAACATTTAATAGCTACGAACAATAATTGTATTGTTCGACGACAATTAAGAATTAACTTGAATATTGAATTCGGGTGATCAGACGGGAATCATTACGGGTTACAGTTTGAATAGCATTTTAATGATTGACGAATGAAATATTTTAAATATTTATTTGCTTATATTATATTGTCAGATGAATGAAACTTAAAAAAATCAAATTAATAATTTCGGATACATTTAGAAACTTTTTCAAATTTCCATACGCAGTCCAAAATTTACCGTCATCTACGCGAATAAATAAAAATTGACAAGTTTTTGGTTATTTCACGTAATATACATTTTGAGAAACTGTTAGGAAAATCAAAAACCAATCACTATATAAGTACATACACGCACTATAGATCAACACTTCGACCGGATAATAAGGAAAGTCGAAGAGGTAGAAAATGTTAAGTATATTTTAATTTATCGATTGATTTTCAAAAGCGCATAAAGAAAATACACACTTGTAGAGCTATTATTATCCTCCGCTCCACTCGTAGTATATTACAAAAATCGAAATAATGTGTGTGTGTTTTTTTTTATACGCCTAAATAAAAATTATCGTTATTATTAATAAACAAATAAATTTTATTGAGACGTTAAAAAAATATGAATAAATAAGGGTTAATCGAATATTAACCCGCCTCTGGTCTAACGTTTCGTAATATAATATACAGGGTTGTTTTTCAAATGTAATCCAGCAATTTTCGAGAAGGATTTTGAATAGATTTTCATTACTGTTTTTTTCTATCATTATGTAATTGTTTACTAACACTGTATTCAAACGTTCACCACTACTCCTCGAATATTAAAAAATGAGTTGAAAAACCGAATGCCTAAAAATCACCTGGTATTAGTATAGTTACGCGCCGTGTAATGTTACAATACAATCGTAGTACTCGTCCCATAACATTATAATAGTTGTTATCTAATTTAAATCATTCAAAAACCAATTAAATCGTCATCGCTGGCCAAGCCCGACGGACGCGCTGATGAAGAGTACAAACGATAAATTTACTCGTATTTTATACCGTCCGCGCGGTACGACTGGTTTTTATTATTATTATTACTATTATATTTGTAAGTGTGTGCACGCGATTAAATAGACTGGAAAACACAACGAAAAAAAATGCGACTTTTTTTTTTTTTTTTTTTTCCCCGATACCGACGTTAATTAGAGATGATAAACATATTGATTAGTTCCAATCGACCGTAAACAACCGTACACGCAGAGTGGATTATTGCGGTGAACACACCACACGAAGACACAGAATATCGTACGTGGGCGTTTACATTATTATATTAATGCGTACGAACGCCGAGGCTCTGCACGGTCCAACGATCTGTCGCCTAACGAATACCGTCGTAACATATTATTACTATTATTTTTATTATTTTTATTATTGTTATTATTATTATTGTTGTTATTACAGTCGACGAGGGGCGCCTAAAATCTCCGAGACCGTGTTATACTTTATATTATTATTTGTTGGTGGCGAAACAAATTTATATATATAAAAAAAAACAAACGCGGAATAAAAATAATGCGATAAAAAGAAAAAGAAACTATTATTATTATTATTATTATTATTATTATATGACACTGTAAAACAGTTTAGGCGAGAGAAACAACAGTAGGATTTCTTATATTAACGAGATGTCAGCGCGAGGGTTTTTTTTTTTTTTTTTCCAACACGAAAAATCGTCGAATCTCGACATTATGTTCTATAGTATGGGTTTTGCTGATGAAAAAACAACATACGACGAAAATTAATGTACACAAATTTATCTAGTAATAAATAACATTTATATTCGGTTAAATATTAATTTATAAAAATGTAACTGGAGTATTTTTTTTTTTTTTTTAATAATAATTGTAACAAAAAGGCCACTTTTTAAACGCGTACAACCTAACCATTTTATTCAAGTAAATTGAAAATTATTACTTGCGTCAAACAGCTGATAACGATGCGGTTGATATAAATTTTTACTTTGAAGAGTACGTTTTTATTATTATTATTATTATTTGTTTTAACAAATTTCACAATTACGCGATAAAATACATACTTGTGACAAGAACCCGGGATGGTTTTTTTTTTTAAATTTTTTAAATTTATACGAAAGCGACTTAGCGTATTTTCGAGTCGATTAATGTGGATTTGTACGAACGATTTCGATAGAATCGCCTTCTAAACACCTTCTTAACCACTTGATCGGTATGATGTGACCTCGTCTTAAATTGTCCGCGTGCGTGTGCGAAGTGTCATCAGATGGAGTCGGTTGCGGGTCAACGATCAACATGATATAGTATTGTACTCGGACATTCTGAACACTTCCTGCGGTATAAATATTTATACGGATCTCGCAATAAAATATGATTAATGAAATATGGAAAACGTACACGCCGGGCAGGTGCGCACACGCGTATACTGCGATCGGGGCGCATCTTTTCGAGTACACCGAAATCGGAGAACAATGGACGCCAAATCATGCACAAAACGATGATCGAATAAAAAACAATGAATTCGGTGACAGAAATCGTACGGTATCGGCGTGTCTGTAATATTTTTGAACGCCGGTTCGGTAGATTTCAATATTACCTCTCGGTTCTCTGGCGCCGTGTACGGCGTTATGGCGCGAGGAGAGGTGGGTACCTTTATCGATATTATGCAAATTTTTTGAATTTCAATCATAGTTTATATGTAAAATAATAATACGTTGTAGTGGGATAACAATACAACATTTCGATTATGGCGTATACTTTTATATTATAGATGGAATAGAATTTAATTGTTAATAACCCTTATTAATAAAAATAAAAAAAAATGAAATAAAGCACTTAAATATAGTTCGTTTTTATATAGTACGCGATCAATTATAAAAATGTTCTTTGAAAAAAATAATATTTACAACTATTTACTCTAGGGAAATTTTAACGTACATTTTTTGTATTTTTTTATGTATTTATAAAATAAAAAATATCTTTGAATAAAAATTAATTTAATTTCAACCGTTAAAATAAAATATAGCGTAACACTAATAACGGACGACGGTTGTTGTTGTTGTTTTTTTTTTTTTATGTAAATCTGTATACATTAAACGAATATTTTGCACGTATATTGTAATACTATCTAATATGTTGAACAAGTCGTGTTACGTGTCACACTGTGTGTGCATTGCATACGAACGAAAATGTCACCGAAAAATATAGTTTTTGTAGTTGAATCTGATTGCTCGTTTGAAAATTTACATGTATTATAAATAATAATAAAAAAAAAAAAAATCATGTATTTTAGTTTTTTTAACAAACCATTTCTAAAAAAAAAAAAAAATACCATATATATATATATATATATATATATTTTCGAATAGTGTACAAATATGCAAATGTTAACATTATTATTACGATTCAATTTTTTTTTTTTTAATTTTTTATCTAAATATATATATTATTATATAACAGTATAGACTGCGGGTGGAAACATTGAGTAAAAAAATCGCATACATTATCGCACCAACGTCTGTATCGACCACTATAATAATAATAATATGACACACGCCCTTCGCGCGGACAGCGTATGTTTTTTTTAATTGTATCGAAAATAGATGTGTCGGCCGGCGAAGTGAAATTTGATAGATTAAAAAGAAAAATGCTCCGTTATAAATGGAATCATAAGCGGACCCGTCAACATTGACAAACTACCAGTCACGGCTCACCGGATTGACAATATATATAATCGGGACGACAAAAAAAAAAAAAAAAATTAAAAAAAAAAAAAAAAACAACATTGGATCCGGTCCAACCTTTTAATACGAAATCATTCCGCCCGAATAGCAGAGCATAATATACGGTCGCGATCCACGACTCTCTATCTCGACGAGTCGGATCATTTCAACTATGCGTATATTCTGTAATAAACCGAATTCCGTTTTGGCCACGAACACCCGTGTACCGCAAATATTACATTAAAATAATAAATAAAATACTCGTCTATAGATATCTAAATAATTCGAATCTACTTGTACCTTAGAACTACGAAAACAACTAAGGTTTTTTTATCAATAAGTATTGTTTTTTTTTTTTTGCTTTTTTATATGAAATGTAAAATCTATACCTCAAAGGCAC
The DNA here is from genome assembly GCA_956483605.1 of Tuberolachnus salignus. NCBI lineage: Eukaryota > Metazoa > Arthropoda > Insecta > Hemiptera > Aphididae > Tuberolachnus > Tuberolachnus salignus. The sequence continues at coordinate 360,399 of OY101434.1, forward strand.
AGTAAGTAAATATGAAATGCGAAAGAATTTCTATACAAAGTGATTGGGGATACAAAGTTCACAAAAACACAAACGTTCATAGAAGAAATACTGAACAGTTTAAAGATAGCTGCCGCCAATTAGTGACACTCTCACAAAAATAATTCAACTACTATAACGCTGTTATATACCTGTAATCGATTTTTTTTATATCGAAGAAAGAATAAAAATCTATGATACTTATATTACTGTTCTGAACTAGCGCCTACTTTTTTCTTTTTTATTTTTTACTAAAATTCGTATAACACATTTTTTTTGGGGTATATTGAGATGATACAGAGACGCCCCACATCTCGCCCCCCCCAGGCTATGCCCTCTTACACCCCTTTTATACTACTTCCATACTATTATAACTAAAAAAAAAACTATTGCCTAAAATTAATTTAACAATTAATTCAACAATTTAAAATTTTTTTTTTTATAAAAAATACACTCTGTATAGGGGTTTATTAAAAAAAAAACATAAAGCTTGCACTGAACTATAAATAAGCGGGCAAAAAAAAAAAAAATTATCCACATAAATCCTAATAAAATCTCGAAATGTAAAATAGCCAATTTTTTTTTTTAACTGTACCACGTCCGGAATGGTTCACAATATAAATATTCGATGTTCGGGTATTTTCATATATTTTTAACTAAAAATATTCGTTAAAGTAACGAATATAAATAAAAAACGGCCGACCGTTGTCGATATTTCTGGTAGAAAAGTTGTTCGCAAACGAAAGAAAAAAAAAACTCGCATCATAGTAAAACCATTCCTCATTCCTCGCTACGCGTTACGCGCTCAAACCGAAATATTTAAATATTCTGTCAACGTATGGAAATGTGCCTATATCGGGAACGATATGAAACAAAAAAAATTGGTATTTATTTTTTAACGAAAACATGAAAATATTGTCGTATATATAATACAATCTATACGTACACAACCGGACCGCCAGCGGTGAACCCGATTGGTCTGAAATATATGTACCCGGGTACCCTATAGAGAGAACTCTGGTCCGAAATGTAATATCTGTATAAAGTATGTATATACGGTCCGTCTGATCCTCGGACGATGCCGCGTTTCGGTAAAAAAAATAAAAAAAAAAAAAAAAGTAAATGTCGACTTGTCCAAAGAGCGTTATCGAGACGGAATAATAAACCTAGCAGCTGTACTATACTATAATAAATATATATATATATATATGTGTGTGTGTGTATGACGACGTTACCGTCACCCACGTGCTAAGCGTATCTTAATAACTGACGGTAATGAAGAAATTATTTAAAAAGAAAAGACAGGGGAAAAAAAAAAATGAAAAAATAAAAACCAACAAAAATCTATACGCCCGCAGCGCGAAACCCGTAACCGGCCGAGCTGACGACGGTTAAATTAGCTTTCCGTCGCGGTATAAATCATCCGTACACGATTCGGACCAACGTAAACAAATCGTGTGCGCGCCCGTGTGTACACATTTGATTTCCAATCGTATATTATAATATTTGTTCGTCTTTCCAAAACACATAATAAAGTAATAATAATAATATTTTAATACCCGACAATCGCATAACGAGCAGCGCGCGTGAAGATATTTTAATAACACGACAGCGAGCAGTTCCAATATTACCAGAGTTACGTCACAATAATTATACAGTGCGCCCACAAAATACATTAAATATCCGGGTTTTCCAAGCGACCCGCGTACATATTTTCAAAATGAAAAACAAAAAAAAAATAAACCGTCGACCAAAATTACCCGATATATTACCCCATTATATTTAGATTTTTTTTTTTTTTTTTTATACGTTCCCCTGGATTATCCCTCGGGTATACCCAAACTCGACCCGCATCGTCGTGTAGTCGACGTATTTGGCGTTGTGATTCGTTGGTACGGTTCATTGATATCACCCCCCCCCCTCCCGGATATCGGAGATTTCAGCCTTCACAAAAACTCACAGAGAAAAAAAAATATCACAAAGTATTAAGTCTGATAACCTCTACCAACGGTGGGGGCAAAAGTTCGATAAAAAGTCTACGAGCACCTAATCGGCCAATCCACAGCTGAAGCAAGTTTTCGTTTAACGACATACGTTTAAGGTACCGTTTTCGATGCTGGCGACGGGGAGGTTAGGTCTTATTGGAATATGGGCAATTTTCTGGATGGCTTTGAAATATTATTACGCCATTATTGGCCATTTTACTCAGGACAAAAATTGCCGGTGACTGCCACAAAAAAAAAAAAAAAAATGGGCCAAAAACTGACGAAAAACATTCACCGTGGACATTTATGAATTAATATTGTTTAAAAAAAAAAAAAAAAAATACTTTAGATATAATGTAGCTAAAAGGCATTTCGAAAAATTATTATCATTTTTTTTTTTTTTTTAGTTTTGAAATCCCGGACGTTCTTTTGCGAGCACCCTGTATTTATAAATATTATGCGATTGAATATAAAAAAGTTGTAAATAATACGACTGGGTTTACATTGCGTGTCTCTGCACGATTACCGGCGCGCGATACTACCGTTTTGACGTTAATCGTTTACGAAACTAATCAAATTATTCGAAAAACCGTGACAAATTGAATCGGCATACCACCTATACTATGGAATCCTACGTATAATAAACCTACGGACCGGGCAAAAAAAAAAAAAAAAAAAAATAATAAATAAATAGGTAACCGCATCGGTTCATTTGCATAATTAATATATTACATTATAATATGCTAAACGCGAGTTATATGCACGTCATAATGTCATATTCAGCAGCATTGCATTCCGGCTACTGAATACTGGATACAGTATAGAAATTTGTTCGATTGTTCGTGGATTTGATCGCCTCTACACTGCGTAGGTATATTATAATATTACTAAAAAAATACGTTCAGACGATAAGATTTTTTTTTTTTTTTGTTGTTTATCGGATTCGAACCGAATAATAGTTTCGACCGCAGAATTACGACAAGAACGAATATTATAATATATATTTTTTATGGACCGCTAAATATAGTATATATATATATATATTATTATAATACGAGTTACATTATTTCTTTGCAAACAATGTTTCGATAGTTTTCCCAAAGGTTTATATATATTTTTTTTTACAATCCAATATTGACTGCATAAATACAATCATATTATTGGCATTACTAAGCGTTTCGTTTTTCCCTTAGGATCGTTCTTCCTTCCATTTTTTTATTTTTTTTTTGCTACATAGGAAAACATGCCAAGTGAGATGGAAATCCGTTTCATAACAATAGTAATGAAAATACAAAATTGAACAGTGCATGTTTTTGCATATTTTGGCATATAGTCAATTTTTGAAGTTGTTAGCGCATATTTCGTATATATTGAACAAATTATTGTTTCTTATTTGCTTTCCCAAACACGTTTCCAAAATCTTAGTGTTCGTTTGGGTTTATTTTTATTATTGTATTACTGTATGCGTTTTAGGAGGACCACGAAAACCACAAATTTCTGGTGATTCCTATGGGATTTTGTAGTGATAACCTACATCAAAAGAGAAGTTTATATTATTTTTTCGGTCTTCATATTTCTATTTACATCTCATGTTCCAATATTATTTTCTACAATTTATGGTATACTCAGTGATGTATTTATGGTGGTGTTGGAGGGTTGCACCCCCACCCAACCTTCAGAGAATGTTTGAAGACATCAAATTTTAAACATGTCAATAATATAATTGTAGTTGGTTTATTTTGTAAATTATAATGAAGAAAAAAGATAATATTTTAACATTTAATTGAAGTATTTGTTCGATTTCATTCATTTGTTTTTTTATAAAACTATTTATAAACTTCTAATAAAACCAGTGTACGATAATATTGGTGTTTTCGACTATGCAAATCGAAATATGGACTATTGTTGAATTAGTCATTTTAATTTTATTATTAATTTTTAAATGTTTTTCTGATTATCTACTACTAATTTTTGAGACCATTCACTATTGGTCATTGCCTCATTGGATCTTTATCATTATTACTACTATTATTTTTTCTATCGGCTGTCTTTCTTGATTATCCAATTTTACCTGTGTATAATTTTACCATGCTATCTATTCATTGAAGTTTAGATAATCAGACCGTTGAAGTTATTGATGAATTGACAAATAAAAAAAGAAAACTAGAGTTTATAATATAATTTGTAGTTCTTTAATTTGAATTCTTAAATAATAATTAGTTAATATAAAAACAGATTAGAATTTATTTTAAGATATTACACATCGTCGATGATGTAAACAATTCGTGAAAAGTCATTTTTAATCCGTGATGAAAAAACAAATTATGTTGGATTGATATCGAAAGAATTTGTGTAATTATATCAATCATATTTAATAAAAAAAATTTAAATAAACGGATATATACATTATAAAACGAGTTTAACGATATTGCATTTAAAACAAAAATTAGTCTTATTACGGTTGTAATATTATTCAAAATAAATTGTTTTTTTTTTTTTTAATCAGCTATAATAGGATTACAGATATCCAGTTTTACCTTTTTGGTGCTAAACCAAACGGAAGCAATTATTGGTTTTGATGTTATTGTCAAATAAATTATATGCTTAAATTTAATATAATATTATGAATACTCTATCAAAATTCATTTCAATAACTAGCCAACAAAATAAATAAATATTTTCTTCGTTTATCTCAACCTATACGCACGTATGTGAGTTTTTTCGGAGTCCTGTTCGAGAGCTCAATATTTCGATAAATCGTCTACCCAAGTACCCAGCAACTTTATTTTTGTATAGCGTAATGATTTATAATAGGCATCGAAGTTTTTTTTTTGAAAATTGGTACCTATACAGATAAAATTAACATAACTAATATGCCTGTATTACAATATTACACTATGAACTTCATACATACGTACTAAAAATGTATGAATATATAAATATTCATATCTATATTAAAATAACTAAAAAATACCCTACTAAAAATTAATGAATATATAGAAATGTAACTTTCTACTGCAACATTCAAGGTCACGACATTCGTAGTGTATAGTTTAATGTACTATTTACTTCGATTACTTATTTATCTTAAGACTGAGCAGAAGATGCTATTATTCAAATGCAATGACTTTCTAATGAGTGGTTTTAATGCCAAGCCGAAGTTATCACTAGTTTGACAATCCATTGACTCCGCGTAGTGTGTCTGTTTTCGTTCCATTGGTAAATATTGCATAAGCATTATTTCTTTTCTCATTCAATATTACACACCCGTGGTTGTGTGGTGGTTAATTATTATTATTTATTTATTTATTTAATTTTTTTTTTTTTTTTTGTAGTTATTTACTATGTTTATTAACCGCGTACGAGAAGAGAATCATAAACATGTAATTTCAAATACCTACAATATCAAAAACCTTCGAAAACGCCTCCCCCTAATTTGATTGTTTTGTGTGCCTACCTATAATATAGTGAAACGTGTTTATTATGACGTGCCTACACCGTGCATATTCCGTAATACTATAAAACTATAAAACCATAGCAATTATACCATAAACAGTATTCCTAGTTTCTATATACAACTATAATGGCCGACTATTATATACGGAAAACGATCCGTGCACGTGCGTTAAACAAAGTAATATTCCGTTTCATATTCAGGATGTTCATTTTTTGCTTTCGTGTATTATTTACATATTTCTTTGTGTATATAATATAATATAAATGTAATTGTTGTTACCGATATTTAAAATAGGTAATTGATGTTTGTAGGGTAACTGGCGTAACTGGGTAAAAAAACTCTGGTGGGGGGAGGGGTAGGGGCAAAATAATTTATTCACCAAATCACCAGAGATGGTGTAAATATATTTTTATTCTATGTACACAAATAATCAAAGATTATAATTTAATGACTTAATCCCTTGATTAAATAAAACTTAATAAATAAACGAAAGAATACATCATTATTTTAATGTTAGTTTTCTTAATTTTGTAATGCGATAACGTTTAACAATACGTAAACATATCCTAAAACAGGAGAAACGTGATATATATATAAACGTTTTTTAATGAAATACTTTGAGAAAAAAAAATATATTTTTGTCTTATAAATATAAAAAGTAATTGATGATTGACCTTTCATTCTTTCTTTATTTTAGACGTTTCAGAGATATGTACTGCTGTCATACCTGGGGGGAGGCAAAATTATAACTTTACCCCCCCCCTGGAAAAAAAATTCAGAGGGGCAAGAACCCCCCCCCTATCTCTTCCCAAACAATTACGTCACGGGGCAGGTATAACTTTGAACCCCGCCGATACGATAATTGTACGCACAAAACTGTAGTAAGTAATAAAATAACTACTATTTTGAACTAAACTATGTAATTATTATTTTAAAATATCTATAGTTTTTTTTTTTTTGAAAATGTTAATTTAATAGACAAATAGTATAATTATTGTATTGTTCGACATGATGTCAAAAATAAATGTGTTTTTTTTATATACTTATATATATAGAGAGGAATAATAAGCGGTTATACTTACAGCTATTAATCCTGACTGGATCGGACGTCTTTCGGAACTAGTTGATCCCGCAAGATTATGGGCTTCGGTCGAGATTATCGGCGTTATAATTAATAACCTGCAACATAATATACTTTAACGGTAAATACAAATCGCAATAGAAATAACAATATATATATATATATATACATACATCGATTTGGAACAATTTTATATTACAGGTATATAGCTCGAATGTTAACCAATTCGATTTATAATGTAAAAAATAAAAAATATGTAAATGTATATTCACAGTAGTGAAACAATGTATATAATGTATATGTAATAGTTTCAATATTTCATTGGAAAATAACATGAAATATACATTTTTATGGATATTCGAGATGATTATAATAATATATATAAAAACAGGGCTCGAAACTTTATGCATTTGAATTTTTGTTATTTTAGTTACGTGTTAAAAATCGGATCCGATACAAATTTGTTGTATTATACATACATACATACATACATACAATCAAAATACATACATTTATGTGGCATATTTTACTACATTTATGCATATTCGCATAATTAAAAATATTATAAACACATTAATGCATATTACTATGTTTTTAAACCACCAACAAAGAAAAATGTCGTCGCCTTGTCTATATTTCGAACAACACTGCCGAGTATTGATTTGTTATGGATCGGTCCAGTCTTATCTAACATTTGTTTTTAGTTTTTATCAAGAGCTGTGCCATTGTTGCCGTCACACACCGCCGAGATGTGAAAATAATTTTTGTTTTTAATAATAATTCATTTTTGACGTTTATTCCCATATAAATGGACATTTTATAAAAAAAAAAAATTAATAATTGCATATTAGTAATCATTAATACTGCATATTTAAGCTTTTTTTTTTTTTAGTGCATTACGTATGCATATACTCTATTGTTTTTTAGTACATAAAGTCCCGAGCCCCGGACATAATTAATTGATAATATTATACAACTGTACATGGCAACTGCCCCGGGTGGTACGGTACGAGTCGCGTGTTTTTTAGCGTACACCACATGTCCACCGCCAACGCTACACTAAAGTCGTCGTGAATAACCTCCGCTCTCTAGAAATTAGCAAAAAACAAAAAAAAAACCAACCAATAGATCATTTTAATAAATTCGTATTGTGTCACGAGTAATAAATAACATATAGGTAGGTACTAGGTACCGCCATCGTGCGATCCTAACCGTTTATTATAATATTTTTAGACAAAACGCACGTCCTGTCATCGACAACGGCAAAAATTACGATTGTATTTTAAGTTGGGATATATTATTATACATAGACGAATTGCAATTTGTCAACGTCTATTGTTAGTGTATACACCGACCATTTACACACAAATACACACAATAAAATATATCATAAAATATATAATTTGTTTTGACACTTTATTATAATATTATAATTTTATATATATTATAAACCTGCATCTCATTAGGATGTCCGAGAGTAACACACCGGACAAAAGTTAATGAAAAAAAAAATTTGATTTCAAATACAGCAAAAGGGAAAGAATAGAAGAAAAAAAAAACCGAAACGCCCACTGTCGCCGAAATAATTACGATTGTAAATTCACACGCAAAGTAACAATTTTTCACCAGTACGATTTATAGATTTTTATTTATTCTGGCCACTGGCACTACGAGAAAAAAAAATAATAAAATAAAAGGTATTACGAAGGCGGTTTATATACAGACGCCCACGTGAGACTTCTATGGGTTGCCCATATCTTTTAGATAGTAATAGTAGTAGTATTAGGTATTATATTCTCAACTGCTACTTGTCCAGTTATTAACAATCTAGTCCTGTCAAACATTGTTTATAATCAAAACCAAAAAAAAGATATTTATTATTAAATACATTATATATTGAGATTTATTATTATAGTGTTTTGTTTATCGGCTAGATTATTACCATTATTTCAAAACTAGAAAACACAAAATATTATGTATGTTGTAAACTTGTAGTTTATATCCATAGTTGTTATTTAGTTACTTTGAGAATATCTTTCTTTTTTTTTTTTTTCAGATTTGTAAAATAATAATAATGTTATCCTGATAAATAAGAAAAAGTGAAAATATATAATATAGGTAGTGCATTTGCAATTAACAATAAACAATTTGTCACTTAAATCTTGTAAAAATATCATATCTTAACCAACATAATGTTAAAACAAAAAATTTAACCAACAGAAGTATTAATCTTGGTAATAATGAAATATTAATTGAAATTAATAACTATAATAAGTATAGGTATATATATATATATATATATATTAGAAATTTATTAAGTGTACTCCAAATAAAAAATGATATTAATAAGAATGCCTTGATTTACATTATAATTTAATTAATTTAATTTAGCAGTAAAAAAAAAAAGAAGAAAATTAAAATAAGTTAATTTATGCGTTTGTATAGTTTTATTCAAAGTTTTAATTAAGTAACAAAAAAAAAAAAAAAACCACTTTTATATGCCATCATGAATTTTACCAATATTTATATAAATCATAATAAACCTATGGCATAATATTTTAAACAAAGCCAATTACATTTTATATACATTGACTATCAACCTTGGGCAGTAAAATTACGCGCTACAGTAATTTCTGTACTTTACTGTAACAAAAATCAAAATTACGTAATGTAATCACGGTTTTTTTTTTATTTTTTTTTTTTTTTACAAGTAATGATAATGTAACTTTGTTACTTATTAACGGTAACTTTGACAATAGTAATGAGCTACATTAATAAATACGAATTATCTGTTTTTTTTTAATAATAATATGACAAGTATTAGTATAGGTTACTGTTAAAAGTCAACCGACTATGTTTTGCAATATCAACAAAATTAATTTAAAAAAAAAAAAACCAAAAATATTTTACAAATTATTACTCAAGAAAATAACAACAAAATAAATGTTAGAACTGAGTGACACATACTTCGTGGATGAGCCACTGTTGTAGGTGAAAAAGTAGAATTCAATTTATATCTGTACGCAACGATAAATCATTGCTATCGAAAAACGATTCTGAGCAAAGTTCGGTTAATCATGTTTTGAAATGCCGTAACTTTTACGATTATCATCAAAATGTACACTTGACAACGCTTAGAAAACATAATTGTTACATTACCCTCAAAATGTTTCTTTTCGCCTCACTTGGCAGGTAAATAGAATTATATTTCCGGGACTTTTCGCACCATCAAATCAAATATAAAAAACACCATTTGACATTATTGAATCGAAATTCAAAAAAAAAAAAAAACCAACAAAATAATTTAAAATAATGTTGGCAAAACTTAGTCTGGAGTATTATATAGGTTGTGTAGTTGTATGTATTTACTGCTGGTTTTTATTTAAAAAAATCGTTTGAACAATAATGGCAAAAAAAAACAATTCGCAAGTATTAAAATATAAAATCTATATAATACATAGATAATATTACGATTCTTTTTACACAGGGAGTAAATTAATTTGATTAGATTGTAAAAAGAGATGAGATGACATAGATTTAAGATGTTTTGTTTGTTATCAAAAAAATATTGGTATAGAATATTGTTTTTAAAATCACGGACAAAAATATATCTGGATGGTCTGTATATACATTCGAGATATTTTTTTAAATTATTTTCCTTAACCTCATTATAAATATGCAACTCTTCCAAAATAAAACTGATGTAAACGTTGGCTCGGCTATTCAAAATCTCTAAATCATTATTTATATAAAAAAATCAACTGTAAGACCGTTTTCTAAAACACGCCTAGTCAAATTTGAATTGGGAGAAACTTTCTTGAATTTTATTTCAGAGATATTCTCTTTATTTATCTAGTTGTGATGTTTCCATCGGTTTTACCAACATAAAATATGTTACAGTACATTTTAAGCACTATATTTTTTTGTTTCATTCAATTATTATTAATCTTGTAAATTACATTAGCATTAGTACTACTATTGTTTAGAATATTTTTCGAATTTATTAAAAATAAATAGTTTAGGCTTATGGTAGTACGTCCTACACTAGTCGACAATATTAACTATAAGTAGGGTTCTGCGATATTTTAACATTTACACGATCGCTGATTTTTTAACGGTATTCAAACCAAAATTATTACTACGAGACAATCTATGATAATATTGATTTCATGCTGATAACTATGTTATTTCAAGTGGAATATATACGCTTAAGTCTATAAAATATAGAATTTGTTTAACAAATGAATCTTGTTGTGAATATGGGAATAAAGGATACTTTATCGACTACAAATTAATTTTAATAAAAAATGTTCTGAAAGAAGAGAGTAACAAAAAAAAAAAGTAATTTTATTAGTAATGATTTGACATTTAGTTTCAAATGTAATGCAATTTAATTGCATATACAAATTCGAAGAAATGATGATAGTGCGTAATATCGTTTTTGAGTGATTGTAGTGAGTAATCTGTAGGTAACTTGCCCAAGTCTGTAATGATTATTAATAGAAATCAGAATCTCTCCCTATAGTTTTAATAAGACATGTATTACAGACGCCTATAACCTATAAATACATATAATAAAAACAAAAACTATTCGTACGTCGTTTCATTTACTAAATTTATAAGTTACCTACCTTTTATATTAAATTAATAATTATAGTTTTTTAATATATATATAGGTATAATTTGTCTTTATGTAATAAATAATAATGATTTACGGATGTTTCCTTATGAATATAAGCAGTGTTAATAATAAGACGCGATGTTTTTTTTTTTTTTTTTTTAACAAACGCGTGGGACATGAAAAATCTATATCTTATGTTTATGAAAATATTATTATATAGGTATTGGCCACCGCCATTGTGCTAGTAAAAAATTACACGTTTTAAATTCGGTCTTCTCTATCCTATATAATAATGAAGTATATTATTATTATACACCCAAGGTCGATTAGTGGCGCTTGGACTACAATTTTCTCAAGTATAATAAGTAATATATATATATATATATATATTAGATCAAATAACACACGACGCTAGGCCGCACGAAAAATAACGATTCGAGTATTATTCGAGTAAAAAAAAAGAAAAGAAAGAAAAAAAAATCATATATAACAAAATATTAAAATTAAAATAGGTACGACGTACTATATGTTCGTTAGTAGGTACTATATATATTATGTACTTACTAATAAAAATCTCGCAGATAATAAATAGTTGCTTTGCCTGTTAAATATACAGATAATATCGTAAATTTACATCATTCTTTGCTATACGATGTTATGTACTAGGTTCTCAAATCGGGGGGGGGGGGAGACGAGGCTTCTCTACTATTTTTATTATTATTTATTTTATTTTTTTTACGTCCTCCTACTAATTATTTCTTTTGGCGCGAAGGCACGACGGTACATCTCTTTTCGCAATCAATGATATTTTTTTATTTTTTTTAAACATGTATTATCAATTTATATATGGTAAATGTTTTTTTTTAGAATTTTATATTTATCGTTCAGAGTTATAAATTAGTATTGTTATTATTGTTACGTATTCTTCGTTGCACTTTTGCCTTGTGTGTTAATAAAGTAAGTATAATTTAACCAAAATCTAAAACCATCGTCATTTTTTTTTTTTTTTTGCGTATGTTTTACTTTCACAATTAAAACTGTACATTGTATTGAACAAAACGGAGAGAAAAAAATCCATTTTTTTTAGAAATGATACAATTGTACATAATATACCGAATATTAAATATTTTACAAAATGTATTATTACACAATTTATAAAATATATTTAATAATTTTAAAAAAAGAATTTATCATGATGTTAATCAATTGAATGGGGTACCAATAAATTATGAAACGATATTCATAATATAAATATATATTGAACAGATTCATAATTTATTTTCATTGCCCTTTCAAAATCCCCGCGGGCAAATGTAAATATTTAAAGAAGTATATTGAAACAAGTCGTTTAAAAAGTTGTAATTTCTTTGTACCCCCGGTACACCATTTTCGATTTTAAGAAGAGCCGTGTGGTAATAATGATTATCGTCTATACTACGGTAAAGTTGTTTTCTACATCGCGTATAGAGATCTACACGAAAACGATAAAAAAAAAATAAAAAAAACGTAAAGATTATTGCCAATATTACATAAGATCGACGTTGTAGTTCGCACATCGACAACACACTAATTATCACAACACGACGCCTTAAAATAAAACACGTCTACTAAACGGTTGAACGGAATATAAATGTCGAGAAAAACCTCCTAGGCTTTTCAAGATATTGATCTAACGGTTGTAAACAAAACGCATACCTCACGATGTTAATACGAAAATATATTTTATATAATATAGTCGGAAAGTAATAATTTCAATATCGGGTAAGCATATCGACACGGGTATTAGCGTATCACTTATAACCTGCAAAATGATGTCGCACGCGAGTGTTAACACTGTGTTAATTTATTAATTTTTACTTTGAAAATAAAATGCCCGTAGTCGTAGGAATTAAATTACAAACAGTATACGAAGTCGTTACGGTTTCCCCGGCAAATATTATTACACAAGACGTATTAAAATTATCTCAGAAACGGTTTCAGCCAGGTGGACTTAGATCACAATGAAGTTTTTTTTCGCAATGAAAGAGGGACCGTCAAAATACATATTTTGAGTAGATATTCAACCCCGTGACGTTAACAACATACATTTGTCTTAAATTACATACATTTACACCAGATTCATAAAGTTGAAAAAAAAAAAAGTGTATCAATCATGCCGTCCGAAACATAGGACTGTTCGAATCTGGTGTATAAAATCGGTGTTGATATCAAGAAAATGTAATATAATAATAACCGATCAGAATTCCGTCCGTCCGGCTAAAATATTTCGTATTGCCGGCGTTCGAGTGAAACACACGATCGTACGTATGACGCGTAAAAAATTGTCATGTACGAGGACTGTTCAAAAAGTTCCCGAATTTTTCAATTTTTTATTTATAGTGCTTACCTACAAGCTATTGAGACTTATCACTCTCGAAGTATTCTCCCTCTTAGTTTATACACTTTTGCCAACGACGTTTCCATTGTTGAAAACAATTCTGGACAGCAGTTTCTGGAATTGCTCGTAGCTCCGTTTCTTTTAGTTCGTCTATCATAGAAAATCTTTGTTCTTTTAACGGAGATTTTAGCTTTGGAAATAAAAACAAGTCTGCTGTCTGACTTTTGTCTCAATATCATAGCCATAGACCCACGTCTCATCACCCGTTATAATTTGCTCCATGAACACGATACTCGTATCATTATATTTGCGTGATCTAACAATTCTTGACAGATGGTTACGCAGTTGTCTTTCTGATCTTGCGACATCAACCGAGGGATAAATTTTGCTGCAACGCGGTGCATTCCAAGTTTTTCTACCAGGATTTCATGACATGAACCAACCGATATGTTACAATCTTCCGCAATTTCTCAAACAGTTAAACGTCTATTAAACCGCACAATTTCATTGACTTTTGTCACATGAGCATCGTCTGTCGATGTCGACGGACGTCTTGAACGTGGGTCGTGATCAACTGATTCCCGACCGTCTTTAAAACGTTTAAACCAGTCGTAACACTGAGTACCTCCTAAACACTGATTACCATAAGCATTTTGCAACATTTTATAAGTCTCAGTAAACGATTTACAAAGTTTAACACAAAATTTAATATTAATACGTTGTTCGTAAATGTTATTCATCTTAAAAATCGCACAATACACACGACTCGTCTACTTTGAACGCGCACCAGTTAATGGTTAGATAGCGATAAACATTTGAGATTTAATTGAAAAGATAGCTGCTCATCTCTATTTTATTTTAATCTAATAACATTTACAATACTATACATTTTCTATTTTTAGGAATTATAGTTCGGGAACTTTTTGAACAGACCTCGTATATTAGCGAGGACCGTTTCGTTTGATGAACACGATAATTTAATAATTGTCATTAAAAAAAAAAAAAAAACCACTATTATATTATAGGTTTATTTATTGAAACCGGGTATATACGCACGTATTGTGTAGACAGTAAAAAATACGCCCACGTTCACGGCTACGGGTCCAGAATGTGTCAACAGACACCACCACGGTGGTGGTGTTTGTTTTAAGTTTGTGTTGTAAACGGGCCTAGGTAATTTACTATTATTATTATTATTAGTATTATCATCGTTGTAAAATAAAGACGGACGTTTACGATAGATCTTAAATAAAGATCGAACCTCGGCGATACAAGCGGCAAACACCGTAAACGAAAAATCACCCAACGCCACGTCGAAACGGTAATATTGTTTTCTCGTTGACGTCGTCGAGACCGGGGTGTTAAATTAAATTAATAAAATCGATCGCCAAACAACAATATTTGTTATTGTCACCAAACCATTAAACTGCATTCGGCGTTAACCGAAATATCTGTACGTGTATAAGAATTATAAGAAAAAACCTACTTGATTTATAAAAATATAATTATTTTCAAAAAATAAATATATATATAAATCCGTGGTTTATTTACCGTTATTTACCATTGATAAATAGTTAATAAAGTTGAAATAATTTTCATAAGATTTCGTATATAAAAAAAATTAAAAAAATTTAAATTGAATTTAAATAGATGACAGACCTTGAACGGTGCACACATAATAAAAAAATACTAAACCGTATGAAATCTCGTTTGACCTTTTGGATTTCCGCAGTGTGGGTAGGTTTATCTAAATCGTTTTTTGAGTAAGTCAGAATATGTTCATAAATCGGAATGTCGTTAAAAATATTAAAATTTAACCACAGCAACACTGTATAATGATATTATGTTTAAACGATTTGGTATACCATTAAGTGTCCGCACAGTGGGCATTTGTCGTCTCTGTCTTTCTAACGGACAATAATGTAGCAAAAATGTGTTCGCGTAAAACGAGACTTTTAAAATCGGTTTAGCGATACAAGAGAAAACAAAAATTGTATACGAACAGCATTTTCGCTAGGACGGCCCCGTCGGCATTTTTCGAAATAGAAATTATTATTAGAAACGTTACGGTTGTTCGAACAAAACATGTAAAATATGATTTTGTGTATACCTTGGGTATACATAGAGAGAATTTTAAATAGCCTCGGCGACGTGGTTTGTTTCGTGAAAATGTCGTCGATTTAATAATAAGCGTTTTATCTCTGAATTCTATCAGGAAAGACCTTTATTTTTCGTCTGTTTTTCACGAACACGCGTGTTTTTTTGGTTTTTTTTTTTTTTTGGTATATTTGACGGAGGTTTTTTATTGTCAAATGCCATCGTGTCCCTCAGATGGATAAACAACTACAGGATATATTATATTATTACAAACACGACTTTAACCAACAATGACAGGGCGTGTCTTTTATTTATTTATTAAATTTATATAGATGCAATTATTTCAACGTAGCCTAACTTTTCGCAACGACGAAGTTCGCCCTTGTTAAAGGAATATAATATAAAATGTAATCCAATAAAACGTCGGACGGCGTTAGTGCAATTGCCAACGTCTCCGACGGTGAATTTTACAATACGATAATAATAAACCGAAAATACGTCGAATACGATTAAATCCCCCTCCCCCCCCTCCGTAACAAGACGTAATAATACAATACATAATACAATATTAGTAAACGGACATCGGAATGCACTTCAACGATTATATTACACAGTAAACTTATAATTTTTTCGTCGATTTATTACGGAATTATAACAGAAAAATAACAACGTCGGGTAAGTTGATTTTGTTTTAGATTCCGAGTGTACCGGAGAAGAGCTACACAGATTAGATTTAATAAGATGTATTTGGGTTTTTTTTTTTCTTTTTTCGGAAAACACTTTTACGGTTACGATAAAAATGTTCGAAATCCTTGACGTCGTACATTTAAAAATGCGAATTTTCGCCCAATGTTGTTACATTATATTTGAAAAATTGTTTGTAGATTCGCTACAGGTTTTCTAAAAAAAAGTGGTAAAATCCGACAACAAACGACAATAAATCGGTTTTATTTTTATTGGGTTATCTGGAGAGCGGGAGGGTATGGAGACACGATTTATACTATAACCGGCTTACCAAGCACCGCTCAGAATCGTTTTTCGATTGCAATAATTAGTACAGTTACCGGTAGACATAATAATGTACACTAAATTACCCTATATTCCATACAACCTCCGAACTCCCCGTCACCATTCTTCGTCGGCTTTTTAAATATTCGTGATTCGTTCTATATAAAACAGATAAACTTCGCATAAAAAAACGAACTATCGTATATCCCACGTACGTCTTATTCGCGAAGATTTCCGCAATTTCGAACGATATAATCGGTTAAATCGGACGAAATATCAGCCAAGCCTGCTAAACCAATTCGTATTGGTATATCGCGTATAAACATAATACTATAATATATATTATAACCGTCGAATTGATAACATTAAAAAAAAAAAATAAAAAATAGCTTCCGGTGACGCGGAACGGTAAAAAGAAAAAAAAATGGTCGATATCCGAATAAGTTGTACTTACAAGAGCGTGCGTTATTGTGTAGGGCCGGTTGGTCGGTTTTTTTGTTTCTTTTTTGTATACACCGCAACCGCGGTGTGCGTATACGTCAAATAATAGGTAAACCCATTTTTTTTTTCTCGAGTGTATTCTGTTTGTTATTTTTTTTTTTTTATATTGTTTCTTATTACAAAGACATAAAGATCACAACAATACCGTAACCGTGTACTGCAGTTGGCTTGAATAATAATATAATGAAAATGGGTGTGCAATAAATTCGAAATTCATTTCCACCAGCGTAGGAAAACAAAAAAACAAAAAAACCGCTGGGCGTGTTTTGCGGAAATCCGTTTGGGCTCTGAGCAGAAGCGAACGAACGCGCGCCATGCATAACGCATAGGTGCTGTTTATTATAAAAAATATTATTCGCTGCGTACATGTGCATTTAGGTCAGTATTTCCACTACATCTAAATACAATTTACGCATATAAAACAACCGTTTTATTTATTTTTTTTAATTATTCTAATATATATATATAAATATAGGTATGAGTAATTACCGTCGCGCAGCAGCCGTCGGCGAGGGGCGACATCGATTTAAACGATAGAGTTCAAAATGTTTACCGAATTCTATTTGACCGTGAAATTGCGCCGTACAAGGTGATTTTTTTTTTTTTTTTTTTATCACGGTCCAACGATTAACGTATAATACGGACAACTTTTCGAGTAAAATTTTATTTTATATTTTTCCGACCGTTATTACACTGAGTGTTGTTTAACGATATTATCGACGTTTTACCATTATTTCTAACACCGTAAACGCCGTAAGTACGTATCAATATTTGATTTCCAAATAACAACCCCCCCGCCCCCTCCCTTCGTTTGTTTCAATGCAGATTCGAAAAGGTAATATTTTTCTACAAACATTGTTTTATGCGTAACACTAATAATATAGGATAAAAGCGTAAAGTTTAAACCGGGAGAAAAAAAGATGATTTTTAGAAAAATATTCCCTTTTCTAGTCCGGTTTCAAGTCAAAGGTAACATCGCGTTTACGGTGTACGGTGTGGGTGTAAAATGTTGGAAAATATTGTAAATTAGATCATTAAACAGTTCTATATACGAATTTATTTTAATGACCGTAAAAAAAATAAAAAAACATTTTTACTCGGAATCTTCGTTAGGTAATCGCTGGATCGTGATAAAAAAAAATTCACTATATATATTATATTTTGACATATAGTGCGTTTTAAATCCAATTTTTTTTTTTTTTTCTAATTATTTTCGTATATTTTTGTGATCGCACGAATTGTATTTTTCAAAATGATGGATAGCCAAATTGTATAGTCATGATTATTTGTCTTAATATCTAAACATCTATAATCGAGATTTAGAAAATGCTGCACCAAAAAATAACATATATACACATTATGTATTATATTTCACAGATAATGAAATAATAATTTTCATTTAGAACATATACAATTCATAACAGTACGAATTTTTAATATGTGTAAGTAAATTAATTTTTAAACTCCTAGTAAACAAACCAAAAGTAAAACAATTAACCGCCCTTTAATTTGTTTGTTTGTTTTTTTTCTTTTTTTAAGTCGAATTATACCAGTATAATAAATTAAATTAGTAATAAAAAAAAAATTGAAAAAAAAATTAAACAAAATTGAATTTTTGTAATTCTGTTTTTGTAGATCGCGTCCATGTCACCGAAACTATCGAAGTTTTTTTATAATTATTATTTGTTTCACAATTGATCCGTCGCTATAAATCTCGCGTGTTAAATTGCTTATTTGATTATCGGTTCGTTGCTATAAGTACCGGTATTACATTTTATGTTTGAGCAGAGCGACGATTTTTTTTTTTCTTCTATAAATTAGCAGTAACGTGTAGATTGAACGATATATATTTTACACTACGTTGAAAATTATTCAATCGTGACAACGAGCGCTATCTGTCGTCACATGGCGCTACTAATATTCCATTATAATCAATCAGTTTTTCTAATTATTTTCACCAGAAGGTAAATATCACTAAACGGAAATCAATATTCAAACGTTCGGTAATCATACAGGCAATCTTGGTAATCAATATTCCGTGTATACAATATTCATCGATTCCTCCGATTTTAATTTCCGAATACATTTAAAACAATAGTTTTCATACGATTTTATTTACACTTTTATTTTAGACATAAAAACTCTTTTTTTTTTTTTTTTTTTTTGCAACGTTCGCCACATGTTTTAGTATATCCTGACCATTGTTGAAGCAAAAAGTAAAAACTATAGATCCTGGATTGTATGAGCCTAGACATACATCAAGTTGTTTTTTTTTTTTTTTTTTTTAACATAATATATCAACTTACCAAGCGCAAAAGTATTTTCCAAAAATGAGATTAAAAAAAAAATATATCTAAAAATACGCTGTTTGCGTTTAGGACCCCGGCAAACAATGTTTACGCCATAAGCGTCCCCTTCGGGTTCGTTCTTACGGCCGTTATAAATTATTAGTTTTGCATTTCGTTTTATTTACTCTTTTAATATCGAATTGTTTTCGGTTATTGGCATGCAAGTGGTATAGTTTATTTTAATAATACACAATATAATAAATAATACTGTTATATTTTATATTGGTTATTTATTTCATTCATTTTTTTTTTCGCTTTTGTACTACCTGTAATACCAGTATTATAAATTATGTAGAAGTACCTATGTACGAAATACACATCACCACCATCACGTATCGGCAGTATTATTATAAATATAATTACTATAATCTACGAGTATTTTTGACCGAATTCGCGAATTATAATAATTATTATTGATTATAATCTGCATTAAAAAAAAAAATAATAAAAAATAATAATAATTAACCCGATGCATATAGCCAATAGATTTTTTTTGATTCCCGTTATGCATGATCATTATTATGCGGACAGCTTAAACACCAGACAACTTTATAATAGCACGCGAAAAAAAAATATATATATATATATATTATATGAATATAAATTACCACCTGGCAAAATTTTCAAATCTTTTACCGCTTGAAAGAAAAAATTATTTTTTTTTTTTTTGTTGGGAATTTCGAAAAATGTATCGCAATAAAGTACCGCGGGGCGGAAAACCAACAACTAGTACCGCATAAAATAATCCGAGTTTTTTTACTGACCGAAAAAAAAAAGTGCTTTCCGAGATAAATAATAATAATAAAAAAACCATTTTGAACAATTTCACAAAATTAAATTCGCTATGATTGCACTAATTCGACATTATTATTGAGAAAAAAAAAACACATACAATTAGTATCGGGGAAACGTATTTATAAGGAGGGGCTGAGGGAGCCCCATCCATATCTATAAAAAAAAATAATGGTTTTAAATAAAATTACCGCGAGTTTTGGGATCTTGGGACGGTATTTATGAGAAAAAAGTTGTCAGCTCCCCCAATAAAAATCTCTGGATACGCGTCCAGTACCTATACGGTATATATATATATATAAAACGAAATATTATAGAGAAAGATTGATTTTCCGTTTAAACGAAAATATTTTAACCTCGTAAAGGGGGAAACATACAAGTTTGATTATTTAAAAACTATAAATAATTTGTTTCGTGAAACATGTTTAATAGAAAATATTTGCAAGATGGATAGGAGCGTGCGCGATAAAACTAATAAAGACGATCATTTCGTTATTTACGCGTATCACAGTATAAAAACGACGAAAAGCAAACGGTTTTTTTTTTAAAATTTATTTATCTGTTTGCGTTGAGCATAAAAAGAAAAAAAAATCAAACTTTGTCCTAATTAATATACTAGGTACCTAATGACTAGGGGGAAAATTCAAATGTTAAAAGCTACGCGATACACTAAACGGCGGGGGGGGGGGTGAGCCGATATTGAAATCAACTGACATGACGATCGAAAACTCTGAAATTTTTTTTTAAACGCTTATTGCCGAGATAATCTGAGATATAATTTTGACGTGTTTTCGTCAAAAATATCGGTTCGGACGCCGGATTTTGAGGGGAAATAACCCGACGTCGACGTTTATGCCGTTAATAATGCACCGCCGGCGGTTTCCACTAGTCGATCGGTATATTGGTGTATATAGTTAAAAATTAGTTAGGTATAAAAATGTATTTTGGCACAATAAATGTAAAAACGGTTTGCCACGCCGCGCTGACATACGAAAAAACATAAAAAAAATCGTATTCATAAATATTAATGTCAATTTATTGCGATCTACACGCAGGCGTTGGGTACCTCTATAATATATATTATAATATTCATCTGATAAAGGTAAAACGTATAATTTACTTACCAAAACCACCGGTAATTTCCAACGGCCATTGTGTTGTGTCGTCAAATAGTATACAGTTTCGACGCCTCTATTGTATAATTTTTATTGTACCCCGTTGTAGGGATTTTCGGTAGAAAAAAAAAAAATTTAAAATAAAAAAAAAAAAAACGCCGATACGCGCACTGTAAATAATATTAAATATCGGATATAGTATACGGTAAATACGCGATAATATATTAATTATCCGACAGCAGTCCATTGGCCGACATGACGGCGTCGGCGGCGGCGGCGGCGGTGACGATAAGGCCCGGCACGTGCAACGCCAAGACCAAAACTGAAACCGACCGCTCCGCAAAGTGTGCGCGCCGGCGGCCGGTCCGCTCATCTTTTTCTCTTTTTTTTTTTTTTTTTTTTTTTTTCGTCAGAGCGTGTGTGCGCGCGTGTGTGTTTCCGTGCGCGTTTGTGTACAAGCTCGTATTGTACTGCCAGTGTTATTATAGGTATGTATTTGGTATGTTTTTCCTCGGACTTGTATAATATCCGTGTGCCTCGAATTATTGGAGAAAAAAATTACGAGACCCTAAACGAAATAATTGTTAGCGCGACTATCGAACTCACCGCCTGCCCTTTCCCCGCACGACGGTTTTCAAATATAATCAACTATTATTACCGTAAAAAAACAAAAAAAATAACAACACTCACTACCAATAATACTACTGCCAAGATTATGATCGCATATTTTATTTTATTATTTATTAAACAATTATTTTCGTAAATCTCGATAATCATTGGAAATCGTGATATACGTTCAGCGTATTATTTACCCTCTGTCTCAATGCAACAGTTTCAAATAAATACAAAAAAAATAATAATAAAACATAGCTTACATTGTTAAATTATGTAGCTCATGTATATACACGACCGGTTTCGATTTAAAAAATCATCATTGGGCACAACTTTTGCCGGGGTTTTTATACCTTTTTTTTCCCCCTTTTTAAAATTGATTACTTTTCGCACCGCGGAACACCGCAAGTTGATGAGTACCTACGGGTGTAATTTTTTTTTACATTCATAGACGTAATAATAACAATAATAGAGTATGCGAATTCATAGGGCTCGAGCTCTAAATTTTTAGAGTAAAACCTACTGTACTCTCTCTCTTTGTACATTTAATTTTATCAATGTCCATAAATCTATAAAAATATAAAAAAAACAACCATAGACTTTGCCGGACTGCGGCCGCTTCAACCGAATACCGGTGCAGAACGTGACAAAAACACCAAACATCTGCCAGCCATTTTGTAGTCACCATTCGCGCGATAGAAATGTTTAGATTGATAAAAGAAAGGTAACAGACGATTTTAACGAAATTGAATGCAGTCGAATGAATGGACCGGATCACTAATGTCGATTAATTTTTTTCCCGAGGCAGGCCGAGAGAGAGAGAGAGAGAGAGAGAGCGTGATGGACCGAGGGGGAGGCCTGAGCTCTCGTTACGTCCCTGCGCAGTCGGTATACCGCGTCGGCTGTCGCGGTTTTTACATTTTCCCGGACTCGGTTCAACGGATGAAATCCGTCACGCGTCCAATTATTCGGGTATATAACTCCGGTGTCGCCATTTAAACAATCGAACTGATATATACGTGCGACGACATAGACACGTATACAGGCCCGACCACACTATATACGGCGAGACACCGCGGCGCATTGAACAAATACACATCCGTTAAATTATAATCTGTGTTCGAATGGCGGAGGAATTGAATTATTTTGTAGGTACGCGTCAACCTGCCGCTCGACAGACGAATAAAAACGATAATAAAACCGTATGCGACCAATAGGGAATTCGAATACTTCGCGCCTGTTACGTTACGGTTATAATATAAACGTTTAATTAAACATATTGTGGTCTAAGGTAACACAAGTACTTATGCGCACGGGGGAATTTCGAGAGCACGCGCAATTAAAAAAAAAAAAAAAAGGAGAAAATACTGGCGTATTTCGCGCCGTGGGTGGGCCACTGTTGTGTTGGTGGGAAGTTGGACACGTAGGGTACAGCAGGGAAATTCGATTCGTATTCGTTGCCGACGAAAAACGATTCTGAACAACGAATTCAATTAATCGTGTTTTTTTTTGAATTTTTAAGATTTTCATCAAAATGTGCACTTGTAACAACGCTTATAAAACACAATTATTACTGCATTACTCTCTCAATCTTTTTCCTTTTCGCATTTTTCGAGCACACAGTACATCGTAAACCTTTTACCGAATTTCCGTGCGTTTCTGTTCGGCCAAAACACACGTGTTTATATTCAATTTATTCAAAAACGACTTGTAACGCCTAAAAATATTTAAAAAATGGCCGCAATTTTTTGAAGATTTGTCCGCGCCTTGCAAGGCCTAATATTAATACACTGTACAATTTGCGGGTCCGTATGATTATTTTTAACCGAGTTATGAAAAATAGAAAAAAAAAAATCGAAAAATAATGAAACCGTTGAAATCCCGGGAACAACGTTAGAAAACGGAAGTAATCGCGGTTTCTATTATTTAATTTTTTGTGAAATTCAGTTAAAAATAAACAAAAATAAACCTGGAATTTTAGTTTTTTGTTCCATTAAATTGATTGACGGTGTTCGGCGTGTTTTCTCTTGTTTCTGTTTACACTGGTAGGTGAAGTTTGAATAAAACTACGATATATCAAAACTTGATTGTATTTCTTTTATACGACCTGTAGACATTCAGAAATGATGAATCCATTAATTATTTGTATTCATAACAGAAAAGTAAATGCGATTGTTCAACGTTGCAATTTATAATCATTTTTATTTTATAACTATTTACTAAACACAATATCAACTGCGTGTGATTGTTAAATATGATTTTTTTTTTTTTTTTTTTTTGTATTTTTTCAAATGAATTAATAATATAAAAGATTTTTAAAAATTTGTTTCTATCTTAATTTTATCTTACACGAGTCTGTGAAAAAATTGTTTAAAAAAAATAAATGTTTTTTTTTTCACCCCACTTGACGGGTAAATAGAATTATTTTCCCGGGACTTTTCGAACCATCTGATCAAATATAAAAAATACCATTTGGCATTATTTGAATCAAAATGCCGAAAACAAAAAAAAAAAAACAAAAAACAACCCAATGAAATAATTTTTAAAACCTTTAAATCTAACCTGCCAACTTTATCGTAAACATTTGAAAATAGTTCTGAAATACCATTTCAAAATGAAAAATAGGTGTGTGTATTTGTAGTATTTCACAACAGATAACAAATTATAATGATCTAGTTTTATAATACTATTATTAGACAATCAATAAGTAGGTAGGTACATATGAAATTGATAAATATTAATTAACAAGTTAAGATATTAAAAAATGAATGGTCTCCTTTTCAGTAACCTATATTTTCAAATAGTTTAAGTTATATGTTTAGATACCTATATTTATGATGGTCTAACATAATTCACTAGTATCTATGGCTATAAGTTAGTAATAATAAATACAAATTTTATTTTTTTTTTTAAATTCCATTTATATCATTATTAATATTTTAATATATAAATAATTTTCTAATATTTTGGGAGTGTTTTTTTTTTTTTTTTTTTACAAATATTGTGATACGAGCTAACGGTAAATACCCGGTAAGAAAGTAGGCGAGTAAATATTCTGAGTATTTAACCGATATATTTATATTATCAGTCCAACATTTCAATAAATCAGTATTAGTAGCATAGGTAGTGTGGCTACTGAGATTTTATTACACGAGTGTTTTTAGATGTTATCATGAATCAAAGTTTATTTAAAAAATGAAATATAGGTAGGTGGTACTAAAAATTATTATTTAACAAATCTCAAGTATACTGAGTATCGAGTAGGTACTTAAAAGGTACTCGATGTATATATATATATATATATATTATATGCACTGTTGAATTATATCAAGCGCAGGTCCTCTTGTTTTAATCTACTGCAGTTCATATACAATTATTTAGAAATCATAATTTTATATTATTATTATTTTGATACCATCTCTACGTAAATAGGTACCATAGGCATAATAATATAATGCGCTTTACTATCATTACAACACATGTACTAGTGAGCTGACATTGAGTGACAGAGATAGATTTTTTAAAAATGTTCAAATACAGTTCCATCAAATGAAAATTCCACATCTTTTAAGGTTTGACACGAGGTATAATCACAGCATTTTTTAACAACTGAAACGGTGTTTCCCAAGAAAAAATATAATATTAAGTTAATAGCTTATTCACTACACTCAGAATTTAAAAATCGAGAATAATGTATTAATTTTTTTTACATAAGAGTTTAAAGTGCACATTTTGATGCTAATCGTAAAACTCAACTTCTCAACTTTGTTTAAATCTTATTTTATTGTTTACAGAGATGTGAAAAGAAAAACATTATTAATAAATGCGCATAATAGAATATAAACAAGTTTATAATAACACAAAATACACTGTAGTAATTTAAAACAATTTGAAAACCATACACTAGCAACTGCTTATTGTATAGATACATATATAGAAATAAAAAAATAAAAATGTTGAACAATTAAAGATTACTTTAATTTATATTAATCATAAATGGTATATGTAAAATATGTAAACTATTTAGATACATATAATATAATATCATATATATAAAAAAGTTTATGTAATGTAAATGATATCAAATAAAAGTTAAGTTATAAAATTGATCAACATTAAAATGTAGTTAAAAAAAAAAAAAAATCAAATACAAACAAACAAATTATTAATCTAATATTTTGTTATGGTTATTAGAAACAATCATAATTTTATTCCATAAATAATCAGCAATTTCATTGGTAGTTTTTTCTTCCGCATTAAATTTAAAGTATGCTAGTTTCTTTGTTGTTTTATTATAAACATCTATTCATAACAATTAAGAAATATTAAATCATCAAATATTGTTTTATTGTTGGGGTTAATATCATATCCATAAACTAGTAATGGCTTGCAATTAAAGTTTTCCTACTTCTCGACGCTTTACTCAAACTACCATTATACGTTTACACAGAAAGCTTTAAACCATTAAATCCCTGTTAAAATGATAATTTAGTGATGGTACATCAACCGTTTCTAATATTATATTAAGACCATCCTATTAGTTTTGAGCAGGTGGATTGGGAAAAGAAGGTTTTCTGTAAATCATTAAATTTATTATAGATAATTTAATAATACTAATAATGCTGCATTCATTAACTTAATTGAAATATAGGTAATTTTTTTTCTATAAATTTGACATCACAAAAATTGAACTTCTTAACTAACATCAGAGAAAACAATACAGCATATTGTAGACGTTTAAATCTATCATTTTACTTGTTATAGGGCATATAAGGACAATAAACCATGTGATTATAAAATAATATTAATTTTAATTTATAATTTACTAATAAATGTTTAAAGACATTTTTTCTGCGTCTTTCATTTAATCAAGAGCTTTTCGGCTGTTACAAAACACAATGTTTCTTCTTTTCAAAGACAATTAGGTATGGTAATTAAAAATGTAAAGTTTTTTAATTTTGTTAAGTTTAGATAATAAAACTAAAAACATATTATCCTATGAAAAATAACAATATTGATTTTTGAAAAATAAATAGTAAATCATTAAACTAAAATAAAATAACTTTGGTCATAGCACAAAATTAAAATTGTATTTGCTTGCTCAAATTTGTCGTTTTAAATAGACTTTAACACATTAAGAAAAACATTGATCTGAAAAGTTTATGAATATATAAACATGTACTAAATTTCAGAGTAAAAAAATGTTCAAATAAAATAAAATATATCACAATTATTTAAAATATTCAGTTTTATAAGTATTTAGCTACAAAATAGTTAAAAGATCTTTTAAGTAACTTATAACTTGAAATAAATTATTTTAGCCTATGTAATCTAACTATATAACATACTTAACTCAGTTACCAAACTGTTCATCTTTGAAATATTTAATAGAGTATTCTACAAATTATCACTTACTAATTACTTAGTTAATATATAAAGGATACATCCTTGATTTATTGGATACACATTGTTGTCGAAATCAAAAAAAATCTTTAACATATTTTTATAAGTTAAAAATGTTTTTCTGAAACAAAAAAAAATGTATGCAGTTACAATAAGTCAATACCTAACACCTAACTGTATTATTTAAAATTGACTAAAATCTTACTTAATATGTTCATAAGTTTCTAAAACAGCTTTATAATTTTTCATTTGTCTATAATTTTTAAAATCAAACTCTATTAACTGCAGTGATTCTGTTAGACATTTAACTTTATTTTCCAAATCTTCCTAAAACAAAATATTAATTACAAAATTTTTAACTGATTAGTAATTTCCTTATAATATAGATTTCCTGTGTTTAATGTTCATTATTAGTATTATTATTATATATAGATTTTTTTTATCGGTTTTACAGATTCTTTAAAATGACAATTGGTCGTAGGGAAATAATGTGCAATAAACGGTTCACTTACAGTTCTGAGGTCATCAATTAACAGAAATAGGGTGTCTTCGCGTTGAATTGAAGATTTGTACATATATTTTTTAATACACGTAGAATTTTACCAGCACTACCATGTTTAAGATAGATCATCATTATTTTCAAATAATTACACACCTTAACTTTAATCATTTTCACTATGTCAATAATCATTTAAAAAAAATAAAGAGTTGTCTTAAATTAGGTTACTAGCCTAAAGCCAAAAGGTTTATTAACATTTGAGCTGACACGAGTGTCATTCATTCAATATACCCACAGAGACCATTAACACTTATAGGTATTCTCTAATTACTAAATTATACATAAAATAGCATTGGTTGGTATTGCTTGGACATGTTATAGTGAGTCTTTGTGTAGTTTCAAAGTCGACAAGTTCCAGTACTCATATATGAGCAGTGTAAATATTGTGCAATGTTATTGTACAATATAAAGTTTGTTTATTATATATTGTGCAAGTATATTTCTATAATTTGTTTAGTTTAAAAAATCTGTTATAGAAAATAAAATACTAATTTTGGCTTCTATTTGTCTAATATTATTTGAGCCATCAGTTAAGAGGACGTCACACCGGCATTTGCCGTAAGTCTACTTAAAGGTAAAATAACAAATTATGTTATACTTACAACGTAAATTATAGCGTTTAGGTGGAACTCAGGGTTCAGACAAAAATAATAAAATTTAAAGCGGAGAATATTTTCAAGGAGCTGTAGTTATTATAATAACAATATATAACAATATTCATAGCCATGTTGATATTGTTTTTTTTTAAATAAATGTAATTTTTTTGTATGACAATTTTTTGAAAAAAACTACGTTCACTGTACAATCCTAGGACATATTATCCTCTTTAAATTTTGTTATTTGCTTTCAAACCCCGAGTTCTAAGTATACAGCAATTTGCTAAATTGCTCGTTAGATAGACAGAAACGGCAAATGCTAGTGTGACGTCCTCTTAACTGATGGCCCAAATAATATTAGACAAATAGAAGCCAAAATTTATTTTCTATATCAGCCTTTTTAAACTAAACAAGTTATAGATATATACTTGCATAATACATAATAAACAAAATTAACATTAACTTAACTGAACTAAAAAAGTTCATTAACTACCCAGCTTTAATATTTTAAATATTTTATAATCAATGGTAAATGTAAGCAAAGGTTATACACTGTGAAACTCATTCTTACTTTTGTCTGAATTTGGTGAGCAAGTTCGGTCATGGCATTGGTGCAATCTTTTTCAATAATAGACTGCTGTTCTTCTTTCTGAGTTATTTCATTGTTTAATTCATCTAAGGTAGCGATTGCTTCTAAAAATAAGATATTTAATTATTGAATTGAAGACTTACGTCAAAAAAACGAATTTGCTTACCTTCATATTGTCGATGTGTTTGATCAATAAGATTTAACGGATTCACAAAATCATCCGAAACGTCTATTGAGGATTCCTGATTCATAAATAAGCTTATGTCATCAATGATGTTTGCAAACATTTTAACACTGAAGACTAAACAATTTAGTGGACTGAACCATAGACTAAATGAACACAAGGTTTCAATTGAAAATAAACAATTAACACAACAATGAACGGGTGAACACCAAATTTCAAATTAATCACAAAATAAACGGAAAATCTGTATGCATGATTACAAAAAAAAAAAAAAAAATGATAAGCAAAACATAACTCAGGAAAAATGCAATGTTACCAATATACTAATATGCCATTTGTCATTCACGGTTTCCTGCACTGAGATAATTAGATACTAGCGTTATCTATCTGTAATTTGTTATCACAATTTTTTACCACAACAAAAATATCAAGTGTAGGTTAGCGGTAGGTCCTTTCTCACTTACTTGTTTTCCACAAAATTAAAATTGATTCCCATTTATCCTACACGTTTTGCGGCTTCTGCAATACGCAATAATGTTTCTTACCAACGTTTTGCTGAAAAAAGTTAAGTCCAAGCACACCATGGTGCTAATGGAGAGCATGGTAAGCGGTCACAAGTACAATGTGTTCAGAGAACGTTTGGCCGACAAACTAGAACTTATACACTTCGACCCATGGATAGGCCAAATGTCCGTGTACAAGGAACGGAAGAAAATAAGGAGCGCAAATGTTAAGAGATTCACAGAACCCGAGTAAAAACTTTTACTGTTAATTTTTGTAATAAATAATAATAATTCATAAATTGTAGAATATAATTATATTTTTAAACTGTTGTTAAATAAATGAACAATACTAATATCAAAGACCTTTTGATTTAAGTTCCATGGACAAGAATGCCTTCATATTTGGATCTTGTACTTTGTCCAATATTATTTGCGTAACTTGTTTACTATCACTGTTTGCTAATATATTTTTAACTTGTTCTGCATACTCGATCCAAACACAATTGGCACATCCAGACATACAACATGTCGTTGGTTCTTCTGGTAATTCTGGTGGAGGTTTTGAACAAAATTTATTGTGTAATACGACATGGCGAATAACTAATAAACTACTTCGAGATATAAAGTGCATCTCTATTTCTGGAAAACAAACAAAACCATTAAAATGATAAAAAAAATAATAAAAACCGAACAAGATGTTAAAAGTGCTTGGCACAACATCGGTATTATTATATTCTTACTAAATAATTGGACATCAATCAAATCCTCAAAATAATATTTGAATAGTATACAAACATTATTAACACGCCAAAAAAATGATTTCAATTACCTATACATGTATATAGTAAACTGATATTTTAATATATTATTCACAATGAGCAAATATTTGTGAATTTATTAACTAATAAATATATTGTAATATACACACAATATTAATAGACTAATAGCAGCCAACCATTTTATTTTGGTCTATTGAAATAGTATTTTTTATAATTTTTTTGCGAGTTTATAAATAATAATTATAATTAAAATAAAATGAGCATATTTTTATTGAAAATACATCCATATTCCTTAAATTGCAAAATTTATTTCAGAAGGTCACCCCATTGTGTAATCTCATTTAACATTCTTAGTTCACAAGATATTTTCTATGTTTTAGGTTTGTCATTGATTGTGTACAATATCAAAATTGACTAACCAATTTTACATATTGATATTTGTTTGACTTTTCATTTATAACCCAAGTACAATAGAACATAGAACACAAACAAGTGATTAAACATTATTGTTACATAATATTAAAAGGGATCAGGATTTTTATATTTAAAGGTTAATCAAATGAAAATTTGCTTTAGCCGGTAAACTGTCAAAAAAAAATTTAATTTTAAATAATACACTTTAATTATATCATACTAATAATATTATCACATAGCCAATCCATAATACATAATAAATTCATAAATTATATTTTTGGTAGACTAAACACAATAAAAATAAAATAATTTGTTATTATTTAAGAGGCTAATAATGTATTTTTTTTTTTTTTGCATTTAGATAAGGTAATAAAATATAATTAAAATTGAATAAAATGGAATAAAAAGTAAGTTATAAATTTAAAATAATTATTAAATAGTAATATTTAAGTAAATGCTCTTTGATTACAATTGCTGTCATGTCTTGTGTAAACTAACATTTAACATTTAAAATAAAATCATACAATACACTTATAAAGGTAGATTATATCATGCCCCATTAAAAGCAGTGGCGCCGAAGTCCTTAAAATTTTAGCGGGGCAAAAAATGTTTTAAGAGGCCCCATTGTATGGGCAAAATAATTATAAGAGTATGTTTTTATTCATTCGGTTGGCAACCAAACTTTGGCCCAAAATGAAGGGGCATTATAATTTAAAGGCTTTTAAAGGAAGCGAGCCCATTGGCCCGACCTCGACATAGGGTTCGGCACCACTCCCAAAGACATTAATATGTTATACTTTTAACACAATATTTATTATATCAGTATACACAAACTATCATATAATGTTTTTATTATAGATATAAATTATAACATATTTTTTGTAGCTAAGATAGGTCTAATTGTTAACATATTTGTTTTTATGTTGTATTATAATACAATTCATCATAATATTTATTTAATGTATTATAACAATACAGATAGATAAATGTTAAACAATAAAAAAAAAATTAGGATTTAAATGTTTGATATAAAACATATTGTAATACACAAAGATGACACAATTTAGTACTGCAGGGGTGACAAATATTAATAATAAAATGTATGGGTAAAAAATCAATTACCAATTAAAAAAGGAAAAATGCTTAAATAATCACAGTAAACTTTAGCCAACACTAAAAGCTTTGAGGTAATGGCATGTACTTCTGTACTGTTTTCACTGTAATATTGGATGATTCGGCATTTGCAAATCACCTAAATTCATAGATCTGAGTGCTGTGTTCTGTAACATGAGTCAAACATAATGTTTGATACCTGAAATTTGAACATAAATTGTTTTAATAAATTAAAAATAAATTAAACGATGAACAAAATAAATTTCTTACCATTCGGAACTTCTGTGATAGTAATATCCTTCAATGGACGAAGTAGATTTCTGAAAACATATATAATAGAAACCAGCAAACGACGCACCACTTATATCACGTATCTTGTGGTCAGGCACTAAAAAGTGTTCCTTCCAACGCATGAACACATGATCAGCATTTTGTAAGTCCTCATAATCAAACGCATCAGAATTAAATGTCTTAGCATAATGACAAAATGCTGCAAACTTGTTCTGAAAAATATATGTATGTTAACAAAATACAATGATAATATTATTATAACTTAAAGTGCCCACTGCCTAGTGGCCTGTACATGATTCATTTGTCTCAGGCTTATTTTAATATATGTCAGTTCAAGTAAAACGGAACTATCAAATCCACAAAATGGTCTTTACGAGCGTGTTGTTGTAATTCAGTCATATGAGTGCGATGCTAAGTAGTTGCACTTTCTCGAAAAATCAGTTTTGATCAATTTATTTCAATTTTGTGATTATTGAAAGTTTTCACGTCTAACCTAGAACTGAACTTTCTGACCAGTTGAACGAATCATGTACGGGCGGACATCATTACACAAACATTTTAGATATATTATTGAATTAAACGGTACAAACCCAGTGTTTCTTGTCCACTTCTTCGTCCGCGTCCCATTTCCTGGTCAAAAAAGGGCACTTTTTATTAATGATTTCGCCGTCGAAATACGTAGTCAAATTGGGAAACTCTTCGGTGAGACCTTTAATTTTTAGATAACCGCACAAATAACCATTTTGTTCGTCGACATACTGGAAAATGCAATGACGGGCGCGCCGCGTTAAAAATATGATTGGAAATCGTAAAAGCGATATAATAAAGCGCCGGCGCTGTACATCAAGTCGCGCGCTAGGCTAACAAAGTCTCAACACACCTGCAATACGACCTCCACCTCGTAGCTGTTGCCTTTTGATCGCTGAAACCCGATGAATTTCGACCCACTGTACAATATGGAGCCGGTGACTCCTAATTGTTTGGAATTGGCCGGGGGTCTGGGCGTTATATCCACCTTGACAGGCATACTTGCGGAAATTTTTGCGCACGCGAGCGCGATGTTCGTATTACGTTTATCGTATTACACTGTCGACGACTAAGACAAAAAAAAAACCAATATGTATCGTTATGCTCGTTGTCGTTGTTGTTGTTGTTGTTATTGTTAGTGAGATTTTCGGGTCGCCCGCTCGGCGTAGTCGTTCCGTAATATTCACGATATGATTTTTCCACACACACACACACACAACAAACGGGCGCGCACGAACACCGCACATACACCCACACACACACAAAAACAGACACACACAGGCGCGTGCGCGCGCAAAATACAACAATGCGTGGGCAAAATGTTTTCCTTCGAATATCCCCGGGACTGACCCTGTTTTTTCAGATGGGGCGAGATCGCGAGCGCGCGCGCGCATCCGTCCGTCGAACTACACGGCGGGCGGAGGGAGGCGGCGGAATTAAAAGTCGTCCGGGAAAACGACAAGGACGATACCGAAACGGCGGCCGTCGACCGGGGGGAAAAAAAAAAAAACATCGCACTAAGGTCGTCCGAACGACAATAATAAATATAATGGAAAACAAATTATTTGTACGTACCTTCTACTGTTTGTTATTACGGCCAAAAAACGACGGACGCGACAAAATCGTGCAAAGACAACGCGAGCGGCGTAAACGCGATTACAAATGATAGTGGGCCGGCCCGTTACCGCCGAGACGTTCTCCAGAAGTAAGATTTCCCGGATCCGTACATAAAATTGCCTATATAGCTCCTCCCTTCACTTCTGAGATGATTATTTGCCTTTTTTTTTTTATTGATAACACGGTATCAGTGTTCTTATCACATATCAAAC
The DNA here is from genome assembly GCA_956483605.1 of Tuberolachnus salignus. Taxonomy (NCBI): domain Eukaryota; kingdom Metazoa; phylum Arthropoda; class Insecta; order Hemiptera; family Aphididae; genus Tuberolachnus; species Tuberolachnus salignus. Next base: position 394,698 of record OY101434.1, read on the forward strand.
ACTCTATTGCATTTTAGCGGTAAAGCGCGACTGTTTTTCAATATTTATTTTATTTTTTCTAAACATAATGATAATTGTATTCTACGCTGTGATCCTTGTAATGCTTGTGTTTTCATGCATTTCAAGCCGGGTTTACACGTAACAATAAATCGTAACGATGTGGTTGACAATTTATCGTCGTTAATATCGTTCCAATTAATCGAAAGAGTGGATACTGTTTCCACGCTACGATTTCTTGTCCAATATTGTTCGTCGACCGCGGTTCACTCACACCTCAGTTGTCCATCAGCATTCGCCATGGAGGAAGTACTGTTATGGTCGTTATATATCGTTTGTTTAGCGAAAAAAGCGAAGAAGTTTCGAAGACCAAAAAGATAGTGGAGCCGCAAATGGTTGCTGAAGAAAAGGGAATTTTCTCATAAACTTATTGCGAGAATTACGAAATGAACCAAACGACTGGCGGAATTATTTAAGAATGGACGAAGAGACTTATGTTGAGTTGTTAAGGTTAGTTTCTCCGTTTATTGCAAAAAAAGATACTGTAATGAGAAAAGCGATATCTCCACATGAAAGACTATCAGCTACCTTACGATTCCTTGCTACCGGAAGAAGCTTTAAGGACATGGAATTTTCAACAGCCATTTCTAAACCAGCTCTCTGCAAAATAATTTCGGAAACCTGTGAAGCTATCTACAAAGTATTAAAAAAATACATACAGGTATGTTAACTACGTTTAATGTTTGCGTATAAATAGGACATCGTAGCGATTTATTGGAATTGGAATTGGATCGGATGATTGATGCCGACCGGCATCAATTTCTGCGAATCGTAACGATAAGTTCGTACGTGTAAACATGTAGCAACCATTTATCGCTACAATTTGATTTAGTTTGCACTAGCCGTTCACGGAAGATAGTTTGTTGTTTCGTTGACTTTTATTTTTATTCAAGTGATCATGGCAGAACAAACACCTCGAGAATTTTTGAGAGAATTTATTGAGCTTTATCAAAGTTTTACCTGCTTGTGGCTTGTGAAAAGCAAAGAATACTAGGACAGGAATAAAAAAGGCCTTGCTTATGCAGAAATAGTTAAAAAGTACAAGGAGATTGATCCTTCGGCAGACAGAAACACTGTTGTTAAAAAAATTAATGCATTGCGTACGGTTTATAAGAAAGAACTATCAAAAGTGAATAATTCGTCAAAATCTGGGGCTGGAGCGGATGAAATTTATAAACCTAGTTTGTGGTACTTCGAACATTTGCATTTTTTGAATGACCAGGACTCTGTAAGACCTACTAGGAACACAATGGATGACGAGGACGAAGTAACACAACAATATGTAAGTACAATTAAATTTTATTTATAGTAAAATTAGCTTAAAAATTTTGTTGTATAGTTTAATATTATACATTACTATATATTAATGAATAAATGATAAATAGTGTTCAAATGAATTGTCTGCAACCTAGTTGAGTGAAAAAATCACTATAAAACTAAATAAAAGAAAAAAACTGTAAATTTCAAACGTTCAATGCACTTTTTTCTTGCCAAGGAAAGACCCCTTCCCGTTGAAATACGTACAGAACTTTTCTCGAATAATTTTTGCTCTTTCTAAAACTTGACCTCCTGAACGTCGTTCGAGGTTGTGAAGTATATCGGGATTACACCTTGCACCAAGTTGAATAGTACCATCCATAATATTTACATTATCAAAACATTCAAGAGAGGTGTAGGAAACTGATTTTTTACGCAATAAATTGTGCAAGGCACAGCACGCAAGGACTACCGATTCAATGGTTTCCACGTGTAAATTAATTGCAGTGTTAAAAACACGAAACCTTGACGTTAAAATTCCAAAACTATTCTAAATCACTCGCCGTGCTCTTGATATGCGATAGTTACATATTCTTCTTTCGTCATTAAGTGAACTCCGACTGTAAGGCTTAATAAGATCAGGTCGCATCGCAAAGAATCATCCCCCACAAAAACATATTCCAGGTCAAGATCAAAGCTTACTGGTCAGGTGCAGGAATATCCAATTGGTTATTTACAAGTTGTTCGTAGAAAATAGTGTTATTTATCACACCTCCGTCAGATATTCTACCATTCGTTCCTACATCACAATATATAAATTCGCAGTGAGCGTTTGCAATAGCCATTAAAACTATACTATGTGTTTTTTATAGTTGTAGTATTGGGAACCACTATCCTTTGGTGGAACTATCCGTATATGTTTGTCATCGATCGCACCCAAACAATGAGGAAATTGCCACCTCTCTTCAAAATCTGAAGCGATTTTTAACCACTCATTTGCTGTTTTAGGAAACTAGAACAAAAAAAGTTTTTTTATAAGTGTTGATTAAATTGGTGTAACACGTTTTATTGAGACAAAATAATATTAGTTTGTTTTAATAATGTATAGGGTGTATCTTGCTCAGATGCATAATATCAATAAGTGTATGTTCGCAGACTATAAATATATATACACTCTATATTCATATTTTTACACACCGTTTATTACATATTTATTTTGATACCCATTTTGTCTACGACAAAATTATTATTACTTGGTACTACTGATTATTATGTATATTATATGCGGTGTCGTGGATCAGTTTTGGCGCGGAAACATACTATATGCGCATCATAAATACTGTGGCACTCAACGTGTTAAGGTTCTACAAAAATTGAGATTCAATTATTTATAAACACAAATCGAACAATATTTTGTAAATATTTCTTTATGAACGTTTGAAGTTTAAATTTGTATAAAACCAACAAAAATTATTGTATCTACCATAGTTTTCCATTCTTAAACTTTTACAACCTAAAATATATGATCTATTTTATTTCAGGAAGATTCTGAATCTGCAGATTTAGATGATTCCTACCAACGAGAGGTCACCACATCGGCTGTGCCAACATCAGGTGATGATAGATCAGCTACATCAAGAAGTGTGACACCATCACCAATCGCACCGCAGCCAAAGCGGAAAAAGAAGCTAACTTCGACAGATGAGGTGATGCAGCTAGAGGGACAACAATTAAAAGCTATTCGTCCTGATGATGAATTCGAAGGCTACGGAAAGTATATAGCCCACAAGCTACGTTCCCTTAAAGGAAACCAGGCCGTATTCGCTCGAAAACTCATCAATGACGTGATTTTTGAGGGGGAGCTTGAAGCACTGACTAAAGATTTTAAAGTAATGAACAGTCAACCACACCATTCCGATGCCAAACCCTCAATATCTCTCAAACACAACATCGCCAAACTCTCATATTAACAAACCCGAACGAGCCAACTCTGAACAGCCAAATATTCAGAAACCAGAATCTCAACCACTCACTTACTCAAACTACATGCCAAGTTCAAGTAAAACAAGTAACACAGATCTCAACCAATCAATGGAAAACAATGTTTCGAGTTTCTTATCAAAATTCATTTAGGAAAGGGCATTTTCACGTGTAAAACTTAAACTTTTATTTTTCACTTCATATTAAATTACATTTGATTATAAATTATAATATTTGTAATAAACAATTCGATCGTTACGATAAATTGCTAGCATTTATTGTTACGTGTAAACCCGGCTTAAATCACGGACTTGGCATAAATGCACACGTGTATATTGATTGCAAAATGTAAAACTCGTCTTAAATATAATTATTGATTTTTTTTTTTTTTTTTACAATTGTATCCGAAACTACGAGAACAACAGAGAATACAGTAAATACCAAGAAAGATATTTTTCGCTAAAATACCGACTAATTGAATCACAATAGCAAAATGCAAATATGCAATACAGTATTTGATATTTAATAAGAACATGGATACCATGTTATCTAAAAAAATCATCTCAGAAGTGAAAGATTTTTTTTTTTATACGGATCCGAAAAACGTCTCATATGGGGAAGTTGCTTATCCTGCGTTATTATTAACAAATAACAATCAACTTGTTATCTGCAACAGTTACTCTATAGTTTATTGGGTTTTTTTTTTTTAACTATTTAATTACTTGATAACTCATTTTTTTTTTTTTTTTTTTTTTTATTGACTTAAACGTTAAACGTCACTCACAAGACTACCAAATTTTTGAAGTTTGACAGTATCTTCTGTTTCTGACACATAATGTATTTCTAATTTATCTCTGTCTTTCATGTCAATTGATGAGGACTATATTGAAAGTAAAAATATAATACATGAAGATGTTACTCTGGAGGACTGTTTGGTTACATATTTTACTGGATATTTAAGCTATACATGTATGAAGCAATTTAATTGTAACCAATGTAAAAACGAATTAATCATAAATAAATGCTGAAATGAAAAGAATCAATTGCTTTTATTAAATAAAAATTACACTTCAATTATTGATCATGAAAGCGGACTTAAAACACTGTCAGATAATTTTACCAATGTCATAAATAAAATTTTAACTACCTTTGAAAACATATTTACATAAATATAAAATACAGTTTCAATTAGTTGCGAGTGTAAAAAATAATACAGTTGCCAAATGGCTACATGATTTTCAAGCAAGTTGTATAGCACATAACATGTATATAATTTAACACATATTAATATATAAAACCGTTAACAAATCCTAAACATTTTCAAGTACGTTAAAATTAGCAAAACTTTTCAAATTAAAAATATCAAGCCGCATTTAAATTAGAATAACTAGCTCAAGTCATCAAACACTAAAACGCAGTTGGCACTTCTATTCAACCTACCACAAGGTCTTGTAATCCTTTGATAAAATCATATTTTTTTAATATTCTAGAAACTCTTTTATATAACTTTTTTGTTCATTTTTCTTTTTAACATGGTTAAAAAATAAATTACTGCACCCAGTTAAAAGTTTAATTGTATATAATTGTACGAGTATTAATATATAAAATTTGTATTATTCATTATTTTATTGTATTTTTTTTTAGTTTATTATGTTTTTATAAATATGTAGTAATACTTCAAGGTGGTATAGGCACATTAAATTACTGAAATCCTATTTTTCATTGTATTTCTAGATTCCAATAAATTGACGTTTGTAATAATTATACTATTATTTAATGATCCAAAATTATTTTGCCTATACACACATATTATAATAATATTATGTATAATAGGTTACAATAATGTTATTCAATAAATAATTATTATAATATTATAATATTCAATGATGATGCATAAATAATAATATTTTACAAAATAAAATAAGTATAAGTAATAATATTGTAAAAAAAAAAAAATAATAATAATAATAATAATGATAAAATAATACTAATAATAATTCAAACAGATATAACACTAGAATACAGTTTTAAAAAAAATTTTAAAAAGTTTTTTTGAGCAACTGAGGTGGAATAATATCTTTGTGTTGAGTATATAATATAATATACTATGAGTTTAGAGAAGTGTTTAAATTATTTTTTTATTATGAATAATTAATAATAAATCTTCATTGTTTTAGGATCACACTGAATTCGAGAGGTGTTCGTAAATATTATTAATACATTTTGTCAAAATAAATGGTGAGTACATGCTCTTTCCGTTTAATTTTTTTTTTCTGATTTCTATTTAATATAGCTAAAAAATTAAATTACTGAAACCGGGTAAAAATTTTGATTATATATAATTGAACAAGTTTTAATATATAAAATTTGTATTATTCGTTATTTTATTGTAATTTTTTTTATTTCTTAATTTATAATTTTTTTTTTTTTTTTTAGTTTATTATGTTTTTATAAATATGTAGTAATACTTCAAAGTGGTATAGACACATTATATTACTGGAATTCTATTTTTCATTGTATTCCTGCATTCCAATAAATTGACATTTGTAATAATTATACTATTATTTAATGATCCAAAATTATTTTGCCTATACACTCATATTATAATAATATTATGTATAATAGGTTACAATAATACTCTTCAATAAATAATAATTATTATATTATAATATACAATGATGATGCATAAATAATATTTTACAAAATAAAATAAGTATAAGTAATAATATTGTAAAAAAAAAATGATAATAATAATAATAATAATGATAAAATAATACTAATAATAATTCAAACAGATATAACACTAGAATATAGTTTTAAAAAAAATTTTAAAAAGTTTTTTTGAGCAACTGAGGTGGAATAATATCATTGTGTCGAGTATATAATATGATATACCATGAGTTTAGAGAAGCGTCTAAATTATTTTTTTTATTATAAATAATTAATAATAAATCATCATTGTTTTAGGATCATACTGAATTCGAGAGGCGTTCGTAAATTGTATAAATACACTTAGCTAAAATATAGTATATAATAATAAAGTCACTCTCTAAAGTGTACGATCGTAAAACAATAGTCTTTATACAGTGTATGATAATAATAATAATATTGTATCCGGCCAAAATGTGTATTATAGAGAATAGGTTTTTATTTTTAGCTATTTCATTTGGCCGAATGCAAATTAAAAATATTACAATCTAATATATTATTTTTAAAACCGACTCGACTGCGATCCTCCTTATTCAATCGCCTACTAGTAATTGTAGTGGCCGGCGTACTGTTGTTGTTGTTGTTGTTGTTGTCCGTGGTAGTATGGTCCCGAAGGATAACTGTTCGGTGTCGGGTATCCGGCGTAAGCGTACTGCTGTTTTTGCGGGTACACTGCCAAAGAGCAAAAACGATAGGAATATTATTATTTAAAGTTTTTCGACGTGAAATCGAGGATTTCGGGGTTAGACCGGAGGATACCCCGGAAATGCTAAGCAGAAGCAGCTGCTAAGAGCATTGAAAACACATGAAACACATGACAAACGGTCAAGTGCACTCTCCCAGTTAAACGTACACAATCTTTTTCTACTTCGATCTTTAATCGCACGCTATCAACAGTTCCCTGATTCGAATCACTTCCTGCATTCCCTTTATCCTGCCGTTGTCCCATCATAAATTTTATCTCCAAAGCTGCACGTTTCCTAATTTAACGTACTTTCTATCTAACGCACGAGTATTATTATATTATTTGTAATTACCTTGCCACAGTCAACCTAACACTAGTAAATAATTATTTATATTGTCCAGTTCCGCGGGTGCGGTTAATAATATAATATTAATATCTACTTGCGATATTTGAGCGAATTCTATTGGCCAACCAAGGTCGAGGCCGGTCGAGTTTCGCGACGAAAAAGTTCCCATTAAATTTCAAACCAAGGTCGACGCGTCCGCGATCCGACTGTACATTACCGTAAGTAGGTTTTATTAGGTCATTTCTCATATTTATTGTAAATATATTTGTATTTGTTAAGAAACAAATGCGAAAAAAAAAAATCGAGTAAAACGAATTTATTTCCAAAAGTGTCCTAAAATAGGAGAATGCTCTTTTTAGTTTTCTCCTTTACTCCACACTAGTTCCTACATACCATCTTGATCTCACTATTCACATCTCCCTTTCCATCGCCCGTTTTCCCCCCGTACTCTAGCCACTCTTTATTTGGACTATTTCTCCCCTGGCAATTGGCATTCACTTATCTTACCGGTTCTCTCGACTATCCCGTATAGTTTGAATCTCGCAACTAGTTCTAATGTGATATACTAACCGGGCATTAAATACTGCATGTTTAGAGCTTCTTCCCGTTCGCGTTCGCCCCGCAGACAGATGGCCGCACCGGAGAAGAGTATGGCGGACACTAGCGAAAATCCGACACTGGTCCACGCCATGAAGAACGACCAATCGTACGATATGCGAGTGTTTTCCTTGAGTATCTGTGCGGGAACGAAATGGTGTTTTATAACAATCAAATTGGACGGCGTCAGGGCTTATAATAATAATTGCCGTATAAAATGTCTATGCACTCACATTATTCCATTGTTGGTAAAACTCGTCTCCTACGACACGCTCCTTTTCGTAGTATTCCACACCGTGCCAGAATCCCATAGCGCCGGCGCTCAACAGGCCTGAAAATAGAATAATATTATAATTAACGTTAAAAAAAAAAAAAATAAAAAATTTTAAAAATTAATCAACTTACACGCTAATAACACTAGAATCGCAGTGGCCGTAATGTTCCCCGGCGATCGTCTCCAACATCCCGCGACTCCGGTCCAAAAAGCAATAAACATCACGAAAAAGCTTACCACGAACAGAGCGATGGTAGATCTGCCCATATCTATACAATAATACGAGTAAATATCAAACGAATTTGAGAAAAAAAAATAAAAAGTTGTGGACTTACGTAATCTAGTCATAGCATCTTCCGAAAACTCGTGCGTTTGATTATCGGTGTCCAAGAAGAAATAATCGACGTTCATGCAATGTGTTTCTACGGGACTCAAATATAAGTCCACTGAAAAAAAAAAAATAGTATAAAGATACAATTATTATTTTTTTTTTTTCCGTCAATTAATCTATGTTAAATTGATTGAACTACAGTTATAATTGTCGACGCGTTATATAAGCGGTTATTTAATTTTTCTCCTGTCAGGCCCTGAATCGAAAATTAAAAATTGAAAATATTAATCCGATATTAACGTCCCGTAAGTTTGGTTCAAAATATTGCTGTATTCGTGAAATATTCCTTTTTTTTTTTTTTTTTTAATCAATTAAAAATGGACGTCAGAATGACTAATTTTTGCTGATATTTTGTTTGACGTGAAAGTTGGACGTCGGTGTTATTACGAGTAATCCGTTAGTAATTAAGATTTGCAATTTACGCGAATAAAAATAATAAACCATTTTTTTATAAGCCGTTTATTATGTTTTATTACTGCCGCGTAAAAAGGTGTTTTAATTTAATAGTTTAGGTTTTTAAAATTACAAGAAACTCGACGTGTTATTTATTTATTGTAGGAAATAGCGTAGTATTTTTTTTTTTTTTTTTAACGTCCACGCTCGTCAAACACGGGAAACCGGACGAAACGAATAACAATTAACAAAAAAATAACGAATCGTGAATACCTGCAGTTTATATACTGTTTTATTACCGTATTCGAGAGCTTCAAAACTATATATAATTTTACAACGAATACACGAATGCATTTATATGACGACAAAAATGCGCCGCTTCAGAATTCACGTCAAGCAATATATTTAGCTATTTGTAATTATTTTATAAGCTCGCGCGAGAAATCACAATATTTTTTATATTCGTCGTGTGTCCGTTTATAACACCAATTACTTCGTAATTAGCTCCAAAAAACGTTTACACGCAATTCGATGGATGTTTTATAAAATCTAAAAGATATTATAGAACACAACTTTTTGTTTTTTCGTCGTAAAAAGGACGTTTCATGGACGATCTTCAGCAGTGATAATAAAACAGACAAAGGTATACATTTTGAAAAAGATTTTAGAGAAAATATTTCCAAGGGAACCGAATAATAATACGCCTTTTTCAAATATCGATCAGAACTATAGGCACTTACACTGGTACAGCGATTCAAAATTCCTCGGAATATATTGTCTTTTAACTATCTGTTTTGTTGTTTGGTGTTTTATCTTTCGATCACACAAAAATACTCGTGATCGTCGCACAGCAATGGCGGTAACTTGTAAATTTGATTTAAAAATTAATTTGAATAATTGTTGAGTTTTTAAAATTTCATTTCTTCAAAAAAGTTCGTTAAAAATGCCTATACCGTTTAAACAAAAATAAATGCCATTAGCGAAATTCTATAGGGTAACCATAATGTTTTTAGACTAAATCCGGACATCAAAGTCGCGTTTCAGGGGGGGGGGTGTAAATTGAAGATAAACAATATTGTTATTTCATTAATACAATTTTACTTTGATCTATGAATAAAATGTCTACACAAGAATGATTAGGTTAATCTTTTATTTTATGGCAACAACGATAATAATGTGTCGTCACTTATCGTGACGTTTCGGGAGAAAATATGAACAAAAATTGAAATTACATATTGTACACTTACACAGAGTGAACACGAATATCTGGCACCTGACATAACTTTTTGTATAGATATAGCCATGTAAAACGTTTAATCTTTGTAAAACCCAGACTTTTCTCAAATCCGGACGTATGGTAACCCTAACTAAAGAGAACACGACGACAAAATATTGCTGCGACCGACGGTTTGTTCGTTTTGTTCAGATATTTTTGTTTTCTCGTAAAATGCAGTTTCGAAACGTATAAAATCCGTACGAATTTAATATGTGTCATTACCGCGATAACACCTCGCCCAGTCGTAATTTTCTTAACCGTCACATATTATACTATGCACTATGATAAGGTTTCGATATGGATTATCTAAGGCTTAAATATACGTATACGTAATAATTAGGGTAGAGAACTTGTAGCTCTAAAAAATTACTAAATATTAAAGCACTTATGCATCTAAAAACCATATTATAATATGCACCAAAAATGTGCTCGAATTGTTATCGTCCTAACAGGAATTTTATGATATAAACAACGTGTTAACTGTTTATAAATACAATTAATATCCGGTTAATATAACCGGAAATATATATATATATATATACTTAATTAATAACCGGCAATATATGTTTCTAGGAGGTGGACGTTCGTCCACGAACAGCAGTCAACAACCATAATATATGATAAAAATGAAAAATGTCGGTTGTATTATTAAATAAAATTTAATCGTCGATGGAGAAAATATTGAGAAAATTATTAATTGTATTAAAAGTTAAAATGGAAGAAATATGTACTAAAAAACCAAAAAAAAAAAAAAAAAGAAACACTCAAAATATGAATTTTTATGGAAAATAAAACTATAAATCTAGCTTTGTCTTAGCGTTAAAACGTATTTGTTTCTTACTCTGCTATTATTTTGATTGTGTAAAACAAATATGCAAATGTTACAAGCCCCTCCCTCTGCTCTGGTAATAAGATACGAAGGAGTTTCGAACACATGAACAAATATCTATTTAAAAAAAAAAAAAAATTCGTTTTCCCAGAGACGATTTAGAAAGAAAAAAGAAAAAACAACAATACCCGCCTATAAAATATAGTTACTATACTATTGATAGTGATATTATACATTTTAACCGGATAAACAGTGTGAAATCACGAATCTCACGTACCCTATATATAGTTGCACAACGCTCGACCACTTTCTACATCGGCCGGTAAAACAAATAGAGAAATATATTTATGATATTATTGTATCTCGTCGGTGCGGACAACGCGCAGGGGAAAAAAAAATTACCGCCACCGCAACTAATTCCCCCCGGTTGGCTTTTTCTTTCGTCCTTTTCTCCACCGAGCCACACCGGGTACATTCCGTGTACAACGCGATGTGCCACTAAACGTGACCTTGGTCGACGTCCTACAGAAGCGATAATGGAGCACAGACGCACGAAACCGGTTGTGGAATGTGGGCAAGACTATCGTACGGATAACCGGTACAGCGGCAGCTGATGCTGACGCTCCTAAACAACAAAAAAAACCTCACCGAGCCCCCAGGACGCCGTCCGTGGGTTTCGTGCTCAACCGTACCTACCTATAATATTAAAATCGTGACGGTTGTTACGTGTTTATTCCTATATAATATTATAACAATATACAGTACGGTTATTTTATCAACGCTCAGCGAGTTCCTCGGTTTGAATTTCTAGTGAATTTCATCATTTCTGGATTTTTTTTGTCAATCATTATGGAACCGTTTAAGCTTTATTTCAAAACTTTTACCTTAAATTAATAAATGCACTATGTATTTTCAATCATTTCTATTAAACACAGATTCGAATAAAGAATATTTGTCTTAAAACTGTTGATATGCATAACACTAATATCGAGAATACTCACGGTTATTAAGGAAGGCCCGATTGGTAAAATACCTTAGGTGGACCGAGTAAAATTTATGTAAAACACAAGGGAACCAAAAATAGAGATCGAAATCCTCGAGAAGAAGATGATAGGTTATTATTTATAAGTTATAACAGTCTAAATTTAGACCGGTGGAGTGGGGGAGGATTATCATCTAAAAATGAATGTGTAGTCGATTACCCTTATTTGATTTAAAACCTCAAATGATTCCATAATGATTGAAAAACAGAAATAAAATGCACTAAAGTCCTTGAAATATTGCTGGAATGTTGGATCATGATAGAAGAATCACACTCGGTATACACACTACGAACAAAAAATATATTTAAAAAAAAAAATGTTTTCTCAAACCTCGATCAATTCTCCAATTGTTAAATTAAATATGATATTTCAGCATGAAAAATGTCGTAAGTACCTGCCTAGTTCAAAAACAGTACGGCGTGAGGAAGGATAAGGTTAGTCAAAATGAAAGTTTTTAAAATTCACAACAATTTCAAAATCGAATACAGTTTGATTTACCTGAAAGACCGGAAATAACTCAAAAACCAGTGACCTGCAGAGTGTTCAAATAATAATCGTCGGTCATACGCGTTTCGTAGTGTAGTCGACTCGGATGAAACTTATATACGAAATCTATGTCACGTATATGAATTGCAATCTCTAGCCCCTTGATAAAATATAATCTCGCCCGTTATGAATTATTATAATAATATTATATTCTCGGACAGTGGTGGCAGAAGGATTTTTGAACTGTGGGAGCTGATTATTTATAATATTTTTAATCAAATAATCAAAAATGATAAATAAATTAATAACTTAAATATTATTTTTTGTTAGCGGATAACTGAAATAAATATACTAAATCAATGCAAATAGACAATAGTTGAAAATAAAATGCCTTTAATAAAACAATAAAACTCGTTTTTATTATAGAGTGTTTTAAATCATTCACCATGTTGTTACAATGCAAACAAATATTCGATCGTTTTCAGTTTTATATTTAGCAATGGGGACAGGAAAATCAATTAGATAGTAAGGACTTCAATTGTCGTAATTGAAGATCCGAAATTCAAGTCACCCGTATTTAAAGGAAACGAAATTTAAAAATCCGCCTTCAGTGCTGTTTGTGGTTTAAGATTGTTCTGCGCGCGGCTATAGATTATTGGCTGTACATGACACGCACAAAAAAAAAAAAAAAATCATTAATTGTATTAAAAAAAAAAAAAAAACGAATAATAGCAATTCTGTTCTCAAAAAAGTATTAATAACGATAATACGCAGTTTTTTTTTTTTAACCTATAATAGTATAAAACAATACCGGGTCATCGTCGTTTTCAACAACACCGAAAGTGACATAATATTGAAATGATCGTCACTATTACTTCACAAAAATGTCGTCGTCGTTGTGTAATTAAGAAAAACAAGACGAACATATTTATAAAACCGTACACTAGGAACTCTCACGACGATGCGTGATCGGGTCAGCGAAACGGTTTCATCGGATTTGTCAATTCGGCCAACGATGACTACATGCGAATACGATTACTTAGTGTTTTTTTTTTTTTGCTTAACATTTGACACTTTCGGACGTACACGCGCAACGGTAAATACCGAAAACAGGAATTTTTGGTGCAGAAAAAATATTATTATTTTACTCAAAACTATACCGGGGGGACCTGTTCTCTAACGGTGAAACTTGAATCTCGCAGGTGGTTATGTGTATAATACGATTTCCTGATATCATATAATAAATTTATTTCAACGAGAAAATAATACATAATCAAGTCCTACTGTTGATAATCACGATTACGTACTGACGCGTCTGTTTTTATGATTACATACCTGTGCGCCTAATTTCGTGCGTTTGGTCGCCATCGAAGTGATTAAAACAAATAAACTGATTGACTGTTGTACGAGATAAATATTTTATGTCGAGTTTACAAGTTTCGTATTGCAATTAGAATTGTCCGCAATTATATTGTTATATTATATAAATAATCGACATTTTAAAAATCCCACGGATGATCGATGAGTTAATTTTTGTTTAAGACACCGAAAATAAAAAATTATTTTGACCAACGAAACGAACGAATATTGTTTGAAAATTCTTTTTGACCTTATTTTCGAAATTCGTTCCATTCGTTTTTCCACAGAATTTAACCAATCATCAACTCCTACGCTTTTCTCTGTCCTGTACGCGCGTTACACATCCCTTCCTTGTTAACCATTTTTTTTTTGCCAAACACCGGAGTCTGCCTGTTGGAGTTCTCTGCAAAATCTCGAGATAACGAGATGTTGCACTTTTTTTTTTTAATAGACGGCTGTGCAAAACCAACACATATTATGTTTAACAAGTTATCGTAACTGTATATAATCGTTAAATTACATATTATTATATCCCAACTACCAATCGTTCGCTGTAAATATAATATAATCATTTATAGACGACACGCACTACTAATTACGGATCGTGTATTATTATGAGTAATAAAAAAAAAGTAAATAGTTAAACGAATAAATTATGGGTTTTTTGACATTTTGATTGGTGGGTAGGTATATAAAAAATAATAGTAATAATAATAAAAAAAAAAAAAATGAATACAGTAATTTACTTCCATTTTTTACTCGGCATATTAAACTTTGTATAGAAAATCGAATTACCGATGAATTTTATTGTGAAATTTAAGGCATAAACTCGTCGACACTAGGATGCACCATTGTTGAAAAACGTCCACTTTCGTATACTAGCAGACCGCAAACGCGACCAAACCAAATCTAATACGATAAACCTCGACTGGACAATAATAGAAAAATCTAGGAAAACTAGTAGAATTAGGTTATTCGGCAACACCGCAATATTATATTAGGTAGTTTTCTTTTTTCTTTTGACTGCGATTATAGAATAACTACAACACTACTGTACTATGTAATATATCTATATTTATATAAATCATACCGACGAGCAAACTATGTGAAAGTCAGTTTGCGTCGAAACGCTTGTATAGGATTAAAAATCGATAAAAGGTTCGGTTTCCAAAAAAAAAAATTACCCCAAACAGTTAAATTAAGAAATAACAATACATAACAATGGCGCGAGTTTAAAGTTGCTTTAAATTAAACAATTATTGTTTTGAAAATTCTAATTCGTGCGGTGGTGCCGTACGAATTATTGTTATCTCTTCGAAGGTACATTTTTTTTTTATTATTATTATTTTTTTTTTTTTTTTTTGTAAATAGGAAATTAATTTTGATTTCGTTGCTTCTTTTTTATCCGTCGTCGCGAGAGAAATGCACTTATGTACTGTTACGTGTTTTCTAAATATAATTATAATAATACGATGTACGTGTTAGAGTCGGATGAAAGCAAATGCTGCAGCGGCAGCAGTCGTAGTCGCAGGCCCTTTCTTCTTTTTTTTTTTTTTCATTATTATTATTATTATTATTACTATTTATTTATTTATTTTTTTTCTACTCGGCGAGATTTGTACGCGCCGCGGCGACAAAAAAATCCTTGACCAACACGGCGCGGCACAACATATTATTAAGTAGGTATATTGTAAAAAACTCCGGTGCTCTATTGTCTGGTAGTAGTCGCGTTATTTTTTTTTTTTTTTCGATTCCGTGGGAGAGCAACTACTACGAGCGCGCGGAATTCGTGGACGGGTGACGCAATAATAACGATAATATGAATATAACGGAGCGAAATATCCGTGCTCTTTACAATTGCGACAATGGGTTTGTTATTATTTTTTGGTCGAAGCTGCTAGCCGTTTCGGACAAGAGGAGGAGGTGACCGGGCGGGCGGGGGCGTATAACTATTATTATATTGCTCGCATTCGACTGGCCGGGTTGGCGGGAACATAAAAGTAAAATACGAATAGAATACGCCCGACTGACGTCGTCGTCTGTAATTAATAAATGGAAATTTCAAACCGCGGTTTGGATTCGCAGTTGTTATTATTATCAACGGTCGAACGGCAAAACCATTGCGCGACAAAGTAAATAGAGCACATACGGTATTTATATTTAATAAAGTACAAGTATAACAAAAACAAAAAAAAAAAAAAAAAACTATACAAAAAGAAGTGAAGCGTAATAATAACAATCGTAGGTACGCGTCGATAATCGTTATTAACGGACACACATCCCTGATAACAGTTATCATATTTGATTGCGCAACGCGCGCGATGTTATCAGAAGTTTCGTAACCCATACCACGGGTAGTCGGATATAATCACTGCAATAGTAAATTCAGCGGCCTTTATAACGTAATTAAATGCCTACGGTATAACAATAATATATCATGATTATCTCGATTTCTCACGCGGTCATACAGCGTGATTATTATTGCGTATATACCTAGTCGTTGCCTCGTGCGTACGCCAAGTTTACTGTATACAAACAGTTGGCCATATTTTTTATTATTATTATTATTATTATTATTTTTTTTTTTTTAATAATATGTTTCGTTCGCCGCACACGACACCGCCGGACCGAGGTTTTCGGTTTGCTACGAGCGAAAACCGCACGGACGTTTTGCGCAACGGCACACGTAATCGCCGCTCTCTATTCGTCTGGTCTCTTTTCGGTCAGTTTTGAATTTGCCGGGTACAAAATTTTCTAAATCGAACGGTCTTAGATTACAAGCGAAGCGAGGGGTCTTGTGGTGATGTTCAATGATGTTTATTATCATTTTTATATATATATATATTTATTTTTTCTGTAAACACTTTTTTTAAAAGAAGACTTCATCCGGTCTATACACTCCTACATTGTTTCCGGTAGCAAATTTTGTCTGGTTGGTACTTTAAACGGGTCGTTTTTCGATATACCTAATAGTTTTTAACGCGGTAGGAAAACCGGCAAAAACACGATTTCGTTATACTCGATTTTTATTAATGTTAATTTCTGGATTACCATGGCAACAATAATAAAACACGACTAATACTATTTCGCTCTAAATCGTTTTTCGTTTGCAATTTATCGTTGCATACAGATATAAATTAAATTCCTATCTATATACTACCTACCCAATTTCCCATCAACAAAAGTGGCGAAGAACATTGGCTTTTTATTTTCATTTTTATAGGCGTTTGTATTACGAATTAAATTAAACTATTACTCGTAACGAATTCTGTCCAGGATTTTCGTTTTATGGAAATGATGACAATTGCCAGCAGATTATAATATTATTATTATTATTATTATTATTATAGCTAGGTGGTTTCAAAATTGATTATCTTGATTTCCCTATAGCAATCACCCGTGCCGTTTGGATAGTTTTTATTATCGAACGTAGAAAGTAAATCTGTCGGCTAAGTTCTATAAATGTTGAATTATTATAATCATTATAATAATAGGTACCTGCACAAATATACCTGAATAAGACGTTTCTTATTTTGATCTACGGCATCACAAAAATACTTGAATTTGACCACGTAAGTAAACGTGGGAACCGTGGAATTCAAAAATCCATAGTTCACGCATTTATAGATTTTGCAATAATTACGGTTTTTCAATATTATTTTTTTAAAAACCGTCGGGAATCTACAAATGCGATTCAAAATTTTATACGGCCGGGCGGGAAATCTGTCTATTTTTAGGTACGCCGTGAAAGTTTCGGAATGTCTTCGGAGATGAAAAACTCATCTTCGTAATATTGTTCTTTATTGAACTTTCTAATCAGTTTACAGACCGAAAACAGTGGACATTAAAAACCCGTCCCGTTCTCATCTCCGAACAGTATTAATAATATTTAACAATATTAAGTATACGGGTACCTCCGCGTGACTGTAATATTGTAACGATATTGCGCTAGCGTGCGCAAAACGCAAATAAAACACGTCCAGTATTAATATTGTAGGAAATGTTTTGTAAAAATAAAATAATATATTTTTACACCGCGGTGTTGTTTATAATTTATGAGCACGACAACAAGACGTAGGGAAAAAACACAACCACAAAAAAATACAACACGGTCACATTCTATTTTTTCACTGTAGAATTCTAGGCGTTGGAAGTAGTTCTATATCCGATCTCACTTAAAATATTGAGTACGCAAAACCCTTTCAATATAATAGTATTGTTCACGAATTATTATTTGGGGTTTTTTTTTCAACCTTACCCGTGTATAGGAATTTACGCGAATAATTATAATATTATATACCTCGTACATTGTTTACCCAACAGCCGAGTTTTCGTTATTTAACGCGTATTTTATCACGTGTAACAACAAATAAAAACGTAACTGGTAACCCGATAAACCGATTTGTATGGAATTTTCGAAAAAGTACATACCTACTATTGTAATGTATACATCCATCATCTTCCCGACCGAAACACGGTGGTTTATTTTTTTTTTTTTTTTTAATTTTTTTTTATTGGCAACAATAATTATATTTACCGGGAGGCCTGTCCTTAGGATAGCATATTCTGAATAGACCCTTCGTCCTGGTGAAGTAGTAATATTTGTTCAATTGTTCGAGTACCGAAGTCTGACGTTGAGTGGTAACGGCGTTCTGGAAAGAAATAACAAAAAAAAAAAACATAATGAAAATCGCGATAAGATTTGATTGTAATAATATTTTATTAGGTTAGGTTAGGTTTGGATAATATCGTCGTATTACATTAGGATTGCATAGACGTCGCAATATTGTAAATAGTACTTAAAGTAGTTATATATATATATTTTTTTTTTTAATTAGAGACATGTGCATTACTATTCTCTTCGAACAATATGAATATTTCAAAACCGCCTGTCTACACGGTCGGATTGCAATGCGAAAATTATATTTCAAACATACAAAACATTCATAATGTAATACATATACGGGGTGATTACCAACCAGCGCCGGTAGATGATTATCTACGAAATATTCGATTTTACTCTCTATTCATAGACATGTTGTTTACTGATATTCATTACGATATTTTCGAAAATTTCATCCTCAATCTGTACAAATAGCAAGTCGCAAAACGAAAACAGATAATATTAGATAACATTAGGTTTGGTAGAGTTTGTATTTTATTGCGAAATAAGATCATTAAACGATTTACATATATATATAAAAATTACTATAAAAGCTCCGAAATCCAGATATCCGCTCGACAATTTTGTAGATAATCGCTGGTCGTCGATAGATAAAAAAAAAAAAAAAATCACCCTGTACAGTACACTATAATACTGCGAGACGTATTATACTTTTACGAACCTACAATAGATTTTAACAACAAATAACCGAACGTGCGAAACGCTGTACTGCACGTTTCGAATAACCTTCGAAAAAACTAATATAGTTTTGATGGACAGCTAGATAAAATATTTGAAACATTAGGCGCGACTACAAAGACGTGTAAAACGAGATATTAAAAATTAATTATGGCGTACAGTAAGCAGCTAGGTATAGGACTATAGGATATAATACTTTATCGTTATTTAAGAAATATTGGCATTTAATTAAGTGTGTTATTTTCGTGTTTGGCGAGTTTTTGAAAATGGCGAGTTTCGGACGAACGGCGTTATATTAATTATTTATTATTCGACCGACATCGACCTAGTTTTTTTTTTTATTATTTTTTTTTGTCATTCGCGCGCGGCTTTGTATCGCTGTCAAAATAGTTTCGCGCGTCTTTTATAATAATATAGATAGATAATATTCTTTTGACCATATCATGATTTTCGTAGGATTTACAGCGGCTGGGTGGGTGGGGGGGGAAGAGAACTGAATTGAACGATTGACCTCTCTTAGAGGTAGAGCCCGGTATGTGCGTGTACGGTAGGCGCGGGGGGGGGGAGAGGGACGAATATAAGAAGTTTTTTTTTTCGTCGAGTAACGCTTCAATTGCACGACCAATCGGAAAATAGCCCGGACTAGTATAGGTATCACACCGCAAAAGTATACGCTTCGGAAATTCGGTGTTATTATTAGGACTAGCTAATAATATTGTCGATGCCATACTGATTTTGCATTACACGGGTACAGTTATCGTCGGAGATAGGGGGGGCGGAGAAATGAGTGTAAAACGCGTGTATAATGTTTACACGAACCGCATCGTAATATACGAGTACATTACCCATTGCCCTAAATTTAACGATTTTTTGTATTTTTTTTTTTTTTTTTTTTTTTGAACCGGACCAAAAATGTTTATATTATAGTGAAGATATGGGTTTTATAATATCTGTATCTACCGGTAATCAGAAGTGACGAATCTTTAATCGGGATTCATAGTAAAAAATTAAAGCGAAATATTTTAAGAGGAGGCTATACACATTAACGTCTCAATAACTGTCTAATTGGCGGACGGCAACATAGCGAAATTACGTTACTTTGGTTAGGATGGGTTAGGGTGTTTAGATTGAAATTAGAATTTCAACACAAATACTGAGATGAGAATATTTTCGAGGGCAGTGCATTGCTGTTTTTCTAAAATATTGGAAAACAAAACAATTATAGCGGTTAAAAAAAAAACCAAAAACTAACACAACTGTAAAATTTTCGTTTAACATTATTTTAGAAAAACAGCAACGTGGGTATACTTAACGTTGTATAACTACCGCTTATGGAAATCAAGTTGTCATCTATATTTTAACTCATAATTTTAACCTACACGCCACAATTTATGTTTTAAGTTATACGTAATTTCGCTATGTCGCCCGTTAGTCAGACTGAAACAGTTATTACTGTATAACCTTATCTTACCGTACCACATTTATGAGACCGGATTGGGTCGCCCATATTATTATATCACACTCACCGCGTATAACATAATAATCTAAAAAAAAAATACATTTTCAGTGTTTCTTATGCCCTCTGCAGGTTATTATAGTTAATACAATTTTAATGAAATCTACAGACATCATTTTTATTGTTTTGTCGACCACTAGATAAAACAGAAGAAACACTGATTACGTTGTAGACATCCGTTTTATAAATATTGTTTTTAACAAACGTCAATAATGATTAAAAAATAAAATATATTAATTCCCTGGTTATTATTATTATTATTATTACTTTTTTGAATAACAATGAAAACGATAATAGTTTGAATAGTTTTTGTATACATTTTAAGATGACGCATTAAGTTATTATGTAGCATATTGGAATGTGCGTATTAAAAAACTATGTAAACAATAAATTATTTTTAACTCAACAGTATTATAGTAATCACTAAACTTAAATATACATGTGTTAATTACATTTTGATAAATGATAACTTATGAGTCATTATGAGCCGATGCTTTTTAATACAATTCGGAATATATTTCGGGGAGAAACAATAATATTAACGTTAACTTTTCCCTTATCTTCTATAAGTTATCATATGTTTTTTATATTTTCTAATTACGTACAGTTAATACCGTGATGAGTTTTAATCGGTTATTACTGTGAACATCGACAATTATATTCGATCAGCATAATAGAAATAAATAAATAATATATGTTTACTTAGAATCTAAAATATATATTATAGTACAAAATTCAATTGCTCGAACAATAATTATCAAGAACTATTTTCCGGACTGTTAAACGTAAATTGTTTTATTAGTAATCTCATGTTCCGTAAATCTATACCACATACGTACAGAAAAAATGGACTAAGAGGTCTCGGGGGGGGGGGGATTTTTGTTGAATAAAGATACTTGAGTACATCTATAGTCTAAACCTGTTAATAGTGAGAGAGAGAGGAGAATTTAGTTACAAAGATAAAAACATTATTAGAAAAAGATAACATACTGCAGTTTAAGTCGTATTAAGACCTATTAAACGGTAGACAGCGCCTTCTACACAGTTTGCTTTAAAAAGAAAAAAAATCATTGAATTATCGTAAATGCATTAATTTATGATACATAATATTATAGATAACGTATTAATCATATTATAATATTCTGGTATTATTTACGATGGAACAATACTTTTCATGGAAAAAAAAAAAGAACAAGAGACATTCCCTTTTTTTCTAATCAGACACCAATTTTTGCTTATCAGATATTGGCTGACTAGATTTTCGCTCAAAGCGCATTCCACTAGTTATTATGTCTATGGTTTAAGTCTTATATCATAATATGGTATTAGCCGTATTTTTAAACAATGTCGGTACTAGGAAACCTAATACAGGACAAATAGAGGACGGGCTGTGGATATATTAATATGTCCACGATTAACACTCGTATTGTTTTGCTGTACTGGTATTTTAATATTTATAATATACTTGCAAAAATATTTTGGGTCGTCCAAATATCAAGTATGCACTGCTCGTGTTACCGTGCCGAAAAATATTACAAACACATTCGACGGCCGTTCAATATTATACAAACAATATTATTAAATTCCATGATAATATTTAAGTTAACGCAATATTACTTATATCCATATTAATTTCGAATCGGAAGAATAAAAATCCATAAAAAAAAAAAATGTTGAATAGAATGACTTCGTGACATCATCACGCGTATTTTTATAGAGACATGTCATCGTTGCGGAATAACATTATGAAACACCAACTGTAAAAAAATGTGTCGATCCCCCCCGTGTTCTATATTTTACGTATTCCAACGTCACATTGACAATATAATACAATACACTTGCACACAATAATTATACTTAAAAATAAATAATTATTTTTATATTGATACCGAATCAGACGCGACACCTCAAATTATAACAGTGCCGTTTCCGTTCGTGGCGTGTCACATCGTTTCCGGTGCGATGGGTTCGTATTTTGCCGAGGTGAAAATAATAAAAAAAAAATATGGGTACGTCTTAAGAACAACTACTGCCGCAGACTGTCGATAGCTCAATGACCTTATAGACGATTCTATACACAACGACGACGTGGTGAATGAGGTTTCAACAGTGTACATTTTACGCTGACAGAATACATTATGCGCTCTGAAAAGAATGCGCCTGCTTCTGCTGCTGCTGCACTGCAGTGTCCCGACGACGATAAAAAATATATTAAAAAAAAACACCGACGTTGTTATTGTAGGTAATAGATAGGTCCAATGGAGCGTTTTATTTCGATACTATTTCTTTTATTATTTATTAAACGTAAACGTTTTTCGGTTTTTTTTTTTTTTTTTTGCTTTTTTTTCTGGTCCTGTATTCAATATCATTGAATTCTCTTTAGGCACAAGATATATATAACGGTAACCGACGCACGAGGGCACCAACAGTATTATAAACTATAATAGCCCGGAATAATTTCGCCGGATTATAATAATATATAGGAGAGATACAGTAATTTCCACCACAATCGGCCCAGTTATTGTTATCGTGTTTAAATAACACGACAAACACCGTATATCTAAATAATGCCGATAGATAAAAATTGACGGACAAAACCTACACGTTTAAAAATGAAAAAAAAATAGATTGATAAGTGTTTTTTTTTTTTTTTTAAAGCAACTCTGATTTTCACTAAAATTCATCTAGCCCTACGTATAAATATTGAAAAAATCCGCCAAGTCCGCTGTGTTTAATATTTCTGAAATCTCTACGTGCTATAGAATTTGTCTGAATCCGCTGTATCGTCATTCTTTGGTTTGATTTTTTGTTATGGAATAATTGTTGGGAGTATAGGGTGACTGTAACGACGTGCACATTTTGGAACATTACCGAAAAAGTATTCATAGATATACAAAAAATAAAAATGTCACGGACATTGCTCACACTGTTATAGGCGAAAAGTTGTGAAGGTAAGATATATAGAAAAATTTAATTTATGTCTATACGCAACAATAAATCATTGCTAATGAAAAACGTTTCGAAGTTCGTTTAATCATATGTTGACATTTTCGTCAAAGTTTGTGCTTAAAACACTTAATAAATAAACTATTACACTACGCTCAACTTATTCTTTTCGACTACTATAATTTGTATCTATGCAAAATCAAATAAAAATTTAAAATAAAGAAAAATGAAAACGCCTATAAATAGCTCAAAAATCTAACTCAGTTCATACTTAGAAAGGACTAATATTAATATAGTGTGGAAATTTCGGTTATTTTTAACCGAGTAACAAAAAAAAAAAAAAAAAAACGAAAATAGTGAAACCTTTACTATCGTAAATTGTCTCGTTTTCCTACGTATTTTCCCAATTATTAAGAAAACTACATCTGGAATCAAAAAACTAATCCTCTTAATGCATCAACTAGATTCAAAATGCTTTCATAAAAGGTTGAACAATTAAAAATCTAAGCAAGATTTCTGGTAGAAAAGTTGTTCACAGACGGACAAAATAACACACATTATAGTAAAATCAATACATTCCTCGTTACGCTTGAGATCGAACAGATTTTTAATAATCACAATAATACTTTTTATACATTTTTGAATGCCTCGTCGTTGTAATAATATACTAAATTTCGCGTTGTCCACGGATTTGTATTGTGGAATACATAATAATATTGCCGTTTGGTCTAATCCGACGACAAATTTTAAAATACCAACGTGTCTACAAAATAATTTAAGACCTTTATTTTCTTCTAGTCGTGTAACTCGTATACTCGTAAAAATACAACGACATCGTTTTGCATCGACGATTACTATGCAAATTTATCATTCCGTCGTTGTTCAATACAATATATATTAGGCAGTAGTTAAGAAATTATCATCGGGGTTCTTTTTTTTTTTTATTTCGCTATCTGGTCGGTAGTATTATATTATAATAGTTGGTCTGCGTTGGAAATTATCGTTTTTCTAGACGGATATATCGGGTCATTTACCCTGCAGTAAACACACGTCCCCATAATACAATCAAGTTCAAGGATGACGGACAGAATATCGGATTACACGTCGTCACCCAACAATATTCATAAATCACCGTCGATGAATATCCGCAGCAGAAACTTATACCACCAGATGGGATCGACGTTGGAATTTTTTTTTTTTTTTTCTAATCGTACTGCCAAATCTATTTTTTATTGTTTAATGCGCGATTTGCACCACGCCAGGCGTCAGGATCTGTCCGTAATCTCGTGTAGTAATAGTTAAATATAACGTTCGTTTTTAATTAGGACTGCATGTCATATCATGTCGTTGTTTTTAAATTTGTTTAAAACACTGTTGGAAATCTAGAAATGTATGTTGAAATGAAGTACCACCAAGCGTATAATCCGTATTTTGTACGTACGATTTTTCTATTAAATACATAATAATATTGTAATTTAATGTTCGATTGAATTAAGACACGTATTATTTTCTTAACAACAGTTTTAATTTGCATTTGGTTTCAATACCAATCAGTTGAAAAAAAAATCATTCAAAATTGAACACGTATAATTATTGCAAAACAAATAAGAACTCTTTGGTGTTGTATTTTCTATCGTATCTCCCCATTTAAAAATTATATACATACCACTGAACGTTATAGACTAATATACATATCGAACGCGCCAAAAACAGTTCATAAACGATGCATACACACTAATGTGTAATATTATAACATTATACACGAGTCGTTAACCAATCACAAATATACGTCATTATAATATTATGCTGTATTATACAGTATTTTTCAATAAAAATTATCCGAACATAAAATTACGTAGGTACCGGGAATTATATACGAGTATATGTAACGTGGCATTCCCACGTCTCTCGTTTTATTATCGCTGAGTCGCTATGCAATTGGTGTGTGTGTTCGTGTATAGCTAAATGACGAGGATAGGTAGCAAAATTAATAATTCCAAATTCTGCATCGTATCGACGACGAACGACGACACGTCATCGTTTCCCTCCTATCTCTCACTCTCTCTCGCACTCTATCTCATTTCGCTATGTAATAATATAATATATTATATTATATTTAATGCAGTGACCTATTCGCATCTTTACGCGCGTGTCGACAAAAATAAAATAACACGGCAATAACCATAATCATGATGAGGAACGGGACGCGAACAAATACCAATACGTGCCCCGAACCGAACCCGTTATTCGAAACGCCACTACCGGCATACATAAACCGAGAGGAATTTGGTCGGTTTGAATTTATATAGGTAGTCGACACAGAATGGGGGGCAAGTTCAATAATAATTATTATACGGTTATCACTTACAGGCCGTGTTTATAATATTACAATCTGTACCGGGATTACAACATTTGAAAATCGATCTGTTTAGCAATCTAGACGTTTTTATAAACGATGAAAACCATATACAAATTCGTTTATAATACTATTTTACGCTGCCGCAAAATCGGTAGATTCGGCGTGGTGTTGAGGTTGAGTAATTTCGAAACGTTTTTTTAACGATTTAAATATTTGATATCAACTATTATGATGGAATTGTTTATTAACTATAAGTAGGGTTCGACACTAAAATCATCAAAATAAACAAAAAAAAAAAAAAACAAACTATTAATATAGATAAGAAAAACCAATAAGAGATAGGGTTAGGTTATTATAGATTTAAAGAACACAAAAATGAAATTATTTTCATCGCACACGGACTGAGAAAAAAAATCACATTAAAAAACCTAAAAGGTCGTTACCAAGTAGAAAATACGCAAAAAACAAAGTAAAAAACATTTATTTTTTTATATGCAAATCAGAAACTACCAGAATGGGCAATTTCAAATTTCATAATACTTGAAATCGTCTTAATATGACATTTATTTCCATTGGCCAAAAAAACGAAGAAACTCCTCAAGTCTCTTGCAAAACCCGTAGATTCGTACAATATTCGCATAATATATATTTGAACGTCGAGTAAAAGTCATAACATACGCATAAAATGTAGTAGGTAGGTATAAATTAATATTATATATATATATATTTTTTTTTTCTCTAACTAATTCGAATAAATTCTTTGATTCAAACGATAAATTACAATTTGGTGAAAATGCGATTATTAACGGAATACTAAAAACTAATAGTGTGTCTATGCACGCGTATACGTTAAAAAAAAAAAAAAAATTAAATTCCAAAATAAAAATGATTACTGGCGACTTTTAGGGAGTATAATTTGGAAATCATTACAACTCAAATCCGGATAGATTTCTATCTATTTATGTATTTATTTTATTTATATACACCATGACAAACATTGATTAAAAAAAGGCGAACATACTTCGCCACTGGTGTAGGTGGGAAATAGGGAAAGTAGTATATATGAATGGATAGGAATTTAATTTATATCCGTATGTAACGATAGATTGCAAACGAAAAACATTTCTGAGCGAAGTAGTATTAGTCGTAATTTTTCATTGTTGCCATGGTAACCCAGAAATCAACATAAATAAAAAAGTAATAATAAAACTCAAGTTTGACGAAATCGTGACGTTTGACGTTTTTATCGTAATTTGTTGGTAGTTATTTCTGCCACGATAAAAAAACTAATAGGTATATTGAAAAATGACCTATTTAAAATACCAACTATACAAAATTTGCAACCGAAAACAGTCTAGGAATGTATAGATCGGATGAAGTGTCCTTTTAGAAAAAGTATTTACAGAAAAAAAATTAATGATAATAAATAACATCACCACAAGACCCCTAGCTCTGCTCAGAATCTAAAATTAATGACTTATAACCATACTAAAACTAAAAGAGGTTGAAATGTAAATACACGGTGAGTGAGTTAAATCAAAGTCTATCTAATGGTCTAGCTAGTAGATCAACTAAACCTTCACGGATATAATGCCGAGTATAGAGGTGCCGGCAGAACTGCGACAACCGAAAACATATTTTTAGTTATTTCGAAGACTCGTTTCTATTTGTCCGGCGCTTGATCACAAAAAAAAAAAAAAAAAAAAAATCCTTTATTGGTATTACAAGTATTACAAGGCCTGTACATTTCTTTTCGAAATTATACACTTTTTGTAAACATTGTAATGTTATTATAATGTTATTTTCTATCCTATACCACGGTGTTTTCTTCGCGATTACACGATGGCCATTTATAACATTCACGTTTCCAAACAGCATCGTACTCGGTTGAAATTCTTCATTTCTTTCTGTTTTCCCTTTGTGCCGGGCGGCTATATACGACATTCTCTATCGTACTAGTATACACTTATATACCCACCACGTAATGTGAAAAAAAAAAAACAGTTTCACTTGGAAAATAAAAAAAAATACGCATAATTGTTTATTACCTTTCGGAGACCAGATGAAATAAAAACAAAACACGAAAGTAAGAACTCCATATTATATACACATGGAGTTCTCACGGAGCTTCTCGAATAATAATATAGTTACAAGATTTTCAAAATAAAAAAATTATAAACCCAAACTCATTGTTGTTTCTTATAGGTACATTAGGTACAATCATAATATTATCTATACAATTATGTGTTACACCGTAATAATAGTAAAACGCTTAGTAATCAAATATAATATTTGTTTTTAATTATTATTACGGTTCTATACGTTTAATGATTGAAACAAAATCTACTCAAAATCGTCATATCGCTAATAATATGCTCTTATTGTGCATTCCGCAATGTTGCAACGTATAATTATAACAGATGGACCGGACATTACATTAGTTTTGTGTATTACACTTTTAGCCAACATATAGTATATATAGGTGAACGGCCAACTAGATCACCGATCGTCTAGATCATCCCCATTTGATATCAACGGGATCTAGTTATCTCAACTCCAATCTTGTGATAAGAAATAGTCCATATATCTCCATCGTTATTTTCACGAATTAAGATGTTATGTTGTATTATATGTTTTTTCAATAAAATTTAGTAATTATTTTCTAACTAATAGAAATAGAATTCGGTCATATTGTTATTTAACGTTATTGTGACGTTCAGAATGAGAACTAATAAACTGCAAAGTTTGTTTCAAAATCAAAATGATAGCAACTATCTCATAAACTAGAGACAAAAAAATACCTCGTTATTTTAAGAACATAAAACCAACGGTCGTTAGCTATCACCTATATAGTTCAAGACATTTTACAGATTTAACAATTACAAACTATAATCGCTAATTTAAAAAAAGTGAATTGTTAAAATATTAGCATTAAATAATAAATAAATAAATAATAAATTATTGCATGTAATCATATTAGTCCCATAGGTCTTGGGGGATCTAGTTGACTAAGCGGATTTAGATGACCGGGGATCTACATATGTACAAGAGAAATATCAGACAAGACTCATGGTGAACTTTTTCAATGAGATTATCAATTATTATCAAAACAGTTGCTTTGATAATAATTGATAACACTCTGTTAATTTTAACCTTTACGAACGTTATCCCTATTAGTATGCAATTATTATCAAGGAGTATTTATTATACAATTAATTATAGTCTCGTTGAAAAAATCAACTATGGATCTGTTTCACTCGCACATATTATGTTGTATTCAATATATTATTGTCAAAATTAACTCTCGTTGTTATCGTCAATACAAATAATATATTTTTTTTTTTATTTATTAAACCGTTCATGTTTTTAAATTATTGAAAACTCGTTTTGTAATACGAGTACTGCAACATAATTGATACAATTTCCGCAAAGTTTATTTCAAATATATAATAATTAAATAATATTGTTTTCACCGTGGCTCGAGAAAAAAAAAAATAATAATAATAACAATATTATTACTTTCGTCGGATTTCTGATTAGAAAAAAAATGTATTACATTTTTTTATTCGAACTAATGGCAGGTGAAATAGTAAAATAAAATATTAATCGAAGCGTAACATAATATAAAACAACTATAATTAGATACTATAAAAATATAAATTAATAATACTTATGGAAGTAAGTACCTCTACTTGTCTTGTGTCTGGTGAAATCTATATTTTAATCGAGGATAATCATATACCTATAATGCCTATACTTAAACCCTATAAATAAGGTTTTGTCATTTTACAATTGTATCCGTCGTGTCGAAAGCGATAATAATAGATCCGCGGAGGTGGATACAAATAATGTAAGTATTTACCGAGGATTCGTGATAGAAATCGATAAAATAGTACCCAATATATTATTATATAAGGCGATGACCATTTTCTACAATATTATAAATCGCGGCGATTCTCTTCGTGTGGACCGGTCAACGATGTCTACAGCAACCAGTCGGGTAAACGACCTCGTGGTTTGCAACTAAATACGCCACCATCGCCGATGGCAATGGTCTTGGAAAACTTTCATTTCGCGCGAGCTGGTCGCGGAATTTGTCGACTTGTTCGGCCTTTTTAGCCACGTAAACAATTAAATAGGTATTGGAAACCGCGTGTGTAGCGAAAACGAAAGTAAAGTATCTATATGTTTTGTGCGAAAATATACCAACCTATACTTAAAAAAAAAAAAAAAAAAAAAAAAACAATTCAAAATGCATTGAGTGACGAGATATATTTACTCTATGTTATATTATTGTTTGTGTTACGCTGTATACTTGAATAGAAATACGATGGTTATAATGTATGTATCGTATAGATATTTAAAACAACTAGATAGATAATCTCAAAAGATTATCGTCCAGTCGGTTATCTAATTTCTAAGATCTCATAAGTCATATGAAGTTTAGCAGTCACTCACTAATAGGGCGAATTGTGCTGTTTATGTCATGATGACATAGATACAAATGCAGAAACTCGATAGAAACAATTAAAAATATTTTTCAACATTATTACATAGTTCATGGCAAAAACAGAAACGTTTAGGGTTAATCAATAAAATTTACCATCTTATTGGTATATGGCTGCCAGGCTTCTTAAATACTTAGAGTGAGCCATCCTACAATAGTAGGTTTTTATATCAATAGAAAGTTATATGCACATCAAGTTAAGTATAAAAACGTCTTAATATAACGGTACAATTTAATTTAAAAATAATCGCATATATGAGCCGTTATTAAATTACCGAGAGTTTAATAAACACATACACGTATACGATCAATAGTGGCCCAAAACGATGGAGACTGGGTTTCACTTATCACAGAACTGTTATAATAGTTAAATGATAATAACTAAAACTATCGAAACTTTCGTGTCTCCGATATTGTAGTGAGGTCGCGGTAGGGTACTCAAAAAAGAACAAATAAAATACGCATTCGAAGGACGCCCACCATACATTAAGATGTTCGATCAGCGCTATAATAATTTATTCACATTATACTCCTGAGACTTTTCTTCTCTTCTACATTTTACGAGTGTTATATCGTCATCGTCCGGGATTTCTCTTGTAACGACGACGACAGCGTTTAATTATAAAATAGTATTTGTTACGAACTATACGAGTATATATATATATATATATATATATGTCCGAAATAGATTATTGTTCGTACCTAAATAGAAAAATGCATAGACGAGTTGAGAAACTCAGGTATGTGATTATGTGAATAATATATATATATACGATTGAAATAAAATCGGAAACATTTGAGAATTTTCGATTTCGCGTTCCAATTTGTATGTACGGTCCCGCTGCCTGTATCTATTTTATTCGCTTATTATTTGCAACTCGAAACTAATTCGTAGTAATACGAATTAATATACTAGTATGGGACGTGCGTCTAGCGTGAAACCAATTAATGAATCGAAATCATATCTATACTAAATGCAGTAACCTCGATAAATACAATTTTACGTTACGTACACTACTTAAAAAAATTAAATTAGATTTGATGTCTATTTAAATTTCTACAGCGCGAAAGGGCGAGAAAAAAATGTACGTCAACGGTTCATGTTGACGAACACGAAACTCAAATTCGAATAAAACCATATATATTAAACCTATATTATTATAATCGATTTTTAACGGAATTCACTATGAAAATATTCCATATATAGATAATAAAAAATAATGATCTAATTACACTAAGTATATCAGTTTTTTATGCGTACGATATATGATCATTTTAAGTATATTAAAGATAATCTCAGATCAGAAATTGTATAAAAAAAACTGTATAACATTTGGAGTAATTATTTTTACTCGGTATATGGATCATATATGGCAGTTGTATAATATGTAAAAGTTTGAATATTTTGTAATGGAATCTTCAATTATTTTCGAGGAATGAGGCATAGTACAGTGAAATCAAAAACTTTTATTCTTGTAAAAAAACAATTATTATATACTAAGATGGTTTTATATTGTAACTAGGTGTGTTGAAATTGTTAATTTGACAATTTTTTATGGTTAATTTATCGCTATAATCCGTGCCAACCGACAAATCGTTCAAGATGAAAATATCTCTGCGAAATATAAAATTACAATATCGTTATAATCAAATATAATCAAGAGATATATTTTTGGGTTCACTTCAATTTAATGATAATATACCAATACAGTTTTTATGAATTAAAATTACCATTGACTCGTAGAACTTAACAAATCAATAATAATTGTGATTTATTGATAATCGTATCTTTACAGAGAGTTATATATCTCTCTCTAATCTTGGACAAAAATACATGATTTGAATTAGTGTGTATATTTTTAGTAATTCTAGTTTTTATTTAGTGTTTTATTTTCATGAAATACATTTCCTATATCTCTCTCTCTCTCTCTCTCTCTGATCTTGGACAAAAATACATGATATGAATTAGTGTGTATATTTTTAGTAATTCTAGTTTTTATTTAGTGTTTTATTTTCATGAAATAAATTTCTTATACCGGAAGGGTTCATGTATACGTACATAATATTATACCTAATACATATTTATCGAAACCGTGGATAATATTTACGAAATTAAAAAACTAAATAACTATCGTCTAAACCGGTTATGAAAAATGAAAACTGAATTTATTCATTTACCTACTCGTTGAGCAGGTATCTACAACACTCGTTTACGTTAATATATGCCAAACGAGACACGCATATTGTAAGTAAGTTAACTGTAAAAATTATAATTGAGCTGACCTTGATATGAAGTATAATAATAATAATTTCAAAGTTGTTTGATTTTGAACGAGGAAGTAAGTAAAAAGAAATGAATCGAATATACCTACCTTCCACTTAGTATTTTGTAAAGACTTTGCCGAGGTTGTTAGGTTAACTATTTTACTATATTAATCATTTCGGTTCTAACGATGCAGGTGTACATAACAGCACCATTGTTGTTATTATTCATAATTATAGATAAATATTACAACAAAAATAGAAACGCGGTACCAAAACACGTCATAATGATGTGAGACTGTTTTAGTTATTAAAATATTACAATATCCGACATATTTGTAGACCTTGTGGTGTAGATGATAGCGTGCCAGCAGACCGGCTATACCTAGGTATAGTAAAGACAAACAGTGGACTTTGTGAAATATAACTTTCTAATGAAAACATATTATTATATATTATGGTACTCTAGTCAAATCCGGTCTGATTATATATTAAAGTGAGTGATGTGTACCTACTAACTCTCAGCGTTTCTGTTGTTTCATCAAACATAATTATATATGTTATACATACGGAAGATACGAGTGAAAATCGAAGGAGCTGGCACGGTGTACCGCGGCCCACTCAATAATAAATAGTGTTGTAAAACAATTGTGTCCGATCGTACAATATAATATAATATTTCGATGTGACCGCAAAATACTGAAAACCAAATGCGGAAGGCTAAAATGGCTTGTCTACCCACCGCACCGGTGGGTTTGAAACATTTAAAAGTGGTTAATTACGTACTAGTAATTTCCTAATTTCGAGAGGCTTGACTTTGGTTGAATAATAAATTTGTGATTTTTATTCGGGAGCTATATCCTCCCCCCTCCCTTTCATATTGCAATATCCTTCAACTTCTAAGACGTCCCCTCACGAGTGCTAAACAGCTAGAGACGACATCTGAAAATAATTGCGGACACCTATTTCCATAAATAATTTTTGTTACAATTCCATATGATCTCTCTCTCCCCCAATTATATATGAAAAAAATCCTATGACGCCACTGTAATGTAATATAATATTATGATGTATTTTTAATTTGACGAGGTCGTTATAAATAATAAAATTTGAGGTCAATTTCATCAATTATGCGATTATAGAGGGGAGGACAATTGACCCTTACCGCCCCGTAAATCCAGAAGAAAACTCATCGTAAAAATGGCTCGACGGATTTTTTTTATTAATACGATATATGCCAGCACACCGGCTCACTCTCTCTCCTAGAAAACACCGATTGCATTTCCGACACATTAATATAATAATAAATAATAATAATACGTTGCACAGTGTTCGTTATTCGTTTTTCTGTGTCGTTTGTGGTCTACAGTTCGCGCCAAGGGCAACGTCCGCAAATCGCGCCTGTTGTTATAGGCCGGTTTCAATCGATTTGTTCGGATGTCGAAAATCGTATTCGAGCACTTTTGTAATAAAAATTATTATAATATTGTATCAAATAGTTTATCGGTTGGCCAACATTCTAGCCGAAACGTAATATTAGTACCTATGGGTAACAACAATGACAGTAGAATCGACGAAAATATTATTAACCTATTCGATATTCCCCCGTGGGAATCGACCGGCAGGCGATCTGGTCGGCGTTTAAGACACCTATTATTATTCATCAGGTAAATAATAATAGAAAAAAAAAAGATTATAAATAACGCTCGTAGTATTTCCATTATACAATGGCGGACCGAATAGATTAATTTATTGTTCTTCATTGTTCGGGTTTGAGGCATCATCATTTTCTCGAGTGCGACGCTGACCGACGCGCACGCTCGACGCGTCTTAAGGTCCCCGGCCAGGTCGAAAACCTATATTACCAACGAGTCGGCGGGGGGGGGAGGTGTAGGCTCAGTGATACAGGATTAGGTTAGGTTAGATTAGGCGTCTGAGGCCGTCGGGTTAGGGTCGCTTACCTGTATTTGATTCCGTCTGACTTCGTAGTACACCCAATTGTCGGTGGAAAATGCGATGGCCAACAGGGCCGTGGCCACGATGGCCGTAATGGTGGCTAGCGACAGGGTGACCGCGGAACAAGGCATGTTCGGACGATATTACGAAAATATTGTATTAAGATAAAAGGTACTATTGCGTAAGCGCTGACGGTAAGATGATTCGCTGGGGAGGGGGGGGAGCGGCGGCGGCGGAACGACTTAGCACATTTTTCGGCAAACGAATAAAAAATAAATAAACACCCGGACGGCGAACGGCTATGGGTTTTGTTTTGTATTTTCCGGATTTTCCAAAACGACGACGCACTTGAAAAACACAAACAACACACACGGCCGGACGGGAACGAGCACGCACACGTACACACCACACGGTCGCTCGCTCACGGTCTGTGGGAATATTAACAAACAACAATAATGTCGGGTGTACAGACACACAGAAACGTACGCGCGGCGAACGGCTGAGACAGACGGACCGGCTCGAACAATTGGCGGCGGGTATAGTGGTGCGGTGGAGGAAGTTATTTTTTTTCTCCTATACGAAGCGACCGGACCGATTCCTCGACGGGGTCCTCCCCACCACGGGTCGACACCGGTTCCACCGGCCGCTCCGGACAACGAGACGCGCCTACCCACCGCCCGCCCGCCCGCCCGCCCGCCCGCCGACCCGCCGCACGGCAACAACAGGTTTCCACGGATCTTTTTCTCTCTTTTACCCACACACATACACCTGTTGCGCGCGCGTTACGACGAAGGGGATAAAAATTATAGTAAAAAAAAAAAAAACACGAGTATAGTAATGTGCACATGTATAATAATATACTAGTATTATTGTAATACCTATCTTGCAAGATCTACAGGGTGTCCCGCAGTATATTTTTAGATTTTTGTAAAAACGTTATGTTAGGTTAGGCTAAGGTAAGAAGTACTTCTTGTATTTCCAACGATCGAATAAATAGTATTTTTCCAAAAACTATTCGTTAACT
This sequence comes from Tuberolachnus salignus, assembly GCA_956483605.1. Classification (NCBI taxonomy): domain Eukaryota; kingdom Metazoa; phylum Arthropoda; class Insecta; order Hemiptera; family Aphididae; genus Tuberolachnus; species Tuberolachnus salignus. The sequence goes on from OY101434.1 coordinate 430,312, forward strand.
GTCTTGAATTTTCCTAATATTTGAATAGATGTCTATTCTCTAATAATGCGAGGTTCAGTCATCGAGTTTGAAATTGCGATTAAATGAAAAAAAAAATCGTTATTTTTATTAATTTAACTCGAACAATTTTCATAAAAATTGATACAAATCGGCTGTCCTAATAGACATTTGAAAAAAAAAATACAATTTACGTGACTCTTAATTAGTTTCCAAAAATCGGGCTTACAAAAATATCGTACTAGAAAATATGGTATTTACACACGGCGAATCACCCTGTATACTATTCCCCCGCGTACAACAACACAATAAACACGAAACGATAATATTCTCCTTTTTTTTTTCATTCTGATGTACACGGCGTATACACGGCTACACGGACGACTGTTGTTTATGGTTTATGGTTCTTTTTTTTTCTGTCACTTTTCCATTCGACGTTAAACGTTTATTGCCGGACAATCATACGTAAAAGCATCCGTCTAGTTTTCTATGACGGCATTTGGTTTTGATCGAAAATACTGCAAATAATTATATTAGGTACCGGGGCCTATTCTTTTATTAATCGTATTCGATTAAAACTATTAAACGCCAATCGAAAGTTGATTTCGATTGAGTGGCCATCTACACACTGAATAGAACGAATAATTTAAATAGGATGCCCACAATGTACTCGTAAAATAGTACTGTTGGATGATTATAATATTTATATGTTGTGTAGAATGTGAAAGCAAAAAGTAAAATATGTCTTCTTGTAGGTAGTTTTTGTTTTCTTACGTATTTTTTGGTTTTATGATTATAGGGCTGGGGTCTCGAACCTTTTCGTGTAAATAAGCAATTTTTTCAAAAAAATTGCAAAATCATGATTTTCAAAGAGCCGCTATGGTTAAGATAAAAAAAAAATATACCATAGTGCAAAAAACGACTAATATATTTTACTAAGCAATTTCATTGAGAATTGGTAGGCATTAAAAACATAATAATACTTCTTAAATTCAGAAAAACTTTATTTCATTAATACATTATTACGACGCATTATTAAATTATTATTATTATTATTATTGTTTATACAAATATTATATATTATTTAATTGCATACGATAATACACTAAAATAAAAAACGTATCTGCTTAATTAGTGGTATTTTTCGACATTGAATTTCTGCGCACAGTTTATTCATAGTGTTTTTATGTTCATATGACTTGGTTAATTTCAACTGTGAATGATTGAACACATAAAGCTTCTTGATGGACAATACAATGAAAAGACCACGTTTCACATTTTTGGCCAAAAAGAGTAACAAATTCTTTTAAATTTACCAATCATATTTGGTGATAGTGTAAAAATAGTGAATAAAAATAGTGTATTAAACATAATATTGTTTTGATAAACAATCAACTTATCAGAAAACGAGATGAGATAATTTTAAAATACTACTATGGTATTAAATTATATAATATTTTTCTGTAAACTAAGAAGAATATTAAAAATCATGAGGTTAATGAAAATAAAAAAGTCGAAACGTCAACATTTTCATTTCAATATAAACACTATAAAATTACCATTTTAAACTTTTTCGAAAATAGTAAAATTTAGTTTTTTTTAAAAAAAATTTTTACCAAAACATAATTTAATTAAAGTATGACAATTTGTTGATGAGAAAATGATGATAAACCAGGTGATGTAGAAGATAAGTAGAGCCGACCCCAAAGGAGAAGACTAATAAGGTCTAATAAGACTATTTTATATTTGAATAAAATAATATCGTATAGCTTGGAGTTTATTGTGACGAATAGATTTCACGATAACTATTTTTTTTTTTTTTTAATATTTTGTAACTTGTATTATACACTTATTATAGGTACATATATTAGTCTTGTCGTTATATGAATCCAATTATTTAAGTGAAAATGTTATAGTACAAAACAATACCGTAAAATATATAATAAAAATTATTTTTTATTATGAATCAGTTTGTATAAATAAAATACTAATAAGGAGGGGAAAACCATCACACGTACAAAAAAATAAAACCCAATTTTGCGATGTAGTTAGTAGGTAATATTCATTATAGTTTAAAATGATATTGAAGTAGGAAAAATGTTTTGTGAAAGCTTAAATTATATGGAAAACTATGAATTTTTTGATAAAGAAAAAAACGCCTATTTATATAGGAACTAATTATTAATTAGGTGTGTTAATTTGCATTTCATATATAAATGAACAAAACTGAAAAGAAAAAACTTTTTTTTTGTTATATTAATTTACAAGACAAGAGATTTAAAAAATGTTACGAGTAAAAATTAAAATAATTTTAGTATCGATTAAATAAAATTGTGCAAGTATAATCTGCACCTATCTATTCAAAAATCGAGAATCGAAATTTGATATTATATTATAGTATATAGATAATAAAGTTAACCACGGGAAAATTACAGCTGATATAATATAAAAACTTTATTGAAACAATAAATTATGTATAATATAGTCGGTTTATTAAGGTTAAACGAATAAAAACCCAATTGAACTTAATTTTGTCAGTTGTATATTATTATTAACTGGGGACACACACAGCGACAGCGGGAGATCAAATCGACAAGCCTCTATAGAAATAAAAAATAGAGTTCATTGTAATACGTATGTACCTACACTATATCGTATGAGTGTATACAAAACAGCCGGGCATACGTACTCCATACTATTGGCAGGCTTCTATTGTAGGTGCATCCAGGTGGAAAGCTGGGAAGGTAAAGGAAATAGGGTATAGAATTTGGGATTATTATAGATATACAATTATCTTTCACAAATGGCCATAACAAGAGCTTAGCGCCTAAATAAAAATCATACAGTTGGGTGGTTGGGTTTGATGGAATTTTAATCGATATAAAGTGTTTCTTGTTGTAGGCGATTTACCTACAAATTCTTTCTGAAAAAGTGCTACACCTGATAATTGGTACATGATTTCTAGTAGAAAAATTGTTTAAAGTCGAACAAAAAATACAAATATTTAAAAGCATAATTAATGCAATCGTCAGTTTAATCAAAACCTATAACACCTATAGCGGCCTACAGGGAAGTATGCGGGTGTCCCGCTGTGATACTCCAGTCCTGGGCACAAGCCTACGAGTTATTTAAAAATATAAATCTATAATGAATTGCTACGTATATAAACCAAAACAAAAAATATAAAGTAGAATTTTAAATTAAATGTAAATTTATTTAACGGTTGAACTAGTTTTGTCACAGTTATAAATTTAAAACTATCGAGCCCTTTTAATGTACCATACACATTTAATTGCATACTCATTTTTAAGCGCTCTCCGCCAAAAATGTATATCATCTTCTCAAAAACTTAAATATCGAAAAAAATACAATAAAAAATTACATATCGGTATGTGTTATATTATATCCGAATAACTATAGTATTTAGTTATAAATAAATATACGATTTACAAAATAAAGGTTTTTTTTTTCTGTTTTATTTTCTGGTCATGACTCTCCAGTTGCCAGTCACCGTTCACGTCATTGATTCTTTTTAACACCACAGAATTCTGCTGTGTTTTTTGCTTTATACGTCTCTTCATTAAAAAAAAAAAAACTTAGTTAATAAAATAGTAAAATAAAATAAGATTTGTTTTATATATGCTATAAACTCTGTTCAACTTAAGAGTGCCCAAACTCGCGCATGCATACTGAGCCGCCGACAACTGTCGGACCCCCCCCCCAGGGCGAGATCAAACGCTCTGTGATTGGTCGGTATTGTATGGCCGCCGCCGTGTATACACCGGGTTAGGTTCAAATTAGTAAAACCACGGTGCATCGTGAAACCGTTGTGACACTATCCTCACTACGTATAAACGCGCGTCGGCATACCCCAGCGCTCCCCGTAGCAAGATAAGCAAAATACATGCGCGAACAGAACTCGTTTTCGTCCGAGCGACTGGGCACTCTTAACCTGAACAGAGTATAGCTTATGGTAATTCTTTAGAAATTATTTTAACTCGTGATACGTTGTTAATTGATAACATATTTATATACTTAATCTTACAAAAATAATTGTATTAATAATTTGTACTCCGAAGAAAATGTTCCTATCTTACATAATATTTTACATACAGGCTACATTATAATAAGGATAAGATATTGGGTATGATTTAATTATAAGTCCGGTATTATAAATCTACAAGGTCTGTAATTTTCCTTTCGTTTGTCAGAATATTGCCCCCCTCCCCAGATAGTAGCGCCTATAAATATATATAACTTAATAGCCAGAAGAATACGTACTTAGAATTCCATATCCGTCTCTAATGTGCTCGTAATAATTGAATTTAAGTACTACAGAAAACGATTACATATTAGGTAGGTAATTTGTGTTATTCGCGCTAAGACGACAGTGCATAATGGCCACCATTAGGGACTGGAACCTCAGTGATTTTTTCAATTCCAAAAACGTTACGTATAGTAAAAGAATGAAATCAAGTCTCGAGAAAAAATAATAATGCGTATTCGACATGAATTATCGACTCAAGTGAAATGGCGTGCGGTAGTATTTGAAGGTCAACAAAATAAAACCCTTTCAATAGTAAATTAAAATTAAAAATAATTTTTAAATTTACAATTTGAATTTATTCATAGTTAAAACCACCTTTCATAATTAGCCGGGTAGTCACATGAAATCCTGAGCACTTCTAGTCAATATATTGTATGACCAAATAACATAATAATGAAATTATAAAATTCTTGAATTATAAATTTAATATAATACGCATAATGAAAGATATTATATGATATTTCATATACAACCTACAATTGTACATAGCACAATGCCTATTAGCATTATATAAATTAAATAAGTTTATCTTTCTACTTTTGGACCGAGCATGCCGCACTTACTTCGTATGTCCTTACCGCACGCCACTGATCCGACGTCGATTGTTTTTGGTTGGGGAATAGTGGGATCAATGGTTGCCAGTTTTTTTTCCATAATATTATCACGATTGTCAATATATAATAGGCATTTAAATATTGTTTTTTTTTTTTTTTTTTTGTAAAAACCTGCTAATCTGTCTCTTTTCACTTATATTTTGTATTTAATGTACTATAAATAAGTAACCGTTATTCCGTCTATTTATCTTATGTCTATAGCTTACAGTTATGATAAACGTGATATCTACAATAATATAGGCAATAGCGTTATTAAGTAGGGAGTTTTTTTTTCTGCAATTTACATTATTATGACCGTGATAACATTATTATGTTACGAGGTGTGACAATAAAATAACGAGACTTTTTGAATAAAAGTTGTTTATTTTAAAAATGTTATAATTTAATGATTATCACCTTCAAAGTACCTTCCCTCAGCATCAATACACTGTTGCATACGTCGCTGCCATTCTTGAAAACAGTGTTGCCAATTGCTTTCATTCAGCCCTTTTAGAAGTTCTGCCGTTTTCATTTTTACGTCATCAACTGTTTGAAAATGGGAAAAGAAATAAGAAGGAAATAAGAAGAAGTCACAAGGAACAAGGTCTGGCGAGTACGGGGGATGTTGAAGTACAGAAATTTTTTTTCAGTTAAAAAACGTTGAATTGAAAATGCACTGTGAGCTGGAGCATTGTCTTGGTGAAGAACCCAGCCATTTTTCCATAGATCTGGTCGCTTCTTTCTGACACGTTCTCTTAATTTAATTAATACCTCTTTATAATAATATTGATTAATTAATTTTGTCGATTTTTTCAACGTTTTCGTTTGTTGAAGACGTGGTAGGACGTCCAGAACGATCATCGTCTTCGACGTCCTCCCTTCCACTACAAAACCGTTTGTGCCATTCAAAAACACGAGCTCTTGATAAACATTCTTCACCATAAACTTCACATAACATACGAAACGATTCCGCGGCAGTTTTTTTTAATTTAACAAGAAATTTAATGTTAACACATGTTGTTCGATTTTTATATCTAACATTTTTCGGCAGTATAGTCGAACTCGCACTAATAACAAGGCTACTAACGTATAAGAAAATGAATCGATGCCATCAGTGTTCATAGTACTTTTAGATAAGTGTTTTCTAATCATATTTCAATAATCGTTTTATAGATAACGTTAATAGTTTAGGTTTTATTCAAAAAGTCTCGTTATTTTATTGTCACACCTCGTATATATAAGCAAATATTTATTAGGAAATACCTTTTGATTCGTTTATTTTTTTAGCTGTAATAAGTATAAAACAATTAATAACAAAAATAGTAAAAATTTAAAAATATTGAATCGGGACTGAAACGAAAAAAAATTTAAGAGTCCATTTTTCAAAATAATCAATAGTTAATTATTTAATCACTATATTTTGTAAACAATACGTTCATAACTTAAACAAATGTATTGTCACACAATAAATATGTGAACAATATTAAGAGAATATTACATTTTTATGTGTGTTAAAATCGTATGTACTATAGAAACATTTATTTATCTATTAATTCCCAGTATAGATTTCCCAAAAGACTAAATCGATAAAAACAAACACAAGTATTTGATATGAAGAACATTGATAACAACAAAATACTAAGCGGATCACAAAAAATCTGTTAGCTAATGAACTAATGTATGTATGTGTAAGGTTTTTTTTTATAAAAGAGAGTTTAGTTTATTTACTACTAGAGTATTAGATCGATTTTAACGGTAATTAACTTATAAATTAGTCTTACTGATTTTAAAAAAAGCATGACGAAGAGCCTTTGAAATAATATAGGGTTTAGCTATGAGAAAAATCAAACAAAATTATAATGATTATCGACCAACATAAAGTACGTGGACACACAAATCATAAAACGTGCGAAATACGGTATCGGAAGCGTGCTTTACAGTTGTATATCGCGGTTTGTCCTATGGCATATTAAACCTTGACCAAGTCTAATTTAATCTGTCTTGGTCAAGTCCTCGCAAACTTCATCTTGGATATAGTCATAATACAGAACTTTTGCAGTCCTGATTATTGTACCATTAATACCACTTTATATTGTATTTGTCTATTACATTGTTTAATATAATTGGTAATTAATGTACCTACATATAGAAACTGGAACAAACGTCTAAAATATATTTCAGAATTGTAAAATTTAAAAATGCTAAATGCCATTGTACAGTTATTGAAAATACCATGTTGGAATAATATTGTTTCGTTTAGACACGTATTATAATTTTTTTTTTTTTTTTACTAACATCAAAGTTTGATTGTTATTATGTCTGAACTAATCTATTGTCTTTTAATCTGTCGTTTGTGTAATTTCCATAGAGGATAAAGGTTAGTAAAAACAGTAACTGAGTATACGATCATTTTTGACGAAAAATTTATAAATTAGTCTTATTCTTGTTATTATATTCTCGATTGGGGGGGGGACATCGAATCTATGGAGAAAGGATGCAAAATTGGTTGTGGGACATCGCGATTCGTACCAACGTTAATTTTAATAGCTCGGGCCAACGTGCAAAATAATACAATATCATAACAAAATAATGCAAACATAATTTACATAGACATAGGTAAAAATATTTTTTTTTTTTGGATTTTTATCAAGGTTTTGCGATGGTTTTGCACCTGCATAGGTCCAATTTTGCCGTTTATAATAATAATAACTTCTTGGACCGTCACCATTTCAGAAATAAAAGCATATTGGAAATTCGTTAAAATTACCTAAGATTTCGGTGAATTTTGAATCAACTAGAATTACAAAGTAAGTACATAATTAAAAATGCTTATTATATCGCCTTTGATATTTAGTAAAACAATATTAACGTAAATTGAAGATATTTAAGTTTTTAATTTATAAATATTTAAAAAAAAATGAATCATATTTCAATAATAATAATAATCATCATGTTAGCTTAGCAAAAATGAGTGACCTAACTGAGACATACTAGGAAATTCGTGTAACTTACTACTGAATCCGCACGCTATCAATTCGTCTAGAATTACAATATTACATTAAATATTTTATTATGGAAATTATAGAGGACACATATTTTTAATCACATGATTGGGGGGGGGCATAGAATATCTATTAACTACATGGTTGAGAGTTAACTTTAATCGGTTTTATGAACTCGATAGTTGTAAATGTATAACATAATTCATAGATATTATAATGAACACATTTTAAAATAAAGTCGCCGAATACGCATCATACCTAAAATTACAGGGCGGGTACAGAGTCTAAATAATTTTGAATAAACTGACGCTTAATTGCCGTACGTAATAAGTGTTAGGGTCAGGCGGGTGGTTGAAATAAATATTTTCATAAAATGTGTATTTAATTTCAATACATTAAGCAAAGAGAAAACAATATTCTTTAAAAAAAATATGTCCGTGTTCAATGTTTCGAGATATTACAATTGTTTAATAAACTATCACGATTGATGTTTCAATAACAAAATAATAGTACAGTTTATTATTGAATAGTAAGTACTTCACCCAAACATTCTGGAAAAAAAAAGAATAAAAGTATAGTCAATTTTTTTATAACAGTGTAGTGATTTAGTTGTAGTACACCTAATAACAAATACCCTCAATTTTGTTTCTTTAACTAAAACTAATAAAACTCGAAAAATTGACTATAATGATATACAAAACGACTACATTTTATAATTGGGTCCTTTTCAAACTATATAGAATAATTGTATTGATACATTTAGTATATAAAATAAAACAACGTCCTTATAGCATTTTTTCTGAAGTCATAATTAACTTGTATTATCTTATAAATAATATATAAAACTTAAACTCTTTAGAGTTTACTTGAAAGGCGAAATTAAATTAACATTTATAATACTGCATTAATGTATTAATTTTTTACCCTGAAAAATTGACGTGTTTTGTGAATCTAGAAACAACAAATTTATAAAATATATATATATATATTAATGTTATTTAATCGATCTTTGAACTAATAAACTGAAAGGTCAGTAGGTATCTGATCGAATAAGACAATTCCTATTACAATAATATCGTAGACTTAACGTTTAAATAATTTGAACGTTAGTTTAACTTTTGTTGTTCACATTATATTATAACAAGTACTTTATTTGTTTAATAACGTATAAAGATTGTAGATCCTACGTACCTTTAAAACCTTTGCAAAAGTCTAATGGTGATTTTATAGTGCCTGTAAATATTAAATCGGACATTTTTTTTTTACGTTTATTTTTCGATTAATATATACCTAAATACATATTTAGGCGTGTGAAAAAAAAAATGTTTAGTGGAAGGGTAAGTATTAGCAATTATAATAAACGTCTCTATTCCACATAATAAAATAACAAAGTGTATGATTTATGCTACGGTGCAATCGTTAAAATCGTAATAAAAATATCCACATAAATCTTAATCGAGAACGTATGGCCGTATCGCGATAGCAATACTGACCGCGTGATATCACCGAATCAGATAGAATTTTCAAATAATAGGAAAATCACAAAATATTATAAATTACCATTATACCTATGGTTATAATATTATAATAAGACCAATATTGTCTTATTCTTCGTTATTGACAGAAATCACTCGTTTTGTTTATTCTATAAGACAATACTACAATTTCCATGAAATACCAGGGAAGGATATTGAACCCCTTAAAATTGTGCGCCTGATTGTATTACATAAAATAAATAATTTTAAATGGGTTAATTATACATGTTTTATTACAAAGTATATAACAAGTACATCGAAATATTCATAAAAAATGTATACACACCGATATCTAATTTGCTATAAAGATATTTGAAATATGATTTCGATACGCCTATTTTTATAAATAAAAAAAATATAATTGTTTAGTTGATTATTGTTATTATCACATTACATGTATGATTTTATTTGTTGAAATCTAATAAGTAGTCAATTGTATGGGAATAACGTCTTCCAAACAATAATATAAGAATGCCAAGTGGAGAAGTTGGTGGAACAGTTTCATTTAAAGTTGTTCTTATTAGCGATGAAGATAATACTGTTAAAATATATAAAGTTTATATTGAATTATTAATTAATACATTTTCGCCACTTAAGATTTGTTAGGAAATTGTATTGTATGGTTTAAGACCGCCACGAGTGATAATAAATCAATACTAGTCGTTAAACAATATAATACTGACGTCTTGTAGTTGGACAATAGGAAACTATGCGGATTGGTCTGACTAAAATAAACGGATACTCACTCTCGGTTAGATTATGATATTCTGAAATAGCAAAATAATCAAGACAACCCGTCACTTAGTATATTCCCATAATTTTAAAATTTAATGCTTTCGAATACAACATACTTAGGTCATATATGTCAGGAATAATTATAGTATATTCAACGTACCCATATTGTCAAAGGCATAAAAAGTGCTCTCTGAAGCACTCAGTTTTCCTAATAAAACGTTGATTATAAATTAAACAATTTCGTTACAAGACAGAGGCAGTGTAGGAACTAACAATTTCCGACAGGGCGATTGAAATTTATGTAGTTAATTATTTATTGAATTGAAATTTGATGGGGGTAATAAATATATAAGTTAATCAAATATGCGTTATGATTTATGAACTTTTATCAGCTCATCTGGAAATTTCTCATCTCCAACCATTCCGTTAATGAAATGCCAATGATATTTTATTAACACTTACCGTCGAAATCATTCTTTAGTTTCTCTGTTTGGATATAATAATAGTTAAAAAACTACATTAATTATTTTAAAGGTTAAATTATACAAATATCAGCCAAATATATTACATAATAATATTAATAGATTGACAAGCGAATTTTCCAACTGAATTTACTACGATTGCTTAGCAGACATTATCTTACTTACTTAAACATTCTAAAAAACACAAATGGTTCATACTATAAGAATTATTCTCGTTTAGTTAACTACCAATAAGAATATTAATTTAGGATTAACTAAAATTCCATAAAGATTTTACATTTAGAATAACTGAGATTGGTAATATTATATTATAATAATATATTACCATTTGTATACTTACTATTGATATTATAAAAAATAATAGTTTTTATAATATGTTTTACCTTTACTCTTCTCATCTAAAATTAAAAATTAATATATGATACATTAAAAAACGGTAAGTAAGGATGAGAGGATATATAGGAGAATAGGATCTGCATCTGTGCCCAAACATATGGAAAGCCTTACAGAACATGATTCTCATAATATTTCTGGGGTGAGTGGGATAGTTATGCTTATAATAGAGGAGACATTATTATAATCAAAACCTGAAAATACAAGTGATATGTGCCGTATTTCAATATTACGCTATTTATTCTACATGGATAAAATAGATAAAAGGTGTGATGATAAAAAAAAAAACTTCTCTTTATTTTTTAATTTTTATCGTAAATTGGGGGGCACAAAATGTGTCAAGTGGGTTCGCTTAAGATCGCTAAATAGTGTAGAGCTTCAACGCGAGTAAACTAATGAAGCATAGGAATAAATAGCATTTTTAGCAGACTGTTCCATAATAGTTCCTGATTTGCTTTTTGGTAGAGAATAATAAAATAATATTAAATATTTGTATAATTACTTCCTGAATTTGCGAAAGTGTTTTGTACTGTAATCAAAAGTATCGCACAGACAATTATCGGGCGCATCGTTTCGACTCGTTAGAATTACTACCCAAACACGAACATAATTGTACGTTTTAATCGTAAGAAACAGAAGCTTCGCTGCTTTATGACAATATACTCGTTCAGAGTATACAATAAATTAGTTTGTATAGTTGAAGTTAACTAAGGCGCAAGTTTACTACGGGCGCAAGTGTTTCGAGCGGCCCTGGCTCGACGTTTGTCAAAAACAAATATTGTTAGGTGAAACCTAGACATGGAATTAACATTGTTAATTTAATAACTGAGGAAAGTAAACTTTTACCCCCCCAAAAAAATAGTTAATGGTTACTGGTGACTAAAATAAAATCCTACATTATCAAGGTACAAAAAAACGTAAATACAAGAATATTATGTGATATTGTTATATGATACTGATTGGTTAGTTATTATTTAGACACAAGTAAAAATTTAGACACAATGAAAATAAAACGATATTATAGATATGGTGTTTATATTTATTATGTTAGTATTTAAAGTTCATATTTTAAGATTTTCTAAGAAGTCACCACGGACGAATACGCTGTCTTCGACTGACACACACATACGAAATTATAATTGTGTTTAGCAAATTCATTGTTAAGTTACGTTGGTAAGGTTATTTTAAATCTAAAAGTAAGGTTAAAAAACATTATCTGTGTTATTTTGATATTTAAATTTTTAATTTGAAATCGAAATCAACCCCTTTTTTTTCTTCTGTTGTAAAAGTTTCCTACATTAGTTATTATATACAACATTGAATCAATGCCTAGGTTTCCCCTATCAATATTTGCTTTCGAAAAACGTCGAGCCAGGGATCGCTCGAAAAACACTTGTGCCTGAAGTAAACCTGTGTCCTACTTAACATCAGCTATACAAACTAATTTATTATATACTCAAAACAAGTACATTTTCATAAGGCACCGAGGTTTCTGTTTCTTTCGATAAGTATATAGAACTTTGTTCGTGTTCGCGTGGTTGTTTTAACGAGTCGACAAAATGCGTCCGATAATTGCCTGGGTGATCATTATGATTACAGTACAAAACACAGGTAAAGAATGTAATTATATAAATATTTTATTCTATTTCGTTGTTCTGTAGCTAATAACTAGTTAGTATTTAACGTGAAACAGTTAATAAGACCGCTATTTTTTCCTATGCATTATATTAACTTGCTCGCGACGAAGCTCATACATACCGGTGAATCTACACTTGTAAGCGATTAAAAGATATTGACATTTTTTTACGACACCGTATTTTCGATGACGATTTAAAAATCAAGGTACCAATTGTGTCCGAAAGTATACATAATTACATCTAAAGCAACGAATTCACTGTGTGGTTACCCATAAAACGTTATATTTTAAAATGTGTAAAAATGTGTTGGCTTTCGTTTCTACCCCACACTTTTGATCTATACTCGATGCCAGTCCATTAAACCTCAGTCGTATATCGTGGGTAGCACTCAGACTCGGCTAAAATACTTTTAAAAAAGTATCAAGAATAAATATTCCGAACGCATACTTAAAAACTGTATTCAGAATATAAATTCAAATACTTCGTAACAATAGTATTTCCAAAATATTCCAAATACCATGCCTCAATGTAAATGAAAATTACCCCATAACCCACATTTTTAATTCTATTATATTTTCTTTTCTTTCCTTCTTCCCTCTCCAACGGAAAGTATCAGTCATAATACTAATTCCAAAACCCAGTAAAATTCCCGATATCCTATCGACCTATAAGTCTCCTTCCATTTTTCGCAAAACTTAACTAAAACTAATTCTTAAACATGTATCCAAAATTATCAACGGAAATAACGTAATCCATCATACCCAATTCGGGTTTTGTAATAAACATTTCACAATCCACCAAGTACACCGTCTAACCGACGCCATAGCCTGCTCACTAGAAAACAAATCTTACTGTACCTCTGTTCTACTAAACATAGCTAAAGCATTCGATAAGGTCTGGCACACCAGACTTTTATTTAAATTAAAAACACTTCTCCCACCGCCCTATTTTTTATGTTTTAAATCATATCTTGAAAACCGTAATTTTGTTACCAAAGTAAATAACAAATTATCTAGCCTCACCCCTTCATTTGTTTCATCCATTTACCAAAATTAAAGGTTATATGTACTTTTGGGATACCTTAGATTTTATATTGAAAGCAGAATCATCTAGTTCTTTTGTAAAAGGAAACTAGGTTTCTACTTCAGTTATTGATATGCAATGTTAAACAATGTCTAGGTTTACCTTCAATAATATTTGCTTTCGACAAACTTCGTGTAAGGACCCACTCGAAATACTTGTGCCTAAAAGTAATGTTAAACTAACATCGACTACAAAAACTGTTTTATTGATTACTTAAAAATAGTGGTTTAAAAATAATATTATAATTAAAGAACGAGTCTTCTGTTATGTGCAATGAGTTTGCCTAATTGTAATCGAATTGAGTTCAAATATAGTGTTACATTATTGTTGTCTATTACATAAAATTTTAACATATTTTCGAGTTTATTTTTGGTTTTTAGTTTTTGAGCAAAAGAAAGTAGTTTTACTATGATGTGTGCTTTATATAAATGTCATATTGACCCTCCCGGAAGATCTTGAAACTGTCTAAAAAGAAAAGTACCTGTTTTAGTCCTGGACCGGTACTTACTAAAACAATAATTTTATGTTATACAATACTACTGTTAGACCATACTGTGGTCTTCTAATACAACCATACCAAGCGGTAAGCTATTGATTCGATGCAATTTGATTAATAAATTATTTATTCTAAGGACAAATAATCGTGCCCGTTACGAGATAAACTAAAAAAAATTCAGAATTGTATTGCTGGAAATTTGAATAACACACTATATAATTATTGTATATTTTCTAACAATTAATAACTTTATGAGTTATAAAAGAATTAATGATGATATATAAAAAAAAATCTTTTGCAGTATTGCAGTTTTACTTCATATCCATAGTTTCTAGGCCAAAGGGACCAAGCGACACCAAACACATGGTTTTTATTTCATTTTACATTTAGAACTTTTACAACATTTACAACTTTTTATACGGTTTTTCGATTTTCTTCAAGGGAACTTTTTAAGTACATTAAGTTTTGTCGTTATGACCAAGCATATTTTAATTAATTATAAAAATTATTGAATTGCCAATCATTTTATTTATGAAATACATTTTAGCACGTTGTTAAAATAATTTAAATCTAGATGATTTCGTAATGATGGTCATTTTTGATAAAAAAAAAAAACAAAAAAATGGTACACCACGGAAACGTTTTTTACTCCTCCAATTTTTAGTATTTATAATATAATTTGTGTTAATATAATACAATTTTTCTAGTTTTAATATTGCACAATATATTAAATGAATACAATTGTGATACACTTGAATTTGATTGTGTATAAAATAAAGAAAATTGTTTAAAAACTAACGATTTTTACTAATCTTCAATATTTATTGGCAAATCAGTATAAAATTAAAAATAATTTTATAATACAATTTTTATCCACTCGTCTCAAAATGTGTTTTATTACTTATAAAATAGCCGCTGTCGTAACACAGAGAAAATAAACTCTATAGTGAAAAATACAAATATCTAATTTGGTAATGAATTTTCCAGTTCCTTGTACGTGATTGGTCAACTAGATCCCCAACAATCTAGATCCCCTTTGTATAACTAGGTCGGAGGAAAAGTTTGAGAAACGCTGAGATAATTTATAATCTGTGTAAAAAAAAAACTGTGATCAATTCTCTTTTATATCCTACCATCCCAACTTCCCACACACAAAAGTGGCTGCTTCAGGAAGTATTATACATAGCTTTTTTGATTTTAGATTTGATTGATCCTCAAGGTAAAACAAATTATATACACTAGTATTTTTATAGTATCTATAGTTAACATTTAAATAATATTATATTATTATTATATAAAATGATCAAATTTTGTTAATCTAAATTCATTTTGGAATTTAAATTAATCCGAAATTGTTTTTTAAAAGTAAGATGTATAATTAATTGATTATTGATATTAATTTGTGTGAATGAAAAAACTCCTTAAAATGCGTACAATTCATGTTTTCTAGCATGTGCCCGTAAGTATCTGCTAAGTAATCATAGTAAATGTATCTATTCAGTTCAATGGTTTATAGTCATACTATATTATTATTTCTATTATATAATTAGGGCTGATATATCTATGCAATTCGTATTTTCTTTTGTTGGTCAAAAAAATACCAAGTCTTTACTATAATTTGTTTCATGTTTTAACGATACTATATATATATATAAAAAAAAAAAACATTTGTATGTTTAAGTGACATTTATCAGGATTTCGTACATTATTAAGTCATATTTCTAGGATTTCGTACATTGGCTACTCGACGAGTAGTGAATCACTAAATAATTATTCGAGATCTATACAAATCAGTAATTACCAAACTGATACGTCACATATTCTTCGTTATTAGGTTAGAGAACCAAACAGTATCATATAACAATATCACATAAAATTATTGTATTTATATTTTACCGTACATAGATTTTGTACGATTTTATTTAAGTCATCAGTTATCTTTAGTCAAGATAACGAGGGCATAATTGCATTCATATCAAATAGGTTTTTACAGAATATTTTTTTCAGCCTCAATAGTATTTTATGATTATAAAAAAAAAACAATTAAGAATATAAACAATATATTAATTATTTCATACTTTGTACATTTGTATATTTTAACCTTGAAAATTATTTGTACTGTTGTTTTTTAAACTATTTTATCCTAACAGAGCAAGTAAAGAATGATTTCGGCGGTAAGTGTTAATAAAATATCAATGAAATTAATTGGCAAAACTAATGTGGTCGGGAATGGGAAACTTTCTAATGGTTTGATAACAGTTTTCAATCATAACGATTTGTCGTTTGATCTATATTACTATTATCTCTATCAAATATCAATTCTTTAAAAACTTACAACTGATTCATTATCAAATTTAATTATTCCTTGAAAATCTTTTATTGTGAATATTACACTATATTTTAAGGTGAATTTTATCTCTTAGTGCTTGAAATATCTCGTTAGTACCAAAAGTTAAAAATAATAATGAAATAAAATAATTGAACAATTTTTTTTTTATATACATATATTAAATAATAGAACAATTTTTTATGTAGTTTAGTAGGCTTTACACAGTTTTTTGTCTGAAGGAAAAAGTTGTGATGGGTGTGGATAAATTCCAATCCCCTGACCTACAACAAGTTGGTTCCCACTTCGACACTGTATTGTAAAATCATAATTTGTTGTATAATTTATGATTTATTAGATTGTGAATATGCCATCGATTGCGCCAAACAGGCTTTTTTGAACATCGGTACGTAAATAAAATAAACTGTAAATATAAATGTGGACGGATTGCCATACGGAGTGTCCCGGCCGTGTATATTATATGCCTAGCATTATATCACCTAATCATGTATTATTGATAAGCATTACATTTTACAATTGTTTACTAAAAACATGGCTTTATTACTATCATCATTAATACCGTACGATATTTGTAAGACGCCTATCATTTAAGCCAAGTCTCTACGAACACATCATCTGCGCTACATAGTAAAATACGTGTTTTACTAACGGTGCGATTTTGATTTTTTAGACATAAATCTAGTAACCAAGGGTGAGTATCTGTTTGTTTTTATTTGTCAGTGAATGTGAACTTTTGAGGCGTGTGAAGTTAGCTCCCCCATTTCGGACCAGTCAAACCGGACCGATTGCAAGTCAAAGACCTTAAATTGTAAGTATTTGTAAGTTGGAATTTGATATTTGAAAGTTAAATCCCTCTCTAATGGCGAATAGTGACAAATCCACCCTAGCCCAGAACATTTGTTTTATTAATTGCCTTTGTCCACTATATCCTTCATTACCTTTTTAATGTTTGTAGTAAATATCGATAAACTTATTAAAAAAAAAAAAGTTATTATTATCAGAAATATCATTAATATCTGTATCCAATAATTTGATGATATTTAAAATCCGATAGCTCAATAATAAGAGTGCACAATTTTATTTCACAGAAATTTATAATCGTGGTTAAATGATGTACCTACAGCAGTGTTTCCCAATCGGTGGTCCGCGGTCCCATAGATTTTTTCTTCGATTTCTATTACAAATTAATTATTATTTTTTTTTAAGTAGCGAAAAAAATGACGACTTATTGTGGAAACGTATAATATAACGGTTATCTAATCGTTTTTGCTGCTGTAGACCGATAAGCATTTTCCACTTTTATAAGTGTCTAGGTATCAGAGTAATAAATTGAAGTATAATTATATATTATTGAAGTATAGTAATAAAATGTAAATTAAAATAATAAAAGTTAACATTTTTCGATACATTTTGTGTATTATTGTTAATGAGCAAAAAAAAGGTATTCCTAGTTTTCGTAAAATTGAGGTGGTCCGCGATCTATAAAATATTGTCGAAGTGGTCCGTCGTGGTAAAAAGGTTGGGAAACACTGATCTACAGCTAATGCAAATTACCATATCACACTTATAAGTTTTCATAATGTAATTATTATATATATTTCTTATGTAACTCTGTATTAGAGTGACGGTTGGTAATAAGAGAATATGTAATATCTAGTATAGCGTTGGATAGTTAATTGCTTTTTTACATTACTATAAACATTAAAAAGGCAATGAGGGATAAACCTGGGATAACCTGAGAATAAACGGAATTTTCATAATTCACTAGCGGGGGAAAGAATTGACTTACAAATTCCGAAAACTAACTTTTGAATACTTACAAATTAAATACATTTACTTACAATGGGTTCGATTTGATTTGGTCGATGTACGAGAGCCAACATAACACGCGTGACTTTTTGTGGTACCAAGTGTTAGACTCGACACATAAGTTAGCCGCACTACATACAACGGCGTGACGTTCAGTTGTGTGCGAGTTGTCACTAGCCCTGATCAGTTTACAATTGTTGGTGGCAAGTTAGGAAGGTAGGATATAGAGTAGAATTTAATATATATCTGTACACAAAGATATATCATTTCTATCTAAACATTATCCTAAGCGAAGGTCAGTTAATCGTGTTTTAAATGCCATAATGTAAACGGATTTCTTTCATATTTAAAATTCTTACTGGTATTACAAATAATTGTTACATGAACTTCAAATTGTTTTCATTTCACATTTTGGTACATCTTATGATAGACCTTGTGTCACATTTTCGTGCATTTCTGTTCGTTCAAAACCGTTTTATTCAATTAGAATTCAATTGTAATTCAAAAAGTAGTACGCGAAATGCTGTAATTTTTACGATTCCCATTAAAATTAGAACTTAATATGCTTAAACGGTTTTTTTTTCCTTTGCTAAGTACTACTTATAGCAAACCTTATGTGAAAAATGATAAGCATTTCTGGTCGGCCAAACTAATTTTATCCATATAAAACCAAACAAAAGTTTAAAAAAAACTTAATATGCTTAAATAATAAAATGAAAATTTAGTATGCTTAAATATAGTTTAAAAATGGCTAGAATGTTTGAAAATTTATCCACTCCTAAAAAGAGCTAATTTTATTTTTAATGCCTTTACGATTATTTTAACTCGTGTTTAATCATGTGTTTTTCATCAAATAAATCTCATATCGAATCCATGTAATAACTTAAAATTTAATACAACTTTTAACGTTTTATTGATTCAATAATGTTTTAAATAACATATGTAAATATTTCCACATAATTCAGTGACAATAACTTAAGCGTCTCCCACCGGACTCTATAACTCCCAATCCCTACACCACCCTATCAACTATCCGTACTTACATTTTTGTTTGGTAGACGTTATTTCTACAAAATTGACTACTTATTTGTGTTATACGAATACAATTATTTATAAATGTGTTATTAAAATAAATAATTTAATAAATATGTCTTTTTTTTTTATTTTAATAGTTATGTCGAAATTCTACCTAGAAATGCTTTTTAATCACATAAAAATCGGTGTGTATTCATTTTATATGAATATTACGAAATACTTGTCCTATACTTAATTTATGTACATGTAAATCTAACCTACATCAAATTTCATATTTTATTTAATTTATTCAGGCGTGGGAGAGTTTGTAGGAGTTTAACCAGGGGGTTAAAGGAGGGGGGGTTAAAAATTTAAATACATCACAAATATTTCGAGGGGTTCTCCCGTTCCAAAAAAAAAGGCAACGATTATAATATTAAAGACATCAATCGCTTTTAATGGCACCGGTTACATATATGATTACAATTCTGGAGTAAATAACGAACATTTTCGATCGTAATTAAGATTTAAAGAGCAAACGGATTCTATAGTGAAAAAAAAAAAAAAAAAAAAAAACATCTATAAATGAAATTACATTTGCTCCTTATACTAATAATAATATTCAAAATGCATAAATACAAACTTTCCGGAATTTAATTTAAGGAAATAGAGTACCACCACTTTTAAAACATCAAGTATTTTTCGATTTTAGTAAAATTCTATATTAGAATAATGGTAGTGACTTTTCTTTTTTGGTTATTTAGTTATATCGATTATGTATAATAGGAGCCTCGCAGCATTGAACTTTTTTTTTTTCTCGTGTTGAATAGAGGCCACTACTTTAACCCCCTACCTACAAATATTTCGTGTTCGCGCCTGAACATGATGTTAGGTATGATTAATTGAAACAAAACGTATAGAAATGTGTTTAGTTTAATGTTTACAGGACACATAAAACTACCAGAGACATTTTGTTATGATTTTGAAAGTGCGTAATATTATATAAAGTACATACGTATTACAATTATTATTAAACCTTTGTGTACTAAACATTGTATTATTGTGCTAAGAAGTATGTAGTTGGAGCAAATACCAGCTGAGCTTTTATTTTAGTTCCGAGATCATTTAAATATATGCAATTTATATAAATTTTATTTTCTTTCAGGTAAAAAATTTACCGATATATATCAAAGTAATAAAACAATACATTTTTTGTCTTATATATTACTTGAATGATTTTTTTTTTTTCATTTCGCCTATTGAATAAACACTAAATACATTTAGTTATATAATTTAAAGTATACTATATGACTGAAGAATAAACGCGAAAACGTTGTTACATTATTTCATATTCTGATTGTATCACAGAAATTATTCAAAGTTCTTTGAAAATTATTCAATTAAAAATAATCATAGAGGCCTGACATTTTCCCAGAATATTAATATTAGCCCTTTCTAAAAGTGGACAATTTTTTAGAAAAAGATTTTCAAGTATTTTAGTCTTTGTGAAAATTATTTATAAGCGTTTTTTCTTAAATTGTTAATGAAAATCACAAAACTCGTTAAAATAATAAGGCATATCGTGTACTTTTTATCGAATTAATTGAATAATACTGTTTTGGCATAAAAAAGTTATTCATAAGTTATTCTAAGGTGTACGAATATGTTCTAATTTTTTAGATTCTGAATGACAAATTCATCCTACCCCGATATTTATGTGTAACACTATATCTGAAAACGTTTTGGATCTTGTTGGTGCATTAGAAAGGTCCTTTTATTATTCTTGATGTAGTTATCTTAAAAATGTAGAAAAACCCGGAAAACAGACAAATGTACAGGAAAAATAGTTTTATTATTTTTAATTTTTTCTTTATGTTGTAACATAGTTAATGAAAATTGTAAAGACCTGAAATTTTTACAAAATAATAATATTAGTCACTTATAAGAGTGGGCACGTTTTTTTTTTTTTTTTTTTTTAAATTCTGGCCATTTTTTAATTATTTATAGGAATTTTAGATTTTTTTTAGGTTTTGTTAAAATAAAAATTAAGCGAATTTTTATAACTATTCATTTATAGCTCAAAATTTAAAAAAAAATGTTTAGCGTAAAATACCCTCCCCCCATAAAAAAAATCATTCAAATCATATGATAATGATTATAATAAATTACAATTAATATACTGACGTGTTGTTTTTTTATCATGTTTATAAAAATTAGATGTGTTTATGTTGGTACCTATCGACGGTAAATTTATATAACAATTTATTTACTATACATTATTATAATCCTATCGTTTAAAATATTGTTAACAAATAGATATTATACGTTTAAAAAATATTTATGATTTTTTGTAATGCACACAAATACAAGGCTATCAATTGTATAGTAACCTAAAGCGAATAAAAAATTAGTGTTTAACTGTAATAACTTATGGCGACTTTAGTATATCAAAGAAAAATTAATAAGGCCCGATTCACACTGTTACGGCACGGCATCAAACTTCCCATTCATCCCGTTTTTAAAATAAAGTATAACAAAGGCTATAAAAAAAAAACAGTATTTGCTTAAATACAAATTTCGTTAAAAAACAAAAATTGAAACCACATCGACAATACATATTTTACAAAACAATACAATTTACAGAGTCCAATAACAATTAAGTTAAAAAAATAGCAATCATTTCATCATTACCAGTTTGAACATTCACTAAATTCAAAACTGACAAATACCTACTGTATACAATTGCAGTATTTGTTCTATTGATGATACAAAACTATTCATTTTATTAAATCAGCTAACTATTAATGAATAATATTATTCACTATATTGTAATAAAAATATACCGTACTGTTTTTATATTTATATTTACTGTATTATTGTTCCAGAGTGTTTGGGTAAGTACTTACGATTTGATAATAAACTGTAATTTTTTTATTTTTATAATCAAAATACTGGTCGTGTTAGTTAATTAAACAAACGTAAAATCTCAACACATGGAATTAGAATTTTTTACTAAATTAATAAAACAGGATAAAATAAAATGATAAACTACGTTGGACGATTCAGGATAGTTATATTTCGATATTATCTATAATTGTAATAGATTAATTGTGAAATACATTAGCTCTTCCTGCGTGTGTAAATTCAAGTGAACTTAACTCTCAACCGCGAGGTAAAAAAGGTCTTCTATACTCATCCGTATGTTAGCCAATACGTGCCCTCTATACTTTCGATAATTGATACTTCTTTTCGAAGATTTATATAAATAAAAAACGTACATTCGTTCGATTTACGTAAATATGTTTTTTACAGTAAATCATGTGTTATACGGTACTGAGTCAACTATAATATACGTACAGTGGATCGCGACGTGTTAAAATTTTTTAAATGTATCTACTTTGTAATTCTAGACAATTTATCCCATTACGGATTCGAAAGTAAGTTACTCGAATTTCCAATATTTTCGTTTGCAAAAGGACAAGAAATTGTTATTTATTATGTCGACAACACAACACTATGCACACGTGTGTCTTTCCCTAATCCTCGATAAAAATCCAAAGAAATAATATGTACCTACAGCTAGCTATGTATGTTTCGGTCGCACTAGATTGGTATGTTATTATTATATATTTCACATTGTTCCGATCCAGTAAAAAAATACCTACGGTATTTTAGTCGATTTAAAAATTGAAAAATTGCTGCCAGTACGAACCACGTTCCCTATAGCAGAGCACGCATCTTTCGCACTTTTTGGGGTTAGTGTGAATCTACTTTATGCTGTGCGAGTAATAATCCCGAATTTACTCACACAGAATAAAGATAGGAAGTCCCTCGAACAAGGATATTATTACAAAGATGTTAATCGTTTAAAATTGTATTATTACTAAGCTCATTGTTCCAAACGAATCTTTCACGCCCGCCAGTACAAAAGCTTATAGACCTCGTGATTCGTTCAGGCATACTAGTTGGTATTGAGTAACATAAAAAATACGCGTCGTAAAATCAATTATGTCAAAATCCGATGACGTACATTAACCCAGCTCAGTATTTTCTTAAATTGTCCACAAGCATTTTACATGTATAGTTTTTTAAACTTGTGATTTTATTTAATGCATCTCTTATGCAAAACAAGTATAACGCAAACATGATTATTGTATATACTTTTACTATACATATTTTCATCTTATATTTCATTATAGTTTTTTTAAACGTACAATATTCGAATTAATTAGTCAGTGTACGATCATATACAAATAAAAGTGTAGCATCTTTTACGGGTAAAACATTTTAGTGAATTAAGAAGGCCGTGAAAAAATGTAAAAAGTACGGAAATAATGTTATTAAAATTATTTTCAAAACTTCCCGGTAAATTCAAAGCAATTTATAGTCATTGTTTGTTGTATACAATTGTATTATTCGAAAATAAAGTCCTGACAATTTTACACGAGGTTCATCATAAGTTGTATTTAGTAGTCAAAAACAAAACTAGTGAACTGCATTACGCTTGACGTTTTTCACTTTCAAAAGTACACGCAAGTTGCAACTTATGATTAAAATTGTAACTATTGAAAATCAGGAATATTTGTGATAAAAATTTGTCTACAACACTCATTTTAGTAGAGTTTTATCCATACACTTGCTTGTTCCCTAAACACGTGTGCGGCGCTTTCTATACCAGGATTTGTGTGAATCTACATGGTTTATGACGGACGAGTATTATTATATTATCGATTTTTCTTTTAGTTAAGAATACATCGAAGATAAAATCTCTCAGACACGCATTTTTCAACCTCAGTAAGAAAAATAAATGTTAATAATCGTTAAAAATTATATAATACCCATGTATTGTCAGTGCCGTATATAATATTTTAGCGCCCCCCCTCATACAACTGATGTCCCCTCAATTAATAATATTACACCTATTATCTAATATTTTCTACACATTAAATGTTTGTAATAACATGAAAATCTATTGATCAGCAAAGATGAGGAGAATTGGCCGAGTGGGTGTTGCAATTAGACTTTCGAATCTTGGGGGGGTTGTTCAGTATAACTTACACGTAGCTATGAGGGGGGGAGCAAACCCTTCACATCTCTTCAACCCCATACGTTATTAAATAACAAGTTATAATATGTTTAATATTAAAATTACTATACTTCGATGTAATGTTAAAACGAATTTTTTTTATTTCCACATACCAATACTTTGTATTAAATTGTTAAACATAACTTTCTACCGAACAATGCGGCATATCTATTGAATACTATTTTGGTATCAATCGCATTGGTCAAAACTCTGACGGTCACATTATACGTCACTTATGTTAGTGAAACTCTGTTTCTTAGCCAATTTTGAAGGTTAGGTGTGCTACAGCACCCTATGCGTATTGCGGCGCCACTGTGGGTAAAGGCCCCCCATACACGGTCAGTCATGAATGACAATCAACGTGACTGACAGTCAAAATTGACGATTGATAATTACCATATACGGTCAATCAAGACTGACAATCTCCAGTCGTTCGATTGTTTTATTTGTATAGTCAACACAATTGTTATTATTGAAAGTGTGGGCGTTGCGTTGTTCAAAATTCTATTTTTGTACAAAACACAATTAATTTTCCACGTAGCAGGTGGACCACGGTTTAGACGTATAAATTCGCGCCAAAAGTCTTATTATTATTTAATTTTATTTGCCATTTTTTTGACGAAGGTATAAAATGTACAAAAGACAAAAAGACACGACTACTTCACACAATTCTACTTGGTAAATTGTACATTCATAGACATACATGGTCAATCATCTTGATTGATGATAAAAATTCAAACACGCTTGAATTCCATCAGTAATGAAATTTGATTGTCAGTCATTATCATTCACGTACGTACACCATCAGTCTTGACTGTCAATCACGTTGATTGTCATTTATGACTGACCGTGTATGGGGGTAGGGTGGGGGGCTTAAGGCCTTAAGTGTGTTTGACGCCAACTGTCGCCAGTCCGACACCCATCGGTCACAGTCTCTGCGTTTGCCGTCTGTGGTTAACGATAGACTATCGATATCAATTATCATTACGATCAGTCATTTGGTAGTATAGGCTTTTCATCTATTAAATTGGCATTTTTCTAAAATACTGATTACAAACATGTTTTTTTTATTGTTTTACGAGATATCATTTCATTATTAAAAAAAATTAATTATGCATAAATATTTCCTAACCTAACACCTAACATGTGCCCGCCCTCCCCCCCCCATGGGCAAATATGTATTATGCGCCACAAACGATTATAATAATTCGTGTTGAGTAATGGATTTGATAAAAAAACTGCTAACGCAACCGCTCACCCCAAGCCAACTAAAACAACTATTAAGCTGCAAACATGCGTATATATTTCCATCTCGTTAAAAATCATTTTTAAAAATGATAAAATAAAAAACATTTTTTTTTTTTTTTTTATATATATATATAAAACCAGAATAAAATAGCTCATCATTTTAATAGTTATTGTTTGTATTATTAATTTTGTTTACGTTTCACAGCATACGAAAAAACCAAAGAAACAGGTATTTCTAAATAAATAAAATGCCTATATAACATAACAATTTTATGGCAAATATTATAATCTATTAAATGCGACAATAGAATGTGTCACTCCTTCGTTACGTCACGACTAAATAAAAAACTACAAGCTATAGGACCTAGGATAAATCGACGGGATTATGGGTGTTCTACACGTAGTGCTAATTATATATGTGCAGGAGAGATAGTATATGTTTTTTATTTCACGATATTTAGGAAAACAATTTTTGTAAATCATTGATCCTTTAAGTCCAATTTTGTTTTTTGAAAATATAATATAATTATAAATTCTTTCAATTAATACAAAAATATAGTTTTTTTTTTTTTTTTAACTTATAATATTTAGATATAAGGTAAATTTTTATATGCAACGTATTTGTTTTTTTTGAAATTTGGATTATGTTAACCGAAAAAAAACAAGTTTTGGAACAGAAACCTCGGCGGAACTCAAATTTAAATATTTTAGAAATCGGAACCTAAACCTTAACTTTTTTTTTAAATAGTTCATAACCTAGAACTAAAAATCTTTAATTTTGGGTAAAGAGTTTTTCGGATAATTTCGGTTTCTCCTATACTGTTTTGATGTAATCAACTGTGATTTCGTGTCTTCATTTATTATCCACTTGTGTAGCAAATACCTTTATCTACGATATCCTGTTGTTATTTGGTATAGGCTTGTCCAATCTTATGTCAGTTTCTCGAAACTATTATTATCTCATTATATATCACCACGCTTTATTTAATTCCCTTACACCATACAGAACTCTGCTTGTTTTAGTATCTTTAAATACTATTGTTATCGATTAGACTGTATGCTAACCTAACCTAACTGCGGTAGAATTTTTTTTTTTCTTCTTCTAAAAGTCGATATGTAAACTGCGACAAAAAAAAAAAAATAAAAAAATAAACATTATTTAATCTGCAGCAATATATTTATTAGTGTTTGTAACGTATAGTTATATTATACGCATTCGATCGGTGGCTTAACGTCATGATCAAATGCTATCTTTTAACATGTACATATTATTATACGGACCATAGACACCATAGGTTCGCCGTCGTCAAGTACAATATACCGATAGTCAGATATCTTAAACCAACCGATATAATATAATTTTGTAACGTTCAAAAACTGTAGCTCGCCCGTTTCCTTTCGGGTAGACCACCTTCCACACGGGTAATAATACATTTAACCGGTATCCCCTATTCATTTTTCAATATATAATTTATATTCGGTTTGTATTTTCATCCCCTTTATTTGGACCAAGCGCGTATGCCTCCGTGGCCTTTCTTCGTCGTTAACTTCACTTTGTATTTGTTTAATGAGATTTTTTATATCCTAAAGTATCGCGGTTAGACGAATATTTCTTATTGAAAAACAAAATTGGGTCGGATTGCGTTTCGATACATGGTAAAACATGGTCTCCCCCGCTTTCATATATCCAATTAATTATTGGATTATTTATACCACTTTCAGCGGTACATAATACCAAAATCCTACGTGCACCGGCCTCCGGGTCTCGGCCGTGGGTTGGCGACCTTATTTTCCAAGCACGTCAAAGTAACGCTCCGGGACCGACACATATTACCCTACGTGAAAGGCGCGATACGTTACAATTTTATTCTAATTTATTTCATACTTTGTCGTTTATTCTTTAAAACCCACTTTTAACCTAACCCATAATTGAAATTCGTCCGTCGTTTTTTCTTTTCGTCGCCGTTCGTTAATAAATTTGTATTTTAGCGTTGTACAGAAATTAGCAAAAAAAATAAAAAAAAATTGCATTCTTATTAGTCGTAATATTCATTCTCATAAGATGAACATCATCAGATGTACTTCATTCATATTCACGGGAAGTGGTAGATGATATTAAGGTTTTTTTTTATTATATACATTTCTGCGAAACTATGAAATATCACGTGTCAGTAATTTCCTTAACTAAAAAATTTCTTTTCCAACTACTTTATATGGCATTTCGTTTATATTTCTTTTAGACATTTTTCGTTTGATATTATTATTTTCGTCTTGGCGATCAATTGTAGAATATGGTTGATGAATATGTACTAAAAATGATTTTTCTTGTAGTGTAATAGTTTCGTTGATTAAGACCAATTTGGCCTTGTCTTTTTTTTTTTATTTGAGTATTCCCGTGTTTAATCGCCACTTTGTTCGATTCATATTTAAATTTAAAACTGAAATTGTCAAGCGCTATTAATTGTTAGCCATTCTGGTTAAACATTGTTGTATATTCAACGTTAAATAAAATATTAAACAATATGAATCGTATTGTTAAATACTTCTTCTACTGGCATCCAAATACTAAGTAGTATTATTGCAAGTAGAGGAACCGATATTTAGTAAGTAAAACTACAACATTCGGATTCGGTATGTGTATAAAATGTATAATAGTTATATAAAATAAATTGCTGTAATTTGTAAAAAATATTGTCTTGTCGGTTTTGTCGCAGATTGTATTATGTTTTATTTATTTCAGCCACAGTTTTACATATCGAATTTTAGAAAAAGGATAATTTTGACGCAGTTTACACCACCTCTCGTTTGTTAATAATACCATCGGAATACTCATCGCACGGACTCCACGGGCGTTTTATTAGAATATTTCCGTGCAAACAGCGCATAACGAAATAAGAATTTCCTTCTACGAAAAAAAGCGTTATCACGTGGATCACGTGAACCGCAACAACGGCAATTTTTTAAACGTTTGGGGTACCGAACCGAAATTTGTATATTTTTAAGAACCGTAACCGTAATCGTTTAATTTTCCAAGTACCGAACCAAAAAAAAAAAAAAAAACATAAAAAAACATAAATGTTCCAGTCCTGGCTGAAAATCATTATACGCATTCGTGATGGCGAAATAGCACAACCCGCCTACATATTTGATATACGTTATTTATAGGTTATAGTTACGAATATTACAACCACATCAGGACCAATTGTGATCTAACACGTACGTATTTTGCTAGCCACCGCATTAATTTATATATTTTACATAATTAGCCTATATTATCAGTCGCAACAGCTGGGAGGAAGGGTGGGTGTAACTCTGTCGAAAAATAAAGGGAGGACCAAATTCGCCGGTGCAAATTTACACTGCCGAACAAAACAACCAAGACAATCATAATCCAATATAATGTAGCCGGTATGGAAAATATTATGTTGCATTTAGAGACAAATATTTTTTTGGATTACTGCACATTATTAAGACGAGCTTACATTTTATTACAATCACAACACAGAAGGAATAATTTATCATTTAATAATGGATCGCGGGTCAAAATAATTTCTAATAGTGTTTTCATTGTGTATTTTATATACCTATACCTATTTAATTAACTAACTTGTTCTTTTTAAGGTATGTTATGGGCAAATAACATTGAACAATTTTGTGGTATTAAATACATCAATATACCGATAACTAGACCGGAAGTCATGATCAGTTAACAAAAAAAAAAAAAATCCATTTTTTGTAAATCGCATATTTATTTATTACACAGTGTAACTATAATTATTTTGATATAATATACTACTTTATACCGGCGAAATGCAATTTTTTTTTTTTTTTTTGTTAATTAAGTTATTGGTATGCAATTAAATGTGGACAGTACTACATATACAGCACTCAATAATTATAAATTTTTAACTGCGACAAAACTGGTAAAACCGTTAGAGAAATTGGCATTTGCCTTAAAAGCTTTCTATTTTTTTTTTTTTTTTTTTTAATATGTTTTATTATAGATTTGTGTTCTAAAACAACGACAAAACATTGGTTTGTGACCAACCCAATGTATCACCCTATGGCTCAATCAAGATGCTGAGTGTTTGACAGTGGGAATTAGTGGACTGTAGAACAGTAAATAAACAACGCAAAATTTGTTAGTTTGTACACTAAACAAGAGAAAACAAAATACAGTTTTTGGTAAACAAAACCTTTGAATTGTCCAAAAAAGCTGAATAAAACATAAAATACAAATAAAAATGCTGACTTTTTTATATTTTTACAAGCACCGAGAGAGATAATGCAGATATAGATGCAAACTTGAAACAAGGAATTGAAAAAAAAAAATTAAATTTTATCACATAGTCATTTAATTCTGTATAAATTCTTACCTTGTATTCAAGGAACGATACTATTTAGAACATTGATCTATAACACTAGAATATTATTTTACAGATAAATTTGAACTTTAATAATTATGTTATGAACTGAAAACAATTATACTATTTAAATATATCACATTATTATGTACTCATCCTAAATATTTCCATTTGCGTACCTACTACTTTTTTTTTGTTTTGAAAATAATTATAATAATGTCATGTTTTTACATATTATAAATACATGATTTAGTCGTTAAGACAAAAAAAAAAAAAAATTAAAAAATTGAATAACCAATTAAAATTATCTTTTAAGAAGTGATTGAATTTCAGAAATTGAATGTGTTCTGGTGATAACAGTGTAGTATTGGCAAATAAGATTATTTAATTATTAGGAAAAAAAAACAACTTGATTATATGTATATATAAAATATATATATTTAAATTTTTGTTAATTTATCACTAAACAACATTCGATTTAAATTATTAAATAATAAAAACAAAAGAATCATCACAGAATTAATGTATAGACAAATTGGTAGATACGAGCCTAATAATATATTAAACGAATGGTATTACACCCCGAGACGAATTTTAGCGATCAAAATTACAATCTCGCCCCCCTCACTAAAAACCACTGGTCGTATATAAATTGCACCTATTAACTAGCTATATAGGTCTAACCTGCAAATATTGATAGAGAGATTATTAATATAATGTTTATGTATCCGTTTCAACGAGTGTCATTAGGAATAGTACAACTAGCTCAGTACGCGTATGAAACTAATTGGTCAAATTAACTAATCGGAATTTATAGAAATTGTTTTATTCTAATTACGAACCAAAAATACTATACTCAGTCGTCTCGCCCCCCCCTTCAGCACGCATTCCATATACGAGAAACACGGCCAATCAATATTTATACGAGTTTTACAAATTATTTTTTTTTTCACAATACATTATCATGATGATATTGTTACAATAGTTGTATTTATAAAATAATTATTATTTTAACTATTTTAACTAGGTACTACACTATCATTATCTTCGTCCGACTACAATTTTTAGCCTAATATAAATAAGTCTAGTATTACACCTATGAACACGACATTTTTTTTTTTTTTTTTAAATATATATATATATTGCTATCGCATATAAAATTAAAAAGTCTCGGCGAGTAGTTAAATATGAAATGTAATAAAAATATGCACTAAATAAATATATAACAATAATCAATTTATTGTATATGGCTAACCAAACACAAAAACGATTATGTTCATGTGTGCGTAGGATATAATATTATAAGTCTCGATCGGTATACGAGCTACAGTTTAATAGAGTATTTAATGAAAAAATAAAATATATAAGATAGTCCACATGGCGCCCCGATTCTGATTGAAAATACCGACTATGATACTATTATACTATACTGATTATAATATATAAGTGACGACTACCGGCGATACAACAGCATTCCAACCAAACTATTGTGTTCTATTTGATTTTAATCTTGTGTAACTTCAACTTGAATCCCAACAACTCGGACAGAACACCTGACAACGCAGACAGGATTACCACTTTTATCAGCGTGAACAGGTATGGGTTGTCAGACAGGCCAGCGATTTTGAACGGGCTTTCCAATTCCTGAGGAAAACAGTAGTAATCATAAAATGTTAGGTTAATCACTTAGGCACACTGGCGTTCAAGATAATGTCACATTTTTTATATAATTGATAATTATTTCACTGGTAGCCAAACTTTTGAATCTCACGGACCACTAAATCCATAACTCTAAATTCTATGGACTTATAACTACTTAAAACTATAGCTCTCAGGTGCGTATCCAATGATATTGTGGGAGTGGGGGCAAACAGCTTTAGTCAATTAATACTGTTCCAAGGCCCACAACCTACTCTACTCTAATATAAAACTACTTTTTCTCAGCAAATATTTTTTAAAATATAGTTATAATAAAGGATTTTAAATAATTTCGATATAATTGATTATTTTAGTTAGTTTAATTTTTACAAAATTATTTAAACTTAAAGTGCTGAATTAAATCAATAAATATATTTATAAAAATTATATATACTTTTAGTAAATCCGCAGCTAATTTTAGTACACTGTTTGCTACCATCAAATCATCCTTTTTATTAGGCTTTTGTTCAATTTGTAAGTATAAATTAATCTGAAAAAATACCAAAGATAAATATGTATGTATGTATATATATATATATTTATATACTAATAGAAAAACAAATTATGAAGATAATAATCGATACAAATACAACAGTAATAAACAAATACCTTAATAAGTAAAGACTAATAATATTAGACAGATAATATTCCTAAAATTAAAATAAACGTCTTTAAACAAGATTGAAGAAAATTGAAAAAGAATACATATAATAAATGGACGTTATATACCTGTTCTGTAATTAGTGTTGATAAATTCCTATATTTTTTGTTTATTTTTGTGCCCAGAGTTAGAAATCGCAAAAGGTAAATTCCTAATACCATACACCAAGCTGATGACTCTAGATGAAATTCTGAATTCAATGAAAATGTATCCTGTAACAAAATAAAATACGCATTGAGAAAAACATGTTTTGTATTCATACTTCTAATATAAATTTGTATGTTTACCTTAAGCAACTCTACACTTAAAATGGCTAAAAATAATGAAGATATGTAAAAAGATGATGACACAATAACATCTACTGATCTTTGAGGTCCGCGTTTCTATAGAAATACAAACAATCATCACTTAATATTCAATTACAAAAAGAAAGGGTTACTTGTTATATATATTATGCATTTATTACGTGCATAGCAATAAATATACATGTGATTAACCTACTTTTAAATAAGATCGTATGGAAAGCCATGTCTTGATATTCCGTACTTTATTTAGTCTAAAATGGGGTAATTTTGATTTCCTAGCTCGTCTGAAAGAAGTAAGGTGTGAAAAAAATTTTGCATATAAAAATCGTTGTTTATATGTGCGCTCGGCTACAGTTAAAAGAAAAAAAAACATTAAGGACAAACAAAACCGTTCTATCAAAGTTGTCAGTACAACATATCTTTCCCTGTAAACAAAGAAAAAAAAATAACTTATAAAAACATATAATAAATAATATCCATATCAAATATTTTTTTTATTCTTAACATTTACCAGCCATTAGGTGCAAATGCAGCGTTAACAATGGTAAAAAATGCAACCAAGTACTGTTTGTACATATACTCTGAAGGTTCATTCATAGTTATAGCTAGGGTTGGTACAGGTTTGTCGTCTGTCAAGCTATTAAGTAATCTATAGGCCGACGGCATAAAGGCAATTATCACGGACAAGAAAACACCTATGGTATAATAAAAAAATAAAATATTAAAAATAAAAAACTTTAAAAATTATGTAAATTTATTTACCCAAGTAAAAGTAATCCATTTGTTCAGGAATCTCTTCTACTCTAGCAATGATTGCAGAACTTATATCTAATACGGATAAATCAGCCTTTTTTACTTCTTTCTTTTCCCACATTGTACAACTCACTAAAATCAAAATTATTATTAATCTTTTTAAATTTGATAATTAAGGTTGAAATAATTAAAATTAAACATATGACCGTAATCAATATTAAGTTCTGAATGAGACAATCAAGTTATTTTATTACTATTTTGTTTAACAAAAGAAGTAAAAGAATTTTGAATTATACCTCGATCTGATGCTGCACAATTTGGACTGAGTATCACAGTTGGTGTCTAGAATCAAAAATATATGAATATATTTTCATAACATTTAGATAATATTATAAGATAAACACTTACTGTTTCAAATTCCCATAAAAATGGATGATCTTGATTATCACTCAATAAGGTTGTCTGTTCAGCATCCATATCTGAACTGGAAGTACCTTCTTCGGTATTAGTGGTAAGACCAATCCATTCACCAGCACTAGTTGTTCCTTCAGTCAACATGGATAGGGGACAAGCGCTACCTCCGTTTGAAGATAATACTTCGCCTTCATCGTCAGTTTGTCGACTAGATGAACTGTCTACATTATCGTCTTCATCATCATCAGAATTTGACTTTTGAAGTAATTGCAAACGATGGCCACGCTGTACCGTTAAACGCTAAAATAATCAAATATAATATTTAATTATATTGTTTTATATATATATTAGAAGACTTCTTAATAATGTATACATTACTTTTGGACTTAATATACTTTCATTTTCTGTTTCTTGTTCACTATCTTCAGATTCGGAATTAACGGCATACTGAAAACAAGAAGATGTCTGGAAAGCTAGAAAATTAAAGATTTTAATTAAATGCATGGCCATCAACTACAATATAATTTTGATCCGTTATACCAGAAAGTCTACGATCTAAATCGGCAATCGAAGCTTTAGATGATATTGGAGTTTTCTTGAATCGCAAACACCTATTCTGAGTGGTAACATTTTTACCTGTTACTTCGTCCACAGTCTTTTTCTTTACTGATTTTATATTAGGTTCTAATTTATCCCCAAGATAATTGTGTTTAGGAGTACTACTTGACTGTTCAGCACTAGTGGACTCAGATATTTGGGATGTAATAGTAGATCCAGTTAAAATATCTTCTTCAGGATTATCACTGGAGCCGTTACCATTTAAACTCTCAAACCCATCATCATCGTGTGTTGAATTAGAAATATTAGGTCGCACATCCATACGATCTCTAAAAAAATATATGTTGACAACATTTCAGTATTTTACCTTTGATAAAGATTTAGGAAATTAACATACACTCCTCCTAATTGTTTTTTCTCTTCTCTATTGACTAAACGTAAATCTGAACTAAAATCTTCACTACCCAAAGAAAGACCAACATCGGGCAGAGATTCCAAAACCCAATGGCGCGTTTTAACAGGTGAAGTATCCCACACAACATTTTGAGATTTAGATGTATCTCCACTGAAAAATAACATTTAAAATCTTAAAAAAAAATTTATAATCAGTAAGAAACCAATAGAAATTGTATTTATGAGAACACCGGCTGTTGTCACGCATTGAACTTAACATTGAAGAATTTATGATCCTTACCGGGTTCTTATCATGTTATCTATTATGGCATTGAAAATTTAATAATGTTTAGTTCTCAGTAATAAAAATAACAATTTCTACAGTATTTAGTATTATGGAAATCGATACAAACATCACTTTTGCAAAATATATTATATGAATTACTTTTAAAAAACTTACATTCTAGTTCTACGCTTCACATATTTAGTGTCAGTACCAACCATATGTTCTACATTCAATTCAGTCGAATCTAAAATTAAACAAATCAATCACATTATAATTTTAAATTTAAATAATGACTTCTTAATAAAAGTGATGTGACAAACATATGCAGTATTGCAATTTAGACAGGTTTCTCTATAATCAGTTTTATCGATATAGTGAAGTGATAAAAATCCTGAAAACCTGAAGATCAGCCAGGACATGGCTTGAAAAATTATTCAATTTACTTTTAGTTTTTTTAAGTTTTAAAATTTTGTGAAATGAAGGACTAGAATTCGAAAAAGTGATCTGACTGATCTCATCTATACTTCACGGTGAATTCAAATCTGTTCCACTTATTGTTATCACTTCACTAGATCGATTGGACTGATTAATGAGAAATTGGTTTGGTCTAAATTACTATTATGCATATTTGTTGTATACAATACAATATTGGTATCCGATTCCCTTAATGTAAATAGTTAGTATAATAAATTTACTTTTAATTTTAGTTGAGGTAGGATGCCCCCTTTTAGCACGTCTTGGGCTATGAGATCTAGGGGTTTTCAAAAAGTTCTTTTTCGAAATTGTAGTGGTAGATACAATTTGTGAATGAACAATACTCAATACAAGCATCATTATAAATGGGCTCAATACTTCACCAAGTGATACAGTCTGAAAAATAGATAATACAATAGTGTTAAAATTGAATATGTTAATATTAAAATTTGGGTTATAATCATTAGTTTCTTGTAAAAGGTAGTTTTTAAAAAAAAAATAAATTATCAATCACAATACAAGTTTCAGATATCAATCCTAAGATTTTCATCAAAAAATCATGTTTACAACCTAACCTAACCTAACAACAAAAAATGTACAAAAACCTAAATACAACGGGCAGAGGTGTATTCTATCCAGGGGGGGGTCACGGGAGCCATGGCCTTTTCAATTGACGGTATTTTTATCATAATCGCTTAATGTTTATGTCACTTTATTTTAATGTATGTGGTTTATTTGATTAAGTAAGTAAAGCAAATTTTTAAACGAAATAAAAGAAGTAAACATTGACGTGTAATTTTGGGTTTTATTGTATCTATCCCCCTCCATTGGAGATGGATAAATTCTGGCTACGCCACTGACATCGGGTTCATATTTTTTTCAATCTAGAAAAACAAAATTCATAATTTTGAAATGAATAGCTTTCTTGTTCTACTATGAATATAAACATATTGTATATTTGATTAATATTATGGTAGTATAGTATCATTATAGATATTTTTTTTAATTATAAGATATGACCTTAATTAACATAGTTTTAATTCCAAATGCAGTATGAAGTAATTAAATGTTATTAACTTTATAAATTCTGAGTGTAGCGAGGAATGTATTGGTTTTACTATGATGTGATTTTCCACTATGTGAATAATTTTTCTACCAGAAGAATGACCCCCCCGATCATTCACTTCAGGCGTTGTTTATGATAGAAAATGTTGTAATTGGCTCATGAGGATGCTATTTTATGATACTCCTTATAGTTTTTTTAATAGTTAGAAAAAACGGTTTCTGTTATTCACGTTATTTTTTGTTGTTGCAATGCAATTAAAAATAATTGTAGAGACTTGAAATTTTTCAATAAACATTTATATTAACCTGTTCTTATGATGGCCATATAATAATATCAAAAATCCGTAGTCATGATATGTTTTTATAATGTCAGAATTAGATCTAAATCGCAAAAACCACGGCATTTCGCATACTATTGTCCGATTTATGTGGATAAAACGTGTTTTACGTGGCACTAAAAAAATGTACACAAAATCAATACGAAAAAAACACAAACGGTTGTTGTAGTTTATTTAGTAGTTACAAATTAATATAATTTTCAATTCAAGCTCATCACAGGTGCATGCAATGATTTATCGATACGTACCAAACAAAATGTCCCAACTATATCTTACAACAGTGGCCCACCCATGGTGCAAAGAACGTACGTTTTTTATATCGAAATATTTGTATTTTTAACGCGCATCTTTTTGGCAAAGATACCGTAAACTCAATAGGTTTCATAATAAACGGGGTTAAACGTATACGTATTTTTAAAATATACATACGCATGATACTAAGCAAAAATGCGGTATCAAACATACACTAAACAAAATGGAAGTAATTGATCACATTATATGGTAATTTTGCTTAGTTATCGGTTCACAATAATTCGTTTTAATAATAATGCGATCAAAATAACAAATCGATTAAGAAAAAGTAGTTTTTCTCGAAATTATTACAATGTCGCTTACTGCCGTTCGTCTTAGAATAGAGGTACTCCACCTCACTTGTCCCACAAATACTATAAAATGCGTTTATTATTATTTTTTTTTTTCCCCACTTTGTTACCGGATTTGTTTTTTAAACAAAAACACGTCGGCACCGAAATACATTTTTATAGCTCAGATTGGTGAAACCGTGGTGGTTGTTTACGTAATTATGCGGTATACTATACGACTATGGATCTGTGTTATTATTAATTATACATTTAAATAGGTCACCCGTCAAATAATTATTATTATGGTACTGGTTTGCTAACAAATTTTATTCGAACATGGAACGGAATATATACTGACGATATTTATGTATTTCATTTATTGACTCGTCTCTACCACTACGCTCCAACCAACCGCTGGTTTGCTTTAAATATGCACGTAATATCGATTTAATGGTTTTTATATAATTATTTTGTTGTTCCTTTTTCTATAACACATTATCACACACTATACTGAATTCCGTATCGAAATAACATTCAAAACTATATACCTCACGGTTCGATAAAACTGTAGGTGTGACAAAATCTAAATAATATTCTAATATTAGAAACGTTTTTTTTATATTCTATTCACCTACTACGTTACACTCTAGCCCCCCCCCCCATCCCATCGATTGGATTTCGGGTTTTCCGCCACAATTTTTGTACGTAATTTGTCGGAAATTATTGTATATATATATATATATATTATGATATTGATAAATTTGTCAATAAAAAAAAAAAGCACGTCATGTAATGAAAATTTAACATAGAAATTATATTGTATTGTTATATTCGTCCCTGACTTAAACCCCGGTTGGCCGGTAATGTATTCTATTATAACCATTAAAACCATCTGTATCGCAATATATCGATTCATAATCTATATATATATATATATATATATATATATATATAGTGATTTTTCGTTTTTTATTACCTCACTTTCTCGATTTAGAACGAAAAACGAAAAACCCTGGACGGATTTAGGGTTGAAGGGGCTCCGGGGCACATAGCAGGTAGAAGCCATTACGACCGAAATCTGGTTATCAAGTGGATTTGAGGTTTTCAAACTTTAAAACTGATTAAATGCAAGTCAATTTATTTTTTATTTTATTCTTTTAAAATTATTGGATAAATTATAATTTATGATTTGTTTAACCAATACTATGTCAGTACGAAATAAAACTAAAAATAAACGTTTTTATTTACCATAAACATACTTTTCTTGGCGTTTTAAAAGAAAATTGTTTAAATATACCAATGAATAGTAAGTATGCCACTTTCGATACTTAAAATAGATAAGTTGAACGAACGATCTTGGGTTGTTGTCGCTCGTGGGCTACTGTCACTTACTGTTATCTATTTTGACGGTAAAAACGTGCAATTTTTTTACGTTATAATAACGCATATCGAGTAAAACTGTACAATATCATCGCGAGATTGGCGTTATCGTTTAATATAGTTCATCGCCACGCGTGACGTCGAACTATACAAACGGATATTTCGTTATTGATTCGTACAACATTAAGTCCCATGTGTAATTTTATCATTAGGTTTTATTTTTTTTTGTGAGTAATCGGTATTATATAAGTTATTAATCCGGATCTATGTACTTTACACCTGACGCGCGTCTTACGAAATCTGACGTACGACGATGAATATTAATTTTATATTTATATTTGTATAAATATGATCTCCATAATTATTACTATTTTCATCCGGCTGCAGAGTTGTAAAATATTATATTGGGCACCTAAACACATCAGCGCATATAATAATAGTCAAACGGGGCCAAACGAACGTTCTCAAGACGTCCATATTATAAATTTTAAAAAAAATATATTGATAATAATTATAAAAAATAAATTACAATTTAAAAAAAAAAAAAAACCATATTTGTGTACTTAATATTGTTATAATTTTATACCGTTATACTTACGTCATTTAGATACTATTAAAGAGGACGCCGTACCAGAATTTGCCATCTTTGTCTATCTAACGGTTGACAGCAAAAACATGCTTACGCAGACTGCACAAAACTCGATTAATTTTGGCTTTTGAGTAAAAGAACGTATTAGAAAATAAATCGGTAATTTTGCTGGTATTGCGTCCCCTTAGCATAGAAATCTTAATATTATTGTACACTTTAATGGGTCATTAAACTATTGTTTTGGTATTTTACAACACTGAAAACGATTTCTTTCTTGCCTTTTTAGAAATAACGCTACGGACCACTTAGAGATCTATCGATATGGACCGCCGGTTGGGAACCCCTGGTATAGTGTATTTATAGCTAACAATGTAATTATTAATATAAAAAAACATGGTAAAAAACCGCCGGTCTTCACAAAAATATAACCTTGTAAGTTGAAATATTATTTTCTAGCATTTTTGTTACTTATTTGTTGTTTATGTAAAAAAAAATGAACATAAGTAGGTTTAAATTTATTTACATGTACTCAATACGCGCTATGGGCCCACAATATTCCGGGGTCCCTTGCCCCCCCCCTTTATCTAGACCTGATTACGAGTTTCAAAATAAAAAATGTAACTAGATAAATTGTCTATTAGTTTAGTACAAAAGTAATTAACATTTTTTTACGCAAAAGTAATTAGTCACGATGACGTTACTTTTAGAAAATAAATAATAAATTTTTATAAATGCATGGTTAACACTTTTTTTAATGTCGCGATCGTAACGCAAAAGAACGACAGGATTTTAAAAAATTGCACCTCGTCTATTCGGTGAATGTTGTCCCCAAGGTCTTTACGATTATTTTTATCTGAATGTAATTCAGCAACAAACAACAAAATCGAAAATAAACAGAAACCGTTATTGCGTAAATATTCCCGTTTTCTTTCCCTGCGGTAATTGACGAAACTACTAGGAAATTTAAAAAAAAAAAAAAAAGAAAGAAATTACCTCTCCGACGCACAGACTATGAAAAGAAACTTTCTACCACCACCACCAGCCCCCCCCAGGAATTCGATGGTCGGAGCAAGAGATCCGGTAGAAAAGTTGTTCGCAGACAGGGGAAACAAACAAACCTACACATTCTTCGCTACGCATAGAATATAAAAATATACCACAATATTTATTTTTTTTATACACGACTGCCAGGATGACCAGGTGATTGACCGCGTCGTCCCGCCGTGATAATAAAACGAGGTGTCCATTCTACACAATATTCGTATTCTCAGTTTGTATCGCGCATAACGTATAACAACAATGGCATTCCGTTCACCGACGATTGCTGCGATTCTCTGCGGGTTGAGTTTAGGACCGAAGGGACATTTTAATAAAATAGTATTATGACTGTGCCTCGGCTGAATGGGTGGTTTTTTTCCCCCTTTCACTCAAAATATTTTCATTTCGTAATGATATAAATTACAAAAACAAAAAAAGGAAGCGTACACACTTCGCATCGTGGGTGGGTCACTGTTATTGGTGGAAAGATGGCAAGGTAGGTAGTATACAGATAGGAATTTAATTTATATCTGTATGCAACGGTGGTTTGCAAACGAATAACGTTTCTGAGCGAAGTAGTATTAATCGTGTTTTATCATTTGTCGCTATGGTAACCCAGAAATCAACATAAATACAAAAGAAATAATAAAAATCGAATTGGACGAATATACGTGTTTTAGCCGTTTTTTTCGGCATATTTTGTAGTTTTTTCTGCCGCGTCAAAAACACGTATACTGAGAAATGTATCAACTAGACAAAATTTACTACCGGAAATAGTAAACGAATGTATAGATCAGATGAAGTATTTATTTCCGGTAGAAAGCGTTTACAGAAAGAAAGAAAAAACACATCATAATAAAACCACAAGACCCCTCGCTCCGCTCAGAATCCAAAATACGGACATAGATCGCACAGTGCACTAGGGACCCACCGTTGTAATATGGGTGGCAATTTGGAAAGGTAGGATATAGATGGGAATTTAATTCATATATATGTACACAACGATAAACGATTCTGAGCGAAGTTCGGTTTTACATATGAGGGAGGAGAGGGACGTTAAGAAATTGTTCGCGCCTCAAGGGCGGCGCGTTAACATTGAAAATGTCGAGAAATTCCGATTTATGCGAATTATTACGTACAACGTAAATTGTAAGCTTTATTATTAATATTAATAATTCATACCGACGCAACGTCTTCTTCGGCCGAAACGAACGTGACGTAACCGAACAGTAAAATGTTTCCCAACTGCATAACGTACAGGCACAAAAGC
Source organism: Tuberolachnus salignus (assembly GCA_956483605.1). Lineage (NCBI taxonomy): Eukaryota > Metazoa > Arthropoda > Insecta > Hemiptera > Aphididae > Tuberolachnus > Tuberolachnus salignus. Next base: position 472,263 of record OY101434.1, read on the forward strand.
GACAGAAACAACCGCCATGACGTCTGGTGTATGTACCAACGGTAATAACATGGTAAAAATAACAGCCGGATGACCGCCAGACGGGTCACCGTGGAAAATCCGTGTTTAGGTTTTGCCTTGGTAAACGCCGACCCTGCATTAAAAAAAAAAAAAAAATGTCACATATAATTACAATACATATTTTCACGGATAAATTAATATTTAGGCAAGTAAATGAATTATTTTCACGCGATTGTCAATAAAACGGACTATATTTTATTCGACTTATAATACAATTTAGACTAATACACTATTGTATTTGTCAACTTATTTCTAGATAACTTATCGGTGTATCAATTAATTTGTATTACAGATATCTGAAAAGTTAACATGCGACCATCAGCCGTTGTGCATATTTCGTAGTTCAGTCAGTGTTTTTTTTTTTTTGTTTATAAATATTATAATGCATTATTTTATTTTTAAAGCATTGTATAATGTATGGTTTTTCAATGTAATTTGTCAATTTGTGTATCCGTAAGGACACGTATAAATAAATCCTATTCATATTTTGAGATGTTTAGCACATATTTATATTATGGAATATACGAATACACAGAAATCGTAGCCCTAGTTCCTCGTTTTCGCCTAATCTATTTTCTACATATATTATTGTTTGATAATCCATATAATCATAATTTTTATGGTAAACTTACAAGTGCAAAATTATAATAATAATACTTCAAACTAACAAAATCAATATACAGACTGTTATGTACGGCGATGTGCGTATATTATGACAAAATTATATAAATACAAATACCTTAACCTAGATAAAGGAAAAAAAAGTTTGGAGATCGATGAGAATCACTTTTTCGCGGTGGCCCCGGGGGTAACACTAAACCATAATTGAAGAAGACACGCAAACACTAATTTTCTGTTGAACCATTTGGACTTTTCAAAACTCAATTCAGGAAGTCGTCGTGTGTTTTACGTCGCTGTGGCCTCGTAAAATGTCGGTTTGTACGTGGAAAACAGTGGAAAAGACAATTTTGAAAAATTTACAATTCGATTACGTAGGTAAAACAACAAATATGCATTTGGCGTAAACGCAAAACTCCCACTATGGGGTAGGTAAGTATTATAAATAACCCCCGGAGTAAACCTACCGTTTTCGTTTTATTGATTTTCTATGCGGCAAAAAGGTCAATGGGTAAAAATAATCAATGAACCCCTCGCCCCCATCCGCTTTGGGTACTTACTGCAAGCCGTCGTACAAAATGCACAACTCGCCGTTGTTATAATACTATACGAAGGGTAGGTACGAATCAAGGCCAAGGTTACGGACGTTAAATTTTAAGCGAATTACTCGTATAATAATACGAGAAGCGCTCGTTTATAAAGCGGCAACATTTTAAACATACGATTTGCCCGCAGATATCTATACTATGGTATAGTAGAAACTCGATTAACCGTCACTGTCGGGACCGGGACTAAGACGGATAATAGTAACAGAGAGTGACGGTTAATCGAGTTTTTACTATACTATATTATAGTATAGATACCATACAATAGTCCTTATCTTCCTAGAGAACCCTATGCCAATCTTGTTCTCCGATTGGCTCAAATTACCGAGAGATAACAATTTCGATATCAGTTTGTACCATACTCCTAGATCATAATATACTAGCAAATTCTATAAACATTTATATAGTATTTGAAAATATAGTAAGGTATCTTATAGAATTTTTGGAATTTACTACTCGGACAAAAAACCAGAAAATTAATAATTAATCGCCATGTTAAAAATTGTGAAAATATTAAAATTAATAATAAAATAAAAATAGTAATTGAAAATTTCAGTACACCGTGGTGAAGAAAATCATAGATAATTAAACACATTCAACAGGGACACCGATAACCAAATTATTAAAGTCGTAGAACAGGATTGGCATTGGGTTCTCTAGCAATGTCCCCTTTTGCTTACATGCCTCCTGGACATATGCCAATATTTGGTCACGTCTGTGGGGGGCTTGACACGATGAAAAAATGATTGAAACATTTGTTTAAAAAGTTTTGATTATTTTCTACAAATGTATGTTATAAGTGTAATAGAGAGAATAAAACCTTCCGGGGGGGGGGGAGGAGCTTGATAACGTTCTGAGGGGCTGGTTAGGTAAGTCCCCAATATCCGTTACTGCTCCCAGACCAAGTCTGGTGTTGTAATCAAGAATTAGCCAGTGATTGTATTAATCATCATATTGTCGCATAGATATTTATTATCTATATAATACGCATTGAACACAAATACGTTACACATTGGCAACACAATCAAATTGGTCAGTAATTTCACGGGCAATATTTTAGATAATTTAAATGCATGTGGGGGTAATGAGAGTTCCAATGTTGTCCAATGTGCAACGTGATTCGTATGGTATAGATAAATATATGTATACTGGCTGCAATCACCCGGCCTTGCTCGGGTCGAGTTTGGTTATTCGAAAATCAATAAAAAAACATTTAATGAAATCTGAAGAAGTTTATATAGAGTTCGAGCCTGCGTTTTCCTCCATAAATGGTACTAAATCAACAACATTTTCTTTTTTATCTCTTTTAAAAATTGGACGTTTTCCCCCGTAACAATTAAATTAAAAAGAAAATTACAACCGTTAAATGTATCGTCCAGGAAACTCCTAAATCAAGAAAAAAAAAACTTCGATTTTCGTGCCAAAAACTCGTTTGAGGGGTGGGGGATATACCGGGGGATTAAAAATAGCCCGTGGCACTCTACGGACCTCGCTAAATCGATAGACGCAAATTTTGATGAACATCGGTCGAACATTTTCAGAGTTTATCCCGGACGAACACTTCAATTTCCTTCAATTTTATATTATACAGATTTAATATAAAAATATAAATTTTGAATTATTACCTCTTACTAAGTCTACATCGATAAGATCAGTCTTCAATTTAGCATTTTTCTTTGGAACATGCGTGAATCCGCTGAGAATACGTTGTTCGATCGTTTTCTCCCACTGTTGTTTATCATAAGTGCCTATTTTTTTTTGATACCTGAGTTTGGAAGTTATCAAAAAAATTAATAATAATAATTAAAATGTAAAAAAAAATCAGCACCTGTCACCTATTATTGTAATATAACTTACCACGTGACTATTTGTTGTACATTACATCCCATTTCCTACGGACCGGTACACAGGCTACAGTTTGATCTGGAAAACAAAACGCACGATATCAAAAATATTGTTATAATGTTAATACGATTATTTCGCTACACTTATTAATACTAAATATAAATTTAACCCGAACAACGGTATTTATACGCCATCGTATACCGCCTATCAGCCCCACTCCTGCCCAGCAATGGCATACCGGTATACGTGTTTGTTTCGATTAAATAAAATATATAATAATTACTCGGCTCGGTAAAATACCGCGACATTACTCAACTATACGATTAGGGCGGATACAATACATTTTTTTAATCGTTCGTCGTCGGTCCTACGTAATAACAACATTATCATAATACGACAATATAGATCCGCGTTCGAATTAACTCTAGTTAAACAATTATGGACCGTTCAAGAAAATCTGAGTAGAAAACCCTACGACGACTATATATTATTATTTTAACTTATATAACATCGCCGTTCGACAAAGCGCAGAGTTATCGTCTCAGAGTTGAACTCTCGGACCCCAGAAAAATTACTAGGCTGATTTTTTTTTTATTTAAACGCTGTTGATATCGACTTTAATATTACATTTGATAATTCACCATAAACAGTCGTTTCTAATTCCCTATAGTCACCGTAGACAAAATTAATACTCCGCGAAAGGTCCTAGTGGTTTTACAATGATGTTAATTATTATTATTATTATTTTTTTTTTTTTTTGCTGTAAACAGATTTTCTACCGGAAATGGAGACTTCATCCGATCTATACACTCCTATACGATTTCCGGTAGTAAGTTTTGTCTAGTTGGTACTTTATAGAGGTCATTTCTCGATATACCAATAAGTATTTCAACGCCGTAGACAAATTACCAAAAAATTACGAAAAACCGGCACAAACTCGATTTGTATTATTTATGTTGATTTCTAGGTTACCTAAGGGCTATCTATGGCATCAATTAAAAAAACATGATAAATATTACTTCGCTCAGAATCGTTTTTCGTTTGCAAACTATCGTTGCATACAGATATAAATTAAATTCCTATCAATATACTATAGATAGGTATACCTATACTATCTTCCCAACTTCTCACCTAAAACAGTGACGCGCCCATGGTGCGAAGTATGTACGCCTTTTTTTAATTTCGATTTATTATCATCGAAATCGTGACGGTAACCGCCGTCGACTAGTCGAATCGATAATAGCAGTCTAGCCGTATATATATTATTACAAGTCTCGAGTGTTTTGACAATATTAATATTGTTAGGTATGCAAATATAGATAATTTTGTATTATAAATATGTATTATCACTTATATTTGTAAACAAACAAACAAGTTGTTAACAAGTGATGGCACTCAGTGCGTCTGTATATTATTATAGCGAAATACGTTACCGTATAGGTAAACGTAATAAATATATTGTGTAACAAAATAACGTATTACACATTTATAACAATTCGTTTTACTTGCTCTAGACAGCGAGAAAAAAAAAGAAAAACGGTGGTTTTTTATTTTATCACAACTTATTGTCCCACGTATAAATATTACGCGTTATACTTATAAAAAAAACCGGGGTCTCGTTTACCAGAATCCAAAATCGGAGAAGGCGTCCAACCGATAAATATCGTATAATATTTTTATACGCCTGCCTACTTGATTTTTATTATTTATACACGTACGCCGTACGTAATATTATTATAATAGTCGCAATACTAATAATTGCGTGTCTGAAAATTTTGTAATTAATACGAATTACCTATACCAATACTATAATTGGTTATAATAAGTTAAATTATCGTCGTTTTCTATTATTGTTGTGAAATCGACTAGTAAACTTAGGCACCTGCGTACAGCTTGCCGATCGGACGAAAAATAAGTAGTTTTCATTTATTTCCAATCACCTAGTAGTGTAGATTTTTAAATTTCCTAGTACAAAACCGTTTAAGTGTTGCGCTCCTTTTGGAACCATTTTTCTATTTTTATTTAAGCCACCGTTATTACAGTGGTACAGCAACAACATGATAATGTTTCCGTTATTACGATGCATATTGTGCGAATTATAATTTTTTTTTTTTTTTTCTAACCCAATGTAAATATTCTGTTAATATGATCATTAAACAACAGTATCGGGTTTAATAGTTTTTGTACAATCGAATTCAGGCGGTTAAACTATCATATCGGATTTAATTTTGTATTAACTACACCCGATTTTATAATTTTGAGTTAACACACGAATTAAGCGAACAATTAAGTAATATCAATAACTAACTAAACTACTAGTAGATTAAGACAAGAGTTGTATTGTTAAACATTGCACTTGCATATTAATATTACGATATAAAAAAATAAAACAGAGTTTATTACAATATTATATAGCCCAACGGTTCCCAAACTGTGCACCACGAGTCCATTCCAGAGGCATCACAGCCCATACGGAAAACAAAATATATATTTACAAATTTATAATAACCAAACCTGAGCGTTGGTTTTGTTATATACTTCTTTTTCCGGCTGGAAATAACTTTTCAACCAAAAATCTTGCTCCGATCATCAAAATCATCGGGACCGGTGTCTGTAGTGAACTGATTTTGTCTAGTCGGTTTCAATTTTTTTCTTTTACACTTTTCTTTAAAATTGGGAAAACCCGGGAAAAAGAGAATACAATAACGCTTTATCTTCGTTTTGATTCGGTGAAAAACAATCGCAAAATGTGTTCACCGAATACTTATATCGACGCTTTCTAGACGTGGTGCAATTTTCAAACATGTTCAGCAGATTTTTAGGTTATTTCTAGCTCTAATTGGTATAGGGTTCCACCGACTAAAAAGATTGTGAATCACTGATATTTTCACTCCACGATTTAAATTGAGGAAAGTACCTACACGACATTAGAAATGTAAATTCGTATGTACGAAGTAATAAACGATTAAAATTAATAGTAACATCCGATTCGAATCGAATTCGGATGTAAAGCATAGCGCGTTCTACTAACGATCTTTATGGAGTTTTCTATACAATTCTAAATCAATTCATAAAACATCACGTGTACTCGCCTGCAGGGTCGAACCGGAAATGCGATCCGGCCCAAGGTAATATTATAAAATCGGCTCTCTATTTAGTTCATTGTGTATTAATGTGTTCTCCATAAACACAAAAAAAAAAATAAGAAAAAAGATCGAGGGCTTTAAAGCCTCCTAAACAGAACAGACCCCTAACTTTAAAATAAAGACACGAAGTCCCTAATCTGAGATTAAATTAATAAACTATCAAGTCACTAATATAATGGTTTTAACTTTTACTCGATTCTAGCACGGTACTAACACGGCGAGACTCGGTGATATTTAAACTTATTCGTTTGATAATCGAAAACAGGAACATTAAAAAAATACATATTATTTTGAACGGCCCTCTGAGTTTTGATCGGTACTTCGCGGGCCCAGTCCGACCCTGCTCGCCTGTTTATACGAGGTGTGACAATAAAATAACGAGACTTTTTGAATAAAAGTTGTTTATTTTAAAAATGTTATAATTTAATGATTATCACCTTCAAAGTACCTTCCCTCAGCATCAATACACTGTTGCATACGTCGCTGCCATTCTTGAAAACAGTGTTGCCAATTGCTTTCATTCAGCCCTTTTAGAAGTTCTGCCGTTTTCATTTTTACGTCATCAACTGTTTGAAAATGGGAAAAGAAATAAGAAGGAAATAAGAAGAAGTCACAAGGAGCAAGGTCTGGCGAGTACGGGGGATGTTGAAGTACAGACATTTTTTTTTCAGTTAAAAAACGTTGAATTGAAAATGCACTGTGAGCTGGAGCATTGTCTTGGTGAAGAACCCAGCCATTTTTCCATAGATCTGGTCGCTTCTTTCTGACACGTTCTCTTAATTTAATTAATACCTCTTTATAATAATATTGATTAATTAATTTTGTCGATTTTTTCAACGTTTTCGTTTGTTGAAGACGTGGTAGGACGTCCAGAACGATCATCGTCTTCGACGTCCTACCTTCCACTACAAAACCGTTTGTGCCATTCAAAAACACGAGCTCTTGATAAACATTCTTCACCATAAACTTCACATAACATACGAAACGATTCCGCGGCAGTTTTTTTTAATTTAACAAGAAATTTAATGTTAACACATGTTGTTCGATTTTTATATCTAACATTTTTCGGCAGTATAGTCGAACTCGCACTAATAACAAGGCTACTAACGTATAAGAAAATGAATCGATGCCATCAGTGTTCATAGTACTTTTAGATAAGTGTTTTCTAATCATATTTCAATAATCGTTTTATAGATAACGTTAATAGTTTAGGTTATATTTAGAAAGTCTCGTTATTTTATTGTCACACCTCGTAAATGTCGCGTCAATAAGGATTCCTTTAATAAATAAAAAAAACTCACGTACAAGCCGCGAAGAGTTTTAAAAAGTTCAACGTCTCGTCGAAAAAATAATAACAAATTCACAATAATATAATAAATTGTCTGTTTGACTATAACGTTAGACAACTCGACAACCGAATTGTCGTTTAAATTACAAAACAACGATAAATCTGTACATGTATCTGCCAAATCGGATAAATGTATTTGAAAGATGTTTTTAAATTGAAATGTTTTATTTTTTTTGTTTAATAGGTATAGCTTTCGGTATCGCTCCGCCGATCGAGACATAACTATTGAGAAATGGCGATAAATTATAAAATATTATTTACTATGCCAACGATTATTTATCGAACAAAAATGTCGATTATTAATAAAAAAAAAAAAAAAACCTACAGAAAATACCAAACAATTAAAAAGCGCGTGATTGTTATTCGTATAAATAACGATCGAGATCGATACGCACATACCTGCATTATAACCAATTATATTTGCATTGCCTGCATATTTCGAATTATATACAAGACACGTTTTATTTTTATTTTTGAAATGAATTGGTTATCATAATTTATTCTTAAATATTCAGCAAAGCCAACGTCGCATTGTTACTACTGCATTATGTTTTCAATCGGAATCATACCCATATATCATGTATTTATTTTTACATTGAAAAAAAGAGAAGGAACGAATTGATATAAAATTCCGATTTCATTATAGGATTTTCGGCTGATTATTATTATTCGTCGTCAGGGCTGACTTTTAGTATTCGAAAACCTCGAAATACGTGTGCACTTATACATTAAACAAATGCAATACATAAATTACGAATGGTACGTATGGTACCTAAATTATAATAATATTTATATCTAAAAAAAAAAAGAAAATCAATGCGGACAGTATGTGATAAATTACGACGGACAACCGATGTTCATTTCTTGCACGCGTCGCAGTGTTATCAGCCATTGTAATATTGTTTATAGACTAGAGGTACACATTTGGAAAATCGTCCGTATAAAACCAATAGTTTTTTATACAAATTCTTATATGTTACATTATTATATCTGATACAACGTGTACCTGTATATGCTCGTCATTTGTCTAATATACTCAAATGTCCATTTATAATAATACGCAACAACGACAAAATATTATGCAAACATATGCGGAATAAAATGTTATATTTACAAGTCACTCGCATTGTTTTGCGACCTTGACCTAGCGAGATCACGGCTAGGTCTTAAGACCCGGGCGATCTCCTCGCAAGTCGTGTCGTCTGCGCGTTGGCCCGGCTACCGTGGATGGCATAACACCTTTTTGCGGTGTTTGATGCTAGTCAGACGAATCTCTTTTCGCTAATTCACGTCAAGGCCTTGGAAACACAGAATGTCCGACCCTTGACTTTTATGACGGGTAGTACCGGAGATTAATTGCCCATGAAGCCGGCCACGCACGGTATCGAACAATAATCCTCGTCGCGTGTCACGTGTGGCCTCACCGCAACGTGCGGGCTTCGTGATTTTCGCGAGTTTAGATTATCTACTCAATGGCGACTGACCTGACGACGGCGGCCCCAATGCAGACGGGGTCCGTCCGTAACTACCGTTACCAGCCTACTGGGACCTCCGGGCTTCTTGAATAGCTTCTAAAGCTAATGGAATGCGTCCGGGGGTTGTAGCGGGCAGCACCCGAACCCGAAAGATTTCCTGTTCTACGACCTTTCTCGACAAATATGAAAAAACTATAAGTCCTCAGCCCTAGTTATGATATATACAGTGGCACATTTAGGATTTTGTCTTGGGAAGGGAGGGGCTATATATTTATCAAGAGGTCACTGGTTCCGATCCCCTCAACCCCTCCGAATTTTCATAAATTATAATAACTTATTAATACCATATATTAAATACAACGCTTAAATTATTATAAGCACAATCCCCCCACCGAAAGAAATCCTGTGTACGTTACTGAAACTATGTACACAATATGTTTCCTAGCGATGCAAAATAATTAAAAAAAAAAGTCATGGGGGAATCCATCCCCCAAATAAATACGCCATCGTATATATACATGAATATTTAGCAAAGCCAAAGCCATCATATTGTTACTATATTATGTTTTCAATCATAATCATTATAATATTATGTATTTATTTTTTTAACCCACTGTAATACAAAACGGAATAACCTAGAAAAATATTCACGAACGCTGCGGATTATATAAAATTGATATGAAATTGGAATTTCATTAGGTTTTCGACCGATTGTTATTATTCATTTGTAATTTATCCAATTATCGGCTAACATGCGATTATTGTAAAGAAAATTATTCTCTATTAAAATGATGAAAATATTTTAAAAATTATCACATAATAAAACGATAGAGTGATTTCGCGTACACTTTTGTTTAGTATATTATTTAGTGGATATAAATTATTATAAATAAGTGCCATTGTAGGCATTATACTGATACGAAGAAATTGTTACAGTTGTCAATACTACTATTTTATTATTTTCATTTATAGGCATTTCATTATGCTATTAATATAACAATTTCTTCGTTAGCAGTATAATGCCTACAATGGCACTTATTTATATCCACTAAATAATATAGGGAATAATATACAAGGGTAATGTAAAATGTAATTTTATAAACAGAAGAATTATTCTATATTTTAAATACCTACGTCATTAACTACTCGTATATACAATTTTATAGATTCTAAACAACAGGACGGGAAATAAATTCACAGAATGCATATTTTACCCATAATATCGATTTGAAAACAAAGTAAAATTAAAAAAAATTAATCTCACGAAAAGACAATTTTTTTTATTTATGAATAAAACTATTGAACTATTTCAATCTATCACTTAGAATAATGAAAAACTGAAAATAACAACGAATTAAAAAAAAAAAAAAATATGCAATTTTAATACTATAATATATTATGCACTACTCCGGATGCTTTTTATCGTTGTTGAATTCTCTTAATATAGAATTATGAAATCGTTTTACAAACAAATTAATAATCCTTTAATAACGTACACCATATCGATTCGGCTTTTGTAATATTGTAAGTTAGGTAACAGCAACGAAAAAGAAAGTTTTAAAACAAAATGTTTCTTTAAATACAGTTAAAACTTTATTTAACAAAATTACGTACAAATAATTTTTTAATTAAGTTTACTTGTGTGTAAACACATCATGTATGTATTAAATACATTAAACAATTAAATTCATCAGCTTAGTGTTCGGATTTATTTTATTTACTCGATACACAAAGTATAATATTATATACGAGTATATATATAATAATAATATCTCATGTCGTTTAATCAATAATGTTGTAGATCTAAGGCAAATATTATAATCTCTTAAACTACGTTAATGATTTGTTTTATGCATAATTATTACGATAATTTATGTTGTATATGCAACTTAATATTTACCCGCACGTTATTCTATAATTAACTGAAATCGCAGAAAGAAAAAAAATTCAAGATTAGATAATTATAAGAACACCAACTTAAATGTGAAGAACGATTTCTTTAATACGGTTAAAAAATGAACAGCTGTAATAAATCTTTAAATCAAATAAATAGTTAGTTTACCACTAATGTTAAAAAATTGTAAATTTACAAATTTTGTTTTAAACCCGTCGAGTATATTATAATTTTAAGCACCCACCAACCACCAAATATAATTATATAATCGGTTCACAAATAACTAGTAAATTTAATAATTTGAATGGAATTTTCAGTTTTGATTACTTTAACTTAATTCAAAAAATCAAGCTTTTTCTTGTAATTTGGCTGAAATGTATAAAAAATACTTATACGTTTTATATTTTAATGCCAATGGAGGGGAAATAACCACTAACCTCCACTCGCTCTGTACACGCCACTAGTTGGTACTTTGAAGTTGTCGGTACATCAGTACTAAACAGTACCCACCCAACGAACACCCGTGCAGTTGCACTATGTGTATGTATAGGTACTTTAACAAAAAAATAACCTATAATAAAATGTACTCGTCTAAAAATAACTATAGAGTTTACATCTTGAAAGCCAATATTAACGCTGTCCGACTATAATTTATCCAAAAAAAATATATATATATATTCCCTTAGAATAAGAAAAATTGCGAAACACATTATCAAAAACGTATTTGTAATGGTGAAAATCAAATTTTGACTATTTTCTACTAGGTACGATGTAACAAAAAATAAATATTATCATGTAATTCACAATCTTCCCCGAAGTATTTTAATTTAAAACAGTCAGATTTATGACGCATTAACAAAAATGTAACGATTACATTTAATAGGTATATTAATCACACATTTACTTGGAATATAATGAAGAATAAAATAAGACATGCAATGTAAATTGGCTTACCAGTAGCAAAAAAAAAAAAGAAAAAGTATCTACATAATAATGTAACTTTCCAAATATATCCTGCCAGGGGCGTGTGCAGACATCACTAACGGGGGGGGGGGAGTTTTTTAGAATTATTATTTTATATAAGGCATCTTATTGAATACATAAGTTGTTTCGTGTATTTATAATGTTAATATTATATGCTGAGTTTTGTTCAATGAACATTGTTAATCGAGTGAATCTTGTTTGCATTGTGCTACGTGCAACATTGTTTTAATAATCAAACCAAATTTTGATAAAATCGATTTGATTTCATATTAAATAATATTCTTAAGTTTTGAAAAATTCCATTCACAGGAACAACAACTAGTCACTAGAATCGAAACAAGCGGTTTTAAATGGTTTTAATATATTATCAAATATATATAGTTTTTGTTCCGTGGTCAAACTCTATGAACTCTATTTTATCCACGTGTCACATTTTTTTTTTTACCATCGATTTTTGGTTCCTACATTGTCTACATAAATAGTTCGAAGTAGATTAATTTTCATTTTAAAATTTCTACGTCCAGAACGAACGTTTTCGTTAATATGGAGATATCAGTTATGTCAACATTTAATTCCATTAAATTGGCAACGATTCCGATCACATCCAAAATTTCTTGACTAAACCTCGTATTAACACATCGTTAGTCATTTGATCTAATGTCGCGTTATACGCTATAACTCTCGTTTCTCCTTCTTTAGTATCCACGAAACGCGTTGTGTGTTAGAAAAATTATCGACTTTATTCTAAATCATACTTGTACTGTACACGTGGAACTACAATATTTGATTAAGGTAGGTCTTTAGTGATTTTTAACAATATTTGTTATATATATTATTAAAAAGAGATTAGTGATTCAAAGCATTCTTTCAATTGCCTCGTTCAATGATTCGAGTGATTGTTCTACATAATAATATTCGTAATTTACATATATCTAAATAATTTTAATTATTTAGCACCTCCCACAATCGAGTATCGTGGATATTTTGAGGACGAGTGACTTAAATCGTTACAAATATTATGTTATCCCATTAAAGGTACCTACATGTATATACACAATAGTAGCTACAACACTTATACATAATGTATAATGATGCAAATTTCTATTTTTATTATAAGATGCGAAATTTCAAAACAATCTTAATTTAGATTATGGCAAAGAGTACGTGTTATGTCTTATTTTTAAACATCGCGGATGCCTGAACACTGCCTACCTGAACAATAGTAGTATTTTTTTTTTATTTAAAAAAAACTAATAAAATCACCCAGAACGGTGTATTATATTATTGTTAAATGCCAATACTTTTTAATGGACTTAATATTTAATATTTGAGGCATTGGTTTGAATTTGAATTCGTCTCAGGCATAAGTCCTTTACTACGTTTATATTGCTCGTGTATATTTACAGTTTGAATTATGCTATGTTTGTTAGTATTATAATTTATTTAATACTGGGCATATCCTAATAGTTTATTTGTACAGGTGTAACAATACCGTAGAATCGTATTTCAAGAAGAAACAAATAATATACAGTTAACGAGCAGTGATAGCTAGGTGTATAGTGCAATTTTGATGTATTTATTTATTTTTGTACGGTTTAAACGATCGCCGAAAAAACATAAAGGTAAATTATCAGGAAAAAATAAGTCATTAACAAGGTCCTAAAGTTGATGAGAAAAAAAAAATATTGACAAAATTAATAGCCACGAAACGTAAAAGAAAAAAAATATTTTTAAACGAAGTGTTCCAGTTAGGTGATATTAACATTATTGTGTAAACTATCGTGGCTAATAACTTTAATAACTTAGTCAATATCGATTGTTTTCTTATCAACTATAGGACATTATTTTTTCCTTATCTCGCCCATTATGGTATCATTAGTTGTTCAACGATAATTTATTTAAACCGTAAACATATAAAATACACAATTTTGGTCCACCCTAATAATGTACAAGTTATGATTTATGAATATAAAAAATAAATAAATAAAAAACCGGCAGCTGAGTTATTGTATTGTGATATTTTAAAAACGACACGCGTATCGAATAATATTATTATTATTACACTTCCGTCCTCTGAAAATGATTAACAATGAATAATATAATAAAAAAAAAAAAACTCAATGCAAATATTTTAAAATATTATTAGGTATAAATGAATATTTTTTTTTCTTTGTGATATTTATATAGATACCAGATATAATAATCCAAAAAAATTATAATCAAAACTTAGCTCCCCAATCATAAACAAACACTCCCTTAAGAAAATTGGCTAATATGTATATTACTTTACCCATTTCGACCATAGGTGTTCTCAATCTATATAAATTGTTTATTTTATCTGATTACTCTATTATTTCTATTTCTATTATCAAATGTTAAAGCTAATTATTTGAAATTATAATTTCACCACAATGTCAACTTATTAAGTGTGTCTTTGTGATGAAAATACTTTGAAACTTAATACATTGAAAATATAATAAATATTCTAATGTATGCTTATTGAAAAATAAAACTTAAAATACAAAACGTTATTAATATGTTTCCTACATATTTAAAACATATTAGAATCTATAACTTTGCATATGTTTGATATTATGATAAGCTAAAGTTCCCTCTTTTTTGGAAAGTTGCAGATTTTCAGTAGTAAGATCATTATTTAAAAAAAAATTATTTGCCTTTTGACTAGATGAAGCAGCATTTAAAGCTACTTAATGTTTTTTTTTTATTTTTTTTTATTGATATGATATTTTATATTGCTGTTACCGCTATTTGTATTAACTCATTCTGTAGATTTAAATTAAATACACATTTTCTCCATGGTTGGGCCCGTAATATTTTCTAAAAATAAGAGTACAATTTCATGGTTACTGCTCTAATAAAGTAGACCACAATTATTAGAGCAGTGGCCCGGGGGAATCGACCCTATCGACTGTCCCAGGTAGACCACAGTTCATTTGTGTAGGTGGGAAATTGGGAATGTAAGAGTAGGATACACAGAGTAATTTTTAGTTTAAATATGGACCGATAAAACATTGCAAACAAAAAACTATTTTGAACGGAGTTAAGGTAACATTTTTTGATAAATATAAATTGAACATTTTCTTAATTTGTAAACACATACATAATAATAAACTATAATATAGTTCGTGTTTTAACGAATTTTATCATAAATCTAAATTTAAATATTAAATGCTGATAAAAATTAATGACGATCATTAAAAGATTGACATTTTTTTTACCCTGAATACAAATGTTTGCAAATTTGTATGGTACCAAAATAGTTTTATTCACATGAATGGAAACTCTACTAGTAGTGTAAGTGACTATGCAAAATGCCAAGATTTTTACAAATTTTATCAAAATTTGAAATTTAAGCGCTTATAAAAAAAAAATCCCGACAACAGATTTTTAATATTTTTATATTATCATAGAAGAAACTTAACATTAAGAAAAAAGAGAAAGTCTTATAAAGTCATAACACTTTATGAGGAACCATGTGTCAAATTGTCGAGCGTTTAAAAATTGTACTAGTATCACACTTAAAAGGTGAATTCGGTGAACATTGCAGGTCTCTATAGTTATTATTAAGTGGATTACAATAAAAAAAAAAACCAAAATCCAAATTAACAGATACCTCCTAATGGTAAATATTTCATATAACCCCAATTGTTGTAAGCAATAATTGTACAAAAAATTGTAATAAATAATTAAACTACCACAAATAATAAATATGTATGTTTTATTTTGTATCATGTTTATACGCATAAACCTTTATCTTATTGTAACAATTGTTTTGAACTTTTAATTTTCTGTATACAGTTAAAAATTAAATATATATTATAATCTCAGGGTATATGGTTAAACTTAAAATAAATAATTGTGTTAATTATACAAATATATATGTCGGTGCTGAGAATGTGGTATATTATTATCTAATACAGAACTCCAGAGTTAAGTATTTAAATGTTAAAATATACTCTATAAAATAGAACGAATATTATGTAGGTATATCATATTATATTAAACTGTATATAATACATTGAGACACAAAATCTTTAGAAGATATGAATATAAAATAAAGTTGATTATTGTTGATAACTTACCAAAGGTAAAGATTACATTAAAAAAAAAAAAAACTCATTGAAATAATTATTGCTAGGAGGTATTTATTACTTTTTATATAGAATGTCAAGATAAAATAATTTGTTGTTCAAAAACAATTTATATTTTATTATTATATAGGTAGGTGGTACTCTGTTGTTTTGGCCTATCGACAGATCATTAGACAAATATATTAATGTTAGGTACATTATATTACTGGGTATAATATTTTTTGGCTCTTTAATATTTAGCTATTTGCACTTATAGAGAACAATTACAATATTTACGGCAGGTACATACAGAAATAGATTTTCTTAATAAAGGTTTTGGCAATAAAGTAACCAATAAATATCATACAATAGAAACAGCTGTCAAATTTTTTTTTTGTAAACATATTCTTTATTATTTATGCCCACAGCTGGGCAACCTTAATTTTAATCTTTTATAAGCGCTTGAAAATAAGATACAACTATGGACCCAGACAAAATTAAAATAATAACATATTTGGGATAAGTAACATAATCATCTTTTATTCTTATTAATTAATTTTACAAACAAAAAGATCAGATGTCTGAGCAGGTTTTATACCTATTGAAATACTATAAAGTACCCGAAGCTATATATATCAAGGACATGGTAGCTGTACTACTATATATAACTAGTGATTGTATATAATGTAATGGTAGGTAGGTATATAATTAATTTACTACCTATCTGAACTTATGAAATTGATTACCTAACTGTAAAACTTAAATTTATAAAGGTTTCTAAATGTAATTTGTTCAAACCTATTATTATAAAGTCATAAACTCATGTGTGTCCTTTAATATAAACGAGTAGGTAATATTTATCTATTTGGGTTAAGCGTACAGACAATTTATATGTTCTTATTATTAAAGAATGTAAGCAAACCCCCTTGGCAAACCCTAAATAATATTTTAATTTTTACATTTTATAGCAAACCACTTTTTAGCAAAACAAAAGCTGTCCCCCCCCCCACATAAGCCGGCCACTCCGAATAAAAAAAAAAAAAAGGTAGATGCATTCAATCGTTTTACTAAATTTTCTTTTAAAAAATAGGAATAGATACTTTATATTGTAGCGATATGATTTTAAACAAACAATGACAACTGTTTCCACGCAAAATATAGGTAATATTTAACAATGAATTGATAGGTATTTAATTTGACCTTAGGTACAATGTGTTAAACAAAATAACAGACTGGATTTTAAGTGTTGGAATCAATAAATTTATTAGAAACCACATACAAATATTAGGTTAAATATAAGTAGCAGATAGGTTATTTGTACATCTTGATTATATTGAGTAGAGTAAAAATACATAATAAATCTGAAACAAAAATTGTATTCATATAGAATCCAATGTGTCTGGTGGACTAAAATCAAATCAAATCGAAAAAAAAATATAAATTAGTTGAATAATTTGTCACGTATAATATATAAGTAAGCAGTTTTGTTTAGACGGCGGTCTGTGAGCCGTGCGTAACTTACGTTATACTATCGCAGTGCATGCCCTACTGATAAATTGTTTAAAATCATGTTGCAACCGCCTACACAAAAATAATTAATATTGTTCTAATCGTTATTGCTATCACTACAATAACGGTGAATGAGGCAGGTATTGTGATGGCCATTACAAAATCACTATAACAAATAGAGACCCGGTGGCCGTGCAACATAAAAACAAAACAAAACAAATTAAAACAAATTTAGACAATAATATTTTAGGCACCTATAGGAAATACGAGCGCATGTGTGTTTACGAGATCATATTCTTATTGTAGTTACGCATGCAGGAAGTTAGTAATAATTTATTTATTATATCAACAATGTATTCCAATGCCGCCGACGACGTTGTTTGTTTTTTTTTTTTTTTTCGTTCTTCGTGTTACGTCCGAGTATACCTATTACATATTATAGCAGGTATTACCGTTTTTAGTCCGTCGTTATAAAATATAACCATCCGAGTAGTATTAAAGCCGGTCTGAGACGACGGTGGTATACAATTATTAAAACCCATGTATATACATATATATATATCGGTTCTAAGGTTAGGTATAATATATATATATATATATATATATATATATATATATAAAGCAATCGTATAAACCGAAAATGAACAGTGCGAGTTAAATTTAGTAAATGCTTACCGGGTGAACTGGGACGAACAATTGTGAACTTTTGTCGGGTCTTCAATCGTCGGGGTTTATTTCCGGTGTTCCCGGGCGGGTATCGGAATCCGGTAAACGCGTTTGACGACAACGTTTCGACTAATTACACCGGACACAAAAAAATCGTATTGCGGCAATTACATAAAATATATTAGCGTTTAACATCTATATATGTAACACGCGTAATATAGGCTGGCCAAAAGCGAAGAGAAGAAAAAATTATATATATATATAATCAGACGAAACAATAACACAGAACCGGACGACGGGTAAACGTTCGACCGACTAACTGACGAGTGGCGAGCCTGGAGACTCGTGCTGTAGACGGGATGTAGAGGGGGCAGGACAGGCGGGACGGGTACAATTGACGAAATCTAATTCGCAGAAACGATTACGATGATAATAATAATAATATTCGCCGGGACCGAACGGAACGTAGGGACGGTTTTTCGGTTGTGATTATTGCCGTTATAAATGTATCGAGTCCGGAAGGGGGAGGACCTAACAAAGGTTTGTCTTTTTACTTCCTACCGTCGTCGGGCGAACACGTCCCGGAGGTTTTGACGCGTAAACGGTCGATTCGTTATTACGAATATTTAATAACAGTGTAGTAAATAAATAAATAAATAAATTACATTTCTTAATAACCCAATAAAAATAAACGATTAGCAAACGGGATCGAGAATACGCGTCGTCGTTAACTCGCGGACTGATTGCCGTTACTCGTCGCCGACTTCACGTAGTGCGCAGTTATCACGAATTTCTCGTACCAGCTGATATTTGTTTGCTTACGTTTAAACGATAAAGTAGACAAAAAAAAAAAAAAAAAAAAAAAAAAAAAAAAACAAGTCGTCCGTTGGCTGCATCGCATTACCGACTTTCGATTTTGTCAGCACCGACCGCGGAGCGCTACCCAGCTGCTAAAAGCCGTTCCACGTACGAACGTCCGTTGGTTTTTCTGGCACTTTGGATCTCAAAACCGCCGCCGTTCGTTTCGCACAAACGCTTCCGTTTCCGTAACGTTGGGCTGACACCGAGAGCCGCCCGGACACACGGACGTGCCCGTCGGACGCAACGCGCACACTCGTCGACGTGCAGTTTTACTTCTGCCGCCGTATTTCCCGAGTAACATGAAGATGAGCGAAACCAGCCTCAGCATGCAAAAATTGAACGACGTGATCGAACACTACAAGCGACACATCGGCAGGGCCACCGAAGGCAACGACAACGATAAGGTACTAGTATTCGTGTCGGACATCGACCTTACCAACAACACCCAAAACATTATTTATCGTGACGATATTTTAATCCAATATGGAACGTGCGGGGACATTTTTTATTTTTGTAAATTCCCTAAATCGTACTAAGCTATTTTAATACGTTTGCCGAAATTACCAATCCCGAATCAACGTAACTCGTTTGTCCGACATAATATTATACGTGACTCCGTTTCCCAATACGCACAAAACATTATTTTACACATTTAAACACATCGCGTCGTACATTTTGCGTTTTCGCCGGGGCGTGTGTTATATTTGAATTATGTCTGTTTGGGTCTCATTCTATTTTTTTTTTTTTTTCTGTTTATTCAAAAACGATTGTAAAATAATACGAATAATTTTCAATACACTTCAAAAGAATTCAAATGGCCTACTTTTGTAGTAAAATATTGTGTCGACCGTTATTAGTATGTCCGTTACTGTCTATCTAATGAAATAAGGTCGCACGTTAAAAAAAAAAAAAAAAAAAAAAATGGATCCCGACGCGAAAACGGTTTTGAAACTTTTCATCTGCGGGTCATTATATAGCCGGGCGGGTACAATCGATCCCGTCGATTATGAATACGATCTATTATAGCCGGTAATTGCATTGTCAACAAAATTAATCAAAAATTATAAAACGCGTGGTTGTCTCTACTATGATATGACAATAGCAAGACAATCGTCTTATCGTGTATATAGAAGGCTAATAATTCATTATCTAGAAGAACTCGATATTGAAAAAAAAAAGCCGTGTTTAGAATTCTAAATATATTATAATATAAGGCTAGTATAAAATGTTAGAAGTAACAAATTACGGACAATCACTGTTATTCCTATATTAAGTACGTTTAAATGTGAGTTACGTTGAATGTCGACGCGTATTACATTTCAATACGTATATTTTTTTTTTCATTTGCAAATCGCAGGGGTTGTCCAGACGTGGCGAAATCGCGGGGCTCACACTGCCCCAGACACGATTCTGATAACACTCATCGCGAGTCATGGCGGAGAAAAAAAAAACACATAACTTTCTATTTGGCTAATAGGATAAATTTCGATTTCCGAGTATTACCCGTGTGTTGTGTATTTGTATAATTTTGTATTATCATAATATATGAAATGTATGGCATATTGTAGTATTGTCACAGGTTATTTAATCTGCTCTATTATACAAAATATTCGATTTTAAAATTTGTTGTATGCAATTTAGTTTTGGTTTCAAGATGCAATACTGATTTAAATAAATTCGATATGCCTAGAAATAATAAAATAGATTTACCAGCAACTCACCGCAAACCTACATATTACATGTTGACCGAATTTGCAAACAGCATATACGTTTTAAGCTGTTTAATAAATAAAAGTCAAAAATAATAATAAAAAACATACTAACGCGTACAATCATCGAGTCTTAACGAGTATTTCAATAGTTTTTCAATTTTGGCATGAGAGTTTTCCTGTATAGCAGCATGTCTTTGACAAAAAATTTTAAAAAAAAATAACAAGACAAGACGACGGGGTTACTCGAGTGAAAATCAAATGAAAAATATAATATTTAAGGTTAATCTGAGTCCAATAAAATAACAACTACTGAGTTCTGACGTTATAAAACATAATACAATGCTGATAAACAATTATTAATAAGTAAAAAAATGTGTAATTTTTAATATTTCAAGCGGTGTGAAATTCACACTCATAACCCTATTCCCGATCAATGGTTTAATCTATTTTATACAACAAGGTAAACAAAGTGGTAGTTGCATAGATTTTAAGGAAAAGTGTTTTTTATTTTTAATTTAACAATTATTTAATAATTTAACTATTATAATAATATTTATTATACACTGCATGAAAACAACACAACGTGACATTATGTCCGTATGAAATGTTGGATTATTCTTCTATAGATGTATTATAGTGAAAGTTCTAATACATTTTGTAGTTTTAATGAATAAAGACTTTTAGGTCAGTAGATCAAGGTGGCGGTTTTTAGAATTTTCAAATGCATGTATATAATTTGTTACGCTTTACTTTTAGGTTTATATAAATGAATATATTTAGCAAAAAATTGTCACCTATTAAATTTGTCCGCATTTGTATTTCAGTTTAAACATTTTCTGTGCTCATGTGTTTTATACTAATAGCATCAAATTGTATATAAAAAAAAAAAATCAGAATCTAAACATTAAAAGAGATATACATAATTCCTACCGAATGTTCATCATACATTTTAAAACACTGCATCTTTTGAAATAAATTATGTTTAGATAATAATAATTATTATTCATTTTTTTTCAGATTATGAAATGTATATTGAAACTTTCTCGACTTCCTATTACTGTTCAAAATCTTCAAAAGACTGGCATTGGACGTGTAGTCAACAGCTTAAGGAAATATGATGGAAATATTGGAGAGTCTGCAAAATCATTAGTTGTTCAATGGAAAAATGTTGTAAAAATTGAAGAATCTGAAAATTTCTATCAAAAAAATGAAAACTCAGACGAGGAACACGAAGATGTATCTTCGGCTAATGATACTGAAGAACTTCAAATTAGCCAAAATATTACATCTAGTGTAGCGTCTACTAGTTATTACAACAACAGTAGCAATGACCCAGGACTGAGTGATGAAAATAATGACCATTCAAGTGGCTCATGTAAAAGTTATAATCATTTTGAAAAAATGTCAAAATATAAAAAAAGTAAGAAGGATAGAGAATCTAAAAAACGAAAAGAATCTAGTTACACTTCAACAGATGAACAAGGCGATGAAAAGAGTTCTAAGAAAATAAAGAAAGATTCAAAGTATGAAAGTGTCAAAATTAAAAAAGATTCTGAAAAAATTAAAGTTACAACTTCTCGTCGAGAAAATGATAACAACTGTGAAGATGATAATAAAAAGGATAAAAAAAGTTCTCATTCGGACAAAAAAAAAGATAAGCATAAATCAACTCATAAATCTGAATCAAGGTCTGAATCCAAATCTCATAAAGACAAACATGAATCTCACAGGGACAAACATGAGTCGAAATCTGGTCACAGGGACAAAACTGATCCCAAAAAAAAGAGCAAAGAAAAAAATAAGGAAGTGCTTAAGCAAGAATCCAAGCCTTCGGCGAGTAGTAGTACAAGTAGTTATAAGTTTAATTATTTCTGTAAAAATGCAAATTTTAACTAAATTATTTTATTTATTCCTAAAACAATGTATTATTTTTTTTTTTTAGGTAAAACATTTGAAGAGGCTTTATTAGGCATAGAAATTAATAAAAAAAAAGGTAAATCAAAGTGTAGAGATATATCAAGTCGATCAAATTCTTCAGAACGAGAGTCAAGTCCTATTCCAACAGTTAGTTTATCTTTTCAATAAACTATAATATTTTTAAAAAATAAATCGTCATATTAGTTATAATTTTTTGATATCCAGAGCATGCAGTTGGCACCTATAAATCTGGATCCTGAAGAGTTAATTGCAAACTATAAACCATTACCTCAATTGGATGTAAAGAAAAAAAAATCATTAGATGAAATTGATACATTATCTACAAGTATGAAAACAAAAAACATGAGGTATAATATACAAAATTAGTTGTTATTTTTTTTTCTAAGACATTATTTTACAGGACAAAAGTATACTCTGGAAATAAATGCACAATTTATACAGAAGTTCCTAGTTTATCTGAGTTTTGTGTAAGAACTCTTAAGGACAATATAGATGGTAATAATGATGATGAGAATATTTTTCTCAGTTTTGTACATGATACTTGTACATGTTGTGTCTCATACATATATTAAATTATATTTAGAATTGGGAGAAACTGGTGGTGTTCCATATCTTATACTTGCGCCAGTATTAAGCCACGCTACTCCTGACCAGTTGTATCAGATAGAAAATCACAATTTTTATTTGATCGAAGACACCGGACCGCTATGGGAATATCATAGCAAAAAAGAATTTCGTAATACTGCTCCAGATAAAAACGAAACATGGAGAAATTTTTATATAGTAATTGATAATGCATAATAAACAATATTACTCGATTAAAAATAATTATAGCCTTGCGTGGGTAAATTTTCAAGTTTGAATTTGGTTTTATGTAGATAAAACCATCAAACATAAAAAAAATACATGAGTTATATTATATATATTTTTTTTCCTCAAGTTTAACTGATGTACATAAAACTATAATATCTGTAGATAATTGTTACTAAAGAAGTATACCTATCTATGTTATTTTTCCCGCACCTTATCATGGTACATTTAATGTTTAGCGATGCCTTGAAGAACGTGAAATAAAATTGGCCAAACTACGACGACATATAAACGCGAACCAAGCGGCGTCAACTCCCGTTAGGAAAACGCAATTGGCTTATGTTGACTCTATGGCAAAACCGCCTCGTGGTATCGCTAGGAGACAGGTATAATGAATCCAAACTAGTTGCTTACATAATAGTTTTGTATTATTTTATCCGTATATATATTTTACTTACAGGCGAAATACCACACACCTGCTGATGCCAAACATAGTATTTTAAGCAAATCAATGATGGGAGGACATTCTACTGCAGATGCTTTGTCCTCAAGTAATAGATCTATCACAATGGCTACTGGCGTACCTATTGCTTTAAGTTCCAATCAAAGTGCATCGTCTTCTTCAGCATGTGTGTAAACCATATACAGTGAAACCTCTGAATAGCGGACACTCGGTCGCCGAAATTTTGTCCGCTATTTAGAGGAAGACATTTATTTTAACAAATAAATAAATTCAATAATTTTATTTTATATTATTTTTACATTAATTGAATACACGATAAAACTAACATTTTTAAAACAAATTTTTCTTTTATTTTTACATTAATTAAATACATACATCTTAAAAAAATAAAAACTAACATTTCTGAAAAAAATCTGTTACTTTAGTTTGTTTACTAATTGCAGGTGTAGTTATTTCGTATGTTAAGGTATTTTCTAATTGGACTTTGTTTGAGAACAATGAACTATTCTGTACCTCGATAGAAGAAATATATTTACGTATGTCTTTTACTGCTAGCAATGCCTTTCGTAGACTTCTTATTTTTGGAATTTCTTGATCTTCGGACCCATCATTTTCTTCATCACTTTCTTCTTCATTTTGTGTAGACATGCTCGTAGTATCAGATGAATTTTCGATATCGGCGTTGTAAGTCTACGCAATTGTCTAGTGTTATGTAGTCATTTTCCGTAATTGTATTGTATCTTTAATAAGATTGCCAAGTTCTTCTATTGGTGTAAGTAGATCATCAACGTCTGTAACATTGTTATTACGGTACCTAAAGCCGGACCGCAAAAAGCATTTCTTCACTGTTTCGGGTTGAATGTTTTTTGAAGATGAAGACACCCAGTAAATTGCATTCAACACGTTGATAGGTTGACTTGAATTGGCATCAAAATCAGCAACAGCCTTACATAACAATTGCGTACGATATAATTTCTTAAACTGATGGATTGCTCCTTGGTCAAGCGGTTGACAATGAGATGTCATGTTAGGTGGAAAAAACACAAGTTCAATATTTTTCATATTTAAATGTGGATGAGGAGCCGCGTTGTCTAAAAAGAGTAAAACTTTTCTTTTATTTTGACCCATTCTGTTATCAAATTTCATAAGCCACTCAGTCATTATTTCAGTCGTCATCCAGGCTTTTTTGTTCCAATACCAATCGACGGGAAAGTTGTTAATATCCAATTTTTTGAATGCTCGTGGACATTTAGCTTTGCCTATGACGACTGGCCGTTCAAACTCACCCAACATGTTAGAACACAAAAGTACAGTTAAACGTTCTTTTGAAATTTTTCCTCCGGTACATATCTCATTTTTAAACGCCATGGTTTTATCAGGTAGAACTCTATAAAGCAATCCCGTTTCATCTGCATTAAAATATCGCATTCTGCGTAATTTGTTATAATTTCTGGTATTTTTGCTTTCCAGTTATCGACGGCCTCTTCATCAACACTTGCTGCTTCACCACAAACTGATTTAAAAGAAATATTATTTCTTTTCCGAAATTTTTCAAGCCAGCCATTAGAGCCTTTAAAATCAAATCCGTGCATTTCAGCGATTTGCTTACTTTTTTCTTGAAACATCGGTCCTGAAACAGGAAGATTTTTTTCTCGTAATTTTGAAAACCAGTTTAATACTTCATTGTCGATTATAGAGGTTTCTGTTTTTTGTAGCTTTGTCCATTTCCGTTTCTCTTCTCCATTTTCAGCCCAAATTTTGTAAAGAGCGTCTTTATTTGCTGTAATATCAGCAATTTGTGTTTTACTAACACTAAATTTGTCTGCTAATGCACGAACGCCCATTGTATTTGATGTTCGAAATTCCAGAATGTCTATTTTTTCTTTTAAAGTTAATCATTTTCTTTTGCTAGCCATAGCGCAATAAAGTTCGTATAAACAATACGTATAATAAATTCGCACTACAATAAACGTTGGCATCACAAACACAACTAAACGCACATAGGACAATGCATTAGTTATAATACTTCGTTGACGCGATAATATTTCAATGACTGAACGGATAAGATAAGATTTTCATATACAGTATAATAATGTACACATAAGATAACTTAATAATTCAGGTTTTTATTCAGGTATTCCAAAATAATTCTTAATTTAAGATAAAAATAACTAATATCAACGTCATAAAAGTGTGTTATTTAGAGTATCCTGTATTTAGAGGTTTTCCTATACATAAATAGTGAAAATGTTCCCGTCCCCGAAAAAACGTCCACCATTTAGAGGTGTTCGTTAAGGGAGGTTTCACTGTATTTAAATCTTTTAGTATTATTTATTTATGTTAATTAATTTTAATTTTTCGGTTTAAGAGTACTTGACTTTGTCCTGACTTACTATAAAATATTTTTTTTATTTAGAAAGTATTTTTCACAAAACACAATAGAGCACCTCTAAGTGTGGACCAATGTACATTGAAAACATTTATACGCCCAATATACATATTGGGGGTACAAATTAGGGTATGCATAAACATTTAAAAAATTGTACTTTCAAATTTATAACCATGAGTTTCTTACTGTTCCAAGAAATATTAAAAACCGATTTAATTTCTATTCAAAAACAATACCTATACCATTACTACTTTACTTGTTTACATTCTAGGACAAATTAATCTTAATTCGCGATAGTTCTAATTTTATAAAATGTTTAGATTGTGCACATTATCAAAATTTATATTCTAAATTTAAAAATTCAAGCAATATAAAATTATTATTTTAAATAACCAAAATATCTAATAAATATTACATAAATAATATTTTTTTTTTCAAAATTCATTTCTCTAAATACCACTATTGTCTACCTTTATCTTTATTTTGTTGTAGGTAGATCTCATTAGTTAGTATTTAATAATACATTTGATCAAGTTATATTTAAACCTATAATTATATATTTATGATTTTAGTGAAGAAGAAAAAAGCACCATTAATGCAAAAAGCATTACAACTCATAAAGTCTACACGCAGACGTTAAATCACACTATAATTGAAGGCGTCTATGTGTATTGTACTATAATATTTAGATTTGTAATGTCTAATTTTTTTTTTTTTTTTTTTTTTTTTTTTAATTTTTCCCTTACGGGTCTAGTATTTGAAGTTATTATATAAAACTCTATTTGTATGTCTGATTAACCGAGTTTTGAATTAATTAATAAGTTATTTTGTGTCTTAAATAAATAGTATTACTACTAGTTTACTTAATATGTGAACACATTTTAGTTATAATAATATTATAAACAAGGTTTGAATGATTCTAATTAATTAATTACCTATGTTAATATTTAGCTATACTCGTTTATTCGATTATATATAAATAAGTTAGGTGGTATTGTTATTGTAATTTTTGTTCCCCAGCGTAAATTGTTTTTTTTTCTTCTAAGTTTACAGTTATTAAGAAACTGGATATATGCATTTAAATAAAATTGTTTTAAATTCAATGTATTCTAAATACAACTGTAATTAATTGTCAATTTGCAGTTAATAAATTTAAGTATTTGTATATAAAAGACATGGTTTTAAAAAAATCAGTTTTTCCCTCGTCATGTTTTTGATAAACATAAAAAAAAAAAATTGTGTTTTAATACCGCAGAAGGAGAAACTAATTCACTGATATATCAACACACAATTAAAACCACTGGGTTTAGAAACTTGAAATTTTGACAGTAGGTGGTACCATTTTATACCACAGGCATCCACTACAGAAGGATTTTTGAAAATTCTATTTTAGGGGTATAAATAGAGGATGAAAGTTGATTTATTTTTATTTTCATACGCTATGTTGAGAAGGCATTATAAAAGTCTACGTGAATGAAGTCACAGGTAACAGTAATATAACATGAGATACCATTGCCTTATTTTATTCTGTTCTATTCTAGTTTGCAAATACTATATAGCACAGGCACTCCATATACGTTGATTTTTTTTTTTTTTACAAATTTTTCTTATTTGTTTTTATGTTCATTTTTGAAACTTTAAAACCTAATTAAATCAACAAAAAAAAAGTAAAACACAAGAAGTATGAAGAGTTGGAAAAGATTTTTATTTAAAGCACTTGGGTTTTTTTCCAATTGCTGCTTAAAACGCTCTTTTGAGCTGGTCCTTCGAAAAGCGTCTTAAGCTAGTTCTACCGTAGATGAAAAAAAACTCAAAAATCTTGATCTTTTACGTTCGAAGTATTCGAACAAAAGATATCGTTGGTTTCGTAGACGCGGTGTTAATAAATCCATATCGGGACACCATCGGAACTTTCAAAACTTGCCGACGACCATTTTCCTTTGGTATTCCCTTTTATTATAATGTACAACGAGTCAGAGGCGTATCCGGGGGGGGAGGTTGGCGGGTTAAAACACCTCCCTAAATGTCTTCGATACACATATATATTTTTAAGACGATGTTTATTTGGTTTAACCAATAAAACAATATCATGTTAGTAATGCGAATTTCAAATATAATGGTTTGCGCGCCTTTACTACGCGCTCAAGTTGACTCGGTTAACTAGTATTTAGTCATTCGGTCTTGTACTGTATTGTGAATTGAATATTAATTGTACATTTTTTACTAAATATTTTTGTGAAAGTATTGACATAATAATTTACGAATTTGTAATAATCTGTGGAAAATTGTCCGATCTGAACACGGATTTGTCTATCGAATAGGTAAATTGAAAGTAAGTAATAACAACTAATATACATTATATACTTTTATAATATATAATATAAATATTTATTAAATATCAGTATTAAAAAAATACGAACTTCTATTTGCATATATTAAATTATATTTAAACTATTTTTAATTTGTTTATTCAGTATGGATTACGGTTATTTATGAATGCAATGAAAGCGATTGCAGTGGCTGAGCCATTCGGATATCTGAACCAGCCAAGGTCAGAGAGATAGTTTTGGATTCATGTTTAATGTGGTACGAGAGTCTAATAATCAGCATTTTTTTTTTTTAAATTTATGGGGAAATTCTAAGGTACCCGAGTACATTTTTAAAATACTATAGAATGTCTATAGTAATGTATACCAATTTTTGAACACAGCACTGGTTGCATTTATCCAGGCCTTTGTTTCGCAGTGTTTGTCAACATATTGATGTATTTAAACGAATTAACTTGAAAGAAATCTATAAGTACCAATCTATTTTTTTTTTATAAAAAAAAAAAAAAAAAATGGTTTTTGAAACGCCTCGTAACCGACGTGGTGTGCCGCATGCCAAATAAAACAATGTTGACACATTGTCACATAACACGTGTAAATAGTTACTAATAAATAATACAACGCATAGTATAGGGTAATAATAACTATAACTGTTATTACAATCGGTTTTTTTTTTTTGTTTTTACTGTAACCGCTAAAAACACGAGAACAGAAATTTTAATACTGATGTATCTCTATAGTAATTATCGAACAATATTAAGACATTAATTACAATAACAAGAAGTGGTTTGCCGGTAATAAAACACGGTGTCTGCATGGTAAATAATAGGTATTTATATACATATATAAGTACGCAATGTATATAAATAGGTGCGTTAAGCTAAAATGTATTATAATGTTCAAATACACAAATGGTACGTTAGTGTCTAGAATATTTGGAAACGATTTTTACATAATATACTAGTATTATTATTTTTTTTTTTTTTAAAACGTTATCAAACTTTTTATCGACATTCTGTATACATAATTATGTACTATTATACGCGTATATTCGCGTTTATACATTCATGTCTACAAATAATTTAATAATACATAAATACATACGGTTGAAACGTTAAATAATATCTAAAACGTACATAATATAACTTATATTATAATATTAATATGATTAATGTTATAAACTTTCACTCTTTTATCACAACAAACTATTTACTTATAACAACCACAAACTCGTGTAAATACAATAATAATATATAATTATTATCGAAATTAAAAAAAAAAAAAAAAAAAAAGACTTATAGACTAAATATAATATCGAAAACGATTTATGCTAACCATTTCGTAATGCACAACCAGTAACCTATACACGAAAGTGTATGATTTTAAAAACGTCGATTGAATTTTCCTGCTTGTAATCTACCCTGTGTTGATTGTGTCAATTGCGGCCTCTAAGATCGATTTTCGATTTTCTTTACAACTTGACGTTAATGGTTTTCGAACCGGCTACGAGCATAGGGCAGAAAAATAATAACGAAAACAACTGCAGTTTCACTCTCGCGGATATAAGTCATCCTACAATCATAGGCGAAATTGGGGTATTTTTGGGGGTGAGAGGGACGCTTTACCCCTCGTTAATTCCCGAAATAAAATTCACAGTGATTTTCGCCCTAGCACATCAACTCGATACACAATTTACGTAATATTTTTTAAACGGTTTATTTTTGTTAACCAATATTTTATATTGTATTGGTTAAAAATTTTATATATATATATGCTACTATTATAATAATAGTCGAAGCTGAACAAAATAAACAACGTATACCCTAATCTATTCTGGGTATCTAATAAAATATATAAGCCGCCTTAAGCTCCAACCACTTAATCCCGTCTGCGATTCTAATGTATAGAGAGATACACTATAGTCTAGTCTTAATACGATTGCCGAAACACGCTACAATATTATATTATAGGTACACTATCGTTTATAATAGTATCCGGCAACCGTTTAAGTGGATTGTTTTTTTTTTTGGTTTTTTAATATATATTTATAGTACATGTCGATATTATTCGTTGCGGCGACGTCTTCATAGTTGTTGAACCCCCTCGGCGTTCAAGTACGAAGGGTCCACGGACACCACTTTGGCGGTCAGGAAAGCGTGCACGCAGAACAGCAGGCTCTGTAGGTCTTGACAGACCAATTCCTATTGAAAAGAAAAAATAATAATAAAAAACGATCAACCACGGTCAACATTTTTATATAATAGTTTTGTTGCGTTGAGTTTGACGGTGTACAGCCCGTAATGCAAAGCCGGGCGAGTCGACCAATTTTTTTTAACTATGGTTCAAGTCAATTCGTTTTACGAAAAAGGCGGAAAATTGAATTACGATTACCAATTATAACGTGTTCATAAAACCGTATACGGCCACCGTTGATCAATTGACGATTTCTTTTCGTAACACGGGAAAATAGTAATAATACAACAACAACAAAAAATGCTTAACAAAACATTAAAAATTGGATTTTTTTTTTATCACCGCCGGTACATAACAACCGTTTTGTTTTTATTAACACGTGTACCTCATAAAAACGTTTAGCTTTAGCGTATACCTACTTTTATCAAATAAACTATTAGCTAACAATGGAAATTTGAAGAAAAAACATATTTTTGTAAATTTAATTTGTTGCCATTAATGTAAAGACAAAAAATGAATAGGTAAAAGTCAAAAAAAAAAAAGTTAAATGTTTAGTAGTGGGTCCCCATGATCATAATACGATTGAAGATAAAACGCATAATTTACGAAGTGGCCGTATAAAACCAAAATAACGTATTTTGTCAAAAATGAAAAAAACTTATTTTTCGGGTTCGGAAAAATGTATTTTTTTTAGTAAATACAAAATAAGGTATTCAGAATACGTATTAAAATATTTAAAAAAATTAGTATTATAATGCACACGGAAAAACTATTAAAATGCATTTCATTCGATTACTGACAACCAGTACGACAACGATATTTTGGAAAGGGTAAATATTTGGCCGGGAATCACGCCAGTGGCGTGCCCAGGAATTTTCAACGCAAGGGAGTTTAGTGTCTTGATACCCGCCCGAATCATAAATACATCGTAGAATCTGAATTCTTGTACCCTAGCCCTCCGATAATGTGAATTTTTTTTATTATTTATTTATGTTAATCAATTTACAGTATTCTATATAATATACAGTAATATGAGACCTTTGTTTCGATACGACCGTTGTCGTTGAAGTGGAGTTTAAGCCGGGAAATGTGATCGTCCGAGGAGCCGCGAAGCTCGGAAAACTTGTACGTCCAAACGTTCGAGTTTGTCCAGTTGTCGTACAGAGTAAACCCGTTGTCCCAGTCGAGTATCAAGTTCGACGGCTGTTGATTGTTGCCGAACAGCACGTAAAACGTTCTGCTCTGTGAATAAAATGAAAAAAAAAAAAAAAAAAGAAATAAAACCGTCATAAAAGCGCATTCGATACGCAAGAAAAAAAAGAAAAAAAAAAAATGTTTAAAAAAAAAGAAACTGTACAGTTTCTGCACTACCGCCCCGCTGTCTGACATTTTTGCCAAAGGAATATAAAACCACGTACGGCTCTGTTTAAAGTTGTTTAAAATTAAATAAGCGACGTGCAAATAATAATAATAAAAAAAAAAAATGACCGATGCTATAGAATATATTCGTATAATATATATTAATATTATTATAGTATGCTAGTCACGTCGTCGGACCAATCGGTGACATGCGCGAAACTTTTAGGTTATTTTATTTTTGTACGCGGTTTAAAAATTAGTTTACATTTGAGAAAAGTAAAACTGGAATTATTCAACTTCGACCGCTACGAATTGCTAGTATAAATCGAAGGTTACGAATCGGTTGTCTTCACTAAAAACTGATAGTAGAGGACCTAATATATTACGATCATGTTTGAGCTACAATTTTAAAACAAAACGTAGTGGCAAACAAACGTCACTTTTGTGTTTATTCTATTTTAGCATAGCCGAGATTACAAATTAATTAGAATTATTCCTATGGAGTTTGTATTGTTTTAGAATTTGGAATCGCTTCAAAAACACTGTATTATTAATTTTTGTGCCCAAATTATGCGCAGTCTAAGAAAACCCTGTGCAATCTGTGGTACGAAGCGTCGCATCATCTTATGTTCAATTTAGGTTTCAAAAAATAAAAAAATATTATCAATTAATATTACCGGGATGACCTTAGTTGTTTTTTAAAAATAATACTTAAAATATTGATGAGTGGTGTTATTGTAATGTTTATTATTTAACACGGACGTGGTATTACAGAACAACATTGA
Source organism: Tuberolachnus salignus (assembly GCA_956483605.1). Taxonomy (NCBI): domain Eukaryota; kingdom Metazoa; phylum Arthropoda; class Insecta; order Hemiptera; family Aphididae; genus Tuberolachnus; species Tuberolachnus salignus. The sequence continues at coordinate 505,341 of OY101434.1, forward strand.
TAGTATGATGGTATTATATACGGTCGTATAGTGAAGTGAGGTTGTTTCGGGATTTTTTTTTTTTTCAAGGGTGCATATTTTCAAGCAGGCCAGTTTTAATAGAATTATGGAGGTCATTGTTAAAGTAGAAAAAAAAATGTATAGAACAATTTCGCCTCACTTTTTTTTTTTCTATAGATATTTTGTAAAACACTTAGAAAACACGAAAACTTATAAAGAAACGCCGCAGAGGTGACACAAGTCCACTTTTTATTAAATTTTTTCGTAAAAAAAGTTTTGATCATTTCATTATATTGGCTTTAAATTTGTCTTATGTATATTTTTATACCTCGATCGTCATTATAACTTATTTATCCTACTTATCATGCACACTCGGTAAAAATCTCGTTTCATTACTCTGACGAGTATCCTATGACTTCGGGTGTTCCTCGACTAGCTCACCTAGGACCGTTACTAATCCTAATAATATAGATTTTTGTTGGTTTTTTTTAGTGTTGATTTATACATTAAATACGACTTAATAATTAAAATCTAGGCAACCCAAAATACGATTATCTCGAGAAATTGGATTTTCTTTTCGTGATATTTGTTTTAATAGGTTTTAGGTAATGGCTTGTTCCGTGCAGATTGCCAATAGTTCTAATTATGATTTCATTAATTCATCTTAAGCAATAATAAAATACGAATAAAAAAAAATCGATTTTATATTAAAAAAACCTACTTGTTTTCGTCTTTTCCCGTTCGGTCGGCGATTATTTAAAAAAAAATATAATTAACATACGTCACCGGACTTACTTTAATGTGCATCATGGACGTGCATATGGACCTGTGCCACGCGCACTGCACGTCCAGCAGACCCTGTTTGGTTTCCATCGAAAAGTACCGGGACACGCCGTTGGAAGTCTGGAGTAGAAAACAGTTTTGCCTTTGGTCCACGTTTTCAGCGTCTTTCACCAGTCTCAACATGGACTCGTACAGTTTGTACACGACGCCGCAGTCCAACCATTCCGTAATGGACATCTGAACCGGGTAACATGGCAGTAATAATAATAATAATAAAAAGCACGATCATATTTTTATGAGCCGTAAAAAAAAAAAAAAAAAAAAAATACGGCCGTCTCGGCGTTATCGTACGCGCGCGGTACCGATATAAATAATAAGAGTTTCGTTATAAAAATTTCAACGGCCTGTATATATAAATGTAATAATAATAATAATAATAATAATAACACTTTATACCAGAGTTCGGCAAACGACCCCCTAGATATAATAATAACGCGCATTATTGCCGAGTGTATTGCACCGTATATATTTTGTATGTACGTATAATGTGGGTGTAGTAGGATCATTTGGCGCATCCGAAGAGCCCGAACACATGCACCACGCTGATAGTACGTAACGCTCGCGGATCCCCCCCGAAATTTCTTTCGTCGATTCCGTAATGTTTCTAAATTACTCGACGGACGAGATGAAAACCGCGCGCCGATATTTCGGGGCTGCGAATGTCGTCGAGACTGATCGGGTGGAGGGAGGACAAGTAGAGGAAAAAACGACAAACTCGAGTCACTCTCGTTTGCCGCGGTGACTCGGCGAGACAAAAGGGCACCGTGAGACGAACAACTCTGAGAACCGTTGCGTGAAATTGATTAATTGATTCCGGATTACTAATTATACTACGGTAATAATTGACTCTCGACATTTTGAAACGGTTTATGTATATATCGGGTAACAAAACGAAACACAAGACGTCGAACTTTTTACTCACCGTCAAATATCGATTGTGTGCTATATAACGAACAAATTATAATGTACTCTCCTTTGTATAATTACCGAACATTATAGGGTGGAGTGTGCTTTCAGGGAACACGTCACGCGCAGTAGACCTTATGGTCTCTAGACAGTGGGCGCATCTTCACAATTTGAACGGGCTATAGGTTAGGTTGTTTAATCGTAATGGTTAAAATTAATAGGCACACAAATAAAACACTGCGGTGTTTCATTACATTTATCCTATCGAATTTTTTTTTTTATTTTCAAATGTTTATGCACGTAAACATAACTAAACCCTTAATATCGTATGACCGGCGGAAAAAAAAATGTTTACAGACTGAGCAGAGTTATTAAATTACAACCAAACGGATAAAACGCGAAAATACACACGAACTACTGTCGATGGTTAAAGGTGACATGTAACTATATAACTTTATTGTCTTTTCACGATAGCGGCATGTTATATCGACGGTGTAAATTATGTATAAAAAGCTATCTATGACGATGACCTCGCGTTTAGTTATTTAATATAAATCCCTTTATGATGCTATTAAAAAAAAAAAAAAAAAAAAAAAAAAAAAAAAAAAAAACGGTAAAATACCGAGCACATAAACAATTTATAGAAGTATAATATTATATTCGCGAGTGTTCCGCGAGATGGATAATCATACGAAAAAGCATGTCGGACAATAAAAACGCTACCGTGGCGAACACAATCAAATGATACGATATAAGTAGTGTGTATACTTACGGGTGGCGTGTCGAAAAGCAATACGTCTCTTCCTCTGATTATCAAAAACCGGGCGCAATAACTTTGCCAAGGGTGATTGTTGTTCAACACTCCTTCGTTTACCCATCCCATGTATTCGATTTTTTCGTTAATACCGAAATTCAAATTGTAAAGCTTGATCTAATATTATGGAAACGAAAAAAAACGTGTTTATTACAACATTTGTACAATATTACGAGGCATGTCCAGAAAGTAATTGTACTGAGGCTCTCACGGCCGTAGGGAATTTTCTTTTGCTATGTTGGTCACACTACCGTGTAGCATGACTCTTCAGATTTAAAACAAAACAAGAACAAGTTCAGTATGTTGAAAACTGTCGTCACAGTATTTTTTCTCGTGAAGGATGTCGATCGATTCTGCCGCCAAGGTCGAAATCAGCGCCGTCATCCGTTACCTCATTGCGAAGGAGAAATCTCCACTTGAGATTTTTAATGAGGTAAGAACGGTTTACGGTGAAGAATATATGATTCTTAGGAGTGTGTACAAATGGTGTAGGCAGTTTAAAAATGGCCGTGCGTATGTGCATGACGATTTGAGGAGTGGGAGACCGTCGATTTTGACTGACGAACTTGTGAAAAAAAGTCGAGAATGCGATCCGTGACGATCGCAGATTGACTCTGGATGAACTTTTTGCGATGTTTCCGCAAACCTCCAGATCTCTGCTGCACGAAACAATCACAGAAACCCTCGGATTCCATAAACTGTAAAATGGGTCCTAAAACAGCTTACTAAACAACACAAGTTGAATTTTACACGGCCAACGTCACGAATCCTGGACTCCTTTAGATGGGATATTTTGAACCACCCTTCGTATTCCCTCGACCTGGTACCTTCAGATTACCATCTGTTCACTTCCCTGAAGATGCACATGGGTGGAAACAAATTTGCAAAAGACGAGGATTTGAAGGGGGCGGTCGACAAGTGGACGAATGAGGTGGCAGCAGAGTTCTACGGGGCAGGCATCAAAAAATTAATCCACCCGCCTCACCACCTGCATCGAGAGGGATGTGGAAAAATAACTTACATATATACTGTTATAACTGCATAATTTTTTTTTTAATACATTTTTTTAAAGCCCACAAAAATCGAGTACACTTACTTTCTGGACGTACTTCGTATTAAAAGGATGTCACACAGACATTGTCTCTGTCTATGGTCTAACGGGTAATATAGGAAAATGTGTTTTCGTACTTCTAATAGTATACTCTAGACCTATAAGACTCGAAACAAAAATTATTTAACTGAATTAAAGACGATAACATTTATTATAATTTCAAAGAGAGAGTTTTTTGATATTTCCATTCTACAATTTTCTATTAAGATTTAGAAAAATAAATACATTTTTTTTAAGTTTAAATATAGGTGACATGGGAAAAAGATATTGAAAAATGTTTCTTTGTAAACATAATACATTTTGTCTTCCTTCTTAATGTGGTGATACAATTTTTGTTTTAAGTCTATTCTGATGGATCTGAGTACTATTGAAAGTACAAAATCACACGTTTGCCATTGCGCTAGCAGTGCTGTGCGTCATTTAAATAATTTTATCTACGTGAAATAAATGTATCTTTTTACTTCATCTAGATAAATAAAACCGTATCATCAGGTAATTAATTTAATTTCGATTTTTTTTTTTCTGTTAAAATTTGGAATTTTTTATTCAAATTTATTAACTTAATCAATATTGTATATAATATAATACAATAAATAAAAAAATTATTTGTATAATAAATAATCTATGTATTATAATTTATAGTGCAACACAATTTGTATTATTAATTTCCGTATAAATTAATTATGATTGTTTCTTAAGAATAAATCAATAAATCATAATCAAATAAGGTAATACGCACATAGCAAAAAAAAATTATGTTTTATTATTTCACCGGTTTGACATTTTGTGAAAGTCATAGAAAACTATCAACCATGACGTCTTTTAGATTTGTAATAATCTAAATAAAACCGAGGTTATCTTATCTTTTATCTAGATAAATATATTTTTATTTGGCGTTAGCTGTGCACAACACTGCCCGTTACACAGACGGAGGCGGCAAATGTCAAACGTAGTGTGGCGTCCTTATTAAAAAAAAACGAGTTTACTTGTATTTCGGCGAGATTAGAAATGTTCTCCGATATTAGTCTGACCCATTCGGACAAACTTTTTACATTATCGCAGTGTATGATACTGGAATTCAAACCGTTCATGCCGTGCACTTCGAAACCGTTCCGTCGCAACTTGTCGGTGCCCTGCACGTATCTAGTCACGTATCCCATCATCAGCGGTACTGAATTCAGAATTAAAATCAAACTCGTATAATAATAATAATAATAATACCGCGGTATCATATAATAAAATAAAAAAAAAAAAAAAGCTAGGATACTGCTCATGGGTGGGCCGCTGTTGAAGGCGGAAGGTACCTACCTATAGGCGGATTTAGAGGAGAGTGTATAATTCACATCTAAAACAAATAACGATTCTGACCGAAGTCCCGTAACAAATGAATTGATAAGTTGTATTAATTTTGTAACTACAACATAAATTATAATTTTTCGCGTTTTTCGTCTCAAATTTTCGTGCTTTTTTGTGAGAAGCTAAAAGAAATGTTTTATCTACATAAAACCAAATGAAAACTCGAAAATTTAAAATAGCTATGATATAACTCAAAAAACGCCACCATGTTTTGAAAATATTGTACCGCGTCTAAAAAAAGCTAATATACTTATATTCAATGAACATTTCCGGTCTCAACGATTAGTTTTCACTGAACTACAACAAAAAACGAAAATCGAAAATAACGAATCGTAATTCCCGTTTTCCAATGGTTTTTCTCAGTTATTAAGAAAACTACGAAGAATATCAAAAAATCATTTTCTCAACGCACCAACTAGATAACATTTTCTACTAGAAATCACCACTGAAATCGATTATCGGAGCAATATTTTTGGGTAGAAAAGTTGTTAACAGACAATAAATATAACACACATCATAGTTAAACGAATTTAAAATAACATTATTATGGGGTCTTACTTATGAGATAATCTGTCCATTGTCCATCGTCTTCGGTGTCGCTATCGCCGTTGTTATTATTATTATTATAATTGTTTCTATTTCCTGTAATGAAATAAAAATTTGACGAAATCTGTAAAACTCGACAATTAATGCAAATATTACTCAATTACAGTACATTTGAAGTTTATGTTGATTCATTAATATTAATTTAGTAATTAATATTTATTCGTAAGTATTCGATAGAAAAATATTTATAATGGCAATAAAAAGTAGGTAAATTCGTATAATTGTGAACATTTTTTACAAATATATATAATTAATTATATGTACATGGTAAATATACTCGGTTGTCCTAACATTAAACATTATGAATACAATTGTAGTCTGTATATTACGATGTATAGGAGTATCTTTATTAATTGTACATAAATTATACGTCTAACACAAATTAATAACGAGTGCGCGCGTGTATAAAGTGAAGATAATGAGTAAGGATGCATCAATTTCTCAAACATTAATTATTATCATTTCCAATGGCGCGTATAAACACGTTAAAACATAGCAATCAGTTTTGTAAATGTAGTAGGTATAGTTGATTTTCAATGGGGATATGACGTTTTAATATTAAAAAAAATAAATAAAATAAATAAATACCTGCCAGCAGGTGATTATATTGTGTACGTTGGGTTTATATAAGCTATAGGTAAGATAAAATCGTACTTGACAAAAGAAGAAAAAAAATTCACTTAACGAACAGTTTTTGTAACGAAGACCAACGTGTAGGTACAGTGTTATAATATTATGAAGCCAATATGATCATAATATAAACGACTAAAATTAATCAATGGGACGATATTTTGTTTTAGAAGTCAATAGTTTAATCGGTGTGACGACTGTCACGATACGATAATACTTATAATTATCATTTATTTATTCCATTCGAGGTTATTATACGATAAAATTAAAATTTAATAAAAATGCAAACGCATCATAGTAATGTATTTATATTTTATTAAACAAATATATACCTTTCGATCCTAATAAAAACGGAGCCGCAGCTTTGTAATGTTTCACCAATAACGTAGCGTGATTTCCAGAATTTCGCAAAATGTGCAGAGCCGCGTCGTGGCAAGCGTTTGTGATCAATTGGTCGTTAACTGTAGAAAAAAAAAACATAATAAAAAAAAAAATAACACGAACCGAAATAAAAAGTCACTTATTTCATAAAATACTCGCGAATACCGTGCAAAACGGTGGTACCTATATATAATAAATCGTATAATCTGCAATAGTATTACCAATGTGCAGTGATTAAAATATTTTATATTGACCTTTGATAATGGCGTCTCCTACGAACAACCGTTTGGTATGGTAAGCGGCACCTCCTTCGGGAATTTTCGATATTAATATGGGCAAGTTGTTCTCTTGGCCGCCTTTGACGCTTATGCCGAGGCTGCCGTTTTTTCTCGTTACGGTCACATATCTCAACTGAAAATCGCCCGAGATGAGGTTAAAGGTATTTAAATAATAATATAATATGCGAACGAAAAACACCCACAAAAAACATAAAATATGTAAAGAACCGAGAATAGTTAACAAATAATTATGTAGACATATACTGTTCTATAGCAGTAATCAATTAGGTACATGTATCAGAGTTACGTAATTCGGTTATTTTTGTAACTTGTAGCGATTAATCAACATACAACATCTTCGATTAACTTTAAAATGTAGCTCGTTACAATATGTTATGCAATAAAAGATACACACAACCCGAGTTACGAAAATCGTCTTGAGTCGGACTTTTGGCAATTGTAAATCATTATTTCAACTAATTCATAGAATAATTGGAAATGTATGAAAACGAGTGGGAACGACTGACAATGATAATTTAAATTTATAATAAGAATATCGTACCTATTAACTCGTCATAATATTAAGAATGTTAAAAAACATTAACTTAGGTTAGTTTAAATAATTCATTTATTTACCTTATAACTTTAGTATAATTTAATATATTTAATTGAATGAAAACTTTCTTTTTTTTTTTTTTATCATAATAATTTGTATGTAACCTGTAACTTGTAATCAGTTACCTAAAATTAGAGTAGTTTGTTTACAAGAGTAACCAGTTACACTATGCACTGTTTGCTTGGCATTAAGAAAATACCGAAAACATAGTACGGAAATCGTATTTTTGTTTACGGTCGAAAATCGCATACACCTAACTGTAACGATCAATAAAGCCGATAAACGGTATCGCGACGCGATGGTAAGTGTATAGTAAAAGATGAAGAAGAAGAAGAAGACAAAAATCTTTACGTAATAGTTGGGGCTAGGCTGATAATTGTCGACGGTGTCCTCGGACGACGATGACGATGACGACTGATTGTCTTGTTTCTGGAGTTTTAGACATTCCAGCGTCAACATCAACCGGACGGTTAACGAGCCTCTATTGGAATCATTCACTCGTACTAATCCCGTCTTCGCCTAATTGACACGAGACGTTACAATATACAGTCGCCGGAGTCCGGCATTAAAATCGTTATTATAATATTATAATAATTACTACTATTTATTTACTTTGACTCCGTCTAGGCATTCCTCTTTTATGTCCGATTCTTCGGTACAGTTTAAATTTAACCGCATAATTTCTCTTGGCCGGGCACAACTGAAAACAGACGGTTAATATATTAATATATATATATAACAATTAATTAATATTTGTTTGAATCACAAAACCGTTGATTGCATTGCATATTGTTATAATACGATATTGTAAAATAATAACGCGGATTATTTCATACAGTTTATAGACATTTTTATTAACAACGCCGAGTATAAGATGCTGGGATGTTCCCACATGGAATTATATCGAGCGACTAAAATATATTATAATACTGTATAAGTACACTCAAACGGCAAGAACAGTAGGTTTTCATTTATATAATTATAAATATTTTAGCGGTTTATGTCCGTCCATATTGTTTGCTGCAAACGTACGTATACAATTAATATTAAAACACACGAAATGCATTACGACACCCGTATAGTTTCGTAAATACAAATACCGAATATATATGTATATATTGTACCTATTCTCATATAAAACGTCTTTTAAAATGTATATCCTTAAGAAACAGGTGTTATTTATAATCATATACAGATATATATATATAAAAAAAAAATATATATATATATATACACATTAAAACTGCTCGGTATTATAAGGGTTCTCTGCATATCTTTAACCTATTATTATTATAACGTATAAAGGTATTAAGCGCAGCAAAAAATAAAAAAAATAAAACCTGTTAAATGTATTTTATGGGTTTTTTTTTTTTTTTTTTTTTTAATAGGAAAAAAAAATACGCCATTTTAAAACACGCGAAAAAATACTTAGGTCTTAAAAGTGTTTGATGGCTGTAAACACAAAATTCGTTTTAGGACTGTCGGTTTTATAGTAAAACCTCGACCCTCGCTCGGGGTATAAGTCAATATTACCCGTATGCGATTGCTCTTAGCCACGATTTCAAACAATATTATTTATTATTATAGGCTGCGGGTACTCACCACTGGAGAGACTGTAATTTTTGTGAATTTTTTAATCAGTATCAAAGATATTAACCGCGAGAAATCGCAATAGTTATTATTACCCGCACTGCGGATAGCCCTCGGTAAAATTACAATAATGACTATAAAATATACGGATACCCGTGAAGTTAGCTGCACAACTTCAAAATTGTCAAACCAAATTTTGTTAACATTTTGTAAGTCATTTGTAAGCATAAATTTGAAATTTGTCAGTCCAGCCATTTTTGATTATCTACTAAAATTTATTTCACGGCTAACTTCGGAAGTTGGCCGTTTTGCAATTTTTACATTTTTGCCTACGTTAATTGGTTTTGCTTTATATGTAAGTATTCTTAAGTATAAATACATAATTTTTAAGTGATTCCTTTTCGAATTATCCCTAAAAAAGAAGTTAATCGTGATCGTAGAGCTTTTCGAATTTTGACCCCGCAGAAATGTTTTACTTAATTTGTAAGTATTTGTAAGCACAGTATAGTTTTATATATTGTGTGTAAAAATTGATAATATTCGTATGTTCATAACACCACATAGCTGCCTATAACTTTATCAGTAGACGCACATTATATGCATTTCCCAAATTCATTTGGCCCTCCCTTGAAAATAATCCCGTGTGCGCCTTTTCATATAATCCAAATTTCAAAGCGATTTAAAAAAAAAAAAAAAACAACCCAAAACAAAATTTATATCAGTTTAAGTAAACTTATTTCAAACAACGTTTTTTTTTTCTTTCGAAACTATACCGAGAATCATTGAAGTATCACGGCGACACTTCGGTTTTTCAGAGAGTAATAACAAAATAAATGTAAAAAATATACTTAAATATATATGCAAAACAAATAAATACAAATAACGTAGAAAAAACTTAAACTGGAATATTATAATATATATATACTGTGTATGTTTACGACCGGTTTCGATTTAAAAAAAAAAAATATATCATTATCGGGTAATATAACAAGAAAAGCATTTTTTTCTTTTTAACCCGCGACTGACTATAAAATAAAAATGAGGAATAAAGATATAGAAAATATTACCGTTTTGTACACGGTTTAATTTTATTAAAATAGATTGTAAAAAGAGATAAAACGAGTCCTTAGGTTTAAGATGTTATTTTTATTTTCTAAAAAATATTGGTATAGAATATTATTTTTAAAATCTGTCATTCAATATATTTTTAAAATAATTTTCCTTAACCTCGTTGTAAATATACAACTCTTCCAGTACAGAACTAATGTAAAAAAAAAAAACGTTTTGACTATTCCAAAAGTCTAGAAATTGTGTTGTTATTTCATTGGATGACTATTTATCTCTAATGCAACAGAAAAAGCCCAGAGGGAAAATCAACAACACAAAAACGACGGACGGACGGAATACAGCGAGATCTCTACAGAGGTCAGAATTGACGGAATGGTAGGAAAATGTCGAGAACCGTAAGTTTTGGGTGGACAGTAACAGTGGCGGATAAAAACCTTACAGAGCCGTGAGGCCATCATAATAATACGATGGTGATGGACAAATATATTTACTGCAATTGAAATAAATAATACATATTATAGATTTTAATTGTGGGGTTTGGGGCGACCACTAATTTTCTATGGGAAACGGCTAACAAAAATTAGCCTATAGAGGCGGCAAAATGTTAAACACGCCACTGGTTATTGATGCGGACGTTGATGCGATTAATACGATAACCTGACCGGGTGCAGCGCGGTCGCAAAACTGTATAATCGATTTTCAAAAGACGACGACTAGTAACAAAAAAAAAAAAAAAAAAACCCACAAAGTTCCTATAATTTATAGTAATATATATATATAATAATTATTGACGCGTGTAAGCCACGCACGTATTCAACAATCCTCGAGCATTTATAATAACGTACGGCTTTTACGATTTTTGCGTACGAATTTAAAATATTTGATTATATTCCCCGGGGACCGGTCCTTATTTTATTATTATCTCGCACAGCACTCGACGACCCCGTACTGATATACCTACGCGATAACCGGCTCAATCCTCCGCGGAGAATAGTAAAAATCGGGGGACGGGTTTTGGTATAGGCGGCAATGTTTCGTGGGAAATAAAAAAAATTAAAAAATTAAAATTCGAGAAGAAAAACACACATCTTTGCTGTCGTGCAAAAAGCGACCGAGTGAAATAATATGACCAAACATTTCCTATAGTCCTCTTTCAACTATGAACAAAAAATGACCGAATGAAAATTCCAAACATATACCAAGATACGGATTGATGTATTTTGACTAAGCGTATAAAATATTTTTTTCTACGTGGAAAAATCAGTATTTTCATACATTTAGTAAAACATTCGATTATAGTGCACTTGCCAGTTTTGTTACAGTGCAATATTGACGAAAATAATGTCAGATGGACACATTGTTATTTTCCATTATCAATAAATGATAATAATATTATCCTCTAAAATGCCCAGAAATACTTAAACCGTTATGCCAAAAACAAATACCAATTGTCTGAGGCAAAAAAAAAAAAAAAAGATCTAATGAAGTTGTGCAATATCGAAGCAATTCCGAAAGAATTTCATTATTGGTACAATAATAATCCCAGCTGTAAAAAAAAAAAAAAAAGGATATAATAACTGAAAGTGAGGACGAATCCGAGTTGATGAAAACAGGTTAATATATAATGTAAACTGCTTAAAAATGTTGAAAGCTTATATTTAAAATGTTTTTTTTCAAACATTTTTTGTTATAGTATGATTCATTTACGTAATCACAAAAGTTACTGTGGTAATAATATTATGAAATTATTATTTTATTATAAAGTAACTATTAAATTTCGTTTAATTGTTATACACATCAGTTTCTGTGATGGATGTTATTATTATTATTATTTATTTTTTTTTTTATTGATACTAATTTTAAATAATTTGTTAATTTATGCTATATATTATATGTAATGTAATATATATCATGTAATGTCTTTTCAAATTATATTCTTTTAGTACTGCAATAATATTTAAACAAACTAAACATTGAGGTTTTTTTTGTTTGTTAATAATAAATAAATATTCATGATCCCATAAGCTGTTAAAAATTCTTTTTTCGTCTTCGATTTTACGCTTTTTAGCGGACATTTTTAAAATAATTACTACAAAACACGAAAATAATAGTACTAACGGCGCGGCGGTGTGACACTACGGCAGTACGGATATGACTAAACCGATAAAATGAAATAAATAGTATGTTATAGCTACGCCATTATAAATATATATTGGCGTAGCTTATTATAAATATATATTTAGACATTTAATAATTTAGTTTCGGTTTAAAACTAGATAAGAATTTATATTCACATTTTATCGAAAAATGTAATAAAATAAAATAAAATACAGATAAGTGCTAAAATTATATGAAGTAATTTGAAAATGTAGCGCGGGCCAGATAAAAAAGGTACGCCAGTTGCCCATCCCTGCTGTATAAGATAATACTATTTCGTACATTTCTTGACTAAGTGGTTTGATTAAGTCAGTTAATCAGTTTTTCATTTGACCAAGTTATTAAGAAGTCAGTTGGCAATTTTTCTTCTAGTTTTTTTTTAGCTTTTTAAACCATTCCCAAGTTATTATTAAACATAAAATTCGGAAAATTCAAGATTGAAATTCTTTATTTTTTCATGGATATTTTAAGACAATAATTATTAAAATCGAAGTTTGTGAATTGGTGTTTATCAAAAAATGTAAAATTTCACTTTTTGCACGACGATATTGAAATATAATATACGTTTGAACAATTTTTCCTTTTTTTTCTATACATTTTGTTTTTTTGTCTGTAATATAATTATTTATTAATCGTATTATAATATTGTACCTACGACATTACCGGTATTAATATATTCTACCAAAATGACCGAATGTAAAAATGTCCGGTAGTTAATCGAAAAAAAAAAAAAAAACTTGCTAGCTTTTAGCTAGGCATACGCATAATATTGGAGCGCGGAACATAATTCATGATTACAAAACCCGTGATAAAATGATAATTTATAATTTATAATTGTATTAAGTATATGATATTATTTATTACCAGTGTTGTGACGCAGATAAGTAAAATTTATCTAGATAAAGTCTAATCTTCAGACAAAAATAACGAATATTTCAATTATCTCGAGTAGGACAACTGGGATTTTATATAGATAGATAAAAAGAAATGTAGTTTTTTTTTTTTTAATTGTCTATTATCGGGAATATTATTATATCAGGGAGATGAACACGTAAAATTCTGTAAATGGAAAACGTGGAAAAACATACGGTTTACTTTACCTATGGATATTTTCTACTACGGGTACAACATTAAATTAAGCGATTTATTTATTTGGATAATTTTATTACCGAAAAGGTGTAATTTTGTTTTGGATGTATAATATAAACTTTGGACAAATACAGAAAACGTTCATCTAGATAAGTGAAATATTATCCGGACAAGTCTAAACACTGATTGTTGTTAATACATACGGACATATTATTGTAGTGTATAAATAAATAATAATGTAGGCGCACGCGCGCGGTAAAAGCGGTCGGCGGGGTGGTTTTGGCGTGTGACCGAAAGCGGCGGCGGCGGCGATCGAACACAATGGCCCGGGCTGAACTGCAGCGCCCGTGTGCGAACGAGTCTGCCCCCCCCCCACCGCACCGAATGCGTTTTTTTTTTTTTTGTCCGGCGGCCGAGCGTTCGTGGGAAATCGCGCCCGGAACTACTCTCACACGCCCCTCACCGTATTTACAGGCCACCCACCCCACGATCGGACATATATCGGCCACACTCGACACTGTTCCATCACCCCGTGCGATTATAATACACACGAACAAATAATAGACACACACGCATTAAACATAATAATAATAATATTATAAATTCGTCCGCGGCCGATGGCTCGTGCGTTGTATTATTTTATTTATTTATTTTTTTTTTTCATTGCAATATATATATATATATATATATATATATACACGACGTGTGACCGCGCGTTTATTAATTATAATGCGCCTAACCTAACCTTAAATATATGTATTGTATATTATACCTGATACCCGGTTACGCGCCCCGTAAAGGTATGTTTACACTCGTGCGCTTTCCTCTTCGATTTCCCGTTCGACTTGCGTCACAACGGTCAGTTCGACTTTCGCCTAGCGCACGCCTCTGTCGAATGCTTTTAAAGCATGCTTGTTTCTGTTCACACCGGCGACGTCACAAAGTAAACCGTCTTCCCGGTTTGTTTTTAATAATCACGTCGGATTCACATATAGTTCTCGGTGCCAGCGCGGCCTACTTAATTGCTGCGAGTGCAAATGAAAATACGCAGGAACAACGCTTGTTCTTTGTAGATTGAAAAATGATTTCAAAACTCGACATTTCAGAATTATTGATATAGAATATATTTGTTGCCGTTCTTTAGAAAAGTATGATCGCACAAACTCTTTATTTTTGATTTTATTGCCACCGAGTAAATGCCACACTATGTTAAATATTTTACCAATCGCGACAATAGCACAATGCCATTTAATTTTATTCGTATAGTATTTATGGTTAGCGTCCCCCAAGGTGGCTGGAACGATATAAAATAAAATATTATTACGTAAATAATTAAAAAAAAAAAAAAAAAAACGTCCTTAATTGAATTCAAATGTAATATTAATATTACCAGTATTCTTTAATTCTAAACGTGCTGTTAGATTTTAATCTTCGGCCATATTTTGTTAAAAAAAAATATTCAAAATCAATATAAAAGTTAATGTAATCAATTAATACTATAATATAATAACAAAAAAAAAAAAAACGCACGGCGTGTTGAACGGATTCCCGCCGAGCTCGGAAGACGTAGCGTTGTAGCGTGCGTCACGAAAATGTAGCCGTTCAACTCGAAGGGGCATGCGCTATTGTAAGCTTTTTCGTTCAACTCGTGGTGCGCTGTGACGCATGCATTTAACGCACGAAAAAGCGCACGAGTGTAAACATACCTTAAGAGATTTCCATCGTCGTCGTCGTCGTCGTCGCCGCGGCGAAGAGACGACGCGACAGGTGCCGCCGCCAGTACACGTAATATAGACGCGTTCCTATATTATACCGGGGCCTATTTCTTTTATCGTTTTTCGTATTACACGATTTCTTTTTTATTCTCGGGGCTTCTCCCCCCCTCTTCTATACAGGCCCAATATACAGTGTATTTCCCTTCGCTTTTTACTATAACACGCTATTTTTAAAACTTAATTTTTAAGCATTAAGTATGCATAAGAGTTGTCCCCACTGTATACAGTGCATACAACCATCAAAGATTACCGATATAGCTATTAGATTAGTGTTATAAGGAAATTGTTTTTTTTTTTAATTTTGAACGCTGATATATTTGCTATAAATTATCATTTAATGATTATACACATTGAATTTCGTATTTACACATAATTTGACGTATTACACACAGAAATATAGGCCCTGCTATATGCCTACCTCTACTACGGTAGATAATCAATCGTTTATACTGGTATATCTGTTATAAATATAGGTAACAGGTAACACCATCGGTTAGATTTTTTAAGAGTTTAGAAAATAAGAGGCGTCCCCTGTCCCATTTGCGGTCAGGAAAATTGAGTTTCACTTATTTTAGAAACCCGCTAAATGCTAAAAAAAAAAAAAAAATAATAAATGTTGAGTTTAATTGGTAGTTTGGAGGTGTGACGCGCCGAAACCCCATCGATAGATAGTCCCTTGTCACTTTTCTATGGCCTTGGAATGTTCGTTTACCGCAGAAACCCGCTAAGCACGGTCAAACATACATTTTTAACCGTAATAAATAATACTAGCTGTGATATTATTTTTTTTCATTCACCGATAAGCATTTAAGTAACTCTCATTGCTGATAACTAGAACAAGTATCACTTTCACGGAGTGGCGGTTACAGGTTTGAACTTGGATAACTAGAAGCAAAACGCTTTATTAATGTACTTTTCCCTTAAAGAAAACGAACCGTTCGCCCGAATTACCAACAAGAAACGCATAACCATGACTTTCCCATCAACAAGACGAAACTCGAGGATGAGGAAGAACGCAGTAAAAATAAAAATATAAACATTTGTATTTAATGAGGTTCCAAATAATAAAGTGTTAGTAATCAATTTTAAAATGCAATGTAAAAAGAATATATATTAAAACAAACAATAATAATTTGATAAAAAAAAAATTGATTTAAAACGTGATTCGTTCATAAAAAATATACCGTCATTAATTATTTGTTTAACGTTAATTTGGTGTTTGTAAAAATAAACGGGCAAATAACAAAATGTTTCTTTCGGCACCCCCAGCAACGGGAAGCGACACTGGTAACTGGAAAAGTGACGAGTGCATTTTGCGAGTTAAAGGCGACGATTCTTATCGATCATCTCAAAAAGTGGCGTGAAGCAAAAAAAAAAAAAAAATAAAACAAATAGACACACGGGCTACTGAAATGTACGGTTCAATTATGACATTTGCTTATATCGTATAAAAACTGCAGCCCGTGAGAAACCCCGTACGGACCTTCTCTCACATCGCGCCCCTTCCACAATATAATCGTCTCCGGCACTTATTCCGCCGACCCTCTGGTCGTCGCCATTACCGTACCACTGGTATTACTCGGGCGTATTGAACAATAAAATAAAAAAAAAAAATAGACAAAACACGTCGCGAACAATGTAAACATAGCCGAGGCGGAGTCCTCGCAGCGCCCGTATTGTTCGTCGCACGAGTCCGCCTGTAGCAACAAACGAATAGGTATTATTTTATTATTCGTGCCTACGCTATAGTGTACCTGATTCTCTGGTACATATTATATTTATATATATATATATATATATTGGAACTTGAAGCGTGCCCGGCACGCGGCTCGTATTTGCGTTAAATAATAAAACCTCTCTCTCTCCGTCCGTCGAAATAATTCGTATTATTTTTTTTTTATATTCCCCGCACAGGTGCCGGCGACCGTCTACAGTCATTAAAACAGGTGGCGTTTGCGAGGGGGCTACGGGCATTTATCATTTTCCATACCCGATACCTACTACTCCGCGAAAGTCGGGTCTGTCATTAAATGCGTTAACCTAAAACCCAGTGGACGAAAAACCGGGACGGGTCTGGTTTAGACAATACGCAACTGGAAATGGAAAATCCACGCGTTGTTGGAGAAAATTGCCAAACAAATTAACCGATCACTAGTACCCGATAATACGCACACCCGACGGGAGGGGTTTGGGAGGCGAGCGAACTGTATGTACGTGTAATCGGATTTGCTGGACGATTTCATAATATTCAATGATACGCTAATATCGATAGTTACACAGTTCTATCCGTGTTTATCCGTGATTGGTTTTGACAGTTGTCGGTTATGTTGTTCACGGAAAAAACACAAAAATTAAAACCACGTTTTTCGCTTTGGTTTTCCAAAATATAAACCGTAGCGTTTTCGGATGTTCGAAAAGTGAACGGAAACATGTTTCTTCCTAATTCTGACAAAGCATTTTAAATTAGGACCGACAAATATAACAACAGTGAATTATTATCGGACGAATCCATATAAGTGGATATTGTTCGTCTATTTAACATAAATGGCATTTTAGTAAATTTTGTGAAATTCCGGGTACAAATAAACTTAAACAGGGATCTTTGCCGATTTGTTTGATGCTAATTTATCTTAAATAGTTATAAAATAAGATAAAAGTGGTAATTACCACTGGTATTACCGCGATCGTCCGTCAGTAATGGCTCAAAATCGTACCAGTTGTAGCGCTTTTTCTAAATCATAAAACGACGAAAGATGGGTAGTAGTCGCGTAAACGATTTACTGATGGTAAACAAGAAAATACGTTTTATAATTACGAGAAATAAATTAAAATTAAATATTTATGAAAAGAATGTTACACGTTATTATTACTAGGCATTACTCTCAAAAGGTTACTTTCATGTCATTAAGGAACTCTTCAAAAATTGAATCCTTTGATGGACGCATCGATCTCCACCGTTCTTCATGTAACAGTCTTTCACGCAAACAGGAAGCTTCATTAACTCGTATACCACAATTTAGTTATGTATAAAACCATATACAAAAAAAGGGGCCGGGTACTCCATTTTGTGGGTCTATAAGGTTTATCATATTAGTTAGTATAGTAATTTAAATAAGTTAAAATTAGTTAATTAGTTAAAATTGTGATTAACAGTTATACTGCGTATAAATCCAAGTTGATTTAAATTTGTGTTTGCTTTCCATTTATCGCAGTGGGTCTACTTCTTTTAGAATTATTGGCAAATGGGTATTCGCATTTCTTTTTTTAACAATAATAAATCGTCATACTAAAATCGCGTTGTGCCGCCCAGTCGCGGGTGTGTCGAATTTAGATATAGTAAATCGTAGATTGCGAAAATTATGGTACGCCAACGGCCGCCCATTCCGGCCCGGCGAAACGAGCCCCGGGACTAAATACGAGGTCTGTTCAAAAAGTACCAGGGCAAATGTGATTACGGCTAATCTACATACGATAGTATTTCAAATTGTAAATAGATGTATTCCCCGCGAATAAGTGGATATTTAAAAAAAAACCCGAAGTCGCTATCTTATCTCGGTTTAATACTACACGTGGTTAAATCCAGTCGGTTTGTGTTTCGTTCGCCGTTTTCGGCATGTTCGAAATTAACGAACAACGCGTTGTGCATCAAGTTTTGCTTGAAACTTGGTAAAACCGTGCAACGGAAATTATGAAAACCGCTTTTCAAGATGATCGATTAAGTAGTTCCGTGACTTTCGAGTGTTTTAAACGTTTCAAGGACAGTCAGAGGTTAACTGAAGACGACCCACGTTCAGGAAGACCGTCGACGGCGTCCAGAAACGATGTTGTGGCGTCAATTTGCAAAAAAAAAAAAAAAAAAAAGCGAAATGGCCGCCGATTAACCGTTCGTCAGTTAACAAAGGGATTCTCAATTGAGTCTTGTCGTGCCATTTTACAGGAAAATGTACAGACGAGAAGGGTCGCACATTTAGCGCCGTCGATTCGTGCATTTTTGGCTGATAAAAAAATTGCTGTGGTGCCGCGGCCTCATGTGATATTTGTCTATTCCCAAGACTAAAATCCGCGCTTTAAGGACAACGGTTTCGAGATGTAGAGGAAATTAAAGCGAACGCGGCAACAGAACTCGTAGCTTCAACTTTGGAACAGTGCCCAAGGACTTATGAAAAATGGCAAGATCGCCGGAATCACTGCGTATCGTCCGGAGGAGTGTATTTTGAAAGTGATATCGTTAAATAATATGCAACTCCATTTTTGTAATTATTAAATATGAAATCCTGGAACTTTTTGAACAGACCTCGTACACCGCCTACGCGCCGCCATTGCAGTTAAGGGTCGCCTGGACCGCGTGGCGCGCTACCCCGCTCCCGTATATATGGGGATACGATGGGATAATATGAGGATACGATGGGATAATATGGGATATTACGTATCCGGGATGTTTAATGTTTTTTTATCGCCCGTCGCGTCGGACCGCCGTTATCCGTCACACTCTGGTGCGAGATGCCCGGTCGTAAAATAATTTAATTACACATTACGCGTCTCTTCAGCGGCAGTAACGATAGTGATATCGTCACGATAATAATAATTATATTTATACCAATATCCGAAAAGATAATACGGCGGCCACGCGCGATGATTTGCAGAACAACAACAAACGAGTGCGGCACGCGTTCGGTGTATCGTCGAAAAACCGCACAGCACGCGCCCGCCCCGCAGCGTCGTACCCTGTAATCTAATCGTTCCGACGTCGTTACGGACTATAATTTTTTTTTTTTATTAGGAAAATAGCATTTGCAATCTGTGCAATATTGGCACAATAAGTAAATTTGCAAAAATAACATTAATATAAACATGAAAACTGAGATAAGGGAGGCCATCCAGTGATAGGACCCTTTTTTTAAGTACAATTTTTAAAAAAAAAATTTTTTTACGATTGAGTGCCTAGATCAGGAAATTACGGCACCAGCGTCTTTAGGGACGACGTGTTGGGTCGTTCGGAAGCGTAAGAAAGTATTGATTTGAAACGAGTGGGTTGGAATGGAGAAATAAAATCTGGAGTGGAATTTTTTATAGTATGATTTGG
The DNA here is from genome assembly GCA_956483605.1 of Tuberolachnus salignus. Classification (NCBI taxonomy): domain Eukaryota; kingdom Metazoa; phylum Arthropoda; class Insecta; order Hemiptera; family Aphididae; genus Tuberolachnus; species Tuberolachnus salignus. Next base: position 525,644 of record OY101434.1, read on the forward strand.
TAATGTTATCGACTGTTTCAATGTTAAGGTCTTTATGAGGAGAGTGGTTGCTGACGAACCAAGGAGCAGAAGTTATTTGACGTAGGCAAAGAAAGATTGGAAAGATTGGATATATTTTATTTGGGTTGGCTTGGCGCAACCCCAGATTTGGGCACCATAAGCCCAAACGGGCATTATCATAGATTTATATAATAATAATTTATTTTTTAGAGGAAGATCCGGTTTCCGTTTTATCCGTCAAAATCAAAATGTATTTTAAAATTAAACCGTTCATTTTAATTGCAAAAAAACAACGAAAACATAACAATAATCGCATCGCACTATTGGCAGACAGCTGACCACCGTTGCAGGGGGTGGGGACAGTTTGAAATGAATAAGATAAATCGAAGCAACCGAAAAACGACTCTTGGGCGGAGTTCGGTTAAAGAGGTTTTGATAAATTTATTATTGTATTGGTTTTTATTATTAACTTGTTCACGCCTTAAACGAATTGTATCATACGTTTGAATTTAAAAAAAAAACGCTGATAGTTGTATAAACTACGACTTTTTTATTCGATAAAAAACCTTGAAAATACCGCGGATATTTGCCGTTATTAGGAAAACTACACGGGAAATAAAAATCAACAAAAATCACCTCTATAGTAATGCACTGACTAGAAACAATTTTACTACCAAATTGTCACTATAAAGTTTGTGATTGGAGCACGATTTATGGACGAAAAGTTTTTTACAGACACAATCAATAAGACAAATACAAAATAAAAGCACATGTCGTTACACGTTCGGAATCGAACAAAAAAAAAAAAAACATATTTCTATTTTTCAGTAGGCTTTGCGTAGATTTAGTGATTACCTATAACATACCTATAACAATTCCACTATAAATTGGATTAAAGACGGATTAATATTTCAAACTGATTATTTTGAGAAACATTAGTACCTCTTCTAGATACATACCAATGTTTGTTCTCTTATAATATTATAATATTTATAGGCGTGCGAGTCGGAATATTACTGTTGTATACGGATTAGTAATGTGAAAGTGTATTCGGAGAAAAAAATGTTTAATAGAATGACGGTACCGACTGCATTTTCTAAAATATAAAAATCTCGATTGTCATCCATATATTTTACGAATAAAACGATATAAAAAAAACAAACGATACGTTTAATATTATAATATTTTAACTGTTCACGATTTCCTTTTCACCGACACTTCTAATATAATTAATATTAAAAAAAATTACTTTGTTATTTTCGTAAGTTTTAAGTTTTATCTCGTCATAAGATGTTCAAACAATATAATATTTTGATTCTATCAACACGTTTGGTATCAATCTGGCGAATAATATACTCTCGTTTCGATATTACCTCCTGGTACTCAATCAACTGCGAAGTACGTGTTACCGGGAAACGTGACCACGAAACGGGACCATATTGTTGGTACGTGAAGCTGAACTTACAGAACTTACAGAAAACCTTCACAATAATATCTACTCTGACTTACTGGAAATCGATGGAATAGTACTGAAAGCTCTTTGTTTAGATATTTTTTTTATATATTTAAAAACTAAAAATCTGCCAAGTTTTTATTGTAATAATATTATGTGTATTCGAGTTCTATAAAGTTGTCCATTACGACGATACGTCCGACATCAAACGGGGAGTACCTAACTGTATATTGCAAAAATTCAATAAAATAGTTTACCCTGAATGTTGATATTGCGCAATATTATTTTTGTACAAAATTAAAATATTTATAAAATCTAATTTTAATAATTAATAATCAGGTATGGTCAAACGGGAGAGAGCGAGGAAGATTTATTCCCCCCCACATGATGAAACAATTTGATAATTTTTTGGTTTCCTTTTATTGTGTAATTACATAATATCTACACAAAGGAATGACAGGACCCGCTGTGGGAAAACCGTTATCACATTAAAATCCAATAATTATTTAGTAAATAGTAAGTAAGATAATGATAATTGACGGACAAAATCGTAAAATGTCGCGAAAACTACTCGAACCAAACGTAAAACTATTGTCAATTGCACGGATTTTCGGCTAAACAACAATAATACAAGCAGGGCCGTCCTGAGGATTTGCGGGGATCGGGACAGGGACAAATTTCTGGAGCCTAAATGACGGGCAAAAGGGTGGTGTTTGGGGTTCACATATCTCTTAGTACCCCTGTAACTAATAAGTTGTCCGAATTTATATACATTTTTTTTGTTTTGCTAATCAACTCAGGCAAGCCCTATCATATCAGACCTTTTTTTGGTTTAACCGACAATACCCCCGCCTCCCGGAAACCCCGTGAGGCACTACTTCGGAAGGCGGGTCGCCAACATTTATTGGTAAAATGAAAAAAAAAAATACAATTAAATAATTTTAGCGAAATCCCGTTTTGCCCTAAGACGGGGCGCGCTCACATAGAAATCAGTTATAACAAATGTTGCCTTACCGTGGGGATGGGCAGTAGCCAGGCCGAAACCAGCTTTCTGCCCTTACAAACGTAGGGGGGGGGGTTTCCTCCTGCCGGCCACTCGGCCGGCGGTCTTACATATCATTTTTATTATTTATTTATTCAAAAAATTAAACTTTTCCACGGCTGACATGAACATTTCAACATTTAAATCGCTAAAGATATACTCGTACTACACGGTCGTCGTTGTATTTTTAAGCCAACTGATATAGTCCCTAACCCCCTCCGCCTGCCCCGCGCACGGCACTGATTATATTATAGCGACTTATGAGGTGACTTTAGGCAATCGAGTAATTGCGATCGTATGGTGGAATAACAATAACCAACACGAATAACATTATTATTATTATTATAACGATATGGAGCACGCGGTTAACGGATATATAATGAAAACGGCGTCTGGCGAGCAATAAAATGGGCGGCCGGGGATCACGCGGCCGCGGCCCGCCGGTCGGTACGGCCGCAAACACTTGTCTCGCGGTAGGTGTTACGTGCGACGACGTTTTGTCCGGTCGCGTGATACGGCGACGTGTGACCGGCCACGGGCGCGTGGACCGTTTATACAAACACACGGCACACGGTACGCGCGGAAACAGATATAAAAAAGGGCCGCCGTTCCGCCGCGCGACCGGTTAGAACGTCATTGTTGTTATCTCGGCGGTGGTGGGGGGGCAACGTCGGTCGTCTGGCGCGCGCGGGGGGGCGTGCGGCCGCCGACGGACGGGCGGCCGCCGGTCGTCCACGCGCCACGGCAGTCGTCCGGCTCGCTTCGTATACCGCGCACGCGTTCGCATCGCCCATCCGACTAACCGTACGACACCGTCGTCAGCGACCAACAAGTGGGCCCGCCGTTTCCTTAAAGATAAAACCGCAAAGGGGGCGACGACGCACGTGACCCGCACCCGGGCGCCCGACGACACGTCACGCTACACGATAAACGAATAAAGCCGACAATACATAATATTTTATTTTATTATACGTAATAATAATATTTCTGTTGTCGTCGGGGTTTTTTTCTTTTTTTTTTTTTTTTTTTTTTGTCGCTTTTTCCTATCGTCCAAATCCGTCAAAGTGGCTAACCACCACCATCATGATTTGCGGTCCGCCGCCGCCGCCGCGGCCGCCGCTGCCGCGTACCCGGACACCAGGCACCACAACGACTACTTGGGCTACTGCGACCCGGCCGCCGTCAACCTGTGGCGCATGGTGGTGCCACGCGGGGGCCCGGTCCCGGGGCCGGACACCGTACCGCCACACCAGCCGGCACCGCCGGCCGCGGTGAACGTCGGCGACCCGCACTGGGCCGGTTACGGGCCGTGGGGCTCGATGCCCGCGCCGCCGGTCTCCCGGCACCATCACCACCAACAGGGCGTCAAAAGGCATTTCAACGAAAGCGACGATTGCGACGACGCATTTTCCGAAGAGTCCAGCAAAGACCAGTGAGTGGAATATAATAAAATACATATATCATTTTTGAATTTTGTTCAATTATTTACGATAGGTTTTTCTTTTTCGAATTATTATAAATTAATATTATTTTTTTTTGGTACAGTTGTTCTTCGCCCGGAGATGGTACGGACACGCCACACATGTTGACCCGGAAGAAGCGCCGAGGTATAATCGAAAAAAGGCGACGCGATCGCATCAACACCAGCCTGTCCGAACTCAGACGACTCGTGCCCACGGCGTACGAAAAACAAGGTTCGGCCAAATTGGAAAAGGCGGAAATCTTACAGCTCACGGTCGACCATTTGAAATTGATTAACGCCAAAGGTAAAAATACTTAAATAATTATTTTTAATTACAAATTATGATCGGGGAATTTTAATATTATCTCACTGATCAACCGTGGACGCGCCCCCCTATTTTCGCAGCCCATGCCTTGCGTATTATTTTATATTTTTTTTTATCAGTTATGTTATAAATAAGCTTAATATAAATTGCATTAATTTGTTTTTTGACATAAAACCTGAACAATTTCGAGTAATGCCGCATAATAACGGGTTTAGAGAGTCGTTTAGTTTTTATATATTTATAAGGCATAGTAATCCGGATACAATTTTTTCTATAGTAGAAATCCCCCTAATCTGTTAATAAACTTTTTACAAACTAGGAACCGCTCAAGATATGATTGAATAATTATTACATTATCCTAATATACAATTCGATATAATAAACGAATTTAATTTATAATAAATTTATAATTTTATTATGATTTCGTTTTAATATTATAAATATTTTTACGAATTTAAATTTCGTGAAAAAAAAATCGAAACGTTTTTAGAAACCGAAAAAATGTGTTTTCCGCGATAAAGTTTCTTAAACTAGCGCGTTGTTACTCGCTACGCTCGGGATCAAAAAAAAAAAAGTTATTCAATAATAAATTGAAATGTTTCAAAAAATTGTACGTGTCAGCGAAACGTTCGAAGAATTATTGTTTTACGCGTTATTAATCTGATTTTTGGATTCCGTCGTACAATGATACTCGCGTTTTAAGAGGAGTTTTTCACCGGGATTTACTGTCTCTGTCTATATTAAAAAAAAATATGCTCGCTGCTTACGAAAAAACGAGTAGAATTCCATTGATTTCGGTTTTGGAGCAACAGCACATGTTATAAAATTTTAAAAGATAACAGCATTCCGGAGTGCGATGATCCGGGTGCGTTTGTATCGTTAACCCAAACACATTCGTTTAAAAACAACGATAATAGTTTCAAAATTTTTTTATTTTTTTTGGACAAATTACGTCTCGCACTGGGAACTATTGTCCTGTTTCATTTATAAAATCGGTGATTTTACTTTAAAACCAAAATATCTCGTTATAATATTATAATAATATATATACCACCGACATACGAACGGTTTCGTTTTCTTCGTTATCCGTTTAAGTACATTTCGGGACACCTGCCCTCTCGCTATACGTCCGTCCCGTGTCACGGGAACCGTAAACGAGCGCACGAAAACACGACGTGCGTCCGAATTATAATAATGAAAACTAAATAGGTAATACCTATGAAAAAACAAAACAAAAAAAAACCAAAAAAATAATAATAACAATATTATAACCACTTACTATCGCCGCCGTCGGTAGTAAAAAAAAAAAAAAAAAAAGAAAAGGAAAAGGGCTAAACCTAATGTATAAAATAATATTATACACGGCGCGGCGTACAAAAAACCCATCGTCAAAGTCTGTTAACTTATCGGCATCCGGTCCCCCTCGGCCAGACGAGCGCCGCCACCGCCGCACTCTTCCGCTGTTATGTAGTGGAACACTTTTAAAAAATATAATAATAATACCCAAGTCATTGTGCATATATATATATATATATTATACCCGTAGCACTGTCACACACCGTAGCCATGGACAACGGGGTTTTTTTTTTTAATTTTTTATTACAATAGATTTACCTATAATATATTTCGTGGTGTCGCACGAAAATGACAAAATCGTCGCCGTTTCGTCGGGCTCGGCCAAAAACGATAATTTTTTATACTGTCCTACGTAATATTTTTTGTTTTTAATCGAATAATAAACGAGCAAAGAAAAAATTAATATATCGCACTCGCCGAATGTATAAAGTGACACGACATGATTTACGGAAATGTCGGCAAATCGACGACTTTTTAAGTTTCGATATGTCACCATAACCGATAAATCCCCCCCCCCCCCGCGAAATTGTTACTATTGAGCTACGACTTTGTTCTGGCTCGACTAGAGCAACTGATCTCGACTAATCAAGAATTCCATTAATTTTAACTCGTACATTGTATTTAAATAAATTTAAAAAAGAAATTTTAAAAATACTAAACTATATAAAGTATGAAGTTCTGCATATTTGTATATAACTCAAAAATCGAATATTTTGAGATGAGTATTCTTTTTATTCTAGCATGTTCTAGACTATATTCTTTCCGGAGTGTGCTGATATGCGATACCAAATAAATAATAATAATAAAAAAAAAGCCCGAGGAAGGGGAGTATTAAATTATATGGGTAATTGAGTGTAAATATAATATGACCGGTTTTGATTTAAAAAAAAAAAAAAAAGTCTATATATATTACTAATAAAACAAAGAGTCTGTCTGCCTGTCTGCCGGCCTTTACCGAAAACTCCAAAAAAAAAAAAACTCACCGGACGGTGGGTACCGGAAATGTATTTAGACAATATTTATAGAGTTTTTATTGTTTTATCGATTTCGCACTAATAAAACGAGTAATTTTATCGCTCGAGTCATACATAATAGTTGCTTTTTTGTGGTTTTCCGTGGCCAATCAATTCCCCTTCAATGTTTAAGACGGCGTAATTGTACAAAGTCGGGTTGGGTGACCAAATCCTGCCGCTCCATGGGGGGGAGGGGTGTTTTGGGTGTACGGACGCCCCCCCTCAAATCGTATTTATGGACATTTTTTTTTTTTTTTTTTTAAGCATATATTCGAAAATAATTATGCTTATTAATTGCTTGTACGAGATTTCTAACTATACGGTATGCGTTTTTCAGTCTACACCAGTGGCGTATTCACATAAAAGTAACGGGGGGGGTGGGGGAAGGTTGTTGTGTGATAGACAGACATCCCATTTTGAAAAAAAAATATTAGTTGCGCCATTGGACGAGACCGTATTCAAAATTAATTCGGCAGAGTTAGACTCGTAGCTCTACAATTGCATTAAATATGTAAGCATTTATATACGTTTAAAAACACTACAATATGCACAAAAAATATGCTCGAATTTTTTTTTTTTTTTTTTTAAAAGATATATATAAATCATTTTTACTTGAATTGTCTGCGTACATCGAAAATGATCTTTCCACATTTACAGAATTCATTGGGGCGCATTTATAATAGACTAAATCATTTATAGTAGAGTTTTCAGATAGACCATCCATTAAAGTTTGCTCGCCGTATTTTAGACATTTTAATTAAACTTTGATATCCGCTTGTTTTTTTTTTTTTTTTTGAAAACATCATCTATTTTTACTCGAACTATTTGTCGTATTGTACCACGGACTAGACTTATTTTAAATCAACATTTTGCATTACTTCGGTCGCATGACAAAGTTTTTTGCTTCGGGCCTGGTAATTGTATCTGGTAGAAATGCAAAATATGAAAATTACAGCAAGGCTAATCAGTTTTGGTTGTTATTATTAAATGAAATAAAAACGTCGACGGATAAATGATTGAGAAAATTGTTAATCGTATTAAATATTTCTCAACAAGTACAAGATGGAAAACAAATGCTCTAACAACAACAACAACAACAAAAAACCCTCAAAATATGCATTTGCAATGGAAAATGAAATATGAAATCTAGCTTTGTGTGATACGTAGTAATCGGTTGTTGTTACTGTTGTATTTCGCTGTTGGTTGAGCAAAACAAATATGCGAACGCCACCGACGAGTGCTCAGCCCTGATAATTACGCTGTTGTATTGTATCCGACCGTTTGATTTCTCGTCAAATCCGGATATCGACCGGAATTAAATCGCGCGATATTGGCGGGCGGACGAAACCGTGAGAACGCGATTCCGTGTCAGCTGCCCCTCGGCGCGCGTACAATGTCGACGGCCCGCCACCCTTTTCCCACGATTCTCGCCACCAACCGTATCGGTGCCGGAGGCGTTTTACTACCACCCCCCTCCCACCCACCCCCGCGCGCTCGGGCGCCGCGTCGTACTTATGGGTACGTAACTTACCGCGGTATAGAGACCCGTAAACGGTATTATAGTGTAACTCGTGGGAGTTTTCGGCGCACGCGACGTACGTCTAATTTATATCACGGATAAAACGATATAACAATATAATTATTATACGTGTGATATTTATTGTATTGTCTGCGGGGAAAACACTTTTTTTTTTTTTTTTTTTAATTCTATTTGAAAATATACAATCTGGTACCCCCAAAGGCATAAATACGAATATGCGCTACAGTAATTTAAAACACGAATATGGCGACGGAAGAAACCATCCAGTGATTGCACTTCCCTTTGCTTTAAATATATACATATATAATTTTTATTCGTTAACCATCGCGAAGATCTTTGGGTTGCCAGGAATCGTGTGAGTGGCTAGACCGGATATACGGAGGGCCGGGTTGAGAAATCAATTTGTTGAAAAATTTGGCGATTTCTCAAAAAACTATAAAAAAAATATTATTGTGTTGTGTTTTTTTTTTTTTTTTGTTCTTTGAGACTGTAAATACTAATAAAACGGCTATTTTTTCGACCATACATGAATTATGCTAGCGACCTCCAGAAATCGTTGTAAAGATTTGATAATCCGAGGGACACTTTTGTTTGGCCAGCCGAATATATTGTATCACGAGAAGTGCGAAAAGTTAAAAAAATTATAAATCATTTATACGGAACCCGACAGCGGGATTTTAATAACCGGATCGAAAAAAATCCCATTTTTATTCAATTTCAAGATTTGATTGGTAAATAAATAGTTGTTGTATTTACAAGCCAATGTTGGGACGGGGAGTGGTAGGGCGGATGTGATCCTTCGCGAACTATAACCGGCAATAATATTGAATATTAACAATACGGCTAGGTCCGGTTCTTTTTTAATCGATTTTTAATTAATTATCATTTGTCGACGACGCTAACTATATAGGTACTTCTAGCGCACTATTATTAATAATCTTATCGGTCTAGCTACGATGATGTAAAAACAAGTATTTATCGTATAAATAAATCATACATCATAATACATCATGGACGCGTATTTCGTTGTTGTACATTTCATTAAAATATTTTCTCTGTCGATTGTTGATTAAGAAAAAAACGGTTCTGTACAGTACACAAACCTGTCGGTTAATATTCGGTTAAATTCATCGATTAATTTTTAGCCACTGAATTATTTTTACACGCGTTAGTCCACCGGGGCGGTATCGAAATTCGATGAGAAATCTAAACCGAGAAATGAAAATCGCCATATCGCGATATCTAATGACCGTATACATTTTCAAAATTTTTCGCTACGACATTTGATAATAATATTACCAAACGTAAAAAAAAAAAAAAAATTGAGTAATCAAAAACTCCAACAATATAGTTTCTTTTTTTCTATGGCATTGAAATGTTTTTGAGAATTTCAGGAAAGAGTTTTAGGGGCCGTTATCACCAACGTTAACGAATGCGTTTATCTGATTATCAAACCGAGTTATGACCGATAACCGACCACAATTTATTTTTCCGTCCGTGAACAATATTTCTACTTGATCGAACTTGCTCTGGTTTTCAAAGAAAATATATTTCCTAAAAGTTTTTTGATCTAGTTGGTGTATCGAGAAAGTCATTTTTTAATCGTATAGTCGTAGTTTTCATTATAATCGAGAAAAACCTGGTGAAAACGCAGGAAAAATTGAAACTTAAAAATCCGTCTAATGCCAATTCCGTGGAAATTAATCTTTTAAAATTATGTTGCCGACGACGGTTTTTTTTTCATATTTGTTTCATTTTTTTCCACAGGTCTGGACACCTTGGCCCACGACCCGTCCAAGTACGCAATGGACTACCACAACATCGGGTTCAGGGAGTGCGTGGCCGAAGTGGCGAGGTACTTGGAGTCCGTGGAGGGCATGAACGGCCGGGACCCGTTGCGCGAACGGCTCCTATCGCACTTGCAGTACTTTGCGGCACAGCGCGAGTACGCGGCCAAGTCGCCGACGGCCACAGTGGGACATCACAACGCAGCGCCACCGCCGCCGCCGCCTCCACCGCCGGGGTGGTACAATCACCACCAAGGGGTGCCGCCGCCACCGCCGCCCGTGCTACCGCCGACTCACCATTACCCGTCAACGACCACGTCGCCGCACCAACAGCAACAGCAGCAGCAGCCTCCGCCGCCTCCACCGCCGCCTCCCAGTCACAACAACAACAATTACGAGACGTCCGCCACGACCGTGGACGGCATCAAGTCTGGACCGAACGCCGCGGCCCTGTCGTCCGTCACGGCCGCCGACTATCACCATCACCACCACGAACAGCAGCAGCACCATCACCGCGGTCGCGATGATTACCAACATCAGCACCAACACGGTGGCGGTGGCGCTGGCAACCAATTGCACAACCTACAGCCAGTGCAAGCTCCGACGCAACCACCGTCCAACTATCACGAAGCCATGCAGCAGCAGCAACATCAACAACACCAACAACAACAACAACAACAACAACAACAACAGTACCAACCCGACTCGTCGGTTTCTGCCCAGATGAAGCCCTACAGGCCTTGGGGTGCCGAAGTGGCGTACTGATGACGAGTTTATTTCCTATATGTACCCGTAAAAACTATTTTACGATTTTTTTTTTAAACATTTTTAATAATATATTTCGTTTATTAAATATATATTTGTATATGATATTATAAAGGACCATATTCTAGTCAAATATCGTAACCAAAAAGCCATTTATGTTTTTCACTTGTACCTGTATAGAAAAAAAAAAAAAAAAAAAAAAAAAATGTTTTATCAATTGTTTTTACGAGTGCCAGAAAATGTAATTCAACTATGAGGATTCCGACAAGGGCGTGAGTTTATTATTATTATCGGTATAAGTGGAAACTGATCGTGATCGGCAATTTTTTTTTTCAGATTATTATTATTATTTTTTTAAAGTTGTATACATTAAGAGTTTTACACCTGACGAAATGTATTTTTTACACAGATATATTTATATAAATATTATTGTCGGTATTCCTATTTTTATAACTTTTTTTTTTTTTGAATATCGACGAAAGCTACGAATTTATAAACATTGTTTTTGTATACGATTGAAATTTATTGTTGACATATTTTTTTGTATATTTTATATAATAAATTAACAAAAACAAATAAAAAAATAAAATACATTATTATTTTTGCAAATCAAACCAGTTTTTTTATTTTTTATTATTGAATATACTTTCACGTTTATCTGCAGTTTAACGCGTTAAGAATAAACTTTTTAAGTACATTGCAAGAATTTTCACTTACGACGAAGAGTTTCCGAATCGAATAAGGTCCGTCATCTTCGGTAATCGACTTAGAAATTTGACTACCAAGGCATTATTTTTTTTTTTTTTGTAAGGAATTCGATATTTTTTATAACCCTTGTTATCTAATTCGTAACATCCTCTAAGCTCCAGGGAATCGATTTTTTTGTTATTCGAGAGCTGAAACGATGTCGTCCCCTGGCACCCGTATCGGCGTATAAACTCTCCTCGTTTAAATCAAATCAACACAAAAGTTTTTTTTTTTTTTGCTTGCTCCGTAAAGTGCCTAAATAATAACACAATAAATATAAACCTAATCTAACGCTTTTACTGGTCACCGGACAAAAAATATTACGAATTCCATACGAAAAAATGGCTAGGGCCTAATCGAATTGACAGCATCCAATGGTAATTACAAGTATAGTTTATAAACCTGATACAGATAAATGGGAAATATGTGTATCCGAGAGGTTATCTGAGATATTAATAAATAAATCGTAAATCTGTTTAAATAAAAAACCACGTGCACCTTTATCGTACGATAGATATTGAAAATAGTTATTTCCTTTTTTTTTTTTTTTTTCTAAACAAAAATTCGACGATTATTTATCTTTATCTAGATAATTATTTATAACTCGACCGCAATTGTCCGACCGTTGACTATAATAGGTTTTTACTTACAATAGTTTTAAATGGTTTTGGGTTTATATCTGACATATGTCTGAGTTTATAATTTTTCCCGAAACGAGGCGGCCCGGAAGCAAAAAACACCGCCGGTTCTTTACACGGCACTGTCTTTATCTATAGAGATGGCGATTTAAAGAATGTTTAGTACAGTTTAGGCCACGTTTACCCGTTTTTCTTCCCGAATACCACTGTCGCGCCATAATGTATGTGACCGTTCTTAAGACGATATTTATAAAATACTGCAATAGTCATATTTAGTGATTTTTATAATGGTTTTTTTTTTTTTTTTTTTTTATAGAAAAAAAATGCATTAAAAACTTATTGGTATCGTTGTAACAAAATGTGAGCAATGTTGTCATCATAGGGTATATTAATATAATTGTTTAATACCTATTCGCAGGTGTAAATTAGTTACAAATTACCGGGGCAATTCCCCCCTGTGTGGGACAGGGGAACAGGGGGATCCCCTTTCTGCTTATCAGACGTCGTGTTGGTCTATACCACTGGTTCCCAAACTGGGGGGCGTGAACGCATTGCTGGGGAGGCGCAAGCAATTATTACGAAATACAATTTTTATTGATTACATTATTTTTATTTTAAAACGTAGAGAAAAAAAACTAAATAGCCGGTTCTCATTATTCATTATCGGGTATCAGTAACGGATAACCGATAAAGACTATAAGTGTTTGGCCGTAACTTAATCATATTATGTCACGTTATCTGTAAATTAATGGGTACGATAAAAAGATGTCAGGGGAAAAAGCTATTAGATTAGTTTAGACTCGATTTGATTTCGTTTTGCATTTGCGTAGTGCACGTAGTGTCGTAGTACGTAGTCATCGCGAGTGTACGTACGTAAAAAATAATGGATCCACAAAAAATAAGATTGTATAACGACGATTATTTAAAATTAGGTTTCACGTTCATTGGAAAGGATGGTATCCAAATGCCACAGTGTTGTTGTTTGTCACGTCGTGTTAAGTAACGATGCTGGCCGACCAAGTCGACTAGAACGCGACATTTTAACCACAGCTCATCCGATGCTAAAAGCAAAACGTAAAGAGTTTTTTGTTGCTAAAAAAAAAATTCTTTAAGTAAAACGAAACTTGACAATACCGGCGAATTTCAACAAAATAATGATTGTATTATTATTTTATTAATTATTATCATCAATAAAAACGTAGACATTCCGAATATCGTATAATTTATTTGTTAAATACATAAAAAAAGGGGGGGGGAGCGCGAGATTTTCGAAAATCTACAAGTGGGGCGTAGAATAGAAGAGGTTGGGAACCCCACTGGTCTATACCGTAGACGCGGTGCAGGATATCGTCGCAATCGCTGTTTTTTGATTACAGTTCGAATTCGTCTTTTTTTATATATATATATATATATATATATATATATATATAATATATTAATTATTATTATTATTTCTCGGGTGTACTGCGTCATTGTATAACGCGGTGCCCGGTGTCTGTTTTCAATAATCATTCATAAAGAGAGGATTATAGTGCCGTCGGAAAATAAAAACCGTATTATATTTTATACGTACGTATTGCATGGGAGAGAAAAATAGCAGTATATTCTTTTGAAGCTCCGGGCGTTACGTCGGTCGCGTGCCATTCTCATTATAGTCTAAACTGCACGCTAAGGGCCGGTAATCCAGAAAGAAAAACGAAAAAAAAAAAAAAAAAAAAAAACCGACGGCGTAGTATTATTAGTTTTTTTTTTTTTTTTTTTAAATAAATAAATAAGTTCGGTACCCTCGTTGGTTAGGTTTTGTTTTGTTTTTTTTTTTTTTTTTTTTTTTTTTTTTTTTTTTGTGTGTTCCGTTTCAAATAGCAAACTAACGTTTCGTTGTTTTTTTTTTTTTTCACCGGGCATTTCGTTGCCCGCGGAGGGTGGAACCGGTTATTTATTTATTTTTTTTTTTTTTGCGTAAATTATTGTTATTTCTCACGGCAAATCACTTCGTTAAAAATCGCGCGCGCGCGCGCAACATTTAGAATACCGCAATATTTTGCAATAACATCGTACGTACGCGCGTGATTTCCGAATACATTATGTACCTAATAAATAAATAAATATATATATATATATATATATTTGTGTATTTGTACCCATTGAACAATACTAATTGGAAGAATAAAAAAACCGGTCTCACAACAGCCGACAACAGGGACGGGAGTTTGTCACCACCTCGCCGCCCCTACGACTTTCACGTTTATAATAATATATTATTGTTATGTTTATAAAAACAAATAATACTCGTTAAATAATCGGTTTATGCCCTGCCGGAGGATTCGGGCATAATAGCTACGGTGCGAAGTAAATGGTTAGGCTAGGCTGGGCAGCGGGCATGTATGGCGGGGCCGAGAGCAGACAACCGGCCAAGTCGCAAAATGGATACCGAAGGGCAAACGACCGGTCGGGGCCGTCCGACACAACGGTGGATGGACATAGTGCATAAAGACATTATCGTGCTGGGAGTTCTGAACGGCGAGCAGTTAGGTACGGATAGACGCGGATGGACGGGAATGGTGGCCGGGGCGAGTGGACCCGAACGGTCTCGTATATACTTAGCCAACGAAAAAAAAAAAAAAATTATAATCAATGGCGTACGCAGGGCAGGACGATGGGGGTTGTGATACCCCGGCGGACTTAAACATGGCTTTAGACCTACGGTCATCACGACGTGGCTGTCGACAGGAAAATCTCTTGTCGGTAATATGTGCTCTGGTGATAACTGATAAATGATTAAATGTCAGATTCTTGCGCACGCCACTGATTATAATAAATAGAGAAATACGAGGTGTGGCTAATAAATAACGCGATTTTCTCTGTAAAAACTTTTTATTTATATTTTTTAATGGTTTAACATTTTTCCCCTTCTATATACTCCCCTCCATGTTTGACACATCGCTCCATTCTAATTTTCCATTGGTTGAAACAGTGTTGGAAATCCTTTTCTTGCAATGTCTTTAACACCTCTGTCACTTTTGTTTTTACAGCTTCAACTGACTCAAAATGTGTGCCCTTTAACGCACTTTTTAATTTTGGAAAAAGCCAAAAGTCGCATGGAGCGAGATCTGGCGAATATGGGGGGTGTTGAAGCACTGGAGTTCGATTTTTAGCTAGAAATCGCTTTACAGATAAGGCACTGTGAGCCGGCGCATTGTCTTAATGCAAGATCCAAGAGTCATTTTCCCACAACTCAGGCCGCTTTCTTCTTACTCGTTCTCTGAGTGTTGTCAATACTTGAAGGTAATAATGTTGATTCACAGTTTGTCCCTGAGGTACCCATTCTGTCATTATTACACCCTTAATATCGAAAAATACGACCAACATGGACGACCCACCCGTTGATTGTCTTCAACTTCTTCACGACCCTCACGAAATCGTTTGTGCCACTCAAAAACACGTGGTCGTGATAGGACACTATCTCCATATACTTCAGTTAATAAATTAAAACTTTCGGTGGCAGATTTTCCAAGTTTCACTAAAAATTTTAAATTAATACGTTGTTCAATTTTTTCGTCCGGCATGATTTCGACATTCAACACGTAAGAGGTCAATTTAAACGACACTTACACATAGACTACAAAATGGAAACTGACTAAACTGGTATTGTTGGATGCAGTGATATTCATAGATTACAAATATACTACCATTATACCCTTATCTACTCATGCCTTATCGCTAAGTAGATAGTCTCGTTATTTAATAGCCACACCTCGTATATATGTGAATTAGTGGGTTTTTTGTTTTTTGACGATAAAAATACAAACTAAATTGCTAACGCGTCGTAAACAGTATAACGTTGTGTATCGTACATAAATACCACGAGTACCGTTAATTATTTTGTTTTGAATTATAACGCGTCGTCAACCGGTAGAAATTTTGATAAAAAACCCGATCAAATGTTATCGAATCACGGCCATGTATGCGATGTTCGGGGCGAACAGGGCCTAGCCTCGTCTAGTTAATTACTCGTGTGGATTCAACCGTTTTCGTGTCGCTGATATTACACGTAGTTTTTTACATTTTTTTTTTCTCTCGTTGTTGTTGTTGTCGGTTATTACACGTATTGCTTTATTGTCGCCGTCAATCGTTAATCTAAAAGCGCATACAATTTTATCGGATTGTACAATACACACCGAACATTCAGCTTTTCGATCTTATCGCACGACAAACTGCGATAATCGAAATCGAATCGCTATTTTAAAACGAAATAATTCTTTATAATCACGGATCGAACATTGTTCGAGAGTAATATAATAATATTAAAATGTTTTTAATTTCAATATGTTTATATTTGATTGCAAGAGTTATTATCAAGCGGCGACAGTTTTCCTAATATACTCCCCGAGCACTCTCGCGGTTTTAAATCCAAAATGAGAGGCCTCGTACGAAACAAGAGAGACTGTATTCTACGCTCGTGTTTATTTTTGTGGAGCGAAATCTGGCAACTTTAGTCAAATTATAACGGTGTCGTTGAGGAGTTGAGAGTATTACAAGACCAATCATAAAACGGCGTTTACCATCATAGAATATAATTTTTAAGTATTACTTCAACTAATTTACGGTTGGATAATTATACATTAGAATAATATTTACGAGCTTAACAAAGTATTTATGTTATTAGGGCGGTCCGGTGGACACGGGAATGGGGATTTTGCCGTTGGCCGCCGGGGATTTAATAAAATATACATTTATTAATTACTACAACTAAACTGTTTGTCGTCTAGTATTATCCCCTTTACGACGTTGATTTTATCAATTCGAATTGTTTTTATATATTTATTAGAGAGAAAAAACTGTCTACGGGTATCTATAAACAAAAATTATCAAATAAAGTAGTATCAGGTGGAAAATCGTGTGCAGCGAGAAAAACGATTTTCGGATAGGTAAAATACCAGATTGACTTCAATCACCCGGGCCGAATTTGGTTTCCACTCTGCCACTGCTCACACCCACTGCCATATATAAATGCCACTGTTTTTCGAGTACGTTTTATTTAGTTATCAGTACTCGTATACCAATTATCATCAAATAATATCGCAAAATAAGAAATCGTATTCAATTAAACACTAATAATACTGCTAATCGATAATGTTTATTATACAGGGTTATTCAGAATGATTCGTCCGATTTGAAATGCTTAGATATTATTATTTTTTAGGTTTAGAACAATAAATTGTACATTAAATATATATATATATAAAAAAAAACCCACATGTAAAATTTAATTAATTGAAGTAATCAGAATCATTGTTTACACGTGGAAACAGCCAGGTTTGAAGCATTTCTAAATAAGATCTACCGTTTACTGTGTTTTCAATAAGAACAAAAAAAAAAAAGGGGGCCATAAACCTGTGTCTTTGATATGGAACAGAACGCATTAACTTTAGGTGAGTCACGTTCGTGTTCGATTGAGGGTTGTTCGTACACGGGGTACGAAAGTTATGACGGTTCACCTTACCACTCGAGTGCATAAATGTACATCCTGCATAGCCTCCTGCATAAAAACGCTAAACGAAAGTCGTTTCAATTTATCGGTAGACTTTTTTAAAGCCTGCAACAATTGCAACCTATGTGGTTTCATAGTTAAACGACGTCTCAAAACTTGCCGACCGGTTGTTTATGGAATTCCCAGTCATCATCGACTCGCGCGGTCGGTTGACTTACGCGGACCGTGCTGAAAACTCTCTCTGGTTCGTTACGCGTTACCAATCGGACACACGACGAGGTCGGCCCGTGCGTTTTTTCTTTATCACAAACACCCCGGACGGTCTTCAAACTGATTACCGTCAGACGTACGGCTCTGAGCAGTCGGCGGCGCGACCGATCCCATAACGACGACGACGACGACGACGACGACAATCGCGTCGCACAGATTGTTACCGGGATTCGCATTTCGAAAATCGCAACGCCACAATAAACGCTTTGTGCCATTTGCGGACACTAACTAATCGCTGTGGGGCGGTAGTCTAAATAAATCACGAAACAACGGCATTCTTTAAACACGGGAATTTAATTGGTATATAATTTGATTAGATAAAATCTATTATCTATAATTTATATTTGTATAGCTATTTTAAATAGGATGGATCGTTTTGAATAACCCCGTACAATAACATACTGTGTGCGCCTAATCGAAAACCCACCAAAACATATAAATGTACCAAACAAATATTCAATTATTGTAATATTGGACCGGGTTCAAATAATTTGACTTCAATGACTATTATCTATAAATAATCAATAATATATGACATCGCGGCCCATACAATTGATGCTATTAATCGGATTGATGCGTGGACCGATTATTATTATACGAGCCCGGCGTGTGGAACAATACTTTAGTAAAAACATAATAAAATCGTTGTATTGTATTTACGTAATATTATTGTCTGTTTTTTTTAGGTACATGTTGCAGTGGCGCAACCGAGGGGAGTGTTTTTGGGTGTCTGGACACCCCCGTCGAATCAGCCGCGGAACCAAGGGGTAGCAAGGGGCGATCGTCTCCCGCCCGGCCCCCCCTCGTAGACTCTGGTTTAATGTTTTTTGATTTTTTTTTTTTTTTCTAGTATCGTTTTATAACGATCATACGATATGTCTACGATAGAAAGGCGAATTTAAAATGCAACCGCGGCTATTACTGGCCATGCGATTTTTCCCGACCGTTCATAATTTACTTCATACACTCTTGAGTTTACCCGCCACTCCAGCAACGGCAGAACGAAATCTTTTTTCTCTTCGCCGATTAAAATCGCGATGCGATCAAGGACGTCGGACGAGCGCTTAAATGGACCTACTTTATTGTTACAGAAATTCAAATATTAATTACGACGATGTAATAGACGAATTTGCAAAATCGAATAAGAGAAACGATTTTGTACTATGATTGATTTTAAAAAATATATACGAGGATACGTAATTATGTATTATTATTATTATTATTATAATATACAATATGATAATAATTATTCGCCCTAATTGTATTGATCGATTTAATTAATTTTGTGTTCATTATTAATTTGCCTAGAGAAACATTATGAATTATATAACTAGTAAAAAACCGCCGAGAACTTATAAGGGGCGTAAAAACTAAAAATATTCTCAAACAGTACCAAGTTGGTGAATTATGCACAAATTAGGAATTTTATTAGTGTTTGACCGAGATGCGCCCCCTCACCGTAAATAATTCTTGGATCCGAGCCCGCATCGAACCGTATTTATGGGAATTTAATATTTTTTTATTTTTACGGTTATATTGGAATATGTCCAACTATACGAGGTGCGACAATAAAATAACGAGACTTTTTGAATAAAAGTTGATTATTTTAAAAATGTTATAATTTAATGATTATCACCTTTAAAGTACCTTCCCTCAGCATCAATACACTGTTGCATACGTCGCTGCCATTCTTGAAAACAGTGTTGCCAATTGCTTTCATTCAGCCCTTTTAGAAGTTCTGCCGTTTTCATTTTTACGTCATCAACTGTTTGAAAATGGGAAAAGAAATAAGAAGGAAATAAGAAGAAGTCACAAGGAGCAAGGTCTGGCGAGTACGGGGGATGTTGAAGTACAGACATTTTTTTTTCAGTTAAAAAACGTTGAATTGAAAATGCACTGTGAGCCGGAGCATTGTCTTGGTGAAGAACCCAGCCATTTTTCCATAGATCTGGTCGCTACGTTCTGACACGTTCTCTTAATTTAATTAATACCTCTTTATAATAATATTGATTAATTAATTTTGTCGATTTTTTCAACGTTTTCGTTTGTTGAAGACGTGGTAGGACGTCCAGAACGATCATCGTCTTCGACGTCCTACCTTCCACTACAAAACCGTTTGTGCCATTCAAAAACACGAGCTCTTGATAAACATTCTTCACCATAAACTTCACATAACATACGAAACGATTCCGCGGCAGTTTTTTTTAATTTAACAAGAAATTTAATGTTAACACATGTTGTTCGATTTTTATATCTAACATTTTTCGGCAGTATAGTCGAACTCGCACTAATAACAAGGCTACTAACGTATAAGAAAATGAATCGATGCCATCAGTGTTCATAGTACTTTTAGATAAGTGTTTTCTAATCATATTTCAATAATCGTTTTATAGATAACGTTAATAGTTTAGGTTATATTTAGAAAGTCTCGTTATTTTATTGTCACACCTCATATGATATGCGTTTTTCAGTCAGTCATCGAACGCCGGACAGTGCGGACACACCAGTGGCGTGTTCAGAAATAAGTAACGGCAGAGGAGCTCTGTGCTAGGCAGACAACCGCCTCGAAAAAATCCCAGTGGCGTCACTGACTCGCTGTATAAAAATACATTTCATTAGAATAGTAATAAAATAAGAAAAACTATTATCTAAACGAAGATAATCGATTTTTTTTTTTTTTTTTTTTGTCGATTACCACCATATGATAAAACCGAACGTTAAAAGTGTACCGGACCCGGTACGCGTCTAGATTTCAATACGGCCGTGTGATTGCCGCGCACCAGGTTCAATAATTTTTAAAATTATTTATAATAATTTTACATATTTAATTTAATTTCTTTTTGCGCATTAAATACTTAATTTATTATTACATATATTTATTTTATATTATCTCATTTTGTAATTCCTAATAAAATAAAATTCTATACATATAACATAAACGTATACGTTATTAATAAGCAAAAAAAAAAAAAATGGTCAGGTGGTACGTAGAAATTTTCAAATTGTGTAGGTGGTACGCGACTATAAAAAGGTTGAGAACCGCTGCCCTAGACTGTAGGAACTATTTTTTCATATTGTTGCACAGTTTAGTCATAGTTTGCACGACGGCAAGGTCGTCAATAAAATCAATCAAATGAAATCGTAAAAAAATTAAAAATTAAAAAATTCACCCGGAGCCGTGCCTAGTGGGGGAGGTGGGCGAGAGGTGCACGCGCACTGGGCGCCCATGGCCGCGGCGGCGCCAAAATCCATTTTATAATACGCGATGCAATATTATTTAAAATTATTCAAAATCTAAATTTGTATTTTAAAAATTAATAATGGTTTGTTATTCAATAAAAATACGTTGAATTTTCCGATTGTACAATAAGATACGACGGCGCATACAAGCCACAGGGAAAAACAAATTCTATATTTTTTCAAAGATAATCTAAATATGTTGTCCGATATATATATATATATATGTCGTTTTCGTCTACGTTACACATATCTAAATTGAAACCGTCGGACACCGTCCATAAAATGACATTACTACACGTGTAGTGAATTTAATTTTTATTTAAAAGGGCGTGTTTCTTTCCCCCCCCCCGGGTTTTTTAAAACGTTTCTATTGCACTAAAGACATTGAAATGGTAAAAGGAAATTCTCATTTTCAATGCTTACTGTCTGGTGGCGTACCGTTCAATTGTATTTAATATTTTAATTATTTCATAAAAACGCACTGTTATTTACGCGGTCAGATATATTCGAATGACAATCCATTTTTATGAATTATTATTATTATTATATTATAGTTATCACTCGACACTTGTATAATCGACTTAAACATTGAATTTTATGGTTTTCAATCAATTCCAAACGCAATACGTTCGGCCACTCCGATTATAATTGCTCATTTTTTTTTTTTTTTTTGCCACTTAAATATGCATTATTGTTTTTGCGACAAAAAAATAATTCTAACGCACGAAAAGAGGTTGGACGAACAAATCTCCTTTCCCAAAATAAATGTGTTTTTAGCTATAGCATTCGGGTCACGTAGATGCCCCTTTTTTTTTTTTTTTTTTTCATTCTCAGCGCACCGGGCAATGATTTTCGCACCTATATTCGTATCTAACTGAAAAATGCATACAAAAACAATCAAATAAATCTAATTACAAGATAATTTTCTTAATATTATCTAGATCAGTTCTAGATCTATTCGTCTCGGATAACTGTCGTTTCTCATTTATCTAGATTAGATAAAAGATAAAAATAAATAAACCTATCTCGATCTCGATTTGTCTTCGGGCCGGTCGTGCGATAATTAATTATACTCCGGTAATCGTGGATACTGTGTTATTAAAAAGAGGAAAAAAAAGACGTTTTTTTTCTACGGGCCAAATCATGCGGTGCGCAATTAAAAATACGGAGTACTTAATAATCGTTGACGGGTTAAAGAAACTCTGAGGAAAGCTAAAAGGTTAAAAAAAAAAACTGTCAAACATAATGTCTGAGATACTTCAATTAGGACAAATAACATTTCGGCATTATACGCCTATTAAACATACATAGATACGAATAGGAAGTGACTATTAAGTTTAAGTGAACGCAGTCATAGAATATAAAGTATATAATAGTATACGATTTTAGATAGGGGCGTATATTATTGTTATTTAACGAAAACCGGCCGGTATTTTATTCATTTTTTTTTTTTTTTGTCATAATACTCACTGACACCAACGCGAAAAATTCGATTTTTCTATCGAAACCATTGGAATATACCGGTCAAAACACATTATTATTGTTATTATTGTAGTCTATGACGCGGTCGTAGAGAAGTTTTGTACTGCCGAATGATTTTCAAAAAAAACACACAACTACCATTCTTCACCTTCGATTGTATTGTTATTTTCGAACCGTCGCCGGAATATCGAAAAACGGTTAACCGTTTAACCAAAAAAAAAAAGAAGTAAAAAACCAAACTCGATCTATAGGCTCCTTAACGGGTT
Organism: Tuberolachnus salignus; assembly: GCA_956483605.1. Lineage (NCBI taxonomy): Eukaryota > Metazoa > Arthropoda > Insecta > Hemiptera > Aphididae > Tuberolachnus > Tuberolachnus salignus. The sequence continues at coordinate 548,521 of OY101434.1, forward strand.
TAATAAATGTTCAATAGTTTTCGATAGTTTTACCGTGGTTTTTTACGATTTTCAGCGATCCTTTTTCATCCGGCGCGTATTTAACCAGTTGAAACGCATACGAATTTCTCGGGCTTCCCGCGCCGTGGTTTTCGTCATTCGATCGCACTTCCGATTACGACGCGGGACTTATCTAGGTAGTCGATTCATCTAGACGATTTATTTATTTATTTTTTTTTTTTAACTTTTATCTTATCTTAAAGAAAATATAGATATTTATCCGAAGGCCATCTAAGATAAAACAAATAATTATCTATAGATAATAATAATAACTAATACATACTTTAATCACTCCGAAGTGCAACGGTCTGTGACTAAGTTTTCACTAATCTTGATTTTTTTTTTTTTTTTTTTGGGGTGGTAGGGAAATACAATATTCCGTTAATAAATATAGCTAAATTAAAAGATTCTACAAATTACTTTGATGTAAGTAAAACAAAACCGTTATTATTGTAATAAAAGGAAAAAAAATTATTATTTTACGCGGGACTTATATAGGTAATTGATTCATCTAGACGATTTATTTATTTATTTTTTTATCTTTTATCTTATCTTAAAGAAAATATAGATATTTATCCGAAGGCCATCTAAGATAAAACAAATAATTATCTATAGATAATAATAATAACTAATACATACTTTAATCACTCCGAAGTGCAACGGTCTGTGACTCAGTTTTCACGAATCTGGATTTTTTTTTTTTTTTTTTTGGGGTGGTAGGGAAATACAATATTCCGTTAATAAATATAGCTAAATTAAAAGATTCTACAAATTACTTTGATGTAAGTAAAACAAAACCGCTATTATTGTAATAAAAGGAAAAAAAAATTATTATTATTATTTTTTATATCTAGATATATTTATCGATAAATTCCACAAATCGTAGATACAACAGCAATACCTGAAATCTTTATCTGTATCTCGTACAGATGGTTTTAAGTCAATTATTGGTTATCTTTGTCTAGATAAATTTTAATGTCGCGGACAGCTATGAATTTCGAGGGTCGTGGTTTTTTATATTTTTTTAGAACGAATATTTATATTTTGTCATATAGAAGAGCGCGCTTTTTTACTATACCAACGGATTACCATTGGTTTTAGAAAAATCGAACATTTCTATTATCAAAACGAACGGACGGTGTTTGTTAGTGATAAAAATAAGATATATTTATACTACGACCAACGTTTTTTTTTTTTTTTGTTTTGTTTTTATCAATTACTATGAATCGTTTTTCAGTTTTTCTGTAATATTGCAAAGGAAGACGCTGGGAATAAAAAGAAAAAAAAAAAAAAACTGGGAGTTTTTCCTTATAATTGGTCGCCATTTAGCCGTTTGAAAGACCGGAGGCCGAGTGTAATATTTACGCGATCGTAAAAACCGACGGGATTGTCGCAATAATATTATTCCGGAAAGATCGTAAACAACGACAATTGAAATATAATAAAATCGTCGTCGCCGAAATATTTTTATTATTATTACGATTATTATCAGTTCGTAAACGTCACCGGGCGGACCGGCCGTTCCGGTGGTTTATGCCGGCGCGGTCGACAGTTGGACGGCGATAATTGAAAAATAAAAAGGCGCACGCAACTCTATAGAATATAATATACGAGCCGATTGCGCAATTATTATTATTATTGTTTGTGTAAGGGACACGGGCAATTGACCGCCGGCCGTCGTAGCGGTCGTAGCGGCCGTAGCGGTCGTAGCGGTCGTAGCGGTCGTAGCGGTCGCCGTCGCCGTCGCCGTCGTTGTTGCCGTAGTCCGGGGCCCCGTATGCCGCGGGACCATGTCGCTGACCAACGTCCACCCGACCGCGCGGCGCCGATTTACGCGGGACACCGTTTCGGGGCGCCCGGGGGGGGGGGGCGAATAATACAAATAAATATAAGGCACTTCAATTTGTTTACCGTCGCCGCCGGACACTATAACACAAACCGTAACATGTGCGCGCGCGGAGCAAAGCCAATACGGACCAATTGGATAATAATAACAATAATAATTTAATATTATCTTTGGCCGTGCCGACCTTTAGCCGCGGAGTTATATGCCCGGAGTCGGGGACGTGTCCGGTCCGGGCGGACATTACCGGCAGGGACGGTACGGTACCGTTGAGCCGATACATCGTTTGGTCGTTATAAAATCGTATACGCGCAAGTGGTTAACATTCAATCACATAACAATAGGTCTATGTCTATACCAGTGTTTCCCAACATTTTTACCACCACGGACCGCTTCGACAATATTTTATAGGTCGCGCGGACCACCTAAATTTTACGAAAACTAGGAATACCTTTTTTTTTTTTTTTTGCTTCCTCATTAACAAGAATACACAAAATTTATCGTTAACTAGAAGACTTTTATTATTTTACTTTACATTTTATTACTATAGTTCACTAATATATAATTATACTTCAATTTATTACTCGGATACCTAGACACTTATAAAAGTGGAAAATGCTTATCGGTCTACAGCAGCAACAACGATAAGATAACCGTATAATATTATACGGTTCCTCAATAAGTCGTCATTTTTTTCGCTATTTAAAAAATAATAATTAATTTGTAATAGAAATCGAAGAAAAAATCTATGGGACCGCGGACCACCGGTTGGGAAACACTGATCATACTGTAATATAAAAAATGATAGCGTTTGTTTGTATGTTCGGGGTGTGAACTCCGAAACTACTTATTGGGTCGTCTTGCAGTTTTTTTTTTAAATTAAAAAGAGGCCACCACAAAGAAGGTTTTGGGCATAAATTTAGTCCAATAAAGTTAATTAATAATTAGTTATTGTCTATATACTATAATATAAAAATTGATCGCGTTTGTTTGTATGTTCGGGGTGTGAACTTCGAAACTATTACACCGATTTGACTGAATTTTTTTTTTTTTTTTTTAGTCTGTTTATGACGCGAGAAGTGACATGGGCTGCTATTCGACAGTTTAAAATGATAAAACACCGATAAACAATTTGTAAATTCAGAGCGACTGCTGCGAGTTGTAGTTAGGTATGCGTCACACCGCACGCTACACTAACACGACCATGCCATCGATTATGTCGTTTCGAAATCTTAACCCTCCCAGATTGTGCGACGGAACGCGGTTGCAAGTTACGACTTTGCGTAATAATGCGATCGAAGCCACAATTCTTACGGGTCCAGCCGCCGGGAGCTAGCTTTTATCCCAAGAATTCCTTTTGATTCCTTCAGACTTTGAACGATCGAGTTCAAAAGAGCGCGATTTCCAGTTAGAGTTTCTTTGGCAGTCACCATCAGCAAGTCGCAAGGGCAGACATTGCCACGTGTGGAAGTTGATCTGCGCGAAGATTGTTTTTCGCATGGTCAGCCAGCCATACGTAGTAGCTCTCTCCAGAACCGAAAATCCCGTCATGTAATTCATTTTACTGCCGACGACGGATAAAACAAAACATATTGTGTATACAGAAATTTTGTAAATTTCATTTTTTTTTTTTTTTTAATAAGGTGGACTTTTTTTCCCCTCGGGATACAGTACATTAATAAAACAATTTTCGAATAATTTCTGCGTATTCTGGATTTATTTGCCACCTATGCCTCACACTCACGCTCGGGCGGAACCGAGACGGGTATGCTAGTATTGAATAAAATTAAATTCCATCTGCACCATTGCGTTTGCATTCGGTCAATGGGAACGACTGCCAGAGTGAACACAGCGTCCCACCCGGGAAGGTCTTCGGGGACTCGGACGATACCACCTTTCAATGGATGGTTGAAGACGGGCGAGTAAGAAACACATTCTGTGTCGTAGCCAGGGCCCTGTTTACGCAACGGCATTGTAGATACAGGGGCTCGCCTACTGGATTGCTATAATTACTCTTTTGATTTTAATTAATCCATTAAAGGACACGGACAAATAGTATACACGATCGAAATGCGTACTAGGGGTTCGAAAAATCAGATTCATTACGATTTTTAAATCTAAATATTTATTCGATTTCGAGAAAGTTATTAGCGGGAAAATATTATTATGAAAATTGTGTAATACCCACATTCAATTATTGTTTAATTTACAATTAAGTATCGAGACTGGCTATTATATTTACTAATTATAATTTTATTCACAATTAATAATAATAGTAAAATTTTTTTTTGTTACGGGCCTCGGGAATTCTAAATCGGGCTCTGGTGGTCGTAGTCGATTTTTTTAACCGGACAAAACTGTAGAAATTGTGTTCATTTTAGATTTTGAGCGGAGCGAGGGGGGGTCTTGTGATCTTACATTGGTGTTTATAATTTTATATTTCTGTAAACACTTTTTCTACTAGAAGACATCATCCGATCTTTATACACTCTATATACACTCCCCATCATTTTCCCGGTAGCAAATTTTGTCTAGCTGGCACTTTGAACAGATAATTTTTCGATATACCAATTGGTTTTTTAACGCGGCAGAAAAAACTACCAAAAAATGACGACAAGACGGCAAAAACGCGATTTTGTCAAATCCTAATTTTATCAAGTCTTTTTTATCTATGTTGATTTCTGGGTTACCGTGGCAACAATGAAAAAAACACGACTTCGTTCAGAATCGTTTTTTGTTTTCAATTTATCGTTGCATACAGATATAAATTAAATTCCCATTTATATACTACCTGTCCAATTTCCCACCTACAACAGTCGCCCGCCCACGATTCGAAACTCGCACGCCATTTATATGATTTAATGTCCAATTGAAAATATTAGATTAAGTGAAATCAATTATAGCCAAATTATCTTTTTAATTTTCAACGAAACGCATCGGAAACATAATCGATTAGATGTGTACGATAGAATATATTTTTATTTCTATTGTACGAGAGAAAGAAAAAAAAAACGAAAGAGGTTCAATATTATAGAGCCAAATATTTTACAAGCTTTCGTCTGGCAACTTCGCTTGGCAGATCCGTTGTCTGTTTGTTTGGTTTTACTATGGTAATCTCAAAAGACTTATACGAGGAATTAACGATTCACGAGCGAGACGTACAAGGACGGACAACGATAATATTTTTTTATAACGGATTACGAATGAATCTTTATGTTAACCAGGACACGTTGGTAATAGAAATTTAATTGTTTTACTATTACATTATACGCTTTTTTTTTTTTTTCTATCAAGTTCAACCTAACCTAACCTAACCTTTACAACGGAACTCGGAAATGTCTAGGTATTTCTGCTCGACCCGTATAATTGATCGTTTTTATCGGACGCGTCCATCTTCTAAACACCAGACAAAACTCTTAGGGGTACTGTGAGACGTACATAGGAACGATGAACCTGCTGAACGCTCGTTATCGAGTTTTTGGAGCTCGTGTGTTTCCAGATTAAATTGTTTGTAACGTCATGCCGATGTGATTGATTTTTATCAAAAAAAAAAAACGTCTCACAGCGCCCCGGTCTCACCTAATTAGGACGTTGGGTCGATCCTCGCTACAATTTTTTTTTTTTTTTGACGTTTCTTTCCGATTTGCCTAGATTCAAAAAGGAGAGACCAATATTTCGGATAACAACAATAATATTTACTACGGTATAGCTGTGTATATGAATAAAGACAGACGGCAAGAGCGCGTCCCTAGCGTTTCCGGGCGAATTAAATTAAGTGGCGCGATAAAATCTACGAGAAATAATCGACTCGTGGCATCCTTTCCCCCAAATTCGAGCACTGGCACACACGTAACGTTTATATTTATTTAATTGTATAATATAATTTTTGCGTAGAAAAACGGGAGAAAAAAAAAAAAAAACAATCGTGTCGTGCTGTTAAAACCGAAAGCGAGCACAAAACGGTTTAATGCGTCCCCAGCGATTTTAACCTACCCCCGGCGGTACGTCTCGTTTAATGTACCGTCGTATTATTTTTTCGCCCCGTACATTCACAGTGCGTTTTCTCTATATTGTTATTGTATACTCCGCAAGTGTAATTATATTGTATATTTTTTTCTACTTTTATTTAATTTTTTTTTTTGTTACGTAAATAGGGTTTAATACATTAAAAAGTGCGCGCGCGCGTCTACGGCCCATCGAACACAACGTCACGCGATCCAATATATTTAATTGGATTCGTACGTTCGGAACAGTTTTTCGGCGGACGTTCCGGTTCCGAAAGCGAAAACCGTCGGAAGAGACGACACCCCGTGCCCGGTTCTCGAGTGACCGCGGACCGTGTTTAATAATCGTACAATAAAAATAGTAATAAAAATGAATATAATAGTTTTTATTACTTCGATGATGATAATAATAATAATAATAATAAATATTATTATTGGCCAATCCGCGAGCGACGCGATGCGAAAACCGTGGGTGCGGGGTGGGGGCACCGATGGATATTCCAGAATATCGTCACCGGGATAATACAGAGAACGGCGGACACTGATAACAAATTGCACTGGTGGCCGACAGACGACAGACAAATCAATCCGGCTATTTTGTGTTCATACGTTTGTCTATACCACGACCTTAGTTTTACGACGTAACTGTACCCGAAATAAAACTACAGCTGAACTCACTATCAACCCGGTGTGCCCACCGCCCGGTATCGTAAACGATATTCCCAACGGTTACTATAAAGCATTTACGCAGTAACCAAACGCGGTTACACAATTTCCCCGACTAAAATTGTTTGTAAATTTAATTTCGAAGCCCCGATCACGAATCGCAATTTATTTAAAAAAAAAAACAAAAAAAAACTACTATACGCATTGGCGAACGCGGATGAGGGATTCCGGGAGTTGAAACGCCCCGGGAAAAAAAACGTTAAAATCCCGACCTAAAAATATATTAAATTTTAAATTTTTTCACAAACCTCCCCACCCCCCTACCCCCCGGATTTTTGTCCTCGTACATATTAAAATATAACATACGCACCGATAACATGTTAAATAAACTCAATATCGGATCGAAAAAATTAACGCGCGCGGTTTCTTTTATGGTCGGAAAAACCACTGGGATACCGAGCGTTCAATCCTTCCAGGATTTTTAATTTTACCAATTGCGCGCGCGCATATCGACAATCGAACGTTAACGAGCGCACATGTCGTCCAATCAATCGACAGCCAATCATCGATCAATCGCGACGACTTCCTGTTCCGCGTGCGCCCGCGACCGGATGCATCATCTTCTCGTCCGCGGTACGCGGCGTACGTGTGTCGCTATAGATAAACAATAAACCCCGGGGGGAATTTAAAATTTAAAATTATCGACGCTTGTTGTTAACGCGATACACAAAAGTAGATAACCGTTCTACGATATTTAGCTGCATAGCCGCTGGCCTACTCGATTCTATCGGGACTCGCGCGCGTTATCGTTTTACAACGACCCGTGGGTGTGTCTTTTATTCCGTAAACACGCTTTTATAAGGTTAGGTTAATATATCGGAATATCATTAAACATGATATAGACGTGTTGAAATTAAAACCCGAAATCCGGCAAAACTAGTTTTAACTAGTCCAAGCCAGTCGCCACGAATCCCTTTCGTTACAGCTGGTTAGACAGACTAGTTGTCACTAGAATTAACACGGACCCACCACGTAGGGAGCTTGTTATAATTTTTTTTTTTTTTTTTAGTGTCTGAAAATTATATCGACGAAAACTATGGTTATCCGGTGAAAATCGATATCCAGTAGTTATAGTACGTCATTAATTTAAACTAGATTTAAACTAGGGAAAAAGTAAAATAATTAAAACTGCATATTAGTAACTATCCTAAGATAAGTCCGTTGAGTATTGGGCATTTGTAATATATCGGCAGGGTTAACTATCGTGGCCTTTAGAATTACACACGATCTGATGTTTAATATTCAGTTGATTCTACTATTGATTAGTGAAAACTAGTGACTGCGACTGAATAATAGTATTAATAATATATTACTGTTACTTCTACCCCGACGTTTAAATAATGCATATCCATTAAATCAATTCGTTTTAACAAATCGATATATCTGTTTTTATCAAAACCTACTATAAACAGTTTTGACGTGAATGGCCAGTCGCCATATCTATTGGGCATTACGACACACTTTGTGCAGTACGAAAAAAAAACATGTTGGACTCTTCGTGCCCATAATCAATATCATTATACCCCCCCCACCACCACCACCACCTTTCATCAAACGAAAATTGTAAAACGAATAATTGTAACGAAAACATTACATGTTTTTTAGCTTTAAAATAGGTTGATCGGTGATGAGGGGGCCGGGCGGTTACTATAACACTCATTGACTCGTGGTTTGAGCCGTTCAAGAACTCCGGATTCCTTCAAATTATAAAACTGCGCAGTGCCAAATGTTAGAAAAACACTGATTAATGGTACTGGTTAATTTAAAATTAATTTAAACGTTTTTTTTTTTTTGTTATTTCGACCTTTTTTAATGGTCAACGCCAACATCGGATAAAGTGTATATTCTTAAGTCGACGTTTAACATTAGGCAATCGTTGCCATATGAACACCAATCTCGACAAAGCTGGGCGAAAAAAATGCAAATGTGTATAATATTATTAACATTATTTACACCAATCGGTGTCGAAATGTACAAATACACAAGAGAACATTTATACGTGTGTACCTATACCGTATTAAAAAGTTAATAATATGCGTTTCGATTTAAATGTTTGTAATTTATCTAAATAATATTTGTTTATAGTTTATCTTATGTAGATGACAATTTTGACATTTGTCTAAAGTTTATCCAAGATAAAAAAAAAAAAAAAAAAAAAATTAATTATCTTCTCAGTAATAATTATTCAGATAAAATACACACGAATACAAACATTAAAATGTAAAATATGTTTTTATTAATATATTCCATAGAAGAAAATATTATTAATACCTTACTATGGAACTATACGAAATCCAATAATAACGACAAAAAAGTACTATTGTAAAAAAAGTTTTCTGGTTTGGGTAAATGCCTTTTCCTCCCCCTCCCTCCCGCAGGTACGCCACTGATGTGCTTTAGTAAAGCAAAAGTAATAAAAACAAAAAAAAAAAAATATATATATATATATATATATATATATATACTATAATAAGTTATAATGTATAAAGTATTGATTTTTTTTTTTTTTAAATAATATATTTTAGGGTAAAACCACCACGGTTCCGGTTGAATCCCCGCGTTATTGTCGTCACCCTTTATTTCATATCGACATAAATATCGACGAATTCCGCGGTTATGGAGTTTAAAATAATATAAATGTCAATTTCCTGTTCCGGGAGAAGGACCTTTACGACACAGTAATATAAGTAAATTCGTTCCGGCCGTGTCCACGGTGTCCATTCATCATTTGAATGTGAAAAACACGGGCCTCGCGCAGAACAATACGTTTAAAATCGGTCAAAATAACATTTCGAGTTATGATTGTCCAATTGTTATTATTATTATTGTTATTATTATTATTATTATTATATTACACTGGATAATAATAATTATAAAACTTTGAAAAGGGATTCGTGCGACCGTGGCCCCGCGGACGTGCGCCGCATAAGAGGGTCCGGTCTCTCTGGTGCACCGTGTCCGTAAACTGTGGACAAGTGCCAGATGAATAAAAAAAAAAAAAAAAAAACGAAACAAAACAACGTCAAGTGAATTAAAATTCAAAAATCCAAAACGGAATCGATACCACACCCTTCGACATTTTTAACTCGAGCGTAACTTTAATGCGTAAAAAACATCCGTACAATGGACACGGCTGTTGGACTATTTTCGTGTGAATTATATATGTATATAGAATAAAGTATGACTAATTTTTATATTTCCTTTTGTAAATCTATTAAACGATATCGGACACGAATTCCGATCATAGTGAGAAAAGAAAAAAAAAACATGTTAATTTATACGTACGTATGTTTGTCGTGTCGTATGCGTATAGAAAACGAACAAACCAATGGGTACGCTGGCAGTGACACTTTTTTTTTTTTTTTTTCTGTCAACGACTGGGGTCGTAGTAAATAATAATTAAGGATAAATCGTATAGAGACTTCTTTTGTGCTGTATACCGATCCCGAATAATACGACGGGAATTTAAAAGCCGGACCCGAGAGTTAATTTATATTCGATAAATCAAGATTTCCCATGTAACTCGGCTGAAATATATTACATAATATACTACAGATACATTAGAAGAGATTAAACTACTTCTAAAAAAAAAAAAAAAAAAAATGCTCGTATAGAGTTGTTGTATATTTATAAGGCAACGGGCCGGGGGAGGATGTAATCTCCGACCTCCTCTTATGTGCCCCTTCCCACGCCCTATATACTGTAATAAAAAATGTATATATATATATAGAACATTTGTATTTTATTTCCGTACGAGTAATCCTTTGAATTTCGAGACAAAGACATTTAACAAAAAAAAAAAAATATATATATATATATACAACCCGCAACGTATAACGGTATAGAAAAATAAATAATGCACAAATGATGGTTTTCCTTGTATACGCGCAGTATACGAACGATCTTGGCAAAGAAATTCATGGGATAAAAAACAATTTGGTAGATTAAATACATATAAATGTTCAAATTTCTGAAACGATATTGCGCGTATACCGAAAATAGTTAAATTGTCTTGAAAAAAAAAAATAAAAAAAAAAAACGATCAGTACGCGATCTACATAACACATCGTATGAAATGTTCTTTATCGATATTAAATTATAACGCGATATTCGCATTTAACATTACGGAAAAATGTCAAAAAACGTGGGTCGAACTTTTTATAGAACAGGTGAAAAGTTGCGAAGGTTAAAAGTAGAGGGGAATTTAATTTATATCCGTACCTATGCTACAATGATAAATCGTTGCTAACGAAAAACGATTCCGAGCCAAGCGATCGTTTTATTGAAATGATGATGAATTTCATCGAAATTTGCACTTTAAACACTTAAAAAAAAAAAAAAAGGTCTAATCGTCGTATAAGATTAAACATATCTGCTGGGCCAAACTAATTTTATCCACTAAAAACCCGAAAAATCGCAATTCTCTATAATCGGTTATTTTTAACCGAGTTACAACAAAATCGAAAGTTCGTAAATTTTCTCCTACGTTTTTTCCCCGATTAGTGAGAAAACTACAACGAAAACCAAAACATTACCTCCTCAATGCACCGACTAGATCCAAAATGATTTCCGAAATGGTGCTGTCACTTGAAAATTGGAGCAGGACGTCTGGAAAAAAAAAAGTCGTTGCCGGTCGGAAAAAAAATAGGTAGGTTACACTATTACAATATATTATTTTACTATTAGTTATACAATAGATTTTCGCCTTCGCTCAAAATCTAAAAGCCGGACGTGCTTCGGCACTATAGGCCACTTTTTTCAGGGGCGTCTTTAAAAGGGGCACGAGGGGGCACCGTATTTGTGGTTAACTAATATTGTTATTTTATGTTTATGTGACGTAATATCAATTTGTCTTTGTTCAATACACTACAAAACATAAAAATATTCGTAATGTAAAAATGTGAACTGGAAATATGTATAATTTGAATTTTTTTTTCTTTGTGGCCCCCTCTCTTCATTAAGTTCGAACTTGAAACGCCGATAAAGATAATTTACAAAATTTGTATCGGCATAAAAACAAAAAACTCAACGATTTCGAATAGCTACAAACGGTTCAAAAAAAAAAAAAAAAAAAAAAACGTCTGAATACTCTTAAAAATCGTACCGCGTCGATAAAGTAGAGTAGCCCTCCATCAAACAACGTATAGAAAAATGGCAGGGACGCTGGTTTTTTGTTGAAAAAAGAAAAAAAAAGTGAACAGTGTCTCCCCTATAATTTATTATTTTGCTGATTCGAGAACTGCGTTGTGCTATGATACAATAATTGAATAATCGTTTTTTTTTTTTTATATATATATATATATATAATATAACGCGACAAAAAAGCGATGTTAAAATAATTATCGTTTCGTATACGAATACGACGGTGTAATACATCGCAAAGCCAATTGACTGTACCATTATTATAAATGTATATTTTCGGGACGAGCAGGGAGGCAGAGTAGTTTTTTGTCGTTTGTTTTATCGGCGAAAATCATAAAAAAAAAAAAAAAAAATAACATATATATCCGCGTGTAACACGTGTCGTCTCATAAATAATATACAATACAAACGGCATATAATACTTTTGGACATAATTGTATTGTTATGTTGTACGAATGACCCGGCAACTTTTTACGCGCACTTAGTCGTATTGAGCGTGCACCGCGGCGGATACGTTCGGTTGCGATGACGCGTCGAAAAAACATAAATAAAAAAAATCGTATAAAAAAAAAAAAAAAAAAACACCGTATTTTGGTGGGAAAAACAATAAAATAATAATAATAATTACAATAATACGTACGCGTTTTATACATACAAACGCAGAGGATTGTGACTGCGAACTTTTATACATTAGTGTAGGACAGAAAAGAAAAATCGCGCGATAGGTTAGGCATTATACGCGTACGAGCGTTCCCACGGGACGGTCGTCGGGTAGTTTTTTTTAAATTTTTTTTTTTTTTTTTTTTTGTATGCGGATTACCGCGAGTTATAACCGAATTAACCGAATAAAATTGTATTTTTATAATAACCATTACAATAATGTAAAATCGTAATCGGGCGGGGTGGGTGTACGAGGAATCGAATAAATGAAAAATGGCGGCCAAAGGGATTAATTACACGGGAAGTCGACGGCGATTTTTCGGGCACGGCGAGTTTATACGCGCGCGTGTGTGTACACAATACACGCAGCAGTGTACATTGTCGGTTATTGTTGTAATACTATTAAATAATATAATAATATTTTTATTTTTATTTTTATTTTTATTTTTTTTTGTCCTATCGACCCGGCACGTGCCCCGGCATCGGTTCCCACGTGCGTCGCCCCGCCGGTGCCCCTTTTATTTTTGTTTTTTTCCTCCTTCTTTTCTTTCCTCTCTCCCCCCCCCTCCGCCCTCCGGACACGTGCGAAACGGCCGTGTATATTTTCGCTCCCGTGAGAACGCGGCACGCTCCCCCCCCCGCCGCCGCCGCCCCGCCCCCGTCCCGGTTACAGAAACGCGACGCGGAGCCGGAGGGCCGCCGCCGCCGCCGCCGCCGCCGCCGCGACCGGCCCGCGCGGATATCAGTTGCTCTTTGTCCGGACCCGGCGCAGCACAACGATGACCGCGTTACCGACCGTCCTAGTGGGATTCTGCAAAAAATACGCAAAGGTGAGTGCCGACCCCGTATATATATATATATATATATTTATACTATACTATTGTTACCGCCTATCCGTTATTCCCGCGGTCGTATTCGGACGGGTATAAAACAATCGTTTCTCGACACCTCCCGAGTAATACAAACGGAATACAGTTTTGAAACACTGCACCGTAATACACACCGCCATCCGCGTTAACCGTCCGACCGTCTTCGGACCCGTCAGTTTGTAACGACAACGTCGCCTCCCGTCCGCCAATAATAATCTTTAACGTTTTCTTCTCCGGGACTCGTCGTTTTCGGAATCATCACTACCCGCCCATTACGTTACCAGTCTCATCGAGACGGTATAGTCTTGCCGACCGTTTATTTCTATCGCGCGATCTTATCATAAAAAAAAAAAAAAAAACCCCTTTGTGTTACCAACAAGTTTAGCCGTACGCGAACGGCAAACGTCCGAAATGCCCGCTAGTAAATAGTGTTAACGTTTGAAACGGGTAACACGGTTACAATACGCTATGGAGCAACAGCTGTGTTTATCAACCAACATAGAAATATTTACTTTCTCCGAGTACACTTATTCAGTTATTCAGTATTCCTAAGCAATTAACGTACTTAATTTCCTAAAATAAAACTCGAAGAAAAACCACTTGTTTAAGATAATTTAACACTAAGTAATAAATATTATACCGTTCTTATACCGAAATATTAGTGTTTACTGTGAATTTAAGTACAGTAATTGTAATTGTTACTAAACTGAGATAGGGTATTGGAGGGTGTGAGGGCGTAGCAATACGCAATTCCAGCGTCCCCAACATTTGGGCTCTAGTTGCGCCTATGCGTTTTCTGTTTTCCGGTTGCCTGCCACCGCGTCATATTTACACGGACTAGATTTTGTTGGACATACCCTCAGAGTAGGTGTGACATTATCATCTGCTCTTGATCGCGTTTACGGGTTAATGCAGTACCCACCCAATGTGTTCGCCGCGGTGGCTTTACAGGGGCGCCGCACCCTCGGCCAGATAACTCTGGTCTGAAAATATATACGACTAGCTGCCGTCACCCGGCCTCGCTAGGGTCTAGGCTATTGGTGGTTATCCTGCCAAGGGCATCCGTTTTTTTCTTTACAACGGAACAACCTGCGACGGTGGTTCCTCGTTTTCTCCGTTGGAGGATTTTGGTAGATCAGGTCCGGTCGATACATTTGGAATTGCTTCACTTCACTTCGAGAATCTAAACTAAATTTAGCTTAATCACTACTTAGTGTATGTATATTTTGTGGAGGAGAATTCCGATTTAGCGTAACGGTTTGATTACCATGGTAACCAAACTCACTGTTTTATGTTGTTTAGTTATCTATACTATTTCGTTTCCATGGTAAATCAACGAATGTTTTTCATTATATTTTGATATTTTTATCTTTTTTATACCATCCGAATTTTCGACTTTTCCAATAGTCTTATTTCATATAAACCTTGTCCTGACAATCACGAACACGGCGGCAACAACAAAATCAGCCAAATCGGTCGAGCCGTTCTCAAGTGACGATCTTACATACACGCGGCAGTTGATTTTTATATATAGTTTAAAGGAATAGGAATTTCAAACCTCTCTATGAGGTATGGTTTTTCTATTATAAATTTAGGGGGTATATAAATCCTAGAATGTTGATTCTGCTGAGTATGGTAATCTTTAAATCCTAGTATAATTATCCCCCCGGCTATGAATTTAGGGCGTGTATATATCCTTGAATATTCATACCAGGGGTCTGTTCCAAATTATTTGGCATTAAAACCACTCTGCTATTATCAAATTTTGCCGAGATATACTTGATCGGAGAGGGGTGACTTTTAATATGTAGTCCCCGGAATAGTCCAATATATACTAGTGAAGATCCCACCCGCGTACATTAACCAACAACCGAGTTACGGGTAATTTATTAAAATTCTTTGAAGTGTTTTAATTTTAAGGAATATTGGAAAACTGGGTACCAGAAGACCAAACGCTGACGTCGATAATTTTCGCTCGGGAGGACACCTGTCGTGGACACCTGTTGCTATGCAGACGGTGGTCGGCCGGTGGAACAGGCAAATCAGACTCCCAGTATAACTATAGCCCCCCTATCCCCTGTACGATTATGCTAGGGTATATATACCCCCTAAATTCATAAGAGGAATACCACGACTCCCAGGGAGGTTTGACGGCGACGGCACGGTTCTCCTGTAAAAACACCGCGCGCACTAGTGCGCACACTTTGAGAACCACTGCTATACACCATTAGGGGGTGCAGAGGGGAAGCAAGACGGGGCAGTAGCACCGCCGCCCATAGGCGGAAATCGGAGGAAACTCGAGAGGGTTAAGTCCCTTTGAAATGTACAAACCGGGAAATTATTAGCCCCCCTTGTATATACTCAACTATATTAAATACCTACTCGTATATTTATACGATACAGTATGACTAAAATACTAATTACACTTGGGTTTGAACGATAATACGATTATTTCGAGCGGGGGAAGCGGCTTTTTATACATACGGCTTAATATTAGCCCCCCTCTAAAATTGTGGATATTTTTTGCTTATGATCGTTTATCGGTGCACGTGATCACAACTATTCGAGGCCTCTAAATTCGAATAACCTTACCGACTAGCCTATTGACACTCGCGAGAGCCTAATGAATACGTATATACGCGTAATTTTTTATAATCGCTCATTTTGGATTGGTCTCGACGAGGGAACGTACAAACGCACTGAACAGATCACTCTCCGTAGTCTGGTAAAAATGTTTTACCTAATACATTTATAACCTAACCTAACCCAATCTAATGTGTGTGTGCGTTGAATATTTGAATATCGCCCCCTTCTGCTAAGTTTCCGCCTGTAGCCTCGGCCCCGCGGATTTTTAATTCCGCGATGCCACAGTTAATTTTATATATATATATATAAAAAAAAAAAAAAACCCATCGTACAATTTATTTTTTAAATTACTTTTGTCCCCCCCCCTTCTGGAAACATGTCTGCGGACGTCCCTCGCATGCCGTCATACAAACGCAGTTATAGTTTTTATATTGTACACCGTAGGTACAAAACGCGACACGAGGCTATAAATTCACTTTAGACTTTAGAGAGTAAATGTTACATATATATATAAAAATTTCAATCTCACATAACGTGCGGGCGTTAGGGGTAGGCGAACGCGCGGAATCCAATTAAAAAAACCGTACTTTTATACGCTACGCAATTGTTGAAACGGACGAGTCGAGAACGGTTTCGCGTTGTACGAATAAGTATATGATGTTATACTATACGCATACGTGACTTTTACAGACGCATTTGGATATACGGTAGTGGCCGTGCGGGACGAATATAACGGATAGTATAGTATAGGAGAGAGAGAGAGAGAGAGAGCATAAAAAGCACGGCTAGACTATAGGAAAATAATAAGACGACGGTCGACGGGAGAATTGGAAAAGACGGTTTCAATAAAGGACGCGTTTACGCACAATATACGTATATACAAATGTTATCGCAGAAACCAATAATAATATAATACTCGACGGCACGGAAATGTCTATACAGTCGGTTTTTTTTTTAGGTCGATTTTATATGTATATATATATATATATGGTTATAAAGTCTGTACGGTGGGTGGGTATCGACTGTAGGTTTGCCCCTATAACGTCATATATATATATATATATGTACAGGGAGAAAACCGCAGTGCGAGTGTGCACCTAACCTTTGCAGGAATTTATCAAAGATTATACCCATGCTGAATATTTGCAATTTCTCGAATTAAACTCAAATATATATATGTAATAACCCCCCCCCGCGTCCCCGTCCCCGTTTAATAGTCAAACACACGCATATTGAAATCGTTTTATTTATTTCTCGGCGAAAATGCATTATATTATTATTTTTTTTTTTTTTATAAAATTATAGTTCTTCTATGAATTACAATGCGCGTAAAAAAATCGACGACGTGTTCAGTACAATAAGCGATACGTCAAGATAAAAATAAATCAATAAGTGCTCGAGTGTCTGACATACAAGAACAAAATAATCATTATAAAAAAAAATAGTATATTAACAAAAGATTATAATTTTTTAAAAAAAAATTGTTTAATATGCAAACTAAACACTATACGAGACGTAAAAACTTAGTATTATACGGAAATAATTCGATAATTCACTATAATTTTTAATACTTGATATTTCTACGTTTTGATTGGTGGATTTTTTTTTTTTTTTTTTTACTCCTTGCGTTTTGAGTTATTATGAGCTACTACAATTGCGGTATGAAGTTTCATTGGTTGTCTAAGTATGCGGGTACGATGATTAATCATGATTAAGATCAATTATTTTATACAGTAAACGTTGATCTCCCGAGTAAACTCCGAGAGTAATCTATATTGTTAAATTGAAAATAGCTGTGCGTTGACATATTTTAAATGGTAATAAGTAACACAATATATCATTTTAGATTTCGGTTTGTTACACACATTTTGCATTAGGTTACGCACTATTCCGTCTCGGAAAACCGAAACAATTTCGTATAAAAAAATCCAAAAACGTTTATAAAATCGTTTTTCGAACTCAACGGGATCGGTGAATAATTACGAGGCCACAATTACAATACATACATTCGATTCCGAATAATAAAACGATTTATCGTGTTGCGTTCAGTTTAAAAACAATAAAAAATAAATTATATGTGAATGCGCGCGGTGGCCCACTTAAAAAATATTGAAGTATGGCTTACCCGACAAGTACGATAAGTACTCGCGGTGCAAGTTTTTTTTTTTTATTATTCAACTTTAATATTAATATTCAAATTAAAATAAATTATTCGTGTTCGTAAAACACCAACTAGGACATACTTTACATTAACAATATGATTTAACATACGCATTACCCTGTCACCACTCCCCCGGTCTACAAACATAAAAAAAATTATAAATTATAATTAATTGTATACATAAAACGCCGGTTAGTTTGATTTACGGTGCTCGTAAACATTTTTAGGAACAATTTTTGTTCGTTCAAAAGTGAATAAGAGTATAGAAGGGAACACTTTTGATCGATAAAAATCTGCGTGCATGCGCGTTTTATAAAAAAAAATTACACAAGATTTAATATTTTCATGAACAGATTCGTCAAACCATTAAAATAAAAATAAAAAAAATTGTCTAACAAACGGCTTAACCGAAATAAAATATAAACATTACGAATAGAGTCTGTATATAAGTTTCAAATATTGTCGACCAAGAATTGCAAGGTGGTTGGTTGGTTGGTAAAATATGAATGGGTAAAAACCTATAAATTTTAAAAAGGGTCGCCACAATAATTTATAGAACAATGTACGCAAAACATTTTTTTTTTTTTTTAACTGGATAATATATAAATTTATAAAAATAAAAAAAAACTAGGATTGGTACTGCTCGTTGACGTACGTACCTATGTAGGTGGGAAGTTTGAAAGGTAAGAATATAGAGGGGAATCTAATTTCTATGTATACGCAACGATAAAAAATCATTGCCAACGAAATACGATTCTGAGCGAAGTTAAAAATGTTTCGATAAATTATAACTGAAAATTTTTAACAGTTACAAAATAATACGTTTTTTTTTTCTTCTCGAACTCTTTTGAGCGTTTTCGTGTGAGCCAAAAGGTATTATCCGCATAAATCGGAAAATAGCAGATGCCGTACGATTTATACGATTTTCATACAAAAAAAAAAAATGATCACTAATTATTACAACTTATAGTAAACGTTGTGCCATCAATTTTCAAAAGTTTTTTTTTTTTTCTTGGGGGCCAAAAACATTTTGTCGTAAAAGATTAATTATATCATTTTTTTTTTTTTTGTTTTTAGGTTAGGTTAGGTCAGGTTATTTTATCTAGACAATTACTAAAAAAAAAAAAAAAAAAAAAAAAAAAAAATGTATTATCCATCTCGGATAGAAACATCGGAATTGTCATTTAAACGAGATAAAAGTTTTTGAAAAAAATATATTATCCAGACGGATTTATCTAGATAAGCCTCAAACACTGGTCGTAAACGCATTGTACGTATTATTATATTTTGCAACTTGACCGCACAAACATTATATTCCGGCTGTCGGCTGTTTAACGGCCATGTTATATTAATTATATTAATAAATCGCATCTACTAAAACCATTTGTCTATGCGGCACGGGGATTAGTAGCGAGTCCCCGGTGCCTATTTAGCCCTGACACGGGGACATATATAATACAAACCGTTGTTTGTCCACGGCCAACAAATAATGGCGTTTAATTAAATGGCGTAGGAGGTGGAGGAGGGCCAAAAATACCCACCCCTTCAAATACCGTAGTACAGCAGGCTTTTCATTTGTTTTTTTTTTTACTTCTGACTCGATTCAATTTTCAGTAAAATTATTTCTTGTTGATTGAGCGGTCGCTATCAACCGAAGTAGAACCCGTGTGGTCTGCCGAAGGTGGACTATAAACCCACTTTCCATTTATTTTCTTATTAAACAGTGACACATGGTCAGTACATAGTCATATCGAGCAACAGCAATGGCTATCAATAGCAAAGCACTGCCGGATCAGCTAATCTCTTTAAAAAAAAAAAAAAAAAAAACAACTTTCTTGCCCGTGACAAACCCAATACAATCCCCTCCCCCCCATCTGTGTCGCCAAGGTAACCCGGAAATTGAATTTCTGTAAAATTCATGTGGCGGGCATCCCTTTAGGGGATAGATGACCAAACATTTGTTTTTCTTATTTCACCCCTACACCGTAAGTGATATATACCACTGAAATCTTAAGTCTTTTGGTCCAGCGAATTGGTCTGGGTGTTAATCAGTGAGCGAGTGAGTGGTATTTGGCTTATATATATATATATATAGAATAACGAAAACAAATACAACGTTCTTTTGGTAACTCAACACCCAGAAAAGGGAAAC
The DNA here is from genome assembly GCA_956483605.1 of Tuberolachnus salignus. Taxonomy (NCBI): domain Eukaryota; kingdom Metazoa; phylum Arthropoda; class Insecta; order Hemiptera; family Aphididae; genus Tuberolachnus; species Tuberolachnus salignus. Next base: position 568,703 of record OY101434.1, read on the forward strand.
TGTCCCTAGCAACGTATTAACGATCTTGAACGTAACAATGTTATTGCCAAAAAAGGGAAATTTTAAAAAATACCATCTAAATTACTTAATTTTTCTTTCATAAAAACTTTGTCCTAACATTTGCCCGAACACAACGATAACAAAATAAATTCCGGGTTCCATTGTCGTAAACGGTATTGCCCCCAGTATCTCTTTCAAACGACACGGTGTCATAATGAAAAACCGACGGACGAACATAAACCGTTGAATATAAAAAATGAATGAGTGCTTAATTTGATTCAGGTGGTGGTGGTGGTGGTGGTGGTGGTGCTGGGGGGGGGACGAACATATTTTTCATATTATACATATTACATACACTTTAGTACTTACAGCACACAACTTTTATTACAAACCATACAAAAATATCTTTAATAATACAATAAAAAAAAAAAAAAAAAAAATGATTTAACGCGAAAGTTGATGTTGCATTTCTGCTACATGTTTCGATACTGAATAGTTTTAACCGTAGATCGGAATCTATATTTTGCAATCGGTTTCTAAACGTACACTCGAGCAGAAAAATCTACTCAAGATTAACAGATAATAAACGCGTATCTTTTTTTTATATTATTATAATAGGAATTATTTGTGTATTCGACGACGGCGATGAATAGGCCGACTGACGCGTGCCCTCCCTCCCGTCGAAATCCGGGTTTTTAATTGATCACGATAAAACTCGTAAAATACACAATTGTTTTTTTTTATCTTTCTGCTGTTCAACTGCCATGACTATTCATGGTCCGGTTTTATACGATTTTACGTATCGTCGTGCGGTCTCGTGAGAGTAAAAAATATAGACGATTCGTTCAACACACAGTTCACGGGAAATACTTTTTTTATTTGCATATTCTCCGAACTATTTGTCCGTTACTAAAGCGCGTGTGTGTATACCTCCCGTACATAATTACTTCAGCAATATCGTAAAAACAAATTGCATATTAAAAACATGAATTTGATGTTCTTTTACTGTATGTTTTTCTAATTTATAAGAGAATACGACGAGATATGTACTTGGAGAATATTATAAGGGTTTTAAGTGAATATAAATCCGGGGGAAGGGGGGGGGGGAATGATTCAAATCGTTTTGGAAAAGTTAAAAAAATTCGCACAGATATGAATGTACGACGCTGCCGTTATCGACCGATTGTTTTGTCTGTCCCGGACAAGGTTTTAAACGTACGCGTATCGGCGGGCGGTTGAATATAAGAGGTAGAGGCGCACGCTAACAACAGGTTGGTTTTGTTGCAGGCGCTGAAGAAGAAATTGGTCGGCGGGAAGCTGCCCGGAAAGCGGCGTTGGTGGCGGCGGGCGGCCGGCGGCGGCGGCGGCGGCGGCGGCGGTGCGGACAGCCCGAACGGAAATTGTTGCAGTTGTTACGACAACGAGGCGGTCGACAACATGATCAACGAGTTCATCGACGGCCACGCGACGGTCAGCGGCCGTCGGCGGACGTAGAAAAACGCGCGAACGCCGACGACCGCGAGCGGTTCGGCCCGTGTTGTTCGGGCGACCGTCGACGGCCGGGGGATGTCCGTGCCGAATACCGTTGGCGTTTCGGCGCGAAACCGGCACGGACAACAAACACGGAAAACGCCGGTGTTCAAACCGGCTCGCTCGTGCCGCACGTATCGCGTACTGTGCCCGCGAAATACTATTATTAGAACAACGCGTACTTGTGTACCGCAAGTATATCTGTACGCGTACCGTTGTATACAATGTAAATGTTAGTACCTGTACGATTTTTGAAACGTGAAATACTCGACACCGGCCACCGCCTACCCCACCCACACGGCCTTCGGATCCCGCGGACGGCGTAAATAATGCGTTCTACGCGCAATTACCGTGACTTGTGCGAGCGGCCGCGGCCGGTGGGGGACGTTCCGGCGCCGTTTTAATTACAATTACTATTATCGCGTGTATTCGTGATAAGGACGACAAACAAAATCGGCGCGATATTCGCGCGTCCGTGTCTATCAATCTGTCGACGACTCACCTATAACCCGCGAATGTATTCACGCGCCCACTCCGGCGGCGGCGGCGGTGGCGGTGGCGGCTGCGGTGGCGGCGGCGGCGGCGGCGGCGGCGGCGGCGGCGGCGGTGGCGGCTGCGTCGGCGGCGCGCTTTCAGACGCTGGCGGTCGGTGTCGCTTCGGCGCGGCCGGTCATGGTGGCGGTAAAGACGCTGACGGAAAACGGATAAAATATACAAAATTAAAAACGCACACCCGTCGGAACCGCACGGTGTTTCGGGAACGGACGCGGTTGTGCACGGCTACGACATTAGCACTAAAGCACACCCGGGGTAGTGCGACGCGACTGCCGTGGCGGTCGCGGCGTCGTCGTCGTCGTCGTCGTCGTCGTCGTCGACGTCGGTCGATAATCGAATAAGTTTTTACCGTGGGCGACCGACTGCCGCCCGGCATGCGCCGTGACGGGCCGGCAAACAAACGCGCATGTGGAATACCGACGCGCGACGGCGGTGGCGGCGTAAAATCATATAAATTATTTAACCGTACGGCCGACGGCGGCGGCGGCGGCGGAATGCCGACGGCCGGGCGGTATCGGGAAAACGAGCGCGCGAACCGGCCGACGAGAAAATAATAACAATAATACGCGTCGCGCGCTCCGGGAAAAACCCGGGCACAAGTATACGGGCGGACTACTCCACGCCGCGGCCCCGCCGACCGTTGTCCGGATAAATAAAACCGGGACGTTCTAAGGGGCCGCGCGTAGGCAATTTCGACGACGTCTTTGAAGAAAACAACAAAAAAAAAAAAAAAAAAATACATAAGGATAATAAAGTCGATGAATTTGTCGACTTGAATTTATTGAAATTCGCAAGTATTTTGCGCGCAATCGTGTTTTTACTTAATCTGCCGTGAACTCGGGGGTAACTCTACCTGTAAATACGGCACTTACGGAGTACAGTTGTCCCGCGCAAAACAGTTTTTTTTCATTTTTACAATCGAATCGCATGGGACAGCGAGTCTTCTCGATCGTGTTTTATCTCGTCCGAGCAATTATTAGACAAAACAGGAGACAAACCATAGGTGTATGGTGTCGGCTATTCTCGCGGTAGGTACCGATCGTCGGGGTGTCGCCAATGGGCAACTTCCCGCTCCTGTAAATCAATTGCCATCACATTTACTTATTGTATAACTTGTAAATACAGTTTGTAAATATTATGTTTTGTTCAATAAAAAAAAAAAAAAGGTACGCGGGGATACACATGAACCGTTTCCGGACACGCACGGAGCTTTTTGAGGATTGCAAGTGTAAATTTTCCATATTGACAGTATTGATTTGATCGACGGTCGAATTTGTAAATCCGTATTGAAACGCCGGGTGGCCGACAAGCCTCGGCTCCGGGATGCATTGCGTCGTCGTTTCCGTTAACTGAACAACCCCCGGGGACACGGACGGCAAAGCCAATCGAATTTCGCGTCGACTTCCCATGATCAAAATCGTATCGAATTATAAAAACCGCGAGCAATCATATTAAACACGAAATGCGTTTAGGGCGGGCCGATGGACGTGGGCGGTTTGCGGGAAACCACATTAGTCAAACGAATCGGCCCGGATCGATCGATCGGATAGCGACGTTACGGTACAGTTTTCAAAGGCCGTACCCCCGGATTTCCTTAAAACTAATACCGAACTATAACGACAGAACTATTGATTAGAGGTCACATTAAAAAAAAAAAAAAATATTCCGATTTCAAATGATGCCGTGTAAAAGTTTGCCCCGTGGTTGTCGTCGGTTTGTACCCGGCCTTGGACACAAACAATCGTCGAACACCGCCAAAACTCCAATTTCCTTCCAAAAATCACTTTTCATCCTAATGATTTTTTTTTTTTTTTTTTTTACCGGTTCGAACGTCACCCCGGGTCGTTTGGTTCGCAAGTACAGATATCGACAAACCGACAATTCATTTGTAATTTATCATTACATTTAAGTTTTTTTTTTTTTTTTTATATAACTATTCCTAAACTACGGCAAAACTGATTGTATTCATTCGATTTTTAGTATTTTTTCATATATAATGTATTTATTTATTTTATTATTATTTTTTTTTTTTTACATTTTTATATCGTATTTTATCAATGTGTTACAATAAGAAATTATATTATTATTTTATATTATTTATCGCACTCCGCTATTTATTTCGGTGTTGCGAACATTGCAAAAACACAATATTATTGTATAAGCCCCGTTGAAATAAATCTACCGCGTCGACAAGGAATTACTACTGTATTGTAATTTTTTATTATTATTATTATTATTATATAGATTACGATGTATTTGAAAAAGTTCACGAATTTTGCTCACGGCCCGTAAAAAGACGATTGTGTCACGGGAAACAATATAATAACGATTGGGTGGTTCGGGAACCGTGCATATTGTATTTTACAATAAAATATTTTGTAAGACGTACACCACCATGCACAGCGCACACGTCACGTGTATAATCTTCCCGGTCGTTTTTCTATGAGATATTGACTACCGGCGGTGGTAGCGGTGGTGTTACTGTAAAATCGATGACTTTGTATACGTGAAAATATTTTAAACGAGCATTGCATTAATTTCACGGCGAAATTTCACCGCCGTCGCCGAAACGCCCGGGACAATTCTCAACCGGCGCTAGTGAAAACCCGACGGAGGGCCGTGATTAGACACACGCGTATAAATTATCCGACTGCTCAAATATCGGAATTCGCAGACTTCAAAAAAAAAAAAAAAAAAACGTTTTACCCGTATTGTTTTAAATAAAACGGTATAAACGGTAATAAATTTATACGACGACATCAACATGAAATTATCGTCGAATTACGATTTTTTTTTTTTTTGTACTTATATTAGGATGAAGTGAACGTGATCAGTGGTTTCCAACCTCTTCTATTCTACGTCCCACTTGTAGATTTTTGAAAATCTCGCGCCCCCCTTCCTATAGATTGAAAAAAAAAATCTATCACCTTTTTTTTGTGTACTTAACAAATAAACTATACAATATTCGGAATGTCTACGTTTTTATTGATGATAATAATTATAAAATATAAATAATTGTAAATAATAAAATCATTATTTTGTTGAAATTCTCCGGTACTGTCAAGTTTCGGTTTACTTAAAGAATTTTTTTTTAGCAACAAAATACTCTTTACGTTTTTCTTTTAGCATCGGATGAGCTGTGGTTAAATGTCGTTCTAGTCGACTTGGTCGTTACTTAACACGACGTGACAAATAACAACACTGTGGCATTTGGATACCATCCTTTTCAATGAACGCGAAACCAAACTTTAAATAATCGACGTTATACAATCTTATTTTTTGTGGAGCCATTGTTTTTTACGTGCGTACACTCGCGATGACTACGTACGACGACACTACGTGCACTACGCAACTGCAAAACGAAACTAAATCCAGCCTAAACTAATCTAATAGCTTTCCCCCCCCCCCGACATCTTTTTATCGTACCCATTAATTTACAGATAACGTGACATAAAATGATTAAGTGATACGCAGTTTGGGAACCAGTGCTATTATGTATGATAATACATACAGACGTATGTAACTTACGTCTGTAAGTTTCTGCAGTTGAAGTTTAGTCGACTTTTTTAGACACGAGTGTTTCGAGCGGGTAACCTAGCACGGCGTAGTTTGTCGTACTCAAATATTGTTGGTGGAAATCCTAAGCATTGATTAAAGATTGTATATTTTATTACTGGAGTACCTGAACCTTTTGCAAAACAAAAACTAGTTTATTCCGTTTTCGATTTAAAAACTAAACTGTCTAAATAACACAATGGGTTTTTTTTTCTTCTCTTTTTTTTAACCTTTAAGTTTGGTAAAAACCATAAAATTGAATTTGTTGGACATAGTTTTAATTTCGTATGTTCGTAAGACGAGAACAAGACATTCGTGTGTGGCATCCTCTTGGATACAGTACAATAGACATGTACGAAATTATTAAACTGTACGTACGATTGGTTATAATATCAAAGACCGTTAGCTTGAGAATTCCAAACTGAGAACAGTAGAAACATGTGTGACATGTACAGCGGAATGAATAGCCCGGGAGAGGATTATAACCTCTCGCAAAATGTCTCCCAAGTACATTTCAATGAAGATAATGTTTATTAAATTCAACCAATAAACATAATATTCTATTAGAAATGATAAATGTAATATCTCAATTGCCCTCTCAATTGTTATGATTTATTGAAAATTGCTCGGCCGACACAAGTCTAAATACTCCCAATAATTACTTTGACGAAAATCGCAAAATCCATTTGAAAAGGATTTCTCGAATTTCGGAATGCGAAATAACATAAAAATTGTGTTTTCGTATCGTTTTGCGTCTTTTTGGTCTTGAAATTATGGATTGTGGAAGGTGAATCGGATCTTGCGGAATTCCTTAATCAACAACACCTACATTACTCGGGTATTATCAATTGTTATCAGAAAATAAAAATCAATTAGTAGGTTGTTGTATAAATTTCCGAAATTCGATCGGTTTGACCTCGTGCCCGCGAAAATAGATAATTTATTAATCATATTGCGTCGGATCAATAGCATAACGGTTGAATTAGAAAACTGTTTAACAAAAAAAAAAAAAAAATCGTTATATTATTAGTAAGTGCTACGGCATAATGGACTGGTGTCGAGCATTCAAATCAATGATACCGACCGAATTGGCGTACAACAAGCGACTAGTGCGAGAGGTCGTAAATGCAGACCAACAATATCGCATCGCCATCTAGAGGCTATTAATTTTTTTTTTTTTTTTTTTACAAATTATGAATTATAACGCGATTATAATATTCCGTATGTGTATATTTGCGGTATACGATACGTATTGTATTATTTCTTATGTGATATTTGATTTCCTATCGTTGTAATTATACACTCTTATCGAGTGTCCCTCCACAATTAATTCGTTGCTGTCGACGAAGACACGTCGTATACTTTTGGCAAAAGTGTTTCGACCGAGTGCCCGCCTGGCACGACGACCATTACCGATAGCAAATATTACCGATGGGAAATATACAGGCGAAAATAATCTGAACAATTCGATTGTTCTTGATTTTCTAAACATCGAGCCGCCAAACAGGAGAATTTCTTATAATCGGAACCCGAACGAATGGGCCATGCGTGGCGTTCTTCGATATTATCATGCCATTGTTTCCCGTAAGCCGAAACATACGAACGAATGGGGGACGAAGCTAGAAAATCTGATTATTGATTTTTAAATCTTCATCGAAAATATGTGGGCACGAAAAATGTCAAGCGGGCAAAAGTTCGCTCACAAGTGTAGGACTTGATCGCGGGCAAGTTAATACTTGGGGGTCTTTGGGGGGGGTCTTTATTGAAACTGTTCCGCAATAATTACTAATTAGTAATAAAAGAAGAACACGTAAAAGGAGTAGGTGCAGAATAATATTAAATTATCTTCCAGACATTTATCGGACGCACTGCGTCGACTCGTTAGAACAGTGTTTCCCAACCTTTTTACCACCACGGACCGCTTCGACAATATTTTATAGGTCGCGCGGACCACCTCAATTTTACGAAAACTAGGAATACCTTTTTTTTTTTTTTTTTTTTTGCTTGCTCATTAACAAGAATACACAAAATTTATCGTTAACTAGATAAGACTTATATTATTTTACTTTACATTTTATTACTATACTTTACTAATATATAATTATCCTTCAATTTATTACTCGGATACCTAGACACTTATAAAAGTGGAAAATGCTTATCGGTCTACAGTAGCAACAACGATAAAATAACCGTATAATATTATACGGTTCCTCAATAAGTCATAATTTTTTTTCGCTATTTAATAAAAAAATAATAATTAATTTGTAATAGAAATCGATGGAAAAATCTATGGGACCGCGGACCACCTATGACTGGCCCACGGACCACCGGTTGGGAAACACTGCGGTTAGAACAATCACATGAACACGAACACAATTTTATACTTATTTTATACTTCACTACTTAACGAAAGAATCCGAAGCCACGCTCTCTTATGGCAATTTACTCGTTTTGCGTATACAATGAATTAGTTTCTATAATTGATGTCAAGTAGGGCGCGGGTACACTTCGGGCACAAGTGTTTCCGGCTGGTCCCGGGCACGACGTTTGCCGATATATTTTTTTTTTTTTTTTTTTATGCATTCGCCGACTTTATTCGAACCCTTAAATCCGCCACTGCCGAGTACGTATTTTATTATAATATATAAGTAGATTATAGATGTATAGTAGGCAGAGTGGGCCTCAGTTCAGATCCCACAAATGTTCATAAGCACATTATTTTTTTTCCCCTCACTAGATTGTCCACAGTTTTTGCGTGATAATGTTTTAACGGTTAATATTCTGGCAATGTTCTGAAAATAACATTGTGAAAACCTTAATTTATTATAACCGTGGAACCTTGGCATAATTTTGTTTTTTTTTAATCGTTTGATAATTACACGACATTAGTTAAATATCGTGGTAACGTAATTTTGTTGTCGGGACACTACCCGAGCCTGTTCGCCTATCAAAATCTGCCTTAGGGTGCCCGTTATTTTTTAAATTGAAATTTTTAGGCAGTGCCGGTCGGAAACTTGTCCAAAAATATCTGAAAATAGGGTCGGCAACATTCGAGCACGATTAGACCTAATCAACAGGACGCGCTTCGAGCTTGAAGCTTTATGGAAAAGTGAAAAAATTTATTTTTCGGCGTAGTATTTCCTAAAATCTTAATGCTACAAAAAAATGTATTGAACATGTATTTGTAGAACTCATTGTTTCCTAAATAAATTATTTCATTATACTTTTCGCTAAAGTTAACCATTCCGTTCGAAATCGAGACAACTATACCGTTTTTCGTGATTTATGAAAATTCCTTGGTTTTTAGTTCGTTTGTCCACTTAAAATGCACACTGCACCGATACCACTTATACCATACAATTATTTTGTATCCCAGTGGACGGTTAATTCGGTATCTAGGCCACAATCATTTTTTTTGTTTTTTCCGGAATATATTTTACGAAAATAATTCTTATAGATTAGGACCTGCCGATATACATGGTAATTCACTCGTCATTATTTCGAAAAATATTACATTTGTTTAGTATTATTTTTTTATATATATAGAATACGTACACATGTTCATAATGTTGTGTTGCCTTCATCTTTTTCACGCATAATTTTGGCGGTGAAATAACTAGTAACTTATGATTTTCAAATAGCGAACTGTGTGAAGACTTCCACGAATAGATGAAACTTTAGAGTGTAATACAGCTGTTCCCAACCTTTTTGAGACTATTACCCATATGTCAGGTTAGATATTAACAAATATCCCGACTCAAAAAAAAAGTTGTGTAAAAAAAAATAAACAAAATATATATTATGATGATAATTATAATTTATTTTATTTTTTCAAACAAAGAAAATAAGAGTTTTTATTACGACTAATGAATAATGGCAATGAACATTAATGAGACGGTTGATATTGTTTTTTTCTAACAATTTGTTTAATATTCGGTTCAGTTTCGGCCAATGCACATCTTAGGTCGTGTTCTAAGTTTAATCGGTTTCTTGCTTTTGTTTTCATTGTTACCATTGTTGAAAATCCACTTTCACACCTGTACGTTGTGGAAAAAGGGATCAGTATTTTCAAAGCTTTTTCTGATAATAATGGATACTCGCCACCAATTTTTCGCCAAAATGTTGCTAGTTGTAGGTTAGGTTATAGATATAAAATGTGTAGAATATGGTACAACAAAAATAATTCCAGGAAATTCAATATAATGTAATATTCTTAGTGTTATTTGTAGGTAATAAAATTATCAGTGTCATTAGGACATAAGATAAGGTATTTCCCAAAACAATTAACAATTAACAATTTCATTTACAGTCATAATACACATGAGTAAATGGATAATAAGTACTAAAAATACAAATAAATAATTTAACTTTTACCCTCCAAAAAAATCGTGTTTTTACCCCTTAGGGGGTAATTACCCCCAAGTTGGGAACCGCTGGTGTAATACATTTTGGCGTTGTACAAAATTAATTTCTATCGAGCCATTAATATGACAACCGGCGTTATAAGATACCGACAAAGTTTCTTTTAGGATAAAACCATAAAACAAAAAAAAAAAAAAAAAAAATTACCAGCGTACAAATAATGCAACATTTTTAATAAGGCACTATACATATTAACAACAAAATAAATTGTAAATTGCGTGCGTGCACATTACACTGGTCCGTAGAAAAAAAAAATTATAACATTTTAAGCATAATATTATAAGAAATATAAAAAAATAGACAATGATAGAAAATAATATCTTAATCATTTAAAATATAATATTTATATTATATATATATATATATATATAATTATTATCAAAATATAATAATGTATATTATGTAAATATAAACAGTGGTAACCAATAATATTATTATTCTAAACATAAAAAATATTGTTTAACGCCTATATACAATAAAGTTCAATTATCAAAATAATATATATTATATCATACACAAAATACATAAATATTTGTTAAAAAAAAAAAAAAAAAACAACCGATTCTATTCGAGATGAATACGATTGATTACAGAAGGCACTTAGATTTTAGAGAATATTTACGTTTTACGTTTAGAGATCAAAAGATTCGTGCAATCGGGTGTGTACTTTACATAAGAAATTATTTATCAGTGTGTATTGCTTTAAGTGTAGGTAGTTACGTAGCTAAATAATAATACTGTATCGATAATTACCAACATAATTCTTTTTCGTTTCTGTTTTATTCTCCCCTTCCCTCCCCCCCCCCAGCCGGAGTACGAGCCTATTTAAAACGATAGATGAACAACACTTTATTCGTAATCACACTCTATCTCAGTTCTGTGAATAAATCTCAACTGTTCCTTAGCGAAACTTTTCGAAAATAATTTACACATAAAAGTAATACAATAATAATAGTAATAATAATAATAATAATATTATAGTAATAATTATAAACGTACTGTACAATGGACATGATTTATAATCGAGTGGTTTATAATAAAGTACACGGTATAATAATAGTAATTTAAAATGTACACAAGTCCTTGGCGAAAATTTGGTCCGCTCGTTGGTTAGATTCGACGGCAAACCGCAAGAGTTTGCCTGTTGAGCGCGTTTAACCGGCAACAAACGCTCTGTTGTTCAAACGACATTTGTCTGTCAGTCGCTCAACAAATAATAATAACGATAATAGTAATAATAATAATAATAATTGCAACGTAATACTAAATAAATATAATTTAATAAAATATATATTTTATACATGTATATAATTAGGTTTTAACAACAACGCTCCACACATATATAATAATATGCGGCGCGGCGGTACGACATCCACCGGAGTGCTCGTAGTACCACCGTATAATAATATTCTAATACTATGCATAAATACGTGTTATAACACGATAATAATAACAACAATAATAATGATTGTCAATAATAAGCTCGGTAAGAAATGTGTCACGTATATCGTAACGGCAAGCGTTGTCGATATAATAATAGTTTGTATAACGGATATGCACGCGCCGATCGATTTATGTCGGCCAATGCACAGGCGGTAATTACCGTCGATTCCCTAATAAAGCTCGTTTTTGATTTAGGTTTGAGATCTTTTTTTAAATTCGCTATCTCGCCGGTCCGGTCGTATTATAATACAACACGCACACACAAAAAACCCAACACGGACTAAATAAATGCCGTTCAAATCAGTCGCTAAAGTCCTCCTCGTTTGGGGGCCGGCGAATCGGCGGGGCCCGCGGTGTTAGTGAAACAAAAAAAACAGCCAGCAATCGCCACCGCCGCCGGCCGGCCGTTTTACGGGTTTTGTTATATGTATGTTTTCTTGACCTTTTGCAAGGTCTTGTTCTCCACCGACGAGTCCAGGTTCTTTTCGAGCGTGTCGTTCTTGCACTTGGTCACGTTGACCAACAGGTTGAGCGGCGCTTTGTTGTTGGGACACGGCAGGAACGGCGCGGTGCCGATTTCCGTGCCGCCGTTCATATCGGCCAGTCGGTTAAGCTGGTGATGGGCGTGAACAGCCATTGACGAAAACGGATCGGCGGCATGACGAAAGTACCGCGAGCACACGAAACCGGCCGCGAACCCGATGAGCAGCGTGGCCAGCACGCACATCATCATCAGCAGGCCAATGACGTCGCCCAGCGAGATTACGGGCATTTCCGATATCTTTTCCCTGACGCCTATAAACAACAAAAAAAATCACTGTTACGATTGATTAAAACTCATTTTGCATTGTATGCACGCCATAATTAGAGTATTAATTGTGTAGTATCGTTGAAGAAAATATAAATACAAGTCTAGACCCCCTCCTAATCACGGTAAAAAAAAAAAAAAAATTATTTAGCGAAAATAATTAAACCGGAGATGAACTTTTATGCGAATGGAGTAACTCGACGTGCGTTTTCAGTAGCTGCTCATATTGGAAACAAATTAAAGAGCAGAATCGAAGACGAAACATTAAATGTGCTTTGCTGTTTCTCCGTTCATATTTTAAAAATATTATTTAGTCGTGCAACATTAAAATTAAAATTAAACTACTCTTTTATTATTATTATTATTTTTACTCGTACGCGTATTATTCACTATTCATTAAATTGGTAACATGTTATTATAAAATATATATAATAAAAAACAAAAAATCAATTTCAAAAATGTATTTATCGTACTTTTTTTTTTTTTTTTGAAAATCCCTGGATTGTCAAAATGGTTGGGGATTGTACATTCTTGTCGTAATTAATTATTTTAGTAATAAATCAGTAAACTGGAATACGTACTGTCGCTGTTGATAACATTCTCGGTGTAACACGGTGTGCATGAAGGGCATCTTGCTAGATTCGAATCAATGTTGTTATCTGCAAAGAAGGGTAAAAAAAAAAAAAACCATGAAAATCGTAAGTATAAGATTATTACATTTTTAACAGCCGGATAATGAAACACTCACCGTCGGAAAACATGGAATCTTTGATTTTATCGTCGAATTTTACTAAAAATAAAATCACATTATTGTTAGATATTCAATTGTGTATAGTTTAATTTCAATCTAACCTTTAGGGCAAACGTTGTTTAGAAACTGAACAAAATGCTCTTTGGACGAACTCTTTATTTCCAAATGATTTACACATTCCGTCCCGTTCCACGCGCAATACGGATCTTGCAGGTCGACACACTCTCTGTGAAAAGTATACAATAATTTATGAATATAATAATTGTTTATGTTATTTTTTATGGTATCGAATAAGTTGTATTTTTTTTTTTTTTTTGATACATAATCATTAAACTAGCACTTTAATAAAACACTTTTATACCACGGAAATCCACGAATAATATGCATACAACGAATTCCTATGTGTCACACCGAAATTACGATTTTGGACATAAAAAATAATGATGATAAGCGAGTGAACAGATTAACCGCATGAGAATTTTGCAGAAAGTTCGGTAGATTAGTTTTATTTTCTATGGATACTCCTAACCGGAGGTTTTGACATAAAACAAAACAAAAAAGAACAAAAAATCTATATTCTTAGTACCCCCCCCCCCCTCCCCATCAAGTTGGGCGCGACATTTGTTTCTGGGTACACCCTGTATATTAAATATCGTCGTCAACATTATACGACTATACTTACTGGCAAGTCTTTTTTAGATAGCAGCGGTCCAGTGGCACGGATATGATGTGCTGATCGAACGTGGCCACTATCCTACCGGGCTTGCCGTCAACGGATTTGATGATGTTCAGCGTCCGGACGGGCAACGTTTTCGTGTTGTTCGTGGTGAGGTTCACTTCTTCGATGTTGATGAACTCGGGCGATCCATTGTTGGTGTGCAGCGCGCCTTTGACCAACCGTCCGTCGTCTGTCGGTGAAAAAGGCGATTATTATCGTTGCACAAGCAAAAAAATAAAATAAAAAACCATATTCGCTCAGGGGAGGTAGCTGTTCTCGGCAATCCCCAAATGGAGGTGGGAAGAACATATTTTGCACATGGCTGAAAAAAAATTCGAAAAACGCAGGCCATGCTTTGGAATACGCCGCCGGGAATCGAATCGCAGACCCAAAAACGACCAGAAACTACTAACGCGCCTGACCCAGTACACTACATTACCTAATGTTTTGATAAGTAAGATAAAATAAGTGACAGAGAAGTAACTAAGTCTAGTTCAAAATATTATGTTACGCTCGCACAGTGAGATGATACGTGGAAATTGTGGACTTTTTTTGGGAACGGGGACTTTAAACGCCAAACTCCCTCCGAATAGCTCAAAAATTCTCTATTTTATATCACGCGCCGTCTTGTTTTTGAGTCAGCGAGAGGAAGACGATACTGTACAGTAAACAAACTGAAAATCGTAACGAATAATAGTTTTAACCCAAATTCGAAATGGCCGGTTTCACGCCAAACTATTTGTTTATTGTTATATTTGTTTTTAACCATTCAAAATAATCGTCGTACAAATATTTGATTTGCCTATACGCGTCTAGTATATTCAACTTTTCATAAAATAGTAACGATAGCTAATGTAAGAGTATACAGGACAGTATTGGATGGACGAAAAACCAATACACTTTTATACTTTTCAAATTGGGAATAATTAATTTCCAAACAATAAATTATAATAATAATTTTCTTTTATCCACTATTAAATGCCGAGACGCAGATAAGTAAAATTTATCTAGATAAAGATAAAAGATAATAGACAACTGAAATTTATATCTAGTCAAAAAAAGATACATTTTTTTAAATGTTTTAAATTGTTTATTGTTGAGAATATTATAGCAGAGAGATGAAAACCATAGGAACTTTAAATTTTTAACTAAAATTAATACAATACAGTTAGGTATTTAATATTTTCTATTACGAGTAAAACGTTTAATGTTTAATTATTTTTATAGGCGTATTTTATATAAAGATAATATATAAATTATATTTTACGGATAATTATTAAAAAGTTAACGTCTTTTGTATCTTAGAAAAACTTCAGATTAATATCAATTTGCATCTAAATAAGATAAAAGTTCAACAAAACTAAACTAGTCTCTAGAAAAGACCAGTCTTGACACACAGGTTTTATTGGCCTAACAAGCATTCTTTTAAATTCGATCACCGGGAAAGAACTTATTCAAAAAAAAAAAAGACAATCATAAATTCTTATTTCGTGCAGCGTAGGAAACCGGTCTGGGTGGGACATGCAAAACACGGTAATCTTTCCGATCGCGGAAAAACTCGTGTATATAATCGTAAATTTATTTACGAATACAGTAAATGCATATATGTAAATGCATATGTATAATATATATTGTACACAAATCCGTACCCGTGCCCAGGAACAGGATATCGTAGTGTTGTCCTTTAAGGCCGGAAATCTGATTGTCCACCGCGATGCTGGTCAATCTGGACTGTAGCGATATCCTGGTGAAGATCGGTTTGGAGAACAGCGACGGTACGGCGTCGTCCATCAACGAATGACTCTTGACGAAATTCACGGTGATGTCCGGCAACGTCCTGCTGTCGTCCACGCACGTGCCGGGACGCGGTTCGGGAATCTGACGAAATTATTTATTTGTTTAATCATACGGACAAGGTCCAACTATTATTATTATCGAAAACAATTTTAAACGTTTAAATTACAAATAAGAGCCAGGGATGATTATGAGTTATTACCTAAATAGATTATGTTAACAACAAGATTATTGCCAAGTGACATAGGACGAAAGAGGAATATAAAATAAACGATTATTATTATACTGTGGTAGTTGACTTAAAAATTGATCAGGCTTAGTAAGTATGATCCACCACAATCACTTACGGATGCGAAGCGTGGACGATTACGATCAAAGACTACTTAGTACTTATGAAAATACAATTTGGCGGATGATGTGTGGGCCAGAATTAGACGATAGATAACACTGGTATGCGGAGGAGACGGGAACGGCCCCGGTTAACAGCTTCAATACGAGGTCAGAGGATACAAGGGCTCGGGAATATAATGCGTAGAAACGAGGACAGATCAATCAAAGCGGCAACGTCCTGGAAACCAACCGGAAAGAGGCCGAGAAAAGGTGGATGGATGCGGTCGAGAAGGATTTGAAAAGAATAGGAATGTACAACTGAATAGACACAATTCAGGATCGGGAGAAGTGACGGGAACAACTCTTGTAGAGCAGTACGAGTCGGAACAAGTAAGTAAGGGGAATCTTCAATTTCATATTATTGAGTAGTTTGTAGAGAAAATCATTGTGGTAATGACAGTTTTATTTTTGAAATTATGTTAGTAGGAAAACATTATTGACGGTTACAATAATTTTTTTTTTTTTTTGTTGCGAACCGTCGCGTCGTCGCCAACGTACCTTTTTTACTGGCAGCCAGTTGGAGTCCATCGCCTCCTGGTCCTTGAACGAACCCATGAACGTATCGATGACGTCGCTGATGTTGAACATGCACACGGCCGAGCCGCTGATGGCGTTCACGGGCGTATTGAACACGCCGTACACGATGGGATCGACGATACCGGTCAGAGCTGTGCTCAATATGTCACTGGTGCCCTCTGTGCGAAAGACGATAATTATGTATTCAAAATAATGCGAAAATTGTACACGTAAAATAAAACCGAAAATAATAACAACACCACCGCCATAGTGATAATTGAACCACATATTCCAGAACCCCGCCCCAAACAGAAACGCCACCGTTAGTAATAATTGTTCGGGAGTTTATCGAAATAATATTAGAGCCGTGATAGGGGCGCGGAATAACGAGGACAATGGAGGGTGTATGGGGGCGCTTGCCCCGGCAAAAAAACTTCCAAAGGGGCTAAGCTCCTACTGCTAAAAAATATAAGTAGATTCCAGTAATCGCCTATAATGTTTATGTGGAATATTAAAGAAAAACTTGAAACCGTCGATCGTTGACATTGTGAACATTATGGGAAAACGATTTGTACTAAAAATATGATTAAAATAAATATTTTGTGAAGTACTAACAAAAATAAATTTGGAATAATACGAAAAAAGTTGTATTATTTTATTAGAGCCGTTTTAATATATTTACTTTAGTTTATCCATTAAAAAAAAAAAAAAGGTTTTTGAAATAATTATTAGATTATTAAACTACGTAATTTTTCTTGAGTGTTTAACAATTATTTTTAGCCCCCCCCCCCGCCGCGGTTCGTAAACCGGCGACACAGAGCCACGATACGGTTTTTATGATGATAATCTCAAAAAGTAAAAAAGTAGATTTAGGGAAGTTTCTGAAATAAACGATTTCATTACGTATTTTATATAATTGGTTCCGGGGACACTTACGGATTTCGTCGAAATAAAACGGATATTCGCCGGGTATGGAACAGTTAAGCCGGGCTTTCAGAAACGACGTCCATCGATCCCTGTACGAATGCGGACCACCTTTATCGTGTTTGCAAACTCGAGCCACCCGGGAGTAAATGGCCTGAAAAAAAAAAAATAATAATAATAAATAATAATATTCATTTATAATGTTCGACGTCACCGGAGTAGTTTTCACCGTTTATATTGTAATATAATATATTTCGGCACCCAGTCGTTTTCCATAATAATAATAATAATTTGTTGGAAAATAATTCGCCGGAACCGTATTTTGCCGTGGATGGCTACGGGCTATTAATAACGATAAATTATTTAGAAATCGTAAGAATTGTGAACACGGTTATAACAGAAAGGATTATTACCATACAACTCGACTTCGTATCGGGTATCAGTTTATAATTACAGAATACGAAATACGATTCCAATAAATTTGATTCCGACAAATTGTTTTTCCACTAAAATACGGTTCCGAGCAAATGTGTTATGCATTGTTTTATGCACCCCCGTCGTTTCTGATTAGGTTAGGTCGATTCGTATTTTAAGTAGATTTAAATATCTCATCGTACAAATCAATACGCCCTGTGATGTATTTCAATGGATTAACGCGGTGTCGCGCATTATAGTCAATGTTATTGGGTTCGAATTCGACGTTCGCAGACGTTCCTACATTTTATTTTTGCGGTTTTTATTTTTTTTTTCGCCATACCCGCGGTGGACTTTCGCCGACTAGGCATGGAGTTTAAGGTGACACTGACTTCTATATTTATATAGAATTGATAAACCCATCAACGCGAGTGCTCGGGCGTGCGTAGCGGAATCGTGATGGCCTAGTCGCCGCTGTGATACGTTCGTAATTTGGCGGTAAATTTGAATGGACCAATCAGAAACGGCTCCCAGAATGTTTATATGCTGCCATTATTGTTGTTGTTATTATTATTATACTCACTTTTCCGCAGTTTATGTATTCGACGGCGATTTCTCTGAAGAAGAAAAATATATAATCCTTATACTCCAGTGAACTCACGAAATTCGGGTCTTTAACATGAAAAAAAAAAAAAACACCATAAATTATTGTCTGGCCGTTACTGCGGTCACAGCCCGTCACCGGGCAATAATATATTATACCGTTGAGTTGTTTAAAGTCCAGTCGTTCGGTTCTCATGGGTTCTTTGTATATGAGCGGATCACCGCCGGAAAAGTCGGCCACGGTTCCCGAGTAAAGTTGGCCGCCGGCGTAAATCGACGTGCTGTTGTGCAACGGGTCGTATGGGCACCTGCCCCGGCCGTCCACTTCCTCGTTGCCTTTGGTACCGTCCTGTGGATGGAAAAAACCGCCCCGCAAAATTGCAATGATCGTTCGCAGCAAATAATCATTATTACTAGGGACGAGAAGTTATAGGAATTTTTTTTTTTTCCTGAGCCTCTATTTTATAGCAAATGGAATTAAACGAACGACTGATGTGATAAGTCATAAGCCTCTAAAGTTTAAATATGAATTCTCTTCTTTTTTTTTTTTTGCGTACTTTGACGATTTTCAATATAATACTAACGCACGTTTAGTTATTTTGTACATTTTTTTATACATTTTAAAGAAAATAATTATGGGATTCAGTGTAATATTAAAAATGTCAGACGGAGAAAGTTTTTCGATTTACGAGGGTTTACAAAAAGATCTAATAAATCGAATAATTTAATATTTTATAAATAACATTCGTGCAGACGTCGAAAGAAGTTTGTCTCACTAGGTACAAAAGTATATTGGCATTCTGACAATCGACAAACATTCAATGCAGAAAATATTTAAAAAATTTAATTTATACAATGTTCAACAATTCATCAGGTGAGAAAAAAATAGTTGAAGATATATTTTTGTATTTGTTTTCAGTATAATGTCAAGGATTTTGAATGTATTAAAGTTTAAATGAAGTTTGATTAAATTAATGTATTCTTTACTAAATATTTAAAATACAAAATTGTACATAATTTATATGAATTTGAATGTATATTTTCGATATTTTTTTTTTTAGTACAAATTTTACCAATTTTACCTATTATAACTTCTCATCCTTAGGTTAATTATTACTACACTAGCACAAAACCTACCGTCAGATTGAACATTTTGCACATCGGATGAAAAGCGTTCGTGCCGCAGACGAACATTTCTTCATCGTTCATTTTGAACGCGACTCTAATGTAATTTTGGCAATCGTCCTGAAACGAGAGATAATATCGAATACGACGGTGTAAAAATAATATCGAAGGCGGACAAAAATAATTGTATATCTCGAAGAAATCTCGTCTCTTACCTCCGATTTGCCTTTCAGCTGACACATTTCGTAATTGGCTTCCGAAGAATTCCAATAATATCTCTGCAAAAAAAAAAAAAAATTAAAAATTATTTTACTTTTTTTAATAATAAAAATTAAATATGTCCGCGAGTGAGTTTTTTCTTTTTTATATTTCGTTTCCGCAATGTATTTTTTTTTATCAGACCATAATATTATTACAGTATAGCCGTAACTACTTGTACACGATTCGTAATGTAAACTAGAACGTTCCCAGAGACAATAAAATATAATAACGCGAATACGTATTTCGTTAACAATTATTACATTTTAAATAATTTATATTTCAATTGAAATAATTTCCCAGTAAGACTAAATAACATGCAGGTTTTGATGTATATTTGCAACGTTGACGTAAAATATACGCCACCGTCCATAAAATGTAAGTAATAATATCGTTGTGTAGCCCCCGAGGCCGTTGTTCTTAATACACAAATATGAAATATTAAAAATATCCAGTATTATAAAAGGAGAAAATAACAACTAAAAAACTATGAAATTGCCTTAGATAAAATGTCTAAACGGTTAGAATATTGTAGAGTACTCATTTTTGCACGCTTAACGGACATTTCAAATGAAACAAATGTCGAGACCTAATCGAACGACACAGTTCGACTTTATAAACGAGGTAAACTTCATAAACTTCCTATACCAACACTCAATAGTGAATACAGGCCGTACTTTCCAATACTAAAACTCTATAAGGAATATTAGAAATTGTCCCAAAGCTTTTCCGATCTTGTT
Organism: Tuberolachnus salignus; assembly: GCA_956483605.1. Lineage (NCBI taxonomy): Eukaryota > Metazoa > Arthropoda > Insecta > Hemiptera > Aphididae > Tuberolachnus > Tuberolachnus salignus. The sequence goes on from OY101434.1 coordinate 589,249, forward strand.
GATCTGCAATTAGGATTGACGCGTACAAGATCTTACACATCTTACTATATATATTTTAGCAAAATTAATAAAGTATTTTCATTACACTCGGGTCTAAAATACAAGTTTAATTCGCCAATTCCGTTTAGAAAACGCCGTTGGTTTTTTTTTACTTTTTATATATATAATCTAGCAGAAAAAAAACGTCGAGTTGTTATAATGACTGTTGTCGGTCAGACAACGTACCCGCCGAAATATCGGGGTTTTAAGCGCACAATAACAATAGATAATAAGTCACACGTGTATATAGTTGTTCTATATAATATATTTACCGACTAATTAATTTAAAAAAAAATAAAAAGCGCTCGTGAAACCCAACACGCGGTTCCCGTTTGGGCATTGTGAATGTTGATAGAAACGGAAACACGATTCCGCGGGAATGTACAAATGTATATACGTATATATATCATTATTAGGTACTTAAAACTAAAAAAAAAAAGTAAAAACCGCACACCCCGCGAGAAAAATAATCGCGGCTAATAGGTCGCGTATACATATGTTACCGGAAATGTCGGCAATTTTAGAAATGATGGGGGTCGGTCGTAAAAAAAAAAAAAAAAAATAATAAATAATACAAATTTTCGATTAAATACACGGAGAGTTCGGCGACGAAATAAGTTTTTTTTTTTATTCTAACTTTACGAATTTTATTTAAAATTCAATAAATTCGCAAATATTCAAAACGAAAACGGTTTCGGCGACAATCGAACGTGTCTTGGTTTTGCGGGTTTACCACCGTGGCTGCTGATCACGACGGCTATTTAGAAAAGTCAAACAGTGTGTAATCATGTTGGTCGTGGTGTCCTTATCACTATGGAAACCATATTATAATACACATTTGATTTCGCCATAAAATCGACCTGGTGTTGAACAAGTAAAATAACGAACCAAAAGAGAGAGAGAGAGAGAGAGAGAGAGAGAAATGTATTTTCTCAGTTGGTCCAATCTATACAATTGGGAAACGATATCGCGAACGTTATTGTAAACTCCTCCGTATTAGCATCGGCGCATTATTTTTTCTCGAAAATTTGATTAATTTAAAATTATTATATTTCAGAACAAAAAAAAAAAAAAAACCAATTAACTTTATATTAGAACTACGCCGGGAAAAACAATTTTCTATTGTATAATTAAATGTACTATACAGGGCGGTGCGCGCGCGTGTAATGTTTTTCAAAAGACTCGCGCGCGTCGGAACAAAAATATTCTCAAACGACGGACGTCGCGGCGATCGTTGTCAGCCGGTTATTTTATTTTCGTTGTGCCGTATAGAAACGTATACAGGACGAAACAAACGAAAAAATAATAATAAAAATAAAAACGTACAGAAATAAAAATAGGGTAACGCGTGTATTATTATTATTACACGACTAGAGCCCGGACGACGTTATTCAATCTAATCGCACACCACTCACCCCTCCATTTAAGCCCTGCACAATGTGCGCACACGTTTTACCGAAACGATAGGGTTAAAAATAATATACGAATATAAATGAACGAAAACACACGGCGCGCTGAACAACGCGCGATAATATTGTTAAAATAATATGGAAATCGACACGGGATATAAAAACGTTTAACGCGTGATTTTTTTTTTTTTTTTTTTTTTTTTTTTTTTACCCCCGACGAAATCGATTCAACATTGCATACACATTATTCCATTCGGTTCGTTAACCACGACAGTACGGTGCAAAATAATAATCTTACGGTTAATCTAATATAATATAATGTACATTATATATATATACGGACAATCTAGGCCCTAATTTTTTAATGAAATGAGAAAGTAAGAAAGCCCGAAATTATGAGCGTGCAGTATGGAATTGAGAAATACAGAAATATGTAACTTATACGTAAAAAGTTTTTAAATGTAGTTATCAATTACGATTATCAACACAAACTACAATAGAATAAATTATTATGATATATGGTAAAGATTTGGTACGGTAATTTTAACGTTTTTATTATTATTTTTTTTTTTTTGCAGTTTTCTATTGTACGGTACCTCACGTACAAATTTCACTATTATTATGTTTTTTATAAAAAAAAAATAATAATTTTTATTTTAAAAAAAATTTAGGCGATAGTTTTTTTTTAAAAAAAATTTAATGGTACGGAAGTAGTATAATAAAGGGGGAGTGAGGAGCTCCCCGCGTCTCTGTATCATCTCAATACATCCCCCAAATGTGTAGTTCGAGTTTTTATTTTAAAAAATAGGGGCTGGCACAACCGAAAATTGCCTAAACGCGACCTCGTAAAAATACGGGGACGTCATCATATTATGCGTGTGAAACTATATTATTATAATATAACAACACAATAGTATTCGATATTACTATCATTTATAACAGTCGAGCGGTGTTCGTTTCGCATCTCTCGCAATCGTGTATGAATAAAATAACCCCCGTGAGTATAAAACGATATAATATGTAAAACTATATGTAGTCACAGTGTACTGCGGGTATATTATACTCGAAAACGATACGGTTTAATAACGTAATAATTCCGACGAGTCACAATGTGTCTAATAAACAAATATTAAGTTTCAACGATTTTTTTTTTCACTAGTATACAAACAAAGTATTTAGTTAACATCCAACATTTCTGTCGACACGCGTACCTCGTTTTATGTAATACATCCTTATATTGAAATACTCGAGCATACAATTTACTTTTAAGAAGGCTGAATGTGATTGGGCGGGTTTTCATGAATTCCCACCTATTGCTGACGAAAATGTTAACATAATTTTATAGTGGTCCGACTTTAATTTTGGAAAATAATTCGTTAGCCTTTGTTCTATGTTTTGTAGGTTAAACTTTATCTTTTTTTTTTTTTGTCTCAATGGCCTTCAAATGTACACGTTCGTTTTTAACGGATTATCTTTTGTAAAGTTAAACAAATTGTACTCCTATACTAATAATATAAAGAGGTTAGTTTGTACGTAGGGGGTAATCTCTGGAACTAAATATCCGATTCCTAAAATTCTTTTACTGATAGACAGCTACATTATCTCCGAGTGCTATAGGCTATAAACTATACGTGTAGCGTATGTTTTAGCCGAGCTATCGCGGTTTATGTCTAGCAAGTGGGATGTGTTTAGACGATTATTTTAACTACAAAATATTAAAATACATTATGTGTACGGTTGTCGTATACAGACTGATTTACTACTAGACGAAAATTTCAGATACCGGGAAGGTTTAGAGGGTCGTTTCAGCAACGTCCGATAGGTGGCGGCTGAACAAACTTTAAGCTGTAGCTCAGTAAAATTAAATTAAAGTTTGTTTATTTCTGGGTGACACAGATGAGATATAGGAAATCAATTGTTTTTTTTTTTTAATCCCGCTTTTAAATGGTCAAAAAAAAAACTGGGAAAATAAATTGGCACGAGTAATGCTAGGCGGCATGGTTAGTAGTGCACCATATATGTTACAGTAAAAACCCGAAATCCTTTAAAACTAGTTTCAACTAGTCAAAACTTGTTTTCACAAACCCTTTTCGTCAAAACTGGCGTTGACTAGTTAAAACTAGAATCAACGACAGCTTTTACTGAATCGGTCGAATCTAATTGAAAATTTTATCCTGCCGAAACAAATAACAATGTTAGATTATCCTGTTCTTGACATTAATAAATTCCTAACGTGTAGTTAATTCTTACTTCTCCCTAGTTTAACTGACGATATAAAAATTACTTCTGGAAATCAATTTTTGCCTAGATAATTCTAGTTTTTATGAATATATTTCACACACAACTAAGTTCTAACAGAAAAAAAAAAATTAAAACTAGTTTCGACGTTGAGGGTTCTGGTTAAAACTAATTTTGACGGATATCGGATTTTTATTGGATCTATAGCTAGATAATCGTATACCGATATTTTTCTTTTCGTTTATATTAAAATGATTCGGTAATTTGTTTTGTTTTCGCATATCGTTCATAACCGTTTAGACCGCCGGGAACTTTAACCTACAGTCGCCAAGGTCCGTCACACTAATATTGTACCTCTCGGGCGCTTATATGATTTACCGGTGATATACGTAATACACCACATCGCCGACCGCAACGAAGATATTTGACCGGACAATAATTATTACCATTATTATATTGCGCAATTTAAATTCTAATTAGAAAGCGGGTCTCGTCGTACCCAAAGACTACGGTTACGGCCGTGCCTACACACACGCCGCCGCGGTATAATATCTACGCGGGAGACACGGACGTTTAAATCGTCATTTTACTATCTGCTCCGGCACGGAGACCATCAATCATAGAATTTTGTCGTCATTCAAAAAAAAAAAAAAAACACTGCTGCATATACCGACGACCACGACTGGGGCAGCCCACGGACGTCTGTCTCTATAATAGTATTATCTATATATATATATATAATACAATACGTTTGTCTTAACGCGTTGCAGAAACGAATATTTTTATCAACGGCAAAACGGTTTTTTTCGGATACGCTGCCGTATAAATACAATAATGCGCGCTTTCCATTCAACGGCATAATCCAATTATAACAATATAATACAATATACCTGACTGCCTCTTCGCCCACCTACTCGCCGAGTGTACCGAAAATTGACCCGTGAAAAAAGAAAATTATATTTCATAATCGATATTTTACCAGCGCGACCTTAATAATCTGTATTTGGTGTTTCAACCATAATAACCATAGATAATACACAAAGAATAGGGGACATTCCGCACCAAATCGCACGCTTGTAGAGCACCGAGGAAACCGTAATTGTACTGCGATTTTATTTGGTTACTTATCGTTATCATTCTTTTTATTAACGACAATACCACACGATCGTTTTGATTATGACAAAATGTTTTAGATACTGGGTTCGATATATTTGGAAACAAACAGGTCACAATATCTATTTATCCTGTATATATTCTTATTTGATAATCGTAGAGAAATAGTTGAACAAAACATAATAAAAATACGACTATTTCACGGAGCGAGAAAAGCCAACGACGTCATTATAATATTAGAAAAAAAGTTGAAAAAGTACCACAGTTTTATTTAGAAACGAATAGAAATACTACTATTATATTTATATTGTAACCATTATGATTTACGACTATATGTATACGTATAAAAACGTGTATAAAATATTATAATAATTTGTATTATTATTATTATTCAAATTTTAAAATATGTCTATCGGGTATTTTCGTTTTGATAAAACATTGATACCGCTGCAACAGTTTATAACCAGAAACACGGTACCTCGGTGGGTCTTGTGGCACGCGATTCCACGGGTTATTTGTATAGGCATGCCCTATAATTTATGTATTATCTATGATTTTTGGACTAAGCATGTATTGTACGGATTGTAAAAAACTGGCCATTAAATTAACTAGCTCCACGTACATAATAAATAAAAAACTTCGATCTCCAAAATAACCATTTCGAAAAACGAATATCGTTCGAGATTAACTAATGTTTAGTTGTCTGTTTTTTTTTTTTTTTTTTTTTTGCTGCTATGGACCTCGAATATTTTTTTTCCGTTCAAATCCCCGGGTATAAACGATTTTAGAGTAAACAGAAAACAAAAAAAAAACCGTGATAATCGTTTATATCCTCCGGCGGATACCACCGAATATAATAATAGTAATATATTTTACGTATACTCGTATTATGATGACCCTGAGAACTGTTTAATATTTAACAAGGAGATTGAAAATAAACCGGCAGCCCCTTCCCCGCGCAGCGGTCTTTCTTTTATTCTCCCTTCGCGTAAGGTGCCTAACGTCTTTCTTCGCCCATATCGGATATATAATATATTAATTAGAAGGACAATGGCCGGATTTCTTCGGCCAAACATAATTAAATATACAACACCTAGAAAATTCAAATTATTATTATTATTCAAGAGTTTTGTATTATTATTATTTTTTTTTTTTTTGCAAAATATAATCAAAACGAGAACAAAAGAAAGGCCCACACGTGCCCCACTACTCTTTCACCGATACCGCTGTTTTTTCCATTGTTATCGATCGGGCTTACTAATAATAATAATATAGTACACTCTCGCGTCCAGGTATTTATTAATTATGCATTTTTATATCGTACAAATAGGGGGGGGAATGAAAAACCAAATAAACAAACAAACACCAGAGAGGTAGAAACGATTATTATCAGTTTCTTGATTTATTTTTTTTTTTTACGATAACCCGATGAACTAATAATATTTACTGATTAAATAATTGTCTTTAACGGTATTAAAAAATTCCGTATTTTTATTTTGTATGTAAATTAAAAAAAACCTATAAACCATTAATATAATACACCGTGTTTGTTTTTTTTTGATTAATAATTTATAACATCAGGAACGCACACGCGGAAAAAGTCGACCTGCTGTGCAAATTGTTAAATTAATTTGGACACTATAGTTACTATAGATACCCTATGAGGTGAACTCGAACGTTTGAAATATTATGCAGATTTTTATAAAAGTTAAATATTATATAATAAATTCTCACCAGTATTAACGACCCACCGAAATACGTAATTTAAATCAATAATGTATTTTAATTTAAAACAAAACTCGACGATTGTTTATTATATATTATCTATCGTCTACTATATATAATATAAAATATATGAATTTATAATACGATAATAAATAAACATTAATTGGTTTACAACTTCAATACGGTTTTTTTTTTTTTTTAACGAAAAAACGTATTGCACACATAATATACACACGCATCGTCTTCCGTATATTTTTATCTTTTCTACTTCAAACAAAAATATAGGCGACCACGAGAGTTTACTGTTTGTTGTGTTTATCGCCAAAATAAATAAATACCTTGTGTTAATGGAATATTTCGAGAAATTTTTATTTGAATAGGATTTATTATTAAATTTTAGTTATAAAATATAATGTGTAATTCTGTAGGAACACAATACTAAAAAGAGGGGACAGGGCTTTCTTTAAACGAACAAAATAAACTAAAACTAAATGTATGATATTATCTCGTACTAATATAATATATCAATTTCATATTATCTTCCAAACGTGAAAAAACTCGTTTGACAATGTGGCGTTCGTAGCTGAAAAATGGTTTTTTTTTTTGTATTTGATTTATCGTGTATTTATAATACTATCCTAGGTACCAAACGATTCGCAACACCGTGAAATAAGGTGATAAGGTCAATGAACATAGGCGTAAAATGGGACGAGCTGGCAAAAATGTATGCAAATGTATTATTGATAAGGGATTTTAGAATTTTGAAGAAATAATTCACTAACATTATTTAGACAAATGTCATAAAACGGTTAATTAGGTATAAAAAAAAATCAATTGTTTTGTATCGACTATCGATTTGAGCAGTAGGTACATATTTGTTTATTCATAAATAATATTCTAGGTTATTTATATATTTATATATATATACGTGACCGTATATTCATATATTTGCATTTAATTTTTTTATTATTATTTAAGTAGGTACCTAACCTATAGAGTTATACACATAAAGTCGTTCAATCGATAATCGTGAACAATTTATTTACAAAGTCTGATAAAAACGCACGTTTAATATTGTTACGATCTGTGATATTCATGACTATGAATATAATAACGAATAAATACATAAAAGTCAGGGTTGTAGCGTGTTTGAATTATTCAAATTCCCTGATTTTTCTATGTTTTCCTGGCAGGTTATTTTTTTAAATGTTCCGTACCCGCTAACTAGTTATGATAGAAATATATAATAATAAGAAATTTCTAAAAAATGAGAAGGTAATAAATATAGTACACTGCGAAAAATAGTTGAAAAAAATGCACAATAATAAATAATTCCGTGGCAAGGATTACCAAGGGCGTGCAATAAAAAAAATATTGAAATTCCAGTCAAAATGACAAAATCCCTGACATTTTCGGGTTTTCCAGACTCTTGGCGACCATGGAAATGTAGTAACCGTCGTTATTATCATTTATAACTCCACGTCTCCGCCAATCTCGTGGCTCGTCGTAATAAATTTACATCGTTGAAGAATTATAATATAATTATAGTATACAATATAGTTTTGTCCCATAAAAATCGGCCAAGTTACTGTCGGTAGTTAACGATAACGAGTTTTTCACCATGATGGGTTTTCGCCTCGTGGTTTGATTTAAAAAAAAAAAAAAAATGGTTTTTTTGTTAATTTTAAAAACTGAGAATATTATCATTATATAACATATAATATTAACATACTATATAACCCATTGATATACGATATTACCACACTGCAGAAAGCATCTTCTTTTATGTAAATCGCAGACACAAAAAAAAAACCATCAAATCAAATAAAGAAGTACGTTTATATTATAAATATATATATATGGTGATAATAATTACTAATATGCGTATAACCTTCTATCTTATACCTAACCTATAGAATACTATTGGCACGCGCGTACTATCACCGCTGGCATCATAATATTATATATTATATATTCGACATTTATAAATATTCAATTTACAGAAACCTGTTTGTTCTGAATATTAAAAAAAAAAAAAAAAAAAAAACGTGTCGATCTTTTTCATACAGACTCTTTGGCGCGTTGAATACGTTATGCTTATTAAGACCTAGGCGTACGAATTACTAGATTCTCAACAGATTTCCTTTGGCTACGAGGGAAAAAAACACGACTTATACTAATAATACTCTACCTAGCTAAAAATCGTTTTTTTTTTTTTTTTTTTTTTTTGGTAGAGGATTATATAATATGTATATAAATTATAAATTCTTGACTATTCTAGGAATATAACCAAATTTCTACCCGTGTCGAATTGAGACGCTAAATATGATTCTCCTAGGGAGCCAACGATAGTTGAAAAACAATTTCCCTGTTGACACGTTAAATTTTTATTCGTATAATAGAAAAAATATACGAATTTTCCGGATTATTACAAATTACAATAATAGAATCGATTTTATTTTCCGCAGGCGAAATAATATATTTCCGTAATATTCAAATTTCTTCTTTTAACGTCCAACACGTACATATATATATATGTATTTGATTTTTATAAGATTAAAAAAACTGGTATAGTAAACCGCATTTGGATTTCATTATCGTGTCAAACTGTAATTTTTGTTTTATATAATTATTAATTTAATGTGTACACACAGAGAGAAAGATCCGTGAGATGAATCAAAAATCTGCGAATATTCAATTTACAGAAACCTGTTATTTCTTAATATTAAAAAAAAAAACGTGTCGATTCTTTTCATAGAGACTTTAGTGCGTCGGATACGTTATTATAGGTACCAACTGGTTTTTTTTATTTTTTATTTTAAATTACTGACTATATACATTTGTACATATATTATAATAACGCCCATACTACAATTATTATTTCCTTTTTTTTATTTCATTTTTTATTTTTATGTGTCGTCCGTACCGCCGCATCCATTTATTTATATTATATTTTCTGTATTATTATTATTATTCTGTTTGTGTTATTCGGTTATACGCAGTTTGTAAAACGATGTTTCCGGCGGGTCACTGTAATATTATAATAATATTACGACGACGACGACGATTCCGAGACGACTGAATAAACCACCAAATCCCCCCGGTATTGTTGTCGTCGAGGAAAAGATTAAAAAAAAAAAAAGATTTCTACACGGTTTCGTATACAGTACGTAAATAAATCTATACAGGAGACGACTTTCGGTAGAAAGAAAAAACCGTCGTTTTAACCGCATATATAATAATACCGTTCCGAACGATCGACGAGCGCGGTGCTATACGAACCGGAAAAACAATAATTCCAAAACGCGTCCGAATCGGTTGAGCTGTTGTCGTCGATTCAATAAAAAATACTTGACGTTGTTCTATCCTTTTAAAGAATAAAATATTATAATATGATAATATTATACCGGATATGCAACACGGCGTACTTTTGCACCGAAAAGGACCGTTTATGAATTTTACTTCAAAAAAAAAAAAAAAAAAAAAAAAAAAAAGGATGTTTTAATTTTATATTTAAACAACTTGCGGTGTGGAGGAGGGGTTCACCCAATCTAATCACATTTTAACAAATTCTAGAATTTTTGAGACGTTCGCAACGTCGTTTAATCGGTACAAATGTCCAACAGCAGCCGGTGCTTCCAAAGAGTATCTTCAATTTTCACGATGAACAATAATATTGTTTAATATAAAATAGAATCGTCTATAATAACTACACGTTTTATAAAGCCCCCTCCCCCCCCGAAACATTATTTAGTATATTACTAAAATATTTCTGGCTAAAACACGGCAGAGGGGTAAGGGTGTTAAATCACCCAAAACAACTCCCCTAACTTTTTAGCTATGATCCCGATATTAATATAGAACGCAGTGATGATTTCACAAGGCTTAAAATAGATTTTCCTCATAAAAATTGCTCATTGGCCATAAAACGCTATAGAGAAGTGTTTTTTTTTTTTATTTTTTAATATCAAAACGTATACGGAATGTGAAACTAAAAGTATTTGAAACGTAATGTAAGACACTCGAGATTTCGCGGTGTAACGGTGTAGTAAATGTCACAAGTCGCGGAAAATGTTATCATATTGTCAAATTTAAAAAAAAAAAAAAAAATGAACAAAAGAAATAATACGACGGGTATCACGTCATCATACTATGCCACGATTGTTGGTCAAAGTCGCGGTTACACGCAGAAGGTTGAGCGGGAGGTAAAATCGGAAGAGAAAGACCAAGGATGGCATAATATAGTTAATCGCAGTTCCTTAAGGACACGGGAATGGAAAAGTCATCAAGAGTCGAAGGATATGAGTCTTGATGGAGAATACCTGCCGTCGATCAATCGAAAGATTGAAAACGTATTTTACGGTGAAAACAATATTAATAATAATGTGTAACGAAATTGAATTCACTCACGTGATTTTCCTTCATGGTGTCCAGACTAATATTGTACAGTACATTTCTGAAATTAAAAAAAAAAAAAACTTTCAATTAATTTCAACACACGCAGCCATTGTCGGCGATGTGACACGGCAAAATAATAATAATAATAATAATAATAATAATAATAATAACAATAATAATAAAATAAAATCACGACAAATCACATTTCATTAATCATTACGTTTTATATATTATACCCAGTGCGGTTTCAAATGCGTTTTACGTAATAATTATAATTATACAATTACAATGATTAACGTCCGCGTTTTGCACGGTTTGAATTTAATCAATTACGCAAAATATATCTGGTATATTACGTGAAAATTACAGACCGTTTTTTTTTTTTTTTTTTTTTTTTTTTTTAGAACGTTGAAAAACTAATTTTATTCGCATAATTACACAACAGTACGTACCGTATTATAATAATTACGACTATAATTACTCTTTGGGAATTTTTTCGCCGTTTTCGCGGGAATATTACCGAAAATCGGCATCCAATAATAATATTGTAATAATAACCGGAACTTTGAATTTAATGCATTATAAAAAAAAAAAAAACTATTAAATATGCAAAAATAGTCACTCATTTTCGAAAATATGCACCAAAAAAAAAAACACCAAACATTTCATTATAAAACATTTTTTTATTTTTTTAATAATATAATTAATACAATATTAGCTAATACCTCAAATTTACAACAAAATCAAATAACGGCTAGCTTGTTAATTATCTGATTAAAAATAAAATAGTTTCGCCGAAATTGCATAAAAGTCATATTTTACACAAATAACATTTAACGTCAATTAAAACAAGATTGACCGAAAGGGGGGGAATTAAAGAAAAAAATCTTTAACATATGTCATATTTATATGCCCTAACCCTATTAAATATGCGAAAATATGCAAAATGAGATGTAAAATAATTTTAGGCCGAATCCATTTTTTTATACGATGTAGCAAAAAATAATAATAAGATAATAAAACACGTAAACGCATTAAATTCACAGCACTGGTAATATTATACAAAATAATATTATAAAACGCGATTATAATCTCACACGATTTAGCCGCAAATTTAAATTTCGAAACTACGAGTGAGGTAGTATATACGTATAATAATGTTGTTTTGAACGAAATCTCTTTAATTTAATATTATTATATGTTATAACTGTTCTACAACGTTTATAATTGGATTATTTTTATCTCGTATACGGGATAAACGACCTTCTTAGTCAAAAAATAAATCACCAATAATATTACGTCATAATTAAAATTTTATATTATATATATATATATATACATATATTAATACCGTTATGTTAACGAACGTGCGGTTTTTTTTTGTATTTATTTATTATAACGATTACTAAAAAAAAAATTAATAAATATTCCCGGAGCGCGTATATATAATTCTGTTTGTCTTGAATCTAACGACCTCATGAGAAAAAAAAAAAAAATGTATATTACCTAAAATTGCGCAGCGCGGATTGAAATACGTAATATTAATACGGTTTTTGTCAATTGCTTTTAACTGACAGTTAGTTGGAGACTTAACTATCGATTTACACTCTCAGTCAAACTGTTTGTCGACTACCGGGTAACCTAACCTGCAGTCTAAACTGTCGGTTAATCTAATTGGGACTCATTCGTCGCGTTACCCCGATTAACTACTAGTTAACGTTAAAAGAAGTGTTGATAATAACTACTGTTATGAAATAATTTAGAATTTCAATATTGCTTCATCAAATTTCCAGTAATAAACTGTATGTTAGGCACAACCGAAATTTCTTACTATTTTTCGTTTTACTATTGTATTTAAACAAATACTTATAATAAACTCAGTAACAATTTATAAAACAAAATACGAAAAAAACTTCAATCACACATCACGAGCAAAACAAAAAACTACAAAACCAACTTATCGTGTTTATCACGGTTTATCGCAAACAAAACTAATAGAAATAACAACAACACGTGGACATTATGCTGCAGGACTACTTTAAAATGTATTGATTTCATCGTTAACTTTCCGTTAGACAACCAATGTAACGAACTGAATTGATAAACCGCATACAATTCATTCAGAACTATAATCGGCACATTAAATTAACCTATGGCTTGATAACTGACAGTTATAATGCTAATCGAAAAACCGGCCCTAAGATAAGCTGTTAATCCCGACGATCAGTCCGTCGAACGGTGTATTTGACAAGAGTGATTTATGTGTAATAACGATATAACGACAATTTGATGGATTTGGGAAATTGGGTTAAATATCCGATGAAATCACCGTAGAAAAACGATTGTTAAAGAAGACAAAAAAATAAAAAAATCTAGTGACAAAAATGTGTGTACGACTGACAAATTAAAAGGCGTCGTCGGCATGACGTATTGGGACAAAACCCGGGCGGCAAGCGCGCAATTGGAGCGTATAAATCGACTTTTCATTGCGTTTCCGGACGCATCGCGTCGTCAATGTTTTCCGAACCGTGTGAAATTTTCGAAAATCCGTACGAATATTGTTTTATTACGGACGTTTTGAATATATTTTTTTTCTTATTATTATTGTCTGGGTGGTTTTTTAATATTTTTATAGGTTTACGCACTTTCTATAACGACTATCGGCGGTATTCCCCGATTGTAAAATATAATTATCGAAACCCAATAAGAAAAAAAAAATATATATTTATAAACAATACTCTTTCGAGTACTCATAGATTTCCGTAGTATAAACCTATATAAACCTATATAAACCCATAACATTATACATTATGGTTCATAGAGCATGATTCCTGTCTTGGAGACGAGTCATCATAGTAATAATAATACAACGTCGGTCCTTTGTTTACGCGTTTTACGGACTTGTATCGACCGGGTATCCCGTTAGAAAAATAGTGTTTTTTTTTTGTCTAGAAAATTATTCAGGGGTAAAAATAATATACTATTATCGTCGTACCTGGATCCGATTAGTGCCGTCGTCTGATCTTGAAGGAGTATTTTAAAATAGTCTGTGGCCGTGGTGTTTCCGTAAAACACTTGATCGGTATTGAGTCCGCCTGAAAAACGAATTAAAACACTCGTTAAAACAACCTCATGAAAATTATATCTTAAATATATTGATCGTAATAACATAATATATATACATATATATTAAGGCGGTAATGGCTGTGCTAGGGGAGGAAGGGGCAAATCGGGCATCTGCTCCAGGGCGACTTAATTTTATAGGATATCAAATTCTAGACGAATATCCAGTTTTTTGGTTTACGTAATATTTTTAATTGCCATACGAATAAATAAAACCTATTTATTGATAATTTTACTACGGTTAACGTAACTGATATTAATTATTGAGTACATGATAAATTTTCTACCACGCTTAACTGTAATCTTTTTTTGAAACATTTTTCGATATTTTCGACATTTTTTCCGATCAGTAAACAACTTAATCACGTATAGTACCTCCTCAAAAGATGCGGATATTCCCCTAGATGGTACTTTCATTGTTTGAAAAAAAATGTCTAGGCACTCAACAGATTTTCTCTAACACAACTTATACTATTAATATTACTCTGGTCACAATCATTTCGGTAGAGGTTTACATATGTATATAAAATATAAATTATTGATTATTCTAGAAGCCTAATCTAATTTATACCAATGTTGAATAGGGGCGCTAACTATGATACCCCTAGGGTGCCAATGATAGTTGAAAAATCATTTTCCTTATTTGTTTAGATTTGTATTTAACCTAACCTAACCTAACCATCGTCACCCTGTTTTCACGTTAAATTTGTATTCATACAATAGAAAAAAATATACAAATTTTTCGGACTGTTACGAATTATTATAATTTTTTCGTAAAATTCAAATTTCTACTTTTAACGTCGGACACGTATATATATTTTATTATTATAAAATTATAAACTGCATTTGGAATCCATATAATCGTATCAAATTATAATTATTAATTTAATGTATACTGCACACAGGGAGAGACCAGGTAAACGAATTAAAAATCTACAAAAATTAGGGCCTTTATATTTTTTTTACTATTTAGATTGTCAATTGATGTATATGTCCGATATGAAATTTCTCTTTATGTATTTATACATCTACACAATAAAAATGTCTTTTATAAGGCGTTAGTTTCGCCTATTATTTTGTGTAGAACGGAAATTCGATAAAGAAATTGACTTTAAAACAAAAAAATTGTTTAAGAAATTAATAAGGACCACCCTAATTTGTAAATGTGTATATATATTATATATACCTACAATCGTGCTGGTATTATTATAAGTATTTAAAGTAAACGAAAACCTTGGGAGTTTTATTCCGACGGCCTTTCGAATATATATAAAAGTGCCTAAGACTGCAAACCAGAGACAATATTTACTTATAAAAATTCTAAGGCATATAATGAAAGTCGTCTATTACGATAATATATTATACTACACGTAAGTATTTGCATTCGTATCGCACGTTTAGCAATAATAATAATAATAATAGATATAATTCCTCCTCCTTTGGATTGTAACTATTTTGTTAATACGCAATACAATCGAAACCTTGAGACTGCACGCGTATATATTATAGTATAGTAGGTATATAAGTGATATATAAGTGATATATATATATATATATATAATTCTACGCGATCGTTTTTACGCCAGTAATAAATTATTATAAAATCCCTGCGTGAGATCTCGAAACGGTTATAACAACAGGGAAAAAAAAATGCTTAACTCCTATATTTTACCCCTATACGGTGAGCCTATTATACTGTTGGTGCCTTGTGTTAATACGATACTGTTTTTTAATATTATTATTTATTTATTTTTGTGTTTTTATATCAAACTGCTGGGTATTGTATTTTTAAAAGTTAGACGATATATTATTATTATATATCCGCGGACGAACCTTGACGTCCGCGGCGAACAAGGCTAAATCGTGCTTCGTTATCCACATGTATCTATACGATATTATAATGCGTGCAGGTGGAAGTAGCGACAAAAAAAAAAAAAAAAACCAATCCATTCTCCCTAAATGTTTTTTGTATTATTTCTAAAGGGGTGCGGCTTTATATGTCTCGAATAAAATCGCGGTAATAATAATGTAGAAAATAATATAATATAATATATCTTATATTATACGGGCATTCAAAATATCGGAAGAGAATAGTAATAATTTCGTGTTTTTATTTCTTTTTTTTTTTTTTTACAAAATAATGTATTATTTCGTAATGCGTATTCGCTTTTTTTTTTTTTTTAATATACGACACTTTCACATCGGACAATACGGTCTTATTGTATTATATTATTATATATTTTACTCTCGCGCAAATCAGTAACGGACGACATGTCGAAAATATAAATTCGAAGCATAGTGTAAAAAAAT
Source organism: Tuberolachnus salignus (assembly GCA_956483605.1). NCBI lineage: Eukaryota > Metazoa > Arthropoda > Insecta > Hemiptera > Aphididae > Tuberolachnus > Tuberolachnus salignus. The sequence goes on from OY101434.1 coordinate 605,604, forward strand.
AAAAAACAATAATATTCAAACGAGCTTTAATGTATTATATAAACTATAGAAAAATCGACTTTTGTCGAAAAATAATAATAATAATAATAATCAGTAGTTAAGTTAAATTTATCTAGACAAATAAAAATATACACATATATATTTGTTTTAATTGTCTATTAGCATTGTTAAGAAAATATTATAGTAGGAGGGAGATGAAAATACGTAACGTTTATAAATAAAGTGAAACATACGAGTATACATGTTTTAGGTATTTAATATTTCATTCTACCGTGGAAAATTGTATTAATTTTGTTTTTAGATATAACCCATCTAGACAAGATAAAAGATAAAAAAAAAATCATTATCTAGACAAGTCTCAACACCGATAATAATGTCAATAAAATTCGATCTTGATCCCCCACCAAACTTATATTATAATATTAAATAATAATATTGAACATACGATTAGTCATCACGTGGTGTAGGTGACAAAAATCAACAATATCGAATAATATTATTATCAGTAGCACCACAAACACGCTACAGTTTACGAAAGAAAAAAAAGCGAAATTATATTCATATCGTATCGACTAAACTAGACAAAATAATATGATACTATTATTATTATTATTATTATTATCAACATATTCTTATCGCGTCTATAATACTCTAAATGTCAATTAAAAAAAGAAAAAACAATTAAATAATTCCTGTTGCAGTATATTTCCGAACAGAAAAAAAAACAATATATTATTAGATTCTATACGTATTATAACCGTTTGCACGTACTTATTATATACACATCTGTATCGGTTACATAATTGCAAAGAATTCCTAACTTATATATATATATATATATACGTTCTTTAATAATTATCTACACACATTCTACATAATACATTACTAAATAATACGTACGCTATAGCTGTACGTGGCAAATTTTTCGGTTTTTTTTTTCTTTCTTCTTTAAATGGGTTAAACGAATCAAATGCAATATTGTAGTTTTCGCACGATAAACGCGTAGTGTAGTGTATAATAATATATTATATTATACCCTAGCTCGAATTTAAATAACCGCACTCGGTTTATTACGAGTAATACGGCCAATACGCAGTGAAGTTATTTATTAGCCAACGATATTTCTATATAATAAACATTTATATTAACTTTTTTTTTTTGATTCCAAGTGTGGACGAAAGAGCAATTATAGTTTTACCGAGACGTATGCGCGCATGCGGTTTTTTTTCGATTTGTCGGAAACATGCTTAAAAAAGATTTTTTGCCATCTGGTACTTTATTCGAACACTTTTCCTTTTTCGGTTAGTAAAAATTCTCCAATTCGTTCGCATCGTACCTTGAATGAAAGATATGAATTTTTCGCCCGGCGGTGCCCAACTATATTTGAAAAAAAAACGTCCTGATTCCCAACGGTTTTACCAAAATAATCATAAAACCCGACAACAAATGTGTCGATCCATCGGTTTAGATTTTGTTTACTTCTGGATTATCTCGACTGTACGGGTAAGACAAAAACGACTAATAATCTATTTTGCCCAGAACCGATCTTTACGATTATTTTTGACCGATTTACAATAAAAAAAATTGAAAAAATAACGAAACCATTATTGCCGTAAGTTTCCCCAATTATAAATTAAACTACAACAAAAATTCAAAAAAACTGACCTCCCGATGCAACAATTATATCCGAAATGTAATTCAGAAAAGATGCCACACTCGAAAATCGGAACAAGATTTCTGATGGAAAAATTGTTCACAGACGGGGGAAAAAACTCATCGTAGTAAAACCAATAGGTACATTAATATAATATATGAAAATTATTTTCAAACACGGGAACGGATGAAAGAGAGAGTGAGAGATACTTTAACGAATAGCTGTCGTAAGTCAAGGACCAGGCGTCGTCGAGCATCGCGCAATATAAACGGTGACTATTGGAAACGTTATGCACGGCTGATTGGTTTAAATTTAAAAAAAAAACTAACGTCATAAAAATGTAGGTAATACAACTAATAATTGCACTATACGCGTAATTTGTCTATAATATATATATATATTATATTGTACGTAATAAATTGTAGTGAGGGAAAATAAAACGAATCGCGCGTATAGGTGTAATAATAATAAAAAATATATATAATAATAATAATTAAGAACCTGTTACGACAAATATGCATTACTTTATTACTGCAACGTATACGGCCGATATCTCTCGACTATATAATAATACTATATACGAGTAAATTACGTCTCAAATAAAAGTAATAGTTTTGCATATAATACATTTATTAAGTGAGAATATTCAACGCAAGACATATCGTTGTACAACAATATATTATATAGTCAGACTTGTAAAAGATACTTTTTTAAAAGTATTACAAGTACAAATACAGATAATGTTCGAAAAGGTATTTAGAATACGTATTCGAGTACGAATACAAATACTTTTAAAAAAAATATTTATAAACTTTTAAATACATATTTTCTCACGTATTACCTCCCGTATGTAGAATCGATAATATTCGGTTTTTGAATATAATACTATTCTTTCAATGCCGTGTATATTGCGACGCAATTCAATTAAATATAATATGAAAAACAATTTTAAAAACATATACAATTATTTTAAATAATAGTATTCGGATATTTGTATTTAAATACTTTACAAGCCTGTATATACCGTATACGATATTAAATAAATGTGTAAATATTAAATTTTTATTTTTATTTATCATTAACACTAAAGACAATTAATTAATTCCACGCCACAACACTTTTGTTGTTTTTCGATACTCTCGTACGTTGTGTTTTTAGCCAAAACGATTATCGCGCATAAATCATAAAAAAATATATATTACTAAAATATATGCTGTACGAAATATTGTATATATTTAGTAGGGTAACGTATTATAATGAGTTTTGAAACTTGGATAAGTCAAATTTATCTGAATAAAGACTAAAATTGCTCCTAAATCATCTAGATACGTGAATAAATACATAATCTCAGACAAGATAATTTAAGATAAGTAGAATTTATCTAGATAGAAAAACGGTAATTATTATTCTAATTGTCTATTTTAGTAACAACTAAGAACATTATAGTATAGGTAGATAAAAAATGTAAACGGTTAAAATTCTATAAATCACTTCTATATAGCTATAGTAACTTAAATTTGTTTTAACTAAAAGTATAACATACGACTACGGTTGGGTATTAAATATTTTCTACTATGGGTCATAAAACATTTTAGCTTTTAAATTTTTTTTTTTTTGTATATTTTATCTAGATACAATTAGAGAGAAAAAACAAATTTTTTCTAGACAAATTAACTAGATAAGTCTCAACGCCGATTATAATAATATACTATTGTATTTATTATAATAAATATACCCACGTAAACGCATGATAAATATTATATACGTACAATACGCGAGTATATCATATTAATAAAAAAAAAAAAAAAAACCCATAAAGAAACAAATGAAAAATAAAATACGGCTACTATATGGACTGTTTTTTTTTTTCATTCTAATCCGCGTTGTCTTTGTATAAAATATATTTTATTACAAAACTATACCGCCTCACGCCGCTCGTGTACGGAGCCGATAAATATCGCGAGATCAAAAGCTTCCGAGTCAGGACGGAGTCATCGGTAAGAATTTAATAACCCGTCAACCTGTCATAGTAATGTACATTATATATATATATATATATATATATATATATTATAAGATGATTTTTGGAGATAAACGCAACGAAAATAAAACGTTAAATTAATGAAAAGAGAAAATAAAGTAATTTGTCATTATGCCGCGGAGAACCCAACAAAATTGTTAGTTACTTTTTAATAGTTTTCGGTTATTCATGTGACATCTCCTGCCGCTCCGTTCGGATAATTTCGTATTAAATAATGTTTAATTTAATTTAAAAATTTGGTTCTTAAAAAAGATCTTTTCCACCTCCCCTCCCTCCGCCTGTCGTGTACTATTGTGTACTCGTATAATAACCGAACGGTTTTTTACTCAAAAGTTATTTTATTTACGCGAATCATTCGCGTATACGCGGACACGCAAATTCTCGGAATAAAAACACGCGCGCAGTGCAATAATGTTATATATTATAGAACGACAATCGAATCGTATTTTCATAGAACGGTGCATTACGGAAAAAAAAAAATTATGTATACATGTGCGTGTAAATCGTTCTAAAAAACAGTTTAAAAACTATTTTCTTATTAAAAATAATAATATTTGAACGAAACAATATTATAAAATTATCGAAAACGACTGAGTTTTCTTTTAATCGCGTAATATTTATGTGCAAATAAATGTAGAATTCCAGTAATCAATATTTGCAGCGAATTTAAAACGATTTCAAAAATAATAATTATTATTATTAGTATATTTTTTATACACATAATATACACAAGTTTGCGAGATTTTGTCCGTCAAAGTATTATAATAGAAAGACTAACTAAATCGACTAATAGTTTTATTAAACATTATTTATAGAATGTTAAATTTTATTGAAAAAAAAAAAAAAGTTTTTTTTTGATGAGCAAAGTACTATGTAAAGGAGAGTTCCTGAGCCTCGCGCTCCTCGCCCCCTGGGAAGGCTAACCGCACCCGACGCTGAAACCTATGCCGCCGCCTACTAAACCTCACTCTTTATATTATCATTATTCTGTTATCAGCTGTTATCAGCTAACCGGCCTGTCAAACCTTATCCAACCTAACTAATATACAAGCTATATTATCTGTGTTATCGTTATTCTGTTATAGCCGCCGGCAACAGTAGATACTTCGGGATACCTGTAGTTGATTATAGTAGCTGGTATACTGTTTTCTATTGACTAGTACTTCACACTGGTGTCGAATACGGTAGTGTCATGGGTATTTATACCCTAGAAAATACACCTTCTTTCTCCCCCCCTCCCCATCGATTTTCGACGGGTAATGTCATATTCGCACTTTCCATAGTTTGTTTAATTGCAAATATTTAATCACTTTGAACATATAATATACCTTTGTCGAAAATTAAATAGTTCGGTTACTTTTTTCATACTCGACACACAATAGCAGGCTAAATAATTATGGGAATAAGATTTGCGACGATATAAATAATTATTTTAATATGCATGCACATTAGGCTTCCTCGATTTTTGTAATGACTTTGTAATAGCGCTACAATGTATATTACTATATTAATATAACTACTATATATTAACATACGGCTGCGACGAAAACAGTTTGTCGTCGTATAATATAACCTCGTACGTTAGTAACCGGATAAGATAATATGTGATATAGTACTCTATAGGATGTGATATCGAATGATTTTTTTTTTTTTATAATATACTCTATACAAAATATTAATATGATTTTGAATAGTAATATAACACACCAACTTGACTATTCAGTCTGACTTTAATTTCCGCCAAGACTATTATATTCATTACAATTTACGTTATATGTGAATATTTTTACATAATATACAGTAACCAGTTATCTTTCTATTTAAAATGACAACTGTTTTACAATATTTATGTGAGGTGTATATATATATATATATATATATGAAATTATGATACAATATTTTGCTATTCTCGAATAATTTAATATAAATTACCTACTCTGATGATTTTGGCTGCGATTTTATGCGATATAAGGAATATATGGTAGGGCGGTTTTTAAAATTATACGTTCGGTCGTTCGAGTGTATATTCAAGCAAAACGATGATATTTTTTTTTTTTAGGCCGATTTCAAAGATTACTGCCTCCCTTATCTATAGGATCTGCAAACTCGTACGCGTATATACATTATGTATTATAGGTACCTATATATTATAACCTACAGGCAATAAAAACTAGTACTTGTATATCAAGTCTGTATATGAATTTGGAGTGATTTTTTTTTGGACGAGTATTATATAGAAATTTCACTTTCATAAAGAAAAAAAAATTGTGCATATACTAATCAGCGGCGTGCGATCGAGACCGACCTAAGGTACTCATTGGAAAGTGCGTACGCACAGCGCACTTGGAGTGAGACCAAAAAAGAATAATTATATTTATAATAATAATTATTGTTATAATATATATATATTATTACGATAAAACTCGTTTACTATAATATACTCGTATATGGTACACGAGAGAGACGGAGATACAGAGAGATATACGCGAATGTACCTAATCCGCGACACGGCGATTGAGAGAGGGGCGAGGATCTCATTATGGGAGTATAATATATTATAATATACACGGTATATCTCTATAAGGTATATCGATTTTTTTTTTTTTTTTCAATTTTACGCTCATAATTTATGTACTCCGGAAATATTGTAATCTCGTCTTGGCCGTGTATAATAATATACGTATACTTGGCACACGAATAAATTGAAAATAAAATCGTATTTATTTCGTTTGCTTATGGCAGCAGCAGCAGCAGCAGCAGCAGTCAATGGGACGTCCCACCGGCAAACCGGTAACAGCGTCAACGTTAATAAAAAATAAATAAATAATAACCATAAGTATATATATATATATATATATAAGAATACAAGATATTATACTTGTATACTCGTAATAGCTGAGAGGAGAATACCGCGGTGAGAGCAATGATTTTTATTTATTTTTTTTAATAATTCCTATTCTCCGTATATAGCGTTTCCGTTGCAGCGCGGTAATAATTCCGCGGACACCGGAATATCATGTCGTAATATTATACCGGAGTCATGCGGTGTATACAGGGTGATTTATAAAAAAAAAAATTGTTTTGATTTTCTATATATACGAAGATACTTTGAATGAAATTGAATTCGCATTTTTTCGGTCGTTAATACAATGTAGAACCGTTTGTTCTCGCACTCGCACTCATAGATGCCGGATTTTTTTCAAATATCTTGGGAGGCTCAATATTTTAGATATTCTTGTACGGTTAAAACATTTTAAGGAAAATTTTATATGCAAAAAAAAAAAAAATATATCATTAAAAATCGATGTGTGCCGCCGTTATATTCAGCACTGGTTGTACAATAACTGACTCTTTTGCCATATTATATTCTCTAATTTTTATATTCCTTAAATTTTCCGTTATACAATTACAATAATGTCTAAATATGCATTGTTATTTGTTGTCTTGTAAGTTATAACATTTCTAATAATATTAGTATCATAAAAACGGTTATATTTCTCGGTTAATTAATTATTATTATTTTGTCATGTTGAAAATAAAGCCAATATTTTGTGAAAGTACGTGACAGATATGTGACTGCTTTTTAAAATAAGACCCATGGGACTGATCTCCGTCGTGTAAATCTCATGGGGTCTTCAGCCTCCCAGTACATGGCGCCTGTGCTTGAACCCCTTGTGATTGTGTATGTATAGCGGTGATGCGAAAATATATATATTTTTATACCCGTAGAAGCTAAACTACAGCCCTATTAAAAAAAAAAAAAATCCGTTACTTTACTAGTTATGCGTTAAATTATTCGTTTTTTCGATTTTGTACTGTGAAAAGCTAAGGAAGAGCTGTTTGGAAATAATGTTGAAATAAAACTGCACAGACGATTCCGTGGTAAAGATTGAAAAACAAATATCGAATTCACTTAAAATCCTCCTCAAAAATTCTCGGATCGCGATAAAATTCACTCATTCTGTATACAATATAACGTTATAAAAATACAATATTCAGTTTGTTGCACAACTCGATAGCATTTTCATTGCAAACACCAAAACGGCGGTGTATATATAGACATAAACACGTGTATAACTACAATATACCTACACGGTTAGGTGGTCGTCGTCGCATCCAGGTATGACCAATTATTATTAAATATAATATCGTTATTATGTTATACGTACACTAGTGTTGGATCGTACATTCAGATTTTTTTTTAGAAAAAATATTCGGATATCCGGTTAATAAAAATGGAAAAATCCGAATAAACCACTCGAATATCCGTTAATTTCGGATATATTTATAGTATTTCAGATTTCTTTACTACTTATTTATACCGTGACTCGTGAGATAAATTTTACGAGACTCTGGATTTGCTACGTATTGTAAAGTGGTAATATTTAAATTACAATAATAGTTGTAATAAACGAGATATCGCCAACCGTAGTCTCCGCTGGCGCAGCTAGCTATTTAACTAAAATATTTATTTTCGAGGGAAAGTGTTATACATAATTATACTTACACAAATTTAAAAAATATATATAGTGTACAATAACGTATCACTTGAAATTTTACTTTAAAAAAAAAAAAAAAAAACTTTGTTTTCACGCATTCGACACCTAGATATATTCAAACAAATAGTCTTGATTTTACATTTTACGAATATACGATTAATAAAGATATCTGAATAGTACTTACATCACGGGTATTCGGACTGTACGGATACCCAAAATCATTTTTATCCGGATAGTCCCAACACTATTATATATACCTACTGTCGGTGTTGGGATTATCTAGATAAAATCGTCTAAATGATAGTCTAGATAACGATATCTTTTAACGAAATCTTTCATCTTTATCTTTAGGTATGTATAGATAAAATACATTGCCGAGTAAATCATCAATCCTCAAAATTGTTTTCTTTTAATCACCATCTCTAATTATGCTAATTGACAAATATGTCTTCATATTATTATATTTTGTACAATTCTTAAAATATTACTATTACGAATTATTTTAATATAATATATGTCTTTCCGTTATATTTTGTCTTTGTATCTTGACAAATCTTTATTCGGGTCGTTATATCTTTTATCGTTATCTTAGATCAGTGTTTCTCAGCTTTCTTTATTCTAAGCCCCCTTTATAGATTTTCAAAAATCTGACGCCCCTATATAATGTGATATATCTCAATAAATAAACTAAACGATATAGGTTATGACCTCGGTGGAGATTACCAGTGTTTAGCCGTTTAGCGATATGCGGGTAACCGGTCGTAAATCATTTTTCGTTTTTTCTCTCCCCCGTTTATGTAAAATAAAAAAAAATTGAATAAAAACAAACTTTACTCCGAAATGACTGCTTTCGCCTCCCCAGCAATGTGTTCACACCCTCCTCCACCAGATCGGGAAACACCGTTTTAGACAAATCTTTTTTTTTTTTTTTGCTTTACAGATACATTTATATCGGTCATCTTTCCCAACACACTGCCTTATATACCACAGACGGCCTCCTGCGCGATATTATGCGACATTTTTTTTTTCTTTCATTTTATTTTTTTATTATTACCTAATTAACCGACATAATTGCGGATAATTGATACTGCGGCACGTATACCTACGCTCACGTGTGTGGGGGGGAGGTTGTAAAATACGAACGATATAATAAAATATACCGGTATTTAATATATCGGTTAATATTATTATTACCGCGGTCGTCGGTCGAACGAAAACCTCAAGACGCGCGCGTTGACCTTTTCGGGAATACCGCGGTCGTATTGTACGCGAGGCGGCGGCGGCGTTATACTCAGCGCGTGTTTGTGACTATTAATTTAAGCGCACACGAAAGGCGAATGCGGGTCAGCGTTTAGTATAACTACGCTGTAATATAACAAGAGTTGATTGAAGCCAACGACGACTGCGAAACCCGGGCCCGGACGACGTCGACCTCTCTCTTCGTATATTATATTATTATATAAAATATTTATATACATATATTATTAAGGCCCGGATGTTTATACATATATATATATATGTATATATACGTATATATAATAAATATTACGTGCTTAAAACGACCCGGTGTAATGTAAAACGTGTACTTACCTACTCGCATGCGTTGGAAAATTACCAAAAACCTAGCTGTATAGGTACGAAAATTGAAAATCGTAAAACGATAAACTTTTACTCGAGTAAGAGGGGGTGGATCTTCGGAGGAGGCGTACATTTGTTAGTCTGGTCGGTTCAGATCTAAACCAGGCCAGACAAAAATGTATAGGGAATTGTTTTTATCGATTTTGAATACTGGATGATATATATGATTCGCTTTAGGTTGGTTCTAAACTATAGTACTATTTCGCCTTTTGTTTATGTGACGATAAATAGAATAACGATTTAAAAAATTATTCCAACGTATCCTATGGTAAAAAACCTATAATAAATCCGTTTTCAAAGATCCTGCAGACCCCGGTATAATTTCTGTTAGAAAATCACTACTTTTCAGATATTTCACAGGGAACCGCAGCATAATGACTTATAAACCCCTACGGCTTATACCAAAATATAATACCGACTTAAACGTTTATAATAAGTCCGATGTATCATGTTATATCATCAATGTGCTGACCACCAAAAAAAAAACGTTTTTATATTATAAGGGTGGGGGACATATTAAATTATATTCCAGAAAAAATAAACGGGAAAAGACTGGTTTTAATAAAAAAAAAAAAAAAATTATAAAGTTTTAGCGGAAGATTGTGGTATCGCGACGAAATCGATTATTTCTATAATATATGTAGGTACATATATATATACGAATACCATTGGAAAATAGAGCGAAACACTCGAAGCGTTTATATTGAGAGATGTCGGTAAAAAAACAATTACAACAACATAAACTAGCATCTCGCATACTAATACCGAGTCCTCGACACTCTTTTTCTACTTTATTTTTTTTTTTCGCGAACCAGCGAGCGTTCTCGCAAATGTCATATTGTAATAATGAACGCCGTGTAGTGTACGAGTACAAAATACAGACAATTAAGAAATACCATTTATTCGGTATTACATCACGTACAATAGTAAATATACATAATAATACACGCGCATAGTATAAAATATGCACTTATTTGTCCCGCTAGAGCCATAACGTTTAGGTAGAAACCAAAAGACTACAATCTTTCTTAAACTTTTTACACGATAATAATATATAATTTATTCCTTTATTGACCATTTAAATTGTTGTTGGTTTTTTTTTTGTTTTTTTAACATCAATTTTATTAACTTGAATCGTACCGCGGACAACGAAAATATACATTAAGATGATGGGGGAGGGGGGTTGTCGTATACAAATTAGCATAAGTACGTACCCAGTTCTGGAGAAAATTGTCGACGCCCTAATATAAGGACCGATTATTTATTATAAACGGTCTGGACGAAAATATTATTTCGTCCGTTAGCATTTACATTAATAAAACAAAGAGTCTGTTTGTCTGCCGGTATATAGAAAGTGAGACTTTCCATAAGCGTACAGTTCTGAAATTTTGAACACGATTGACTTTTGCCTTCTATTTTCCGGTTTGAAAACAGAAATTTTAAAATGTTAATTAGTTTTTATTTATTTCTATTAATTAATAAGTTTTTGGCCATATAATCCAAAATAGTACGCGTAAAACACAGAAATGTAACATAATAGTGTAAAACTCCGTTTTCCGTCGAGTTATATGAAATATACTAATATTGAACATTATATAGAATAGAGAAAATGTTCGAGTATAATAACTTGTAGTTCCGAGATAGATACAGAAGTTGATAAACGGAAGAAAAAAAATGGTACTCGATAACATATAATGCGCGTTAATCGAAATTCGGCAAGTATATTTACGCGCGCGTTCAATCAGTATAAAATTGTTATCTTCGAGCAACGTTTTTAAAAGCTTAGTTCGTAATAGATAATATTTTAATACTACTAATTAGAACGGACCGCGGACCATTGTTCATGCATATTTATAATACGCCGTTTGATTTTAAAAGGCGTGTAATATATATATTATATAAAGTGGTAAATAGAGGTTAAACAAATTTCAGTATTTATTTATTTTTAGTTAAAATATTTCCACAAATAAACCAAATTAAATTACTGGAAGAAATAAAGAAATATAGTAATAATTGCATTAGTGCAGGTGTTTGAAGGACACACAAATACACACACACACACATAAAACAACAAAAACATTTAGCGATTCATTGTTTGTTTATATACGCTCGTGGTAATAATGTATATTGTGGATTATAAAAAAAAGTTGTCAACAACCACACAGTCATAATTCGTCATAGTATGCTAATTCACAGTGATGTTGACGACCTTCGCGGTGATCTTCTCTGATCGTTTTATACGTTTGCTATACCTATTTTCTGGTAGCCTTACGGTGACATTTCAAAATTGACTTCAAATCGACAATACAATACGTATATTGTCATAGCAAACTACAATTTTCGTAACTACGTTTCGCTCTGCCCCGGTCTGTGAATTTCTCATAGATAAAACAAACTGATTGAGTCCCGTCAGGCAGATAAGAGACATGAAGTTTGGCGACCGTAGACCAACATGGATGTGGCGAGTTGTTCGTCTCGTCGTGCCCGTCAGAAAACATAACAAATCGAAGAAAAAATGCGCAAATCGTACTGGCTACTAGTTGGAAGACATTCCAAACTAGACCTGGCAAACACAAACGTAACGATCCTTTACGTAGCAGCTATTATCAAACCGTTTTGGACTTATTACGTACAGCCATGGGGCCGTGCCAGCACATCCAACGTTGAAGCTATTCAAAGTTGTTAAAATGTCGCCCACAGTACCGTTGTAGATGGTACGAATCTGAAGATGTCATTCATTCAGAACAAAATCGAGGAGTTAGGTAACAATCGATATTAATCGATTACTTGATCCGTAGGTTTTTGATTTTTCTGTAGAAACAACTGCCGGAAACCCAGAAGATAAATTGTATTGATTATCCACCGCGTGAAATATCGGTTTATACCATGTACTATGTTATAGAACATCAACTCATTATTTTTCATAATATGAATATTTTATGGGCCAATCAATACAATTTACTCTCTTGGTATATGGCCAGGTTTCGCGTTTTCTCTAGTCATTTGTTTTATATTATTTATACGATTGAATAGGTAAAACGGTTTTTTGTCGAATTATAATTATAATCAGCATTATGAGATCCGATAATCGAGGACACCTCGAATCCCCTCGTTTAATATCAATGGGCTATAGCAGTGGTTCTCAACCAGAGTTACACAGAACCAGTTTAGTGGTGAAACAAACCAAAAATAAGAGAATTTTTAAATTTATTTTATTACAATCGTATTAATATTGTATCCGATACGATATTAATATCCAGCTGAGGACCACGTATAGGATTATTGTATTATTATATAAATGATTATCCAATTTCCGTTCTGGAAGCCATAAAAAAATCCTTGGCAGGCCTTACAAATGTCTTTGAAACACTGTTTTCCATCCTTGAACGTAGAACTGTACGATTGGGTTCGGGACCATTTTACTTCCACGGCGCAATCAAACGACTTTGAGGTGTAACAGGAAGCTGGTGAACAACTGAACGCCCCAGGTTTAAGTTTAGAGAAGTCTCGCTTACCAGCTTTTTGGCGATTTTCCAAAATAAATACCTCCAACAATCGATGAATGCTAATTAAAGTGGTTATTCAGTTTTTCACGTCCTGGCTACGTGAGCATAGATTTCAGTGCGCTCACAAATATTAGGGGAAAAAACACACCGAACACTCACATAAAACAGCAATGAAAGACGATTAATATGAGAGACGAAACTATCATTTCTGTAATTTTGTAAAAACCATTAAGGTCAAATTCATTCTTATTTTTCGCCATTCTCATTTAATTTTTTTTTATTTGTAAACACATAAATGTTTATTCAACTCTTCGACTCGTTTATTATTTTACTGCGTATTTATTGTTCAAAAAACGAAAGTCGCCCGTGTTCTTCTTTTAAATTTTACAATTTAAAACCTAAAACGAATATATATTTATTGATACGATAGGGTGGTGAACAGGTTAAGAACCTGGGACGTTGGTAACCTTGGGATATAGGTACTATAAAAAATATCATGATAAATATTGTAAACGGCAAATCTATGGAAGGGGGTACGGTATAACTTTTTGGGAGGTCCCCGAAAGCCCATCACGATAAAATGATAAATTACGATCGGGTTGTCCACAGACAGAACGAACGCGACAACTGCTGCAGCAGAACAACACGATGACGATATTATCGAAACGTACATTCAAGTCGGGCGGTGGCGGCACCAAATTACAGAGAGAAAAAAACCTTCTCTCCGAGAGAGGTTTTTTTTGTCGAATGTCACAACAACGCACGCCGTTTACGGCAATAAATATTATACGTGTTTTTTTTTCTTTTTTTTTTTTTTTCGTATCGTTATCTGCCGTGCAGTATATATACTTATTATTATAATAATAATATATAAACGGCGGTTAAATATTTATCCCCAAAACTCTCGGGGAAACTATCGCCGGAGATAACCGATTTTAAAACCGGTAAAATAATAATAATAATATTACGACCCGACCCGCCCACGTACATTATCGTAAATACACTGTGCACACCACACGAGAGCAATAAATATTGTACGTAAAACATTTTTATAATAATATTCAGTCCGTGTCAAAAAGGTCGCGTTCGCAACTGATAATCGGTGTGTTAAATCATATTGCATACGCGTATATTATCAGTGGCGGCGCGCGAAGTGTTTTTACCTTAAAACGCCAATTTTGTAAATCCCACAAGTTTTTTTTTACCCATTTTTAAAAATTGTATACCGATTTTTATACCTGTTTTTAGACCCACGACCATCAAACACCGCTTCATGCCGCTACTGTATATTATTGACTACGAACAAATCGAACGACTATTGTCCAGTGGCGAAATGGCCACAGAAGTTCGGCCGGTGGACTACATTGAGTCGGTGATGGTTATGCAAAGCACGCGCGTGTTGGAAAGATAGATATGAAATCATTGCAGTCGAAGAACGATTCTGAACGAAGCCTGAGTTAACTTTTTTTCTCGATAAAATTGTTAAAAAAATATCGGAAAACGTATTAATTTGTTAATTAATAATTGGTTACAAGACGTTTACAACGGCTCGAGGTTTTAACGAATTTATTTATACATTCATATTTTAAATGCCTATAAAAATAAATAAATTACGGTATTCAGCTCGAATTTTTTTTTCACCATCTTATTGTATAATATATATGAGTCTTCTTACTAAACTAAAAGAATTTAATTCACACGAATTTGAATTTTTTTAGGTTATTATTAACAAAAAAAAAAGAAAAGATTGGACTAATTATTACTACAGGGCCGCTAGATTTTAGAATCTCCTCGATCGTCGATTTGTCGCAAGTCCGCCACTGCTATGTCGTTCAAATTTCAAAAGTATTTAGTAGTATTAATAATAATCAATATGTGTTACACACAGGTATCCGTAGTATCGTGTAATAGGAGACCTCCGGTAAACTGGTGACACACATCGAATATTATATCTCGTAGATGTACGATGAAAAAAAAAAAATTAATATTCTTTAAAAACATAACTCTGCCGAAATGTTAGAATTCCCTCTCGACGACCGCACGCAATATCGTGTTGCCACTGCAGTGATGGGCAACAGTGGTTAGGCTCAGGACGTGGTATTACTTACACGGGACATTGCGGTTGTTTGAATGAATTTCGAAAATCGCGTAGAAGCGACGATATTTTTGTCGGGTATATATCAAACCCTCTTCTCAGTTTCTTTATACGACATCCAAATTCAAAAAAATTGTATACATTTTTTGCAGAAGACTTAGGGAAACAAAAAGAAGACGAAAATACGATTACAAGTATTAAACACATATAATAAAATACGTTCAACATTTTTGTTTCTTTTTCACCGCCGAGTACAATTTATGTTGAACATAGTTTCACATTTTCGAGCATTTTTCAAAAAGCCATACCAGTGTTTTGAAATTTGACCGCGTCTAGAAAAAGCTAATATTTGGTGAAAGTTTCCGGTCTCCGCGATTATTTTTAACCGAATAACAAAAAAAAAAAAAAAAAAAATTAAATCGACGATAACAGAAACCGTTATTGCGTTTAAATATTCCGGTTTTTTTTTTTTCGAGAAATTTTCAAGAAAACCACACAAAGAAAATCGAAAAACGTTCATCGCCTCCCCCCCCCACGTACCGACTAGACTAAATTTGATACCAGAAATCAGCACTACCGGTGTTAACGATCGGAGCAAGATTTTTGGTGAAAAAAATTGTGAAAAAATCCATATAATAAAACACACACACACACACATCATAGTCAACACTAAATACGAGTACATACGTCTCGTTACATGCTGAGAATTTAAAACGGGCGGGGGAATAAAATATCCCCTTACCGCGAATACGCCTCCGATTGTGAGATTCAAATAATAATAATATATTTTAATATAACAACGTCGACGACATTGACCGTTCACTTTTTTTAATTTTTTTTTTTTTTTTACGTCATAATCGCAGCGACACACCGCGAAGGTGGGCGGGAACGGTTACGGTATCGTGCTATAGGTTGGGTGCCCGTGCACGCGATTTCGGCATGTTTAAAAATCCAACGCCGCCAGCTGTGAGTACGCACACACGTATAATTCATTGAACCGTTTACGGCGGGAATCGGTTAACACACACACACACACACACACACGTACACCCGAGAAATCGGTCGGCCATTTCGAATTTATCGTGTGACGGTGTGGCCCGTATAGTGTCATCATCGTTCGGTAATAATTATTATAATTAGGAAAACGAAGAAACACCGAGGGTGGAGGGGCTAAGGGGGCTCCATAGCCCCACCCACCCGTTGGCCGTGTTAAAAAAAAAAAACCAAAACAAATTATAATAATATTAATAAAAACAATTCGATTACTAATAAAATAATAATCATTGCAAGTTATACACTATACACTGCAGTAATTATATTGTGCATTTACAAAATAACCTCATGAAAAAATGCGTTATTGGTATATGAATCCCGGGTACGCCACTGGGCCCATGTTTACACGTCTTATCAGTATTTATAACCGCGAATCCGTGACACGGATGTAATTTTGATAATACATGTTATTATAAATAGTCACTGACATAAAAAGCGTATGCACGGGGGGTGACAGAAGAGCGTAGAACTTTATTCTAATGTATTTTAAAAGTAAAAATGTTATAATAAATATGTATGCTTTTTACACTACGATTTAAAGACTAATTTGCAATTATTTTAGTGTATATTTTTTTTTATTCTTTATTCATTTTAATTAGTATTATTCTTATTGAAAACTCCTAATCCCCCTCAAACCGCTAAACACGATTTTGCAAGTACGTACGTATTATACGAGTCATCGGATCTGGACGAACGCGTGACGCATATCATTTTTTCACGCTAAATTACGATAATCGTACTTTCCGAAATTCGATAAAATATTACTAATAAAGCGAACACTCGCTTATCTGTGTTTGTGACAATGAAATTATATAAATGGATTGCGTGGCCATTGTATAGCTTATCATTTTACGGTCAGTTTCAACAATTTTTACATTGAGTACCTACTAAACAAATATTATTATCGTGTATTATATCAAAGAGTAGCCCGTATAATAATAATGTAAGACGATAGAGAAAATATCGTATTTCTATATCTCTTCCTGCCAAAAAAAAAAAACTAATATAATAAACCTGCTACCCATCGATTTATTTATACAGTAGTTGCTTTGATAGATTTAAATCGGACCTGACAGCGTATAAGAACCATGATCTTGGGAGATTAATGTCCGACGACTCTTACCCGCCCGCCAATTAAAAGACGATGTCCACTTGTCGAAGCAGATTTAGTTCACATTTTACTCACTGAGCGCTGCAGGTTATATTTAATTGATATTATATATAGTTATTAAAGACTTGTGTGTTTGTGTTTATTAGTTTATTATTTGTATTATACGTGTAATTATGATGGTAATAATTGTATTTGTATTCTAGTCATTTATCGTTTTATTATTAAGACATAATCACAAATAAGTATAACCTGCCTAACCTAACCTAACTTGCCTCATAGAGCGGACAATTGATAAGGACTAGTCACCGAACCCTTATTTCATATATAAAACTGCGATAAGGTTTATAATTTCCATTGGATTTTTCGTTTGCTCACCATATCTGACGCTGTTCTTGGCCGGCAAATTCTGCTGCCAAGCCTCGGCCAGACCGATCAAGATAAAAGCATAGACGTGGACGACGACTTGCAGATTGCACCGTGTTCCGCAACTCGAACGGACCCGCTGCATCTTTACAGATATTTCGCAGTGTTATTCATCTGAAACTAAAGTACGAAAGTGATTAGTAAACAAATTTGATAAAAAAAAAGTTTATATTCACACTTCAAACACCTCATATTAAAAAGTACTATAGTACTTTAAAAAATATATTTTTTTTATCGCTCATTGGAGAATATTTTGTCTTCCGTTGTGTCGACAGAACCTTTGTTTGTAAAAAGATAAAAGATGCAACATTTCATTAAGCTTATTAAAAACGGAAAGCGAAATCCTCTCCGACACCCCAAAACGCTCGTCGAGTTGTTTTGCTTTTGGTCGCATCATATTGTTTACATCAAAACAAAGATTATAGAAAATCTGCAAAATCAGACGCGCTCGGAAAATTTCACAAAAACCAGTGGTGCCAACCGTACCCGTTTTTCGTCGTTACGCCGGCGCGCAAGCAAATCAAACAGTTTGTGAACTTTTTGAACACACCTTTATTACACTGGCGTAACGCGCAAATATAATGATATATGATAATTGTTATTATAATATATCGTACTATACAGATGCGGCGTGTTTATTACGCCCGCGAGTTTATATTATAAATATAATATATTACAGCATTGTACAATATTAAAATATTATCGCCAATAAACGTCGTATATCGGCAAGTCGAGGGTACACGTACGCGAGAATTGGATTTCAGTCTTGGCGCGCCCGAGTCGTACGCGTATATAACACGATTATTATATCTTTCGAACAGAACAAAAGGATATAATAAAAAATATTGTATAATACTTAATCCAGAACGTTCCGATGTAATGTCTGACTCTCGTGTTGCGCGCACCGTTAAAATATTAACAATTATACATTATGTTTACTCATCCCGCGACGCCTTTCTCTTCGCGCGCGGAACACACGACCCGTAAATCGTTGGCGAACGCGTTGCCAAATAAAATTACTTCCTATATTATTATACGCCATGTATTTATTGTAATAACGAACGTGTTATTTATGCGCACTGTTAAAGTACACGACATAATATACATATTCTACATATACATATTTACCTCGCAAACATCATATTTACGAAATAATTCTACGGAATATTTTCGACGAAAAATGAAATAAATCGTCAGGAAAAGACGTTCCTGTTTTTAAAAGATTCCAGCACACTTGGAATAAAATAAACGACGAACGTTTTTCTAAGGGTATTTCGGGCAAACGATTAAAAGAAATTGTTAACCCATGTTTAATAAGAATCTTAGAATTTGTAAATAACTTTTGAACATTGCACAACCTTCAAATGATTACAAAGAATTACTCGAGTTAACAATGTTTTTTTCTTGGCGATAAACCAAATAATACGACGCTTTTCCACACCCCTGATGCAATTTATTGTAATAATTATTTAATATGTAATATTCTTTAATAATTATAAAGAAATGTTTAGACTTAACAATATTTTACATTTACAAAGAACCATTGAGCAATAATTAATTACATAATTGACAAAGTAAAAATATTTATAAAATAAAACATTAACCGACTTAAAATTTTACATAATTTAATTTTTTGTTTAGGTATTATTTTCAATCATATGAAATTTAATATTAAATAATTTTATACATACATAATTTTATTGTATTTCGAACCGTTCGACTGGTATAAATAATAAAACAGAAAAATAACATGATTTGGATTTGGATATAATATTTTTAAGTTGCAGAGAAGCTAGATAGAGGAAGACCCACCCTTCCATGTGCGCGAGCTCGACCTTATCCGGTTTACCGAGCTTCCTTCAAGATCGTTTTTTGATTTCGACGATTTAGTTAAATGTTTACAATAAACCTTTTTTTATGCATAAATCATGCTATATTTTAAGTACGACGTAGAATATCTCTCTGATCAAAATATTGGAGCCCAACTTGATTTATTAAATCAAATTTTGGATTTTTACCCGATTTATTTACAAGACTTGAAAAACAATAAATTCCACTAGCAGATTCTATTTCTATTGTCGAAGAAGCAAAATAAAAATTAATTAAAATTGATGGAGAAATGGGGGAAAAAATAAAAATTAAGATTGAGTCTGTTTTATCAAGAAATAAAGGCTATCAAGCAGTTTTAACAATTTTAGAGATACTAAATGGAAAATAAGACACAGATTGTAGTTTAAAATGATGACACATATTTTAAAAACTCTCCAATAACATCAGTTGATGTTGAACGTTCATTTTCAGTTTACAATTTAATCACTTCCAATCGATGTTCATTCAAGTTCGAATTTATCAAAAAATCTTTAATTGTTCAATGCAATTTCCAAAGTAAAATAATATATAAAATAAACAGTAAAAATAGGTACTTAAAGAAAATTGTTTTTATTTTTTCAGAGTTATTAAACGAAAACTCTGAAGAAAACTGAAACTTTTAACTGTAAAAACGTATAAATACTAATTTTTATTCACACATTTATCTTATTATTATTTTTAAATTAAATTTAAAATAAAAAAAAAAATTAAATTACACATTTGAGTGCATATAATTTTTGCATGCATATTTTCAATACAATAAGTCCCGAGCCCTACTCATAATATATATAATTAGCACGCAATTAATTCGAAACGGAAATAAAATATTAATAATTTAGTTTGTTAACCTACTGTTTACAAAAAGAACAAAATGTAAATATTGTCGTAGTAATTTTTAATAATTATGTCATTACCACCCGCAGGCTTACTACTGCAGCGTATTATTTTATCGAATTCAGGCGTTTGCATTATCGATATAATATAATAATTAATAAGCGATAATTATTATATTAACTTGAATATAGTAGTATCAATTATTATTGACGAATATAACCTATAGTTGATTGATATTATATTAAGAGGCGTTGAAAATCTCGACGGTAAAAAAAAAAAAAAAAAAAAGGTTTATCGAAACGAACGTTATAATTTTAGTTATTAACTTTCCTATAAAGCCGATGGTGTAAAGACGATCATCCAAAACTTAAGAAAGATTTAACTATTATAAGAAATATATGCATTATCTCAGGCAAAATAATTTAAGAAAAGTAGAATTTATCTAGACCAAAAAAAAAAATAATTTTTTTATTAATTGTCATTGTTAAGAATATTCCTCGATTTTATAACTCAAAGTAAAACATACGAGTACAGAGTCAGGTATCTAATTTTTCTACTATTTATGGATCTGACCCACAATTATAGGTATGTCTCATCAACACTGATTATATTTATTGTAATTGGTGGGGAATTTAATAATAATAATAAAAACCGTGGTTATCTTAGGTTGAATTGTTGTATCATATAATATCTGACGTTTAATAGATCGGAAATCGCTAAAAATCGTATTGAAAAGAAGAAAAAAAAGTACATATTACTAAAACGCAAGTTATTAAAAAGTACGTGTACATACGACGACATATGTAACGCGACGACGACCGACGGAATAACACGAAAAGTGCATAATTTAAAACCGTACGACACACGCACACCCATCGTATTTAATTAGGTAATGAGGGAAAAAACCACACATACCTATATCGTATATTATAAAACAAATTTGTATAAAAATAATTACAGGGTTGTCGGTATTATAATATATCATAATGTTGTAGTATTTACCCCCCGTCCTGCACGTATATTATAATATATACGGTCCGTGTATTTTCCGTGAAAATAATAATTTTTTTCAAAAACAATATAATTAAACGAGCGCGTAAATTAAACCTGATGATTCAGTGTGCAATGAGACGGCGAAAATAAACCGATCGACCGCAAAATAATAATTATTATCGTTATAACGATAATACGAATGCTGTTTTAACCGTTCTCTGACCGTTTTTATCTCGAAACACTCGCGATACATTCGTTTAATACAACAACAAGAAATACAAAAAAATATACAGACGTATAATATGTACAGGACGATAACGGCCTTAGCGAGGGCCTCGGTCCGTCCGTCCCGGTTTCCGTTCGATTTCCCCCTCGATTGTAGATAATTTACTACTCGTACATAATAAAATATACTCGCGGACTTGTAAATTGTCCGAACAGTTTTCGTACCGTTACAAATGTATTGTTAAACGTCGTTAGAATTGCCTATACCTCCCCCTCGCCCCTGATGTCAATAAACCGGGGCGCACGACGTCCTCTTATTATAAATTGAAACTTTTAGCGATCACCGCGTTTAAATTAAATTTAAAAAAAAAAAAACTAAGAAAAGCTGCTACAATCTTCAATCTTTATCCTTTCGCCAACGTTATACAATATAAAAACACTCGTGTTAACAACAAAACCGTACGCACACACACTACACAGTATACAATTATACATCCAATTATTGTTGTTATTATTATAAGCACACTCCGTCACACGTGTATAAAAATTATATATTTTATTACTATACGACACACTCGCGGTCGGACGTATCGCGTATAATAATATTAATAATAATAATAGTAATAATTCGTAAACGTGACCGATGAGAAATATTTTATTTGGCTGGATGCCCGCCTCATCCGCCCTGCCCCCCTGACCGCGCATTACCAAAGCATCCGTGTCATAATCTCGACGCCGCGCGTGCAGCTCTCGTCAGCCGGTTCGAATCGTACAGCTAAAATACGTGATAACGTATAAAACGTAGCTGTTTCCCGTTCATAATCCGTCGTCTAAACCCCCGACGCGGTTTTTCATTGACCCGGATGGGTTGTCGGGTAACATCAGCACGGTAATTCCTAACCTAGCCAAATATTAACCGGATGTTCGCAAACCGGTTTGCGATTTTAACCGGCGAGGGAGGTTCGTGCCGGGGGAAAAAAAATATCGAGGGTCTACGAGAGTTCTACTGGGCATCGTCGGAATAGGAAATTTTAAGTTAAACCTGACTAAATTCGAAGTCAAATAATGAACATTTCCTATCAAAGCATCGGGGGAGGGGCGTCGTCCCTCCTATTAGAATTATCAATTTTGTGTATATTTATTTGATGACGTAAAAATGTTAGATTTAATTTACTCTCTTTTATAATACATTTAAAAAAAAAAAAAAAAAAAAAAAATGAAATAAATAATGAACAATTAATACACCGACGTACGCAACATGTGTTTAAATTTTAATTGTTTTACTCCGGGCAGAGTGCACGTTTGAAGTTAATGAATTTGTAAAAATTCAATACGTCTGGGGTTTGCGAAAAAAAAAAAAAACAGAAAATTCGACGAATGATCTACGAGGACGAATAAGTATGGGAGCCTGTGACATTTTATCATCCGTAGATATTATCGCGCAATTCAAACCTCAGAGATTTTAGAAGTTTTGGTAATACGTCCCCTGTACCTCGATCGAAATATAGAATGCTGCACAGCCGGCGTTGGAGGACGAATAGGAGGAGGAAAAGGTGTGAAAAAATACGAAATCGCGCAGCGTCGGTATAATAAATACACCGTAATAATAATATAATATTATTGTTGTGGCGCGTGGGCATTGTATCGCATGGCTATCGGCAGCGGACACTTTCAAATATAATTATCGTATTAATAATAATAATATAATAACTATAATATTATTTCTGTTGTCGTATTACTACCGTATTGTGTTTTTTATGACGTAATCCGCACCAATATACGACCGCCCTCGGGTGTAGAGCGCCACACCGCAGACTCGAAACAAAAATGATTTCATCAAATTAACGACAACGATATTTATGATGTTTTCACGGAGGGAATTTTCGATATTTTCATACAGGAAAAAATAAACTAGAAAAAAGTGGACGCAAATAGAGTTCAAACTCTTTGCTCGGAATCTAAAATATCTTCACCGGTGATAGAGGAGGGATGGTGATCAAAAGGGGCTCGGTCCGGTGTTATGGTTCGTTCAGAATTACTAGTAGTGTCGTGTTATCAGTCTAACCAGAATATAACCGCACGGCCAAAAGTCGAATTAGTATATTCTTAACTTTGCGGTAGTCGTAGTATCGCGTTGGTATAGATTCGTGGATCACATCTGTGTTTGTCCGACCGCATATTGCCGTAAGCCAATCGGAAAAGAGTATTGTACCTAGAGACACGGCGAGTTGTGCACCTACCTTAAGTCGATACTTATACGTCACGATGAGGAGGATATCTCCGCGCGACATATATATTATGATATAGGGTTACACGCACCCGATACCACGCGGTTTAGGACTCGGCGGGCGAGAAGCGGGAAGACAAGTATCGGGTGTCACGAAAAAAAAAAAAAAAAAAAAAAAAAAAAAAAAAGTGAAAAAAACGTCTGGGACCGATGACGGCCACGCGCCCGTTCGGTATTTTTGGAATCCTGTTTAAAAACGTCCCGGCCGCCGCGATCTCCCTCTTCGTACGTCGTTATTATTATAAAATGCACATGGCGCGCGCATTCGGCCGACCCTTGCGACAGACGGTCGTTATAAAACTATTATTATAATCGATATGCAGTTTATGTTTGTATAATATATTATATATGTCGTCGTGAAATCGGCCCCCTAGAAGGGGTGGTAGGTCTAATCGACCTACCCGGCTAAAGCGACCGGACTTCAAAATCCATTTATAGTAGCCGATATCCATATTCAGAGCGATGAACAGTCGTCCGAAAATGATAACGATCGAGCACGAAAAACGACAAATCGAGGGTTTTTTCGATGAAGTTCCGAAACGAGCTCGCGAATTGAGTCGGCCAAAGGTCTGCAGACCAAGCTGCGTACAACTTTTGTTTTATACACATTGTTGTTTAGTTGGGCATGGTTGACAGTACTATTTCGTTTTCGAATCGTTATCATATGTCGAATCCCTATCATTATCGGATATCGACCGATCGACTTTTTTTTTATAATAGTCGATGAAGAAATAACAGTGTTACACGATATAGTCGTATTTGTACCCTGCCAATCGACCTTTGCAATCATTCAGATTAGTCAATTTAGAACAGACTTATTCATATCGTAGAGCGTTTATTTTTTTTTTTTTTTTGTTGACACCACAGTGGAACTCGTGGTGGCTGCGTAACTGCTAACCAATATTAATTTCTCGGTGGCTAGCACCGCTATGGATTTGTGCACAGCAGTTCAGTTATATCAGTCAATTGGACCTACCCCTCGAGAAGATGCACTTCGTCTAATATTATTATCATCGTACACTGTCGGCGGTGGCCATGACACCTGCGCATCACACCAGCTATCATCATACCTATAGCTGTTTAGTCACGACTCGAACGTTATAAACATAGACAATACAAGTGTTCTGTTGTTGGTATTATTATCTCCGTGATAACTATACAACTTCTACAGCCATATACCATATAGTTATACTGATAAGGAATACGATCGTTTCTAAGATTCGTCGGATTCAGTAGGATTGAGCCCGGGACACTCGTAATGGAACCGGATACTGTGAGTTGTCAAGACATTGATAAGGGACCACATATTGCACTATTACCAACCGTCGTCTCTCAAAATATCATAACACCGTAGTTAAAAGATAAAAAGATAAAACAAATTACAGCAATTAGCCGGCAGTGACGAGTAATTCGGCTAATAAATAATATAAAAATAATATCCACACTCTCCGTGTGTCTCTCCACGAATAACAATGCCGGGCGTATAATTTATGTACGTTAGTACAAATGGCGTCGAGCGCGTAATTTTCGTTTTTAACTTACAAATAATGTACAGAAAGCGTGCAATTAACAAAATCGCGATTTAATTGATTTTCTCGAAAACTATTCGTGTTTCGCTAATTAAAATTTACAAAACATTACGTTCAATAGTCGACTGGTGGTGGTGCTGACTTCAATACACGCGTTCGGTTTTCCTTATTCGATAATTGTATACGGTTAAAATAACGCGGCGTCGTCGTTGTATGAACATAATGGAGTTTAAAATTTATTATATTTTTCTTTTACTTTTTTTTTTTTTTTTTTTGATAACGTGCGGAGGTTACCTATTCCCCAGAGGAATAATAATGGCGTGATCTACATTATAATAATAATAATAATAATAATATAATGGCTTATACAATATAATATCGTTATGATAATATTTCGACACAATTTCTCGCGGACGACGACTCGTTAAAATAATAGCCATTTTATCGAACGGTCTTGTACATTATATACGTTTCAAAATTCGAAACGTAATAATAATAGCGTGTAACGGTTCACAAACTATTTTTCCGTATTTTTTCACCGAGCATCCCGAGAAAATAAAACGTACTTTTTTTTTTTTCTCAAATAACTGTTGCCACGAACTATTATCGGTTTACGAGCAAAACAACAAAGGCTTCACGGTGTAAATTGTATTTTGGTATATATATATATATATATATATATAAAAAACCGTATACTCGCATAATATATTATCACCGTCAAAGGGACGCACGAGACGCAGAGGCTCGTGCTCGACGCGGTTATTATTGGAAAAGTTAACTATATAGACGCACTCTGAGCTATGTTCGAACACTTAACTCATGTTAATTAAGTTTAAGTAAATTTGGATTAACTTTACAACAGTCTGTATAACCACCATTCGATAACGCGGAGTTATCGTCTCAGAGTTAACTCTTGAACCCTAGAAAAATATCAAGGTTTTTTTTTTAATTCTACCGACGATATCTGTGACTGATAGTAATGCTTATCATATTACAATGTTAAGTTAAGCATTATATTTTATATTTCACTAAAAATTGACGACCACCGTCGTCTGTCTCTATTTCACTAGTCATCACCATGCTGACTTATTAATGTTCCTCCTTTTTTATGGATTATTAATAAATTTAATTTTTATTTTTTTAATTTGACTTATTATCAATATTGTTCTTAACATTTATGGCGCATCGAAATCGTGATGTTAACCGCCGTCGAATAGTAATTGATAATATGGCTAACCATGACTCTACTCTGAATCTTCGAATGCAGCCCGGGTTGATAAATATTTAACTGTTCTACGTAGAACAGATAAAACTAGATTATGGTTTAACGTTGAAACGTTTACCTTTTTTTTTTTTTTTTTGTATAAAGTGTTTTATTATCGATATACGATGTTCCAACCGATGAAAAGTAAACTTGTTTATGAATTCAAACATATTTTCGCTTTTAAAATCAGATCCCTGTAAATACTAGCATTTTCATGAAGATAGCCATTAAAAGGTAAATAATAATTTTCAATTTTTACAAAATTATAAAAACCTGGAAAACCTGGAGGTTTGGAGGGGCCTTAAATTATTTCATCCATATAGGACGGTACACAACAAGATGATGACAAGCTTAAATCGACAATAAATACGAAATATTTAATACAATATCCCTAATGCCTCTACGCATGCCACTTCGGTCGTTTTCACATGTATTCGCTTATTCGAACTTGAAAAAGCTTTTATGAATGTGCAACAGGTCGCACGTATAGTAGGTGCCTCTATATGATTATTAAATTTAATTGACGACTGCAGTGTGGTGTGCGCGAGACATTAAAATACCATTCGGCATATCGTATATAATAATAATAAGGTATAATATTATACAATAATGGAAGTAGGCGGGGAGGTATTTTGTCTCTCGTTTACTTCTCGCGGGTCCGACATCGTTAAAATATAATAATAATATATAAAACAGCAGCTTATTTAGCTTTACGGGTATTATTACCCGTATACCGGGTATACCTATATAATACATAACCGGCTTAACTGTTTGGTATAATAATAATCATATTTCAAAAAAAAAAAAAAAAATATATTAATACGTATTTTACGAAAACCGCGGCTATAGCTGATATAATAAATGTGGTTACACGACGAGAAAAAATATTTGACCGTGAAATTGTATTGCAGAGCGATCTGGGCGTGAGCAATAATATGTGTGGTTGTAGATAATACATACAGAATATATATGATAACAAACGAGTAATATTTTAATTGATAAATAGTAAAGCGAGTAGGTATACCGAATTTTTATAATCTATTATTTATTAATCTGTAACCCACTTGATAAAATTTATATTTTAATCAGTAGGTGTCTTTATTTATAAGTGTATTAACCATTTTTGACAGTTTTTTTTTTTACTTCAGTTCACTTTTTATGATTCTTGATATTTTTAAAAACTAAATTGTCTCACTCTCATTATTATATATACGAAATAAAAATGAGTACCAGTTCATTGTGCAAATATTAGTAAATATATTGAAATATAGGATTTCCTATTGTTACATCGATCTATAAAACAAAATGAATAACGAATTATGTTCGTAATAGATACAACCATTTCACTCGTGAATTTGTGTGAATAAAATTGTGAACCGCGGTTAACTTTTACACCGTGGTAATACATTAAACCGCATTAGTTCGTGGGAAATACACAGGGAGCATTGATGGTTTAGAGGTTTTTTATTAGAACATTCGGCGCTGCATGTTATTTATTATAATAATGTCACGTTTAAAATAATTTTCGTAGAAAATAACATTATAATATAGGTAAATTATTATCACACAAATTGCCTTGGGGGGAGAAAAAAAAGACGGAAAATGTTCCGATTTTATGCGACACTAACACTCTGTTGCGGTGTTGTCTCCGCGCATTAAATTATGTTTTAGCAATCTTCTAGCGCCTCTGTCGAATTCAATAATAATAATAACATAAAAAAGTAATAATAAAAAAAACGCTTTCCCGCGATTTATTTTTTTATATTATTATTATTTTCTCCTATTGTAAAGACCGCATTACACTGAACGCACGTTACTGCACCGGGCGATGAACACAATACGTAATGATAATCTATGCAATATAAGAATCTCGTTGCACATCGAACGAAATTGCATTACCGCTATTTTCTCCTACAATAATCGCCATTAATTCTATAACTCATTTCGACTAAAAATTCGTGTACGGGCAAATGCAATCAACAACACATGATGGTAAAATGATAATTACGAACGCGAATAGGCGAATTGGTATAAATTGAATTTCTTATCAGTGACATCATGCAACGTCAATAAAACTCGAGGAGGTTTAGTGTCTCAAGTAAAAACTTAAATCCTAGGCCGTCGAAAAACCACGTCGGGTAGGTCAATCACATTTTGAGATTATTGGTATGCACCAATAAAAATTCATCTACGACTGCACCCAGTGGTCGATCACCACTAGTTCGTGATTACGACCAATGAACTGAGATGTAGATAGGACCGGTTTGTTATAATTGTATAAATTATACAATTGCTAATAATATCGATACTTACATATATTGGATAAAAGCCGAACGAAACGAATAACAACGAATTTCTATCAAACGCAGGTCGATTTGTCAACGTGTACACTCGTCGCACTCGAGATCGCGAAAAATCCGTTTTCCCCGAGGTTTTTTTTATTTGAAATTATCCCACGCGCAAAAAGAAAATCTGACTACGTGGTAAGGATGTATGCATTTATATATAAATGTTAGGTAATAGGTATAAAATTG
The DNA here is from genome assembly GCA_956483605.1 of Tuberolachnus salignus. Lineage (NCBI taxonomy): Eukaryota > Metazoa > Arthropoda > Insecta > Hemiptera > Aphididae > Tuberolachnus > Tuberolachnus salignus. The sequence continues at coordinate 635,159 of OY101434.1, forward strand.
TTATTTCCGTCGATAACAGCGAAACGTAAAAATTGATAATAATAGGTAATTGAAAAAAAAATGGCGGTTCACGGATATAGACAATAGGTTAACCAATCGGCGGTTGACTAATATATCTTACTACATACAAGCTCTCTTAGGCACGGGTAATAAAATTTCACCGCACATGCAGTGCGATATTATTTATTAATTTATTTTTTTGGAAAATAGAACGTTACGACTGGCACGCGTTGATGTTTTACTGACTAACACGACTACAATATAATTTCCGAGGGAGCTCGCCCGACCGTAACCGATAGCGAAAATGATAACGGCGCGCACAAGACAGGAGATGAAACCGCTTTTGTTTCCGGGGAAACATCAGCGGACGATCGGCGATTAGGTAATAATATTATTATGTACAAGTATAAAAGTACCCGACAGATTGCGGTGGATCTTCTACGATAAAGAAAGCGTCTTCTCCGTGACCTTTTGCGACGAACGATTATAATATAACATACAACTACGTTAGGTTAGGTTAGGTATTACATATTTTATACGTCGTTTCCTATCGTTTAAGATTATTCTGAGCGTATAAATTGTATTATGATGCGCGTATGTGTTTCTCCTCCCCCCCCATCTTTTCTACCAGAAATCTCGCCCCAATCGAAAAACGACAAGAAACCTTTCTCGTTGCGTTTTGGATCTAGTCGGTCATATTTTGTTTTTATTGATTTTCCTTATTAATAATGACCGTGGAAAAATCTAGGAATATTTGCGCGATGACGGTTTGTGTTATTTTCAAATGTTTTTATTTTATTGTAACTATAGGTATCCATATGGACGACGTCGATGGTTATAATATTTACACACGGTTGGAAACAAAAAGTAATAAATACACACTCAAAATTCGCTAAACAAAATTATTAATTTTACGCACACAGCACACATCAAGACATTCAAGACAAACCAGACGAAATTATACTTACCCATTAGTAAATACAGCAAAAACATTTGTCATGGACAAAAAAATGCTCGAGTACACGTCCACGGCGGTGAGGAGTCCGGGACCGGCGGCGTATTGCGTGAAGCCGACCATCGGAAAAGGAGCTACAGACCCGACGATCGAGAAGAATCCCGCGTATTCGATACTTGGAAGGAAATCAAAGAACGTAAGTACTTTTTTTCCTCTTAATCCCCCTCCCCCCCCCCGGACCACGTTACGTCCTATCATATTTTATTCGACCGCGGCGGAAGAAAAAAAAATTGCTATAGTATTATTATTATTGTATTACCGACGAGAAATATGTATATATATATATTTTTTATTTGAAATAATTACATCGCTATTGTTGAGGCGCGCGATGACGTTTCGGTATAACCTCAGTACCGTGTAGCTCCGATTCGCTTCCGTGTCCCACGAAGATCTACACCCACATTTCGATATTCCTTAACATAATGTAACAAATAATCGAATTGACTTTTTATTTTCATTAACCTCGTGAAAAGGAATTATTTTCGTGAGACACACTGTATATATAATACAGTTTTTTTTCCCCCCGTTTGAACGCGCGGTAAATATTTCAACTATTGCAAACCGTACAGACGAAAGATATTTTATACGTTCGACAAAATTCCCCCCTCATCGCGGGTATAAAAAACTGGTTTACTATCATTACTATCATTTATAAAATGCGCGGCGTCGATAGTTTTGCGACGACGATACGTTTTACCGTTAGGTCAATAATAATGAATGCAGAACAAAAAAAAAACCGTTTACACGGTTAAATAGTATTATGATAATGATAATAATAAGTATTCGATTCAAAATAATAGTCTTTATTATTCTTTACTAACGGGCGTTGTCCGTGCTGATTTATATAGTTCCTCCCCCTCTTTTTTTTACTGTATAAAAGCATAAATTTTAAAATAATATTTTTGAAAAACCGAAATCAATTAAAGAAATTCAAATTCTCTCATTAACTCGTCTCCTCAATAATAACTCATAAATCTACATAAACAATTCGATTTCCGTTCTTAAAAGACCAAAAATCACATGTCAGCCGGGGTTAAAGTAGCGGGGCACGCAAGGGGACTCAATCTCCCTACCTCTGACTACGCTTAAGCCGAGAGTCCTCTTTAAAATATTTTTCAATTATTTATATTTTAAATATAATCACAAACATTTTTTTGGTTTGTCAAATTAATAAACAACCTATTCCTTAATGATTCGTTGTTCGGGACAACACTGCGTGGAACGTTCGAATTAAAATAGGGGTCACAGCAGTATCCCTTGCCATTTTGTATCACTTAAAGCCCTGCGTGTAGGCTACCCTTTGGAGGGTTGAATTTCGGAAATCCGGTTTCGAGGTCCACACGGACCCGTCAATCCGCTTCTGTATGTAAATTTTCAGACATCTGCGTGCAATAGATTCGGCTGTGGTTCGCGCTCGATTTGTTTGTCTACAGCAATCATTAAGGGAAGATTTTTATTTCTCTTTTTTTGGGCATATTAAAACGGACCGTGTAGATCCCTCTCTATTATTATCTGTTCTCTAGTCTTTTTACACTTTCGTACACTGGTCCATGTATTTTCCATTTGAAATGGAGTGCATATTAACAGTAGTTTTGGTGATAACAACTCTTTCATTGCTTAATAGCTTCTATTTTGACTGCACTCGTTCTAAGCTTGATTCGTTGAAATAATATTATTTTTTCCCATATTGATTCACTCCAATAGACACTAACTTAAGTGTTAAGAACTTACTTCCACTCATTCGAATCAGTATCCATGTCTACCTTGAGATTATTCTTTGGAGTTTCATATTTGTTTATTTTGGGATTCATTAATTGATAACCCTCACGTATTATGTGACTCGCTTTAGAGAGATAAAATAAAAAAAATTGTGAGAATGTGGATCTCGAGTTTAGACTCGATGACAAATTTAAATAGGATTTGAGAAGTCTTATCGCTTCTGCACAAGATCAATCGGTACGTCAGAAATGAAACACTTCTAAATAATCTCCGCGTTCAATCCCTTTTCGAAAATATCCACGATCGAGTATAATAATTGAATTTCCGCTTATATAAAATAATAATACAATCAACACGCGTTTAAAACATGAGAACAATGTGACCACCAGATGTTCGTATTAGTTTCGCTAATATATATAGGAAATTACGTAAAACGTTTTTTTTTTTTTTTTTTTTTCATAACAAAAGATCTTCAACGGCCTTCTGCACTGCACAACAATAAAAAAACAAAACCGAATATAGACGATCTACCGGTTTTATAGTGCAGAATAATGCAATCGAGACATTATATTATTATTTCCCGAGCCCCGCAGAATGGCTGTAGTTGTTTAGCGAATATATTTACCGAGTAGATTTGTCAGGTTGATAAAAAAAAAAAAAAAAAAAAATTAATATTACAGAAAAAAACTATATTATGGGGTTTCGTCCGGGGCGCACGCAAAGAGTTTTGGGCACAATCCATCATCCGCTATAATATTATACGACGACGATGACGACAACGACGTTTTATTTATTTATTTATTTTTTTTTTTATGTACATTGTATAATTATAAATATACCGCATTTTATAAAATACATTACATTATATATTATTATACGGCACGCGGAGATATATAATAATAATTATTGCAATATATCCGTACCGTGCAAGCAGGCGGTTTTAGAAAAAAGGTTATTGTAGAGCAGCAGTAGACACCGTCACACGTCGTCTCTATTTTGTCGGTGGTGGCGGCGGCGTTCACACGCAAACGCCTGTCGGGTATAATGATTTTTTTTTTTTAATTATCGTCATCGATCGATTAATTACAACAAATGGGGAAAAGGATAATAATATTCCTAATTCCAGACAGGCTAGAAAAAAAAAAGGGAAAAACTTCCCTCGGTTCGCGAAATTTCACTAAAACATATACAGAATATTGTAATATCAAAGTTAAAATATATAAGTATATTAGGGTTGCTAATCGGTTCTAGGTCGGGGAGGACCTAACGCTCGTACAATTTGTCCTCAATCCAAAAAGTAAAACTCTTTAAACTTTATGTACTGAATTTTAATCCTACATTAAAATACATAGAAATAGGTTATATGTATAGTTTATTTGTAAATACCTACTAGTTTATTTTTTATGCTTGGTTTCGTTACATATTTTCTTATATTATGCACCATTATATATACCTTATGCCAATACATATTCTTCCATTCGGCTGCCCGCTGTCAACTACGGTCAATAAAGTGTAAAAATAAACCATTTATTTTTAAAACTGTGGTATAAAATGGACTTGAAATTTGTCCTTTTTTTAGGTACTCGGCCGATAGCAAGGGCGCGCCCGAGGGAGTGCTTAACGGGCTATAGCCCCCGATAAAAACCCAAAGCACGAAAATTAATATTAAGATAAATTCAAGTTATAATATAATTTTTTGTTATCAAAACATTTTTGATACTTCTAAATTATATTATTTATTGTAATTTATTTTATAGACAAGCGAGTGAAAGCTCGTGTCACAAGAGTGCATTTAGGTTTCTATTTTAATAAAACTATCCCCCCACCACCCAAAAAAAAATCCTGGGTGCGCCAGGACCATCTTGTCAGACAACCTCGCCTCCATTTTTCGCCGTCTGCTGCCCGTACCCCACCAGTCTAATCGAAATTTGTCCTACATTACGCAATTGGGAAGTCGGCAACCCTATAAGGTAGGGGTCACCTCACTATCGTCGTCATCGTTATGTATTGTTGACAATTTTAATAAAATCGCCAAAAATACGCGGTAGAAAATTAAACATATCATACGAGTGATGACGTCGTCAACTCATTTCTCTTTAAAGAGGTTTTTTTTCATTTTCGGTCGACGATATTAAATTATATCGGATTTTGCGCTTTCGGATATTGCCTAAACTTAGAGGTACCCACCTGTAGGTATCGCTTAACCTAACCTCACATTACCGCTGTGACGAATACTGCACCAGTCATTAGCCCGTGTACGGTCGGTTGCACTATTATATTGTGTGCGCGCGAACATCAATGTGCCGCCGCCGTCGCAGGTGAAAGGCGGACCATAATAAAAAAATAATAATACCGACGACGATAACACACGTACAAATCGTAGGAAAAAAAAAATATATAAAATAACGTTTAGGAACGAGTGAGAAATGATATAACACCGCGGCGGCGCATATTATAATATATTATATACGTAACGGGCGAGTATATATTAATAATCAAATGTCGAGACGCAGATAAGTAAAATTTATCTAGATAATAAGAAAATTGCTTCAAAATTGTCTAGATACAGATAAAGATAATATATATACATAAATTCTATTACATATTTGGCTCAGATGAATCGATAGATAAGTAGAATTTATCTAAATAAAAATAAATAATTTTTTTTTTTTTAATTTTCTATTTTTGTCATTGTTGAGAACATTATAGCAAGTGCATAAAAAAATAATTCTGTAAGTCACTAAATATTATAGCTAGTAACTCGGTAAGGTGACATTTTGATTCCGCGGATCAAATTATACCCGGGAACACGTTTTGGGAGGGAGAAAATTTTGATCCGGATAGAAAATTAAATTTTTTTTCAAAATTCATCAAAATGTCCCCAATATTAAAACCAGATTAAAATGACCAGTTACCAGTAATTTAGTTAAACGTAAAAAATACGAATACAGTTAGTTGGGTATTTAATATTGTATACTATACTTAGTGACCCATAGTAAAAAAAAAAAACATTTTAAAACATTTTTATTTTTTTTATTTTCAATTATTTTATCTAATTTGTATCTAGATATACTTACTAAAAAAGATAATTATTATTTATCTCAGATAAACTTCAGATCAACATTTTCATGTAGATAAATTAAATAAATTTTTATTTAAATTTAAATAATATTTTTTTCTAGTTAAGTCTCAACATGGTATATAATATTAATTTGGGCGTATATTATATTATTAGGGCTAGGGACGTAATGCCCTAGAAATTCATAATAATGTACTCGATTTTTAAACGAGCGGACTATCGCGTGTCTAATTCTAGATAAGTGGGTTAGGTTAGGGCGCACCCCCTAACATGAAATTTATTAAAAAAAGAAAGTTACCTATTTGTGTTTAACTGATTATTTCGTTTTCATACATATTTTTAACGCATATGAAATATTAACTTTTTTCACGGGGGGTTTTTTTTTGTTGTGTCTGTTTAAACACAGTTTCCAAAAAATATTATACTCGTGTGTTGGTAATCTACCGCCATCGCTGCGGGGATCTCGACGCCCAGCCAAATATTTGTAAGTTTTTATATTATTTCTATATTTATTTAATTTATATTAATAATATAATATAAATTTATATCTATTTGCGTATAATATTATTCATGTGTCCTGGGCCGAAACCTATGTCGAGAAAAAAAATTAGGTATATGCATTAATAATAAAAAGAATGTAAAACAAAAAAAAAAAACGACAATTTAAATTACGATACGAAATCTGACAAAACGCCACTTATTCGTGTCCGCCGTGAACGCATACAGTGACAAAATGTGTTGTTTTTTTTTCCAGCGACTAATTTATTGTTTTTTTTTTTTTTTTTAAGTTGTTGTTTTCTTACGTTCAAACCGCGTTTCGATGTTGTGTAATAATTATTATTTTTATTATTTTTCACTCCGATAAACACACCGACTCCGGTTCTGTATAATATTTTACATGCGACAATCGTACGCATTACGGTCGTACAACGAATCCAAACATAATAATATACAAAAAAAAAAAAGCAAAAAGCTACGCGTTTAGAAAATAAATCGTCCAATAGACAAATTATTATTATTTAAGTGAATAGACAAAAACAAACCCCACATTATTATTATTATAGTGAGATAATGAAGCGTAAGGGAAAAAAAATAACGGAAAAATGAATATACGATCATATTAACATATTATTAAAAATAATACGGTGTTCCATAAAATAAATTCACACTGAGTATTTTCGAACTAAAAAGTCTCTCCATTATAATAATTAATTGATATTTTGATTTTATCGTAAATATGTTCAAACTGAATTATAACATACAATGTGTGTCAAATTTTAAGAAAATACCGAATGATATTAAAATTGATTAATATATATTCAATAGAATCCTTGACTACACGTCCAATCTATTTTATTAAATTTGATTTATATATTACAAAAAATACACAAGAATCGTCAATAAAGTTTGATTTTATGCGCGTGTAATTCGAACGAAAGTTATTTTTCAAAATAGGTACAACATACAATGGGAGAATTATAATATATCGGATGGGGAGGAACAAATTGTCAAAAACATATCTAACCTAACCTTAAAACCAGCTGTAATTTCATAAACCGTTTTCAGATCTGTTCCTTAGGTCCGGGCCCAGCGCACATGACATTTGGGGTGTTCCGGGACGGCAAATACCGAACGCCGGGCGGAGTGCTGGGCCAGAGGTTCTCGAGGGGTTGCGGGTCGGCCGAGACTCCTGGCCCGGCCGATTATTGTATAAAACCGACGAAGGCGACGGGCGGTCACCTCATGCGCCCGGACCAGAAACCAAATTCGGACCGGAATTCCGGGCCGGCGCCGAACCAGTACTCGTTGCCGGACACGCTCGAACAACGAGCCGCGCTTCTGCTCGGGCGGTTCAAAGCGCGCAAGGAATGCCCGACGCCTGGGCCGTACGACCTGCCACCCATGGACCTGTACTTGAACGGTCGGTTCCAAGCCGGTAGAACGATGGGCCGGCGGTACGACAAACACGCCGGTTGCCCGACGCCAGGCCCGGCCGACTACGACCCGAAAGTACGGATGTGCTGCAACAGCCGCGGGAGATCGTTCGGCAAACGGACCGCTAAGCCGTCCGTGTTTGCCGTCCCGTCGGACAACAAATTTGACGAAGACTGCTGCTAAACAGTGTCGAATGTATTAGCCTTACACTAACTTAGTGGATGTAAACATTTTAAAATTATAAGTTTTCTTCTTTTATTTGAGTGTTTTGAGAAATTCGGAGAAGCGAAAAATGTGGGTTTTTTTAATACGTAACGTCCCCAATGTCGTCCACGATTGTGACTGATTTCAAAGATCGCTGCCGCCCCTGCCGGTTCGACGTGCGCGCGAGATAATCACTCGAAATAAAATTACTTAAACTATATAATCGAGCCGCAGCTCGTTTGTATTTCATTGGATCAGATTACAATAATAATACGATATTTTATCAAATCAGTCGTATGGCGCGTGATCAAGATATTCGAAATTCGATTAATTTCAACATTTCGAGATTGAGAGAAAATAATCGATTATTTTCAAAACAATAGTCGAAATATCGTCTCGGATCGGTTGTAGAATCCCAATATATTATTTATAATACGACTCCGAGGACTAATTAATTTATATTGGTCCGGACGTTTCTCCTTTTACTTGTCTCTAACGGCCTCCCGCCGATTTTCGGTGTCGAAACACAGTGTCGAACGTTTTACCCTTACTCCGTATATAACCCAAAATAAAAACAAAATAGGTAAAAAAACCTAACCCTTTTTTTTTTTTTTGTTATATATTTTGACGTTATATTTGTAACATAAAATAAATATTCGCTTAACGCGCATCCTATTCCATAATACCTACTCTGCAATATCAACACGAAACAGACACGTCGGTAGTTTTTTTTCATTATTATTAAATAGGAAGAGGTATATAGTTTCATAATTTTTTTTTTTTTTTTATACAATAAATTAATTCGCTTAAATCGCAACTAAAAAAAAAAAAAGGTAGGTACGAGTTGTTGTTTTTTTATTATTATTATTAGTATACATATATTATATTTATACCTACGAGCGATACACGTACACGAGCGGTAATTTTTATTCGAAATCGCAAGAAAGTGGAACGCGCGTTGCCATATATACTCGTGTATATTATGCATCTGATATAATATTATAAAATCGTTGATTTCCATCACGTTGAATACGTGCCAATGCGACGACGACGAGGCGAACAGAAATTTCCATTTCGTTTCGTATTGTACGGTCCGAAACTGAAAATTAATAAACCTCGAGCTACTGCATCAAGAGTCGTATAACCATTCGAACGCTACTGTGGAATACTTTTTGTCCTATCGCTTATATTTATATGTATTATTAAAAAAAACTATACAAAGCGATATTATTTTTAAAAAAACATGTATATTTTTGCCGAACAGATTTGGTTAAGAAATCGATTTGGAGAACACGAACGAAATATACTACGACATCCGGTGCAGTTGCCCGCAGGGTTGCCACCTTTACGAAATAAATTGAATCGCTTATTGCCACCACAGCGTATACACATGCAAAACATAGTAACATACGAATAAAGTACAATAATTACAAAAAAATAAAGGTTGGTAACCAAACACGGTTTTTTTCCCATAAACCGATGACAAAGAAAAATGAAAAAATATTAAAAATAAAAATCGTGTGAAATAGAACTCGAAAATCGGGTAAAATATTACGACTATAATTATATATTATTCTATCGTTTGGACAAAATAATAATATATTATCATAATTAATAGACTCGTTATCGTACACGTGTCGAGGGAAGTGGAGGTTATATTATTATAATACGAACGCCAGATTCGGTTTTCTTATGACGATGGCGGTGTGGTTATTGTATATTTACGTATAACTAGCAGGAAACCTCAGACTATAAATCAATCGACGTGAATATATACGTATTTATATAAAATATTGTTGTTTTATGTATACACGGGCGACTGGTGGAGAGGATAGCCGAAAATCGGCGGGAGGCCCTTAGAGACAAGTAAAAGGAGAAACTTCCGGACCAATGTAAATTATTTAGCCCTCGGAGTAGTATTATAAATAATATATTGGGATTCTACAACCGATCCGAGACGATATTTCGACTGTTGTTTTGAAAATAACTCGGAACTCATTTCAATATTCATTCGAATCATCGAATCATTAGTCTCCACCACGTTTTAAGATATCACCACAGATTTCGGTGTTACGCACGGACTATACAAATAAACTGCCTATATCAACATCTTAAATGCGGCCCGTTTCGAATCCCTTTAAATTGACCGCCGAACAAGTTTCACGATAACATTGATAACACTGATAAATCTGAAATGTAGAAATCTGGACGTACATATAATATCCGTACCAAACATCTCTGTTTCATGCCCCTTAAACAGATACGGGTGCGTCCAGAACTTTTAGAACTTTAAAATCTAGCAAGCCAGAGCATAGAGAACAATGATAAAAAAGTTCATTGAAAATAACAATTTATAATTAGCGTTTATTTTGTATAATTTGTACAGCTTGTTTATTATGACTTTACAGAGCATAGAAATCAAAGAAGAAAAAAAAAGTCATTAAATAAATAATCATTATAAAACAAATTTGTTTGAAGATGCTCGAGTTCAACATTTTCAAATTGTCTTTCGAATTCTTTCGAATTAATTCGTCCAAGTGGGTAGGTAATGCAACGTTCAAAATTAAACTCATCGTCCAAATCTTTTTTTATGACTTCGCAACACGGAAAACGCATTGATTTCTTAAAATTGTAAAAATTCGCAATATTGATGGAAGTAATTTGAAAATGTATCACGGGCCAGATAACAAATGTACGCGGACCGCAAGTTGCCCATTCCCGGCGTATACCGTACGCGGGTCCATAACACCGATTCGAATTTAATTCAATTGGGTCAGTGGATCGAATGAATCGGCGAACGGAACAATTGCAGTCGATTCGAATGATTCGAACGCATCCGAGTGAGTCGTTTGTCGTCGCATCCCTACGGAGTCGTCCCCGGTAGTCACGGTTTTACCGTCGTCGAGAAAAAGTTCTCGGCGATATTCTCATCGACGACGACGAGTATAATAATATTATTATTATTATTATTATAATCACGAGCGGCCCTCTCTCGGCCGTGGTCGTAGTCGTAGTCGTAGTCGTAGTCGTCGTCGTCGTCGTCGTCGTCGTCGTCGTCGTCGTCGTCGTCGTCGTAACACCGCGTTTATGTATAATACACGAGTATACACGACCCGCATTATTGAGAAACGCACCGAAAAGCGTGCGTGCGCGCGTAATAGGCTCGGCGGCAGCAACAGTCGGTATTATTATATTATATTGTACATAGATATAGGTAGGCAGATATAGGCGGGTGCGACCAACTCTACACCGCACGGTATATACCAATACCGCGGTAATAACCGCGCGCGCAGACGGCGCCGTTTGGCCTCGGGAACTACGGTACAATAAAAAGCGCTGCCCGTCGCGTCGCGTCGTTCCGAGATGGGCGTGCGCGCGTGTGCGTTTGTGCCGCAGGTGTGTGCGCGCCTCGCCAGGATTATATAATAATATTATTATTATTATTATTATTATTATTATTATCGTAAATACGATACACGGGTACGTTACGGAGGAAGGGAACCTGCCCCTACGATATATACTCGCACATTCTCGCTCGCAGTAATAACACTCGCGTATTATTACATTATACCGATTTACACTGTACATAGGTGTAATGTTCATCGGGAATAATAATAATAATAATAATAATGTGCGTGCGTACGATATTATAAACGCGACTCGCGGGGAAAATCGTGAGCGCGAGAGTTCAACGCACTAAAAACTACACTCTTGTATGGCAAAATAGAAAATAGAAAAAACATATTATAACAGCGGTTCCCGGACGAGACTTTATGGGGGATTTCAGAAACGCCGTAAAAAAACCGAATATCCCGAAAATTTAGAAACAAAAACCCTACGTGTGTTATATTATCGCCGTGTGATTCGACTTTCTAATTGTCCCGTGAAAAGCGGAATAATTTTCCTTCAGCTGCCGATAACTACTCGAATCCACTATGAATCTCAACGGTCCGAACTCGACGTGGCAAAAATAAACGCGCGCGTAGAACTTACATAATAACGTTGCCCTCGGGTTACAATACATTACTGTGCTAAAACCATCGTTTTTCACCTATGTATTTATATTATTTCCCATTTTCTATTATTCGTGGGGTGGTGTGAGAATTTTTTCTTATTTTTCATAGGGAGACGTGCGTAAAAAACACGGTTTGGAAACCGCTGATATATAACATAATAATACCGTTTTATACCGGACGACGACTACGACGATACGTTGAATAATATAATAAAAAGTACAGTATTATTATTACGATCAATGTTCACCGAAGCGGAAAAAAATTTTTAAAAAAAATTACGAAAAAAAAGAAAAAACAGTAATAATAATAATAATAATAATAATATATGTCCGGCGATATATATTTTGACATTTTGAATTTATCGTGCCGTGATGTACTCTTACAAACCTATACGAGCGAAACGAAAGCCGACGAAAACGTGACGTGGGTATTTTTTTTTTTTCCTTCCTAAACATATCGGACTAGGCGTACACTATGATGACGTACGCACGTACGATATGAGAACTGCAGCTGGCGCGCGTGCGAGGCCGTGGAAATTTTCCTCCCCCGGTCCTGCATACGGCTATAGAGAATTTTACCCGTACGAGTATACAATAATAATAATACAATAAAACGGTAATGCAAATGTCCGAAGAATTAAAAAAAAATAATAAAACTAAGACTAGGATAATTACTCGTAAAGGATGGTGTGGCCAGTAGAATTATCGAAATTTCACCGCACATTGAGAAAAACTTTTTTATATCTATGCCGTAGCGTGTCTTTTTTGATAGCACTAACCAATATTTTAGGTTTATTATCTAGGATTATTTTTAACTGAATTACAACAAAATCGATAATAATAGAAACCGTAGATATTCCCGTTTTCGATGTTTTTTCCACATTTTTAGGAAAGCTAAAAACAATATGAACAAATAACCCCCTCAAAGCACTGAATAGACAAACTTTGCTACCAATTTCGGCTCTGAAGTTGATGATCGGAGCAATATTTCTGGTAGAAATGTTGTTCAAAGACATAAAAAGAAAAAATACACGTCATAGTAAAATTACTATAATTACGCTCAGCATTTAATAAAAAAAAAATGTTACTCGCGTTAACAACGAGGGAATATTAATTTATGTTACGAGTATATATAGTAGAAAAAAAACGCAGTAGTCATATCCATCACTGCAATAACCGATTAAGTATCTGCTCGATAAAATAAATAGTGATATTAATGGTGATTTTTATAGATTATTCTTTTTTTATTTTTGTATAATACTGCAATAAATGTAAGTACAATAATTATTATGTGGCTTTGTACACAGAAAATGTCACGACCGTATTACATATTATATTATGCATGATTTATTACAGAACAAGGGGGTATCTATTCCTATAAAGAATTCAAAACACAATCCGAATATAATAAAACTATAATAGACGTAACCTACAAAGATATAATTGAATAAAAAATTATAATATCTTTTAAACGAACTAACAAAAGTTTACCAAACTATATTTTAGTCACAATAATTTTGGGCGGGTACATTTTTCATTTCAATATATAGTGTGTTTCGCTCGAATGACGGTTACACGAATTATTTAAGCTGGATGGACTGGGATTGATTTTTTTTTAACCACTGGATTCGAATAATTTTATTTTTTTCAAGCAATATCGACAATGCAATTCTTTCTCTATCTCAAGAATTGCTTAAGATACAGCCATCTAAAATTAAAAAATGTGGTTTTTGGTGTATTATATATGTGTAATTTTTTCCCCATAAAACAGTAGTCGAAATTCACTTAAAAAAACCACGGCAAAATTCAAGGAAAATTCGTATTTGTCAAAGTTACTTGTATAAAAAAAAAAAGTTAGACTATTTGACTCTAGTACTAAAAATAGGCATTTTCGTTTAAAAAATGTAAGGTTTATATCTCAAGGGTTGAAAATCGGGCAACAGTTTGTATTTTGATACCCCCGATCTTGCTTAAAAAAAAACCCCATTTCAATCCGGCTAAAATATTTCGTGTTACTTTTATCATCTAAGTAAAGCATACACGGCACACTATTAGACAGACTAGTTTTAAACTGTATTCACTGTATTATAATACAATATTAATTATATACCTATATTATATTTTAACCTATAATTACAATTTCAATAAATAAAAAATAAACAAAATTAAAAACCATATACTTATAATATAAGGAAAACGATCGATGACACATCCAAATATAACGATGTCGACACGAGCTCGAATGGTTATTGAAGGTAATTATACGATAAAAAAATAAAATCATTAAGTATATAGGAAATGACGTTTTCAGCAACAAGTGCCTGCTGAAGAAAAGAGCGATTATAAAAAAAAAAAACTAACGTCGTCCATATAATAATACAAATAACACCTAATTATATACGGCGATACAAAAACATATACATATATATTTTTATCGAGTGTTTATCACATATACGTGTCTTTGGAGATCGGGACGTTTTTTTTTTTTTTTTTTGAATAACCAAAATTGTTAATTAAATTTAATAACCCCGCACAGTACATGGACGCGCGTGCTCCGCACACGTTGACAGGTTAATAACGCACGGGGCGTAGGTGCGAGAAACGAGTAGTTTTTTTTTATCTATTCCTAAATCGATTTTCTAGGCGTGTATGCGTATTTATTTTTTTTATATTTTTTACTCGTATATTTATAGAGTTCGACCAAAACAACGTACATTCGGTCGACGAATTTGTATTATTCAAGTACGGGTAATAGTAATAAAACGGTCACCGCGCTTACGTGAACACACGTGGCCCGTAAGATGCGGAGTGTATTACAAGCGCCCGGAAAATTCGTTCGAGTGTTTTGTAGACAGACTTTTTAAGTATTCCAACGTTCACTTTATTTTTATTTTTAATACTTTTATACGAAAATTACTCAATGTTGTTACATATTTTAATTATTTTTCAAAAGTATTCCTATTTCAAACCGAACACATTCATACAGATTTCTCAAATCGTTTCTCTCACTTAAAATTTAAGCGATGCGCTTCACATGGTCACTTATAAAATTATATTATTACGATGGATTCAACATTTTTATCCTAAGATCTAAGAAAAATGATTTAGTTATTAAATAAATATTGAATTAAATTTTGATTAATCGTCCTTATTGCATTTTATAAGTTATTAATTATAATTGTATAGGAATTATGATGGGTTTCAATTAGAACACAGTAGCACTTTGTAGACTCGATTAAAACAAATTAAACGAGTTATAAAGTTAACTCGGAAATTCGTTGATTAGTTTATTAGATTTTCATCAAATAACATAAAAATCTACTTAAACAAATTGTAACCAGTGATCGTTTTTCGATAATTTAAGCTATCTACGCGGTATCGTATAAATGTACTCGTTATAGATACAATATCGGTTCAACAGTTTAATACGATATATAAGAGAAAATGTGTATTTATAAATACTTTTCAAAAGTATCATGTAACGTGTAGTCAAATGTTTATTTACCGAAGTACTCGAAAAAGTATTCTTTAATAAATACATATGTAAAAAATGTTCCGTACTTTTAAAAGTCTGTTGTTTTACTGCGTTATAAACGCACGAGCGTAATACCAAAACAGTCATGACCATGCTCTTATTTATTTACACGAGATAAACACCGCGAACACAATTTATGGAAGATTTACGTAAAAAAAAAAAGTAAAAAACGAGACAATCGCTAAAACGATTATTCTAGATTGGTAATAAAAAAAAAAAAAATTATATAGTAGCCGCTGATGTCGGTAGCTCTCTAATTTATATAAATATATATATATAATTTATGTACTGCAGGCGTAATGGTATTCGAACATCGCGGTATACACGAGTCAAAGGTTTAGAAAATTGCGTTCGATTTCGTCATCGAAGTGCGATTATACGATTAAAAAAAAAAAAAATGATATTAAATTTTTACTATAATTATACTATATACATATATAGTATAATATATACGTTATAATAATATTATTACGTATAGCGAAGAAGAGGATAATATCATTATTCAGAAACACATTCAGTATAGGTACCCTGTCACTATTATATTCGAAATGCAATTTTTTTTTTTATTATAATATTTTCCCGATGTAATCGTTTTTGATTCTATTATATCTGCACGAATCCAATTTTAAACCGAACGCCGCGCCGCGTCCATTTCTTCTCTCCACTCGGTCTTCGCCGTGTTTAATATATTTATAATACGTTGCATCACCAGCTATTTTTTTTTTAAATTTTTTTTTTTATTTTTTGTCTACTCTGAGGTTATCTGCGTCTAAACGTGTACACTCGTCGGTTATACGTATATAAGTATATAGTGTATACAATCAGAGCCAGCGCTAAAAAAAATCGATAAAGGGGTGTGATTGAAAAATATGTCACCCCCCCCCCTCAAAAAAAAAAAAAAAAAAAAAATATTTTTACAAAATAATATTATTTTGGCCCTTTGTTAAACGATAATAAATTATACATATACGTTTCTACGGTAATAAAATACCAACAAAAAAAAAAAAAAACAACGAAATTATTGGTTTTTTCCAAATTGATATAGTATTAAAAGTTAGCGGGACAGGGACCACATCCCCCAGGTGCACAATAACGTGTCGTTCTTGAGTGTTATTTGTGATACATTTTGTGATCCAATCCCGTCCCGTGCCGATAGCAGCTTGAAAAAAGTGCACAGAGGGTAGTTTTATAATTATTCCAGTTTAATTTTAAAAAATATAGTAATTAGCATAATAATGTATTAAACATTTATTGTACAACGTAAAATTGTCTATAAAAATGTTCTTACAGTATATTACGTATATCTATTATTTTCCATAAAGAAAAAAAACGAAATGTTTGTTGACGGTAATTGGAATATATTATACGACTGGTAGTAGGAAATACAATACAACTTCTTAGATAACATTTACATAAAACTTAATTTTCTACGAAATAGTTAAATAAGGTTACCGTTTGCGTAGAACCAACCAACCGTAGTTTATCATTGAAATGGGATTTATAGAAAATTAAGTTTATAAATATTAAAGGTGTGGTATTCAGTTGTTAAGTTTATAATTATAATTATTATAATAAGGACCCCCTAATATGTATATATATATATATATATATATATATATATATATATATATATATATATATATATTAATGTTTTTATCTTTAGAAAATAGAATATTTTTTTTTCGGACGCGCTAACGATTTTCAAAACCTTGATTGGAAAAATTTGGCACTTAAATCGAAAAAGGTTCGCCACCCCTGTCCCTGTAAACTTTACGTACAGAACGCTTTCTTTAGGAGGAAGGATTGCCCTGTCAGGTAGAATTCCCGCCGTAGGTTGCGATACCCCCCCCCCACCCAAAAAAAAAAAACTACAACAGGAGGTTACGGGAAAAGACCGTTAATCGGACGATTGGGACCGAGGGACAAGTGGTTAAGTGTTTAGTAAAAAATCGCCTGTCGCGCATCGCACACGTATGTAACGAAAAAATAAAAAATTGTACGTCGCGTCGTCGTCGTCGTTTATATGTATATATTATTTTATATTATTATTATTATTCGTATTCTATACACGCGCGCGTATAAATAACAGTATAAGTACGCGTGTAAGTTGTACAACCGGATTGGCGAAAAAAAAATAAAAAAAAAAATTCGGAACGATTTGCCGAGGTATATATGTAGTATGTACGTATATACAAAATTATTATATTAGCGCGAGCCGCTCGCGAGGAACGATTATTATTATTAATGTAAATTCAACACACGTGTGTATGCACAACGGTCGTGTGTGTAATTATATTATTGCGATGTAGTAATATAATAATAATGTATACTCGTTACAGTGTCGCGCACACACGCATATTACGCACAACCTGTTTTTTTTTTTTTTTTTTTTTTTTTTTTTTAATACCGTTTATGGCTTTCGCGATACTTACACAATATACCTATATACATATATATTTTATTTTTTTATTTTTCTAGTAATAAACGTAGGAAATTATTATCGAATATATTGCGTTATACTCGCAGTAGGTATCCTAAATCGAATACCCGAGAAGACTTTATTATTATTATACTATAAACGAGAGAATTCTCACGCGACGACGACGCAAACCACTGCCGCAACAACAGGTGTGTATAGGTATGATGTTGAAAAAAAAAAAAACAGAAAAAACCAAACCCGAGGGGTGTGGGAAACCCTGTGAAAACTCTATAGGTATAAATCTTTCGTGGCCGGAGATCAGCACGTTTGCTCCGCGTATGTTCGGAAACGGTCCGCGCTAGTACGTGACGAAACCCGTTGCCGCGGGATTGCCACAGTCGAGTCGTTGGTTTTATGCACAAAGAATGTAAAACAGAATAAGAAATTGTTTCCGATATATACATGTAAACTTACATACGAAAAGAACACCGCGTGGTGTGTTCGTAATAATCCCGCGCCGCGATGTGTCGTTTCCAAATTATTAACATATTCACGGGATCCCAGATTATTCAGGTATTTTCACGAATAACGCGCGTTTATAATTTTTTTCTTTTTTGTGAACTCCTAAATATTCAACGACACGGCCGACCACCGTGTATCAATACAATTTTCGACATTCTTATATTGATATTATATCGTTTTCCTACAGTATACCGTATAGCTGCCATCGCTCGGGTTAATTTCGATTATCCAGAAATGAATAAAAAATAAACATTATACTTGAATGAATCTGAAGAATCTGATATATAGATAAGTCCCTGTGTGCGTGTTCGCAAATTCATTGGTATTAAATTAAATAGGTTTTATAATAACGACTGTTATTTTGTCATCCGAATCACCGAGGAAATCAACAAAAATAATTCGATTTTCGTATACCAATAATACTAATAACCCGGTTTTTCTTTGGGGTGGAACGATATGGGGGATTAGCCTATAACCGTATATTATACTATTATATATTATACTCTACGGATCTTGCTGAATCGATTGACTCGAATTTTATGAAAATCGGAATTTATCCCGGACACATTGGAGGAGACATTCTTTAAAAAATATAAGTAAAAATCCCATCGAGGGAAAATAATATTATAATATATAAGCACTTCGGAGAGAAAGTGTAAAAACGACGATCTAGATGATAGATACCGAGGAAGAACCAATGTATAGTATTATACGCTTCAAACGTAATAATAATATTTCTTGGCGATTGCAAAGAAAAAAAAAATTGTACTTAAACGATAAAACACGCGCACGTTAACGTATATTACATGACATATACGGTCAATAATATAATATATTATAATATTGTTAAAAAATATACATGTTTTATAATCGTATACGGATTTTACGCAATCATAAAACGATTATAATTCCTATATTTTATCCGCGGTATATATTTTTACACCGTACGTTATTATTACGTAACTACGACGAGTTTTGATTATTACCAATAGGTGTAGATGTACTCGTCGTCTATGCAAATATATTTGGTGATAACTATACCTTACAAAACAATGTTTTAATCATATTCAAATGTTTAATTTAAAAAAAAAAAAAAAAAAAAAAACAATTATTATTATTATTTAGTAAGTACAACGCGCTACTATATTATAATGAAACGTTTGTTTATGGACAAAATTACGAACAAATTTCAGTTTTATAGCTTAAATATATAATAAGCTATTGTCCTGGTGGAATCGGCCTTCTCTACAACCTTTGCTTAACAAACAAAATCGGACGAAATCCGATAAGCGAAAAGAAGTATCCGGGAAGAAGAAAAAAAAAACACTTTTCACATTTTCCCTTGCGATATTGTCATAGATAACGTACCACTATATTATGTATGATATTAAATCGTTATAAACCGTTGATTTTCACGGAAGAAATAAGAAATATTTTTTTTCTTCATTGCAAATACTCCGGTTTGCTTATCAAATGCCGCCTTACTAATTTTTATCCGAGACGCAGTCCACTATAATCAACAGGTTCAACTATATTATATTATAAAATACAAAATTGGATTTATTATACAAAACACAGAGAAAACCATTGAGTCAAATTGACTTTTCGAAAATTGAATAATATTAAACATACATAATATGTTTGACACGAATAATCGAACAGTTTATATTCATATATTTTCCGTGTTTTAAATAAATGAGACCAAAATAGTAAATTTATTAAAAAAGAATTAACATAGAACGACGAGGAAAATATACAAAATTATGCTCAGGACAAACAATTCGAAATTGTAGTGTACATCATCGCAATAATGGTTTTTTTTTTTTTTTTTTTTATAAATATTTCATACTACCGTTTTTTCTATACGTAGAGGAAATCACGTCTCTACACCGACGTAACATAAATACAACTAGACTGCGGTACGGTCACGATTTACTGTTAACTAGCGTGTATACGTAATTTTTTTATAAATACCATTATTATTATTATGTTAATTAATTATCCGTTTATACGTTTCTTGAATAAGTTTCCAATGTATAATTAAAATATTCTCGGATGTGTATACAAGAAGTTTTTCTAGTTTTAAATTTACATTATAAAAAATATACGACTACAACCGATAAAAAAAAAATACCGAATTACCATAAAACTGTTTTTAAATATTATAAAACTATAAGATAGAAACAAGAAGAAGAAAAAACCCGTAAATAATAAACACGACGACGGATTATTGCAACGGTAATAGGCTGGTAGGTGCGTTTTATTTAATATAATTTTTTTTGTTTTCGTGATAATTAACTAATCAAACAAAAACCTAACTTAACCTCAATATAATAATATTATTAAGTTGATCTCGTTACATATTAACATTGAACTTATTTTCAGTCCATCTTCAAAATAAGTCATTCGACTATCAGACTTATATATTCAATATCAATATTATAATAATGGTCTAAAAACGTATTAGTCATGGCATATATATATTATAATACTCGGTAATATCAATAATAATAATAGTGTATTATTATTATAATATACATGATAATAATATTGAGTTGGTATAATATTATTAAGTAATTTGTTTAACTAGATATAAAACAAATTAAATTTATAGATTTTTAACGATTTTTTTTTTTTTTTTATTATTATTTATTTTTAATTTAATTTATTCGTAGTAACAAAAAAAAAAATAAAAAAAAAAATCATCGAATATAATATTCGAATTCAGACGACAATCGTACCTGTACTACCCATATAGTTATCGACAAAACGTAAAGAAACGATTTTAAAATTGTTTTCAAACAATAACTGCAGTTCTATATATACAATCAATATCAATTATTTCGGTATAATAAGTAGGTAATTATTATGTTATTGCAAATCGTCGTGTTATAAAAAATTGGGGGAAAAAAACGACGCGCTATTGAATGAAGAGACCTTTTTTTTTTCTTTTTTTTCGGACAAATTTAATATTTAGAGAAAACGCAGTCATCTCGTCGTTTCGGGAAATTATTGTACAATCATAATAATCAGACCAACGGAAGTCGAATTCTGTACGAATTCATAATACGTTTAACCGAGATCAGGTAACAACAACTACAACAACAACAACGACAACGACGACAACAACAATATCGGAGCAGCGGGTTGTCGAATTGCTTTTTGTTTTATTTTTTTTGTTTTTCTTCCGGCGTCTGTTCCGACTACTTATAATATAAAAAAAAATATAAATGACGGTCGATATAAAAACAGTGCGAAAAAAAATACGTCGCGTTATATTATTATAATGTATAATGTGTATAGCACCCGATCACGATGAGTTTGACTTTTTTTTTTTTCCCCCACTTACCTAATATTATAATCGTTCTATATAAGATCACCGGTTACGCGCAAAACAGCAGACAAAACTATAACGGGTTATCGTCGTCGACCATTTTTTTTTTTTTTTACGTTTAATTTCAACAGTCGTCGTGTAGTCATTGTTCGGCGGGTTTTTTTTTCCCCGTGCGTATTGTGTTGCTCCGGTGCATCATTGTTTCCTCCTCCCCCCCGTTCCGTCGTTAAACGGCCGCGTAATCTCCGGCGGTTTTCTGCCGCGGATAATTCGGTCGTACGACTAAACACCGCGGCGGTCCACATCGAAATTGCAATGACAAATCGTGAAACGGGATGTTGTTAATACGATATTCACAGTAACTGCGTGTGTACGTCATCGGAAGATTGCGCGTGCGAATTTGCGTGTGAGAGAAATCGTTCGGGCGAATCCGTGGCAAACCGCAACAATTTTTCGAACGGTTACCCACCCCCCTCCACACACACACCCCAAACGTCACGCACACGATCGCAAACTTATAAGGGGGACTCCTGGGGAATTAGGTTAGGTAAGGGGTACTCCAGGGAGAGGGGGCGAGAGAGGAGATTCGTGGGGTCTGAACCCTCCACATTGATGAAAAAAAAACACGAGTTATAACTATCCTGGACATTAACGCGTTCAAAAAATTGTTTAAAAAGCTCTGTTGATTTCGACTTACTATAGTTTTCCGTTTTGATAAAGTTAAATTTACCTCGACTCATTTGTTTCTACGTTTTTTTTTTCTAGTATTCCCAATTATGTTAATTTCGGATTATCATATTACCAAGGAAAATATTTCCGCTTATATAAATAGTTTTTTTTTTTTATTATTATTATTTTCATAAAATGTTTGAGATATTTATTTTGTGAATTATTAACGTTAAAAAATATAGTAAACACTTTTACGAGTCTGATTTGTGAATCGAGTTCTATAAATACTACAGCCATACACAGGTTTTAAATACACACATAGGTAATACATCAGGTATTTTAATATCTACACAAGGGTTTTTTTTCTTTTTACAGTGATTTATGTTTTTAAAATGTCTATTTACTTAATTTTTAATTCAATTGAAAACAAAATGCTTAATTTAATCGAGTTAAAAAATATGATTAACTTGCCCAGCATCGATAATTATTAACAACGTTAATTTTCGTGATTGACATTTTATTTAAATGCTTATACAATCTAAAAAAAAAAAATAAAAAAAAAATGCCCCGATAGAAAATTCCCGAGCACGTCTCTGGCACCGAGTCTGAACGCCATAGACTCGTTTGAATATTGGCTTAATGACGCCGGTGTAAACGCACATTGTCCGACTGTATATTCCGTTTCACTGTCTACCGACGGCGTATTATTCCGACTATATCGTTTTTTTTTTTTTTGTTGTAGTAATTTTCGCCTTTTGTATTTCATATACGCGTACTTGGAATTTTTTTTTTTTTATTTTATTTGACCGATTTTATATAGACCGTAATCTCGCACCTATATAGTCGTCATTAATCTCTGTCCGTTTTTCCCCCCGATGCGCTGCAGATGGTCAACAAAACGCCACATATGCTTTATCAAAAACACTATAAATATATAATAAATAATCTAACAAAACGCTATCTTTATATATCAACAAAATATAACTCTCCTTCCCCCCGAAATACGTAATAATATAGAGATTGTCGATTTTTAAAAACGACCAACGTATATCCGTAATAGAAACGAGAACACATGAATAAAAACGACCAACGAAATGAGAAAAGTTACGTCGTATACATAGAAAAATACTTCCAATATATAAAACGACAAGTATAAAAAATTGCAGAATGACATTCTATCGATTACCGTAATATACAATTTAAATATTTTATAAATTTATTAACATTTATTTATACGTTCAAAGTCAAAACATTCGACTATAATATGATTAATTATATTAAATATTATAGTATTTCAACTAAGCGATTATTTTAATTTAATTTGTATTAAACGTACGTACATATAGTACAAATACCTGTTTTGCGAGAAATATTCAAAACACACATTTTGTCTTATACATTGATAACAGCGCAATACTATGTATAGGTATATAGGTAAGTAATGTCGCAAATATGGACGTCCGCCATATAAGAAAATTTAAATAAAAAATCCATAAGAGAAACTATTAGGTAAAAAGGAAACGAGTTTATCGACAAAACGCTCAGAGATAAGTAATTCGATCTTATGAAATGAGTTTGGCAACTAATATATATATGTGTGTATTATACATTCTTACATTATTGCTTTACTTATTAAACCCGCGTGATACTTGCATGTACGTAGTTTACACTAGAAAAAATACCGCAAAAAATATTATACACGTATTATATTTATAATTATGAACGTACATTATTGCAACGCGATACGTGAAACAATAATTGGATTTAGAAAATAAAAACAACTAAGAAATTCATTTTTTTTTTTTTTTTGTCCAACCATCTGGTCATGTATTATGTTTTTTTACAGAGCCTATGCTATTATAACGTAATATGGCAGCCGGACAGCAGGGTAGTGCGTATGTGCGCCCGACACATGACTGTTATTGCGTCGACCCGGATGACACAAGTCGTCGGATTTCACTACCTTTAGTAGTATTTTCCGCCCGAAAGGCTTGTAGGGTAGAAAAAAAATAACAAAAAAATTACCAGTAAAATATCGTCGTATAACTGCTGCACCTGCGTCTTGTCTCATGCTACACGTCAAAAATAAAAAGTATACAATGTACACGCGCGCGACCCGGTATGAATATCAAACCGTACGCCGCATGGCCAACAGCAGTTAAGCCAAGACATTATTTCCTATAGATATTTCATATAATATATACGGGGTGATCAACTAACTATAAGACGCGCATTATCTCGGAAACTTTTTCGTGATATTTTTTAGTGTGAAACCACCACTCACTTTTGGTTTTCAAATAGACATATTAGCGTTAAAATACATTATAGTGTTTAAATTTGTAATTTTCGTCAACCCGTTGACGAGATATTCCACTTTCAAATTTGTGGTTTTGTAGGTAAAGAGAGAAGTAGTAGATCGTAATTTGTGTGACCGTGTTCCACAACTCTACCAACAAAACGGTCAACTTAAAAGTGGAATATCTCGTCAACGGGTTGACGAAAATTAAAAATTAAAATACCAAAGTGTATTGTACCCTAAATAATCGGACAAAAGTTAATACTTTCCCAAATAGAGTGTCTTATAGTTAGCTGATCACCCTGTATATAGATTAACGATAAAACTATTTTTCTTACAAAATATTTTAAAAAAATAGGGTGTCGTGTTTAATCAAAAACAATAAAATATAAACGAATATTATGGCAACATAATGTTTAACGAATTTTGTGTGCTGTATCCATCCTAAAAACGAACGACATATATAAATATCGTGCTGTTAGTTTTAATATTACAGTGAATTGACGTAATGGTCCATCAAACTTAAAGATAATAACATTGTATACATGAAATATCACAATTTAAAAATGCTTGTATCTCGTTTAAAACTAAATATCGAGCAAATAAAACCATCGTACAATCAGCAATAATTATATTACCTTTAAGTTTTATTCGAGTGAGCCAAATAAGACCAATTCGCTATAATTTTAAATCTAACAGCACAAAATCGATCTTGTTCAACTCAAATTTGTTATTTCGTGCGTCTTTTTTTTTTCTTTTTTTTAATTAACTCATAATATAGGGGAAAATTATTAATTTTGTCGAAAAACTTGTAAAACAAATAAATGTATTGTTACTATAGTAGAATAAATCAATAAAACTATAGCTAGCTCAGTTATAGTCGAATAAATCAAATAAAAATAAAAAAAACTGGTCGCAGTTTTAGAAAACGGCGCAGGTTTACAATATTCAAAAACTATTTAATATATACGAAATGTTTTTACAAAACAAAATGAAAAAACCATTCTTTCTGAATACGTATTTTAACATATAAATGCAGTTGATTTATAACCACGTATATGTAGGACTCGTATCAATAAAAAAAATAGTATGTCATGTGTTGTCGTTGAAACAACCAATATACTTGCACACATACTATACATATAAATCGTATATATTAAGAGCAACTGCACAATCACAAAAAAAAAAAAAAAATACAATCTATTGTAGCATTTTATAGGATATTCGTTTTAGTATACTCGTACTGAATGGGTAATTAAAAAAAGAAATAAAAAATAGCAGATAAAATAAATTGTTATACAGTTTACACATCACAACCTATATATTATATATTTAAAATTTATACAAATTAACTAAATAGGTAATAGATAAGATTGCTGTGTTTCCGGTGAAAATATATAAGATTTGATCCTATAAAAATTCAATGCCGCAATAAAAAAAAAAAAAAACGAACGTTTGACTATGCAATGTAAGTAGGGAATTTTCATTTAAACGTGTCTAAACTGGAAGTTTCTGACCACCGGATGTTTCCAAAAAAAAAAAATAGTCCTATTCGTTTGTATTTTTGATAAAATAGCAAAACTGTGAATGCTGTTACGGACCTTCGATAACGTGTGATAATAATAATAACCGATCGTATTATTCTGTTATGTTAATTTTTATATTATTCTGTCACTTGTTCTTTTGCTTTTATAAAAAAAAAAAACATTTTATGTTATGATAATGGTACTTTTAATGAAAAAAAAATGTCGGAAATTATACAATGCCGATCTAAATATATTTTTATTTTAATATGATAGTGTCAAGGTCAAAAATATCCTTAAGCCTTAATATATTATACAGTAAAAGGCACGAATTGGCGTTGACAATGGCAAATCATTTTCGGAACGCCCATAATCCATGCTCTCGATAATATCTGCAGACACTGAATACCGGTATAAAATGACCATGGGTCAAGATATTATTAAATAATAATATAATACACGATCGTATGTATCTACGTGTATAGAGAATTGTAGCTTGACGAGCCGTGATGTGAAGAAAAATCGAGGGCCCCGAAAATATCCTTTAACAACTTATTGAGTTAATAAGAACTATACATTAAATTATTGCACTTATATAGTGAAATATACAGTCACTGAAATCACTATCACAAAGCGATATATATAATTTACTTTATCGTTAATAAAATACATGATGAGGTGAAATATCCGACTTTTTCGTATGGAGTGTTGTAAGTCTGTTATGCTAATATGAGGAAATTTTGAGGGCCACCTTATCATTCGTCATACCTTACTACTCGCTGTATCCATATAATCGTGATACTATATATTAAAATACCATCGCTATATAACAAATTAAAAAAAAAATCTGCGTGATTATAATTTTGTATACTCGTACTTATATAAAACTTACTGATCGTGCGTTGAATACTATGCGATAAATCAAGTAAAATTGGACAGTATACTAGTTATTAGTAATATATTTACAAAATATGGTAAAATCTACGGCTTTTATTCAAATTATCGCTTCGTACTATATAGTTTCGATAACCGTGGAGACACACGCGTTTCAATTTAATCTGGTGTCGAAGGTCATATACACATATATATATACTTTCATACGAATATCAATAATACGGGTATATTTTTATAACGAGTTCCAAAACTATATAATATACTTTAAACAATAAAAAATAGTTATAAGTTATTATATTGATAAATACTGTAGAGAAGTTAACGGAATGTTAAACATTTCAACGAGCGTTTGTCGTCTTCTTTGCCGTTATTATCCGGTGTATTTTAACTTTTAAAAAGTTTAGTTGTTCACCGTCACGAACAGAATAATATCGAATAAATATAACATATCGTTATAAAATTATAAGTAAACTCTATTTCCACAAAAAAAAAAATTTCAAATAATACACATCACAATATAGTATTACAATGTACGTTCGCGGAGACTGTAAATTGCTCCATTTGTCATCGAACCAAGGTTTTCTACAGAAAACTCGCCAAGGTTAAAATCTCGATTGATCTGCTTTTCTATTACTAACCCGTACAAACATTACACGAAGTTGCTGGAATTTTGATTTTAAATTGTATGTTTTTATATACTTCGAGTTTTTCACATAAAAATATAAATTTAAGGCACAGATCGGTGTAAAAAATGTATAATATTCGTAAGTACAATGCATATTCTCATGGTTATAGCCATAATTATTTTAATCAAATATATGAAATAAAATCCTGATTGGAATTTCATATTATTTTTGACAATTTAGAGCGTTTAATATTTTTTTTCCTACGAGTAGAGATCGGAATTAAATATGTATATAGAGTATTTATTTTGGAATTCTTAGATTGGTTTGTAACGAATTTAAAAAAAAAATTATATATATACACAAAAATAGCTATTAATAAATATTAAAGAAAATAATATTTTTTTAACAAAACGACGCGATTCGATTTACTTCGCCCGCGAACATAAAATATTATATTATAGCGTATAATACTGAGATTCGATGATATTTGATCCAGCTAAATCTGTAATAATTTTGGCTGTCGAAATACGTTGGAAACGCGTACAAAACTATACGAACATATTCGAATTCAGTAGTAACGCATACGGAATACGACGTTTATACAAACGTGACCTGCTGCAGTGATTGAGCGAAATGAAAATGGACGATGTCCAATCTGGCAAGTTTACAATAATATAGGTACTAAAACAATCCCCAGGCGAATCTTAAACAGTATATTGTAACTGAAACGATTTAAGACGATTTACTTTTGCGTTTTAATTAAATTAATATTAATTAAGGGGTGGTGGTGCGTATAATGCGATTTAAGAGACCCGCGGGGGCCATCGCCCTATATTATATATTATTTAGTGTAGTCAATACGTCAAATCATAAAACCCGTAATAAATTAATATCGTCGCACGAATACGTATAACTTTGCGTAGAGATAGCCTATATAATATGAAATTGACCAACTGTGCTTATCATTGCTGTGCAGGGCTCACCATTTTGCGACTGTATTATTATTATTATTATGGCTGTATCTGGATTGGGTCCAAACGCTTACAAGCGATTAAAAACATTTTCCTACTCGTTTTTACAAACTTACGGCCGTCTGTGATTTATAGCCTAATAACAATTTTTACGAAAACCAGAATATTGCGTTTCATTTTTCTAAACTTCTAAACCAATATAATTATTATTAACTGATTGATTATCTATATCCATAAACCGTCATTTTGTTTCCAGACACCTATTATCAATGTCTACGCTTGCCTATGTTATCTACGATAAGTACAAATACTATACACGTTTAGAGGTATTCGGCAAGGTTTTTCCGAAAAAAATACTCGGATTTTCATAAAAAAATAATACATTTTGTGATTTTGTCTCAACAATAATACAATAATATTATACATAGTATTTAAAGTATGATAATTTCGTCAGTACTGAAAAGAAAATCACTAGGTTTCACTGGAGACTCCAGTGGCGATTCATTAAATAGTGATAAGCTGAATTGTTCACCATTTTACTACTATACGGGCTCTTTACCAATGTATGTATAAATAGCCGCGGTGGCGACCGAGTGAACTAATAGCGCTAGAGCATTAAAATCGTCGCAAAACGTCGTCACTCGTGACGGGTAACCTAACAGAAAACGGTTCCCTATATAGTTGGTCATTCTCTAATTATATACGGGCTCTCTAGCACAAGCAATATATTATAATACACGATCAATATAATTCTAAATTATTTGTATAACGTTATAAATTATATATATACGACTGGCGTGCGTATATAACGGGAATAATATTGTTTCCTGTTCTCGACATACATTTTTTTCAAAACAAAAACAATTATTATAAAATATTTAACACGCGTAGGTAGGTACCAGCTATAAAAAAAAAATAATAATAATAACGCACGTGCGCTGTATTTTTATCACTTTTCACAATTCGTATAATCTGTATAGGAAAAGATATTTTAACGATATGTCGGATTATAACATTTTAATCTTGTTGCGTATTTTTTTTTATTTAAAAATTTATAATTTGCTATAATATAAATTACGATATAACCGATATATCATATTTTTTTCCCCTTAATACTATGTCCACAATAGCGCCGATTGACACGCATATTTCCCCATACTATATTATTATAAGTAGGTATCTAAAATTGTAATCCTAATATAATTGCAGGCTACTGCGCGGTTACACGGGAATCGTTTAATGTATAGAGAAACACTTTTTACACGATTTTAGGTAATAACGCAACATTTATAATTGAAAACATCGTAAAGATACAATATATTCGAATGGCGGATACCGTTTTAATTTACGTGACGGGCATTCCAAAGGCGTATAGTATATTATATTATATTATATTTTGTATAGTGTTATCATCTCGTTTCATTGCCGCAGTTACCGAATTATAAATACGTTGTACGCAATAGTTGTTGTTTTTTTTTTTTTTTTTTTTTTTGATTTTTTTTCCTAATTGCAAGTAATAATAATAATAATATACGCGTCCGTTCATATTGCATCGATATTATTTATACAGCTCACGGTCATCTCGCGGTATTGCGGCAACGGTTCATTAAGAAAAGTCGTACGTACGGTTCGGCTGTATCGCGATGGCCACGGATCAAAAATAATAATACTATAAGCGCAGACTGCGAGGCTTCTGACCGGGGCTATTACACCGGGTTGACCGTGAATATCGCGAACAGAAAACCGAACGAACGCCATTACTTATTATAGCGGGGGGACCAGCTAGGCAACAAACGCGCGCGCGCGCCGCCGCCGGAGACAATGCGACCGGTTTTTATTTTTATTTTTTTCCAAACATAATTTTTTTTTTTTATTATTATTATTATTTTTTTTTTTTTTTTATGTGTGTGTGTGTGTGCGTTTGTATCTTTGCCGTACGCGCGCACGCGTCTCGTCTATCCGTTCTCCGGACCGGTTAGACGTTTCGGATTACACCCGTAGCCAGCGGGTAAATAACAATATCAAACAAACGGCAGGTTTGCGACCAAACCTCCCCGTCCCAAAATTATCTTTAGTACAACAGAAAAAATGTGAAAAAAAAAAAAACCCGTTTCCAACTCGGATATAAAACTATAAAATAATATATATAAAAAAATAACCGATAAATGTCTAGAAAATATATCGGACAATAGTCGTCATACATATATATATATACATTATTATTGCAGTCGTATAACTCAATATTCAGATTAATAATATAAGATACGTGTTGTTCATATTGTATTGCACACGTCTCTGTATAGTATAATTTGTTACTATGATTAAAAGTATTTAAAAAAAAAAAAATAGAAACCGTTCGAGTGCCTACACGGTAATGTTTACTAATTTTCACTCTTACACGCATAACCGCAATAAACCGAATAAATACTTAAAAATCCAGAAGAATAAAACGACTCTGTATTGCACGGTTATTGCGTTTCGAAAAAAAAAAAAAAAAAAAAAAAAAGGAGGGGATACAACAAAACGGTCATTGCTGCGTGTGTCTCGTAATGTTATTCCGAACCAACGGTGGCTTCTGCAGCAAACCAGTTCTATTGTAAACGACGACAAAGGTACACAGACGCGGGGGCGAAGAGAAGGATAATCGTGACGTGTTCTCCAGCTGGTTTAAACCGTGAAGAGAGTCTGCCGTCGTGCAGGTCGCTGTGTATTATTATTATTTATTATTATTTATTATTATTTTCTTTCGGTTTTCCTTTAAAAAATAAGTATTAAATTTATATTATTTATATGAAATAAAAGTAGGATAACACGAATTCGTTGTTTTTATTTTTGTACCACTACAAATATTAAATAGATATGTTTAAATTAACATAAAAACCGAGACGCATACTTCGCACCGCGGGGATGGGCCGCTGTTATAGGTGGGTTAGGCAGCAAAGTAGGATATAGAAGGGGATTTAATTTATATATTTACGTGGCGATAAATCATCGCTAACGAAAAAACGATTCCTAGCCAAGTTCGATTAATCGTGTTTCGAAATGCCCCGTACATTTTACGACTTTCGTCAAAATGTACAACTTGACACGTTTATAATAAAACTGAATTATTACGATTTATACATAACTGTGTCACGATTTATGATGAACCTCTAGTCAAATTTTCGTGCATTTCTGTACGGCCAAAACCCAACAGTTTACTACTCAATTAACTCGAATATTAAATTATATATTATATAATATTATATATTAGAAACGTCTAATATTCGTTTCGCTCAGAATCTAAAACGTCAAACATAATATTAAAAATACATTTTATTATAGGTATCGCCTTCTCTATTATTTGTTTGAAATATTAACCGGGTATAATAAAAATATGTGCCGTTAATGATGGTAGGTAGGTATACCCACTATAAAATATTGTAGTATTATTATAAATAAAAACGGTACGCGTTGTATATAATTCTAAATTTAAATTGTCTTAATAGTCTGCAGTCAAAATAAATAAAAAAAAATTAGTATACCGCATAGTTTCAATGTGCAATATCATCTTATAACAATAAATAGATACTAAAACACAATCCGAGAGAGCTCGGTTTATCCGTATATACGCCCAAAACGAAGCTTTGTATTTCGCGCAATTAGGTATTGTTGTTCGACCGATGATGACGCGTTACTTTTTTTAAACCCTCGACATTCTTTTGTCTGCCCGGTCGGATAGCGACAAAAAAAAAATAATAATAAAAAAACAGTAACAATAATAATAATAATAATAATAATAATAACCGTACAAAATATTATTAGTTTTTAAAAATATTGTCGTTATATACGAGCCGAGCCGGCGAGCCAAACTCGTATTTTTATCGGTCAGCTTAAAAACACCCGTGTAGTAATCCGTAGCACAATAATATGCGCGCGCACCCTTCATAAGATTTTCTCTCGTAAAAATATTGTACACATGCGCTTCTCTCTTATACAAATCGAGCACCGAATGACACTTATATATTTTATATATAAATACGCCCGTCACAAAAGAACGATTCCGTGTATGGGGAACAACGGGGCAGGTGTAAGTACAAAAAAAAAAAAAAAAGTATGCCTAGATAATACGTCGAGACGACCCTCTCACCCCTATACGTACGATTAAATAATAAATTATGTTTTGACTCCGGTTAAGCGGCGAAACGTGTCGGTAAACCGAAAATATCGGATAACTCGAAGACGGTGTGTGTTGTCACGACGATATTATACGGAAATTACAAATTATTATACGAGCGTATAAACGGTGAGAAAAAATATTTTTGTATGGGTAATAATAATTTTAAATTGTCCGAATAGATTATAGAGAATTTATTGTTTTTTTATAGCGCCCCTACCTAAACTAGCTATATTATAATGCAGTTTTTATCAAATTGAAATGCGTACATCAATTTTTTTATATTATTATTTTCCAAAAAATTTAAAGACAGCCGTTTTATAGAGTTTATTCTTCTGGAAATGTTGACGTTTCGACTTTTTTTTATTTTCATTGGCCTCGTGATTTTTAATATTTTTTTTTTAGTTTACAGTAAAATAACGTATTAAACATAATAATGTTTTGTTACACAATATAGTGTTTTGATAAACCAAACTTATCAGAAAACGAGATGAGATAATTTCCAAACACCACTATAGTGTATTAAATTATACACTATTTTTCTGTAACCTAAAAAAAAATTATTGAAAATCACGAGGTCAATAAAAATAAAAAGTCGAAACATTAACATTTTCACAAGAGTAAACTTTATTAATCGGCAATCTTGAAATTTTTCGAAAATAAATATTTAAATAAAGTTATAATTTTTATTTTTTGGTAAAAAACTATTGAAATATGAATATTTGTAGTTTTTATCGCTATGAGTCATATATATATAAAAAAAAAAAAAAAAAACAAACAGAATTTGATTATTTTTTTCTCAGGACATATCACGTGGGACACCACCCTGTATAAGTTGCCACATTTTCAAGATCAGTAGAGCGCGGACACAATAACATTACAATACTAACAATACTAAAAAAAATCGTAGTTGAATAATAGTGTATACAAAATAATAGGGTCTTACCTGTACAAATGTAGCGCGTCAAAATTTGAATGTCATCTAAAAAAAAAAAAAAAAAAAAAAAATAGGTATAAGTATGAATAAGTATTCTGTAAAAAAAAAAAAAAAAGAAAGAAAATACTATAGCAAGAATCGTATTCAAAAGTTTAACAAACAGTGTAAAAATAAAGAAAACCGTTTAGAAAAAAAATACATGGAAGTCTGGCACCGCATTTGCGTCATCGTGCGTGTGTGCCAAAATACTACAAATGAAATGGAACTACGTTAGTTGGTAAAAAAAAAAATAAATAATAAAATAAAAGAATAAAAAATACACAGTATATATAAGTAACATTTTGAGTTATCATTTTTAATAGTTTGACAATGTAAATTAAAATTAACTAAAAATATCATGTGTTATTTTATGTTATGAACCTATAAACCTACGATTTGCATAATATAAAAATCGTTTCAAATTAAATATAATATTAAAATTATATATATAATAATATCTCTGTATTTTACCTATAAAAACAAAATGATATAGATCTAAACTAGTTTAACTTTATAATGTGTAGAAAAAAAAAATTGAATTAATTAAAATAACGTTTAGATTTATGATAATAACCACTTCGCATGAAATATTTTAAATTATAACCATCTAAAAAAACTCAACAAAATGCAGAAAAATTTGTTTTTAAATTATCGCCACCAACCGATGACATTGGACGACGCTGTACCTAAAAATGAAGAAAATATTGTACAGATGTGAATTTGACAAATGTGTAGTTACCGGTATAGTTATAAAACCATTTGTGTTTAACTTTCCATTGGTCGTGACAATCGGATATTTGAAAATTATTATACGATATAAGAAAGGTACGTCAAAAATTCAAAATCAATCGTGTAATTATGTTGATTTCTATTCGTTTTAATAGCCAAACCGAGAACTGTGTATTTACATTCGATTGAATGTTTTTAAAAATGCATTAATAATTAATTAAAAATAAAGAATGACAATTAAAAATATATTTAAGCGTACATTATTTCCAAATCAGTCCAACGGAAATTGAACTCTGCCAAATCATAATGCGTATAATTACTTCCAAATGTGTACGATAATTAATTTCCACGTTAATAAATAATATATTATATATTTAAAGGCGTGTCACCCGTATGGTGCCTTCCTCTGTTGGAAATTGTATTTATTTTACCCCTAATGGTCCTAATATTTGCTTCATGTCTAGGCATACGACGATAGTAGACTCCAAAAAATATATATATATATACATATATGTGCAATTATATCGTCATCGCTCTCTGTACAATAAAATATTTCAAGTATATCAAAGTCGTTTGTCAAATTATAACCGCAGATCACCTCAAATACTTTGAAATCCAAAAATATATTAAATTTGATCTCAATATTTAAAAAAATATATATATATAATAATTATTTATTTGGTTTAGCATATACTGCGAGAGTTTTGTAACCAAAGTAAAATTTAAACTATAATTTATGTACTATTTTTGTTACAATATGTAAAAAAAAAAAAAACGTAATACGTGCACACACGCAAATGTACACATAGGTAATATTAATATTATATATATATTATCAAGTGTGGAAATTCATTTCCGATACAGCAGAATGCCTACCCAACGGACATTATATACGGATGAGCATGCGTGAAAAATCGAGACAGGTACGAAAAAAATGAAGAAAAAAGTAGTCTTCAGAGGACGACAAGCGATGACTAACAGCGACGGTTAATGAACGAAGAAGAGAGTCGTGTAGAACGGGCCGAATAATGGAGGGCCATTGTTGTCGGGTGCACAAAAATAAAAAATAATAATAATAATAAACAACGTGAGTATAGGAGAATCTTTCTAGTCTATTGAAAGGATTACAAAAAAAAAAAAAAACTTTATTATAAGGAACGTAGTAGGTACAGAAATAGAGTGATGAACAATAGAATCGCCCGGCGAGATTGTTGAACTGTAAAGTATCAAGATTCGTGTTGATATTATAACTTTAGGGTATCCAACTGAAATATCAACAATAATATAACTACGAATTAATTATTAATCGAGGGAAAAAAACATTTAGAATAAACCTCGTTAATATTGGAGTATAGGGGAAATAAAATACATTATGGTTTAATTATTAAACTGTAACGTGACTGTATGTATTCATGATCTCATATTCTCGTTATACACGCCGTTTATTGTTAGTGAATCATATTTGCTAGTAGGTTTATAATTTTTTATACAAGCATAGGTGACAAATAATAATTAAATTCAGGGCCTCAGAGGTCGAGAAACCAGTCACAATAATAATATTATTAATGTTACGGCTAATCGCGCTAGAAACTTCTTAATTTTGAGAACTGTTCTAACGGCTATTAGTACTTTTTTTTTTTTTTATTATTTTTTAAGAACTTGTGTTACGAACCTACAGCAATGAGAAACCGGTTTCGTAAAAAACGTCTATGGACCAGTTAAAATCATTGTAATTTATACGCCAACATGATATACGTGTATAATAATACGAACCTTAATTAACAGTACGTCGTGTGCCGTTAAAAGATAATAGTAGAGTGTAAAGTGTACTTCTACAAATGTTTTAAGTTTTATTGAAAAAAAAAATATATATATATACTTTTGGAAATAATATAATAATATCGTAATTTACTATGTAATATATATATATATTACACGACTAAATTGTTTTTTGAAGACAAAAAAAAAAACAATTTATACTGTTACGTGCAATATTATTTTAGTATCTATATATATATATTTATTTTAGATAGATCGTAATGTATGCGTAAAATTGTTTGAAAAGCGATCGTCGGTTTACTCGCTATTTCGAACAAAACTAATAACAATGCGGTGTGGTAAAAGTGGTGATGATTTTTCAATATTTTCCCGGTTCAGTATGTAGAAAATCGCATACGTGCCTCTAATGGGAAAACACACGAATATTAGCGAAGTGTACTCGTATCGGACATTTTCAATTAAAAACCTCGCGGTTAATATTATTATTAAAATATATACCTTGATTTAATTATGAAGTTGAGTTTTTTTTTTTATTATTATTATTATTCGTGTGTTTTTTATCACGATGTTTGTTCGCAGCAAATAAAATATATCGTTCGCGTGCGGGTACCTACCTATATTTTAGTGAAATCCGAGCGGCGATTGCTTAACGACAACACGGCGTGTTCAAGGTTTTAAGCCGGTCTTTGGATAAATTATCTAATTGGTACCTACTTGGAAGCGTCGGAGGCTGTACGGCATAGGTACGTCGTCGGATGTATCAGACACCGGCAGACTTGTAAAAAGCAATCGACCCGCGGGCGGTTACAACTTCCCAACAAACCGGTTTGAACATTTTTTTTTTTTTATTTTTTTTTTTTACTATTTTACTGTATTACGATACATGCCGAGAGACGACACAGAATTGACCTCACCGGGTTCGGGGGGATGTCATAGTTTTATTACATTTACAAAATCATTATTTATATAATATATATATATATATATATATAGGTAGTACTGTATTGGGCAATACAGGCACGTAGCTAAAGGGGGTGTTTTTGATGTTAAAACATCCCCTCGGACATATTTAAGCCAAATATAAATTAGGTATATACTAAATAATGTTTCGGGGTTTTTATAGAATGTGTAGTTAGATGATCCTATTTGATATTATTATTTATCATGCGAATTGAAGATATTAATATATATTAGTATATTACTACATCAAATACTTGATAATGGTTATTGGTTATCTTTTATACCGTATACCGTGATAGTAACCTATGAAAGCACCAGCTGCTGTTGGACATTTGTATCGATACAAAACAACGTCGCTGACCGTCTCGAAAATTCTAAAATTTCTTAAATGATAAGGATGTTTGAATCCCCCTCCTCCCATAAGTCGTATTTAAATATAAAAATAAAACAACCCCCTTTAAAAAAATCCTGGCTAAGCGCCTGATCCAATACGATACAAAATTACAAAACGAATATGACATAACGGAAAAATGCAAAAGAATCCCCTAGTAATCCTTAGTAATTCTATACATAAAATATATTTAAAAAAAAAAAAAAACACCATGCATTGTTATTGTGTTATAATCCGTTCGAAGACGACCGCGGTGTTTATCTCGAAAATATTTATATCATTTCAGAATTCCGATGGTTTCCAAAAAAATCAATCGAGTAATTCCGAATTCGTCGACAATAACCATATTGCCGTACAAAACGCCAGTAATATTATATAAATCTATCGTGTCCGATAAATAAAAAATAAAAAAAATAAAACATTTTGGCACCGTTAGCACGAATAAAATAGCTAAAACCGCAATATTTCAAAGCGCACACAGATTTCGGCACTTTTGGTTATTTATACTTTTAGACTTTTCAATATAAAATATCTTTCGGACTGTCTGTCTAGCTTCTAATATGTTCCCGTCGTCCCGGGATATTTTGTTATTTGCAAAAAACCAGCGTATTAAAGAATGTGTTTTTTTTTTCTTACTTATTTATAAAAAAAATATACTCTAATCAAACAATCGAATCGTTTCAACATTTGTATATAAGGTATATTTATAACGCGTTTAAAATTAATACGATTATTTATTTATTTTTTTTTTTTCAAATACTTTTAGTACCTAAGAAACAAATTTTAAATCGTCACTGTTATTACAAATACGACGTATATAACACTATAGCTGATTCGCCCAAGTTACGTTATAATTTTTTTTTAGGACATAAACGAATAGAACACATTTCAAATTTTAAATTTATAAAAAGATTTTATTGGAAATTTGAGAATTATAAATTTAGGTAGACAAAAAAACCAAAAAGGATATTAATAGTAATTTTACATTTGAAATTCGAGTTTAAAGAGAGATTTTATTGAAATATTCGAGAGTTTTCACTTGAAGCTTAGAAAACACCATTCAACACGGATACTGATAATAGTTTTACGAATTCTAATACTTTTCGGTACATTTAACACGTTTCGGGTATACTATCGTTTGTATTTTGATTAGTTGCGTAAATACATAAATTATTTTCCGAGCCAACTCGAGAACGCGCGACATAAAATTGCCCACGAGCGAAGCAGTAAACTGAATTGTCGACGCTTACTAGTTAAAATTTCAGGTTCAATTCGAGTACATCATCAAAGACTTTATCCGCAAACTTGTGCCGTTACTCGATTTTCGGTGCTTGCGAATTGCGTATTAAGATTCGTCCGGAGAACCGAATTTTAACTTAATTAATTATTCGATTGTTGTTTTACTTACAAAATACGGAATTAGGCTTAAAACCTGCTCCGCGATGTACTCTATCGTTAGAAAAAGAAAAAGAAAAAGCAAGTCTTGTGACCAACAAAACACTATTTTACATATATTTTTGTATATAGGCACATACAACCGTAAAACTTAAATTACCTACGTATTTTATTAATGTAATAATACAGATACATATATAATAATGATTTACAAAAAAAAAAAATTGGCCACCGTTTCATTAATTTACACCCTCGTCGTTTACACACAATGTCGATATTTAAAATATATCTGTACTTTATACCTATACGAATAACGTTTACCCCTATATATATATATATATATATATTAAAGGTTTCAAATTACACCGTTAGAATTTTCCCCATTACGAGTGACTACTCATCCGTGACCTCACACCGAGTATGTCGGCCGATCATTATTAGTCATTAGGTGCAAACCCAAGTCACGCGACAACGACGACAACCCCTTCTATACGCGACGTATGATTCATATTGTTTTATACCTGCACGTGAATCATACTGGAAAATGAGACTTTTCGTATATATATATATTATATAATAATATCGGCCGCTCAAGAAATATATATTCTTAAACAAGCCATTCGAACTGCACCTAGAGTACATAACAAGACACGCAAATTACAACACAATGGGAATATATTTCGATAGAACGGGACACAAAACGATTTGTCGATAAAAAATTTTCGTGCACAGGCTTTACACGCCAGATAATTTATTTAAAACAGCCCCGGTTTGTCGACCGAATCCGTGGGTTGTTTAATATCGGGTACGTGACTAGATAGAATTGATGGTAAATACTCTCAGAACCGCTACGCCGAATACGGTCATTATTAACACTTTAACGTACGAGCCAACATATCGTCCAATGGTGTCCTATAATGTACACCATTAACCAACTAGGCGCAACTAGGGGGTACTTGTGGGTACTTGTGGGTACTGAAGCGCCCCCGAGCTCTAACTCAGCGCCCCTCGTCGTTCCTTAGTCCTAATAAACCCAAAACAATTTGAAAAAAATACCTCGTTTCTTTCTTTCCTGTTGGTTTTTTTCTAATCTAACGTATTTGTCATATTGTCAAAAAGAATAATGGTTATTACATAGTTATATCATTGCACGGTTTAAGATAATACCTAAACGCTATCTATTCTAAAAATACCGGTGGAAGATACAACAGTATATATATATATATATTTATAGTAGATACTGTCTAAATAACAATATAAATTTTATATAATAAAACGCTGTCCGTGAGCATTATATAATTTCAGCATCCCCAATATCTGGTCGTGCCCTATGCCATTAACGTCTATACGATACCGACGATAATATCGACGAATCCGTCGGTCACGGACAACATTTTTTGCAGTTTTTCATCGACTATACACGTATACTTTACACTTGAGGGCACTTTGTAAATTTCTCAAAACATTACCGGATTCGGACCGACAGAGTTTTTCATTATCAGCTACAGGGTCGAAAATCTAGCCAATCAGTGGCGGAGCGTGGTGGTTCCGAAAGCGCCTACATATTATATGCTTCGTGTTTGGGGGCCTTATCAAAAAGAAATGATAAAATTAACAGAGTAATAATAATTTAACACGTACAGTTATTATTATATACGAGTGTGAGGGGATATATATCGCCCGATTAATAAATCGTGTACAACATTAACAATGTAAATTTGAACCTTATTGTTTACTCAATTCGACAAATGTTCGATTAATGTTTTACACGTAATCTTTTAGAGGTTTATGGTACACACTAACCGTTATAAGGACCGTATGTAATACCTACAACTATTTAATTTGACAACAATAAATAGGCCACCGACAGACCTTGGACAAACACTTGATCAATACGAACCAATTTTGAAACGGGCGTTAAAGTTCTAAAACTTGTTAATATATAAAGATTAATATTTAATTTATTGTATTATATATTTTTTTAAATAATAATAATAATAATGATCCGTATTATATATGGGAGGGTCAGGGTGGGTACACTTCGAGTAAGGTCGAGTTATAATAATTCACATTATATAACATTTGTATATTACGTCGGTATAAGAGCACAACAATAATGTGGTTTGATGATTTTCACCTGCAGAGTAATCCCACGCTATAATTTTTTTTTTATT
The DNA here is from genome assembly GCA_956483605.1 of Tuberolachnus salignus. Classification (NCBI taxonomy): domain Eukaryota; kingdom Metazoa; phylum Arthropoda; class Insecta; order Hemiptera; family Aphididae; genus Tuberolachnus; species Tuberolachnus salignus. The sequence continues at coordinate 676,475 of OY101434.1, forward strand.
ATTACTACACGTTCGTTTGTCTAATCATTAGACTGACTCTAATGCATCCGGAAAAATTATTAACAAATAATAAGGTTAGTGACCACTATACCTATTATCAAAATTCTATAATAATATGTACCTAATAACTTATAAGAGCTAACAGCTGAAGTAAAAAAAAAAATGCCCAACATACTTAATGAACCCATATAGATTCCGATCGGTACGAGAAATATATAATATTGTTATTAATATATAAAATACTTCTATTTCTTTTTTTAACACGCAAGATTTATCAGAAATTCTATCAAATATACATAGGTTATTGACCACAAACGAAACTTTAGAAAGGTTATTTTATCAATTGAATAACTAAAATACATTATTTTGTTTAATAATTAGTGAAATATATAAAGGAAACTCCCAATGGGGCGCTGCTTTTGAATGAGATAATTTCTGAAACTAAAATCGCCAGTTCAATTCGCCACTATTATATTATGTATAATACTATATATACAATTAATTTAATACTTAATTATAAAAATATATCAGCATATAAGTACGTTTACTATAACTAAATATTTAGTGTAAACGTCTATTTAGTATAATTAATCCAAATATAACAACAACTGCGAGTATTCGTATACTTCATGTTAAATTATTCATATATAGCGCCTAGTTCAGCTGCTAAACCCATTAACTAATATTAATAAAACGGGAAATATTGAAATCATAAAATATTTTTAAAACGATAACATATGTAATAATAATTTTTTTATTTTATTTATTTTACAAGCAGTATCTTATGTCGTTGGTATATACCATACACGAGAACCGCCATTTATAAGAAAAATTATCGAACTGGTTCCAGTGGGTGATCTACTACGACCACGCCTTTTCCGGTCGCCAGTCTTAGACCCCGTGGAGCCCGACGATTTAACTGGCATTACGTGTACGTATTATTTTTTATTTTATTTTTCTCTCTATCCTCGCTCTTGGTGTTATTAAACCAGTTGTTAATTTGCAACGTCCAGATTTCCCCCAAAGATTATTATTATTGTTCGATTACCTATAAACGTATACGGTGACGTAGTCGGTATACCTACCTATAAATATACGAGTATATTGAGTATTGGGCGTCGAAAAATATTTTTCATTTCATGTACAATCAAATATTTACTGCGACTATCCGATGGTGAGACAACGGGGCCGTTTTAGAAAATTTGGGGGTGCGTACCCGACGGCGCCGATTTTTTATTATTTTTTTTTTTTCCTGTCCCTTGTACATTCCCGTCGTCTGACTCTTTTTGTCCTTCCAAACAAGGCGACGGCGCCGTGACTCTGCGGGTACTCGGTTTATCAAAATTCAAAAACCCGACTATAAATAAAATAATAATATACAAGTACAGTATACGAAAGGACAGACATTCTTAACATGTCGTTGGGTGTATTTTTTTTTTCTGGCGTCCTATTATTATTTTTCTTTTTGTCTGCACTACAGATAAATACCTATATTATTTAGTCGACTTTTAAAACCGGACATCGTATATTTAGGAAATATATTCTTCTAATTTATCACTTTAAAACACATAAACCTTTTTATTATTATTTTTTTTTTTTTTTATTATAATACGTATCCGTATAAATATTATTAAAACATAACACGCCACATTATGTCGCGTACGCGACGGTCGGTTTTACATATTACAGATTGATTAATAATAATTTCAATTTCTCTATTGCCTATACCTATTAGGATATTCTATACATGTCTAGACTTTCTTTTTTTTATCTATACCGTGTTTGTTTATTATTTTATTATTATTATTATTATTATTATTATTTAATTGTCTTAAAATAATAATAATAAAAAAAAAGTACAATTATATTATCTAAAAATCAACGAGCTACTATACTATATTATACCTCTTCTATTGAATAAACTCGAGATAAATAAAAAAATAAAATACGTCCGTTGACGATAATTTGTCGTTGTCTTTGTCGTCTTTGTCGTTCAAAAGCTACCGCGACATGAACACGAACGGCTATACCAACAATTATACCGACTGTGTGTGTGTGTATAAACCTCAGCATTGTCGGGATACTTAAATCAATAATAGAACGGATCTGTGTGTATACCTATACTATTCAAGTAATTTTAAATAGAGGTAGAAAATGTAGAAAATGTCAATGTCGGCCACATGTAATTAATATCGCGATCGTGATCGTATAGATCAACGATTCTTTACCGGGGGGGGGGTACGCGAGAAGATCTTAGGTGATACGCGAAAAAATTAAAATTTGATGTATTCGAAATGGTTTGCTATTTGTAAAATACTTAATAATTTTTATCTTAATTCAGTCTTCACAAAACCCTCCTTGTTCATACTGAGGTTCGACGGTTATCACGGAGTAAGGTTCTCACTCGTTTGTTTGAATTTAGACACGAAGTTCAAATGTTCTTTGAAGACCGCCCCATATTCGACTTACATAAAAATTGAATGACCCCGAATGGCTTTAAAAACTTGCATATTTCTCCGATGGTTTTCTTTTGAAATTAAACTATCTAAATTTGACCCTTCGGAATTTGTGCAGTGATAATATCGTAATAGACTCTCTGTAAGTTCAGACTTACTGATTTACCTATCGTCGGTGAATCCCGATTTCAAAAAATTAAGTGCAATCAAACAACCTCAAGGATCGCATTATGCTGATTAAAATAAATAAATATTTTCAAATTTCCCATTACGATATATGTACTTTCGATATATTATATTATAACTACTATTGCCTACTTGTTAAAAATAGCAATATTATAAGAAAATAATATCGATTGCTTATCAGAATAAATGATCAATATTATTTCAACAAGTTTTTAAAAAGAAAAAAAAAGTGCATAGTCGTAGGTATACGAAAATACGATAAATTATTATTATATAGTTGAAAAAAAACAACAACAAACAAAAACACTTAATTATTAAAAACAACGAGCTTATCAAAATTGTAGAAGTAATACAATACGATATTTACATTGGGCACGACTCTTAATGATAAACAAATTGGGCGGAAAAAAAAAATATTTTAAATGTGTACACCGCAATAATTATGTAAGTACCTATCCAAACAAATAAAAATAATACTTAATAATACAAAAATATACATATTTTTAATCGTTGTTCTACGTGAATATTATATTTTTTTTTTTTTTTCTACAAATACATTAAAATGCCTCTATATATTAGAAATCATTAAAAATCACACGGAGCGTTGGTATAATTACGGACGATAAATATTATTAATGTAAAAATATCGATTAATAAAAAATAAAAGCGCGTTAAACTCCGACGGAAACGGATATAGGATAAATCGCGATCTATATAAATATAATAAATAATAATTATTACGTAGGTATATAATTACGGTGTCCCTGACGAGAAAATATTTACCAACATTTTTAAATTTCAATATCAAATATATAGGTACATATAATATCTATAAATTTTTAATTATTTTATTATCGGGTATAATTTGTTGATTTCCGTGGCACGTAATATTAAACGGAAATTATGAAAATTGAAATCGGTAGGTACCTTCGTGTTTTACTTAACTTTCGAAGAAGAAGAAAACACCACGACGACGGTGAAAAACGACAAACGTTTAACGTTTAGCCGCTTGAATTTGAAAGTTTTTTTTTTTATTCAAAAATTTAAAAAATAATCGGCATATCCCAATAAAATGTAAAACGTTATTATCACGGTTAATAAATATTATTTGTTAAGAACGACAAAATGTAAAATGTAAAATGCTCATAAATATTATATTTTATTACTCTTTAGGTACTCGTATATATTAATCTATTTTAATTGTAAATCTCGCGAGAAACTTTGAAATAACCATTAAATTTGTATGTCGGGTAATTAATTTTTAAAATATTCCCTGATATATCAGCGGGCAGATTGATCCCCCAAAAACCCCCTGCCGGATTGTTTCGAAGGTAATGTCCCGGAATCAGTTCCCGGTTTTTTTTTTTTTTTTTTAAGCGATTCCAATTTTATACGGACAAAAATCTACAAACGTACCTATATTATGTAAATATGATTAAAACTTGTGTTTTTTTTTTTATTTTTAATGTTTTAATATATTTTTTATATTAACGGCTATACTTTTGAATATATATATATATAGCATTAGTTTATTTATTCTATACGTTCGTTAGGTACTTTATTTTACTGTAGTAAATACAAATGTATCTTATAAAAATGTAACCTAACAACGAATATCGGTTATGAATTCGAATCGACATATTTGGCTTGTCGCGCCCGGACATCTTTTTTATTTAAACGACAAATTATTTACAGCCTTTATTTAACTATGTATACATATTAAGGGCCCGTACATAATGACGGGGAAATTGATTAGATAGACTTAATCGTAAACCAAATTATTTCGCCATTTGCGAAAATCTTTAAAAATTGGATGAAATGTGGGGAATTCAGATGAATGCCGCGTAAAATATCAGGAGCCAATTTAAATGTCAATTTCTATGTATGGGAACCGTTTGGAATGCGGCCATATATGTATTAAGATATTTTTTTTTTTTTTAACTGTAATTATTTGCATATTATCGAAATTATGAAATATAATTTCGCAATTTTTGATAACCGTAGAGAAACCACGGAATTACTCTGGAATCCGGCGTACACGATATTTGTCAATGCAATCTGAAAATATTTCAAGAGAAATGCGAAAATTCCTAGACTTTTCCGGGACACCTCCTTACCCACACTTTACTCCGTAATCCTCGGGTCCGAGCGCGTCGATAATATTAATATTATGCGACGATTTCAAAACTTGAAACATTTTTGAGATTAAAATTATAATTTGTCGTTTGATGGCCGCGATACGTCTGTATAGATTATACAGACAGTGCCCTGTATAAGGACAATAAATATTATAATTAGGTACCTACAGCGACGACGATTGTTTTACAGCACCTCCGTAGCGTCGATACCGAACGTAACTAGACTAACGCGATATTACCATGGCAGGCGCAGTTTTTCGGACAAAATTTGGCTTTTAATTTCTACAAATTGCCTACGCGCAGTTTATCCGAACGATAAATAACATTACGGGACGTATATAAATAATATTGTATTATATGGCGGACAGAGTAAATTCGCGAATCTAAATTATATTACTGTCCCAGGGACGGTTTTGTCGTTTAATTTCGGTCTTCGGCGAGTGGTCGCCACACGGGTTATTCTTAAATCCCATCCTAACCTCGTATAGATAGACCGGCCCCGTTTCTTACGGAAAATATATAATTATTATCATTACTGTTGTGGGCTGTTGAGGAGGATTAAAAAAAAAAAAAAACACGAAAATATAATGAAGGGCCAAGTACCCGCCTACGATGCATATTACAGAGGGTAAACGTTATTTGGTAATCTTATAAAAAAAATCTATGGTAACTATCTTATAGGAAATCTACGGTAACAATCTCTATTGAAATCGTGTGACTTTCTGGAATCCGGTGTACCCTCTGGAATATTATAATAATTTTCTGTTACCGTTGTAACTATATGTAACGTATTACTGTGCAAGAATACCGTCGGTGGTAACTTTCACGGTAAAAAAAAAAAAAAAAAAACGTCGCTATGGACCCACAGCGATAAAAATAAATTAAATTTCGAGGATTTACCGTTTCGAATTCTTCGCAGAATCGTCTCCGAGCCTTTATAATCGACGACGAACAAAAACACTCACAAAAAACCAAAACCTCCCGTGCCGCACGACGATAATATTATTATCGGTACACGCGAATATAATATTATTATTATTATAATAATAATTAACACTGTCGACGGTATACCGTGGAAATAAAATAAAATAATCGAGCAACGCAAAATAACGCGGCGAACATTCGTTTCGAAAATAAAATCCGATTGAACGAAAACGATGGAAAACGCCGGAAGAAAATGACAACCACGGAACACACGCAAGAATCAACGGCAGCCGCACAACGAGTTGCGACTAGGACTGGTTTACGTTTTTGTTTACGTTCCATACAACGTGTCGGACGACTTGTCGGAGTAGAGGGGAGGGAAAAAAATAGTAGTAACGGTAATAACATGGAGCGTTGCTATACCCGGCGGCGTTGACCGGCCGCGGTGTGTGGCGGCCTGTGCGCGCGGCCGTGGCGGTTTCAAAACCGAACAGTGTGACAAACGTAGCGCGCCCAACGGCTCTTTCCAAACGATTGTTAACTGCACTGTTGTTGAACGGAAAAATCATAAATAATAATAATAATAACAATTATACGACAGCGTTCTGTGATAAGGTACCGCGTCCATTCGGTAAACATCAAACAGTGAAATATATAACAATGAATGTTCGCACTTACGTTTCTCATCGATATTTTAGGATCTGGGGCGCGTGCGTTAACTCTACACACCCCTAGATTCCTTCTTCGGATTTACGTCATTGGTTTAAGGATTTTATAGGTTACTGACAGCTCTCCGCGACCGCCATGGCCACAGTAATAGCCATCGACCTGTCTGTATCCATGTTTAAAAAAATCAAAATCCCCGACACCAAAGAGTCCTATACGTTACTGCAGTTGGCCGAGCACGGAGTTAACACGCTGTTGGATTATTTAGCCGTCCATTCTAGACTCGAATTCGTAGCTGTAGTGAGTACTTGCTTCAAACGATAATCGGTATTATGTACCTAATCAAATACTGTTTTCCTTCCGTTGTAATAATACCACAAATATAACTAGAGTAATATTGTTCGGTACGTTAAATAAAATTTGTTCAAGAAAATAATAAAGCATAAAAATAGTTGTTTATTTGATTTTTATTAGAATAAAAGAGCTACCTAGCTCATGATGCCTACTAAACTTAAGTTTAATTATTCAAACTAACTTGTATTATAAAGTCTATTTCTAACAGGTTACATTTTCGCATACTTGTGAAATACTGTGTTCGTTCACTCGGGATTATGAACAAATCAAAACGAAAATCACGCAGTTAGATTTCAAAACGGACACCCGTTATCCGCCTGTAATACAGACTATTAATTATTTAGTCCACAGCGAGTGGTCCAACTCAGTAACTTGTCAAGTAAGTAACATAATATATAAAACACTATATTCAAAATAATCTATAAATCAATAATTAATTTGTTTAGGTTATTATGATTACTGACGGCAACTGCTATCGAGGTCTTCGAAAACCAGACATAACTCCATTCCTTTTTCCTGGAAAACTAATAGTCGTCCCCTTGGATGAAGTGTCAACAATTTACAAAAATAATTATGACTCAAACAAACTTCCAAATGGTATGGGATATATAACATGTCCTGAATTACCTCTAACTCCATCAAAAGTTGCTAAAGTGTTTGAAAAAATTGCTAAGGAAACATATGTTCCATATAGCGCAATGTTAAGATGCGGACATTTAAAATCTGATGTACATTTGATTCCTCCTCCTATGGTATTATAAATAAACATTTTTAAATTAACATTGTTAAGTGTATAAACTAGTTTTTTTTTATTTTTAGTCGTATACAAAAGCAGCAGATTTTGAAATAATAACCTGTTGTATTTCAAATGAACTGAATATAATTGGATTTCTAGAGTCCTCAAAAGTAGAATGCCCTGCTACTTTATCCCGCCATCTTGTTTTACCTCAGCGATTTGCAGATGAATCTACAGAAAACAATGAAGTGTCTTCGAAAACTCCATCTTTTTGCGTGTTATTACACGGTGCTTTGAAAGTAAATAATTTAATGATAATCATTATTTGCTCCTAACAATATTGAAAAAATTTAATACAATTATATTTATAAAAAAAATTTAGGTAGAAAACATGACGGCTCTTTGTCAGTTAAGCTCCAACTGGTTTGGATTATTGGTTAGTTGGGCAGATAATAAAAAAAAATCCAATTTAATGTTAATTGTACTTGAACCCGGTACAAATGCAATTCCTTGGTTGGGGGACATTCGAAATCTAACATTATCGTCTACAGAATTAAATAAAACAGGTTAAACATTTAAAACAATACTTTTATTGTTTATTATTTTTATTGACATTTTATCAAATTATTACAGAACAAGATGAACCACTGCCCATAAAAATATTCGATAAGCGCAGTTACAATCAGTCACAATTGGTATGGATTAAGGAAGCAGGACTACAAGCAGATATTCAAAAAATATTGAGACAAGCAAGAAAAATGCCAGATAAAATTCCAAGTTTTTATAAGGTAGTAGTCAATGTTATGATCAATTTTTTGGGATAAAGTAAAAATTAAAAGTGAGAACATACTTTGTATCATGGCAAAAAAGCCACTGATTTGTTGATTTATGGCTTACCTTGGTGATATGGGTGAAATAAAAAAAGTCTGAACAAAACAAAAAAATAATTAATAAGGTTGTCTATCTAAGGGCTATAATAGTTGTTGAGAGATCTGAGTCAAAAATATAAAAATTAACGATAAGCATCTTATCACTTAATTTTACAATTTTTACTTAAACCCCGCAATAGCGGGTAATACAGCTATTATTGAATAAATATTGAATGATTTATAATAATAGTTATAAGATGAGAGAATTATTAGATTTATATTAATTTGATTTAAAATTAAATGTTTAGGAATTAAACAGAATCCGAAAAGCTGCAATTGCTTATAGCTTCAATGATTTGTTAACCAGTATAGCTGACCTATTGGAATTAGAATGCAGCAATTTACCAGGCGGTACTCATCCGGATTGTGCAATGCAATTGACTCATTCCGCTATTGAATTGCGTAAATCTTACGCTATGGATCCTAAACTTTCAGTCGTTCCTATGGTAACAAATTATCCTCACCATGAACTCGTGTAAAATACAATAAGTTAATCAAACATGTTTTATAAATTGTTAACACAATCAATAGAACACTGTATTTTGTGAACCAAAATGATTATTAAGCAAAACGAAATATTTTGTTTATATACTTATGTTGATATGTATACAACGAGACATTTGTAATAAAGATATTAGGTATATTTATACTATATACTATGTAAGTACAAATTTACATTGTAATAATTTGTTAGTTTTAGTAACAAAATATGTCTTTTATTATTATTATATGTATATATAAATATATTTGTAATATTTTTTTTTTTTTAACTGAACAACACTACTAATACTGACAACAGTAACATATCTTTACACTAATAAATGGTTTATGTATCATTTCCATTTGGCTTTTTGTTCATTATTGATGAAAAATATAAAATATTTTTTTTCTCTTAATCAAATGTAAAAAATAACAAAATACAATAAAAACTGTTTTAATAAGTTACTAGGAAACAAGAAAACAACAAAATGTTTATGAATCATTTATGTACACAATTACAGACACTAAAAAATATGATAAAAGTAGAAAGTCTCCATGAATGTTGTTGTTTTATTACTTTTTACATACATTGTAAGAAAAATGTTTAATAAGTGCAAAAAAAAAAAGTTAACTTTTGGTAAAATTTTATAAACAAAACGTTCAATATAACAATATATTATTATGTAGGTATATAATATTTATTTGTATTTATATAAGTTAACCCTATTAAATTGTAGCAGAATTAACTTACAATTTATTAACAATATTAATCATTTTATCCAAGCAGAAAATATTAAGATTTGTTGTTAATTTAAAATTAAGTATTATACAAAACAGTATTAAATAAATAGTTACAAAATAAAAATAAATCATTTTTAACCAACATTTAGTAAGAAGGTAAGAGGTATTCGTGAAATTGTATATTTAGCTATATAATACATCTGACAGGGTTAAAGTGAAGAAGAAGAACAAATATTTGGTCAAGAATTTTTTATCAAATGTCCAGTAGAATGTTCAGTAAAATATGCATAAATAGTGAATCATAAATAAACTATAATAACTGTAAAGATATAAGTACCTAAACATGTCAACATGTCTTTGAGTTTTTACTATCATAAAAAATTTTCTCTGAACTTTTACAATTAATAATAAATACAAAATGTATTGATTGGTTCATAAAGTCTTTAAATTACAATTACGCTTGTTCCTACAGCAATGGACATTGAGCTTTGTGTTACTACAATATACAAGATCAAGTGCATCTTTTTATTACGATATACTCAAATTAGTCAAATTTAGTAATTAAATATTTTTTGCTAAACTTTGAGATGAGGTAATACCAATATATTTATTAATATAACATTTTTTTTTTTTTTTTTAGCTTTTAAATAGTGATCTTTACTTTTAATCCTGAATGCAGAATATATTTGTATTTCTTATGTTGATAAATAGATGCATTATTGATCTACTTGCATTTAATATTTAGAAGAGCGGAACAGTAGAAATATAAAAATGTTATATAGTTATTTATTTCCTTCTATCTAAAATGTAAATGCTAATAAAACATAAATAATTATTGGTTAATTATTCGACGTCTATGTAGACATTTTTAAAAAAGAAAAAAAAGACTGCAACAGAAAATGAAACTACCAGAGGAGCACTATTTAAAAAAAAAAAACCGCAACAAATTAGCGATAAAATTATGGATTTTTTGTAAAATGTATTTAAGTAAGTAAGTCGTTACGTACTTTCTCAAATTTTATTTAAAATGAAATTTAGAAACGAAAACTAAAACAAAAACGAGTGTGCACTATAGAAAGAAAAGAAAAAAGGAGCACACCATATTATAACATGTAGGTAGGTAACACCAGAGTTTCCCAGACTGTGGGAAGAGATAAATTAATAGGTAGGTAATCATTTGTATGGTACCTAAGTATAACTGGTATATATTTATGTATTATTAATTAAAAAAACTTTTCCAAAATGGCCAACCGTCCAATGAAAAGTTTGGGAGTCAAAACGTATGTGGATATCGCTTATTATTATATAATAACCAGTCTACAGTATGTGATTAATGCTTGTTTTTTAAACAATCGTTATAGACGAAGTGGTCTGCCGGGTGCTTTTATACAGTCTTACATATTATACATTACGATTTTGGAGAGAATAATACGAGTACGGGTACTCCATACTTTTAAAAACTGTAACATAAAACATGGAAAACTCCCTGTATATAAATATATAATAAATACCTATATATATATATATATATATATATATATAGGTATTTATATATATATATAGGTATAATAAAAAAAAATGTCCTAAAAATGAGCTTATATGTGCAGTACTTGTATGATATAATAACAATATTAAATTAAATTTAACAAAATTGTTGACAACACTCTGCCAAACTTTTGGTATATAGTCTGCATAACATATTATAATAGAAAATAACAAACAAACACACATCATCACACATATTATTATTATATAACAATATAGTGTGTGCATTTCCATACCCTGATTGTATTATTATAATATACAGGACATCTCTCAAAACCCGCATGTGTCTCGGTAAATAATTTTTTTCAAAATATTTTAACGAAAATTGTAAGAAAAAAAAAAACAGATTTTTTACCGGGATGCACACGGGGCTGCGAGAGACTTACATTATACCTATCTGTATAGTGTACATTATTGTGTCGTAGGCCATTCGAGAAATTGGTCTTAAAACCCAAGTAATTTATACTAGAGATATTGTAACCAGTTTACAAATTATTTATTTTGTTTGGTCAGGCAAGGCAACATTTGCATAAAATAATACAATTCATATTATAGGTATGTAAATGTATTTTACAATACATGATAAATATAACACTGTAATAAAATTAATTGATTAAGACATTGGTGTTTTTAGTGCCTGCCTGCCAGTAAGAATAATTGATGCACAATTTAAATGTATGACAAATCAAAAAAAAAATTAATATTTTACCTTGGTATAAAAAATATCTAGAATTTATTTCCAATAGTTCTGTTTAAATCTGCAATGGGGGAGACAATTGTAATTTGAAACTGGCCATTTCTCTCTTTGCAAAGACATAGGCGTAGGTTATTCCACAAAAAAAAAATATATATATATATATATATTAATTATTTCTAGACTGGCCTACAACACACAGCACAGAGGAGGTACACCGATATTATAATAATACTGCCGAACGAACCGTGCCGACGCAATAAAATCACGGTAATCCATTGCTCTCCGCCTACCCGTCGGTTTTTTGACTAGTCGTACACTTCAGTACTGCTGCCGCGATGGCACTTATAAGTATTAAGTATAATTTAATAATAATAATTAATAATATAATTTAATACATAAACGTATTTAGTAACGCGCGTTGTACATACAAAACGTTTCGCGTATTACTCGAAGAATCTAATAATATATAATCATAACGATGACGATATTATTAAAATAAAATATGTGTAAAGATATTACGAAACTATATATGTGTTATTTTGATATCGGGCCTCGATCTGTGGACGGATATATGAGAAGAAAAAAAAAAATGATAACCATAATATTATAATACTCTCGTAATAATAAAATAACCGCCGCTGTCACCGCAATTAATTACCATTATAATGGTACTCGGCGGTGAATAATTGTACACCGACGCGAACCTATTAATAATTCGCGGCTTCGTAGAACAGTATGTAAGCCTCGTTGCTTATGATTTTCGTCGGGGACGTGATCTTGGACACAGAACTGTCGTTGAAAAAGTTCCAGTCTCCCGCGGTCGGGTGTTTGCAGAACGCGGTGTAGTGGCCGGCAATCGGCGTGCCCGAGTGGTTGGACACCGCGTACAGACTGTACTTGGTCGGGTGCGGCTGTATGCTCCTGGCCGAGCTGGATACGTACGGGCTCATGTCGAGCGCCACCAGCGGGAACGCCACCAGCGCGGTGATCTTCTTGTACGAATGCGTGCCCTGGAACCGTTTCAGGTGCAGCACCAGGTACCTGGGCAACTTTTGGAAACTGTACGCCTTGTACATTTTCCTGTCGACCTTGCACACGCCGCACCGGGGCCGTTCGCGGTAGTCCAACACCTCTTCTTGCGTAAAGTTCTCCAGCAGATTGGTGAGCGACACTTGGTCGGCGGAACCGCCGGACGGCAACGATAACGACAAGTCCCAAAACACCTGCACGTCACAAACAACCGTTAATTATTAGTATAACATTAGGGTACCCCGTATTATACGAGTAAAATGTATTATTGTATACGGGACAGAAAGACTATCCTAATAAGTAATACGTAATCAACGTTTACATTATACCGAGATATACTACATATACTATATATTACCGTAGTAGTATTTTGGTATATAAAAACATTGACTCCCGGTCTTTCTGTCCTGTACTGTATATAGCAGGCGCCGGCGTCCCCGGGCGGGTTGCCAGCGGAATGTATTTTATAGCGTGTAATATGTATTTTTAATCTCGCGGCCACAAAATCGGGTCAACCATTTTACGCGTATTACGTTTGTGCGCCTACCTCGAACGTGATGCTCTTGTGGCCGCACACGGAACACTCGAGCGTCGATTTAAGCTGCCCGGCGAACAGGTCGACCACGGTGCTGTTGTCCGTGGCCAGGTACCTTTGCCAAAAGTCCGCGGCCAACGCGTTGTCTTTGAGCGTCTCGTCCACGTCCGGCGCCGTGCGGGGCTTGACCTTCACCCTGTTGACGTCCATGTGGAGTTTGTCGAGCAACAGCCGCAGGAATTCCTGCGAGTCCTGTTGTTCGTAGCCCGCGAACCGCGGCGACAGCCGCTGGAACGCCGATTTGAACGCGGTCGTATCGACCGGATGGTTAAAGTCGCTCCCGGTCCAGATCCGGGACAAGAGATCCCGGTACACCCGGATGAGTTTGCCGTCGGTGTTGTTGGAATCGGCCAGGACGTAGTCCGTCAAGGTCTTGGTGTTGCTCAAGCACTGTAGCACTGAGTTCATGTAGCACGTGTTGCCGATGTTCCGGATGCCCACCACCCCCTTTTTCGAGTCCGTCGATGACCTGTACGAAGATTCGTGCAATGTACCGCCGACGTTGTCCGTGCCGTATTTACTTTTGTTCATGTTGACATACCTGGACGTTGGCTGGTGTACTGGTTCGCTGCAGGAAGGCGCGGTGTCTCGCGGTGTCTGCTGCTGTTTGTTGTACTTTTCAAAGTACGACAGATTGCCGGCCCTGTAATTATACGATTTGTTCAGCAACGTCGACGGCGATCTGTTGTTGTAGAACGCGTCCAAACGTTTTTTCGTTGCGTCATATCGTTTTTCGTTGCCTAGCAGCAGGGCAGCCGAGCCAGTGATGGCGGTCTTGCTGCCGATGCTGCTAGTGGCGTCCCCGCGGGATCCCAGGGTTGTCGACGGCAGTGTCTTGTTGAGGCTCAGCGACCGGATGTTGCCGTTGATGTCGGTCAAGCCGCGAGGGCTGGACCGGACCGACAACGACGACGACGGCGGTAATACCTGCCTGGGCACGCTGTTGTACGCCCTGGACCGACGGTCGGGACTCAACTCGGTCAGCACAGCGCCGTACGACGACGATGACGACGACGAGGACGACGACGACAAGGACAACGTATTGCCGTGACGGTGGTGGTTGTGGTGGTGATGGTACTTGGTCACCGCCGCGGTCCTTCCGGTGCCGTATTTGTCCGCGGCCGACGATGACGACGTGTACATGCTGTGTTAATGACGAACGACCGACCGGACAACGGGGCCGCGTAACATTGTTATTATTATAATCGTATCGCCGCCGTTTCTTGTCGTCGCCATCGCCTCCTGTTGCACCGCGCGTCTGTGCGTATTATACGCTCGCGGACGGCAAACTATACTACAAACGCATGTTCGCGTGGGCGCGCGATCGCGCGCGCGCGCGCGGCGAGTATTGCGTGTACGCGGTGTGTTTGTGTGCGCGTGTCGCGTCTCGGCGATTTTTTCGTCGGTTTTTTCTTTCCTTGGCGCGCGCGCGCGCGTGACGTAAGTGCACAAATTTTTCCCGTCGAACATCTGTTCCGGCGGCAATATTATTACGCGCGCGCGCGCTCGACGAAAACGCTAGTGCCGCGGCGGATGATCGATGTGCGCGCGCGCGGCACCGCGAAAACCCTCGGCGGGCGGCGCCGCGATCCTATATAATAATAATAATAATAGTAATAATAATACTAATATAATCGTATTGTATATATTGTATTTTTAGCGCTGCGGCGGCACCACGCTCACTAGGTCCCTCTCACACTCTGTCGTTGTCTTTCTCTCATTCTGTCTCTGTCTGTGTCCCGGCGGCGGCGGCCAACGACGCGCCCCGCGACCGCCGGCGACCACCTATATACCTACCGTCGCGTCGTCGCGCGGCCGACCGTTGTCGTCGGTGCGACGAGCGGCCCGCCGCCGCGCCGACCGCGACGGTTACTACGGCGCGCGCGCGCCTATTGATTAACCTAGTTCGTCGTCTCGGTTTTATTTTAGCCTTTATAATACTTATAAATATATATATATATATATATATAAGTATACCATTATTATTATTATTTTATATATAAATATATATATATATGATTACGTGCGTATAATGTAATATACAGGGTGTGCGCGTGCGTGACGGTACTTCAATGCCATCGTGACACTATATACATATATAATTATTATTAATATATTAGATATGCGTACTACACACATAGTCGCGTATTATTTATACCGTACTCGTATATTATTATTATTATATTGTACATCAGCCTTGACGGGGTTTTATAACAATAGATACGTTACGTACACAATATAATAATATATTATAATGCGCGTACGAACGTTTGTTTGAATTTCTATTATTATTTTCCGTAGATACCGAACGACGGCGCGTATCGGTTTTACTATTACACGGATGTGTTTGTTTTTTTTTTTTTTTAATTTCCCCCGTAAACAATTGTTTTTATACCGGAAATCTCGCTCTCCGGTTTTCCGAGCGAAGCGTCGTGTCTGGAAGTATTTTCGGACCTACACGGTTTGTCTGTTCCACATGTCCTTTTTCGATTTTCTTAACGATTGAGAAAAACGCAGGGAAATGTGAAAGGGTATCTTTATTGTCGATTAGGGACTTCTTTTGCTTTATCCTATTGTGCATGTTCGCGGAATATTTAATATTAGCCGCCACCTGGGCGTGGTTTCAAGACATTCGAACGATTTCCGAGCAATTTATAGGTTTCGGCCGAGCAAAAAATCCCAGAAAATTCGATACGGAACACAATTTCCAATTATTATTTATCAAAACGTAGTCATCCGTTTTTCGTTAGCGATTATTTATCGTCGCGCACGGGTAGACATTAAATTCCTCTCTATATCCCACCCCTAGCCACTAGTCTACAACGGTGCGAAATATTGTCTTTTCCTTTACAAGATAATCGTGCAAGATAATCTCGGTGTCTGATAATTGAATACAAATATCTGTACTTATCCGTTTTTATCTATAAAATTACCGGCGTCGCGGTGTTTCTACGTATTTTCTGCACATTAAAATCTATCGGTCGTTGGCCCCGTCCATAACCGCACACACTGGGTATCGACGTGCGGTATAACAAATTTACCTATTGTAGAAGAGTCAGGGCCGGGGATTTAGGGTCGGGCGCCTCTTACCGTCTCCCTATTCGCCGCCAGCCCTTTTGGCCTTTCTAAAGAACTCGAATATAGAATGGCCTCTTTATACGAACCGTATTACGCCCGTTTTTATACTGCGCGACGGTGACACGACGTTCTACACCCCGCACACATAATAAACGATACGACCCGGCGGCGGGCCGTATACGTCCGCGGGCCCGGGGGACGCACGCCCTCTATCCCTCCGTAGGGGTTAATACGGGCTCGAACATCCCCGGGGTAACTTCTCCTACCCCCCCCCCTCCCCCCGAGGATCGGTAGTACCTTTTACTACGTATACGTGTATATATTTATCGTATATATATATATATATATATATACGTGTGTATATTTCGAACTTTGCGTTATTGTTCCGTTATTATCGACCGGCCACGAAAATAATCTGATTAACCGCGTGCGGCCGCACAAGATTTCGCGTGCGCGCACCAATAAGACACACCACGCCGCCGGCCAAGGCCGCAGCTGTATAATCTGCTTGTCCCTCTCTCGTCGTCGTCGTCGCCGCCGCCGCGGCGGCCGTCGAAATCAATATTTTCCAATAGGTTTAACAAATCTATATACGTATATATATATATTTATATATTCCGATATATATATATATATATATATACGAATTTTTTTTCTTCCCCTCATGCTCTTTTTCGGCCGAATACAACCGGGGGACCACACCTTTTTCGGCACGATTTATGTTACGCGCGCGTGCGGGGCACCACCGCCGTCACCGGTGCGTCGTCGTCGTCGTCATCGTCGGGCGCTCTCCGAAAACTATTTCGGAAAAATAATAAAACGCAATCGTCGTTACCCCGTTTTTAACCTCGTTTAACTCACTGCATTACAAACAATAATTATCTATGTGTATACAAAATATAAAGGCAGGGACAATAACTCAAGTTAAAGGGTACAATTTTTTTTTTTTTTTTTTAGCCTTTTAACTTAACGAGTCGAAGACGAATGATTTTTTTTTCGAAATGCAATTGGCAATTGGCAATGTGTTGTTTGTGGCTTTTATAAAGAGGCGTAATATTATCTTATTAGGAGGTATATAATATTGTAATTTTAACTTTTTCAACCGAGTTGACCTAATATTTTTTTTGCATTTTAACTTTTAACTAAAGACATTTCTGTTTGTTCATCTTAACTTAATCGAGTTAATTATTTTCCTCAACTTTCCCGACTTTTACAAATATATTATAGTAGAGGGGTGTTTTGATAGATGGCGACGCCCTGTTACTTTTATCAATTTTCAAAAATAAGAACAGACACGTTTGCGGTTTTTGAAAATATATACGTTTAATCATTTTTATAGAGGTCACTTTTGACGCATTTTTCAAGAATAGAACGAAAACAAATCGATTCGAAAACATTCAAATTCACTTTCTTACAAGTTTTAAACGCGAGTAGATATGTTTATTGTGTAGTTACGAAATTTGTTCGGAAAACATGTTCACGTATTAGTAAATAGCTAAACAATTTTTACTCGTTATTGAAATTAAAGACAACAACATAACTTATAATAGGGGGGGGGGGTGTTACATATTGATTTTTAATTTATACTCGAATAAGCCAGATAGATTAAAAAACAAGGTCATAGCTATTTGTATAAACTAATATTTAACTAAACTAATATTATGTAGAATTTCACGTGTTTAAAAAAGCAATCCAAATTTTAATATATATATATACGAGGTGTGTTCAATAAATACTCAGACAACATTTATTAAAAACTATATTTCAAATTTACAAACTATTTAAATGGATCACCTTCAAAATAATATCCTTTAGCTTTTATAAAATGCTCTCAGCAGTCTTGCCACTTTTGAAAACACCTTTAAATTTCCTCCAAGGTTTTAGCCTTTAGTTCTTCTGTCGCGTTATGGATGGTTTCATTAACGTCTTCAAATCTCTGACCTTTGAGGGTAGTTTTTAGTCTCGGAAACAAAAAAAATCACCGGGAGCTAAGTCAGATGAATATGGTGGGTGACGTACCATCGGTATATTTTTGGATGCCAAAGTGTCGATTGAGCTGGTGCATTGTTATGGTGCGAAAGCCACGACTTTGATTTCCACGCTTCTGGCCTTTTACGGCGTACTTTCTCTCTTAATCTTTCCAGTATTTGTTTATAGATAACTTGATTTACTGTCTGACCTATAGGTACAAAATCATAATGGACTAAACCAAAAAAACAATATTAAAAAACATTATTTTGATGTTTGGCCGAACCTGGCGATATTATATTGGACGAGATGAATTAGCGGTCTTCCATTGTGATAATTGAACTTTGATTTCGGGATCATATCCATGTACCAACGTTTCATCTCCCGTAATAATTGACTTTATAAAACTTATTAGATTCGTGGATTTTTGGCTGATAAAAAAATTGCTATGGTCCCGCGGACTCTCCCTATTCTCCAGATCAGGCCCCATGTGATTTTTTCTTTTCCCGAGACTAAAATCTACGCTTAAAGGACAACGATTTCAAGATGTAAGTTCCAAAGAACTTTTGAAAAATGACAAGATCGCCGGGATCACTGCATGTCGTCCGGAGGAGAGTATTTTGAAGGAGATATCTTTAAATAATATGTAACTTCATTTTTGTAATCATTAAATATAAAATCCCGGTACTTTTTGAACAGACCTCGTACATGTAACTTGATGAAAAATTGATAAATATAATATATTCAGCTATTATCATATTTTGCTGACCGATTATATTGTATAAAACCAGTGATTTATTAGAGATCCTATTTTGACAAGGGGGTAGTTAGTTCCTCATCAGTAGCGTAGCCTGTATAATTTGCTTTATTTTATTTTCATGAACATGACGGCCTCCATACAACTTATAGAATATAGATGTATCTAGATGTAGATAGGTCAAACAGTACGGTTTATAATGTTCGGATAAAAAAAATTGATTTATTTTCACACGCTTGTATAGAAGAGTATATATTATAAAAATTATTCCCCTATAGGGCTACTAAACACCCCAAACGAAATACTTAAAATACTTAAAAATACTTACTCTAAGATAAAAAAAAAAAACGTTTTGTCATCGAAGATTGGCGAATAAATTATTGTAACAATATTAAAACGAAAATAAGTAGGCATATAATTCGTATAATACGCCTGCTGCTTTCATTTATTTAATATTATGTATATTTCAGCAAGGTAAGTGTTTAAAAAACGTTCAGTCTTCTGGCCATTACAATATATCTACGTTCGGATTCCACGGTTTAAAGGGTAATTAATTTATATGTAATACAAATTTGATATAAAATTGACTGCAGTTAACTATGAGTTAAACGGGGGTATTTTTCTTCTTTAAATTATGATTAAGTTCAAAATTATATATATAGTTATAAATAATATAAATAAAATAAAACTTTATTAATACGTAGGTAATAAAATATAATACATAATAAATTAATATGCGCTCGTCCCCGTGGAAACCCTAATTTAATATAACGTAACTATACATACCACCTACACTTATATAGGTTTCTTATTTACTCTAGATTCAGTAATCCTTGATCTAATTTAATACTAGTCTCTATTCTAGTATAATACAAATAAACGGTTACAGCGAAACATATATTATACTATAAATATTAAATCGGTAAAACTTTCCGTCAGACAAAAAAATAATACTTTGCACCGTGGGCATTGGCGATCATGGAGGCTATTCCGTATTAACGTTGACTGGTCAATATTATCAATGAAAAATACAATAATACATTGCTCCCCTCACTGGATTTTTGAAGATGGACGTCCTTGACTATGGGTATTAAACCGCTGTTTTACGCTGGAAGTTGGAAAGATACGTTATGGGTTACAGGGTAATTTAGTTTGTATACTGAAAGCAACGATAAATAATTTCAATCGAAAAGCGATTCTGAGCGGAGCTCCGGTAAACTAATAAAGTTATTGTTGTATAATAATATTATAATAGAATTAATAATCGTGGTCTTTCCCTCGTAGCCAAGTTAACTCTTAAATCTGAAATTTAATCAAACAAATATTATAATAACAAAAATCATTTATAAATAACAACTTTTATTATTCAAGTGAAATTATCAATCGCATGCTATTATAATTATAGTATTATAGATAGGTGAAAATAACCGAATTGTCATGCTTAGATTTGGTAAAAAATAAACTCGAAAATATATCAATTATACTATAATAATATTTTAACAATTATCAACATAAAAGCGAAAAAGTGACCATATTCGGACTTTTCTTCGGAAAAGGAACTATATACAAGTAACTTAATTCTAAAAAAAAAGTGGCTTTAAGTAACTCACTAGCAGACGTGTGTTTTTTACGTCTTAGTAAGCCTATAAATAACACATAACGGATATTTAAACAATCCATTATTATGACGTAAACTGCTATTTACGCTATAAACTTGTATACAGATCAAATTACACAATATGTACGCTTTTGTACAAGAATTAACAATTTTATGGGAAAATATTTACGTTTAACGAGTAGTATGTAGACCTATAACGATAATAATATTAATATGATTGTCGTAGTAAGTGTAATATATATATATATATATATATATTATAGTTTCTATACAAATGTACAAAGTGCCTGTATAATAATCAGTGGCGTTAGTGGGTCAGTGGTGGGAGGGAAATCTGAATTTAACTAGTTATATTATAGGTGTAAAATCATTAAATTTACACATATTTCCGGGTAGAAAGCGGTACAATATTTGATACCTTGGTACTCCTTCAAATAATACATCTGTTATTACCATAAATATATAAAACTATATCTATGCAAACTATTTATGTGTATACCTATAGTTATTACTGGGGTTCGGGACTTGTTTTATTTGCATATTCTTTAATGATGACTGTAGAATAATTTAAGTTGGATATAAATTTGTTTTAAGACATAACGAGCTGAAATACAAAAATTTGAATTGCTCATTTTGCCATTATTAGGTAAAACGCATATTTGACAATTTTCAACAATTTAGTTGTTATTATTAGCATATTTACGCATTTCCACGTTTTTTTTTTTTATGGTCAATTTATTTGAAATTTTAAATCATTACACCACTTGCGTTGGTTTATTTGTAAATCAATGTTAATACTATCATAGATACAACAGAAAAAAGATAAGGTTGAATATTATTAGGTGTACGTGGCAACTAGGGAAATACCTTATTATTTCTGCGTATACTGTATAGATCTGTTTACTTATAAATTAGTACTATCGTTTATTATCGGAAATCGTTTTGAGTAAGTAAAAGATACAATTTTAAATAAGTATTCAGTTTGTTTTCGTGCGCCGTGGCTTTTTTATGTCCGTTATTCTCCTAGGTTAAAAATGCAGAAAATAACGAACAATACGCGTATTAAACAATATATAAACCGAGTTTGGGGAAAATGTTTTTTCAAGTGATGGAAACATTTTGTTTTGCAAATTTTGTGAAATCAAAATAAGTACAAATAGGCGATATTCGGTAACGCAACATTTGAAGACGAAAAAACGTAAGCAAAATCAAATGAAAAATAAATCACAAGTTCTTTTAACCATGAGTTGTGTGACACCTTGCTCTCCGCAAATATTCCTTTAAATGATATAAATTGATGGTTAAAATTTCCAAAATCTTATCCGGAGGGCAAGAAAGTTTCGAGGGTTTTTATACATTCCTTTTCAATGTATAAAAATATGCTAACCAAAAATCACCGTGCATTTAAATTTGATAATATCAGAAAATGTCTTATTGTATAGTCTAACTTAACATATCATTGTTTTTAAATTTTTTAAAGTACTTAACCTTTTTTTCATTGTAGGAAAAAAAGACGAAGAAAATGAAATCAACCATACAGAGTAATATTATGTTTATAGTATTATTGTTTTCAACAAAGTACTATGTAAAAAAATTGTCTAAATTCAATGTTTAATAAATCTAATTTTTAATTGCTATTTATAAAAATGCAGTTGCGTATTTCGGTTATTTTAAGTGCAATAAGTCCCGAACCCAAGTTATTACAAACGATACAGCATCATGTGTAATATTGAAAAAAAATATATTTATTTATTTATTCACATTTAAAAAAATCGTATTTAATAAATTGGTAAAGAACCAAATCGAGTCGTTTAGATTTTTGGCCATTTAATTACCTAGGATAGTAATTGGACACGTCTTTAAATAATATATACTTTTTTATAAGGAAAATAATTAAAATTTTTTTAAAATATACCTAAATATTTTTTTTTCTCATTCGACTATGGGTCCCAAAATATCCAAGAGCCCCCGTTATAACCGGGCGGGCCAGACCGACACTGCGACCAGATAAGGGTACTCGTCCGACTTGAGTCTGGAAACGATTTGATACAATTTTACTAAACGCATTATTCACCTATATGGCTTAATTTTTAATTGTTTTATGCAAACGTCGTTTCGGTGTTCGTTAAGAGTTGCAAATATTCTCCTCAGACTGCAGTTTTCGT
The DNA here is from genome assembly GCA_956483605.1 of Tuberolachnus salignus. Taxonomy (NCBI): domain Eukaryota; kingdom Metazoa; phylum Arthropoda; class Insecta; order Hemiptera; family Aphididae; genus Tuberolachnus; species Tuberolachnus salignus. The sequence goes on from OY101434.1 coordinate 699,537, forward strand.
CGAAATTATTATACCCATATACGCACGTGCGCAAGCGAGTCGTTATAAAACGGCCTCCTAATACACTAATGACTGTCGGATGTGATTAATACGTGAGTACTAATATTATATCTACTATCTAGGTATAATAATATATTATAGCGTATCCCGATATCGTTTCGGTATAATTAATTGTACCGTGTAAGTCCTTAGCGTCGTAGTCCAAAAACGTATTATTATAAATTGTAATGATAATTATAAATTTTAACCGTATATCGGTAGGTACAAAACGTTACAAGCAATATAACGTATAACGGTACGTGGGTGTATAATATATCAAGGTTCTGAAATTTCAACGAGTCGTAAAAACTGTTTAACAACGACTTATTAACTTATAACTCTTATAGCTAACATATTTCCAGCGAAATGCGAAACTCCGACGGTTGATATTTAAACAATTGTATTAAATGTTTATCCGAACAAAAATATACTCGTTATTTAGTAGAGCTCGGATGTTTTTGCCGTAAAGAACTGGTAAAATTGATTGCCGTATACTAAAAAAAAAATACATCAAAAATTGCACTAAAAAATAAAATAAAGTTCCTTAATAAATTATATTATCAGGCGTTCGGATATAGACGGATGATTGTCGCACACTCGCATTTAAATCTCGTTTTTATTTAATATTAAAATATTATTATTATTACTATTCATTTTTTTTATAATTGAATTGAACGTAGGTGGGTAGTAAATGGATCTCATTGTATCATATCTATAAAAAATAACGGTAATAATTGCCATTGAACAATTGAAACTAATAAAAAAAGTACTATTAATGTGAAATATCAACAAAATCGAAATTAAATTAAAAATATGTTGAAAATTGCAAAAAAAGTTACACTAAACATTATTAGATTTTAACTCATACACTTATGAAACAGATTTAAAACTTATTTAACAAAAAATTCGAGCGTTAGAAGAAAGGATTTTTTTTTAAAATTTCGTCAAATTCGCATCACAAGATTTTAAGTAAAGTATATAAAAAAAAAAAAAAAATGTATTTTTATAAATGGTTATCAATAAATGATTATATTATAAACAAAATTGTATAATGCAAAACAACTACGTATATGTAGTTATTATTTCCAATTTTATACCGAGACCTACACTGAAGTTAATATTATTACAGTGATAGTAGGCGTTTTTTTTTTTCTTCGAACAAATGTTATAATTATTTCTTTATTTTGATGATTATAATTTGAATACAATAAAAAAACAAAAAAAAACAAATGTATAATAGAATTATGACAATTAGAAAATTAGTTATTGTTTTTTTACATTTTAAAAAAAAATCTTTAGGCACTATATTTGTATACAATATAATAGCTACACTGTAGCCCATAAATAAAAAGATTTACATAAGTAAATTTAACAATTAAGTTTTTAAAATGTTTACAAACTAATAAATCCAATAGATGATATGTATCTTTGCACATAGAAATTATAAATAGTGAAGACTGAGAAATAATTATGCTGTAGGTACGACATTTCGTTAAAGTTTAATTGAAGATTATAAAAATAAAACTATAAAGGAGAAATACCTTAATAAATTATAAAATAAGTGGATGTAATGTGTAGCTTAAAAAAAAACTTCATGTAGGTAACCTTTTCTTATTATTTTATGCAAAATGAAAACGTTCATTTAAAATTATATATATATATATATATTTTTTTGTAGCATATTTAGAATCATTACACTGTATTAACATGTTTATCATATTTGTATGTGGATTGTATGTCAATGACATTGTTGAAGAAACTCAGTAATAACTGAATAGGTACTAATTTAGTGTTTAAAATAATAAATAATTAAACTTTATGTAAACTAACGTTGTCATGAGAAGTTTGAAGTATAAATGTGACAAATTATATAGTATTTTATTTAAAAAATTATTCTTCATTAGGTACTCTATATCCAAATTTAAACTTAATAAAAAAAAAAAAAATTGGTCAGTATGTAACACATTAATATACACAATTTTGTATATTATTTATTAGTTCACAACACCAGAGGTAATTGGAAAAGAAACACATGCCATACAAATCATAAATATAAATAACTGGGTATAATTAAATTCAAGTTATATTCTAAAATGTACCTGTAACACCTAATTGCCTACCTACCCAATCGGTATTAAGTATTAACTTAATCATTATCTGTAAAAAAAAAAAAATAGAAAATATCAATATGAATCATCAATACATTTATATATTTACTAAATAATAAGATTTATATTCCCTACATTCCCCTATAATTAACTAAAAATACAACTATTTTTCGCTAATTATTGTTTTAAGTATTGATAGTAGGATAATTATCTCTGGTGCTACTGGAGTATATTATCATAAAGTGGCTAGGTTTTAAGTCAAATTCCGATTGTCTACATTAATAAGACTTGATTTATGGGTTACTTAGTAGATAAGGATAAAATAAGAACAAACAAAACAAAAAAATAAATGAAATTGTCAGAGTCTAAAATATAAAAATTAGCAGTTAGTATTGTATCGCATAATATTTCTATCGGCACGGGAAACACCAAGCGAAACAGCTAATTCATAAATTATACTTAATATATTTATGTGATATTTATATACTTTAGTAGTAAAATGTACCAATTACATACATATACATATATTATTTATATTTTAGTAGTATTATTTATTACCAAAGAGGATTTCATGTTAGGCCATTTCTCAGTTTTACCTGTGGTATTCCTAAAAGTTCTTAAAAACATCAAATAATATATAATATATAAGACATGTACATTATGTCTGTCTTGTGTGAGACCATTCCGATAACATCCTTTGTAGGTATAAAGTTTATCACATTAGTATTTTAGTATACCTGCATTGAACTCTGTCTTTAATATGTAATTGTACAATCATTTATATTTGGTACCTATGTGTTAAAAAAACATTTTAAACTGTTATTTATACAAATTTGTCTAACTTTTGTTTTTCAGGCTTGGCATTTGGTCTGTAGTAACTCCAAATTTGATCACAAATGAGGTGAAGATTTACTGATTGTAAATTATCATTTAGATGAAAGCAGCAATATTGATTTAACCCAATCCGAGTATTACTAAAGTAAATCTACCAACTTCAATATTATTGATAAATACCTATTAAATATAAATCCTGGCTGCTAAAATTGAGCATCATTTTGTATTGTTTTTAATTGTTTTATCTTAATATGTTATTCTACAGTTAGATTTATTGACTAGTAGAAATTAATATTGTTAATATTAAATATGTGAGGTATACTGTTATATTTTATTAAATTTGTTTAAATAAAATAATGTGTACCTAAATTAATTAAGTTTGTTCACACTTTCATTCATCAATTATTGTATCATGAAAATTACAATTTATCTACAAAGGTAAATGAAAGAGACAAAAAATATTAATTTGTACATTTTGATATTTTTCTGTTTTATATTAATAGTTATTTATTTTTATTGTTTACCTAATGATAAAAATATTAAATGTTTTCTGAAAAATGCTTACTACACCAATAACGCTGATAACATGTTTTAATTTGTTGACATGTTAGAATCTTTGTTTTTACACAATTTTAGATTCAAATTACACTATGATATTTGGTAAAACTGGATCAATGTTAGCAAAATGTTTTAATATTGTTATATTAATTGAAAACAAAACAAATGTAGGTAGGATACTGCTCATGGGTGCTCCACTGTTATAGATGTAAGTTGGGATAGTAAAATATAGATGGGAATTTAATCTACATTTATATGAAATGATAAATCATTGCTAAAAAAAAAAAAACTATTCTGTGCTAAGTTCGATTATAAATGTTTTGATAAATTAAAATTGAATTAATTTGTAACTACAAAAAATCAATAACAATTGTCCATCTAAAATAGTTGAGCAATTTTTTAGAGAAAAAATAAATTTTGTTTACATAGTTTGAGAAAATAATAATAATCAAAATTCCGTGATTTTACTAAAAAGAACTAATAATAACTCATAAGCATAGTTATATAGATAAGTAATGTAACTTGAAGGTTAGGTTAACCTAACCATCACATTGGCTGATGTGTGTAGTTAAGAGAATGTCCGTGTGAACGTTTTTGAACATAAAAACCATCTATCAAAAAATTGTTTTTATCTTGAAATTAATTTTATTTAGCATAAAGCAGCTTATGATGAAAATAAAAGAACCTAACTTTATCTAGGGAATGGCATAAGTATCCGTTTAGTGAAATACTACATGATAGAAAACTTATGCATTTTTTTAGATTGAAAAAAAGGTTATTTTTTGATCTTGAATATCTACAGTCTCATTTACTCAGGTAAATTAAACATCAATATCATGACCCATATCCATAGACAATGTTGTCTTTAATTTTCATATTGAGTAAAAGTTCTAAAATCACTTAGAAAGATACTTTTTTCTCGTTTACGTTAACATGTTCTTTAAAAAATCTCGTGATAACACAATAACTAAGAGTGATAACCCCTCCCCCTCCCCTTCGGACTGTTCTAAAATTTATATTTAAGTGAAATTGAATATTTTTAATTGATAGATTACCATTTTTTTTTACAAATATTTTGTTAAAATAGCCTATTCACAACCCCTTTATATATTGGTAGTGTGCGGATCCCGGTGTAGGGCACAATCTATGAACCGTTCATCTATGATATACAGAGTTAATATAATAATTATGTATATTTTATATTTTATTCTGTAGTATTTTATGGCATTAGGTCCGTGTGACTTTGAAACAATAGATACATTTTTAATACATTTCACCACTAGATTGCACTGTAAGGTGACCTTTCGGTGCTGGGCAGGTTTGTTATTAGAGCTCACGACCATTAAAGATATAGGTACTAACATAAAACACATATGGAAAAAATTAATGTTTTATTGTTTTTTTTTTTTTTTTTTTACTTTGGCGATCTATTCAATAGTTTTTAGGTAGCAGGTATTTAATACAATTTATATTATAAAGGAGAATTTGGTATTTTTAGAGGGAAATATTTGGTTTCAACTGTACGTGGCCAACAATTCCATGTCCCATGGACCATAGGTATTCTGATCTATACTTCTTATGTATTTGTCTACACCCACCCCTCGAAAGCACACACAATTGCATTACTTAATAATCCACCTGTGTGCCACTGTAAACAATTATCATCTCACACAACTAGTGTTTAATACATACAAATAAAAATAGTTGAAAAACTATAGATGTAATTATTATATAGGTTTTTGATTAGGAAGGAATATTATATTATATTAAATTAAACTAATTGTTTAAATAATTAATTTAAGGTGATATTTTTGTTTTGTTATTATTTTCACTTCATCACAACAATCAAAATTAAAAAAAAAAACAAGCTCTTTAATATAAATTATATTTGGTAGTAATATATTATACGAACACAAATAAATGTTTTAATTACAAATCACTTAGCAACACCTATAAGTTAGTAAAATTATTCTGTTACTTGTTCTAGTAGTTTTGCAATAATATATTTAAGATTTTCAGCAAGTGTCTCGGGTGTGTTTTTGTCGTTCCGGGCAGGTACATGAATAAGTATTGTTTTATTTTTATTAATGGACAGTGATTTATAATAAATATACTCACACAAGTACCTGTAATGTATAGTACATAATATGATATGAATAATATTAACAAAAGTATTACTACAAATGCTTAAAACTTACCTTCCTGCATCTTCAGACATACATATATCCAATTCATCACTACAATCCAATTTTAACCCAGTTGCAATTACATTATGCAATGGGCTCTCATCATCGGGAAATTGTCCATTAATATCCTTACAACAATAGCCATGACTATTAGCGATTAACTCGATGGTCAATGTTTCAGCCAAGGGCGATACTCCCAAATGAACCATGAGCTAAAATGTATGTACACCACAATAGGTACCCTCATTGAAATAATTATGCCAAAGAGCAAGGTGCGACTTACCTCAGGGTCATGTTGGGACCACAGATTCGGCACCATCCGATCTACATCTTTGTAACACACTGGAATACAGGGTGTGATCAGATTAATGTTTAGTTCTTCAACTATACCGGTTTTACGCAATGAACTAACAACTTCCCAACTTGGATTTACAATGTAGTCATGGAAACTCCCGAAACCGGTGACAACAACTGTTTTTCTATCCATCGGTCTTAAATTCGTAAAATTGAATAGACAATACTCGTTTGAAACAGTTGGAGGAAATTTCTACTTTTTTTTTTTTTTTTTATAGTATTCAATTTGTTATCATACATTTAGATTTTAAACTGTGAAATAACATCCGTGTAGTTAGAATCGTAAAGTTATCTACACCGTGTACCTATATTATTTTTTTTGTTTTCAAGGTTCAATATGATAAGGGAAATAAGATAACAATATTGATTCAAGGATATTACAAATGAAATATAAAAAAAATGAGATGATAATAATAATAATAATAATAATAATAGTAATAATATGACTCCATATCATATTTAGTACGTCATACTCGGGAACGTTTTTACGTAACAAACAAAACGGTAAGTTTTACTATTATTTTAGTTACGTAGTATAATTTTGGATTTATATAAAAAAAATATAAATATCTAATAATAAAGAAAAAAACACAACTAAACAAGATAGATTTTCAAAGTTTTGTGAAGTACCTAGGTATACGACTTATATATATATATATATATTATACCCGCGTCCTACTTAGATTTAATCGTAGCCGTGTGTGAATCTACGAATAGGAAAACAAATTCTTCATTCATTACATTATGATATTCATTTGTGTTTTGTGTCAATGCACATTTTTCGTATAAAAATCGCAACCTTGCAACATTACTCAATTTTAATAGTTGTCGGATAAAAATTAGTCATAAAGAATTTTCAGAGACATTACCTAGCTGTTTGTTTTATTTATTATTTAACGATAAGATGCTTGCATAACATTTATGAAACACCAAACATTTAAAATATTACATTAATTATTTAGGTGCGCATTCTGCGTACAATGTTGTAAAAGTCGTACCCAAACGGTTCATTATTGTTATTATAATATTTGAACTATACCACGCCTAATGAGCAGGCATACCCGATATGGATATTCGAATAAGTATAGGTAGGTCAGCATAGAATCCAGAAATTTGTTCGGGATGCTAAAAGTTTTTCATCGAAAATACTGTTTCCGGGCCCCGGAACCCGCCCTACTTTTATTAAAACTTCTATATTTCAATGAGGTGTAGGGTCGCAGTCCTCGGCTCGCCATAAATACGCTTCTGATGTAGGCAGATAATACATTTAAAAAAAAAAAAAAAAAGTCCAAATAAGTCGAAATCTATCTATTCGCACGCCTATCGTAGTAGTTTAGAATTTTTCTATTATTTATAACATTATTCGTTTTCGTCTTTGGATGTTTATATATATATATATACGAGACTGCTGCAAGTATACTGGAGTAATCGATCCAATTTTACGAAATAATTGTAGTAAAATACCTACACATTTAGTTATACACTAGACGATAGCACTGCGCATGATAACCTCGGTGATAATTTCACTATCAGTTTAGTCTTCAGAGGACTACCCGGAAACCCGATAATCCGTACACTCGCACATTGACGTCAATTCAATCGGTCTATTCGTCGTGATTGAAACTATTTTTTACGTATTGAAAATAACTGTTTTACCGAGTTTGTTTGCGTTTGAACCTATAGGTAAGCCTCATATTGTAGATTTTACATTTAGAAAACTAGTAAAGCCGCCGTAGTGACGGATAACAATTTTTTCAAATAACATATAATTTTAATATTTAGTTTGGCATATATTTACCCTTCAATAGAATATTGGATTTTATTAATTTTTATTTTTTATACACGTCTCGTGGCCGAGGTGAGGGGCCGAACGATAAAAAAAAAAATCTTTAAATTATTAATGTAAGTACCCAAGTGCGTTAATTTCAAGACGGGTATTATACTGTAAAATTTATTTTAAAAACATTTTACATTATACCCTGGTATCTTTTTAAGCACAAACGTACGTTTTTTTTTTTTTTTTTATTATTTTTAAATAATTTTGAGAGTAGAGGGGATCCAGCCCACTAGACACTCGTCTCGAAATGAACGCACTGGGTACTTACATTAATAATTTAAAGATTCTTTATACCTCGAAATGGAATGTTTACAGTTTGAATAATATTTGTCCAATATCTCCTTCCCAAAGTGTTGCTTTATATATCTATAAAAATAATTCGACTAAATAATGATGCTAGAAATGTTTATAAGCCGAGCCAATATAAATATTTATTTTTATATTTTTATTTTATGTACATTTTTTTTTTTTTTTTTTTTTGCATGGATAATTCTGTTCTAAAAAAACATCAAATTAAATATATTATATTATAATATTAAACAGTGTCTCGAGTGTAAACCAGACCATTCCGTGTTTACTGATATTTTTGATGTTCATCGTCAACTGTTTGTTTAGTGGGCCAAACACTTTGCGTTTGATTTAGGTGCGGTTTTGTGTTGTGTGTAGAATCTCGTGGTTTGGTCAGAATTTGAATTGAATTATATGATAAATAATAGTGTTTAATGTCTGTGGTATATGCACTTAATAATTACTTGTGTTTATGAATATGTTGGGTGGACGGGCGACTGTCTCGTTACAATTTCGTCTGGTATGAAATTGTTCACATTTCAGTATTATTCCGTTCGTTGCAGTTATAAACATTCTGCCGCCGCCGACTTTTAATTTAATTTTACACGCAAGTCATGTTTATTTCAAAAAAAAAAAAAAAATATATTAAAATGCAGGACATCCGACACGCTTTGCATTTTGCGACTATACACGGGGTCATAGTGGCGTACCCGAGCCAAGGGACTTCGGCCCCTCCCATATTGGCCGTGTTAAAATACAAAAAATAAAAATAATATTATAAACTGTTCAGCATTGAAAACTTATGTTGCTAAATAAAATAATAATTTTTGCTCTTAATAAATCAACCGAGTATACAAATAAATGTACAACGTAATTATGTACTCTGCGAAATAACCTCAAGATAAAGGCTTCATATAATAGATTATATATTTTGCTTGCATTATAATATGTAATTTATATTTATTTATAATGTCCTCCCGAATTGCAAAAATCCCGGGCACGAGGTTGTTCACTATTGTTTTTAATATTAAGATGTTATAATATAATCGTCGGACATTATGAAATATTATAATAAATTAGGGATTTGAGTCCAGTATCCGCAGTAAAACAGTTGACTACGAGTATACAGTGTGTGTGTGTGTGTGTACGGAAACAGGGTACACTCTATACATCAGCACCCTGTAGATATTTTTTAATTATGTTTGCGGGACACAGAAACTAGACTACTGGGTGTCCAATTTCACGTACTGACAATTTTTTTTAACTCGTGCATTACGCACACGCGCATCACATTCGCGACTTCGTTTTTTTTTCTTCAATGAACAAAAAAAAAAATATTATAAATACAGAATTCTGTGTTCTCGCAAATATACATTTTATGAATTATAATTCCATACATTTTAATAATTAAATTAAATAATGAGTAAATTATTATTTTAATGATAACTCGAGTAAGTTCAAAAATGTTCAAATTCAAAGTTAACAAATTTTTTTTTTTTTTTTAATTTAAAATAGCACTCATTAGTCAATTTTCGATTTTGAATACTAGTTTTTACATCAAAATGATTTGAACAAAATCGAATAGTCCGAATTGGATAGTCAAAATAGGAGTTTCCGTTAAAAAAAATTGTAAGTACGTATAGTCTATAATAGTAGCTGCTAGTCTAGTTTCATGTCCCGCAAACAGAATTCAAAAATATGAAATATATTATTTATTTATTTTTTAAGTACAGCACGAAGCTAATGTCGTAGAGCTTCCCCGGTTTTTGTGGACACACTGTATAACCCAAGGTCTTCGTAGTTATGACTTTTTCATTTTTCAAAACCCGATTAAATAATTTAATTATATCCAGAGCTTGAAAAAAAATTGCCTTTTACGTTATTTTGATTTATAACGTTATTTTACTTTTTCGTTTTGCGTTATTTGAATTAAAATTTTAACACTGCCTACAGTATAGGTAGAAACCTTACAGACGGTTAATAGGCAAATTTATTAATGTACCTAATCCACTCTTTTTCCCTTTTTTTTTTTTTTTTGTCGAAATTTAGGTCATTCGTTAATAATTTTACCAGACGGTAGACCATTCCGGCTAAATATTGTAACCCTCTGATGATTTTTTTTTACTTTTAAATTTAATATTAGTTTTACTACAATGTGATATTTCTCTTCCGATCGTCAACTTCATAGGTGATTTCTGGTAGCTAATGTTGTTTAGTTGATGCATCGGGAAGATTTTTTTTTTTTATATTGGTACTTTATATTAAATTTTATAATATGCAATTGTATTTCGCAAGGAAAGAATCCAGTTGAATGAATATTAATAATATTGATAATATAAGTAAATAAATTCAACCGTGTGGCCTTTTCCCTCTACATAAATATTTATTTATAAACAGTATTCGCATTTCCGGTTATGGCTCGTGAAGGGGGTTGGCCAGCAATCCCTCGTAAAGTGTTTAATGTTCATTTATTAGATAGGCAGTTACTATCGTGCGTCATACTTGTCAAATTTTCAAATACAGTTATATTATACAAACTATTTATATTGTAACATGAAATTAAAATAATTAATAAACTTCAACAACGTTGTTTAATATGAGACTAATTATTTTTATTGAAACAAAATGCTAGACTTTTATTAAAACATCAAACAAATAATTACTATCGTTTGTTTAATAGTCATACGAGCCGGACAAATTCTAATTAACAATAATATTGTATTAATTTATCTAAATAAGCCCTTTTTTTTTTTTTTTAAATTAAACGTAAGATGCGACCGGAAGTAATTGATAGCAATATAATTATATCTACGCGATATTTCGCTTACCTTTTTTTATTCGCCACTTATATTATAGGTACTCAAGTAGACAATTTGCGATTTAAAATATTGTTAAGTTAAAATAATTATGTTTTTATTAGTTTTATTATATATCAGGGCTGAATCGTGAAAGTGACACGGAAAAGATTAATATTATAGATTTGATTCAGTTTAAATTTGAATAATTTTTAATTTCCGTTGAGTTTATTCAGAGGAAAGAGCCACTGAATGTCTATAAACATTCGTCATTTGGTATTTTGTTTAAGTATTTTAAGTATATGTACGTATTAATATGTTTGCCACACAAAATTATTCGTTATTGGCCATTTGTAAGAATTGCTGAAATGTTTATAATTTTGTTTTTATTTGAATTAACATAAGGTCATTAAATAATTATTACATCGTATAACGTTTAACTTGAATCATTTATGTGCTGTTTAATCATATTTAGTGCCGTGGTGAAAGGACTCCTTTTGAGAGGTCGTGGCCTCTCAATTTTTATCAATAGGTAGGTAGGTGGGTGTGTAGGGTTCGGGTGACTCATGACTTTTTACGAGGATCTGTAACATATCAATTGAATTGTTTCTATACGTAATAAATGTAAATTAATTATACAGGGAAATTAAAATGGGCAAGACTGTACGGGATGTATGATATCCAATGTTTTTGTAGTTGTATGCATAACATAAATTTAGAGAATAACCTTGTCAGAGCTAATTATACTTTTAAACAATAAGTAAGCTTAGCATGGGATGTAGTCGAATTACTTAATATTACAAATATTTCAGTGGGTATTCATAAACTTTAGAGATGGGCTAGGTTTCCTAAACCCCTTCAAAACATACGATTTTTGATTTATAGGTGACGGGTGTCCCAAATTTGGCCGGCCTCGTGGGTAAAAAAAATTTCTGAAAGAAATCCTGGTTTTAGTTATGAAATTAATCAAATTCACAACTTTACACTTAAACATAATAGGAATACATAATTTATTCAAACAACTTTATTCATCGTTAAATTTTAAATAAATAAATTGATATTCTATACAATAAATCGAAATATACAATTTATAGTATACGATGCCGCAGTAGTTTTAAAGTCGAAATGATCGATTTTTAAAAAGTTGAATAGACTATAGTTTACGTTTACTATAATGTTTTGTATATATAGGACGAGTCGGTCGGCTCGGCGTGTTGAAAACGTGTTTACCTATATTTATTATATGTTTAAAAGTTATTTTAACGATATTGTTTACATTTCTATAATCGAATCGAGGAAACTATTTTTTCGTATACTGTGTGTTCGACTTACAAGAAATATTTCGACCTTGCGTTTTATTTCGATTTTAAATGTTTAACCGTATTATTATGTATTGTTTAACTGCTGGAGTTAGTTTTGTAAATTTAAAAAAATATAGAAAATAGAAAATTGTCTATTACATAATATAATTATTACAAATTAACGATATAAATATTGATAAAATTAACCGCTCATTACTAACCCGAGTGATGTTTTTTAGTGCAATGTTTTCAATTGTATTGTCATTACGAAGTAAATATTTCCAAAAAATTCAACGTCTTTTGAAATATCGTAACGTGTCAGACATGTGGCGGAACACAAAAATTTGGACTCCCCCGCAAAAATAAAGTTCAATTCTTTAATCTATTTTTTTCTCTCTCTTAGAGTTCAATTTACTTTAGGGAGTATTACATATAGGCACACAATTATCGTGGGCCTCCCCACGACGCGGGATGGTGGGCTTTTAGTTGCGCTACCGGTGTCGTAGGATCCCTCGGCAAGAACCGTACGATGTTGAAAAACAACGGAAATAGGGACGAAAGAATGATGAAGGAATGAAAAAGTAAGTGACGTTGGCCGGAGGAACGTCCTCGTGGTATAAAATACCTCACAAAAAAAAAAAAAATAATAAAAATATATATATGTATAAAAACGTAACGTGAAATGGATCGCCGACGGACTTACGAAGCACGGTGGGACGTGGCTAGGCCTATTTTCGTTGCAACCTCCGACGTCCCGGTACAGCCACGTCGACGTTGACGTCCGCGGGATTTCGCCGAGGTGCCAGGACGGGTTGCGGCCTGCCATGAGCAATTGCGCGCTGGCCGAAACTACGCCGACAGGCATAGATGTATATGTATATGTATATATATATAAAAAAAAAAACAACGTAAAATAATATGAAAAAACATGATGTGTAAAAAAAAAAAAAAAAACGGAGGATGTACAGGCTAGAGTGTATCCAAGTGTATATAATATAAACTGGAAATATACCGCTCACGTCATCCTGGCCACGGGCTAACACGGGGAACGTAAAAACGATTTCTCGGCGTGCTACTCCGCCACAACACAGACTTTTCGACAGAAATATGGAGGAAAAAAACAGCGGGTACAAGGCAACGCGAGACGATAGAGGGAAAACGGGTTCTGGCCGGTATCACGAAATTATTTTAATGTTAAAAAACACTTGGCGATGGCCTTTGGCCGCCGGCTCTGGCAGAACGACGTACATTGACGCTACAGGGTGACGCACGGCGGCGTTTCGTGTGGTTTGCAAAATCAAAAAAAAAAAAAATCTACCGGGTAACCACCTACCCACAGTACGGGACATGTTACAATATGTACTACTGGATAAGTTTTGCGCCAATAAATAATAACATCAATTAACATCGTGTAATTATATTAGGGACGGCTTTCGGTTAGCCCCTAAGAGTTCCGGGAGCTTCAACGAGCAACACCGAAACAGGCTTTGCTGCACATATACCTATACCTGATACATTTTTTACACTCTACTTGTTCGGCACAAAGCATTCCGGTCGGTTGATTTATTAAAACCGATAGAAACGTCTTTTGACGTCACGTTGGGATTTACCCGTCTCCGAACGTCCGCTTATATAACCCGCAGGATCAGACGTTTTCGTCGGACGCACAAAGACGCCATTAAGGCACGTCAAGCGTATCAGTAGTTAGAAGTTCTTTTGGGTTTTCGTTAAATGGTCAGAGAGGACTTCAATACGATCTTCCGGGTGAGTTTTTCGACAGTTCAAGTATGTAGCGCATTTCAAAACAGTGATGCAAAACGTTAGACTAGTTACTATAATCACACGAGAAATAAAGCATTTGTGACAGCGGCCATTTTCGCCGTCAATAATATCATTACAAGATAATTTGTTAAAATCAGCTAGAACGAAGTTTTTTTTTTTGTAATCGGCTTAGTATACTGGTAACTATAAGAATTTGTGTTCCCTTGGATTTTATTACGTCTACACTCTCGCCGAGAGTGAACTTGGTGCGCTCGTGTTGTCTTAAAATCATTAAATTGATTTCGATTTTGGGGTTATAGTTAAATTGTCGATTGGAATTAGTTTGCTTGTTAAATTTTTTTCATGAGTATTTTGTTCCTTCTATTTCATTTATAGTCACACGATTATTTTTTGAGTCGTCTGATTTTTGCGGTAACGAACAAATTCGTATATTAATTCATTTTGGACATAATATCCCATTCCCTTACATCTTATCCACAACAAATTTTGGACAATCCTAATGACTGGATAGTATTAGTTCACGCAAAATTGTTTAGCATTTAAAAGAGTTTTAAAATAGTCGTATTCTGGCATTCTGTAATTAAGTACAGAATCCATTTATCGTCAATTTTTAGATGAGCCGTCTCTATTAATTGTATTGCTATTGTCATAAATATATCTAATAAATAACATACAATAATATACTTTGCAATGTATAGTAATTGTATTGAAATATTCATTTCCCCCAATTTTTTGTGAAGGCAAATCCATAAAAATGTTAGGTTTTATTGTCTGCCATTGACGGAGTACAAAACAATTCGAAAACAAATTAAGTATTTCAACTATATATATTGATATTATGACGATGTCTATATATTACTGATTATTTTTAAAAAAAACTAACGCTCATCTTTACGTTTCAAAAGACTTAAAAATAAAAAACCTTATAAATAACGTTTACTGAAGAAATAATGGCAACATTATTAATGTATGCATACAACCCACTAGAGAGTACTTTACTTTTTAAACCTCTCTATTTTCCATATGCGCAAATATATAAGAGAGGGGGAATGATTTAATTTAATACTCTCAGCCCTAAAAAACCGAAAAATAATTTGAAAAGAGAGTTGCCTTTAATAGTTATACTAATAAATTTAGTATTATATCCAATGCAACGGATAGTTAGATTGTTGGTCTCTAGATATTGCGTTTTTTTCTCGCACTAAATTTCTGGAATACATTTTTTTAAATTTATGTCATATTGTATATATAATACATATATATATATTATACAGATTTCTGAACGAAAAATAAAAATATTCAAAGTACAAAATGGATTTTAGAATACGTTTAAATCAGTGGTTCCCAACCTTCTTTGCTATATGTCTCCTATTAATTGAAAAAAAAATGAATGACTTACTTTTTTTTGATATACTTTGGAAATAAATTATACAATATACGTAATGTGTATATTATTATCTCCTTTTATTTATTTTTTATTGATAATAATAATAATTATAAAATATAATAAATGTAGTAAATAATATAATGAAATATTTTTTATTATTTTCCCGTCTATGTAAAATAAAGATAATTTTGATAGATACGAATTTTACTCCGTGACGACTGTATCCTCCCAGGGGGGAGGGCGTGCTCCCAGGTTGGGAAACACTGGTTTAAACCGTAGTGTATATAATAAAATATATTGTGTTTTACTGTTTACGTACTACTATAATTTAGCGTTTAAAAAACCGTCTTACACGTCCTACGCTGACGTCGATGTTTTACACGTGTGCTCGGAAATTAGTTGCGCCACGCACCTACCTATATATAGGCACTGTAAGAACAATAATTATTATTACAACCTCCGGGATGCATATATGCAGTATTGTACTTACAGTTGTCGACGCTTATAAAACTCATTTTGGGACCGGCACAAAGTGAGTCTTATAACCGAATGAACGAACCTTCTCTACGAAGCGGGGAAAGAAACGAAAAAAAAAATGAATTCGTTTTTATCTTTATTCTGCTATTTTCATTTCGCATATTTTACTTTTTCACATTACATATTATTGATTATTTATTAAATAAATTGTTATTTTCGTATGTGTTTTGGTACTTTCGACTATTCCGTTAGTATGTACTGCTCGTACTCGTATTAGTTACACTACAATAACGATAATTGTGATAAACGTGAAGTGCGATAATATATGCATTGAAACCACTACAATACAAATAACTTTTCAAAACTAACTTATTTCAACATTTTACCGAAAATGCCTACATTTTTTACTATTTTTTTTTCCTCCGAAATATGAGTCTTATAACCGATTGAATCTTATATCCGTGGATTTTATAAGTGACACCCACTATAATGGTATTTTTTTGGTCACGGATAATCTACAAAACTACTGAATTGATTGACTTTTTAAACGATAGAGTACATCGCAGAGCAGGTTCTAAGTCTAATTCAGCTTTTGTAAGTCAATAAACAATCAAGTAATACATTTTTATAAATAATATGGTCTTGGACGACACAAGATTGCGGATAAAATCTTTGAAAAAGTACCTGGATGGAAGCTGAAATTTTAACTGGCTGTGCGAAATGTGATATCGTTTATATTCCGAGGATTCCCTGCATCATGATAACAGCGGACCATCCTTTCGAAATCAAATGTCTTTAATTTCCCGTAAATATTTGCTTTCCGACGACTATTATTGAAGCACAAGGTCGAAAAACATTAAAACTAGCAGGCATCGACAATTCGGTTCCCTGCTGCTTTACTCGTGGGCAATTTTATGTTGCACGTTCTCGATTTAGCTCGGAATATAATTTATATATTTACGTACCTAATTGAAAAAAACGAACATTATAGCGAGATGTATTATAATAGATTTGTGTATTACATGTACCAAAAAGTACTAGAATTCGTGAAACTATTAACACAGTATCTGTGTTGAATGTTTTTTTCTAGCTTCGAGCGAAAATTCTCAAATTTTTCAATAAAATCTTTTTATATCTTAAAACATTTGAAAATGTGTTCCGTTCGTTTACGTTCTAAAAAAAAATCATTAGGTAACTCGGGCGAATCAGCTAGTAGGTATATAAATATTGAAATATGAGTTTAACGGCCGTGCGTTCAATATTCGGTTATAAAAAAAGTATCCGAAGTTCTTTTATACTCCAACGGGCTGCTAGGTTTGTTTTCTTTTTAAACAAATAGGTCGTGTGTGGCGTCATACAACTTGTAATTTATTGCATATGACCGCCCCATTTCGTGCTCCACCTGCAGAAACCGGCCAAATTAGGTCAAATCGAAATGTCTACGCGAAACCTTAAAAACTCAAGGTGTGGATTAAAAATTTAAATTATACGGCCGAGTCCATAAAAAAAAAAGAAAAAAAACTATACACAATTTATACACACCGTGTGTATAATTTATATTTATATATTTATTTAAACGCTCATTGTGTTGCGTAGGGTGTCCTGTGCCCCTTATATGAAGAAAAACATTTTTTTTCTAGGAAAATCGACATGCATACCCTTTAATTTTTTTCCTTTTGGTCTAAAACTATTGTAAATGAAATATTTTCTTTCTGGGATAACGTTAACCCGTGCCGAAATCTCTTCAAAATTGATATATATATATATATATATATATATGTGAATTCTAGTGATTCCGTTAAAATAAGTCCATTTATTGGGACACCTAAAAATTTCCATTGTCCGATCGACTTGAAATTTTTAGCAGGTATTTGTGAAGAATTGACGATGATCTGGAGAAAATGTGAAAACACATAGATTAATTGAATATTATTTTATTTCAGAACATTTTTATTTTATACATAATAGTGTTATATCAAAAATGCAATCTAGCATATTCACAAAATCATGCCTACGACACTCGAAGATCTCTTGAATTTTATTTGCATCTTTTTGAAGATTCCTCCAATCTTTGTATAACTTAACGAGTTTTTTTACACAATTGGAAAGAGCTTTCGTTGGAATTCGGGCTTTCTCCCAAAATATATTTCACTCGCGGTTAAGTTAAGCACATTCACTCACAGACAATTTTACTTCACGTATGTTATAGAATAAAACAGCCACCCCTTGATGATTAGACGGGAGTTTAACTCCAAAAATTTGATGTTCACATTACCAACCAAAAATACTAGTTTTTTTACCACTACGTAAGCTTAACATATTTAATTGTTAAATAAACGAACACGAAATGCACCAGTACTGTAAGAAATATATATTATGATTATCAGATGGCTAGTGGCCATATATATCGTGCAATACCGAAGCAATTTTATCGTACGAAACTACGATAAGAGAAAAAAAAATACTATAAAAGTTATAAGACATATGTTATATCGGCTAACTGGCAAATGAGATATTAAGATAAATTTACTTATAATTTTGTTGAGAATTTATAATGTTGAAAAAAACGTAAATTTAATGTATATTTTTAATCTTAGGTAATTTTTGTTTTTCATAAAATTAGGAGAAATAGGTAAAAGAAAATCCATTAAAAATATAAAATAAATCCTCAAAAACCTGGTAAAAATTTTAAGTAAATCAAACAAAAGTGATGGCCAAGAGATATTTGCATTTGTCCAAGAATGAGTCTTTTTGATCGGAAAGATACATGGTTTACATTCAACTTTGATGAAGATTAAGCACAAGTTAACTTTATTCTAGCGGCGAAATATTTCATTTAGGATAGTTTTAATCTAGAAAAAAATTAGATGGTATGTGTTCAAAATAATTAAAGTTCAAAAATAAGGGACACCCTAATATACATTCTTATAAAAAAAAAAAAAAATTGATTAAATTGCATTTTTTTTTCTCACCGATTCGTCAAAAATATAATTTGCATAATAATTTTATGATTCTTGATTTACATGACATTATGTGTATAATAAAACATTTTGAAAATAATGGATTATTACATTTATATATTTGACCTATTATCTCGGAGAGGAATCTATTAAATAGCTTTAGGGAGTACTCTTTATTCATTGATTAAAATGTCAGATTACATAATTTGTTTGGTAAAATCAAGTTTAAAACAAATTACATCCGTCGAAACTTAAACGATATCCTTAAGCCTGTCGTATATTTGTTTAATACATTAATGTGTTAATTGTATTACTATAATTATAATTTATAATCGATGCTTTTGACTTGGAACACTGTTATTGTCGGTAATACGTATAAAGTATCGAATGCTGAAGTGTGTAACATCTAAACCGTCAAGTATGAGTACTTATAGAGTAAAAAAATGTTTTAAAAACTATAAAATATAAACTCACTCGTTTGAGAATGCTTCAATGAAGTTTTAATTTTAAACTTTTCCTTATGATTTATTATTATAACTTCAAGTAGAGAAACTGTATTTTATGGAATATCTAATAGATTAATATCAACAGTTTCGATTTTAAATTAGGAGTTTATTCAAAATAGAAGTGAGGATTTATTGATTTATCCATTAGATTTTGTTTCAACCGTATACATCAGAGATGGTTTCCTATAGTAAATTTTGTCTACTTAGAGAAGTTCGTTTTCGATTTTCCTTGTAATTTTTTAACTAAAGGGACAAACTGGAATGAAAACGTCGGAGAAATGGGAATATTTTACGGAATATAACATTTACTGTTAATTTCGATTTTATTAAAAAATTAATTATGCTATGTTCTATGTATATTGTGTAAAATGTATATATACTAGGGTGGTGCAAGCGGGCGTATCTTAATAGTTTATTTTTACAGGTGTAACAATACCATAGAATCATATTTCAAGGGGCGAAATTTGACCTATTTGCTAGCAGCAATTTTTGGTGAATATTGCAATTTTTATTCATTTTTTTTTTTTTTTTTTTTTACGGTTTAAATGATTGCTAAACGAAAAAACAACATAACGGTAAACTTACCAGGATGAAAAACACGAACAAATATGGTCTTATATAGTTGTTAAGAAAAAATCAATATTGACCAAGTTAAGACTAACCACGAAACGTAGAAGTGTAAAATATTTTTAAGGAATTTTCCAGCGGATGATTTATTAACATGAAACTTTTACGTTTCGTGGCTAATGACTTTGTCAATATTGATTTTTTTTCCCCTATCAACTACAGGACTTTATTTGTTCTTTTTTTTTTTTTTTTTTTTCATATTTTATGTTAATTTTTCGTTCGGTGGCCATTTATTAAACCGTAAAAGAATAAAAACAAATGTTACATCAACATTTATCGCGCTATTTATCTAAAATAAGAAAATCGTTTTTTTTTTTTTTTTTTTCCATTGAAATAAGATTCAATACGGTAGTATTGTTACACGTGTAAAAATAGACTATTAAAGGTACGCCCGTAAAAAAAAAAAAAAAAATAGACTACAATAATTTACTCGTATATATATTATCTATTATAGTTACTTAATTTAAATTTCGCGATTTTCAAAAATAAAAAATAAAATTGAAGAGTGACCTATATTTGTATTATACTTAGGTTAATATCCGTGTAGATTAGGGGGAGGAGGGTTAGGAGGTCAATTAAACTATTAATCTCCCATTAAAACATCGACATTATAGCACAGTTTTCACGTGCCACACAGAATGTTATATATCGACGTGTTTCCTATATAGATTACATTGACGGATCTGTACCACACCCCAATATCACGGAGTAAGATTAATAAAAAATCGACACCGTCGCGTGTGATTGTCATAATAATAATTGTATTATTGTGTTTTTCGCCCGACGCCCAGCACTTTGCGCATAAATAATTAGTTATTTATCCGGCCATCGACAGTTATTGTATAATGAAATATTGTAATCGCATATTATTGTAGAAGTTGTACTTGTACTGTATGCGTACTGACCGTCAGAGACGTACGTTTTTAGGTATTTTGCGCCTCGAGCAAGGGAAAAATATTTGTAAAGAAAAAAAATTAACATTATGGCATTCAGGGGCGAACACGAACATAAGGGGTAGGGGTTCAAACCCTACCCGAAAAATCGGGAAACATAAATAATTACCCGACCTACAAATGTAAAAGTTGTTTCATTGATTCCCATGAGACTTACAAAAAAAAAAAAAAAGATTAATATATATATATATATATATATATATATGTATATATACGAGTAATACAGTATGATATTAATGAACATTTTTTCATGCGTTCGCCCCTGGATACATTTATTAAAAATCATACGAAATGTATGTAATAAAACTTATTAGTAAAAAATTGTAGATACATTGATGTACCTATGAAATATGTAGTCATAAGAATAATATAATGAGCACATCGTAAATGTGGTAATATCTCAAACCACAATACTTTTGCATATATATTCTGGTATACAAAATATCAATTCACGTTACGTAATAAATGATAAACACAATAATAATTTAATTATATGGTTCCCTCTGCCCCCGCACACCCGCCAATACGTCTCTGCTAAGCGTAGAACAAATTATTGAACACTAATAACGTTTAAAGTTTTACGGTATATTAAATCCAGTGACATAACAATAAAATATATTTATTTTTTTTTTTTTCTGCGAATAACTTTCCATCAGACACCCTGCTCCGATTTGCCAGTGTGTAGCGTCTTTTCTGAAAGGATTTCGGATTTAGTTGGTGCGTTGAGCAACGATTTTCATTGTAGTTTTCTTATAATTGATGGAAAAAATAAACTGAGAACATTTACGGCAATTGTGGTTTCATTATTTTTATTGCATCTCAGTTAAAAATAATCGTATAGACACCTGAAATTCTCACGGTTATTGAGATATTTATAGGCATTGGAAATTTTAGAGTATTTATAGTTATTATTTGGTTTATGCGGACAAAATTGGTCCGGCCGAGCAGAAATGCTTAGAAATTTTACACTAGGTTCATCCATGGGTTGTACTCGATAGTCAAAAAAAAAAAAAAATTTGACCGTAATGTTTTTTTTTCTTTCCTATAAACGTTTATAATGTTAACAGTTTAATGGACATCGTAAAAATCACGGCATTTCGCGTACTATTTTGCAAAATAAATGTTTAAAAAAATCGTTTCGGCTCCAAATAAATACACAACAGTCCGAGACGAACAAACACAGACAATATTGTTATGTATTTTGTAGAATATTTTTACCGTATTTCGCTCAAAATCGTTTTTCGTCAGCAGCAATGCGATTTACCGTTGCGTACAGATATGAATTAAATTCTTTTCCGTATCCTATACCTTCTCAAATTTTTAAATTTTTTTTTTTTTATCGAAATTGTCTCGGAGAACGTGTTAAGTATAATATTATATAACTTCTCTATTCTTATATTATTATTTATTATCAAGTATAGGTATTACATGTATAATAATATATCGTGGGCGAGGGGGAAACCATTTTCAGATTTGCAATAAATATACGGAAATAATGCCGCGCCGCCTACTGAATATACAACGCAAATAATAACTTAACGCGATACACACCCTTTTACAAAAAAAAAAAAAAAATAGTAGTAATACACCCTATAGGTGTTACGTTACTTTTTACATTGTTAAATAAAAAAAAAAATAAAAAAAAAAAACCATTCATTTTAATTCTACACGCTTTTCGCGTTATGTGTATAAACATTGTAATTTACACACAGATTTCATTAAAATGATTAAATAAAAAAAAAAAAAAATAAAGGAGGGGTTATACGTTTTTACCCTAATTAAAACGGAGGGGTGAGGTTTGTTTAGTGTAGGCCACACTGCTCGATTGTTGTACTGACTTAACGGTTATTGGCTGTGAGTTACGATTATGACGTAGACGATATGAAATATAATATAACGACAAATTAATTTTATAATTAAAAAGCTACTGTCGACCACTAACGGTATACCAATACACTATACGGTGTGTCCCGCGAACTAATTGCAATATATCCAAATATAATCGAATTCTGATTTTTTTTTTTTTTTTTAAATTTTATACGACTCGCGGGGGAAGGACTTCGAATATCCGCAAATCAATGATTACAGTGAAAACATTTTTTCTCGTATCTAATATTTTCGACAAATATGAAAATAGGAGAATCCGCCCGTATTCTTTGGAACATTTTGAGACTTTCGATTGTTTGTATTTGCATTGCCCTCGCTCGTGGTTTTTATTTTTTTTTTTTTTTAGTTTAAATAAAAATAGCGTATTAAACATAATAGTATTTTGATATTACATAATAGTGGGCTTTGATAAACGAAACTTATCAGAGTACGAGACGAGATAATATTTCACTAAAATGGTATTAAATTGTACACTATTCTGCTGTAAACTAAAAAAAAAAAAAAAATATTAAAAATCTGGAGGTTATTGAAAATAAAAAGTGCAAACGTAAACATTTTCAAAAGGATAAACTCTTTAAAATGGCAAACTTTAAATTTTTCAAAAGTAATAAGTTATTTTTTTTTTTAAATAAAAACATTTTACTAAAAACATATAAATATAATTGATATTCGTAGTCTTTATTTCCGTGAGTCTTATAAAAAAATAAAAAAAACAATTCAATCATCATTATTGTCACAGGGACAATATTATATTAATATATTATATTTAGTATATTATTATTTTTTATTAAACATAATTATAATTTTTGATTTTTTCAATATGTGGACTGTGCTATAAATAGTATCTTATGAATTTGGTACGTACGACTGAAAGATTTACTTATGACCCACCAAAGTAATTTTTTATTCTTTCTTTTTTTTTTCGGTCGTACGACCTATTGGTGGTGGGTAGCTCACTGTGGGCTTATAGTGTTATGCCCAAAGCCGAGCGAATTGACCGATTTCTTTCAACTAGTTCAAGTCGAGTTAAATTATTATAGGATAGGAATCGGAGTAAACTATACTATCCTAAGTGCGGACTAGAATGTCCAAAAAAAAAAAAAAAATGCTAGAGAAAAGCTCCCCCCCCTAGTTTTTGATCGGAGCGACATTTCCGGTACGCAAATCAGATAGGATAAAAAAAAAAAAAAACGAAAAATAAAAAAAGTAGTTATAACCAATGGGGTTGGTCGCTAAGAATCTCAAACAACAGACATAATAAATAGTTCATATTAATCCGGGCCGTTAGGATTAATGTAATATTATGTATATAAAAAAAAAAAAAATGCATGCCGATCGTTCGGTAACGTTCGGATGTAGTGGCGGTGTTCCGTATACGTTTTACGGGCGAGTGCGAACGATTTGACCCATATGCGAGCGTGTACCCGCGGGACGCCGGCGGTATAGGTACAATAAAGCCGATTACGATCTATATTATTATGATTATTATGCGGCGGTTGCGAAAAACCAACGGAGCCACGACGTGATTTCCGATAAGCTCTGTACAAAACACGACGACGTGATCCCCGCCGTCCGGTCACATGCACAATATTATTATATTGTGTAGCGGCGGGTACGTACGCGCACGGTCGCGATGGCTATAGCCGTACGGTGACGGCTGGCCGCCGCGGCGGTGCGATGCCGTCACCGGGACGGCGGCCGTCGACCGACGGCGGGGACGGATTGATCGGGAGCGGCGGAATAACGATAAAGAGTGCGAGAGACCGGGCGAGAGAGAGAGAGAGAGAGAGAGAGAGAGACGCCGCTAATGGGATGTTCGTGTACGGGACGGAGAGGCTTGTGCCGCGGTAACGTACGCGTGCGCGACCGATTACACCTCACCGCCGACCGCGGTGGGCACGTCATGACCTACGGTTTGGCCGTTTCGTGCCGGCGGTCCCGGGCTCTCGTGGCCCGCGCGACTTTCGGCTAGCGGCGGGCGGCGGTTCGACTTTCATGGTCGGCGGCAAAGTGGGGCCCGGCGAAATGCAAAAATCGTGTGTATAAGAATTTTCCGTACGAATCCGAAGCGTGGGCGGCGGACGATTACGGTGTTTTCCGCGGCGTCCCGTGCAAATAATTTCGATCCGATGACCGCGGTACCACTGTCGAACTCCCGGCGGCGGCTCGCTACCGCCGCCACTCCGGCGCTGTAGCGGTGACGGCGACGGCGACCGGCTACGTTATGTCGGCGCGGGGTGGGGAGGGCGGGGCGCGGTAAATCAATACGACAGGGCGCCGCCGCGCCGTAGCGGAGAGTTCGGCCGTCTCGGTCGCACCAACATCGGCCGACCGACGGTGGCCCCGTAGTCGCTCTCTCTCCGTCTCCGCATCTGCGCGCGCGTTTGTCGCCGGCCGCTCCGTCGTCGCCGCCGCCGTCTCTTCTCTCCCTTCGAGTTATTTTCTGTCGGCCCTGTTCCGCGGGGCACACAAGGAAATTTTTAGCCTATTTTACCTCTCTCCCACCGGAACGCCGCCAGCACGCTCGCCGCCGTACACACTGTACGCCAGTCGTACACACACACACACGCACACACTGTCGCGCGCTACGCACACGCATACTCGTGCTCACTCACACACGGTCCGCCGAATAATATCGCCTTTTTAATTCCGCGCGCGCGGCCGTCCGAACGGTTTTTCATACGCGTACCGCGCAACACAATCACACGTAGGTATATATAATAATATTATATAGGTACTTCCACACACGTCACACACACACACACACACACACACACACACACAAACACATATACTCACACACACACACACGCAGAGACCGACGTTCGTCTCGTCGTATGTGCGTTACGTTGTGCGTGCGTTTTAATTAATTTTTTTTTTGGTTTTTTTTTTTTATGCCCCGTTTTCGTGTACCGCGTCGTCCACTCTAGTACCGAGCGCTCGCAAAGTCCGTTTGGCGGTGGCTGTGACGGCGACGACGACGACGACGACGACGACGTCTTGAACGACCACGGCTGTGACCACGGCTACGGCTACGGAAATCACCACCACGACGGCGGCGACGAGCCCGACGGCGGTGCCGGCTACGACGACCAGACGGCCAGTGCAGCGAACGTTTTAGGACCGAGTTTATTCGCCGACCTATTCGTCGGCCGACGTTTACTACCCACTACCAGATCCTACGTCCAGAAATATGACGTGCTGGAATTCGCTCAGCGTCGTTGTGTACAGCGTCGTCATCTGCGCCTTGTTGGATATCGGGCCCTCCAGGGTCTTGGGTACGTTGTTTCTTTAATTTTTACTATATATAGGGGTATCGGCTACCTAAACTGTGTTTAGGGCGTTTACCGGCTCCTACCTTGGAAAAAAAAAAAAAAAAAAAAAAAAAAACAGGCATTTGATTATATTTACAAACAATTATTTTCCTTCGGCCGTCCAATCGTGTTCCTATGTTTAAAATTGGTCTACTCGACAATCGAAAAACATCTATCATGTTCACTCTGACTGGATATGTAGTTGGTATCAGCTCCCTATTGTGGCTGACCGATAATCGCCCGTTTGAGTTGTCTTGTTCCGACGACTCAATTTGCATTACATCTAAGTTCCTATCAAGTACCTCTGGTTGTAATTTGGTAACAAACCGTCAAAATTATCACTGCTGATTTTTGCATTTTATCATTCAATTGGTATAATACCGTGTGTTCATTTTTCACATACACTAATCAATCTTCAGACTTCTGTACCATTTGTTCATTATTTAAATATTATAGATATAAAATGTGTTGGTATCGTATCTACTGAATTAAGCATATTTTAATGAAGACTAGAATTTTATTTATTTGGTTGGTACCCTTGAGTACATAGGTATAATAGGTACCAGATAGGATTTTATTAGATTTGGCTAATAATTTCAAGTACAAATATATATTTATGTATTCTTACAATTATATAGGTACTAGATACAACAGTTACTTATGTAATACGTAACCGAGTAGAGTGTTTACGACAAGACAACTCTTATGTGTCGGTCGCATATTGTTTTATGGTATTTATAGTTTTTGTATGTATGAGTCAAAATAATAATTAAAAACGTGCATTTCTATTAAGTAATAATAGGTACCTTGTCGAGTACCTAATTAAGCTGTAATATTTGCACTAAAATGATTTTGATTAAATAGTTGAATAAATAATATAATCTTACAGTAACGACAACTGCACAAACTATTTATGCAGTTTAAAAATTGTCGTCTACTTACTATCTATAAGTAGGTATATATGTTTTTTTTTTCTTTTTGACATAAAAACCATTTTACTTATTCATTTTTCTTTTTGTATTTAATAATAATTTGTGTTACTGATAGACATACAAGATAATACAACATAATATTATATATATATATATATATATATATATATATGTGTGTGTGTATATATATATATATATATATATATCAGTAGTCGTAATAATTTTCTTTATCGATATATCTTCAAACATTGTATTGTAAATGTTAACAATAAATGTGTCACCTATATACCTAGGTGTAGCTATAGTGTTTTATTTAGGTAAATTCATAATGTTGAAATGTTAATACCTGACTGTTGGATAATTGATTTTAAATACTTTTATAGACCTATGTAAGGTATAGGGTGTATTGTTTACCGAGGTGTTTTCTCGCAAAGAATTATATGTTTGCATCTCTAATGTAAATTATAAGTATGTGTAAGTATAATTTCTCATAGTAAAATTAACAAAATGAAAAAGTCCAAAATCAATTTTTAAGTGGACAAGCGCTTAACCCGCGAAATGATTTATTGATTTATGAGGATTTGTGTAACTGTATAGGGTAGGTATGTACTAAGTACTTATCTACAGTTGCATTATTTACTCAACTAGAACAATTTAAGATAATTAAGTAGGTACCTAGACATTATTCAATGGACACATTTATAAATGTAGAAAAATCTTAACCGCTGATTATTATTTTATTTTATTATTATTTTAATTTAAATTAATTATCCGTGGCTTTGGGATGTGAAAAATGTGTTTATTTGTTTTGGAAACAAAATTGGACTTTATAGCCAACGAGCCCAGTTACGAGGGTAACACAACAGTGAAGGAAGGCGACCCATTTAAGATAACATGTCATGTGTCAAAGTTCAAAGTGATTAAATGGCAAAAGGATAATCATGACCTGATTACATCATCCTACAATATCAGCCAACAAGACAATGGCGACAATATGTTTGTATCCACAATTTCAGTCAATTCTGCATCTATGATGCATTCGGGCGCATATCGATGCACGACAGAGTACAACATGGCTCATGTTCTATCTGTGGTTACCGGTACGTGCCGGCTATGATGAGCTTTTAAAATAAATGTCCATGTGCCCGGACCGGTTCGCCTCGCTTCATTTTTGGCTCGCATATCAATTAACTAATGCGACTAGACACACTTTCCACTTTACACTGCGACATCTCATATAGAGTAGATTTATCATTTTGTTAGGTATTTAACCCATTCTGTTGTCGGTTTTTTTTGTTTGCATTATTTGTTGTTACATAGATTTTGCATTTTAAAACATAAATATATTATATATATATATGTATATGTGTGTGTGTATTATGTATATATATATATATATATATATATTATAAAACATAGGTGTTTATATAATTTGTTTACTAATACATATAATATGTAATTTGTATATGTTGTTTAAAATCCAATTTTATTGACCTAAATGTACGTTAGATTATATTCACTTAATATCAAATAAGTCCTAAAAAAAAAATGAATGAATATTTTACCTATTCAATATTAATTTTGTGTTATTTTTGTTTTAGCTCAAATAAATATAAAAGCAAACTATGACTATGATAATAAGTATAAAGTAGGTGAATACAAAATGAAACTAATACTTAATTGTAATATCGAAGGCAGTCAAGACTCAAAGTACTCATGGAAATGGTCAGTATACTATACATTAAGCATTTTAATTTATTTTAAAACTATTTTTAATTTATTTTAAATCTATTTTTAATTTGATTTTAACTGTTTAGGTATAAAGGCGAACATGAATTATTAACAGACTCTGAAGAACCACATCATGTTATAGTGTCTGATAATACATTGACAGTTAATCGTTTTGTTGAAAATGATGCTGGCTTATATGCTTGCAAATTACATAAAGAAAACAAATATATTGATCAAAAGGTGTTCCACGTTGTCTGTTAGTATAATATTATGTAATACAGCGTTTTGATTTTCTTATTAATCTTAATATTTATTGAGCATAATAAATAATACTATTATTAATATATTCTTAATTTATATTGATCTAAATATTGATGATAACCTTTTTAATAATATAATAAAAAGTTGCAAAATAATTTAGTTTGGTATAGTATTAGATAATAATTTTAATTTACATATTTTCCTTTTAATAATATTGTGTTTGTGAAGATTACATTTGTCTAGAATTTCTATTTTATGTTTACATTGAAAGAACCATATTATTATTCTTGTCATGTGCAGTTGAGTATTAACGATATATGACTTACATTCCATCACGCCTTCTGCCACTTTTTTTCCTAACACTATTTACCGCTTTTACTTTTGTCCTTATTCGTTTGTTTTAATGAAATAATTTTGTGGTTTTGATTATAATGTTTAAAGTAGTTTTCATGTTCAAAATAATCAAAACGTTTTGAAATCCTTGAACTACCTTGTGCAAGGATTTTATTTTTTAAAACAATTTATGATCTCTAATCTATTTGCAACTGTTTGCGTGATACTGAATAGAACCGGTTTAAAATAGTATTTGAAATTTAGTATAGATATCTGTAATCTATGCTTATAATTTAATTTTTTAAAATTCCATAAAATAATTAATGGGCAAGTTTTATTATAGTGTTTAATATTTTTATAGTAAAACCATACATGAAATTGCCGAAAACGGCCACATTTCTTGACGGTGATAAAATAGAAATGGAATGCTCTGTATATGGTATACCTACTCCTGAAATTAGTTGGAGATTTGGTGAGTTTTTATAAATGCTTATATTTGTATCGGTTAATTATAAATATTAACTAATATTGGTTTTAGAAAATATCACACTTGTACCTAGTGACAAGGTTTACTTTATACCAAATAAAAGAAACATTAGCAATGCCATATTGGTTTTAAATCCGATCACTATGCAAAATAGAGGAAACTTCTATTGCATTGGTAAAAATGATGTTGTTTTTGAACCTGTGGTTTCCGGCCCTTCCTATGTGCGCATTAAAGGTAATAAAATTGTTAATTTACATGTGTCACGTAAATGTGACTTGGCTGAGTTTTTAAATACACCATTGTTACATATGTACAACATGGTCTATATGTATTTCATACAGGATTTACTTACATAGGTTTATTTTAACAAATATGATCTAAATTTATTTATTTTTATGTATGCAGATAAAATGGCAGCATTTTGGCCATTTTTGGGTATTTGCGCTGAAGTGATCATACTCTGTTTGATTATATTTGTATATGAAAATAAACGCTACAAGGCTGAATTTGAAGAAAGCGACACTGATCAAGGCCCAGAGACGTAAGTAAGATCGGCTTTATTTATGAATTTGTGAATATATTGTAAAGAGTATTTTAATTTTTACTATTTGAAATTAAAATAAAATATCACGTGTCATTACTACTGTTTTATATATTACACCTAAAAATAAAGCATATTGTTACGTACAAACTGAAATGTTAAGTTTTAATTGTAACGCAATCTGATTAGATATACATTACATGACATAATTTATATTTATTTTTATTCTTAATGTAAGGATTAAAATATGTTTACATATTTGGGTATGTACATAGATGGGAATAATATTTCTTATTCAAACTGAGTCGTTATATAAACTAGTGTATTAATGCAAATGCACAATTTTATTTAGAAACTATGTACAATATTTAGAGGGGTTACCCGGGGCCAGCGTTTAATTTCACCTTTGTGAATGTATTTATTTATTTTTTTATTTGTTTTAGAAACAATGCAGTTGAAGGTGGTGGTGATGTACGGCACCGGAAATAACTTGACAGTTAAATGAATAATAACACATTTTAAACAAAGGTCATAAGTAAGGAATAAAGTTTTAGATACAGATGCATTAGGTTTGCCAGACCAATTTTTATTTATGATTTTAGACAAATTTTATCATAGTTGTTAACAAATAATAACTAAATGAAAAACAGCTATTTGTTGTTTTGGTCCAGCTGAAACAATGTTATACTTACTGCTTATTGTATTGTATTTTTTACTCTAAAAAATGAGATTGAATGTTTTCCCATGTGTAATTGGGAGTAATTCAGGTTCAATAATGGTATTGCACTAGCTGTATTGTGTAAAAAGGTTTAGGCTCATTGTGCAAATCATATGTTCTCCGTATTTTGTTGTGTTATTATTATTTTGTTTTAATTTTTATTATTATTTTTTTTTTACCAAAGTTGATGTGTGTTTTTATTTTGTAATAAAATACAGTAATTGCATCCTCCCCGCCTGTTAACCCATTGATTTGTTACAATTTCAATGTTACACGCCTAACTTATCCAAATCTTAAGTTTATTGCGCTTTAACAAGCCTAAAAATATTGCATTTAATGCTCAATAAATGTTTATTCCTTCAGTTCGTAAAAATAATATTAAATTTATTCTATCTTTTAACTAAGAGTAAATTAATTTAATTCTGGTCATAGATTTATTTTTTAGATAGCTTATAAATAAAGTGTTTATTAAAAACAAAAAACAAAAAAATTAACGTGAGTTACTTATTCGTAGGTTAGTATTACGATAGAATATTACACGCCAATTTTATTTCTAACAATTTCACTTTTTCATCTAATTTAATAATATTAATATTAACTTCCTCTGTCCCCAGCAATATATATATATATATATATATATATATATATATTATTATTCTACTCATAAGTGGTTAATTTTATTTATAATTAGTGTATTAAGGGTGCTTATCAAATTTAAAGGTGACCCAGTTGAATATTTTTAGCAATAAGCATAAATTAAGTTTAAATCGTATATGGTCATAAAAAAAAATTATGTTTATTATTATGTAATATATATATATATATATATAATGTCACTGCTTGTTGTTAAATCGTTGTAATGAAATTATAAAAAAAAAAAAGAAAAAAAGAAAAAAAAAGTTTCTTCAAAACATAACTATTTTTAAGCCTATTTAATGTAGTGACATTACAATCAATTTGTTGACACTTGAAATAGAGATAAAAACGTTAATATTTTATTTCCTATATATATATATATATATATATATATATATTGGTGTAAAACCAACTTATTTGTTACTCATAAGACCTTTTTATAATTTAATCAGTGTTATAATATTTGTAGAGTTTGTTGAAACGATAAAGTATTAGCATTAAATCGTTAATTTTCCACCCGTCCACACACCGTATCGTATTATTAGAATATTTCACTAATTACGTTTACTAAATAATTAATGCTTTTTTTTTTTTTTTTTTTTTTTTTCAAAATTATCTCCAATTTAACGATTCAAGTTACGTGGTAGAATTCGATTTAAATAAATGCCCACGGTGGGGGTTGTTGTTAATAAATATATACGGACCTTCAACTAATGTTTATCTTTTGTTATTTACATACGCGTATCTGATCAAAAATTAAACACTGCCAACGGCTTTAATTTTCAGAACCAACCAACCAACCAATCTCATTGTATAACAAATTTTTTTTCTTCGTAATTTTAAGATAATGTTAAATGTTATTATTATTATTATTATTATTATAAATTATTATTATTATTATTATTATTATTATTATATATATAGTATTATATAATAACATAAAATAATACATACGGTTTTTTTTTTTTTTTTTTTTTTTCTCGAAAAATTTAATATATTCAGTAATAATTCTACCACTATAGCGAATTCACTATTAATATATAAATAGTTGGCTTTAGCGGCTCAAAAATAATCGTACAAATTGTATTTTCGAGTTTTAAGACATTCTGGGTAAATGGTTTCTATAAATTTCTAATACCGCAATAAAAAATAAAAATGAAAAAATACAAATGTACATTAATTTAATTGTGGGCGATGATATTAATAATTAAACGCGGTGCTCCCGGTCGTCCGGCGGGGTGTGGTCTTTGGTGCGCCGAAACGTCAATATAACAGTTTCTGCGCGCGGCCGCCAGAGAGCACTGTACGTAATTTCGTTAATATTTTTCCCGAGTTAATGTGTCTGGCATTATTTTTTTACACGGACCGACCGACGTTCTTTAGCGGTCCGACATCGACGATTCGATGCAATTAAAAATCTAGAAACGCGTTTACCCATTATGTCCATGAGCCTTAATGTTTCTATTATGTCATTTTTACTTAAAAAAAAAAAAAAAAAAAAAAAAAAATAGAAATATAGTAAGTACAGTTGTTGTTATTTTATGATTATTTATTTCATCTGTTTGTCTACCTACACCTTTTCTATCCATTTTTTTTTTCTTCTTTTTTCCCCCCTCGGATTCTGTTCAATGTTAAATGGTTTATTATAACGTATACTTTTTATACTCAGGTGACTGCCGGTAATCGACGCGGTCGTTTTCGTCGACGAAACGCGAGTTGAAACGTAATAATGTGACGACGAATCCGTGTGGAATATTTATTCGGTTGTATAATAGTATTTTTTTTTTTTTTCAATAATTTATACGTCTATTTTGTATTCTATATCCGCGTGTTCCGTACAAAATACGTAAACGAATATATTATACAAAAAAAAAAAAAAAACGCTAAATTATTGCTAAATAACGAGAATATATTACACGGACACGGGCACCGGGGAAGAGTGCCATTGTAAATTCCACAGGAATGAAAATGAAAATACGCCGGCATTCGATTTGTCGACTGGACGAATGGATTTTGAATGAAATTACAAATCGATTTTATCGAATAAAACGATTCTGAGTAGAGCTACACTGTAATATATAGGACAGTGGTTCCCAACCTCTTATGTTCTACGCCTCACTTGTAGAGTTTCGAAAAACTCGCGCCCCCTTCGTATAAATTGAAAAAAAATCGATCACCTTTTTTTTTTTTTTGTGTACTTGACAAATATTAACTATACAATATTCGGAATGTCTACTTTTTTTGTTGATGATAATAATTATATAATAGTAAATAATAAAATGTAACTATCGATTAAGATGAAATATAATATGTAGTAATAAATTCGGATAAAATATTAATAAAAGTAATCAAAAACTGATTAAGTTACACGCTGCGGCCAAACACCTATAGTCTTTATCGGTTATCCGTTACTGACACCCGATAATGGATAAAGAGAACCGGTTATTTTTTTTTTATTTTTCTCTACGTTTTAAAATAAAAATAATGTAATCAATAAAAATTGTATTTCATTATAACTGCTTGTGCCTCCCCAGCAATGCGTTCACGCCCCCCCCCCCCAGTTTGGGAACCAGTGATACAGGACGTGTTTTTTTACATTATGTGTTCAATGCAATTATAAAAAAACGTGATATTATTTATTTTAATTAATTATGACGTACAATTTCCACGGCGTTGTTAAACTAGAAATCTAGAAACGGCTATTAAAAAAAAAAAAAAAATTTGACTACTAAATTTTCGGAGTTTTTTTTTTTGAACATATTGCGAACAAAGTAAATTTAATCTTAAAAATTGTTTTCACGTTTTAAAAATCCAAAATTTAATTGAAATTTTTCCACGTCATTATATTGCATTATGTATCGAAAATTTGGACTTTTCGGGACCAATTGAAATATTTGACAGTACAATAAGAATAGAAAATTATTTCTACTTAACGTTCTTGGCGTGTTCAAAGCTCCCCTCCAAATAATAAAATAATCGTCCGGCGTTCGTGGCCAAAACCCGTCAAGAAATATGTGTATATTATTATCACTATTTCTGCCGGTTAGTGGGACGATCATTTCATATTTGGGTGTCCTTTATTTAACAATCGCGATGTTTTTTTTTTTGGTCAACCCCGTGATGTACGTAGTAGGATCAAAAAGTTCCCGGAATTTATTTATAGAAAAAAAACTATTTTTCTTATCAAATATCTGTTTATTGGAATTAAAAGTAAACATTATTAGCTATCTATAGGGGGTTGTGGAATTGTAGAAATTTTTTTATCCGTTAAAAATTGCCGAACTGCAAAAGACGAGTGGCACGGTGCATTGTCATGATGCAAAAACCAACCATTTTCCCATTTTCTTTGCCTTTTTCGCCGAATTGAATCTCTTAAACGCTTTAAAAGTTCAATATAAAAACTTGAGTTGACTGTTTGTCCATTAGGTACAAATTCCCAGTGAACTAACCCTTCATTGTCGAAGAACACAATCAACATGACCTTCAATTGTGATTTGACAACACGTGATTTTTTTGATTTTTTATGGACACGATTACGACTCACATGAGACTAATGTAATTTTAACGACAAAACCTACAGATAGCAATAATGTCTACTTTTAATTCCAATAAACAGATATTTGATAAGAAAAATAGTTTTTTTTCTATAAATAAATTCTGGGAACTTTTTGATCCTACTACGTATTTATTATTACTTTCGTCGTTTTAAAGTCTGTACGTTGTTTGCAATTGTCGTATAAGAAGGCTGTAAAAGAATCAAAGTAGACAATTCATATGCGTTGACTTTTAATTGATAATATTATTATTATTTTTTTTTTTACAATCTAAACTTGACAGTACAATAAGAATCGAAAATTATTTCTACTTAACTTTCTTGGCGTGTTCAAAGCCCCCTCCCCTCCAAATAATAAAATAATCGTCCGGCGTTCGTGGCCAAAACCCGCCAAGAAATATGTGTATATTTTTATCACTATTTCTGCCGGTTAGTGGGACGATCATTTCATATTTGGGTGTCCCTTATTTAACAATCGCGATGTATTTATTATTACTTTCTTCGTTTTAGGCTGGCCGCACACCTAAAGAGCAAAACTGCTCCGAAATGCGCGGAACATTTTGTTCCAAACAGCTCGGAACAAATTCCGTTCACACTGACTAAACAGAACAGAACAAGTCACAATAATTCTGGATTAATTTTTGTTATTAAACACCAGTCGTCAAGATGAGTTCTGACGAAGACGACATCATTGTGCCGCTTGTGTGGCAATTTTTATTAAATAGCGAAAGCAGTTAAAAAAAAAAACGCAAAATTTGGATGCATGAAATAAACAAAAAAAAAACGGTTAGAAAATAATACAATTTTAAATTTTTCGGCCTAATTACGTGAAGACGAGTTTAAATTCAAAAATTTCACTCGCACGAGTTCAGTAACGTTCGACTTCATCATTTTTATATTAAAATAACGTGTTCACACGGTGTTCGGTAATGTACTAGTCGTAAAATAAACAAGTGACTTTGGTTTTCGTATTTTGCTCGGAGCAAAAATAGAACCGTACCGATCAAGACCGACAATGTTTTGTTTTGTCTTGTCGTGTGTTGATATTGACTGATTAGTGTGCGCGCGTCAATTACTTTACACATGTTCTAATGATGTCCAAACAGCTCAGAGCTGCTCGGAGCAGTTTTGCAATTTAGATGTGCGCCCAGCCTTTAAAGTCTGTACGTTGTTTGCAATTGTCGTGTAAGAATGCTGTAAACGAATCGAAGTAGACAATACATATGCGTTGACTTTGAATTGATAATATTATTTTTTTTTTTTTTTATTAGAAAAACTTACAATCTGTATTAAAAAAAAACACAATAAGTAAATAGAATAACTTTGTACATACAGAAAAAAAAAATGACAATAACGTGGTTGCTTGACGAGGGAGGCTATCCAGTGATAGAACCCTGCAATATTATTTTTAAAATCTAAATTTGACAGTACAATAAGAATCGAAAATTAATTCTACTTAACTTTCTTGCTGTGTTCAAAGCCCTCCCCCCTCCAAATAATAAAATAATCGTCCGGCGTTCGTGGCCAAAACCCACCAAGAAATATGTGTATATTATTATCACTATTTCTGCCGGTTAGTGGGACGATCATTTCATATTAGGGTGTCCCTTATTTAACAATCGCGATGTTTTTTTTTTTTTTTGGTCAACCCCGTGATGTATTTATTATTACTTTCTTCGTTTTAAAGTCTGTACGTTGTTTGCAATTGTCGTGTAAGAAGACTGTAAACGAATCGAAGTAGACAATACATATGCGTTGATTTTGAATTGATAATATATTTTTTTTTTTACGCATATAACAAGTATCATCTATTAGTAAATCGATAAAGAATAATTTATTTTTATTTTTTCTATACTGTCCGCAATCCTATGCGGAATAAGCACATTTGATTTCAAGTAGTCTGTCTTCATCAATAAGACCGTCTGGATTTATAAATATATATGCATATACAGGGTGTCCCACGGAGATATCGCGTCTCGTCATCAGACGTAAATTAAAAACGAGACATTTATACTGTTCTATTTTGGCACCGAGGCTGATTTTAGAATGCCAAGTTCTAGAAAAGCTACGCGTTTAGAACACCGATTTTTAAAATTAGTTATTTTGTTTACCGTGTTACTCATACACACTTATACTTTTACGTATAAATTACGTGTTGTAATTTTTCATTTTTTTTTTTTTTCCTTTGAACTTTTTCTACACACGTTTTCATAAACGACTCCGAACCCATTCTAACCCCCTCATAAAAGATCTTTCCATCCTTACTCTCCCAGGAAATCCTAACCGCAGATTAAAAAGGAAATGGTGCCGTGACCTTTTACAAAACTTCAATCTCTTCAACGTCTCATAGTGGGAAAAGAAGAAAAAAAAACTAACTTATCAATAGTCAAGTCACTAATGGGTGGCTGCTTAAACACACCTTTCGTGTTATTTTTTAATTACTTTCATCATATAAGCTTATTGTGCTAAATTGTATAGATTGCTTATGTCAAATAAGAATATAAAAATAAAAAAAAAACACACTTTTTATTAAATTAATAATCATTTTATTTAATAAACTTCAAGTTTACAAATACAATAGGCAAATTTTAATTTAGTATTGTGTTAAATCAACAAGTTTCGTTTTATTATTAATTTTAGATTCTGATGTGTTTTTTTTCCCATCTGTAATCAACTTTTCTATCTAACAACCTGCTCCGATTTTCATGTGAAATTTGATGCGTCGGGGAGATCATTTTTTTTAATAATTTTGAAATACGGTAAAATGTACGACAACAACGGTTTAGTTATTTTCGATTTTTTCTTTTTATCGCAACTCGGTTAAAAATTAACTTATCGCGTTAAAAAAAGTTTTGAAAAAAAAAAAAGGCTATGATGTGTTCCGAGCTTGTGATCGATTTTTGAGCCACTTCTCATGGTCCGATCGATTTAAAAATGTTGCACGCATCCAATTTTCCGTCTTCCCATTTTTTAATTTCCTCTGTCTCTTATCATCACATATATGGCGTACGGGGGAATAAATGTCAGAATATCGTAAAATACTACTCCACACGAATTGTTTTAGTATATCTTCCAAAACATAAACAATCCGTGGTCAGATTTTCTATACTCCCGAACGAGTAAAAAATTATTTTACATACTGACGGAGGAGTCCCTCCCCCAACACAACCATATAGAGTAGCTACCGCCGACTATAACAGGTCACACTATCATTATTTAAGGGGTTGCATATAGGTAATTTGTTCGAAATCTTTTTAAAAAAACAAAAAAGGAATACCATTCAAAAGTGATTTTAGAATTTTTACGCATTGTGGTCTATTCGCACTGCCCCCCCCCCCGGTAAGTGTCCGGGCCGGAATCTTGTCAGTTTTTGGCACGTCCAGGTCGGCCCGGTCAGATGTTCACACTATCCAGTGCCCCGTGTCCGTGTAAATCAAAAATTTTGTCTTCGATTGAAGTCGGACAACAAAAAAAAAGTAACCACGTGCTTAGATGCTTAGGTGATAACTTATGTTTTAACCTAGTAAGTAACTATAATATTACCTAACAATTTTATTATTCGCGTGATAATTATTATTCATTGGGTTTTATTACAATGCGTGAAAGACTTTAGTTGAATTTAGTTGTTCGATTAGCCTATTGAAGTGGTTTTTTCTATTTGAAGAATTTGCTATAATAGCAAATATAATAGCCGACGAGGAAAACAAAAAAAATATTAAACACTTTTTGTAAGTAGAGTGAGTTCACTCGGCGTGGAATAAGCGTGTAACTGAAGGTGAATTTCAGACTTTATACCAATGAACCCATTGACGACGAAATCAAATTCCACGGATACTTCAGGATGTCCACGAACGCGTTTCGACGTTTTACTTAAAAAAAATTGAAAATGATTTACAAAAACATGACACCGATTTTAAGAAATGCATACCACCGCCTAGGTATCGTTTGCCTGTACGTTTAAGGTAAGAAAATAAATAATTAATAATTAATATTGTTATTACTATGAACTTCGGTTAAACTTTGACTTTATTTTTCAATACAACAAACCGTTTAAAAAAATATAATAATGATAATAATCGAAATAAAAAGAATAAGTGATTAAAAACATCACTGATTCACTAAAACCTACGGTGTCGATACTAGTTTTGACTAGTCAAAACCAGCTTAGATGAAAGGGGTTTGTGGAAAATAGTTTTCACGGATTTCGAGTTTAAACTGTACAATTTATATAGGTACTAAATGTATTCACTGCCTGACCGTCGTTGTACAAATATATTTTTAATCAACAAAAAAACACTTATAATTCTTATATATTATATGAAATATTCAAATACGAACTATGTTGCACATTTATTATATCCGAAATATTATTAAATTATACGATTTTCCGTCACGTTTGAAAATTATTATTTTATATTTTCACATTGGAGCCAGAGCTAAGTGTAAATGTAATAGAGTATATATAAAAAAAAAAAAAAAAAGACCCATAAACCTTGTTTAATATACAGCCCCTTCGTTAAATTTAACGAATTTTATTTATAGAACCATGAAATATCCAATAAAAAATAAAAAAAAAAAACGTATCTATTTAACGACTTCATTTTATATTATTATTTTACTGTAAATTTTAAACTATTGTTACATTTAACTATTGTTATAGAGCCGTTCACACGCCAATTCGACATATGAGAGTACAGTATGCCCGTATTATCGTAGCTCGTAAAAATTGTATTGCCTACGATTAATAGTATTTTCGTCTCCAAACTAGTCGTCGCCGTTCGTTTATTAGCTTGTGTTGCGTATTTCTATCAAAACGGAGTGTGTATGTTAAATAGAGAGAAAAAAAAAAGAAAAAAAGTCAAGCATCACGGATAAAAATTTTTGTCGTTAAACAAAGTGCAAATGGATTGCGAAAAAAAAAAAAATTCGGAATTCCATTCGGTATATAGTATCGAGACGATTATTATAAATAGTCGTAATGCTGTTAATAAAAAATGCGGAAATATCGGGGACCGGGAGAAAACGATTAAAAACGCTCGCACACAATGACAAATTAAATGCCCGTCGACATAATCCCTTATCACTTAACCCCTTATCAATGTCTACTACCCATCTCCTATAGACTTCGCCGCGGTCTTTTACCGCCTTTACCTTTTTTAAATTCATCACTTAAGGGGATTTTTCGGACTTCGAATATCCTTAGCCCTTACACAGTGGTGCCGGGACGATCGATTTTTTAACCTTGGGGGCTGAACATTACGTAACATAAAGCATTTTGACCAAAAATAACGTGATTTAATAATCTAAATAGTATGTCAGAAATATATTTATATGTTTTTGTTTTAGTGAATAATTGAATTAAATATATTTAAAAAAAAAAAAAACGATATTAAACAATACAATTTGTTTTTCTTCTTAATATCGCTCCAATTTATTTGTCAACAAGTTTAATATTTGTTTTTAAATCGTTCATATTGTCCGTATTGGTTTAGAACGCCAACGATTATTCGATTATTTTTTCCGAGTTTTGTGTTAATATTCAACAGACAAATCACCGGGAAGGACCTAGACGTATATATTTTAGCGTCGAGACGTGGGGCTCAGCTCCCAAGAGATTTTTACCGTGGGGGGCGATTGCCCCTATTGCCCTGTTATTCTGGAGCCCCTTCACACGACGCTCGGTCTTAACTGGAGCGTTTGAATGCCCTAGCGGCTACCAACGGACTATAAAAATCGGAATATTACAGCAGACGAAATGCGTAGTTACAATACTGTGCCGTATTATTGGTCTTGGGCGGTATTAACCGCTATAACCACCTCACACGTCAGCGCCATCAGTACAATTACAATACAATCACGTGAATAATAATACTCTAATATTATTAGAGACTTCTAGTTACCTATACGATTTTCGACATACCAAACTTACCGAAGCGGAAATTTAAATTCACCGCAGACATTACACAAATGTGCACGACTTTCTTCTCTCGTGTTGTTTTCTTTCGTCATTTCGACACTTTATCCGGTATCGATTTTCGTATAAATACCCGACTGCTGCGGTAGGTATTCATCAGACATCAGTACACTCTACAAATCGACAGTCCTTCATTCGTTCTCAACAGTTCAATCTCGAAATAATTTTGAATTGTCAGTCGTAGGAAAATATACAAAATGGTGAAAATTATATTACAGGTAAGTCCTATCGAGTGTGTGTATATATATATATATATATATATATATAAAAAAATGTATTTATTAAACCAACACAGAATCCCGATACTTACTTTGTATTGGATACGATGTTTTTTTTTTTTTACGATTTTTTCAATATTATAATAGTTTACGTGTGATTTTCCGAACATTGAGTATAATATCATGTAGACACTAATAATTTATCCGTTTAAGTAATATAGTAACATAGTTTTTTTTTTTTTTAAATTTTTATTTCATTTTATAATACGATTATTATAGTTTTATAATTTACCTACAGAGATAGATTAAATAAATAATAAATAAATAAATGTTTATTGTAATATTCTAGAATTTGTATCTGGAAATTCCGATTATATTGCAAATATAGACAATTATTAACAAACTGATTACATTCGCTGGTACCTATATACTTGTCTTTACTGTTAATAATAATTTAAATTAATTTTCACGAATAGGTGTCTTTACTTGCGTTGACAACCTTAGTGGCTTTAACTCTGGCCGAACACGACGCCTCGTCTTATGCATTTTATCAACCGAAATTCCACGACACACACCAACAAGGACACGACCATTACGTAAGTATAACAATGTATTTTTGATTTAATTTAATTTAGCTCTAAACCCATATAATCTATCGAAGATCATATATTATAGGGCGCGGTCTACCTTTTAATTCGCCTTTTGCTCGAGGAATTTTTTAAGAGTCTCGGTAGTCTGGACCTGAATGCCTGTCCAAGTCCAGATTGTATACCGAAAATCCTTAATCCTGCCAGATTATTTACTTACCGTCTAATCTCGTATACCTCTATTTCCACCAGAAGCTCCTCGGTTTCTGGGTTTTGCGCGTTTGACATACTATAGTTACAGATCGTGTAATATAATTTTCTGTACAAAATTCGACGATAATTTCAACTTGTATTTTCGAAGTATCGAAATCATGAAATCATTTCACCATATTTATTGATTTTATTTCTAATTTTTATTTGAACCGCACACTCCGACGTTCCCGTTTCGTTATACACTTCGTTCTCCGCCATTAAATCCTCTTTACAACCAGAACCATCGGACGGATTCATCACAATTATTGTACATTTGATATTAATGTGTAACGATTTATTTTTATTTTTATGATGACCACAAATAGCATAACTGTTGTCCATCGGCCATAGTATGCCATAAATGGCAAACATGAAAACGTGAGTAGTATTCTTACGGATTCACGCGTAAACGACAAATTTCGCCCACTATTTTTTTCATTCGGTATAATCGAAATTTACGAATAATTATTATGTTGTGCATTGTTATATTAGCGAATAATAGTACCGAAACTCGAAAAACAGCACTAAAAATCTAAAAATCCACGAAATATGCGAAAAACTATCAATGTAAAATGTCATGTCGGGCGCACGAAACGAAATTTCGTATATACATTTAACGTATGAGCACACTCCGCTATTATTTATCCGGAAACGGTATAAAACCCGAGCCCTGCTCATATCGGTATTGTAAACTCGACGGCGGGGCGTCGCCGTTTTCTGCGCAGGCACCGCCGCACTACACGTACAAATACGGCGTCCAAGACCCGCACACCGGCGACCACCACCATCAGTCGGAACACCGGGACGGCGACGTTGTGCACGGCGAGTACAGCCTGGTCGAACCGGACGGCCGCGTCAGGAAGGTCACGTACACCGCCGACAAGCACAACGGGTTCAACGCGCACATCCAGCACGTCCACCACGCTCACCACCCTCAACACTACGGCCACCACCAGGAAGAATGACGGGAATGTCTTCCGTTTCGCCGGCGCGTAGTTATTTGCCGTCGTCATCTTCGCGTTTGGTATATTATTCGTTCGTCCGATATTCAATCCGATCGCCCAACCCGGTTTAAACCGTTTAATACTAACCAAACGTTCCGTTTTTATTCCATAACACAAAAACTGTGTGCCTACTTTATCGCTTAACTGTAAGTAACTGTCGTTGTGTATTGTTAAAAATAATAAAAGTTAAAATGACTTGTGAAGAATTTAATATTGAATTGTTGAGATTTATTGATAGAC
Organism: Tuberolachnus salignus; assembly: GCA_956483605.1. NCBI lineage: Eukaryota > Metazoa > Arthropoda > Insecta > Hemiptera > Aphididae > Tuberolachnus > Tuberolachnus salignus. The sequence goes on from OY101434.1 coordinate 743,197, forward strand.
CAATAGAGTTTTATAAAAAAAAAAACAAAATAATTGTTTCGGTGGTTAAAAGTTAATTTTTTTTAACGGCTAATGTATTGGTGTAGTATCCGGTTTTGATTTTTACAATAATTTTTATTTGAAATTACAAATAACCGTAAACAGGACACGTTTGATCGTAATCAAAAGTATTACGATAAATCTATTAGAAGTGTGTTGCGGTTTCGCCCAAATACATTTTATTTTTTTTTTCATTAGGTTTTCATAATGGCGTTTAATATTAATAATATTATTTAATGATAAACCAAAATTTAGTCGTATACACGAGATTAATAAAACAAATAGATAAAGGTAATACATTATAATACGTACTAATTTTGTTGAATGAAACAACCTACGACATTATTATTATTTTTTCTTTATTAATTATCACGCGTTTTGTTTTATTTAAGAACAATAGAACAATATTTTTTTATTATTCGTAAAAGTATATAATAATATATAAAATAATATTTTGATCGTTTACACTACACAATGCATATCGCTCGTGATATTGGTTATTTCCTGGACGTTTTGATTAGGAGAGCCAGGAACGCCAAGAATCGAAAGCCGACGATCAACAATAGTAACGCAATTATGTCCGCGGCGAAGTTCGACTGGAAAATAATAAAACGGACAATTTCCATTAGGAATTGTTCCCGACACGAGTCAATATTGAGAAAAAAAAAAAAAAAAAAAAATATCGACGTTTCAGCGATGTGTTTAATGCGAAAGACGAGTTTAGAAACCACGTGTTCGGTGAAGTCGTTTGCGATTTTATCGTTGTTATCATAGTGTGTATATATTTGTATAAAGATAATTTTTACGTTTAGAAAGCTATTCGATTCCAAGACTTCGCGACCGGTATGCAAACACGTCGTATTGAAACTGCTACATTGAATCGACTCGATGTCCGACCACTGGTTGGTTAGTAGGCCCTCGTACGAATACTTGTACCACGAAAAAACGCTAAGCCATCTGAAGTAGATTGGAATTGATCTTGGAAACGAAACAACACATTAATACATTTAAGCGTACGAATGGCAGATCTCGACGCGTGCACAATTATTACAATTACTCACTCGATGTTCAAAAAGAAACCACCCGTCAACATAAAAGGCATATAGGTCACGGCGCTCATAAAAAGTGCAACCTTTAAGTTCGCGCTTGCGCACGATACCAGATAACCTGTAACAACCCATAATGGAGACTTAGTAACATTATTCAAATTCAAATTCTTTTTGAGTTCACAGAGCTTTTCGAATTTATGACCGCGTATAGTCGCTTGAATTGGTGGACATTTTTTTTTTTAATTAAGTTTTACTTGTCTATTTCAACAATGTCGAATATGCCTACCAATGTTGCAATGTTTTTATAAATAATTCAGGTATCAATGTAATAAACAATTGTTAGAATACAATCAGAAGTGAAACGAGTTAATAATCCGGTTTTATAATCTAATATATTAGGATTTACGACAATTGAGCTCAGTGAGAAATTATTATTTATTTAAAGAAAAAAAAAAAAATGTATAGGAGTATTATGTACATTGTATAATGGCGGACATTGTAACAAATGGGTTTTAATTTTAAAACAAATGCAATCCCCGAACGAACGTTTAACTTGAATGTTGCAAAAAAGTTATTTATCAATGCGAGAGCTCTAAAACCCGACGGGTTTTTTATTGACGGATTTATTTACACGCGTACCAGTCTTACACATGTGGCCACAGTCATGTACATTATTATAAGCGAAAACCGTTTAACCCGTGCAGGAGTAAAACAGCTAAAAGCTCACATTAAAAAAAATGCACATAATAAAAACCGTCTTTGAAGGCAGTCGGTTAGTAATTACTAATCGTTCACTGCGCTCAATTGTCTCCGAGCTCAATTGTTGGGCCATCAATATACCAATATAGCTAAAGACCGTAAAGACATACACTCACGATCAACTATGCCGAATGAATACCTCGGGATAATTTAGCGTTAATCAGCATTGATTGAAAATGATGTCGTTTCTAAACTAGACGGAAACGCAGAAAAGCAAGCATTCTACAAATGTTGCCGATTCGAATTTAAAACCAAAAAATTAATAATTATTTGTTTGACTTTGTACAATTGTTTGATCGCTAAAACTACACTTAAACCGCGTCTAATGCAATGCAATGTCAATCATCTTTTTTTGGTTACCAATTCAACACCTAATTTGTAATGCAATTAAAATAACAATACCATAATAGTTTTCATGTATTTATAGTAACAAGTGACATTTGAATTGTGAACGGTTTAACTTTAACCCTAGTCTGTGACGAGTCTTGCGCACACTGTTCACAGGACGATCAATTAAAACGGCCTTTATTCATTAGTTTTATTATTTGTATTAGTTTATTTGATCATTTGCCGATATGCGTTAACGTAGCCGCAATTCAGGGGCGGTTTACGCACACCCGGGGACCGGTGCTGATATCCGTTCGAGTACTTACCCACCGAAACGGCCACCTGACTGACGAGCGATATAAAAACAATGGCCACGAGGAAATGTACGAACTTCGGGTTCATGCCCACCGCGTAGTAGAAGATACACGTGAACAGCACCGGTATGATCAAGAATAACGGTACCTCGGCCAAAGTCTTGCTCAGAAAGTACACGTCCGTCCGGTACATGCCGTTGTGGTGTTCGCGCAAAAATACCGGTAGTTCTGAACAGAACACCTGGACACGGGATAATGCAATTAGTTATTTAACACCGACGCGTTCGCAATTCGTATCGTTATTGATTGACATAAAAAAAAAAAAAAAAAATAATAATAATAATAACAACAGTAATAAATAACACTTAAAACAGGGTTGAGGAGATGATTAAAACAGAAACGCGACAATTGATCTGCCCGTCTAACTTATTAAGTCCAGCTACTCGTATTGTATTTTTTTTTTTTTTGTTGCAACAATCAGTATAAGGAATCTCGAAATAGTGACCAGACTTTATATGATATAAAAGTGGTTTTAAATCTAAGAAAAACATATATTCTTATGGGTTTACTCATAAAAAAATATATATATTAATGTGATGGAATATTAAGTTTTTTTTTTTTTTTTTTTGGCACGCCCACAACACATTTATCGGGTTCTAAACATGTTTGAATGCGTTTTTTTTGTTGTTGTTTTTATCAACCCTGAATTAAAGGCATGACGACTCACGTTGATGACGGACCACATGTTCTGATAGGTCATGGTCGTTATGCACAAATAAATCGCCCCGTTAATGCTTATCACGCCATCCTGGTCCAGGTGCTGGCCGTAAAAAAAAAAACTCATCATCATGGCTACGATCTGGACAACAACAAAAGAAAAAAGTTTAGGTTAGGCGATGGTTGGTTGGTGGCGGTCCACCGGATCATTCCGCAAGTTTACTATTGTTTCGGCGAGTCTGATTTTGACCAGCTCCGGTTCTTTCTTGACGCTCAGCCACGACCGCCAGAAGACGGCCGAAAACTGTTCGGTCCACGAGGCCTTGTACGGAGACGATATATTTCGTAGACCGCCCGAGTGGAAATCATCCCAAGAACGCTGCATAAAAAAAAAAAAAAAAAAAACCATCGCCAAATTACGATTTCGAACCGGCTCGGGCTCCAAACACGCGGCACCGGCGTGCTGCACTTACTCGGTTGCCGGGAAACAACGTTTTTTGGTGTACTCTCTCCATATGACTGTACCGCGACAATTCGTATTCTTCGCAAACCGTATCGATCGTTTCGCACGAGCGCATCACTTGGGACGGCACGACGGCCAACAGTTGAACGAAAAAATCGGCCGGGTTGTGGTTCTTGGGGCACATGACGCCGAGCCTGCCATTGATTAGCAAACCGAATTAATAATTATAGTGATATCTCGACGACTATACAAGCTATACGATAAATTTCCGTTACAGTTAGCAACTCACGACGGACTCCCTCTAAACCGCGCTTACACATTATTCTATAGGTATAATATATATATATATATATATATGCATTGGAAATATTGACATTACGTTTTGAAAAATTCGATCGCTTCGTCGGGCTTACCGAGAAAAGCCGTCCGGCCGCTAGCCATCAACAGTATCCGGTCAAACATATAGTAGACTTCCGAAGACGGCTGGTGGATAGTGCAGACGATCGTTTTGCCCTTAGACGCCATTTGCTTGAGCACGCCGACAACGTTGTGCGCCATAAAAGAGTCGAGCCCGGACGTCGGTTCGTCACAAAACATCAGCGGGGGGTCTGTCAATATCTGTACAAATTTAACAGCGAAACTTTGCTCGTTGAACGCCATACGGGTAAACATGACCGTTTAAGATTGCCGTCCTTACCTCGGACGCGAACGTCAGACGTTTCATTTCGCCGCCGGACAGTCCTTTTAATTCTCCGGTCACGCCTATGATAGTGTTTTTGCATTTCTCCAACGACAACTAAAATAATCCGTAAAAAAATAAAAAAAAATAAAAAAAATGTTGTTTAAACATAAACTACTGTGTTGCGCCTATATTGGCTGGTTCGTGGACAATTGAGCGCGACGACTATCGATGGCAGTAATGAATATACGACAAATTAAAATAAGGGTTTGGTGAAATATTATTTTTTTTTCCTAGTGTCCATTCTAATTGTCACACGCTCAATTGCCCGGACATCGTGTTGGCTTTATCAGTAAATATTATACGAAACGATTCGAAACTTGCCTCTTTTATCACTTGTTCAACTCGAATGAGTCGTTTTTCGTACGGTATGCGACGGTCCATTCGCACCAACGCCTGACAATAATTACAAACAGTTTAAAATTCGTAAATCATTTTTATCGTATAATCGTAGGGAATTTACGCGCATATCTTTGTAACGTCACAGACTTTGACGGTGCCGGCCCGGAAGGGGAGAAATTAAAATCGAAATTATATTAAAGCGCCATTACAAAAGTATTTTAAATCTCGGGGGTGGGGGGGAGGGTTTAGACCGAACCGGCCGGGTCCACTCAAAACAAATCTCGGCCCTCTCGACCGGCAGTGATCGCAGGGTCGAGGAACGCTCGTACCTGGAAGACCAAGTGTTCCCAAACGGTGAGGGTCCCGACGAACAGGTCGTGTTGTTGGACGTACGCGGAAACGGCGGTCAGCAACGTCCGGTTGACCGGCACCCCGTTGATGGTCCTGTCGCCGGTCGCCATTACGTTCCGGTCGCTCCTGAATGTCAGCGAATTCAACAGGGTCGTTTTGCCCGCCCCGCTGGAACCCATCAGAGCCAACAGTTCGCCCGGGCGGGCCGAACCGCTCACTGTAACCGTAAAACAACAACAACACTAATATAATAATAACGCGGTATAGAATATGACGTGACTTTATTATACGTATGTTTGTAAATATTTATCAAATGAAAATATTATCCGACAGTTAGACTCGTCCGTGTCCATTCAATTTAATATTCTAATCCAGCGGTCCTTAAATGTGTACGACCCGGCGAATTCCCTTTCGAATTGTTATATGATTTTAGATTCTGGCCGGCGTCTTACCGATGATGTTTATTTTATATATTTTTTTTTTTTTAGTTTTCTGTAAACACTTTCTCTACTAGAAGACTTCGTCCGATTTATACACTCCTATACTGTTCCTGGTAGTAAATTTCGTCTAGTCGGTACTTTGAACCGGTCATTTTTCGATATACCTGTTAGTGATTTCAACGCGACTAAAAAACTACCAAAAAAAAAAAAAAAAAAAAAAACAATGACGAAAAAACGGCAAGGACACACGATTTGGTTAAACTTGAGTTTTATTGGGTTATCATGGCGACAACGGACAACTCTGTTTAGAATCGTTTTTCGTTTTTCGCAATTTATCGTTGCATACAGATATAAATTAAACTCCTATATCTATACACTACATTTTTAACTTCCCATCTACAACAGTGACCCACCATTCGTGGTGCGAAGTACGGCGGTGCTAAAATATAGCTTTGGGTGCTTCCGTACCCCTAAGCACCCCCGTAGTTGTACCTGTGATCAGGATATATATATATGAAACTTGAACGTATGACCACTACACCTAAGTTAATTCTGTCAATCTTTTTATCTATTCAGCCAATGGACAAACCCGGTCTACCGGACCACATCACACAGAATGCATCTCGTTATCGCCGTTGTAAAAATTATTGTGACTGTCTCTACTTTTTTTTTTTTTTTTCCAATACATCGGGAATTCGTTACTCCGCATGTCCAACTGTCTGGATTGTGGCAGCAAACCACGTCGATTAAAAAATAGAGACGAACCCCGACATCGGTTGTTTATATACTCACCGTTTTTCAATAGTTGTTTCTTCCGGAATTTCGTTTCTGCTTTGTCCGAACAGCAAGAAGCCAAAGTCTTATATATGCCTCGAGTTTTGTTGTGTGTCGCGTGCACGTTAATGTTCGACCACGCATATACAATGCTTTCGTGGTCGGCCCGTTTACCGTTAACTATTTTAACATAATTTTCCTGAAATATAATATAGAATCAGTGTATGTCAGGCGTTCAAGGTATCCTTGTATCCGTTGTGTATCCGAAAAATCGTATAAAAGTACATATATATATATATAAAAAAAAAAATAATTTTCCCATTTTAAATTGCCGACAGTATTACGTTCCGAGTGTAATATTTTAATGATATTGTCGGGCACGATCACCGTGGTACCTATAATATTTCACACCCGATACCGGACTAGTAAGCGGTTTTAAATTCGAATTTTGACGGTAATCGGTAAAATTACGGCATTTCAAAACACGTTTACCCGAACTTCGCTCAGAATCGTATTTCGTTAGCAATAATTTATCGGTCGCAAATTTAATTTCTCTCCGTATCCAATACCCTACCAACGTTGCCGTCAACAACAATGGCATACCCGCGACCCGTATCCCGTGACTTTTAAAATTTGTTTTAACAATATAATTATTGCGATATTGGGTTTAAAAAAAATATTAAAAATGTACGGACAAATTAGATAATTATACAAATAGAACAGTATAATCGTAACTATAAAAGTCATATTTTTAAACAAAAACCATTTAATGCCAATTTAGACCATATCGACCGGATAAATATAAATATTAAGAAAAAAAGACGGATATATTCCGCGCCGCGGCTAGGGCTGCTGTTACAAGTGGGAAGTTGGGAACATAGGATGTAGGCATGGGGAATTTAATTTATATTTGTACGTAATGATAAATGATCGCCAATGAAAAACGATTCGGAGTCGAGGAAGAGCTAATATTAATATTCTGTGAACATTTCAAATTTATACGATTATTTTTAACGGAGTTACAACGATAAGAAAACAATGCCGTAAATTTTCCGTTTTTTCTCAATTTTTAAAAAGAACGAAAATCAAACAATATTGTTAAATAAAAAAATAATAACCTCCTCAATGCGTCAACTAGATGCAAAATAATTTCTAGAAAAGGTGAAAATCGGAACAGGATTTCCGGTTTCCTGAATAGTCGAGTATAATAACGAAATATAATATATATATATATATATTTATTAAAAAAAACATACAAACATCATAGTAAAACCAATACGTTCCTCGCTACGGTTATAAGATTTCGTATTTGTATTGTAAATAACATAGAATACGTTTAGCCAAATCCGTTTTCTTACACGATATACCAAAAAAACAACTCATGAATATAATTTATAGCTCCGGTTATTACCTTGTATTATAACTATTATACTACGGCAGGCACTTTGAATAGCGGTGGGCAAAAACCATCGATGTTTTTAAATTTCTGTATTAGTATTTTTTTTTAAATTATTCGTATAAAAGTTGTATACATTTATATATTTATTCTGTTCGAGCCGGAAACGGGCAGGCGATTTAATATGCCTATGCTTTAAATTGAATTGTTTTTTATTTGGTAATTTTGTATTCACCTATTTTTTTATTTTTTTTTTTTTCAAAAATAAAAAGGTTTGAAAACTCGACCCTACCCCCTGGCTTATAAAAATGGGCGATTGCTTGTCATCGATACATGAATCGATACATCGAAACATCGATGTTGAAAAAATGTTGCCCATCTCTGACTTATAACATTAGAAATGCTCGATTATTCCGACCGATCATACAGAACTAGCGGTTTCGTTGATCGATATTTCCAACTGAGGTCAATTAAGATGAATTAATAATAATAATAATAATACGTATGTCGTGTATAGGTACCGGTGTCTGAATTGGAAAAATGAAATAAGAGAGGGACTAATATGGAGACCGGAAAAAAAAAAAAATAATAATAATCGTTATTGTTGGACACAACCGTTTGCATGGCGGTAACTCTGCGAGTTATAAGCGAAAAACTGTAAAAGCGTAATACCTAATTCAATTTTTCAATTCGCAGATCAACGGTGTTTAATAATAGGATAAGCAATAATATTCGTTTATTTTTAGGATTCTGGAGAAACTTTGTCCGAGTATGTTATGTGTATGCAACTTTTTTTTTGTGTTTTGCACTTCTGCCTGCATATATGCTTAGGCACGAACGCGACCTAACCCGGGGGACGTTACCTAACATCCTCGCAAACGTAATCCAACAGTTTGCAATAATCCTGCAGGCTAAGTGTATATTTATTTATTTATTTTATTTGTTATAAAATCGTTTCTTATTTACGTAGAAAAAAAAAAAAAAAATGAAAAGACGATGATTAAATTTTGGTTGAATCGTACTCCGTTTTATTATCACACGGGACAATACGGAAACTATAATAACAATTATGCAATTATTGTTAGCGTGTGAACGATAAATATTGAATTCGACAAAATAAACATATATTATCGAAGTCGATGGACTACACAGTACGCGGCTATTGTTTGCGAATAAAATTAATCGTAAAAATATACTTTTCACCCTCAACAAAACAAAAAAACTCACCAGCTCTAACACTCCAAGGAGCTATTATTCCCCTCACAGTCACATGTGTCAATTATCTCGGTATAGTTTTAGACGAAAGACTTACCTGGGGTCCCCATCTCGGAGCAAATAGAAAATTATTAAATTCCAGGCTACACCTATTGCGTCCAATACTCAAATCCGATCTTCCTCTAAAAAATAAATTATTAATATATAAATCTACGATAAGGCCCGTTTGGGCTTATGGTGCCCAAATCTGGGGTTGCGCCAAGCCAACCCAAATAAAAAATATCCAATCTTTTCAATCAATTTGCCTGCGTCAAATAACTTCTGCTCCTTGGTTCGTCGACAATCACTCTCTTCATAAAGACCTTAACATTGAAACAGTCGATAACATTACCAAATCATACTATAAAAAATTCCACTCCAGATTTTATTTCTCCATTCCAACCCACTCGTTTCAAATCAATACTCCCTTACCCTCCACGTCGTCTCAAAAGACGCCGGTGTCGTGATCTCATGATCTAGGCACTCAATAATAAAAAAATTTTTTTTTTAAAAATCGTACTTAATAAAGCGTCCTATCACTGGATGGCTTCTCTTATCTCAGTTTTTCATGTTTATATTTATGTTGTTTTTGCAAATTTGCTTATTGTGCTAATATTGTACAGATTTTAAATGCTATTTTCCTAATAAAAAAAAAATATACGTCCCTCCCCGTTCAATTAATAGTATTATTTTTTTTAGCGAGGGGACGTTAAAAATAAAACAAAAATAGTAGAGATAAACCGGCCGTACTACCGCGCGGTAGCTCGCCCGGGCCACCCACACAATCCGATGAGTACTCACGTGCAGACTCTGGTAACGGTCGGCGACCACCGGTGTCCCGAAACGGTCGACCAGCAACGGTATACTTTCGCCTTTGCCGCCGGCCATTTTATCGCTACGACGGGGCGGCCCCAGGGTTAAAATTAATTTTCGCGGGCAACGGTCACGCCGACGCGATCAAGCCGGGGCGGAGGTGTGCGCACGCCCAACGAACCGCGAGCGGAGCCGGACGAGTACTGCTCGCTCGGCCCCGCCGCGGCCGCACCGTTGAATAATATTATTCCGTCCCACCGCGATGCGCATCCCGCGACCGGCGACCGCCGTTTGGAAAGTAAATCTATTATAGGACATCGTTTTACCGGTTTGTAGACCGGTTAACGCATTTTTACCGTCGCTCGTTCGTTTTCCTACCGTATTGGCGTGGATTTCAATCGTGATCGCCCGACTATAATAGTATTACGTTAAATACGAGGTCTGTTCAAAAAGTGCACCGGGGACAAATGCTATTGCGGCCAACCTACACCACACACGATAACGTTTCAAATTGTAAATAGACGTATTCCCCGCGAACAACTGGATACACGTCTTAAACGAAACCCGAAGTCGCTATCTTATCTCGGTTCAACGTTCGCCGTCGTATTAAATATTTATGAAACGAACGTTACACGTTATTATTACTCTCAAAAGGTTACTTTCGTGTCATTAAGGAACTCTTCAATAATTGAATCCTTAGACGGACGCATCGCGATCTCCACCGTTCTTCACGTAACGGTCTTTCAAGCCAACAGGAAGCTTCATTAACTCGTATACCACAATTTAGTTTTGTATAAAACCATATACATCAAATGTGCCGGGTACTCCGTTTTGTGGGCCTATATAATAGGTTTATCATATTAGTTACTATAGTAATTCAAATAACTATTAGTGATTAATTCGAGACCCGCTTTTCAGCCCGATTTCGTTTAAATTCAAAATGCGTCCCGGGGGCGTGCTCGAGGCACCGGCGACACAGTTTGAATCCTCCCCGTTGACGAAACACCACGACATGAAACATTACTCGGCTTTTCCCCCCCCCCCTTTATAGTAATAAAATCGATAGAGAGAAAAATAACAATTTTGACGATTCCATATAGCACACGGATTAAAATTAATTTAAAACCTAGTTGAAATCCAGTGTTTTTCAATTATTATTTTCTTCTGCACGGGAGCGGCAATCAAACATTGTTTAAATCCGTTTGAAATTATAAAACTCACGTTTAAATAAATAATAATAATAAAAAACTAAATGGGCAAAATTATTTATTCACCAAAATCAAAACCCTAATGGGGCGGTGTGAATATATTTTGTATTCAATAGTCAAAGATTTAATTTAACGACTTAATAACTTAAAAACTTGACAAATTAACGAAAGAATACAGTGTTATTGTAACGTCAAGTTTTCTTTATATATTTTTTTTAACCCAGATAATGCGATAACGTCAACATTACGTCGTCAACGATATTATAAAACAGGTGAAACGTGAATTATTATAATAAATGTAAACTTATGAAATAATACGAGGATAAAAACTATTTTTATCTTATATACGAAGTAATTGCAAGTGTACTGCATTCTTTGGTTATTTTAGACGGTTTACAGAGATTCGTACGGTTTTCATACCCGGAGAAGTGTGGGAGGGGGGCGAATGTTTTTTTTTTTTCAAAGGAATGATTTAGCCCCTCGAAAAAATGTTGTGGTGGGAGGGGACAAATAATGTTCTCCCTCAGAGTTACGTCAGTGCACACAGATAGGTGTGTGTTGGCCTCGGTCCGTTGTCGCTGATTTGCATTTACGCCAGAAGACGAGATGTATTTTTACAGTATTATTTTAAATTTGCGGACGGTGTTTGTTTCATGGTCGCGAAACCGATTAAAACCCGTTTTTTTTTTTTTATCCGCAAAAGGTTTTTCTTTTTTTCTATCTCTCTCCGACTCTGCCTCTGCAACGACCACGTGCCAACGTGGACCTCGTCGCTCCCGGCGAGTATTTCATTGTGTAACAATTTATTACGCCATAGTCGCTGGTATACTTCGAATTAATCGGTTTTATATACCGAGCCGTTGGTTTTACTGTGACGTGCGCTATTTTTATTTTGTGTACCGGAAATTTCGTTCCGATTTTCAAGCGCACCGAGGTATTTTTAGCCTTTTCTTTAACAGCGGTTTAGATCTGGTTGGGTGTGGCATCGGAAGAGGTCAGTTTTTTTTCCCCCATTTTTCTATAATAATCGGGAAACGCCGCGAGGAAAATTACAGCAATGGTTTTGTCGTAACTCGGTTTTAATACAATCGTAGGGACCGGAATTTTTCCACAAAATATTAATATTACGCGTTTCCATAGGCGCGGACAAATTTTCAAAATATACTTACTATACCTTTGAACTATTTATAGGCATTTAACATTTTTTTTTCTCCAAATTATTTGAACACACCTGTTTCGGTCGAACAGAAATGCACGGAAGGTTCATCGTAAGTTGTACTTAACGATAAAAAATAAAAAAAGTTAACGTAACAATTCTGTTATATAATCGTAATTGTGATAAAAATGTTCTAAACATGATTAATTGAACTTCGCTCAGAATCGTTTTTTATCAGTAATGATTTATCGTTGCGCACAGATATAAATTACATTCCACTCTTCCCGATTTCCCATCCACGGTGTGAAGTATTTTTTTTTTTTTTTATATTGTTGAATATTATCACAACCCGCCTATAGGCAATAACCCGCGGATTTTCATAAACGCCCATTGACAAGCAAATGCAGCAGAGCGGGAAATTTTTCTCCCGAAAATGCTGTCTCGATTCCAACCGTTTTTATGTTATTCGTTTAAACTCACAAAACTACTTAAAATATTTTCAACAATAATTTATTCTATTGTATACAAATACGCAAATATCGTATTGTCGATTAACTTTATTACCGGCTCGACTATCAGTACTAACAATCGCTTTTTAATCTCTATTTTGCGGTAATAACACACCTATTATAATAAATAGAATTCGTCGTAATATTTACAATAAATGGTTCTATTTTGTCGAGTTAATTTTGCTAAAGAATCAGTAGATTGTCATTGAATGAATGAAATTTGATAAGACAAAATCCACAAAAATCGTTAATTATTTGAAAACTGTTCACCGGTTCATCTGAAAAATTCCCATTTCCAAACTCTGTCCCTGTTATATTTGTATACATATGTATATATAATATTGCGTCCGGCTGTTTTTTGTTTTATGAAAAATGAACCGAGTATTTGGCGAAAGTTTCTGGTCTCTGCGAATAATTATCATTGGATATTCCGAAACTAACAGAGACGTAGCCTATTGTAATTAAAACAAAAACGATTATAACAACGTTACCTAATTTTATACATTTAGTACGACTATGTAGTAGATCAGGCGTGCTCAACCCGCGGCCCGCGGGCCGAATCCGGCCCGCGAAGGTGTTCCAACCGGCCAGTGACCATTTTATAAAAACTAGAAATTTGTATAGGTGTAAAAAAAATTATTTTATTAAGTTTTTAAGAATATAAAGAATATTTTACAATTTTTAATTTTTATATAAAAAAAATGCATTGGATTAAAATTTATTATAGAAATAAATTAGTGTGAAATTTGGGCTTGTTTGTCTTTAACAAATCTTTCAATATTCGGAGTGAAATGTGTAAATGTTTCTGAACATTTTACGTAATTCATGCGTGAAAACGTTTGTTCGCAAATATAAGTAGAACCAAATAATGTAAATATACGCATTGATAATTCTTTTATTTTTGGAAAATCATCAGTAAGAGTCTTATACAAATGTATTAAATCTGTATTTTTATCTGTGATATCTTTATATAAATCTTTGAAATGATTATTTGTTTTTAAATCAATAAGTTCAAGTTGAACAGTTTCATGAACATTATTTTCATCAGAAAGAAATGGATTTTCAATCAGCCGAAATGAAGTCATATGTGATTTGAAATCTTGGAAACGGTTTTCTAATTCTATTGATAATTGTTCCAACATACTCACAAAATGATTTGTCGGAACGTCAATTAAAGAATTTTGTTTAATTTCTTGACACGTTTTAAAATGTAAAAAATTTTGCTTTAATATTTGGTTTTTAAAAAGTTGTAATTTTATTTCAAACGATTTTACATCACTTATAAGCTCGAAAATAGTTTTTGATTGTTTTTGAAGTTTAAGATTTAATTCATTTAAATGAGCAGAAATATCAGTTAAGAAAGCAAGATCGTACATCCATTGTTCGTTTTCAAATTCTTCTACTGGTTTGTTTTTTTCTATCATAAATATTTGAATTTCCTGCCGAAGATCAAAAAAACGTTTTAATACATTTCCTCGACTTAACCACCTAACCTGGTTATGATACAAAACATCCTTATGTTCCGATTCAATTTCATTTAAAAATTCTGTAAATTGTCTATGTTTTAATCCGTGCGATCTAATGAAGTTCACTGTTTTTGTAACAATATTCATCACATGTTCCAAATTCATAATTTTATCACACAGAGATTATTGATGAATAATACAGTGTAAAAATATAGATGTTTCAATCATTTTTGAAGTGGTTAACTCAGCTATCCTTCCAACTAATCCCGTATTTCGCCCAACTATATTTGGAGCTCCATCTGTTGTAATACTACAAAGTTTTTCCCAGGTCAGTCCTAAATTTTCAATACAAAAATTCACTTTTTCAAAAATATCAGCTCCTTTTGTAGTTCCAGAAATACTTTCTAATGAAGCAAGTTCTTCTGTTATATTATAATCTGTATCTATTCCTCGTATAAATATTAATAATTGTGCAGTATCTGACACATCAGTGCTTTCGTCCAAAGCTAAAGAAAAAAATTTAAACGTTTTCGATTTTATTTGTAACTGCGTCATTAAATCACCTCCAATGTCTTCTACCCGCCTAGTAATATTGTTTCGAGACAAACTGATATTCTCGAATACAGGCATTTTTTCCGGAATAATTTCTTTTACACTTGCCAAGATGCATTTTTTTACAAATTCGCCATCACTAAAACTTTTATTTTCACGAGCTATCAGGTTAGCTACTTCATAACTTGCTCGAATAATCTCATCTTTACCTTTATTACGTTTTTCAAATACATTTCCGACGCGTTCACTTTTGAAATTTTGTTTGAATTTTTCTAACAAAGAAGTTCTAAGATTCCCTAAAATTTAAAATTTAAATCCAAACTTAGTTAGCGAAATACCCTCTTCAGAAAAATAAAAAAAATATGATAAATATTTACCTTTACAATTGACGTATTTGTTTTGATGTTTAATTTCATAATGTCTTTTAATATTAAATTCTTTAAAGACCGCCACGGTTTCGTAGCATATCAAACACATAGCTTTATTTCGATACTCGATAAAAAAATAACTTAGACTCCAATTATCATTAAAAACACGGCATTCGGTATCAATTTTGCGCTTTTTATTTTGAGACATCTTAATATGAACGTACAATTTCTAATGACGAAAACAAACTAACAACTATAGCGTGGAAATATCGAGAATTTTAAACACATACGATTTGAGTCATAAATTCGATAAGCGAACAAAGATAATATTATATCCGATAAAATGTACAATAGATATACCTATGACTAGTCTATATTTTATCGAAATGAACAAAAAAAAACCCATGAAGCATATATAAATTATAAATAGTATAAATATAAATTTCGAATGTGGCCCGCAAGTTAAAAAAGGTTGGGCACGCCTGTAGTAGACCATTGACATGCGATTTTGAGAACTCTCTTTGGAAACTAATGTGTTTTACAGTCGTTTGAAAAATCGAATTATGATATTTCCCACTTCTTTAATATTTCAAACAAACTATACAAAATACATTTAAATCAACTTTAATGTAATGCAGTTTGCCTATGTTTAAAATTCCTCGGGCAATACGAATATTATTCAAAATAGTATATCAATTACTTTTCAAGATTTTCCTTCGGGCAGTGGCACCGGTACGATTATCGAACCGCGGGCACTAAAACAGAATAAATTTTTAATGCTCAAGGAAAATTACGTAATTTAATTATCTAAGAATTATTTAAAAAATACTTTCTTTTTTTTTTTTTATGGACAACTGAAGTATAGATACATTAAAACGGCTCTAATAAAATAATACAACTTTTATCTTACTGTTCCAATTTTATTTGTCAGTTTTTCCTAAAAAGTTTATTTTAATCGTATTTACGGTTTAATTAATTTTTTCATATTGTACACGATGTCGCCACTATTCGATAGTTTCAAGTTTTGATTATAATAACTACGTTTACAAACTGAGGTTTTTCTCCGATTTAAACAAGTTGATTTACTATTTATTAAGTTATTCATTATGTTAAATATTGTTGATTTAGGTGTTTTTGACAAATCTATAGTAGGCATAGAGGAAATTCATAAAATTTGAACAAAACTTGAAATTTCCATTTTATATCTACAAGAACATTTTGTGTAACGAACCGTTTTTATATATTTTTTTTTTTTTTCGAAAATTTTATTATGTAATCATTTGAAAAACACAAAAATTCATTGCGGTTTAGGATTTAAAAACTAACCGTTTTGCTAAATATTTTCTATGGAAAATTTTTAATTTTTAAAAACTCAACGTAAACCATATTGCCGAGGCACAAAATGTACGAGTATATTACAGAAAATTAAATAATTATATATATTATGTATAAATGAGTAAAATAATTATGATAAATTAATATTGGCCAAGGGGATTTAAATCAATAATCAGTCAAGAGTTCGAACGGCAATACTAGAAAACAATACAATAATATTAAAAAAAAAAAAAAACCATTATTACAATCACGCGAGTTTTTTTTTTTTTTTACAATTTCGTAGTACGTATAATTTTAAATATTAATTTTGATTATAATTGTTAATCGACGTAATTGTTCGTATTATAATTTACAGATAATAATTAAAAACACGACTTAACAATTAACGTTGAATCGCGATTAAAACTAAAGATATTTATTTACAGCGATTGCGGTTGTTGATTACAAATTTATAAACCGAGAACGAACACATTTGACTCGTTGATAATATTCATTTTACGGTGTACCAACGTCAACGGTTTGGACGGGACGGTCCTCCGGGAGGACCTGGTGGTCGGCGTCCAACAAATATTTTATAGAGACGATCACGTCGAGTACACTTACACGGAGTACACGCCGTCATGTCGTAACTACGCGTAAATAAGTGGCCGTCAGTGTAGTAGCAGGTGTCTTTGCGACCGTTTCCTCTCGGTACAGTTGACGTTATCGGGCCAATCGCATAATTTGTTCACCTGTAATAAACGGATCGTGTCAGATTCGAAGGATTTTACAATTCGGCGGCAGGCAGAGGATATTCGACGACCAGTCGTGGGGGAACATTTTTTTCCCCATAATGACGACCGTTCGCCGGTAGGGCCGTGTTCAAATGAAATATATCGATAACGGAAACGAAAGCGATTTTTGTGCACATAGAACCGGGTGCCCTAAAAGTTTTTCTGAACCGGTACACCGATTACAAAAAAAAAAATCTATTGTACGTACGCGTAGAGATCTGAAAATTGGCGGACCCCGAAGCCGGAGTTTTAAATTTCAATTAAACTATTTACGTGCATTTTTTTTTTTTTTTTTTTTGTAAACTGTTTATGTTATTTCTGAGTTGTACAGGAAAAAATCTCAAAAGTACTTTAATCGGTCATAAACCAGTGAAAGACAACCGCCCGCCGAACGATCTCCACTCGGAATCGTTTTCGATTTGTAAAATCGCAAACCTCGCCACCTACAACGTAGTGGCCTGCGGACCGTCCACGCAAAGTACGGTTAGGTACCGTCCGGTTTTTTTCACCGCATTTTTCTAACCGACGAACGCGGCTTTGGTTATAGGAGTAACAATTTATTTACAATTCCCTATAATTACCTTGTTGAAGTACAATTCGGACGGGCAAGTCTGTTCGCGCAACGTGCCGAACTCGCAAATGACGTATTTGTTGCAATCGGTCGAGTGTCCTTTCAACAGCGGCTCGGTACACTGGTCCGTCCGGCCATCTTCGCCGGCGTATTCCGCGTCGCTGGTGTCGACGACGACTCCGTCCAGATCGTTTCGCTCCTGGT
The DNA here is from genome assembly GCA_956483605.1 of Tuberolachnus salignus. Classification (NCBI taxonomy): domain Eukaryota; kingdom Metazoa; phylum Arthropoda; class Insecta; order Hemiptera; family Aphididae; genus Tuberolachnus; species Tuberolachnus salignus. The sequence goes on from OY101434.1 coordinate 761,116, forward strand.
CCAAATAACAGTCCGGCCCCGGGCCCGGTAACCTGCCGAGCACTCTGTTGATCGTCTTCAGCAGTGGATACGTTTCGCATCCGCACACGTTCCTAATAAACACATGTCGCCATCACACGGCCCGTTTTAATGTATGCACACATATGCATAAAAAAAACAACACTAATAATTCAATCTATCGGTCTGTCAGACCGATAGATAATAAATAATTATACTCAGACACGATACAATTCACCCGAGTCTTGATAAGTATTATATTATATACTATTATATTTCTATTTAAGTGTTATTCGATAATAAACAAATAACACTACGTACGAAATAATATTATGAGTTTTAAAATTTAATGTTCGAACGTTATATTATCGAAACTACAGGTTTTGCGTTCCAAGTATTGTTTTTATGAGATAAATTTTATTAAAAATAAATATAATTGCACTAAAAATAATGCCTTTATATATACACAAAATATCATTAATATGCCGTTCTACCAAAAAAAAAAAAAATGTTAAACAAAAAACCACAAATATGAACTGGAAAAGTCTTGGAACAGATTTTTAGCTCGTCTAGCTATAAATAGAGACAAATAGTATGCAATTTCTATAAGTACTCGCGTCCCTATAGTTATAACACAATTAGTCTGGGGCGACCGCGCGCATTCTACTCACTTGAAATCGTCCAGGTCCAGCGCCCAAATCATTGCGCCGCCGAGGTCGTTGCGCACCACGAATTCCGATTTGAATCTGATCATGTCTTGGTCGTCGAACGACACCCATTGGTTGCCTTTGTGGGCATACGGGCCCATCCTGCCCAACGGGTCTTGGACCAGTTGCCAGTTCTGGTTCAGCACTTTATTGCAAATCTGTCAAATGCACAAACGAATTGGATAATGGGAATAACAGTCACCGGAATCCGTTACAGTAACGACGTTCGCACGTACTTCGTAATACGACAGAAATCCTCTGGACCGAGTGGCTTCTCCCGCTTCACCGCCGCCGTACGATGGTGCGTTCAAACCGTTGTTCTTGCCGGAAGACAGCGAAAACGATTGCCCGTACACGGGCATGCCCATTACCAGTTTACGGGGGTCCGCGCCTTTGCTCACCCAATAGTATAGGGTGAAGTTCTGAAAAACATCACCGTACGTGTAATAAAACCCTCCTTGTTCCGTATTTTATTCCTTCCGATTCCCACGAGAATCGTATAACATGCGGATATTGTATGATCCGTGTACAAAATATTAAAAAAATCAATTACTGCGTTATAAGTCATGTCAAAGTCGTCGGGATGAGAATACATTGGCGCCACGTGCCCGGTTATTTTGTCCCATTGTCCGTGGTAGTCGTACGCCATTACGGATATCCAATCCAACGTCTTGGAGAGTAGAGGCACGTCGTAGCCTAGTCGAGATAAACAAACGGATTCCGGGCGGTTATTAAAATATCGATTTCGACGTGTACAATTACAATTTTACTCTACGTACCGGCGTCTATAACAACTCTGTTTGGCGATACGGCCGCCGACAATAGGAATTCTTCTTTGTCGAACGCCTCGCGTAATTCCATCAATAGGTCTGAAAAGCCTTCTCTGTCGCTCTGCGGGCCGCGCTTGCAGTCCACCTTTTCAAAAAATCGTTTCGCCACACGTTAATTAATCCGGCACACAACCGTCATTGTAGTCGTCGTCGTCTGGTTTAAAATCAAAATTACCTGCCAGCACTTGGGATACTCCCAGTCGAAATCGAGTCCGTCGAACTCGTTTACTTTCAGATAGTCCACAACGTGCTCGACGAATTTCTTCCTGGCCGACGGGTTATTGACTAGCTCGCTATATTTACTGCCCGCCGAATCGTTCCAGCCGCCGATCGCCAACAACACCTTAACGCCGAATTTCTTGAGCGCCGTCACTTTCCGGTAAAATACTAAACATATACAAAATTAACGATACCAGTCGATTAACGGTCGTTTCGTATTATTATACAACGGCGATTATTTTGTCAACGTACAGTTGTCGAAATCCGCCCACGTATCGTGTGCCTTGATAGTCAATTCATCATTGTCCAACACTGCAAATCCGTAAATGATGTGAGTACACAACGAGGGGTCAATATCGCTGGGCAAATATTTTCCACCGCTATGTCTAAAAACAACAAATAAAATATTAATTATTGGCAATGAGATACTGAGCGAAGTTTGGTTTATTTCATCTTTTTTTAAATACTGTCATTTGTACGATTTTCGTGAAAATTTACATTTAAAACGCTTTTAAAAAACAAAAAAAAAACATACGATGAACTTTGAATCAAATATTCGTTCACTTCTGTTGGGCAAAAATAATTGTATTCACATAAAAACTAAACAAAACTAGAACATTTCAAATACTTATAAGTAACTAAAAAATTGCTGGAATATTTTGAAAAATTATCCACGTCTAGAAAATAACTAATGACTTATATTCTGTGAAAATTTCAGGTTTCTTCGATTATTTTTAGCAGAATTACACCAAAAATAAAAAAATCGAAAATATTAGCGTAACATTTGCCCTATTTTCCTAATTATTAAGAACAATTTCCCTAATACACCAACCGGATCCAAAATACTTCGAGAAATGATGCTCGAAAATCAGAGAGGGTATCTGGTAGAAAAGTCGAACAAAGACGGAATAAACACATATTCCCTTGGCTCAGAATCGTATATTGGATAATATTCCAATTATTAATTCTGATATTTACTGTATTTATATAATCGATTTGATTCCAAATTACATACCTGTACCATGCCCAATTGGTGAAATAACATACTACTTTAAAGTATTCGGTGATCGCTGGTCTTAAAGTCGTCGTTGACGTCGCAGTTGTAGACGTTGTTTTCATAGTCGTCGTCGTCGTCGGTCTTGTATACGTAGGTTTTGTCGGTCTCGTTGGTAACATTGTCGTCGTTGTAGGTATTTGGGTTGTCGATGTATGGTTGTGGTATGGTGAAGACGAAGTAGTTATTAATGTTGTCGGTTTACCGGTGCTCGGTGAAATCGGAGTTGTATTAGGATGGCCTGTTAATAAACGGAAATCAACGAACATCTAAAGTATTATAGATTATTGTGTATTAAAATATCTACGCGTGTTCTTACCGTGTTTCTGACCTAACGTTTTCATGATAGTGCCGAGTAGAGGATAATTTCCTTGGCCGCATACGTTCCGGTAATCGTCCAAGTCTAAAGCCCATACCATCGCGCCCCCTAAGTTCATCGATTTCACGTACTCTGTCTAAAAGTTAAATAATTAAATTTGAAATGTCGGTTTGACGGGTTCGGCACCTACCTTTTGTTTCATGGTTTCAACGTCGTCGAATCCGATCCATTGGTTGTCTCTATACGCGTACGGGCCCATTCTACGCTGCGCATCTCGCACAATAGTCCACTGTTCGGTGGCGAGTTCTTGACAAATCTATACGCCGAAATAACGAAAATTTACGAAATCGATATAGAGTTTTATCGTTTACCTCGTAATAAGCGAGAAATCCGGCGGATCGGGTAAATGGCCCGGCTTTTCCCGCGCCAGACGACGGCGCGTTCAGTCCGTGCACTTTGGGATTGGACAGGGTAAACGATTGGCCGTACAGTGGTAAACCGAGTACAATTTTTCGACTGTTTGCGCCTTTTTCTATCCAATAGTTGATAGTGTAATTCTTTAAAAGATATTGTACATTAACGTTAATAAATGGTTAGGTTAGTAATATTATTATTATGCGTTATAATGTTTTGTGTACCAAATTGAAATATTCTATATCGTCTTCGGGATGATGATAAATAGGCGCGACGTGACCAGTTTTCTTATCCCATTGGCCGTGGTAATCGTAAGCCATAACGCCGATCCAGTCTAAGTATTGATTTAATACGGGCACGTCGTAACCTAATATAGATTTTCTATATATTAAATATAACCGATTGTGAAATTACCGCGTCAATAAATAATGGATTTACCCGAATCGATTACGACTTTACTTGGAGAAACGGCAGCGGACAATAAATATCCGTACGGTTTAAAAGCTTGCTTCAGCTCAATCAAGAAATTGGAGAACGCGTTTTTGTCGGAGTCCGGTCCTTGATTGCAGTTGGTCTATAATTGTACGATTTATGATCATAATTGATGTTAAAAAAAAAAAAAAAAAATGTAAATATTATTATTTAAATAAAATGTAATACCTGCCAGCACTTGGGATATTCCCAATCGACATCGAGCCCATCGAAACCGTATTTTTGCATAAAACTCAGCAAGTTGTTTATGAACTTTTTGCGACTCGAACGATTATTGACTAAACGGCTGTATTTATCTCCCGCCGAATCATTCCACCCGCCTAATCCAATAGACACCTTCACACCTCTGCGCTTAAGTGCCACTACTCGCTCGTAGAAACCTGAAAAAACGTATTTTAATGTTGGCGTTTTATTTTTTAAATTTTATTTCGTACCATACATACCATTATCTATATCCGCCCACGAATCGAATACCCTAATAACCAGGTCTGTATAATCTAAAGTCGCAAAACCGTACACCACGTGCGTACATAGATTTGGATCCGTGTCTTCGGGGAAAAATTTGCCGGGCGAGGGTCGGTACCACGCCCAGTTGGTGAAATAACAGACGACTTTGTATTGTCCTGAAAAGCCAAAAAAAAAAAAAAAAAAAAAAAAAAAAAACGTAACACGGTTATTTATTGTAATTTAATCTCAAGTTACCTGTCAAGTGATAATTCGATTGTGTCGTCGGAAGAGTTGCGGCAGTTGTAGTCGTGGGTTTCCAAGCCCACGGGTCTTCTGTGGTGGGTTTTTCGGTCGTAGGCTTGAACGTCCACGCGTTTTCTTCTGTAGTAGGTTCTTGAGTAGTTGTAGTGGCGGTGGTAGTAGAAGTAGTAGTAGTAATAGTAGTTGGTTTCCACGGTCTCGATGTCGTCGGCTTCGTAGTCGGTTCAGTACTGGTCGGTTGATTCGGGAACGATGGTACCTGCGGTGCTTCGGTCGGGTAAGTGTTGATTTCTTGAGACGCCATGCATCCAGAATTTCTCGGCCAGTCACAAAGCTTGAGTCTCTACGCTCAAAAATAAAATTATTATTATAGTGTACGCTGTACTCGTTTTAATTTAAATCTTACTTTGTTCCAATATAAACCGGCGGGACATGAATTAACCTTAAATTTGCCCCATAAACATTGTAAATATTTGTTGCAATCTCCCGGATAAGGTGCAAATTCACCTTCTTGGCATTCGACCGAAGATTTAACTAAAATGTCTATAGTGTATCGCGTATAAATTAAAACGAACAATTGTTTAAGAAATTAATGCTCAATAAAATATCAAAATTGTATTAAATAAAAAAAATTAGAAAAATGTATAAATAAATGTGAAAGATAAATAGCATGTAAGTACGACCGGTTTCAATTTCAAAAATCATCATCATGTAATTGAACAGCATACACGAACAAATATTTTACTACTGAATAAAAAATCAGAATAAGAAATGCATAGAAAAAATAACCACGAAGTTTTGTTTTTATCTAAAATATATTGGTATAGAATATTATTTTTAAAATCTGCTTGTACATTTAAGATGTTTTTAAAATTATTTTCTTAACTTCATTTTTCATATATATTCAACTTTTTCAATACAATTCTAATGTAAACGATATCTTGGTAATTCAATTAGTCATACTCTCAGCAAGTCATTATTTATATCAAAATTAACGATATTATTATTTTCTAAAACGTGCCTTGTAAAATTAGAACTAGAAGAAGGTTTTTTTTTATTCTTATTTCAAAGATATACCTCTTTTGTATCTGGATATAAAGTTCCTATTAGTTTTACAAACTATACAATTACATTTAAATTTATAAACTATAACTGAATAAATAAAATGTGTTAAATCTCTTTTAATACAAATGTATTTGCTCCCTGTGTAATAAATGGTTTTAATTTTCTACGTATTCCTCATTTGATTTTTATTCGTTTGTGATGTTCTATTTTTGAAATGGAAACCGGTCGTACTTACACGCCACTTAATCCGGGATTTGTTTGGTTTTTGAACACATTTTTTTTATATTTATTAATACATTTTAAATATAAATATATATATATATTATTTTAATAACATTTCGATAGCATATTTGATAATTAATAAATTACGAATTTAGTCAATTCATCTACAGAAATATTCATGTAGTTATTTTTGAATTACTTACTGGTGTACGTGTATATACTATTCGAACGTCCGTAGTTGCAGTACACGTTATGTTTCCAGTCACATATTTTTTTTTGGTCGTTCCAAGCCAATCCAGATGCACAAAAATGTCTTATATAATAACCGTAAGTGCATACATAGTATGATGTACAGTCACCAATCGCCGCAACATATTGACCTTCAATGCAATTCCTATATTTTTTCGTCTTTCAAAACAAATTATTAAAATATAGTTGTTAACGTCTGACAAGTGAAATTTGTTGTTGTGTTGTGTTTTTTTTTTTTTTTTTTTTTTTTTTTTTTAAATTTCATTTGACTCACTGTCGTTGACGGTCGCCATGTAGTGACCGGTCTTACTGTTGTGGGTCTCGATGTAGTTGTGGTAGTCGTGGTAGTTGTAGTCGTTTCAGAAATTTGAGCATTGGCTATAATAGTAACAGTTCGTAAGCGTATTTTATTATTATTATTATTATATAAAACGATAAACTACTCACTGGGTTCGTTGCAGTTTGCATTTCTCGGGGAATCGCACTTGCTGGCGTACCTATTCCACTGGGATCCGGTTTTACACGAATATTTCCTGTACCGTCCGTTTTTGCATTGATAATAGTTTTGACAATTCTCTTTGGAGGCTTGATACGACCCCGGTTTGCACGACTGTTGGAGTTCCGGCCTTTGGGTGTGATACTCGGACCACCAGGGACGGTTGGTCGGTGGCCGATTGTTCGTAGTGGTCTGTTCGTTTTCACCGACCAGTTCGACATTTGATCCGACCGCGGCCGTAGTCGCCACAGCCGTTGTACTCGTAGCAGCCGTAGTCGTAGGTCGGTGGTAATGGGGTTTGGTCGTCAGTTCTGTTGTCGGCCGCGCAGGCCGTGTAGTCGGCGCCGTCGTCGGTCTGGTGGGTTGTGTGGTCGGCGCCGTCGTTGGTCTGGTGGCGGGTTGCGTTGTCGATACCGTCGTCGGCGACGATTCTTCTTCCCAATTACCTAACGTTTTCAACTTCACGTAAGTGCTGGTAGGTTATACGAGGCCGGGTAAGAATTTAGAAAATTTAGAAATTATATTACGATTGTTCACCGGATGGGATCCGTATAACTAGGGCCCGGTGATTTATACGCAAAAGACATTTTTTTTTATTACACATATTATTACGGATTTATAGTGAAACATATTATTTCGAAACATACTTTTGTGCTTGGGAAAACTTCTTACGACGTCACACCGATACAATCATCTTCGTCATATACACTTATCTCACATATATCAATCATTTTTATGTTCAAATTTCACTTTTCATAGGAAACACCCGGGTGTTTAAATTCCCCCATTTCAACGAATATTGTAAAATATGTAATATTTATGCAACTGTCCAGAAATATGAAATTTATACGCATTTTCATTATTCTAGGTGAATCGTAGTAGAATATGCATTTGCATATAAATCCCCGGGCCTTAATCATAACGGTATAGAGTCATAAAACTTGCTTTATAACCGACTGTTGTTGGTTATAAACAAAACGATAACCGTTTTTTATAGGTTAATATTTTGATTTAGGTATATTTATATAAGTTTTGTTCGATTAACTAATTTTTACCCTAAAACTCGTTGTTTTATTAATACGATTATTTCGTGTTATACAAAACATTATAATTTATTATTACTAATATCAGTGTTGGATGCATTTTTGTTGATATACATTATACACATATATATATATTTTTTAAATTATCATAGTAGATACAAATGGTGTATAAATAAATATTAAATTATATAAAATACATTTTCACTTCTTTAAATTACTTTCCGATATTGACTATTTGCCAATACCGGGCGTAATAAATCCATACCTAATAATAATACTCGCAGCCTTCCATTTTAAAATATGTGTATATTATAATTGTATTTATAATATCGTATATTATATATGCCATACGATCATCGTACAGTTTTTTTTTTTAATTTTAATACAATATTAAGTTAGGTATCCATATATATTTTAAATATAAAATACAAACCTTGTCCTTCGGTAGTCGAAGGGAATTGGTAAGCTGGAGTTGTTGGATAATCTGGTTTATTACATTTCGTGTTCGGCGATTTAATCGGAATTCTTTTGAACACTTCGTTTACTTTGGTCAGCAATGGGTATGATCCTCTACAACATATATTGTTGAAGTCATCCAAATCAATTGTCCAAACCATTGCTCCCCCGAGTTGTTCTTTAACTATATACTCGGACTGGAAGAAAAAGAAACGAATTATATTTATTTAAAATACTAATTTTTATATATTGCTCAATTAAATGTTTTTCTCGTGCATTAACAGCGTATTTCATATATGGTTTTACCTTCAATTTAATAGATATCTCGTCGTCGTAACTGACCCATTGATTTCCGCTATACGCATACGGATCCAACCCACTGTTCTTATCTCTCGACACTTGCCATTTTTCGTTGGCAACTAAAATACAAATTAAACAGAGTAGACATTATACGTCGTCAGTCGATTAAATTTAAATATATTCTGTTTTATATACCTTTGTTACAAATTTCATAATATGCCAACATTCCGGGTTGTTGGGTATATTCACCAGGATGTCCTGATCCTTTGGCGGGATCACCCAGCCCGTGTTCTGAACTCGACGATAGCGTATACGTTTGGCCATAAAACGGAACACCCACTACTATTTTTGCCGGATCCGCGCCCAGTTTCCGTATTAGTTCGATTGTGGAATCCTGTATTCGTAGGAACGTACATTATTCGAAAATAACCAGACGTTATATTTTTCTATTTGATTTACCATATTATACTTGGGAAATTCATCGCCATCTTTGAAGTAAGCCGGGCTTACGTGGCCAGTAATGTTTTCCCAAGACCCATGATAATCATATGTCATCACCGACATAAAATCTAAGTATTCGCTTAGACTGGGAAAATCGTAAGCTTCTTTGATGATTTCTTCATAGCCGGATATTGCGGCTGATAACTCGAACGGTGGGTCTTGTTTATTAAATTCATATTTCAATTCCTAAAATAGAAAAATTAGTTAATACTACCCACATATTGCACGATCGCTTTATGCAAATAATACCATACTTGTATTAGCTTAACGAAATTGGTTTTATCTGAAGGTGGACCTTGAGTACAATCGGCTTGCCAACACACTGGATAGTTCCAGTCCAGATGAAGACCATTAAAGTCATATTTTCTCAAAAATGCAACCACGGAGTTTATAAAACTGTAACAATGAACACAAATATTGTTAAATTGTTCATTTTTAAATTCTATACGCATTACTTTCTTCTAGTAGTACCACTGCTAATGAGTTTCGAATATTTGTCACCGGCGGAATCTGTCCAACCGCCCATAGAAATCATGACTTTAATATCACCAGATTTAGAATTGGACACTAATCGTTCGTAGAATCCTATACGTTTAAGACAGAATTTTTTTTTTTTTTACTTTGTATCTAAAATTTGTTTTATATATACAATTCTTACTGTTTTCAAAATCTTCCCATTCATTTCCCGATGTAATTTTTAAATCATTAGGGTCTAACGATGCAAATGCATAAACTACATGTGTACACAAACTCCTGTCTATATACTCCGGCGCAAACTTGCCTTCTGCGTATCGATACCACGACCAGCTGGCGAAATAACATACTACTTTTTTGTTTAGATCTACAATAAAAAAGAAAAAAAAAGAAAGGAAAATAATAAAGAGGGCAAAATTGAACTGCGGGTTTTAATAAAATACTACCGTCTTTTATAAGCGCTTCCTTTAAATTGTTTGTTGACGAATATTTTTTGTTGGCTTTGGAAATACATAAAAAAAAAAAAAAAAAATAAAAAAAATTGAATTTAGTGTATTATAACATACTAAAATGTATGTATTTAAATTAAACTTACCGTTACTGACATATGTTTTCACTGTGTTAACAAGTGGCCAAGGGGTACCACACTGTCCATTAAAATCATCCGAATCTAATGACCATATCATAACTCCTCCTAATGCTAATTTTTCCATATATTCAAGCTGAAATACAAATATTTTATTATAAAAATTCAATTTTAAATATTTCGTTTAATTTTACTTTTTTTATGAGGCTGTGGTGGTTTTCGTAACTAATCCATTGATCTTTTCTAACGATAAACGGCGAACCGGCTTTGTCCGAATACTGTTTCCATTCATCCTGTTTGGTACGGTCACATATCTCATAGTACGATAAGAACCCAGATGTTTTCGTCCATCTGCCAGCATATCCGTCACCTACAGTTCGAGAACCTGGTTGGAAATATTTAGGATCGGCTAACTTGAAACTTCTTCCGAACAGAGCTACGCCAACTATTATCTGACTCGGTTCAGCGCTTTTGTGTAACCAATGCTTGACCATATGGTCCTAAAAAATTTAGTTTTATTAACAGTTTCAAATGATAAATATTTGATTAAAACGTCAAATATTTACCACATTGCGATACTTGGACGACGGATCCCGTTCTACTGCGCTATAAAGTGGTGCGTGATGACCAATGATTTTTTCATTATCTTGACGGAAATCAAAGCTTTTGAGAATAATGAAATCTAAATTTGGAACAATTCGTTTGGTGTCGTAATTCCGAGACGTTTGGTCCAGCGGCGGTACGATTAGTGATAATGACCATCCCCTTGTTTTTAGAACGCTGGCCAGTTCTTCTATCAATAACGGAAACTCCTCTTTCGTGCTATCGTCTTCGCCAAACTCATCTAAAAATATACTTTATAGTAGCTACAAAACAATCAATATTAATTTGTTTGAAAATATTTTACTGTTGGTTGTCGGCAATATATCGGACAAAACCAATCCGTCAAATCCACTAGATTTCAACACGTCGGAGACGGAAATGATAAAATCCCTTCTCGAAATCGATACGCTTTCGGGTAAAATTGCGTTCACCGACAACAACACTTTTGTCGAAGGGTTTTTCTTTTTTAAATGAGCGACCGCAGCAAAAGTGCCTAAAAAAAAAAATTAACACAATCGTATTATAGAGACATGACGATAAACATTACCAATATGCATCAATATTCATACCATTCGATTGACTAGAATACCAGTTGTTGGCAATAGCGTCGAAATTCGTATCTACAGAACTGAACAATACGTGCGTACACGAAGATAAAACGATTTGTTCCAATTTTTGAGGGATTTGATTTTTGTGATACTGCGTAGTGTCGAGATGACAGAAAACATTAGAGCCTGGAAATAATGTAAAATTACAATAAAATTAGAAAACGCGTATAAACCGCATCGGTAGGTATTTTTATAAATTACTTCCGGACGCCAGTCTATATTTTGCGACCGACGGATCCTTTTTTGAAGGAAGTTTTTCAACAGCATCCCGGATAGGAACGTGAATTTGATACCTATTAGCACGTGACATTTATTCAATCGCGTATATTTATAATGACGATAAAAATAATACTACTAATAACAAAAATAATGATATTATTTTTCCATACAAATATTTCAAGTATTATATAGTTTTATTGAGTACACCAATAAAGGTCACGATCGAAATCTTAGGCTGTGCTGAATTTCGAAGATCATTCGGTAAAAAATTTACTTTTACAAAATAATGATATTAATATTACATTTTTAAATATTAGTAATATTTATCTATGTCGATGATATTTGCGTGTTTTAAAAAAAGTTTGATACAGTAAAATAAAATGTGAACTTTAACTCAAAATCAGAATAAATACACATATATATATATATATATTATTTTTTGAAAACAATGTGAATAAGATTGTAATATGCGTACAGTATAAAAAACCCAGAGACATTGTATTATTAAATATTTCGGAATAGTAGTGAGATTTGGCTTATTGAGCTCTATGTAGCTCGTAATAATGAATGTAAGCCGGATTTTAGTTTAATAATATTCGTACGACATACAGAGTTTCAAAAAGTAATGTTATAGAAAATAATGTATTATTCCATTGGCGTTTTGAAAACCATTGGTTTTAAATTATTTTTAAGGGTTTTATTAATTCTTGCTCCAATCAAAGATTTTTTAGAAACTTTCTTGTAGAATTTTTAATCTATTTGATGCATTGTGGAGGTAATTTTTCATTTTCCTCGCGGTTTTCATAATAATAAAGGTGAGCCACCGAAATGTTTACGCAATTATGTTATGATTTCGATTTGGTTTTTACGTTGTAATTCAGTAAAAAACAATTATAAAGATCTGAAACTAATACGAAAATTGTACACGTCTAAAAAGGAGTAATATATATATATATATATATATATATATATATATATATATATATATATATATAAGTATATACTTATTCGGTGAAAATTTCAAGTTTACGATTATTTTTAAGTGAATTATTACAACTTTACATGAAAACAAAAATCGAAAATAACACGTTATGGGATAAATATTTCCGTTTTATCCCCATTATTATGGAAACCAAAGGGAATGAAAAAAATTACCTCCTCGATGCACCAAACGTGTTTCGACTCGACTAAAAGCTCTTTTGTGGTGTTTTTTTTTTTTTTTTTTTTTTGATCGGGGCGAGATTTCTGGTAAAAAAGTCGTTTACGGATGGACACATATTGCTCGGTGCGCAGAATCTTAAATACGCATTTACCGTGCGAATAAACTCATCTCACCTTTCGAATTGCAGAGGTACTCGTTCGACGGCAGCCCTGGTCGACAAAAGATTCAAATCCTCCCCGCGATCGTAATCGAACGGATCGTCTTCGTCGTCTCTGCGCGATAGACACCGCGACGACGGAATAGACAAAAGGATAACGGTAAACCAGACACGGATAATCCTCATGGCTGAAAATATATTTTAAATAGTCGTCATCGCACGTACATAGGTAGGTATATTGGTTTTTTTTACTAAGTAAATAATGCATCACGTTGCATCGTTTTTTTTTTTTTTTTCCCATCAAATTTTACCGTAATACAAAACAAATCAAAATAATATTATTATTATAATATATACAGACTTTCGTCCAGAAAAAAAAAAAAAAAAAAAAAAAAAAAAAAAAAAAAAAAAAAAAATTACGTTTAAACTATATAATATTATAAAAATTGTATATATATATATATATATATATTTTTTTTTTTACTTCTAAATGGCAGTTTATCTATAAAAAAAAATAATAAAAAAAAAAAAAATACAGCAATAACACATTAGTGACGGTCTTATTGTTTAACGTCCGCGCCGAGTGTAATATGTAAATACGTTGACCCACAGAATTAAGATTCTACACGGGTCCACTCTTGGACAGAAATAGTGGTTTTTACCGCGGCCTCCTAGTCGTCATCACGAACTCCGCTCGCGTTACAATAAATCGATTCCATTAGAGTAGTATTATTATTACTACACTCGACGGCATACAATGCGCACATTTTCCGCCTAATATTATAATTGTGTAATTTTCGCGCGTTTACGTATTTATATTGGGCAATTAATTCTTCTTCTTCGTATTTTTTTTTTTTTTTTTGTTTTTTCGCCCCGAACGATTAACATTAGTAATAATAATTATCTCAATTCCATTAACGCCGGCCGCCGTTACACCCGCCGCTGTTCCCAACCATAAAATTTATTATTATAAAGACGAGCGTTTTTATTTATTGTGTATATAAAAAAAAAAAAAGAAAAAAAAAAACTTTGAAATCGCATTGTAATACGGTCGGAGTTATTACTCGCATATACCCGACGTTTTAGTCGCGATTATTGTATTTTTATTCTTCTTCTATACGAGACCAGACCGGGTAAAACGCTCTCAAGGACGTAACCATAAATAACATTTATTCTATATAGCGGCGCGTTATGATATCATTTTTTATATCTCGTCGGCCGTTTTTTTTTATTATTATTATTTATTTATTTATTTATTTATTTATTTGCTTCGAGAACGCCAAAGGGCGTATTATTATCGTCATTACTATTATTTCAATCATGTCGTCGCCGGCAAATACCGATTTTGTCGTGTAATCTGTCCACGCAAATACACACACTCGACGATATTCCAGACGTGGCGTGATGGTCGTGTAATTTTATACTGATCGGTATACAATATTATTATCCGGGGACGTACGGACAACAGGTCGGTCACTCGGCGGCAACAGGTCAAGCGCAATAATAATCGTACAACGCTCGGACAATGGCTGACCGTATACAGGGTGGTCGATCTAGCGCGCGACACATATCTCGGGAAAGACTCCGCGGACTTATCGTTTCGGTAATTTTCCATTTTCAATTCGTTTTTAGTAACACAAACCGTGAAACCGCGTTTCGCGTCCCTTATTCGCATCGCTATAGGAACACCGCGTTATGATTATCAAATTGCCATAATTTTTTTGAAACTTTAACGTTAAAATTTTTCTTTCTCGTTCACACGTTCGTCGGCCGAAATAGAGTTTGATTCATTTTCTGAGAATAATTTCCGTCGTATTTACATAGATCTATCTATACGAATAATCAGGTACTTCGGTATCTGCATCATAGATCTGCTAGCGTTCACTGTGTCGTGCATAAGTATTTTTGACACAGAGCTGTAACCGGCGACGTAGGAAATTTACTCAAAACGTAAATTATTGCGTTTAGGTTGACAATGGAGATTACACCACAAACAACAACAATTAAATAGGAGAATATTTTCGAGGGCTTCGAGTACGTAGATTTTTCTAAAAAAAAAAAATGTTTACGGAAAAAAAATTACAGCTATTTAAAACGGTCGAAATTACACGATTGAAACTTGTTCGTATTACAATTTGTACGCGACGTACACAGCCGTCGAAAATATTCTTCTCTTTAAATCTTTGTATTTGTATTTCATAATCCAATTTCGACCTGGACGACACGGTTTGCGTTCAAAGTCACGTGATTTTGCCGTTTGCTAGACCGATGCGAGTATATAGATTAGCGGCACACTTTTCGCATGCAGTGGCCATTTTCGGAGGCATCCAGGAGCTACTGTTTAAGCCTGTTTAGAGGTGTTGTTCGCGATGCGGAAAAAGACGAAGACGAGGTTAGAAATAACCATTTTTAAAAAAAAAAAAACCGTATTTCGTATAACGGACCAAACATACGAGGTCGTAATAGCGATTGAATTATTTAAAAACGGGAAGACTGCGGAAAATCGGAAGAAAAATAATAGCCGCAGAAATGGACGCGGATTCTTGAGCGAATCCCTAGATGACGGTGGAATTATAATACGGTCTTAGGGCTAACCTGTACGTTATTTGGACAAAGACCGTAATAATATATACGACTACTATACTCGCGATAATTAAAACTATCGTCTGCCGTACACACTGCTGGTATTACGTATAATACTGCCGAACGGCTCGGGGGCGAATTCCGTAATTGTATCGGATTTAACAACGCCGACCCGACCCGACCGCGGCGGTTTAATATTGGGCCTGCCGACGAATCCGCGCACCGCCCCGGCCACAAAGACCGTAATTATATTATCACGACCGGACGATAATAACAACGTGTGGCCCCGCCGATAATAGTAATTTTTTTTGTATTTATTTATTTATTTATTTTTTTTTTTTAATATAATATTATAACGTACGCGTATCGGACGCCGAGCGCCGCGGTACGGTAACAATATGCGGGGCCGGCGGGATACCGCCTTCGTCGGGTATTACTAATAATAACTAATAATATTCTATTATAATTCTATATACCCGCAAAACAATCAAACTTAATCACGTTTGCGATTTTCTTCTACGTGGTATATACAGCGTGTATCAGAAACGTCGAAAATGTCTTTGGTGTTTTTTTTTTTTTTTTTTACCCGTAAAAATCGTCTATTCTATTCCGAGGGCCGATTTTTGTTTCGGGTACACTCTGTATACGACGTAGACGTAATATTATAATTTAATTGTTATCGTATCGCGGGACTCGATTGAAGTGCGATAACGGTTTTTTTTTTTTTTTTTTTTTTTATGGATACTATCGAATTTGCGAAGAACGCAAAACGAAAAAAAAAAAAAAAAATTTACGCACGTTTATATTATTGTATATTCGGCGTTCTGTCATTACACTATTGCGCGAGAAAAATATTAAAAACCACGAATAATCGGGTGATACTAGTATATAATTCGATCACGTTTTATGGATTAATTCGATTTTATTGAATAATCGCGACATATTTTAGCACCGTAGACTCGGGAATTGAAATTGGGTTTTTTTTAATTTTTAATTTTTTTTTTTTTAAGATCTTGACTACCGAAATACACATTTCTTTTTCAGTTCTGAGTCAATTTTCAAAATATTAACCCATTCGGGCGCATAAAAATTACATTTTTTTAAATAGCAAACATACTAATTTTTAGAATCAGAATCGAATAATCATATTATTTTAATATTTTAATTGTTTCAAAAATTGTCCGAGATAGTACAAAGTCTATCTTAAGTTTACTAAAAAATATGATTTTTTTTCTCAATATTTTTAAAATACAATTTAATTCGCACGGTTGTAGTAAAATTATGAATTTTCACTACTGTTTTATGGGTGAAAAAAATGATAACTAAAGACTATTCTGAAATTACACATACTTGATAGCATACGTTTTAATTTTTTTGAAAAATCCAGAAATACTCATATTCTCTAATCAACTTTAAATGGCTGTATTTCAAGCAATTTTTTAGATAGAAAACAATTTTACTAGTCAATGACCCTTGCAAAAAAAAAAAAAAAAAACAACAGTGTCCAATAGGTTAGCTTTCATGTTCCCACCGCACCGGGTTGACGTTTAGAAAATTGGCTTAAAATGTGTGTATTTTGGTACTCTTTTCGTGACTCGCGTGTGCATTTTTGAATCGTATAAACCCGAAGGATATTAAATATGCGCGGCGGGGAAATTTTGGTCTTAAAAAACAATAATAATCACACAAATTATTTCGTATTGTAACGTTTGCCGGGAAACGCCGGGCAATGTTATTAGCTGTAGAGCAACATTTGAATTGTTTTAATTCGAAAACGATTTTTCGAAACTAATTTAAAAAAAAAAAAAAAAACAATTGCGAATTCCTATATAAATGTAATATGCACACACCTCCCGTATTATACGACCGACATTAAATTAATTGAAACGAATTAAACTATAATATTTTGTAGACACCGCGTTTGGCCGAAAAATATGTATAATTATATATCGTCGTTCGCATAGTAGTATTATGTAAACGCTCCTGGGTATACATTTTATTCAATGCCAAAATATTACTTTGGCGTGTGATTTAAATATTCGTTGTTATATATGTATATGTATGTATATAGTTCGTTATGACTATTAATCCCTAACACCAGAACAGGCCGCTTGATGTTATTAAATCGTAGAATAGAATAATATATTATTTAATACGATTTGTTACACGAGTGAATGAAACGAAACGAAGTCTAGTTTAAAATTAAAAACAAAACAAAACAAAAAAAAAAAAAACCAGAAAACGAAGGTTAGGCGTTGCGAAAGTTAATGAACAATATATATTGATAAGTTAAGTAAATCGAAAAAAAAAATGTTAACGGTTCGATTAATTGACCGTGCCGAATTAAAAGATGATTTCGAACTTGAATTAAATTTGTTATTTAAATTAAAGTTGTCGTGTAGTCAAATTTAGTGAACCTTGAGTTTGTCGAAAATATACACTCTCTGAGTCTAAAAAAAAAAAAATTATAAGACGCTAAGACGACGTGTGACATATATTGCTAAAAACTGCAGATTTTCGAAATTAAATGTCTATCCAAGGAATCTCGGTAAAAAATTACCGACCAATAAAATGTTTAGAAAAAAACATAACTTGTCCAACAGTATCCAAAAATACAATACGACGAGTATAATTGTATAAATTAAAAAAAAAAAATAGACACTAAGTCGACAAATAACGCGCAAATCACCGCGAATTTTACGGATGAAATTTTCTATTTACGTGTGTATTGTAGCGGAATATTGCTTTTGTAATAGCGTCATTTTTGTCGATTTTCGGATTATCGTGTAAAAAATTGGCAACTCGTATGTTTTAAGCAAAGACTTAAACAGATAATATTATTGGACGGCAAAATCCGATGATATTAAAAAAAAAAAAAAAAAAAAAATCTATATACTAAGTACTTTTTGGAAAATTAAAATATTGTATTTTATATATCAAGACGACAATATAAAACTGAATTACAAAAACAAATGAATAAAAATTGAACGAAATCCATTGAAAATCGTACGTTTGATTCCGTCCTAAACCTTTAAACTTATTCTGGCGAAAGGCTAAGACGACGAAATGTGACGGTTTACGTAGGTATGTTTTCGATACGAAACCCGTAACGTCATTTCGGTATTCAGTGTTTGGTATAGATTCGGGCAAACTGACCGAATCCGCCGTCACTGACACGGAAATGTCAGTTATTTTACCGAACAAATAATTTCTTCTGGCTATTTCGAATATTCATACTTACAGAGAATTCGAAAATTTCACCGCGGACTAATTATCTCTGAGCATATATTTTATACCATCGCGAATTCTCTTGATATGCATCGATACAATATTTTTCCCAGGCCCAATCGGAATACCGACCCGCGAATGCCACCACCACCGGTCGAGCCTCGATTAAACCAATGAATCGGTTATACGAACTTAACGGCGGCAACGAATTACAAAACTATCGCGGGGGCGTTTTTTTTTTTTTTAGCTGCTCGTTACCGTCTCGTACCATGTGACTCGCGTGCGAAACGACACCGTACTGCTGCAGATACTCGCGGAGTAATGTTTTTTTTTTTTTTTTTTTGTTTTTTTCGAAGTACTTTCTGGAGGCCAAAACTAAACCGCCGTACAAAGAAGTAATATGCAGAAAATAAAATTAAACGAAAAGAAAAAAAAAAAAACGTATCGAACGGGAAAACTGTTCGTTTTCGATGTAAAGGCGGCAACGACCGCGTCCCGTCCGCACGGTCAGCGTACTAGTGCGACCGACGTCCGTTTTTTTGTTTTATTAAAATTTTTCTTCGTGTCAAATATTAATTTCCCGGATCACGTATCGTCGTGCCGTATAGCTGGCTGGCGATCGCGTCACAACTACTAATCGATATCGCCGGCAATAACAATATAACAATAATAATTCAATAGTTAAAAAAACGAATACCCGTAAAAAAGCCCGTCCCCTCTCACTTCAACGTGTCGATTAGCAGCTCCAAAAACTAACGAGTACTTATATATATATATATACACATAAAACATTTACGCGATGTTAAAATGTCCGAGGGAAGCTCGACCACTGCGCTCGTGTGCAATTTGTTTACGGTTTATGTAATTCACCTCATAAATTCTATCAATTAGTGTAATATTTAATAAAAAAAAAAAAATTTAAAAAAAAAAACGAGCGTGAGCCCCCTTAAATTAATCCATCCCGAAAAATAAACCCTTATAAACTCCCTAGGTAACAGATTTCGAGCAAATCACATCGATGTTGATGGATTTTGAGATAAAAATTACAAATAGCAGCACCACAGACAAACAAACGCAAATATTATTACTCGTAATAATCATCGTGTATTATCGTGGAATATTCTCGATGAGATCGTTTTTATTTTTTTCTGTTGATAAATGAGTTTAGGAATTTGTTAGAATAGCGTGTATATTTTTTTCAATGTACCCTGGATTTATAGCATATGACCATGGGATCTATAGGAATCCATTCTATACAATAACGATACGTATTTGTATAGGTACGCGTATTTATGTATATTTCGCGAATTTAAGAAGAACAAATAATTTTGGTATGTACACAAATATTGAAAATATATTTTTACCCATACTATTTGTTCAGTTCAATAAATACGAAATATTCTAACCAGTTATCATGCATATTATTCCACCGCATATTATTCGCGTTATGTATTGATGTCGGAATTATTTTTTAATGAAAACTACCTAATACCGAATATATAATATAGGTTATCAATAATAAATTACAGTAATAAGTCAAATATATATTTACTTTCTTACTTGATTAACAAAAAAAAAAAAAAAAAATAACAAAAATTGTATACGTTTAACACGTTCGTTTGCACGTTTTAGGTGATAGATTAATATATATATTTTTTTTTGCGCATTTTCACACGCACATTTTAGCTCCTATTTTAAACTTTCGCTTATCTTCTACCAATATAAAAATATTTTACCGGTGTCATCCCTGGAAGTTTAATAGAGGTGGGCCACTATACTACACCTTACAGCACTAACAATAACATTAATGACAACGACAACCATCGAAACGCTCTTGCGTGGGTACCTGTGCGGTGATGACGACGGTGACCGGCGGCGCGGCGGCTACACACGGCGATGTCTTGGCGGCGGTGGACGTCGTCGCGAAGATGGTCCGGTGGACAGCGCGGACAGCGTTTGAATGAACGCGGAGACTCTCGGGTTCGCGGCTAAGACAGCGACGGCGGCGGCGGCGGCGGCGGCGGCGGCGACGTCACTACCCCGTGCGGAGGAGCGTGTCCGGGGGGAGCGTGGCCGCCAACCGGTTCAAGGTCGTTCGAAAAGGGTGGGCGGCCGGCGATGATGCCTTCGTGACCGCAACTTCAGTCGGCGGCGGCGGCGTCACCGCGTTCCCCCAGCTGTTTTGGAAACGGACCGTTTTTCGCTTATACGCCAACAATTTATCCGCCAGAGATTAGGAATCCGGAACATAAACTTCCGGAATTTAATCATTCCAGAAACTATTTAAACAGAGAGCAGAAATCCGGAAATAGTAGTATCCCGTCGCGAGAAATAATGGATATCATTTTCTGGAATTTTTACGTTCCGGCTTTTTTATTTTCTGGAAAACTACTACATTTGTCTATAGCTATTTACTTTCTGGTCATTATATTTTCTGTTCGTATTACTTTCTGGATTTCTAACTTTCCGACCGATTATTTTCTGGAACATATACAGGGGCCTACTTTTAGAAATACGCTTTCCGATAAACGATATCCGGAGCCCGGATCCAATATTGTGTACGACTGCGTCTCGTTTCGTCTCAATTCTGCCGAGACCCTATAAATACTTGTACTAAAATATTAATTGACGACAAACAGGTTGAATTTTGAATTACTTACAAAGTTTTATAAATTAAAAAATTGATAAAAAACAAAACTTTTTTTTTTAGATATTAAAGTCAATGTCCGCCGACGACAAAACATTATCATATTGGAAATTGAGATTGTTTTGTTCTGTAATTAAAGGTACACATTTTATTGATCGAACGATTTCACGTATATCATTTGCATCGAATTTTTTGTTACTAGGTGTAAGTTTATTTTTCAAAATTACGACTGCGGAACACTATATACACTTTAAACATCAAGAAAAATCGTTGACACAGCCCTGATGTACTCTATGGTGAAAAAGAAAAAAAAAATGTAGGGTAATCTAATAATTCTGTTTTATAATCGTTTGAAGTGTAAATTTCGATGAAAATCGTAAACATTACGGCGATTTGCTATTTTCCAATTTGTGTGAACTCAACATTTTTGGCCTTATAAAAATACACAACGATTTGAGATTTATTTATTTTCTAGTAAGAAATTAATACAATTTTCAATTTAAATATATCAATACATTATTACCAAACATCAGTAAAAATTGAGCTTTTTTTGTTTTTTTTGGTCTTTACACGTTATACACAATATCGATGACAAAATCCCAAATATGCTACCGATTTGATTCGTTATGATTAGTTTATTACGCTCACAACGTTTATAATAGTCGACTTCCTATAAACGAATAAGAATTATTGCCAAGAATTAAGTGTTTGAAAACCGCGTGTAAGATTCATTTCGAAATATTTCAATTTATTATTATTTTTTCCATAATAATTTTTTTAATAAATTGCAGGGAAAATAATACTTAAGGAGTACAGCACGCGTTAAAATTATCCCGTAGATATTGTTGAATATTCGCTTTTGAACTGTGTGTGAGCGTGTTAGGTGCGCGTGTTAACCTTCTGTTAAAAAATGAAACACATATTTTTCGATACGGATTAAACGCACTGCGATGGAATTTAAAATTGCCCGGGGAGCTCTATTTAGGAATTTTATATCGGCATTTGTTGTATTTTTAAATGACGTACGAATATTCCCGTTTTAAACTGCATATACGATTCGTGATTTTTGTTTTAACGCATAATACGTGCATCGATTGCATAACAGTGTACAATAATTGTATAACCGTCGATAATATCTATTCGTATTGGCAACAATAAGACGTCTAGCCTAAATTTAACTAAAAAATAACCATCAATACGAATTCGTTACCTATTGAGTGACATCTCGTCGGTATTCTTGTCCACGCCAATAATTTATATATATATATAAATACAATATTATAAGGTAACGAAGCGAAATTAATAATAATGAAAAAAGTATCAAATGTTATTTGAGCGGACAGTGGAATATTTCATTAGACTTTAAACACTGTGACATACGAGTTTAGGTGTACTGTCGAACGACTCCCGGCCGACGACGGTGGCCGTTATATAATACGTCGTATAGTAGCAGTCCAATATCATTAACGCCGTGTTGTTATTTTTTATTATTATTTATTTTTTTTATTACCTACGCATTTATCTATAGGTACAAGAATATAATAATAATAATAATATTATATATTATATCGAGTACCTCGATCCGTATCGCTATATTGATCGCCGTGTGCCTGGAATCGCACACACAAAAGTTATATTGTAGTCGTATAAATCGTTATTACACGACGGTACGAGTGCGATACACCGAATTCGTTTTTCGATCGCGCAGATCAGTGGGAAATATTACGTTTCATAAAAAACAAATATTTATGATTAAAATCCTGGTACGTGTCTACAAACAATATTTTGTTTTTTACGATTCTGGGTGTAGCGAACAAGCTATTAGTTTCGACGAGTATTTTTATCTCGTAAAACATTTTTTCGGTTAGTAATAATGCTACGAATTGTTTACGCCATGCCTAAAAAAAAAAAAAAAAAAAATGCAAACTTTCCGCCCGGTAATTTCTTATTTGAAAAATTTGTCTAGGTTTCCGACAGTTTATCGAAAAAAAATAAGTTTAAAAATCCCGACGACTAATGATGATACATTCATTTTCGTCGGTTTTATTATTATTTCGATGATTTCCGAGTTGCTTAGGATACAGTGGAGAAAAAAAACCATAGACAGATATTGTGGACTGCGCTTAGAAAGAGAAATAAAAAACAGTATAAGTTGAGTGTAAGCGACAGATAGATTAGCTGGGGGGGGGATATCGTGTAATAATAAATAATAATACTGCTAAATAGCACTTTTTAATCATAATATTTATTGATACGATAAATAAATATAAATTGTAGTTTACTCCACGATATCTCCCGATATCTATCCGTTTCTCTCATTCGATCCTGACTTTCGAAGACTATCAAAGATACAGTCAAAGACTGGGTAGGAACGTATTTCGATCGCAATGGTTTACATCGTCGCTTTCAGTATATTAACTAAAGTTCTATATACCTTTTCCCCACTTCCTACATCCAACAGTGACTTATACCCGTGTCCGGCTTTTTAAAAATATTTTTTACGTACTAAACGAAAATTGTCCGTTTACACGTTTTGAACTGGACATATTTGACGAATCACGAATTACAGGAGGATTTATGGGAAGAGCCCAGAAGGCCGGGGGGGGGGGAAATTATAACTTAGCACCTAGGTATAGTTTTTTTTTTTTTTTTTTAAAGTAGTGACGTGGAAAGTTCATGAAATTAATAAAACTGAATTCTGTATTTGGCCTCCCTCCCATCAACTGATATTGTAATATACGTTTTATGCACGTAGAATTGAATATACTCGTATATTATATAGTTTGAAGATATAAGAATACATTTAATAATAAATAATCGTGCGAAATTCGCTATATTGTGTTCGTTTTAAATGTAAAAGAGGCGTGTCCGCCCACACCGACGAAATTGCCGGGTTTTCATAATATCAACACCCCTTGGTGAGAATAATAATAAAAAAAAAAAATACACAGGTATACGCGCAGGTTAAACAATACACAAATCAACACAAGTTATATATTTTTTTTTTTTACGTTATCGTCTCGTAAGTCCTAATTAAGTCGAGTTTAACTCGGGGCCGGTGACAAAATTACGACGACAGTCGTAGTTGTAATCATTTGGTATGCGTAGTTCTGCGTGCTGTTGATCCGGTAGGTGTTAAATTATAATATTTAACAATGCAAAATGTATTTGGATCTGGTGCGGCGTTAAGTCGCGAAAAGAATGTTGGCACGGCTAACGAATTTTTAACGTTCGAGTATAATATTCAAATCGAACGAATATTATAATGAAATAATATTGTAAAGGTGCCTAAATATAAATTTGATCAAATATTAAAAACGGTTTATAAACGTGTTGTAGATATTGAATAATTGTATCACCCGAATCGTTTCATTTTTATTTTTCGTCAACATATTTATTTTAATACTTAGATTAGATAACATTCAAATATCATTGTACGTGTTCTTGGTCATAAAATATTCGACAAACCTGGAAACGTTCCATGTCTTATAAACTTTTTATTAAATCGATTGAATTTTTATTTGATAAGTCCAATAGTGAGGGAGGCCCAGCCACGTACAATGTTTCGTTTCAAAAATTGTATCGAAGGTTTTGAGCGAGAAACACTAGTTTTACCAAGATGTGTAATACCGTACTTCAAAAAGTGCGGATTTTTCGTCCGACGGTAAATTATTTGCGATTTTTTTTTTTTTTTTTATAGATTCCAAATGGTTAAAATTTAAACAAATAAAAAACCAACAAGAAATGATGATTATTTTTTATTTTTTTTGCAATGATTTAATTTTGTATGTTTTATATTTGTTGATTCCTGGGTTACCTTGGCTATACCGTGGGGGGGGGATGAAAACACATACACACGACTAATACTATAGAACCTTACCAATTTACCGCGTTCCATTCGATCAGAATCGTTCTTTGATTTCAACGATTTATTTCCGTTTATTAACTAAATAATTACCTTACGACGTCTCGTAACCGGCTTTTTTTTTCTGTTTTTTTTTTTTTTTATAAAGGTAGACTGGTGTACTAAATTGAATGAACGCGCACATGTCTTATCGTATAATATTCTCATTCATAACGCTGCGTGTATCAAATCGAATATTCTGGTTCATAGATTGGTATAGGTAAATATATACTATAAATAATTGTATTACTTATACTGTGCAATGTAACGCAGTAACGCGGAGTTCTCAGGAAACTGTTCACCCATCACTTTTTTTTTTTTATATTTTTTTCTTTCCCCCAAAAATTATTACTAGCGTGACCGAATCTCAGACCTTGGAAGAATCGTACCTACCTATCAAATATACCTAGTTAAATGCGAGATAGATGTGAATGTTTAAAAACGACGACGACGACGACGACGACGATGATACGGCCAAGTCTGAAGTTATTTTAAACGTAATGGAATAATTGTCCGGTTCCTGTAGATAGGACACTCAAGGCCAATTTATTAAATCTATGTATAACTAATACTACTGATTAAATGAAAAAAAAAATAAATACATAATATATCGATAAACACTTTAATAATTACGAATTTTTTGTAAAATCGTTGTTTTGTTTTTCTTCTTGTTTCCGAAAAGACCAACTTTTTTTTGTTGAAAATGTCGTTTTGTCGATATATCAACCAATATAATACTACAATTTTTAATATAAAATTAAATATTAGAAACATAACTATAACTAAACATAAAAAAAAAAAAAAAAAAACTATAAAATATTGATGACAAACAAATTGTATAGCACTTGTAATATAATTTTAATAATTCCTTAGTAATTCAATTATAATTTGATTTTTTTTTTTTTTTTTTGTATAAATTCCGAGCAAAGCGAATTGGTTTTATTATAAATTATAATATTATAGGGTTTTTTGGCTGTCTGTAAAAAAATATATTTTCGGCTAGACGCGTTGCTCCAATCATCACAACTTCAGGGATGGTTTCTGGTGGAAAACTTTATCTAGTCGATGTATTTAGAGAGGTAGTTGTTCGGTTTTTACTTGTAATTTTTTTTTAATAATGTGGAACAACTGGACATATGGGAATATTTACGTATTTTGTAATTCAGTGGAAAATAATCGTAGAAACCTAAACATTTCACCGAATATTTATACAAGCACTTTATAGACGGTGTACTTTTTTAAAGTTATTTATTTTCGAACATTTTTTTTTTTGATTTAATGCGAATATAAATTATGCAATTTACATTATCAGCTTTTAAAGTTAAAATATATGATCATATTCGTTAAAACCAAACGTAATTGTCGTTTATTTTGTAGGCACAGCTTTGTTCAATATAGTAAATATAGTTTTTAAATAAAATCTATAAAAACATGTTCTATACCGAATTCCGGTCAGAATCGTTTTTTGTTTGCAATGATTTATCGTTTAGGTTTGAGTTTACATCTCAGTAATGTAAACTAAATTATCCTATACATCAAACGATTTATCAATGTGTTAACTGTTCGGTACGTTTATTATACGAATGTAAAATGTCCAGAGTTCCCTAATTCAATTTGATTGCCGGACCTCGACAATTATTTTTATTAATTAATGTTCAGTATATTATAAATTATGCAGTTTTTGATATAATTAATACAATACACTGGGTGTTCTTATAATAATACGCGCCGATATATAATTATATACATTTAGGAAAAAACATTAAAAAAAAAAAAAACTGAATTTATTTATTTGCGTATTATGTAAACGTATACGTTACGCCTATCAATGTAATATAATATACATATAATGTATACGAATGTAAAGATACATAAATATAATATACGAGTTTGACGGTTATGCTTAAAATTCAATAATTTATATTCAGCTAGGTTTAATGTCTGTGTAATGGATTTTAAGCTGAAGCGATTAAAATATTGCAAAGCGATAAAAAATGTAAGTATATACGAAACGGACGTTTCAAGAATAGCGTCTGTATAAGGGATTTTATCGGTTTGACGAGTTTTTGTGTATGTGTGCGTGTCGTGTTTTTCTCGAGATCGTGTTATTATTTTTTTTTTGCAGTAGAAAAAAAAAACAAAGGTTAAAGATATTTCTGCGTATACGTGCGCAAAAAAATATTATTATTATAAAAAATTAGCGGGTGGGGGAGGCAGATCAATTTTTTGAATTCGGCTGCAATTAAGTGTAAAAAAAAAAACCGGTCGTTATAACTCCTAATCCGTTGTAAAAATACAACACTTAACCTATGTGCATAATAAAAAAATAATAAAAACTCTAGTGGGCGTGCAACGTATCATTAAGCATATATTATTGTTACATATTTAAACGATCGGAATTTGTCTTCTATAATACGTAATATACGATGTTTTTGCTTCTTTTTTTTATTTTCAGGTTACGAAAATCCGATACAATAGGTTTATTATAAGTTCAAAAAAAAAAAAAAAAAGCCAGAAGTAAAACTCCGCATTGTGGGTAGGCCGCTGTTGTACGTTGTAGCCGGCAAAGAAGGATTCTTCAGAGGAAATCAGAGGCGCAGGAACTATTTGTCACACGCCATTTTAATCTTACGAACCAACCCAACCTAAAAAAACATAGAGGATACAACTGCGAGTCACTTCCTGAGACCCGTCGGTTTTTCTCTATGAGAACCTTTTTGGTTGAAATTTATTTTATTTAATTAATTAATATTAATATGTTTGATAAAAATTCGACAGTGTTTTCTAGTTTAAATTTTTATGCATATTTTTACACAATAAATACAAAAAAAAAAAAAAAAAAAAATCAAATAACTTTATTTTTATGAAATTTGAATATTAAATATTTTTTTTTGTTATAACGTAAATGAGATTATGATAAATAATGTCGATGAAAATTGAATTTAAATATTTATTTTTTTTTTTTTTTTACGTCGTTCGTACGTTTTTATCTATATTTTTTTGATATACTCCGGCGCCACCGATTGCCATATATATATATATATATATATATAAAAAAAAAAAACTGATATTCTTTTTTCTGTCGCAACATCCCGTGGCCGTGAATTCGACGACGGTGTGTGTCTGCAAGTCGTGAACGTCGTCGGTTGTTGTAAATAATTGTTCAATAATATTATCATAGTATCCTCACCTAACCGCTGTACATTTTTAAACGGATGAATCAATATTATCATTGCTCGCGAGTATAACTATTGCATTATTATTATGTCGTACACAGACACAGAGATTCCCGACGGGGGTGGTAGGATTGTACGCGTTTGTAGTCGTATACAGTTCATGGCCGGGTCCGGCGATTTCAGTCAGTCGTGCCTCAATACGAGGTCTGTTCAAAAAGTACCTGGGTTTTATTTTTAAAAATTACAAAAAATGAAAATTATTACTATTTAAAGACATCTCCTGCGAAATACTCTCCTCCGGACGATATGCAATGGTCCCGGCGTCATTTTTCGAAAGTCCGTCGGAACTGTTCCAAAGTCAAAGCTACGAGTTCTGTTGCCGCGTTCGCTTTGATTCCTTCAAACATGTTGAATTCGTTGTCCTTCGAGCCTAGACTTTTAGTCTCGGGAAAAGAAAAAAAAATCACATGGAGAATAGGGACCACGGGTATTTTTTTATTAGCCAGAAATGCACGAACCGACTGCGCTGAATGTGCTGGCGCATTATCGCGATGAAGAAAGAGTTAATGTGACCGAGAGAACGGTCGGAAAAGATTGCTCGGAGGGGGCCCCTTATCGCCGCTTTTCTTTTCCCTCGACGGTTAGGTTAGGTTAGGTCACCTAACCACTTGGAACCCTCGCTCTTAAAAAAAAAAAAAAAAAAAAAATTCGCGTAAACGCCACTGCGTACGGTCGTATTGTATACGTATATCCCATACAGGTATATTACTATACTGTCGCGTATGCGTGCTGCGTTTTTTTATATATCATATATGATATTCTAGATGAGTGTTATTGTACATAATATGCGTATATCTTGTTATTATACGGAATATATTGTACGCGCGATTGTATTCGCGGACGAGGTCTTGTTTATCGCTTCGGACGACAATCGAACACCCAAACGGCGAGAAAGAATATATATAAAAAACACTCCACAATGGCGACTTTTCCACACTTGAATCGGCCGGCGATAAATCGGCTCGTACCGTGTAATATTATATTATTATACACTTGTATACTGCAGTAGTGTTTCTGGAATTTCGTATCTATATTATCGTACGTACGATCAGCGTTCGAATTTTGATAGGCGGGAGAGCAGGCAGATCCTCTGATGTATTTTTCTTTTTTTTCTTTAACGTCCCCTCGATAGTCTAATTGTTTGTCCGTTTGAGACGGAGCGCGTGGACGGCTCCGCGTCATTATAATGCGCAAACAATGACATTATCGAAAAAACTCATCACCTCGGATAATCGGTTTTTTTTTTTTTTTTTTTTACAGGTTCATATTTAATGTGATGTAAAAAGACGCGGAAAAAAAAACAATTACGTGAATAATATAATATCGTTATTTGCTTTACTATATAAAACAAAATCCGTCCGTCCACCGGGTATTTTCGCCATAAGATATTTCAACTTTGACGATCAACGGATTTACTGCCTGGGGATACATTTGTTCTACGTTTGAAATATGAACGATTCCATCAATTTTCAAAGATGTGGGGAGGGGGGGGGGGTTGAACTCCGAAAACCTCGTGTAAATGCATCTTTTTTGTTAGGTGTTCAAAAACCTATAGAAACAAGTTATAAATCCCAATGAAGTAAAGTAGATTAACATTATTTTGCATAAAATTGCACGTTTTGAGATTTTTGCGTTAAAATGCACGAATTCGTATTTGATCGTATTAATCTGTTATTGCAGGTATTATACACATTTTTTTGTAATCTGTGTTACTTAATCATTTGACGTTTATATCTAAATATAATAACAGTGTTAATAACGACAACAACGATACACGTGGAGATGAATTTAAGCAAATTGAAAACGAAAAGGGACGTGTACTCCATGAAAAATTTAAATTAGTATTTGATCAAATATCCTGGCTACGATATTTTAAAACAATATAATGAATTCATTAAATGAAAACGACGTGAATTTATAAACTGATCCTGCAATTTATAAGCTGCTACAAACAATGTCCAATATCAAGTGCCAATGTTGAACAACTAAAACACTCGGAAATGTGCACGATAATACATTTTTAATAAAATGTTGTAAATCAGATTAAATATATATATATATTCCTAATATATCAAAAATGTAGTCTTGTACGTTTTTGCACATTTCAGCGTTGTTTTCCACGCATGTTTTTCAGGTGTTAGCTGCACAAAAATCCTGTCTTAAATCATAATGATGCATCACCGCGAAAGGTCTCCGAACCTAGTTTTTTTTTGTTTTGTCAGTTAATAATATACACACCGTCGATGTTGGTACAATAGCTTTACGGTGAATACCTATAACCCGGTAGTAGGTTTAGCGACGACGACGACGACGACGACGACGACGATATTGAGTTGCACGTGGCGCCGCCGCGTCATCGACCTGAAGACGATCGATCCGATCGAGATCACGCTATGATAATACGATATTATCTACATCATCATCATCATCATTGTTGTACTGTCGATCCGCCGGAATCGCGAAGGAATCCTGCGGTTCGTTTTATAGTAAACGGTGTCGGTTCTCGTTGGTATAGATCTACGCACAGATACGCCACCCCGAGCGTATAAAGGATTACAATTTATGCGCGACCGCGGTATTCTTACTGGCCCACGGCGATCTCGAAGACATTCTCGAATTCTCAATATTCAACAATTAACCGCTACGTACTATGTACGTGAGCAGTGTTCGATCGGGGGGGGGGGTGGACACTTTTGTAAGATACGAAAACGAAAAACGCGGAGCCCGCGCAATAGATAATAGTAACGAGTGTATACCGTAGAGAGTAACTTTTTTTTTTTTTTTTTTTTTTTTTTGTGGCATCGATGACGGGCCGGGGACTGGCCTTGCGGAAATACTACCGGCCCGCCACCATCATTTATTATAAATGAAAAACACATAACAATTATATACACAACATAAAATCCCCTTTTCCCCTTCGCGGGGCGGGCTCACATAATATAACTTATTAACTAAATATATACAATATCACCTTACAACTAAAAATTTACAATATTTTCTTTTTTAAAAATATGTACAACAATCCTTAATGACTACAAAAATTTACACCTAAAAATACAATCATTTATTTGCAATGGCAAATTTTATATACATATTGCATCGGTTGCTACTGCCGTCGACGCTGTCGCCGACGCTCCGGCGGTGCACCTGCTGCTGCCTCTGCTGCTGCTGCCGCTGCTGCTGCTGCTGCTGCTGCCGCTGCCGCCGCCGCTCTGGCCGCCTCCCACCGACGCTCCTCCTCCCCCTTTGCCCCCATGACGGAGATTGCAAAGGCCCTGACGGCTGACCATGCTTCGGTACTGCTGAGCATGGCCGGTCCAAGCCCTTCCGGAGAGATGCTGCCCAACACCGCGACCAGCGCTGCACGTTCGGTATTCCAAGCCGGGCAGTCTAGAAGGGTGTGGGCCGCATCGTCCACCTCCGATGTGCAATGGGCGCAGTGGGGGGCGTCGCGCTTGCCGATCCTATGCAGGAAGCTAGCAAAGCACCCGTGTCCGGTGAGGAGCTGGGTAAGGTGATAGTCCAGCTCGCCCCGTGACCTTGTGGCCCAAGGCGCAACAGGACCGATCACCCTACGGGTCCACTCACCCCTGGTACCCATGCTATGCCGCTCCTGCCACTGCACGAGGGTCGCGGACCTTCTCTGTGCAGCGGTTTCGACGCGAATGTCGCCGCCGTCGCCACCGCGCCGGCTCCAGTAGGCTTTGCAACCGTAGAGAGTAACTATCGTCGAGAAAACTCGCACAACCGTTCGCATCAAGTGCAATAAAACCAATAGTGACTTAGGTGAACTGTTCGTACACCCAAGTCGTTGTCTATTGCACGCGCGTCCCACGTTTTTCGTTTTAAATGTTACAAGTGTATTTTCATAGATGTTAAAAATCCGAAATCAAGATCCGGACAATCCGTATGGAGGTTAGGAGATATTATACTATTTAGTCCGTTTTAAAAACGTGGTGTATTGAAACATTTTTTTTATTTAAATAATGATTTTTCTGCTTTTTAGTCTTGTGTGTGTGTGTGAAATTTCGATATGCATATCAAGGTTTTTATAGTTCATCCAAAGAACTATATAAGATATTATATTTGTACAGTCGCTTTTGAGATTATGTACAGACAATCGTATAGATTTCAACGTCATATTTATGCGCACAGGAATGCGTGTTATGCGACCATTATAATATTATAGCATACGGAGTGATCAACAGTCCGTAGATGTCTGTACGGCGATTTCGAGTGAAATTAATTTTCAAATCAAGTATCGATTCGTATTTGTATTTATTCAAGTATAGTAGTTGATTTTATTAATTGCAAAAACGAGGCGATTCCCTCTCCCCCCCTTCCCATTTTCAAACCAGATTCAATGAGAGGAGGTAACCCTACCCGACTGTTCGGATAAAGATTATTATTTTTTTTTTAATGTTTTGAAAAGGGGGAGGCGTCGCCATTTGAAAATTAAAAATTATTAATATCATATTAATAATCATTTAAGATAAGATGTAGGGCTAAACGTTTGAAAACAGTGTTAAAAGAAAGCTTAAACAACACCATAAAATTATCGAAATAAAAAAAAACAGAAATCAAATTTATTTTAAATCCTCCGAGAATACGGCCGGACCGCGATAGAAACACGAAATCACACGACTACAAATATTATAATTATTTCGACACTGTTCAATTATTAATAGGTACCGTCTGCAGCTTAGAATTCATTTCCAAAATAATCACGGCCGACGACGCTACAATTTTTTTTTATTATTACGACGGATTAAAAATAAATACTATGCCTACAATAATTTAATATCCGTGTAACTGTCGATTATTAATATTTTGTACTTGATTGATGAGACTTCTGGTCGTCCAGATGCGTGCGCGTTAGCATAATGAATTTATTATAATTAGATTAAAATGTATAGATAATATTCTATGTAAGATAGACGAATTCGAATCTGAGCCTAACACAAGTGGGCGAAATATTTTGATTTTGCATATTTGGAACGTATTATAATAATATTATGCATAATATTTTAACGTTTTCCGAAACTATAACATAATGCTCGATAGTGTATGATGATATGGAAAAACAAGTGTACCATAATTGTTATTATTATTATTATTATGCATCATCGCCTCGTAAAGGTTTTTTTACCCTTGCGGGCCATGTTTATCTCGCAAAAAAAAAAAAAAAAATACACAAATAATTGCATTGTCCGTTAAATTTTAAAAATTTACGACGAAATATAAAACCAACATGGACATAATAATATTTTATATACTAAATAAAATTGAATAATAATTATTTTTCTACGCAAATACGTGTCGAGGAAAGGAATTTTTAAAAAACAACAAACAAAAAAAAAAAAAAAAAACCGTAAGTATATTTAATATTATTTATTATTTATATACTCAGCCCGGAAACACGCTGTAGCTTTGGGAATCTCAAAGTGTTTTTTGAGGAGAATTCTTCTTCTTGCTGGCCAGTAAGGTCCCCAGATTTATGCATGTGTGATTTTTTCCTCTGGGGTTACCTTAAGGATAAGGTTTTCAGACATCGCCCACATACCGTAGAAGAAATTAAACAGAAAATCACCGTGGAAGTCGAGGCCATACCAGTCGAAATGTGCCGAAAATCATATGAGAGCTTCATAGATCGTCTACAACAGTGTATCAATTGGGGCTGACGGCCGCCATCTTGGAGATATAATTTTCAAAAAATAATTTTTAAAAATGGGATTGAATACTGATTTAAATTAAAAAAAAAACCTTTTCTCTAAGTTTTTATTGTTCGTTATTTATAGCCCATCAAAACTCGTCAGTCGGCTCTGCCGCACCCTGTATTTAGTTGACATTATCTTTTCTTTTGTGCACGTAAAAACCAAAATAATTATCTAATTTTAAAAATATTCGGCCGGCATAAAAGAAATTTAGGATATTCTTCATAGTCCATTTTTTTTTTTTACCATCTTTCGTACACTTTGTGTCTATTTTTCTCGTAAGATTTCAAAAAAAAAAAAAAAATAAAAATAAATATTATTCGTTTTGACACGTTGTTGTCGGCGATTTTCGCTCGTATAATATAATATAGTATACAATAACTTTTAAACGCGTCTCGTATTACTATATATTTATATTCGCCATCACTGCGCAGGTCGTTGTATCGTAGTCCTTATATCGTATTTTAATATTTTCCTCTATGATCGCAGTGAGAGTGGCGGGCGGGTATTATACGCGTACGTATATTGTTATTAAGAGATCCGTCGGTGTTCGTCTTGCCAGGACGGTAATATTTGTATTAAAAAAAAAAAAAAAAAATAAACGGTATAGGTAGGTACGCGTGCATAATATTACAAGCCATAGGGATAATTCAATTGTCACGGTCTTGGCCAGTGAACCTGTACACCTAAGTATATAAACACGTTCGACGGTTGTTTGAACGGATCCTACGCGACACGGCGCAATATTACGCGTTTAATTCACAACGGTTGGTCGGCGTCCAACAACCGCCGGCACTCGACTACTGCTCGCGTGGACCGTCGTAACGCAAACAAATAATAATAGGTTTTTTTTTTTTTTTTTTTTTTTTATTTCTTTCCACCCCCTGACCCCCCCGCCCCACCAATCGGATAGTCGTACTTTTCTATACGTATATAACTTATACGTTTGTACGACGAACACGCGGGGCCGTACGCCAAACAAATTAGCGACAAAAAAGCCGAGTCCCCCGCCGTTTGCCTTTTCGGTGACTGGAACATCCAGTGGCACACGAACGTGCAAAGGTGGTGGCCACTGGTGGGCGGCCCCCTCGAAAAACACAACGGGCACTCGCCCGAGATTAACCGACGTCCGTTCAAAAGCCGCAGGGAAAGTTAATTTATACAAAAAAAAAAAAAATGTTTTATTTGCCCCCGCCCCCCCACTGTTAATGCCCGCGTGTAAAATACTCGTACGAGTTACTTTTACTGTTCGATTAATTATCGAACTATTCGACTTTCCGTTCAACAATACACCGAGTTATACTGCGTAACTCGTTCCGTTCTTCTTTATTGGCTCCCGTATCCGCTTACAGAAACTGACGATGACACCGTAGATGCTGAAGAGGAAACGGCGGACACACGAATACTTTGCCAGGTTTAGATAGAAAGGAATTGAAAAATTCGGGCACATTATCTCCTTGTGTGTTGTTCCTACAGCAGGGGCTCAGTGTTAATGGAATCGGTCTTTATGTTGTTTTTTTTTTGTTTTTACTTTTGCGACATATTATTATTATTATTTACAATTATTTTGTTTCGTAATACTGTCGATTCGCTATCACCCCCCGTCGTCATTGTAAATGACAATCGTACAGAGTAAACCTCCGGTTGGGTACGGCTGAACTGGAACATGTATTTGAACATTTTGATAATATGCGATGCCTAATTATTTGCGATTCGGTTTACGTGTCCCAGAAATAATTCTTACTCGGTAATTGTCGAATGTTGATCGTTTCGATTGTATACAATTGGAAAAAACCAGTTAGTTTTTTTTGAAGTCCGCATTGTAATACGTATGTGTATTTCACTACAGAATGTAATGTAATAATATACGACTCGTATGCGAATAAAACAAAAATGCGTTCAAGAGTGTTTTGGGATACGAGTAAATAATACGTATAAATATTATGGGTCCAAAACAGTAATAATTTCTGATCGGACGTATTAAATTTATTTGAGAGGGGAAAAAAACTACGAAGCTATAAAATAATATATGTATATATTATTTATGCGCGTACGAGTTTGAAATAGCGTTAAAATATTATGTTTATAATTTACGTATATAATATATACATAGTCGATTGCAAAAAATGGAATCGAGTTAGCGTGTACGTAGCCGTCATAGTAATTATATTATTGCTGTAAACGAGAAAGAAAATCGAACAATTCCGTATGTATTATTAAATAATAAATAATAATTTATGCAAAATATTTACGAATCAATAATAAATTCGTAACACTGTGTAAAATTATTAATCCTATGTAGGTATTAAGATTGAGTATTAAAATTATACGAAAATAGACGTAATATTTAAATACGAATAAAATAAAAACGATTGGAAATGTTTAAAAACGAACATTATTTATAAGTATAAAATTGCGTTGTTAAGTGCGATCAAATAGTGTTGTTTGCGAGGCTTTAACGTATGTAATATTTTTTTTATTTTTTTTTTTTTGAATCACGTGGATCGTAAACTAAAATTCTAAAACTGACTCGAATATTATGCTTTTAAAAGGTTTTCTAATATATACGATTCGGTTTTAAGTAATTTGTGTTTAAATTTAAACCGTACATTATTTATGTACACTTATAATGCATATAAAGGTGGTTTTTTTTTTTTATTTAAGACTTATTGTTATTTTCAACGACGGCGGTAAATGGCATTTATATACGAGTTAATGTCGGTTGACGGTTATTTATTTATTTATTTTTTTTTTTTTCTAACCGTAAAATATGGGATGTTTTTTTTTTTTTATATATATATAATGTATATACGAACAAAATAATTTAAAACAATTTGAATAACTCTAATCGATTTTATATTGCTTATTTTTCGCATATTCGGCGGCGTTAATCGTAACTAGTGATGGACACTGCCAAATAATTTATACTATCGATAGTTATCGATTGTTTGGATGAACTATCGAAGGTTATTTCCTGTGACCGAATACTTAAATTCGGAAAAACTATTCGAATAATTTTTATTATCGGTATTTACTATTTTACAAAAAAAAAACAAATCGAATATACGTTACTGTTGATAGGTACTAGGCGAATTTAGCGAAATACTACCTGTAGTTAGCTATAAAAAAAAAAAATGTGCAGGTGGTTTGGTGACCATTTGTAATACAATCCGACATTTAGCAGTCACCGTATACATAAATAGTAAATCTACGATTATTTACTATTTGAATATTGA
This sequence comes from Tuberolachnus salignus, assembly GCA_956483605.1. Lineage (NCBI taxonomy): Eukaryota > Metazoa > Arthropoda > Insecta > Hemiptera > Aphididae > Tuberolachnus > Tuberolachnus salignus. Next base: position 798,545 of record OY101434.1, read on the forward strand.
ACCTATAGACGTTTTGGTTATTTTATATTGCCTTTAGTATACTCAAGTAACAGTTAAATATCTTCACTGAAGTCCTTTAAACTCGCGTGTCAAAACGCACGTCAAATGATTTACATTTTTTTTTTTTTTTTCTTTAAAAATAAAGATAAAATGCTTTATAAAAATAATGATGTGTGCGAATATATTTGTAAACAATCCCCACACGAATGATGCAACGATATATCTTTCGAATAATGTTCGAATTCGGTCGTTCTGCAGAGACTATCCAGTAGGTTAACAGTTTTCAAGCAAATTCGAACGGTAGCGTTATAATATTACGTATTATACATCCGGGGAAAATCCGTTAGATTTATCGCTCGCAACTGTACGTCCATTAGCACAACGGAAATAGGCACGAGCAACGACCAAAGCTCGGATTTAGCATAATGGTCCGAAACCGCTCGTTGTACCCACCGTCGACATAATATTAAAATATCGTTTCATTCGATTTAACGGCGTGTGCACAGCCGTCGTATACCCACAACGAAATCCGGCGCGTTAGTTACACAATTACACTTGTTTATCCGCGTGTATAACTGTACGAAGTCTGTTCAAAAAGTACCGGGACAAATGTTATTACGGCCAACCTACGCACGATAACGTTTCAAATTGTAAAATAGACGTATTCCCCGCGAACAAGTGGATACGTTTTAAACGAAACCCAAAGTCACTATCTTATCTCAGTTCAATATTACACGTGGTCGAATCCAGTCGGTTTTTTTCGTTCGCCGTTTTCGACATGTCCGAAATTACCGGACAACGCGTGTGCATCAAGTTTTGCTTGAAACTTGGTAAAAATAACGCAACGGAAATGATTAAAACCGCCTTTTGGGGACGATTCATCATTAAGTAGTTCCGTGATTTTCGAGTGTTTTAAACGTTTCTAGGACAGTCGGCGGTCAACTGAGGACGAGGCCACGTTCTGGAAGACCGTCGACGTCATCCAGAAACGATGGTGTGGCGATAATTTGCGAGGAAAAAAATGCGAAATGCCCGCCGATTAACCGTCCGAATTGATCAAAAACGATTTTAAAACATTGGTGTATTTAATTTTGGTCAGATTGTAAACACTGCGGGAATCACAGTTTTGACCCGGGAAGCCAGTGAAGTCATTTCGGTGTTACTCGGTTACTACTGGCGAAAACATTGTCTTCATAAATTATTATATTACATAACCATAATTCAAAAGTATTTCTGCATTCTTGTCTAATTAACACCGTGTTATTCAATTTGATTGCAATTCAGTTTTACACAAGTTCGGTATATAAAATGACGAAATATTATAGTACCAGTATGATGTACTGATATTAATAAATATTTACTTTTATCTATCATAAAAATCGTGCGCAAATTTTTACTACACATAATTCTGTAATTTACCGTTTGCACTAACTGGCGCGATATATATAGTTAACATGTTTGCCCACAATGGGCGGGCGGGTGTCCGCACGTACTCTCTTGAAAACACAAAACAATTATCTCTTCTTAAAAACCCGCCCGGATAAACCGAAACGACGTTTAAACCACCTCCGGTATCGTTTACCGATAAATTATAATATAATATTGTAAACCATAACGCGTAGAATTATTAATAAATTATTTAAATATCGGCAATCGATCGGTATATATATATATAATATATTTTCTATACGATCGAATCAAGGTGATTCCGTGATGTCGAGTATGTAATATAAGGACAATTCGACGACTATACGCACATACACTAGTATACGTAATATTATTATTGGGTATTATTTTAGCGATGTCCCATCGTTCAACGATTGTCTAGGTCGTGCGGCCGTGTTATAAACGGAAGGATATAAAAAAATAATTCGTAAACCGTATTATGGTCGCGTATTATAATATAAATTATTGGCAGGGGCGTTCGGGGGAGACCTTGTTTTGGCGTGTGCCGGTACTCGTGTATGTGGGAAACTACTCAAATAGTATTGAGAAATACTTTTCAAAAAATAAAAAAATAAAAAATTCGGGCAGAGTATTTCGAATACATTCTCAAAGTGTCTGTATTTATAAAATCAAAAAAATACTAATTTTTAAATACATTTCCTGTTTAGTAGAAGTACACGTAGTGTAATAAATATGAAAATAATCACAATTTATTTCAATAAATATTTATGTATTAGTTATTTAACAAACGAGTGAACTAATTTTTTTAATGATTTTCTCATTTCTATTATACTTAATTCGCATATAGGCAGGTCAATATTTTTCACGAGGCGTAGTGAACACCGATAAACTATAGTAAGGGCATAAGTTTTATATTTTCTTTACAATTTCTAATGCCTTTTCTCACAATCGAGATATACCGACTCGACCGAACCGAAAATTCAAATAACTCGTTAGAGAAAACCGACGGGCAGCGTATAGAATAATTATTGCAGTTACCTCTTACCTCTTATACCTACATCAATAATGATACGGTGTAAAACACGAAAACGCTATAAGAAAAACGTTATTTAAAAATGTTTAATGTATATGAAAGTATCTATAAATACTTTGTTGATGTATCTGTAATTATACACAAATACGCATCTCAAAATAAGTCCTATATCAGTCTATACCCGTATCCGTACACGAATATTTTTAAAAATTGTTTTTTACACGACCGGGCCCCGCGTTCGACTCACCGATCGGGAATGTCCGGTGACGAGTCCGCCGCCGCCGCCGCCGCCGCCGAACTCCGGCGGCCGGCGACTGGTTTGAATAAGAATTCACGCGGTTTTTGCGCTTCCGTTGAATTTATCGCCACCGGTGAAGCCGTTCGACGCAGTGCCCCCCCTCCCCCCCAATGACTAAGCGCGGTATATCGACACCTCCTCATCGCAGATATAAATAATATTGTACTATAGACGATCTGCAAAAAAAAAAAAAAACCCTCCTTTTTTTTACCTTCCCGTTTATCGCGTAAAGTGCTCGAAAAGTGTTATTAATTCGGATTCGATATTATAAATGTCACACGCGTAAATATACTTATAACGCAGCGCATATTTTACCGATTTTTTAAATATATATATATATATTATATAAACGACTTGGCGTTATACATAGGCACTATATTATGTGTTCTTTGTTTGTTTTTTATGTATATTATACTAAGCGGATTGTATGAAATATTGTTTATGCGCGTATATAATAAATTCATATCGATTTACGAACGACACGTGCGTTAGATAATGTTTAATGTCGCCGAGCAAAATGCACGGCCCGTATCGTATAGTTACGCTTTGCAATAAGTATAATCTCTGCGCTGCCAATAATCGTCATGAATAATACCCATTAAAGATCACGGCCAAAGATCGGTATAAAAAAAAAAAAAAAAAAAATTAAAATTAAATACCGCCGCGGACACGACGAACCGAACGCTAATCCTAGTCCTTATTCGGAACTACCGCGTCATTATTGTACTGATTCAATAGTTTCGGTTTTTTTTTTTTTTTTTTTTTTTTATCGTAGTGTTTATCAAAATTAAACGACAAGGTTTACAGACATTAATGATTTCGGGTTAGATCGAACTAATAGACAAATGGAATGTTTTCAAAGCTTGGAAAGAACGACATATATTCGCTTCGTGAATTCCAAGATTATATGTCATATATTTCATTAAAAATATTGATTATTTCGCAGGACTTAATGTGTACAAAGTTAATCGACTTTAAAATTTCATAAGGGATGTAACGACGCATTAGTCCGCTCCTGCCCGCGTAGTAATCAAGACGACAAGGACTTGCTTCAAGAAGAATATACACATGGAGAAATCAATTTCATAAAGTACCGAACAGAGTAAAGAATATGAGTTTGTCGACCACGCGAGAAGAATGGAAAAGACTCCGTTTGAGATGGTAAGATGTGGTTTGGAAAGTCTAAGTTGAGGGTTAGACTGGACATATAAAGAGCTGTCAGATGAATCGGAGTATTGGGTGTGTGTCGGGGGCCCAATCCCCTAGGATTGAAAAAAAAAAAATAACATTACATTTATCTAAAAATTTAACGTATATAAAATAAAATATAACTGAATATGTCTTCGGTTCCTATTGCATATGGTCAATTGTCTTATTAGACGTGACCATGTGTCAATAAAGAATTCGATTTAGAACTGTATTGTAAGATGTACAATAAAAAACGCGGTTAAATATTATGTTTAAAATGCCTATTATTCTATTCATTTTTAGGAAAAATTTAAAATCCCTGGACCGCCAAGAAAATTTTGTTTTTTTTTTTTTTTTTTTTTTTTTTTTTACGACCCTCGGTAAAAACAAGTGGGTTTTGGCGCCACTGCCCTCTAGGATAATAAAAAAATAGTCGATTGACACTATTTATTATAACTTGTACAGTGGTTCACGTTAGACAACATACGACATATTTAAAACATGGAAATAATCCAACTGTAGGAATAACACTAATAGCATTGTGTTTTAAATTTCTTTGGGTGGTCGTACATTAAAATGTATACATATGTTTTGATAAATATATATTTATACGTTTTGCCTTGTAAAACATAATATCGTTACTATTAAAATTCAACGTGCCCTGTAACTAAATTCGTTTATAATAATTTTTTTTTTTTTTTTTATTCGTTTAACACAGATACGAACGGTGGTATATATGGTCACTTTATAAGATAATAAATGTACTTATAAAATAATTTATTACCATACCACATCAGTTTATTTATTTGTTTATTATTATATTTTATTTAATGGCAAATTAAAACAGTAAAAATTATTAAAATAGTTTACAATTAATTTGATTCTACGTTTGTGTTTGTAAATCATAAATATAATACGGCATTAGCGTGTGTACATTTATTATACTAGCCCGTAATAATAGGTACCGGCCATACTTTTAATTCGAATAATCCTTTATTCGAACACAAGTAGGTATGGTTATATTAATTTGGTTTGCTATGAAAAGCAATTAATATGGAGGGAATACGCATTTTAATAATGTTTTATTTTATTTATTTTTTTTTAAATAAGAATAAAATGAAACCGGTTTAAATATGCTTGATTGATGCGGATGTACGATATATATATATATATATTATTTGAACTTTGTTATAGAAATGCATTTGTTAAAAATACGTTTTAAATGTTTGCGTCAGTACAACCGCTAAAGCGAACAAAACGGCTTTTCCTAAATATCTATAACCGTACGCGGGCAGGGCAAACTATTGGAAAACATGTTGGAGACACCGACCACCTTCTGCTTTCAAACGAATTCAAACTGAACGTATAATAATGAATAAATGATAATATATAACATACGCGTAGACGGTCGTTTTTGAAAATGATTTTGATTAGTTGGTGGTTGTACAAAATCTAAACGCGACGGCCGACACCTACACTCTTAGACGAATCTAAAACGTTGCGATTACGCATTTACCTAAAAAAAAAAAAAAAAAAAAAAAAAAAAAAAAAAAAAACACATACCGTACAATAAAACCGATACGTTCCTCGGTTCGGAAGTAATCTAAAATAATCCTATCGCAATTCAAATAGGTACCTATACTTAAAATGTCGCACGGATCGACGTACGTGCGCCGTATTGGTAGGAGAGTGCGGGTTCATCAATACGTTCGTCCGACAGACATTAAAACTTATCGATATTTTATAGTAAATATTGATAACGATTATTAGGCTCTATATGTCCGGCACTGTCGATACCGAACACGCAGATTCTGTATAATACGTACGAACGGTTTTTAAAATCGAACGAAAATTACGACCCGGCCGTTATGTATATAATATGAGTAGGGTTTGCGACTTGTTGCATTTTCATATTATTCAATAATGGCTGTAGAATAATCTAAGTAAGGTCTAATTTTTTTTTTTAAGACATAACCGACTGACATACAAACATTTTAATTGCGTTTGCTTGTATATTTGACACATTTTGCCTATTTAATTGTTATTTATACATTTTATAGCAAATTATTTAATAATTAAAATGAATTTTTTGCTATTAAAAAAAAAAATTCCAGTTGCATAATTCGGTTATTTTGTTTTTCCTATATACCCACTTGTTTTTTTGGGTTTTTTATTTCTCAAATTTCTGTATGTCTTATGGATATTTTCTAAAATAAAATTAAAAAAAAAAAAAAAAAAAAAAACTAGCAGTATATTTTGACGATTTCGATGATATTTAGTGCACAGCAATCCAACCGAACTGTAAACATTTACCAGAGTATTGCGTACACCTATAAGATAATACGAATTTGAAAGTATAATGACAATTACGTAAACGGTTTTCGTGTGCCCGTGTCACGCGGCGAATTTTGATGCGAACTTTAACTTCAATGACTCCGGGTTTAATTCGGGCTAAGGTCAATTGCGTCGCGCCCGCAATTCCGAACAGGGAAGCCGCGGGGATTACTACGCGCGCGATAAATCAATAATCGAAAAACGTCCGGTTCTTTTACGCCGGATCGTGATTATTCGGTAAACAATATCATTGTTATTCCGACCGAATATCGTAATATCGTGATACCGTCCTTGGACGAGCGCGGACGTCCTTATATTATGCGACGGCAGGACGGGGAGTCGAGTGCGCGCGTAACGCCCGCCAATAATAACGACGCGACCGCGGTCCGGTAGAGCCGCCCCCCCCACCCCGTCGCAATATCGCCATGAAACCTATTTTAAACCCGGTCGCAAATCGTATATTTCCGGCTGATATCGCCCTGAATACGCTCTCTCCCGCCCGGCCGGACGGCACGGAAATTATTACGATACGCGTGGGTCGTACGATTATTGTCGTTTTAAACGGGGCCCCCTGCGCATCTCGGTGAACCGCGGCGCAAAGTTCGTAATCCGACAATTAGGAGGCGCGTGCGGTACGAAACCGAGTAATGCGCATACTAATAAATATGCGCTTATACGTAACACGATTTTTTTTTTTTTTATTAGAAAAACTTACAATCTGTATTAAAAAAAAAAAACACAATAAGTAAATAGAATAACTTTGTACATAGAGAAAAAAAAAATGACAATAACGTGGTTGCTTGACGAGGGAGGCTATCCAGTGATAGAACCAGTGATAGAATATAAATTAAAACTTTTCCTTCCTGCACCTTACTATCTACTAATTCATTCTTATCTCAGTGATAGGTCATTTACCGTCAGACTTGGTAACTCGACCTCTTCCTACTTCTCAATTCAAGCCGGAGTCCCGCAGGGGAGTGATCTCGCCCCTGACTTATTCAACATATACATATCGGATATTCCCAAAACAACAAACACAACTCTGGCAACATATGCCGACGATACAGCTATACTGGCTTCTGATATAGACCCCGTACAAGCCTCTCTAACTCTCCAAACACATCTCGACCTAATAAGCACATGGGCTACCCAGTGGCGAATCAAAATTAACCCTGAAAAATCTTCTCATGTAGTATTCACAACCCGTAAAAAAGACTCCCCGGTACTGAAACTTCAAGGAGAAGATATCCCCAATACCACACAGGTGAAATACTTGGGTATTATACTAGACAAACAATTAACTTGGGGCCCTCACTTAAAAGCAACACGCAAAACATTAAATACCCGTCTACACATGCTCCGTCCTATATTCAAATCCAAATTATCAATTCATGCAAAATCGACTTTATATAAATCCTTACTAAGACCTATATGGGCTTATGGTATCCAATTCTGGGGCTGCGCAAAATCATCCCAAACTCGCACCATCCAAGCTTTCCAATCAATAGTTCTACGTCTCATAGCTACAGCCCCTTGGTACGTATCTAACAAAGCGTTACACAAAAATCTCCGGTTTGATACTGTTGACCAGTTAGCCAAAAAATATTACTCAAAATTTCACTCTAAATTACACGTTTTTAAACGCCGTTATTAATTATGACCGTTGTCAACACACTGCATTCGAATAAATTGATAAAACGGCGTTATGACGGTACGGTAATGTACGGTATTCTTGCAGTTTTCTATTGTACTGCGAATTTCACTGTTGTTATAACGATTTTATTATTAAAATAAGATAGCGTATTAAACTTATCAATCGAAAAACTACAATCTTCATTAAACGAAATTACCTCCTGGTTCAAAAAATGGAAGCTGAAACTAAATCCGACTAAAAGCGAGGCTAAAATATTCACATTAAAAAGATATAACGATCCAATAAATATAAGCATAAACAACCAGATCATACAATGGAACAGAAAAGATGACTCAGTAAAATACCTTGGAGTTTTTCTCGATGAAAAACTGACATGGAATATCCACATAGACAAAAAACTTACTCAGGGATATGCCAGGATGAGAATCCTCTACCCCTTAGTGAACTACAAATCAACTCTCCAAATGAAATCTTCTCTCCTTCTCTACACCGCAATAATCAGACCCACTGATAATTTATGCCTGTCCTGTATGGTCCGCTGCCTCTATAACTAGAATAAATAAAATACAAATCTTACAAAATAAATTCTTAAGGATATGTCTCAAAGCACCGTGGTTCATGAGAATTCGCCAGATCCATAATGACACGAAAATACCCCTGATAAATACATGGATTAAAACCCAATTTAAAAATTTCCACGCCAAACTAAAAAACTTGAACAGTGCTCGTCATTACAATATAGGAAAAAAAACACTCAATAGACAGACGTCTGCGGCCTCGACTTCCCCAGGACATTCTTTTAACAGACACAGAAGACTCATCATCAGAAAATGAAGATTAATACACTAGACCTCATCGTTATTATTATATTCATATATGTAACACATTATTATATCACTCTCACTATTAATAATTATGTCATTAATACATTTATAATCATTTAAATTTGTAACAAATAAAATTGTAAAAATTAAAAAGTTGTAATAGCACTAGGTGTGCTGAAACATTTTATAATTATAATAAATATAAAAAAAAAAATTATTAAAATAACTATTCGATTTTAATGGTATAGAAGTAATATTAAGGGAGTGTGTGTGGGGGGGCGTAGCCTCTGTATCAACTCAATATACCCCTCCAAAAAAAAATGTGGAGTACGAATTTGTATTAAAAAAAAAAAATAGGGGCCAGTTTTAAATATATAATATTAGATTTCAAATATTTCTATGGACGTTAGTTGTTGGCAAGTAAACAATGAGAAATTCGTGCCTAAATACGTACTCATTACAATATCCCTGTCCCTACAGTTTCCCCAATAATACACAAATATACACCGACGCGTCTAAGAATTACAACGGCGTCGGTCTCGCAGTTATCATAGGATATGAAAACCATAAATTCTCACACCCTTCCAACTCTAGTATTTGTACAGCGGAAATTTGCGCCATCTACGAAGCTCTACAAATCGCTACCTCCTCGAATGCAGACTCTTTCACAATCATTGGTGACTCATTAACCGCCATAAAATCAATCGCAAATACTTATTCTAATAACGAGTTAATTCTTTACATCCAAGAGCTTATATCGACTTCCAATAAACCTATATCATTAATTTGGGTTCCCTCTCACGTTGGGATACCCGGTAAAGAAAAAGCTGACAAAATCGCGAACGAAACCTCCCTACCTCAAAATACCTTAAAACTAAACCCAACCACATCCTTAGAGACACGCAACATTATTGACCTCAATACTGCAGAAGCGTGACAGAAATACTGGACTAATAATTCTCTTACAAACAAGCTTCGAACTATAAAACTCTCTTTCCAAAAATGGAACCTTCCCTAAATGTCAAAAGAAGAAATGAGGTAATTATCATTCGGGTTAGAATAGGGCACAACTATCTAACCCACTCCTTCCTCGTCACCAAAAAGTGACACATGTGACACATGTAAAGTCGTCCTATCTATCATATCGTGACCAAATGCCCAAATTATCACGAAACACGAAGAATCTTCTCCAACTCGACCTCACTCCACCAAGCTGTCAACGAAGACAATACAGTGGCAATACTCCAATTTTTCCACAACATAAATCTAAGCAAAAAAAATGTAAATAATTCTAAATAATTTGTAACCCATGTTTTTCAGCTCTTGCCACTCCTAGTTTAAGCAGCATTGTCGTTGAATCCTTAACTCTTAATAAAAAAAAAAATAAATATATATATATATATTATAATATTACCCGCCGTCTATACTATGTTAGTTACATCGACAATATTTCATGATTATTAATTTAACCCCGTATTAAACGAATTTGTTTGATTATTTTATTTTAAAAACACATTTTTCGTATAGGTAATACATTTTTTATTCGAGTTTAATTAATATTACTGTGTGAAGCAAAAGGAGGAGTTTATTAGTTTTGATAAAATGTGTTTTATCCCCCCTGACTGGTCTTGGTAAATAACTTTTCGACCAGAAATCTTAAGCTCCATCAGTAAAAAATCAGAGGTGGTTGCCTGCAGTAAATTATATTTTTAACCTTTTCCTAATAATGGTGGAAACCGAAAATATTTACAGTAAGTAAACAACGGTTTCTTTTAAAATCGATTTGGTTTTTTTTTTTTTTTGATTGTTGTTCGCTACAAAGATCTGAAACGTTCATACTTTTATTATCACTTTCTAGTCGTAATACTTTTTCGAAATACTCTTAGAGTTATTCTGTAAACTGTAAAGGTTTTTAATTTTTTGTCGATAAACTCGATAAATGCTCCAGAATTTGACACGAGGTGTCTTATAGTTATAACTGTATAGCAGTACTACGATTGTAAAAAATCATTTTTTCATTTTTTTTTTTTTTTTTTTTCAATTCGTACGACACCAATACGCACCCGGTTATTACGCGAGTCAATATTAAATTAATTTAAAGCATACAATACGAGCAATTTAGAAAAAAAAATAAAAAATATATATATATTAATTTTAACTGCGTACAGGTCCAATATCTTATAGAATAACCTATCCATCAAAAAGGGAACGATTTTTGACGCAGATACAATTCGACGGACGAGAATAATTACGAGTTGTACAAAACGTCTATGCGGATAGCCGATAATACTGGTTTATTTTTTTATTTTTTTCTGCACTACTAATGATCGGACCAACCTACGCCACGCGACCTCGCCAAAAGGAGAATAAAATATACTTACAGTATGTTATTGCGGTTCTGTTCGAAGTAGAATCGAACGGCAACATCATCATAATCTTGCAGAGTTCAGGTAGGTTAGTACACTTTGAAATATATATATATATATATATATATATATATATATATATACAATATTGTACACTGTATAGTTAGGTGATATTTTTAAACGATAAATTTCATTTATTATTATTACCTATAACATCATTCGGGCGATTATTAATTATAAATAATATTAAATTATTGTTATCGCGTTTATTATATATATATATTTTAACGAAATTATCCGCGCGTCCAAACGTTTCTGTACAATTCAATTGGAATAGGAAATACAATTATTATTGTAACACACGACATTAATCAAAATCGATTATTTCTTCAATTTTATTCGTTTTTAAATATTTAATCGGACGGGTGTGCTCGACTATTGGTAAAAAAATTTTCCACTGATTGTTTTGAACTTTTTTTTTTCTGCTCTATTAATTTAAAAACAAAACATTCGGAGTTATTAGCGGAGTAAAATTACCGAGCCATCTAGTCTTGTGCTATGCGAATTTAATTGTTTAATTAATCGTTTAATTGTTGCATTCCGTTCGGCTATAAGTAAATTGGTCATATTTCTCATAACATAATCGGTTTGTTTCTACAAACATAGCGCCCAGATTTATCAAGAGTATACGTATACGTAACAAAGTTTTTTCTCTCCGACTGGCTTGGTCGCAATATTAAATATTTTCTCCGTACCGCCTTTTTTATTCGTAACCGTGATATACCGTTGTAATAATAATTATTATCCATTGTCTTGTCTTGTCCGCTTCGTTTATTACGATAATCTTAATTTATTAATTGTAATAAGTCTCTGTAATATTTTCTGAACAAAAATCAGATTTAATCTAGATACGATGACAGCCATAGAATTCTATTACATTTTTGTAAATAATAAACGTTATTTTTGTCAGACGCGTAATCGACTCGCGGACCGTTTAAATATTTATATCCAAATGCAAATCTAATATATGAACAACATTTGATCTCTGTTTGTAGAAATGAAACTGACCATTCCGAACATTTTCTCAAGGGAAACGTTCTTAAATCCGAGCTTTACCGGATTCCTTAACGTCATATTTTAAAAATAGTCTTGAACACACGCGTTTTTGCTGTTTGAAAAACTGGTCTCGGGAGAATAATAATTCACATTGGTGCTACAGTACTCGTAGGAATCCGAAATTTCGCCGCCAACGTGAAGACACCAAAATTATATCCATGTGTGTACGTTGAATTTTTCTAATATAATAAATACACTCGTTTTTATTAACTGTTTAAATATCAGACAATAAATATTGTTGTTTTCACGTTGGCAAATTTGAGATTCCTAATAGTACTGTGCCTAGTGAGAGGTTATTCATTGTACTTTTTTTTTAATTCGTCCAGTGCATATAATTATATCTTTCGCATTCTTTTTCAAACCGGGTTTCTCATTTTTCTGTTTACCGTCGTACCTGTCTGTGAATATCTCGTCCTACAGACGAAGACCTCTTGAAACTTATTTCAATGTTAATTATTGTGCATTTTACTAAACTGCATTATCTCATTTCGATCGTCTGTCTCGTTTTTACTAACAGTTGCTCCTCCTTATATAAACCCGGAGGATTATGGTTTTCCATTTCATCGAGTGCTTCTAAATTGTCGACTTGCTCCGGCATCATCTCTCTTTAGTTGGAATAAAATATCGATTTATAATTTTTGTTCTTTACGAGTTCGGGATATTGTGTTAACAATAAGCCAATCGACAGATGAGTGGTGTACACAAATTGATTCGGTTAATGGACGACCACCAATATTATTATTATTATTATTATTATTATACACGTTTATTTGAAATCCGTCCGTGTAAATCATTGAGATGTATATTCATATTACTATTATTTATCGGAAGAACAAGTAATTAAAAATTTAAAAAATTGGTTAACATAATATTATTTATACCGACTCGATAAGTGGTTCTTGTACGCATAGTAAAATAATAGCTAAGTATATATAAGCTTCTAGTGTTCGCCGGGAAAACAGGAATAATTATTACGTTTTTTTTTTTTTTTTTGTATAGATGCATAGACATCAACCTAATGTTTGTATTTAAATTTTAAATATTATTCTAACTCGAAGGGCGTGAATAATTTTTAACCCATTATTTAACTAGGTATATTTCATACGGAATATATTACCTGTACGGTTCTTACGCTTAGCACTTAACTTTTCTATATTGTACATCCCGAACGTAATCTGATGTCAATAAATTATATTATAAATATAATTGGAATTAGATGTGATAATACGCACACGGTGTGTGCGTTTTCCAGAAAATACCGTTTAGATGCGTTTCCTGCAAAGTTGCTAATAAAAGCTGTCCCATAAAATTGTTTTTTAAAACCGCGGCGATTTGAATTATATTATACGATATTATACGGATAGGTGTAGTGTATGTCTAAAATAAAAAAAAAAAATATATAAAATATAAATTGTAAGATTTGAAAGCAACGATAACTCACTGTGTCCGTGATGCGTGACGATTCTTATCACTAGGTATAATAATATATTTTAAACCAATATTGGGATATTTTTTTTTTTTTTTTTTTTAATTGTCTACAGACATAAAATATTTTACGAGTCAATAAATCCATTTAGTGTTCGTTTTTATCGATGCTTATAATAATTTACGATTTGCTGCGATGGTCGAAAAATAAATTTCGTAATTTCGCGTTCTAAATCATTCACTCCGGTTTGTTTGTTTTTTTTTGTTTTTTTACATCTCTACAACTTAATAACCGACATGCTAATGTGTGAATAGCATAGGCGTGTTTACAGGTATGGCCAATCTGGATGCCATACGAACAGTGCCGGTCAAAAGGGGAGAGGCAATGAGTCTATTTACAAGACGTCTACGCGCCACCAATGTTCAATATCTACGAGAATTAAAATAAATAATTTCCAATCACTTCACTAAAAATTATAACTTTGTATAGTAATAAATAATTTTCAATACAAGTTTCGTACATTATATGCAGGTACTAAAAAACCATGCTTCCCCGAAATTTTTACCCTGGATACGTGCCTGGCTGCAAACAATCGATACTTTGCTGACGCGAAAAAAGAAGAATTGAAAATTTCATGTCTCAATGTTGTTCTAGATGATTTATTCAACGGCTTAAAATATCGCTTTAAATCGAGAAACCATAGTCTTTTATTCGCCGTGGGATATGTTTTATATCTTGAACCTTGGACTAAAGGATATCTCTTGTATTTTTTAATCCGAATGTGAGTAACTAAATGGGGAAATTCAACTACTTAAAAACATACCATGGCGTACCATTAGCTTTCATTTCAAAAACCATCTTTTGAATAACCAAACAATTATTTTATTGGAATTTGATGAAGTTATTATATTTTGTAGCACACTAAGAGTTGTTTGGTGAGCGAGCATTTTAAAATTTAATGACGGCTAAATCAAAACTCCGTAGTACAATAACTCAACAAAGACTTGGATTTATTAATGTTTTTATTTGTTGAACGGCAAATTACCAATAAACTACATAAATTACGACGAATAGAAAGAACATAGTTGAAGAATTACAAGTTATGAAAAACCAGACACGTTCAAAAGCGTCGTTCGGCGTTATAAAATTTAATAGAAATCATTTTACTAAAATATAATATCAAAACAAATTGAGGATCGACAATAAAAAAAAAAGAAAAAAAGAATTTTTAAAATTGATTTATGTATTGTATATTTAATTTTTAAAACATTTATCTTAGCCAGACCTGTCAACAAATCCTAGATGTGCCTATGGCAAATAGTAATATTTATTACCTACCTATTGGTTTTAAATCGAATAAAATTATCAAAAATGTTATAAATTTTTTTTTTTTTATGCAGAATAAATATCATAATTTGTAGATGGTGTAGATAATCGAACACAGATTTTTACTTAAGAGTTAAGACAAATCGTTTTTTTTTTTTTTTTTTAATATATCCAGTTATTGGTACAACATAGTAAATATGTATAATGTATGCGGTATCACCTTAGTAATATCACATTTGTATTTGATAAATAAATTTTTTTTTTTTTTCATCGACTCCTTACGTCCGTTTTGTTTAACTCGTCTTTTAGTATCAGAGCGAAGCGAATTATCGGTTTTACTATGATGTGTATTTTTTCCGTCTGCGTACAACTTTTGTACCACACACGTCCTGCTCCAATTTTCAAGTGTAGCACCTTCTCTGAAAGGATTTTGCATCCAGTTGGTGCATTGTGGAAGTAATTTTTTCATTTTCGTTGGATTTTTCCTTGATAATTGGGAAAAACTGTGCTCCCGGCCCGGAAATTTTTTCCGGCACTGTAACATAGAAAACTCGATTTCGAGTTGAAAGCGAATGACGAAAATGATCTCCTATTATCGTACTTGTTCGAACATTTTACGTTTGAATTGATTTTCCGTATTGACGTGTATGAGCTATCGGTTGTTTATTATTATTATTTTTTTTTTTCGTTTCGTAAAGAAATCAAATGATAATGTATTATAAATTATATTATTTATTATTATACTTAGACACCTCCTATACGTGACCAACCTAATTTCGTTTATAAATTATCTGTGTAATTTACGAATACGTTATCAGTTGCAGTGCCATTACGCAGTACAGCCCGTCATAATAATTGCGTTTTGATTCTTAACGACCAGGTGCCCACTTAAACACACGAGCGTAACCAACGAAAACGCATAATGTGGTAATTTTATTGTCGATAATGCAAACAAAATTACGAAAACAAAAAAAATAAATAAATAAATAACTTAATTTATGATTATCAATTAAGTAGGTAGGTATACGTATAGATTTACGTATATTTTATATTGTTCCTAAAATAGAAATAAAAATTTAATTTTTAAATTAATTTGAAATTATTATTCGCGTTGTATAAAAAATACAATTTACCTAAACCACTCGAGTAGAATCCATTATCGTTAAACACGGGCATTTTAATTTATGAATATAAATCAAGTCTGATGAGTCATATAATGTGTAACTATTTCGATGAATTCAATGAATCATTAAACTCAACTTAACCTCAACGGGGTTACACTAAAATAATTCATAGTGCAAAGGGCCTAATCTAATATTGCTTTTTTTCCTTTTTTGATTTATTGTGTTTTACGTTAATTAATCACAAATTACATTTCATTAACGTTATAATATTATGGTTTCGAACAAATCGACAAATAGTGTTCAAAACGATGTTGATTTGTGTAAAAAAACTGAACTTTAAAAGTTTATAAATTAAATCAATACGACTATTTTCACCGAATTTCAACAAAAACCTTTTTCCCGGTTTTAAAAAAAAAAAGCACAAGGGAAATCAAAAATGATCTCTAACGCACTCATTGTATTTTTTTACGAGATAGTACATGATTGTAAAACTAGCACAGCATCTATAATATATATAATATAATTTGCACAATCAAAACTATTTAATTTAGCTTAAACATACATTTTTTATTTATTATTTTAAAATTGATTTACTTAAAACAAAACAAAAAAAAACCTATCCCTGTAAAACTAATATATTTTCCAGATGCTTTTTGGAGTATAAAAATAATTTATTAAATATTTCAAAGTGTTTTATTCTTAGAGCTGTATGTGTTGGGACGCTGAACCGTCCACACGTTAATTCCGCGGAACGTTTTTATAGCTTCCGATAGCAGTACGAAACGTTTACGCTGCGCCGCTCTTATCTGGTATGTATAGCAACATTTTAATTGGGTCTAAATTACGCTAATACGTAACCGCATAGCTAGCAATCGCCGCACACGGGCGAAAGCCCGTTAAACATTTATACACAATATATCTAATAATGGATCCAAATTCAAAAACTTCTTTACCAAATAATGGTACTTCATCTCAACTAAATAAACAAAATAAACAAAAATTCCCTCCTCCCGTCATAAAAAAAAACAGACTCCTCTCAAATCAAGATGACTCAAGCTCACCTCCTCCAAATTCCGACGACGAATTTAGATCGCCAAGAATTACCGCTAGGGCACGCGACTCATCACGTACAAACTCATCTTTCTTTCCCACAAAAAATCGCTTCTCGCCATTAGTAACTGAGGATTCGAATCAAGCTAATCCACCAACAAATCTAACAAAGGACAATGGTCCTGAAAACAACTCCCAAGGTACACAGATTAAACCCAAAATCCCACCAATATACGTCCACAATATCTCGGATTACGTAAAATTCCATGATTCACTAAACAATATAATAATCGACGATTACTCGATCATCAACACAAAATCTGCCTTAAAAATTAAGACTTGAACACTTCCCACTGAAGTGGAAAATTGCAACAGTCATACTTATCAAAAAACCTGGCAAAGATAAATCGAACCCGGATTCCTATCGACCAATAAGTCTTTTAACCTCCTTATCCAAAATATTTGAAAAAGTTATTCACACTAGGTTACAAGATTTTATAAATAGCGCGGACATTATTCCTAAATTTCAATTTGGGTTTAGATCGAATCATTCAACAGTTCAACAACTGTTTCGTATAACAGAGCATATCAGCACTTCTTTTGAAAAGCATTGTCACACGGGTGCCGTCTTTATTGATGTCTCCAAGGCTTTCGACAAAGTATGGCACACAGGTCTTTTGTACAAATTAAAAAATATAAACACACCAAAATACTTATTCTATATTATTAAATCCTTTCTTTCAGACAGACAATTTTCAGTAAAAATAAATGACTCTCTCTCTGACCTCCAGCCTATCTCTGCCGGTGTACCCCAAGGCTCCAAGCTGGCGCCAATCTTATTCAACATTTATATATCTGATATCCCTCGGTCACCACGCACCAATATGGCTCTTTTCGCAGATGATACGACTATTTACAGTGAATCCCGTAATATAGAAGCGGTAACTCATAACCTTCAAAGCCACTTAAATGTATTATCAGTATGGTGTAAAAACTGGAAGATTCAAATAAACGCTTCCAAAAGTACGGCAATCATTTTCAGCCTTCGTCGCTACATCACACCACCTCTATTAAAATTCGACAGCGTTCCTATTCCTTGGAAACCGACTGTCAAATATCTCGGAGTCACTCTTGATAAGAGGTTAACCTGGGGGCCTCACTTATCTGCAAAACTACAACTAGCATATCAACGTCTATCGATGCTATTTCCAATAATAAATAAAAAATCAGTCATTCAAAAAAAATGTTCAATCCTAATATACAAGCAACTTCTACTGCCATTAATAACTTATGCGTGTCCAGTATGGGGGAACTGTTCAGCTACTCACCTAAAAAAAATCCAAATATTTCAAAATAAAGTGCTAAGAATTATTACGAACGCTCCGTGGTTCATTCGTAATGAAAATATTCACAAAGACCTCCAGATTGTAAAAATCGTAGACCTTATACGCTCACTATCAAGAAAATTCCATAGTTCGTTACTCAACTCAACAGGCTCACTTCACTACAATCTCCATATTCATCCACCACTTCAACGACGTCTAAAACGCGGCCGCCCTCATTATTCAAAATCAACCCCCTGTCTAATCTGTATATATTGTAATTGTTTTTACATTTATATAGTATCTCAAGTATCTGTAATCATACCGTATTTATATTGTAATTATTTAGTTTATCAATTGTATATACTTCCGTACGTATTTTATATTTATATTTATAATTAACCTTTTAAAATAGTTACAACTTACATTGTCTTATTATCTATAGATTTAGATAGCCTTCAACGGCTAGGAATGTCTTATTTTATTAATAAAAAAAAAAAAAAAAAAATTCTTAGAGCTACAAATCCCCTGCCTTAGTTTTACGGTAAAAAAAAATGAGTTGATATTATTATTTTATTTGAATTGTATTTCTTATATTAAATCTAAATTAAAATCTGTCTTGTAAATAATTATATGTTAAGTTTGTTTATGTAAATAAGTAGTTATAAACAAATCTAAAATAAATAATTTAAGAATGCCCATTCTGCGAGTGTACATATTTCCTGGGTTTCTAAATGTATTTTAAATAATAAACTATAATTCTATATACAATTTTCAAATTTATTTGGTAACCTAGTATATTTACTAACATGTATACAATTATTTATTTATTCAACTTCAGTATTAAAATTATAATAATAATGTTACGAAAATATCTATCACTTTGTTAAACCAAATCAACAACCGTAACTATGCACCATTGACTACAGACGGACAGACACAACGTGAATATAAGACAAATAAATAATAAAACTTAGCGTGACTATTATACAGGGTGTGTATACAGGGTTTGTAAATTTCCTATACAATAAGTAGTGTATTTTTACAACTAGTTTCAATTGAAAATATCATCATCGCGTAACAATACAACAAAGGCAAAATAAAAAATAATAACAATAATAAATAATTCGCCCTTTGTTGTACTATTACCATAAATAGTATACGCATCGTACACAATACTCTAGGCTCTTCATATTTTTAATTTTATTTGTATTATATACCTATATACCTGTATAAACCTATATTTCAATTATACATTTTATTGTTATTTTTTTTTTAGTATTAAACTTAAAACAATTTTTGTTTTAGTACTAGTAAATAAGAGTTGGTACCTATTTTAAAACATTTGGACATTGTAACAACCACTAATAATTATATAATACACATGACTGAACACTTTATTTCCTGTTGGAAAATCATAGTTTGATCGTGAGATAAAACATAATTTATTTTCAAATTGACAAAAAAGTAAATATATCACATATTTCATAAAAATGACTAATAATTCAATTTAAGGCACAATTTTCTTTAAAAATAAAAATTATATAAACAATATATGATAACAAAAAATAAAAATAATGTATATTTATATAATATATATCATTTAGAAAGATGGTAATTTATTTACAACAATATGTAAATAAGTAAGCAATTAAATATTGTTTGATTTCTGAAATGAAACATATTATACTATTTTATACATTTTGATAAAGTAACAAAAATTGTTTGTTTGTGATGTAATTGAACAAAGATAAGAATAAAATTAATACTTAATTCTTAACGAATGATCTGAAGGCATATTTTTAAAATGGAAATAAAATATTATTATGCTTGATCATTTCTATGCATACGTGATGATTGTTATTATTTTAAAGTAAACATATAAGTAGATAATAAATGTTTGCAGAGTGCAAGATCATTATAGGCAATGGTAGCAAGTCTTAAGCTTTAAGGCCAATTTTTTCAACCAACTTATTGACAGATTCGATATAGTTGGTCTTAGCTATGTCAATGGTCAGACCTTTCTTGGCGTTCCATGCTTCCCATTTGGCTTTTCCTTTGAAGTCCAAAAATCCCGGTTTGGCTAAGCAAATATAAAAAATTAACTGTTATAATAGTGTACATATTAATATTTACTCGAATGGTAATGACATTTTACTTGTATTTATATCGCCGACAGTCGCTTGTTTAAACAGTGCATAGAGCTCCAACAATTCATTGTCACTTGGAGTTTCTTTCAAGTTTTTTACTTTGTCAACCGCTTCTTCGAAAGACTACACAGTACACGGAACAGAGAAAAATATGTTTGATTAGTAATCAGTAAAATGCAATATTTTATACAATGTTTAGTAGTATTATTGACTTGAGAACCGACAGATGTTTACACATAGGTGTTTTGTGCCGTTGTCTACTGTAATGACACAATATATTTTTGTTAATATATTAAAAGCATTGTTGTTGAGAATAATATGACACAATAGTTGACAAATAATGGTTTATGCAAATAATTAAAACACAAGACATCAACAAAAAAAAAAAAAAAATCATGTCAAACATAAAATAAACGGATTTTGTAAACCATTTTGCCTTTGGCTATGAGTATAGCTGTGAAATATTGTGGAAAAAGATTGCAGTAATGCTAGAAACTTATACATTCAGAGTCTAAAACTGTGTGTTTTAGAGCACAGCGTGCAGTTGAAATTTCCAAAGCGTTAGAAAATAGCGTTTTGTTACAAGTAATATTTGTAGAGTAGTATTTTAGGCCCAATTTAGGCTTATAATTCTAGCAAAATGCATTCAATATATATATAAAAAAATATTTAAAAAATTGTTAATCCGACGGTGAAGACGCGTTACACTCGTTGAGCTTTTATAAGTATTTACACGGGGACGGATACGAGAATGTTTTGCATTATCCATAAATATTATTAGGCGATTGATTTAATTTTAATAGAAGGCGATATTCTGTAGTAGGTGTAGACACTTACCATGGTGTGTGCGTGCGTGTTTGTCTGTCCAACGGAAGTCGGGAGAGGAAAAAAAAATTAAAACTGTCTGGACGGCGGCGGTTCGGACTAGGAAGAGCCTCAATGTCGGTCGTCGAATGATCGGTGATAACGATTGTTGTGCGTACGCGGCCATAGAGACGACGTGTTGTACGTGATAATGACGGCCGGCGCGGCGGTGGGAGAGGCGGCGGCGGCGGCGGCGGCGGCGACGACGAAGTCCAACGGTATAAAAATATTATTTACGTGCCCGTTCGTATAGGTTTTTACAATCGTCGTCGATAATAATAGGCGGTCCGCCTGCCTATTGGTAATTTATTTAATTACGAGGTATCTACTCGCAGTATAAATAATTATTTTATTATTCGACCGCACGTATTATTATTGTTATTATTTATACGAATATTATGCCGTAGGTTTTTGTGGCCGACAGACTGACATTGAACGGGAAACAAAGGTCACGCCGACGACTACTGTACGAAAAAAAAAATATAAAAAAAAAAATAAAAACCACACACCGACGATAGGCAACAATATAATAGTATTGTTTGCAGGGGCCCAGTGGGAACCAAATTCGAGCCGGGAGATTGACGTTTATACTGGTTAGGTTACCGTCGTTTTTATTGGTGACCCGTTTACGGTTTTTTATTCAAACGTTTTACACGAGCTGCTCGGCAATTAGTAGTAAAAACACACATGTTGAGCGTAACGTAGTGGTATTATTGAACACTATTTGTTTTTTTTTTTTCTTTTTCTTTTTTTTTTTTTTTGGCCCCGTGAAAACACACGGAAATTCGACACGAAGTTCACCGTACGTTGTACATAATGGTAATAAAAATAGGATGGAAATTTAACATTTGAAGTTAAATGCAATATCATTTAGTTTTTATCACGGATTTTATTTTATTTCACTCTTAGTCTTAGTTTTCAATTTGTATGTTTTTGCCCCAAACGTTTTAAAAGGCAAGTGTGTACAATTTACGATAAACGATATCCGAGGAAAAACAAAGGGCAGTGACGAAAAGACACGGAGGACAAAGAAGAAAAAAAACAACATTTTTGGGACATTGATCAAAGGAATTAATAATATACAAAGATTCCGTTGTTTACAATTTTTCACTCCCTTAAAAAATAAATATCCGAAACCGAATGAAAACAATTATAGACCAATCAATAAATAAACGTTCTCCGTTAAAATTACCAAAACTAAAAATTCCATAATATAGGAAAAACCAAAATGCTCTTTTTTAGAAAATTTCTTACACGTCAGTTTATTTTTATTCAATGTCTAGGCACCATTATTATAAAGTCTTACTAATTTATCGTTTATAGGTTAAAAGTAATGCCCAAATGTATAAGTATAGTCATTGAGTAAGACATTCCGTGTGGGATTAATGACCCTCCGAATACTCCGCTGAAAATGCAGTACCTGATTGATACTTGAATAATAATCATAATGGAATTGTATAGAATCTTCTTTTATCGTCCTAACCACATGACGATGTGAATTTTAAAACTGAATGCAAAATTCAATGATTTTTACTAAAAAAATCGATTTTCTCCTCAAAATTTGTCTTAAATATAGGTATACGATTCCAGATAAAACAACTAAATGAAAACATCAATCACCAAAAATTTAAATAAATTGTTATTGGCCACATATATTATTAATAATAATACAACTATTGTCGTTCACGTGGTAACCGTTTTCGATCCGACTTGTATATATTCTATCGTAAATAAAATACAACAATTGATTCATTCGCATATCGAAAACTACTCGAACATAGTCGCAAAAATTATTTTTGTTTTGTCACGTTTTTTTACAAAACAATTATGATTGAATTATTGTTTCTCGTGGCCTTCGTGTCGTGTGTAGTAGTATGCACCATCAAGTTCAAGCATATTAAGCAGATCAAGCCCGACGGACACGTCGATTCGTCAAACGATTTATTAGAACCGAGTAAAAATGATAGCAAATTTGATCGACTAAATTGTTTAATCACTATTTTATTTCTGTATTTCAGAACTGTCTGTTCATGAATCCAATATATTGCAATCGGCCATTGAGACCATAAGTTATAGACTAACAGCTCTGGAATCGAACAAAAAAGCCTATGACCAACCGAACGGAAAAGGTATGAGAAATCAATAATTGTTATTTTTTTCATTTATATCAATTATATAAATATTTTACTCCTTATATGTGATTTTTAATATGAATTCATTTTCGTTGGACGATTAATTATTATCGAGTAAAAATATTAGAAAATTTGATCGACTAAATAGTATAGTCACTATTTTATTTCTATATTTCAGAACTGATTGTTCATGAATCCAATATATTGCAATCGGCTATTGAGACTATATGTAGTAGACTAACAGCACTGGAATTGAACAAAAACCGATATGGTCAAACCGACGAAAATGGTATGAGAAATTAATAAACAATATTTTTTCCATTTATTATTAATCATTTACATACATATATAATGCAGAGTATTGAACGGAAAAAAATACGTTTTCCTGTTTATACCCAGGATTCTCATTTTGCACCCCTGTATGTTATTTCTTATATGAATTCATATTAGAAATAATATAAATTATAGAAAAGTTGTTCGACTAAATAGTTTAGTCACTATTTTACTTCTATTTTTCAGAACTGTCTGTTCATGAAACTTGTTTATCGCAATCAGCCATAGAGATTATAGGTAATAGGCTAACCGCACTGGAATTGAACAAAAAAGAATATTGTCAAACCAACAAAAATGGTATGTTAAATCAATAGTTGATATTATTTTCATTTATTGCAGATCAAATATATATACTATTACAGTTAAAACACGAAAATTTACAAAACTAGTTCTATTTTTACTTGTTAAAACAAAAATTTACCGGGATCCTCAACGTTTGAAGTAGTTTAAACCTACTATTTTTTTAGTTGGGACTTTTTTTTGTGAAATATATTGATTAGAACTAAATTTTTCTAGAGACATTTATCCAGAATTCATATTTATATCGTAAATTTAAACCAGGGAAAAAAATAAAATGTAACTATATTTATTAAAATAAGTCTGTTAGGTACCTTGGCATATATTATTGTTCGGAACAGAATAATCTATAATTGTTATTTGATTTGGAATGGAAAAATATCTTGGCATTTAGTATTACATGGGATCTGATTTTTAAAATGAGTTTAGATTTTAACGTCATTTAAATTTGTGTCTAATTATAGTCTTAACAAGTCAGAACCAATTGTGATGAAATGTGTTTATAGAAATTTGCTTCGGAAGATACCGGGTTTTAACTATAAGATATATAATTAATATATTTATAAACGATAATGTTTTGTTGTTTCAGAAGGTTGCAGACCGCATTACACCAATCCCGATAGCTCTGTTAGGCTTGAGAAAATGGAATCTCAAATCGGTAAAATAATTTAATTCATAGTATCCAATACTATACCCGAACAAAACATATTAGTGAATAATATAATAAATATACGTGTGTTTTCAAAGGTGAGATTTTGGAAAAAATAGACAAACTCAAAGCGAACTACAAACGATTAAAGTACAACGATTTAATTGAAAGTACGTATTAAAACACAATTCGGTTTAAGCAATATTCATAATTATGTTTTACGATTACAGAAACTGCGGATAATAAATGTTGCAATCTGAGATCGGAATGCGATTATTACTACGACGAACACTGGGGAAACGGATGGACGATTACGCCCGGCACGTATTATAACAATGACATGATTTTGCCAACACCAACATTAGAACCTCAATTACCGTACCTGGCACCGGCACCTCCACAAAATTCTGCACCGCTCTTGACAGATGCGCTTACACCCACTCCGACAGTGGAATCTGACGTAAACCATCCTGCTCTCACCACTAAATCGCCACCGCCGTTATCAACTCTAATGCCGCCGATAACTCTGCTACCGTCTCCACAGCAAGTAACTCTACCCTCATCACCGCCTTGTCATTCACCTCCACGGACAACATTACTCACGCCACCGACGTCACCACCTCCTACAAAGCCTCAACTGCAATCGGTACCGCGAAAGGCGCCAATCCCGCCTCAAAGTGCCAAAAAAATATTCTACCGCGTTGAACTCATAGACACCGACGATTCACAGAAGACGGTTACCGCATATAAATAGAATTAAAACATAATATTGATTTCAGGGTACTTTTTATAATAATCTATATAATTGAATATATTTATAGAAGCAAATATATGTCTTTTTTCTTTTTGCACTTTTATACTATTCATTCGATCGCCATGAAACTTTCGGATTTTGTTGAGTACACTAACGCGAACGTTCCTGGCATATAACATTGTCAAACATCATGTTCTTGGGAGACACGCTGCTGTTTTATGTATTCAATAGAATGACCAAAAAATAAATGTCGAATGTAAACATTTTGATTTAAATGATCGACAAAATTACACCAGCAAAAATTGACCACCAAAAGTCGCCTCAGCTGAAATTTTAGATGTTGACATTGATTAGAGTTTATTCGAAGTCGTTAGCAAAAACATGATTGAGGCAGCTTCCTTTTTCAAAAGGGAAAATTTACATGCAAGAGCGTCCATTACGGCCACCACAAACAATGTTAACCGCGTTCCTCTCATTCTGCACGAATGACGATATTCACTATGTTTAAACTTGTACAAGATTAACCACCACCTACCTATTCTTTTATAAAAATGATTTTATATCGAGTCGATAAAAGAATTGCTTGCATGCATTTTCTGAACGAGTATTAATGTTTAAAAAGTATCAACTGATATTATTGATAAACCGATCGTTTTCGATCAAATTACATATTCGAACGTCCTCAAGTTGATAATGGTTTATTTAATTAGGTTGGTTTAACGCCGCTTTTGATTTCAAAACCGACATCAATAATATTGTAAATCATGTAAACGTAGTAATTGATAGATTAAAATTGTATTGTAAGACATTCCGTGAGGGATTAATGCCCCTCAGGACACTCCGCTGAAGATGCAGTACCTGATTGATACTTGAATAATAAGCATATAGGAATCGTATAGAATCTTCATTTATCGTCCTAAACAACAGACGATGTAAATTTTAAAACTGAATGCAAGAATGTAAAATGAATGTAGAATGTAGATTGTAGAATTATTTATTAAAAAAATCGAACTTCTCAAAATTTGACTAAATATATGTATACGATTCCAGATTAAACAACTAAATGAATACATCAGTCACCAAAAATTTAATTAAATTGTTATTGGCTACATATAATAGTAATATGAATACAACTATTGTCGTTCACTTGGTAACCGTTTTCGATCCGACTTGTATATATTCTATCGTAAATAAAATACAACAATTGATTCATTCGCATATCGAAAACTACTCGAACATAGTCGCAAAAATTATTTTTGTTTTGTCACGTTTTTTTACAAAACAATTATGATTGAATTATTGTTTCTCGTGGCCTTCGTGTCGTGTGTAGTAGTATGCACCATCAAGTTCAAGCATATTAAGCAGATCAAGCCCGACGGACACGTCGATTCGTCAAACGATTTATTAGAACCGAGTAAAAATGATAGCAAATTTGATCGACTAAATTGTTTAATCACTATTTCATTTCTGTGTTTCAGAACTGTCTGTTCATGAATTCAATATTTTGCAGTCGGCCATTGAGACAATATGTTATAGACTTACAGCTCTGGAATCGACCAAAAAAGCCTATGACCAAACCGAACGGAAACGGTATGAGAAATCAATAATTGTTATTTTTTTCATTTATATCAATTATATAAATATTTTACTCCTTATATGTGATTTTTAATATGGATTCATTTTCGTTGAACGATTAATTATTATCGAGTAAAAATATTAGAAAATTTGATCGACTAAATAGTATAGTCAATATTTTATTTCTATATTTCAGAACTGATTGTTCATGAATCCAATATATTGCAATCGGCTATTGAGACTATATGTAGTAGACTAACAGCACTGGAATTGAACAAAAACCGATATGGTCAAACCGACGAAAATGGTATGAGAAATCAATAATTGTTATTTTTTTCATTTATTATCAATTATATAAATATTTTGAATCCTTGTATGTGATTTGTAATTTGAATTCATTTTTGTTAAACGATTAATTATTATCGAATTAAAATATTAGAAAATTTGATCGACTAAATCAATAAAATAAAGTCATTATTTAATTTTATATTTCAGAACTGATTGTTCATGGATCAAATATATTGCAATCAGCTATTGAGACCATATGTAATAGACTAAAAGCACTGGAATCGACCAAAAAAACCTATGGCCAAACGAACGAAAATGGTATGAGAAATCAATAATTCTTATTTCTTTCATTTATTATCAATTATGTAAATATTTTGTATCGCTGTATGTGATTTCTAATATGAATTCATTTTCGTTTTATGATTTATTATTATCGAATAAAATTAATAGAAAATTTGATCGACTAAATAGTCTAGTCACTATTTAATTTCTATATTTCAGAACTGTTTGTTCATGATTCCTGTATATCGCAATCGGCCAAAGAAACTATATGTAATAGGTTAACCGCACTGGAATCGATCAAAAAGGGCTATGGTCATAACAACGAAAACGGTATGACAAATAAATTACTGATCATTTTTCATTTATAACTCATCAATTATATACTTGTATAATGTAGAGTATTCTGGGATTTAGCTGTGAGATATATAATTTATATATTTAAAAACGATAATATTTTTTGTTTCAGATGGCTGCAGAGCGCCACACACCAACCCCTATAGCGCTGTTAGGCTTAAGAAATTGGAAACGCAACTGGGTAAAATAATTTAATATACAGTATCCAATACTATACCCGAGCTAAAAATTTTAATAAATAATTTAATAAATATACGTGTGTTTCCAAAGGTGAGATTTTGGAAAAAATAGACAAACTCAAAGCATACTACAAACGTTTAAAGTGCAACGATTTAATTGAAAGTAAGTATTAAAACACAATTAGGTTTAAGCAATTTGCTTAGCTATCGTTTACGATTACAGAAACTGCGGATAACAAATGTTGCAATCTGAGACCGGGATGCGATTATTATTACGACGAACACTGGGGAAACGGATGGACGGTTCCGCCCGGCGCTTATTATAAAAATTACAGTACTTTGCCTACAACGACATCCGAACCTCCATCACCGTACCTGGCACCGACACAATGCCCGCCACCGGCTTCTCCACAAACATCTGCACCGCTCTTGCCAGTGGCGCTTACACCCATTCCGTCAGTGGAATCAGAGCCGGATGCTCTCACCATTAAATCGCCGCCGCCGTCATCAACTCTAAACCCGCCGATAACTCCGCTACCGTCTCCGCAGCAAGCCACTCTACCCTCATCACCGCCTTGTCCTTCACCTCCACGGACAACATTACTCCCGTCACCGACGTCACCACCTCCTACAACTCCTCAACTGCAATCGGTACCCCGAATGGCGCCAATTCCGCCTCAAAGCGCCAAAAAAATATTCTACCGCGTTGAACTCATAGACAACGACGATTCACAGGAGACGGTTATCGCGTATAAATAGCATTGAATCATAATATTGATTTCAGGGTAATTTTGTATAAGAATCTATATAATTGTAATATTATATAAATGCAAATATATGTCTGTTTTTCCATTTTACACTCTTATACTATTCATTCGATCGCCATGAAACTTTCGGATTTTGTTGAGTACACTAACGCGAACGTTCCTGGCGTATTACATTGTCAAACATCGTGTTTTTGGGAGACACGTTGCTGTTTTATGTATTTTATAGAATGACCAAAAATGAAATTGTCGAATGCAAACATTTTGAGTTAGATGATCGACAAAATTACACCAGAAAAAATTGACGAAGTCACCTTAGCAGAAAATTTAGATGTTGATATTATTACTAAAAACATGATTGGGACAGCGTGTGTATTTCTTAATAGAATATTTACATGCAAGAGCGTCCATTACGGCTATCGCAAACAATATTAACCACGTTCCTTTCATTGTGCACGGATGACGACATTCACTATGTTTAAACTGTACAAGATTAACCGTTCTTTAAATGAACTGATTATATAACGAGTCGATAAATGAATTACTTTCATGCATTTTCTGAAGGATTATTAATGTTTAAAAAAGAAAACCACCTGATATTATTGGTAAAACGTACGTGGTCGATCAAACCGCATATTTGACCGGCCTCAAATTGTTAACGGTTTATTTTATTAGGCTCGCTTAACGCTGCTTTGATTTCTAAACCTACTTATAAATATTGTGAATCATGTAAATGTAGTAGTTGATCGATTAAAATGACGCGAATATACCTGCGTATTATTATGGGAATCAAAAAACAATCATAAATCGGTACGTGTAAATAATTGTCAATTCGTGATATTAAAATAGTAAATGCTCCACGATTTAATAATATGTTTTTCTGTATAAAAAATGCTCGATGCGCAGTTTGTATAATATTTTTTTTTTTTTTTTTATATATATATATTTATTTTGCAAATGTTTACTTACACTGCACCAGCAAACAATAATAACGTACAAACTCGGGCGATCGGACGTACATGTCTGGCATATTACGTTGTCGAACGAAATTATTAAAAATATTATACAACACGTTTAACGGTAGGTTAGATATATTTTGTATATTGAAGAAAAGTAAACACTCGTAACGAGTTCGTTGAAAGATTTCCAAATGAAAAAAAAAATAATATTACGGCGGTGTTTTCCGAAAAAGCGAACGGATATAATCAAATGCTGTTGACCTATAAAAAATGTAAGTAAAAAAAAAAAAAAAAATAATAATAAAAATACATCAAATAAAATAAACCGTGTACGGCCGGTACAATCCGATAGCCCTTAAAATTGTTCACAAACGATATTTTCGCTTGTGTATAATAATTTCTCGACGGTAGTTTAATATTAATCAATATATATATATATTTTTTCTTGAAATATATCACGTATAAAACAATACCAGATATGGGTGTGTTACCCGTCCAATATCAACCTACATTTGCGTTTCGCGCAGTGATGATTCCTATTATCTACAACACTTTTTTTTCTTCTTTTTTTTTTTTTTTCTGTTCACTGGAATTTCAAACCTGTTTAACACTACGTGCGCACGGTGTCCAGATTTACAGACGGCCCCTGTGTGTATTCATAGGACTAACGATTTTACCAAAACTCGGTGTGCCGTTAGAAAGTCAATGAACCGCGCGCGCGCGCTGTGTCGGTGCACGTAGTACAAATATTCAAATAAGCACTAAACTGGGAAAATAACCAAAGGAATTTTAATGCGTCATGCAAATGCTAATAATATATTGTCATCAACGATGATGATAAAAAATAAAACAATTTTTTTAAAAAAAAAAAAAAACGATTTATACGGTAAATAATAGTTAACATCAGTAATAATAAGGTCAGTAAACTCCGGGAGATTAAATAATTGTTCACTTATGTAATTTCGCAATTGTATAGGTTATAATAGGTACCAAGGACGTAATAATATATCATGATATCATTGTGTTCGAACGTTTGTAGTGCCAAAAAACGCCAACGACACAACCGTGCCCCTGAATATTGTTAACAAAATGCCAAAATCAATAAACGAAATTGTTTGTAAAACTAACGGGTGTAAAATTATAGTAAAAGGTAATAAATGTGCGCGGTTTTTTTTAATAATATTAAAATTAAAGTTAACACTATGAAGTTTACTCGTATAGAATTGTATAAATCTCAATCAAAATTGTATTTAAATTACTTAAATTATTATACTAAAATGCATTTTCAATATATAACGTGTTCATTTATGTCAAGGCTGAACATTAACGATTGACATTTTTCCATTTTGACTTATATGTTAACCTTTAATTTTTTTTACTAACTTAATAAACGATTTAATTTTGAATTGTATCGCGTTAAGTTTATTCAAATTTGTTTTTAACTTCGACGCGGTATTAGAATTACGATCTATTGGCATATGTCGCATAATAGAATAAATAATATATATATATATTTTCGGTTTTTTTTTTTTTTTTTTACTTAAAAATGTCTGTGGAGTTTTTAATGAATATAATATATGATTATAGTAGACACTCCCGGAATAATCCCTATCGGCCATACTTATTTTAAAACTCTAGGTTTTATAATTAACTTAACTTATAGTTAATAAATAAACCAGTTGTTAACGTGTTGAATCGTTAACTTTTTATCGGTTAATATTATTAAATAACTTATTTATCATTGAAAATACAACATTATTTTACGCAGCTTAAATAACATTCATAATGTTTTTAACACGAGACGATTTATGAAAATATAAAACCCTGCAGGGCCACCACAACAATGCGGTTTGTCGCAATATCACAAAAAGTAAGTAACTACAAAATTGTATTTTAAAAGTTAACAAATCTCACGATTGTCCAATAAATACTTGTGACAATGAACATGGAACTACTTGTACATTATTTGTATAGCGAGTTTGAATAATTTTTAGTTAATAAATTATCGTTTTACATTTGCACGTTTCGTTGAAGATGCCTATACGCAACCCCTTAAATTTCACGCGTACAATGTCCTCTGAAAATGTATATATTAATTAATTTTTAAGAGAAATAATGTGATTCTCTTCATACTACCAAACAAAACCCGTAAACGTTTTTTTTTTTTTTTTTTTTTAAATATTTATTTTAAAAAGTGCAAAATATCCGTCGAAGGCAAATTAAGTAAATAATTAATTACGAGTCCATATTTACAATATTCGATCGATTTTTTCTTCTTTTGGTTTAATATTTAATTCGTCTATTATTAATTTTTCCATCATACCAAGTCTGGTCTAATAAAATTAAAAACAAAAATGTAATTGTATATAACCTTATAAAGAATAATATTTAAAAAAAATACTTAGCTCCGTGGGTCGGCACTGTATTAGGTAAGAAGCCGGGAAGGTAGGGAATTTATTTTATATCTGTAACGATAAACCATTGTAAACGAAAAACGATTCTGAGTGAAGCCCGGATAAACATGTTTTGATAAAATTAAATTGATAATTGTATTCATTTGTAATTGTAACTACAAAATAAATTGAAATTGTTTGTATTTTAATGAATTTTGACATGCATTGGAACTTATAACGGTAATAAAAATAATTTAAAAGATTGGCTTCCACAAAAGAAAACCCGACAATTTCAAACAGCCATAAATGACATAAAAAACGGAAGAATGTTTTGAAAATTATCCCACGTCTAAAAAATGCTAATATAAGTATTAGGTGAAAGTCTAATGTCTTTACTCATAACTAAATTACAACAACAAAAAAACAAAATTGAAAATAACAGAAACCGTTATGCGTATGTGTGTATATATTCTCGTTTTTCCCTATTATTAAGAAAACTACGTAAATGGGAAATATCAAAAAAAAAAAAAAAAAAAATTACCCCAATGCAGCAAAACTGGACGAAATTTTCTACCAGAAACTACCACTGAAGTCGATTGATCAGAGTAAGACTCTGAAGGTAGGAATGTTGTTAAAAGACACATAAAAAAAAATACACACACATATATATAATATCATATAGTAAAACTGAAACAACCTAACCAAAAACAAAACGAAATAGTACAAACGTTTATTGACGGATAACTATAATTTTTTTTTTTTTATTTATGTTGGAAATATAATAAGCACGCTGCAACGATACAGATAAATTTCTTAATGCGTTGTGAGATTTCAGCATCTCTACCACAAATACGGAAATATCTATAAGTATTATCTCGCGCGAAACAATTTTAACAATATAATTTTATTACGGTGGTATCACGTCCTCTTGAAGCTAAAAATCGATTAGTTTTTATTGATTTGCGGTATACACAATATTATCATATTCCAAATAAAATAATAATATATCGCAGTTGATTTCGTTCACGTTTTATTGGTTTCTGTATAATAGTATACTTAACAAACTAAATAAATTCTTATTTTTTAAACACATTATACATAATTATTATTATTATTTTTTTTAGTTAATTCTGAAATTAATCGACGTATCTGGTAAGGAAATCACTGACGTTATCAACGTATTGCTTTTGAGCTTCCTCTTTGGAAGTGCCTTTTAAATTTGTCCAGAATTCCCATTTTTTCAACGCTTTCAGATCGAACATACCGGGTTTGCCTAAAATATTAATACAAATTATAAAATTAATAAGGTTTTTTTTCTACCAAAAAAAAAAATGATTACTGTATTGTATAGATTAGAATGAAAAAGTCGTAATTTTAATCAAAACCTTGCATCTTACCACGGTCTGTATAAAAAAAAAATCGTTTATGGTTTTTTTGTAATGATATTTTTTTTATTAAGTTCTTTTATCGTCAAAGTTACAATAATTATTGTTGTGATTTTATTTCGGGCTTATTATTTCTAATGGGTGCGTGCATAGACAGGTAGTGATTTGTAAGAATATTACGAATCGTATAATACGATAATGAAAAACCGTCGTGAGTACAACATCGATAAATTTGTCTGTTCGAACAATGAATATATTGTTCGGTTTGCATTATAAATGTCATAAGTCAAATAGCGATTTTTAACGAGATTCGAACGAACGCATTACAAAATAACAGTAGAATTAATTTATTACTACTTGCCTCGTTCGCTATAATAGACGCGGTCCGGATAATATATGAAACCTAATCCAAAAATGTCATTGTATTGATAAAAAAAGAAAAGAAAAATTCAAATACGTATGCGTTTGCCCCGACCAAAAAAGTAATCGTAACGGGAGGATGAGTTTACACATACGTGTAATAAAGTGGCGAAGAAATGCGGTTAGGACGACGTTTTAGGAGAATTTTATCGTTTTCACATGTGTGGACTTACTGGTGGTGTTGTCTCCGACGGTGGCTTGTTTGAAAAGACCGTAAAGTTGTAATAGTTCCTCGTTGGTTGGTCTCTTCGTGAGCGATCTCACTTTTTCAACGGCCTCTTCGAAAAGCTAAAATCATATAAAGACATTTATAATCGTGATAACATGCCGCGTACAGGTACACGTAGTACGTATATTTTGTTAAATAAAAAAATAATCTAAAATAAATTATATGTAAAAAAAAAAAGTAATAGCGATGACGGTAAACGATAATAATAACTACCTTTATATTATAAAGGCATAGGAATGACGTGCGGAAGGCAGCAGAACTGTTGACTTCAGGAAGACTGAAGGTCGAAATTCACTTCAACAAATAATAATACTATGTCGTTTTAAAATTTAAAACGTCGTGGTCATTATGAGTATTATTATTGTTAATTTTTAAAAAAAAAAAAAATTAAAAATAAAACATACGCGTGTCGGAATAATTAATAATACCGAACAATTCGAATTAGATTTAGAAAAAAAAAAAAAAATTGTATGAAAATATAAAATCCTGCAGGGCCATCACAAACAATGCGGTTTGTCGCAATATCACAAAAGTAAGTATCCATAAAATCGTTTTTAAAAGTTAACAAATCTCACGATTGCCTAATAAATACTTGTGATAATGAACATGGTGGAACTTCTTGTTCATTATTCGTATAGTGAGTTTGAATAATTTATAATATAAAGGTATAGGAATGACGTGCGGAAGGCAGCAGAACTGTTGACTTCAGGAAGACTGAAGGTCGAAATTCACTTCAATAAATAATAATATTATGTCGTTTTAAAATTTAAAACGTCGTGGTCATTATTATTAATTTAAAAAAATAAAAAATAAAACACTCGCGTGTCGGAATAATTAATAATATCGAACAATTCGAATTAGATTTAGAAAAATGAAGAAGAAAAAAGAGATCTCCGACTGTATAATTATTTAAATCCGCAACATTTTTCAGACGCGATATTCTCGTTCCGCGACGGGATTATTTATTGCTAAAAGTTGTCGACCTCCGTCGGACGTACGTATAGGCTATCGTAATAATATTATATGGTACGACACATTCGAAGGACTTGTGTTTTATTGATAACAATACGAAATGTGCGTACAGGTTTTTTAAAAAAAAGGTGACAAACGACGTCGACGCCGATAGTGATAATGACGATGATAATATAATATAATATAATATATACACTTCCCGGTCGTGGACGGCTTTTAAAAACGAGAACTCGCTGTAATACGAGTGCCATAGGCAGAATTTTACCGTCATTTTTAGATAGGGCCGATATTTAAAAAAAAAAAAAAAAAAAAAATGATTTTGTTGTATACCGTGCAAAACCTATACATAAGTGCCTACGATTGATATTGGACATCCTATACCGTACACGTACGTGTAACGGATAATATTCGAGTATATTTTAAGGGGGGCCGAGTTTTCTGTTTGTACATTTCGAAAGAGCCTGAGCCTATAATTTTCACCAAATTTCCGCACCCTAATGCCACTGTAATATCAGCTGGTATTTGTTAGGTCTCATAATATTACCTATACCTCTATACAATATATATAATCAGTAATATATTTTTCTGTCATCGGTTCAACTTGTATAACTAACCGTCTAATGACCGACATTTGATTATTACCATACAGTTTCAATGTCGTTTTAAAGCAGTTTCGGAATATATTTGTGTTTGTATATAAAAAGGCATCACATAATGTTATTTAAATATGTTTTCAAGAAAATAAAACACGTAGGTTTAATATATTGTTGACAAAATTTCATTCGATATATTTTCAAAAGAATAACCAGTTGAACCAGTTATTATATATATATAATTTTTTTTTTTTTGTGTGTTCGTTCAGTTATTATAGGTATCATTTGAATACTAGTAACAAACTAAGACAATAATAATAGTTGATTTCCGAATATCGCCCAAAATCCAATAAGTATAAGGAAATCCTAAATATAATTATTATCTCAAACGTCTTATATCGTAAGACATTATGAATATTTTAATCGATTTTAACGTCCTTTGTCGAACGTATTAAAAATTATAAGAGTCAGAATGTATTTCTTAAAAAACCGGGACATATTACATAATTTGATAATACCGATTTATATAAACGAAATATAGTGATAAGAAGATTTTCCAGCGAATCTATGTAACGTGATGCACTTAAAACGTGAAACCCAAATCATCGTACAGAATCGACATTTTAAATAAAAACGACATAATATCAGACTATTTTAAACGTAATTGATTGTCGGTTGACGATGGTCGATCGTATTGTTTATTGAAGGACAAGTAAATATGAAAAAAAATTAAAAAAAAAAAAAAAAAAGCTATATAG
The DNA here is from genome assembly GCA_956483605.1 of Tuberolachnus salignus. Taxonomy (NCBI): domain Eukaryota; kingdom Metazoa; phylum Arthropoda; class Insecta; order Hemiptera; family Aphididae; genus Tuberolachnus; species Tuberolachnus salignus. The sequence goes on from OY101434.1 coordinate 835,343, forward strand.
AAATATGTATAATTGGAAATATTTTTAACTGGTTATATATCATTTGTATACTGGTTATGTTTACATCATTTTTATTTTGTAAAAAACAGTAAAAATTGCATTTATATAAAAATAATTGTCAACATTTTATTTTATTGCAATAAAAAAAAATATATATATATATTAGTATTTAAACTAATATTTCAAGTTCATTTAGCAATGAATATAAGCATCTAAAAAAAAAAAAAAAAATGGAAATGAGATAATTTCACTGCCCTAATTATAACAATAATGTAGTATAATAATATGTTAATTTAACCGAAGTTTGTAAAATTCAATGTGAGAACAAATAACGAAATTACGAACGAATATTGTTTTACAGAGTAGAGATATGTTTGTAGACGAAACTTATTGATCGATATATAATATTATGGTGCACTAAAAAAAAAATCGAATCCTAGACGTTTTTGGATCTGTTTTTTTAAATATTTCTCTTGGGGTTTGAAATACGTTCACGACACCACTGGTTATATTACAATAATGTGTCTCGAGAGTATATTTTCTCCGGATGACACTCGGTCAAAAAATTAATATTTTTTCACAGCACATCCAGAACGCCGGTGGTAATGGTAATTGTTAATTTTTTACCGCCTAACCTTAAACGGCCAGTTAAACCGTTCGTTGTACGTCGTCCGTCGAGGATAATCAAAAAGTACACAGAGTTATAAATATAAACTCTAACGGCCATTGGAAATTGTACATTAATTTTAATTAACCTATTGTTTTCCAGTTAATGTAATTTTTTAACACCGCGTTTATTGAATCATTCATAATATTTAATATTAATTACTTTACTTTATTGTAGACGGTGAGTAATTTTTTTTTTTTAGAGAATAGCTAATATATTAATACTCGGGTTTGTTAGCCGTATTTTTACCATTACACGAATAATATATTACGTGTAGGTACCTGTATCTGGCAATACAATTCGTAAACGGATAGGTAACCTCCGGATACGATAATAATAGATACGAATAGATAATTTATACAAGAAAAACAAGAAGAATACAATAATTTGTTATTTCGACATCGTTTTGATATATTATTAAAAAAAAAAAAAAATACGACGCAGAGTATAAATAAACGGTATGGTTACAAAATAAAAATCCAAATGGTCTCCCACCGACGAGAAACAGTATAACGTTGTACGTATACTTGAAAATAATGATAAACAGTAACAGTTATAAAACTCCTTCCTTCTCGCCGCGGAGTAAGTGATAATAAGCGACGAGATGTCGGTAATGGAATGAAATATATTTATGGGCTAAAAGAGAAACTGTGCTGAAATCTCATATAATGATCGTTTAGAAATCATCATTTACAACATGACAACTGCCCACAGAGTGTACAATTTCTAATCGCCAAAACCTTACGATATTCTAGTAAACGACACTTGTAATCGGTAGAATAATACGGGAAATTTTAAACCTACGACAATATATCCAACCGATTTTTCCAACTAGTTGAAGTTGAGTTACTTAACTATATTAAATTATTATTAGCTAGGCTGAAGTTAATTTTAAAATATAAACGAATTTGAGAAACTAAGTTAAGTTACAAATAATAATTCAAGTTGAGTTAAAAGTTATTATTATTATTATTTTTTTTTTTTAAATCACCCCCTTAATCACACTCATAAACGTATTTTGTACTAAAATATTTTGAGTTACTATACAAGACTGGTGTGTGCGAAACCATCTGTACACAGTTTTTCTTTTACAAACAATTTGTAAATAACAATTTAAACAAAATTACGAAGTCAAGTTAAAATTATCTACTAAAAGAAATAACCTAGTTATTTTCTATAACATTCGTTTTTTTTTTTTTTTTTTAACTAGTTAAGTTAAAAATTATCAAAAAAGTAACATTTATTTAATGTTGTTAATGCCTAGCATCAATTAATATAGAGAACAAAATACTTTAGTACCTCGCGCAAAAAGTGATTCGAATCAAAATACAACAATAATTATAATATTGCGTTAAAATAGCTAGGCCTAGTTTCACGCCTCGAGTTATAAGCAAACAAATAAAAAAAAGTTCTTTTGAAACATGGAATCCCGCGAATTCAGTTATTTTTCTTCATTTTTTTTTTTTTTTTATCTCGGTCGAATGACCGTATGAAGCGTATGGATGGAAATTAGTTAATTTCGTAAAAGTAATTAGTTACAGAAGCTTATCAAACATCGCGTTTTATTGTAGGAACCTTGATGACCGTGGCAAATGTTCAAAATTGTTTTGGGCACGAAATGACCGTCGGCCCGAGAAAAACCAAACAGGTAACGTTTAAATGTTTGTATTTGTGTCCGATTGTTTTGTGTACGATTAATTGAAACCCGTAGATGAGAAAGACAAAAACAATATTCGGCTATTAGGTGACAGAAAAAAAAAATAATAATAAAAATTCTATTTCCTAACAAGCGAAAACTCCGTGGTTTTTTTATTTTTTTTTCTTATATTATATAATATTAAAATGTATAGGTTTGTGCGTTTTACCTCTTGTACCGATGCCATTGCAATGTCTGTAAATAATAATGTGTTGCTCGGGTGCGCGAAAGTAAACGAATACGACACACTTCGCCGCGATAGCTCCTTCAAATCTTCGTAGGCTAAGCAAAAGTACTTATAATACCGTCGTCGAGTGAAATAAAAACTGGTTTAAAAATATAAAACATTAGCTCGTACTTATATATGCTCGCACACCTGTTTAGTAATACTACGACACGGTGGTGGTGGTTCGTATAATAACGAAAAAAAAAAAAAAAAATAACCAACATCATAATGTTGTATTTATTCACTCGTTATTCTTGTTAATTTTTTTTTTTTTTTTCACATAATTTCTCGTACCGGTTCCTTCTACGCCTGGTACAACAATTGAAAAATTAAAAAAAAAAAAAAAATAATAATAATAATAATTTTTATAATTTCTTCTTTTTTTTTTTTTTTTAATTTCGTATAATTTCAAACGTGATAATTTTACAATATAAAATAATATTACCGTGGATTATATTGTTCTCAGCTTTTTTCACGAGTAAGCACGTGCCCGGAGCAGCAGCAAAGTTCTATATCATTTCCGCGTACAACAAAACAGGAAATTGCTTACGTGTAAAAAAAAAAAAAAAAAAATAACAATATTGCTTGACTAAATCTAACATACAGAAGTCGTTTAAACTAGAATTATGATACTCGACGGGTTACGAAATAAAAAGACCGATACACATACAGTACGCGACAACAAAATATGGACACCCGAACATGTTTAGCTATAATATGTATACTAAAAAAATCGTCTAAAAACGACGCACGAATTTAAATTAATAATTTGTTTCGTATATTATCTGTACATTTTATTACAGTTTAATGTTTTATACAACTACGATAGTTTTAATAGGACGTTTTCGCGTCAAAATTATAAAAATGATAAATTCAATATAACGACATTTCACTAATTTTGATCAAATTACAATAATAATTTGTACGTAATAATATTTCTATTGGCAATTGTGTCATTGATGTGTCTAAATCGTGTCCATGTTGTCTTTTTTTAACATCTTATAAAAATTTGCGCCCAAGCGTCTAAAATCGATTGTTTCAAAATAATATATTGTTTGGCATCTTTATAAACTTTATTGGCGAGTGGTCCCCAAACATTTTCAATAATATTTAGATCTGGAGATCGTGCGGGCCGGTCTAATATTGGCATAGAATTTGTTTGAAACCATAATTTTATGATACGAGCAGTACGGTTTAGAGAGCCTACTGAAATATACGATTTCTTCTTGCTATTTGACGAAAAAATGATTTTCGATTTGTTAAGCGATCGCTATACTTCAAAGCATTTACTTTACCATCTAAAAAAACAACTCGACCTCGTCCTTTATAACCGTATGCACACCGAATCATTGCGGGGATCTTCCTCCCATTTGACGTCTTGATGTTATACGTTCATTTTTTTCTTAAATCGTGATAGTAGTACGAATATTCACGCAGATTAATTTTGTCATACGAAAACATCACTTTTCTCTAATATTTTGTTTTTTGAAAAGTTTTATCTTGCGTTTTTATAACGTTCGTTCAGTGGTGATTTTTCTTAATTGTTTTTTTTTTTTTTCGAATAAAGCGTTACGTACATTTCAATAGTCCTCGCAGGTTACCAATGCCAGTTTTCACTCCAGATTGATCGACAATACCACGTGGGTGCAGACAAAGCAAAATTCGTTGCAACTCTTAAAATTGCTCGTTTATCGCGATCAGTTAATATTTTCGATTGACCCGTGGAACTTTTTGGAATTGCAATTATGGCCAAGTCTAACATAATAATCGATAACCGTCGAACTCCTCTTCAGTCGACACGATATTTCACGATTTGAAAGACCACATTCCTTAAACGCCGTACATTTGCCCCGTTTTTCATTTGGTAATGGTTAATCATTTAATAATTAATAATTATGTTAAGTTGTATGAAGTAGTAAAAGTATATCGCACATAGGAAATTTATTCATACGATCACTAAATACGTAACGAAACCATTGATTAACCAAATTTCCTTTCTTTCGTCGTTTGGGAAACGATACATTTATAAATTTGGAAACATTTTCTTTGATTTGCCACGATTCAAATATCGGCACTTGTTTCCAGACATATTTCAGAAATTGTGATTAATTCTCAAATGCAGTGTACACTCTACAACAGTGGTCTTCAATCGGTGGGTCGCGTAAGTTTTAAAACTGGGTCGCGATAAGTCTACTTTTTAAAATAAAAATTAAATTTATAAAATTATATAAGGTAAAAATAATTTTTTAATTATTAAACTTAGAAAATTAATAAATGAAAATACAGATTAAAAAACAGTAGTGTATGTACTGCAAAAGCATTAAGCAATTTTAGCTTTTCTACAAAGCTTACGTGGGTCGCGAGTCCAAAAAGGTCGAAGACCACTGCCTCTACAGAATTACAAGAACGACAAAATGCGGGTTTTGGCCTGTTGCACGGTAAACGGTTAACGAGATAGTGATAATAAAATTATTATTATTATTTCCAATGATTTTTGGCATTTCAATTTTTTATTATTAATTTATTTTTAAAACGGAACCGCACGATATGCGGGAACCACACTACCAAGACCACCTGACCTACGGCAGGAGGTACCACCCCACCTTGCATCCCGACTGCACAAGAGCTCCATAGCGGCTGCACCCCACGTGTGGTGGCCAAATATTAACAATTGTATGGGCTGTAGTTTATTTAGTCTATTCTATTCTTATCAATAAATTGGATATTGGATCGCCTTTATGGCGCAACAAAATCCAAGCAATTCGTCGGTAGATCTCTCTATTTATCAACGTTTATCGTCAAGAATATAAGATTAAATTGCTATAATTTCGGTATAACCTGAAGTCTATCATCATTACATAGAAAATAATTTTTGTAACAACAATCGTTGGTTCCGCATGATTATGTGTTAATACAATTGATTTTGACTTAATCGTATTGTCTCCACTACGGGTGGGTGTAAAGTGGGGAATGTAGGCTACAGAGTGGAGTGTAATTGATATCTGTACGCAACGATAAAACGACAAGCTAACGAAAAACGATTCTGAGCAGAGTTAACCGAACTGTGGTTTGTAATGGTTTAGACGATTTTTCATCGATATTTGACCTCCAAACGATTATAAAATGAAATGCATTGCGCTCGACTTTTTTTCTCTTTTGCCGTCAAGTATACTGGCAGTTTATTGTAAACCTTGTACCAAATTTTCGTGCATTTTCGTTCGGCCAACACAGTTTTATTCGATTAATGTGAGAGAAAAATAATAATCTTAAAATGTCAATAGAGTTCAAAAATGGTCAGAATGTTTTGAAAATTTGTCCATGCCTAGAAATGCCTAAAATTAGTGTTCCGTACGAATTCGAGAGGTTCCTACTATTAATTATGTTCACCATTTTCACAACGGAAAGAAAATAATCGTACATTTTCCTGTTTTTCCTAATCGTTAAAAAAACTGCAACGAATATCATTTTTCAACGACCTCTTTAACGCATCAACTAAATCCAAATTGCGTTCAAAACAGGTACTACGCTTGAATATCGGAGCAAGATGTCTGGTGAAAAAAAAAAAAAAAAAAACATTCGTTGATTTGCCCATGGATATCAAACAATAGTATAAAATAATAATACAATATAAAACGGCCGACTAATCGGTAATCGGTAATCCTCCTCCACAAAATATACAAATAAAGCTACATTTAGTTTAGACTCTCGAAATGAAAGTGAAGCAATTCCAGTCCGGTCGTACCCCATTTCAATTTAGACGGTTCCAAATTCCGGTAAAATTATGCTTTTCAAACACTATAAAATATAAGTCGACAATGTCGAACATTAAACGTTGCGGGTTTAGACCTAACCGTCCAATATTTTTCGCCTGGTCAATAATCGCACGTGTCTTATGCAAATGAAATCTATTTGTGCTGGCCCCCGGGAATGCGAGACGCTTAACACGCGGTGTATCCAGAAATATTTAACGCGTTAGGCCAGGATTGATGAAACATAAAATTTAAAATCAAGCAAAATGTAAAAGTAATGCGGAATTTACAAAAAAATCGAATTCGATTTAGAATGGAAAAAAAAACTAGGAGTATCTACACTACATACAGACACATCGGTACATGTATATGTCTTGTTTCTACTGAATATAGTTGACATAAGAATGTCGATGTCAATTTGGTATTAGATACGAGGAGCCGAGGATTAAACTGTAGGTAACTTTTTTAACACGTGTAAAAAATAAACAAGTTTCAAAGACAGGAATTATTTATTTATTTTTCAAAGACAGCAATTGTTTTTATTGAGTATACATTTTTCTAAATTTTTAAACGGAAGACGCGGTGACACTGATCGTTCAGAGATAGGATCGAGAGGCGGTAAATCAGATGGAAACGGAGGATAACAAAAACCGTTAATCGTAGCAAAACGGGGAACTTTGTTACTGAGCAGAGTTTTATAACAAGTATTGCTGCACACGCTCATATTATGAGAATCTAAGTCTGGGTATGTTTCGAGCAAAAAATCTACGGCTTTCTGGGGAACGTGCTTCAATAGCATTCCCGAACCAAAGGCGGTGGCAAACAGCGCAGGAAACACCGAATATGTATTGGACAAAACGAAAATTGAATTCGTCATCAGCGACGGGAAATTCGTCAATACAGACAGTTCGGTTATCGGAATGACGATTTCGAGCTTGTTCTTTAAACGAGCGTCGCTGGAACATTCTCGGTGTCGGACAAATTAACAGAATGACCCCCAGCCATGAGACGTGTCAAAAAAAAAAAAATATTGACCCGAACAAGACCGGGTAACGGCAGTTGGTGTTTATATATTAATCATTGCCCGTTGATAACGCAACGTCAATAGATATTGTTTTATTATTATTTTTTTTTTTCCTATTTACATTTCGAACAATTACAATTTTAAAAAGAAATATATACACGGTCGATATTGTCGACTGTGTAGACCTTAAAACACAAATTCGTTTACTCGTATGGCTAGTCCGACAGCACCTCGCAGTCAGAATTCTGGTTTTCCTTCGATATTCACGAAGCCTTTTGAGAAACGTAAAAAATTATACTCGTCGCCAAGGACAACGTTGGAAATAGTTGGATGTCCGAGGCTGACCGGTATTGTGGCCGGTGCTATACTAACCAGTTGTTTATGGATGGGTTATGTTTGCGCTCGCGGTGCCACAACCGAATGGATCTACGCGCCGCGCAGAGATTAGAAATAATAATTTTGAACGATTTGTCTACAAATCAGTAAAACGCGGGCAACGAATATTCGGCCCGTTGAAATAGCTAAAACACGGTTTGCTCGCCAATTGTAGGTGCAGCGGGAAACGTATCGGTAGGGGGGCACCGGTGTTCGTATCACGTTTTACGGCGGTGCCGTGGGCGTTTGGTTTGCCTGCAGTGAATCGACCGGGATTCTGGTAGTAAATCGTGTAAAACGCTCGGTAATTCGGTACGTGAATCGTTTTGTTGGTCGACAAAATAACAAAAAAAAAAAAACCAACAAATGTCTAGTAGAATTCTCAAACGCGTGTGACGTGTTTGCGTTTTGGACGGGACTTGTTCAAATCGCGAGCCGTACAGCTCGCCGGATTCGATCTTAGGACGTGTTCCCCCGTCTCCTATGTTGTTGGCCTTTCTCGTTTTACCGGTATTGGACATTTCATAACTCGGTTTACTCGAAACGCTGTTTCTCGTGTTGCGGCACTTCTGTTCTCACCGGGCGGGAAAAATTATATTTTTATTCGTTAAAATCACGATATTATATATTTATTGGTACGGTGCCGACGAGCGAATCTAGACAGCAGCTAGGCCGATTAAAATGTTAAAAGTCGAATTATAACTTTATAGGTACTTGAGTAATGCCCCTCCCCCACCCAAGTTACCTGTATCGATAACTTTTAACTTAACTGGTAATAAAGAAAAATATATATATATATATAATGTTAAAAAAAACAACTTATTTCGTCTGATAAATAACTCTAACTCGACTTGGTTAGTTTTTGTTCAAATTCAAATTATTTACGAATTTTTCGTAAAAAAAAAAATTTAAAAAAAACCACTTGCCTACATATGTTTTTATTTGCATTTATTTTCCAAAGGAAATTACGTATTTTTACGTTTTGAACACTGCGTGGCTTGTTTAGTGGGTCTACTATAAAGCCCTAACCAATAATTTGGAGTATGAAATACGTTCACGAGTGTAGTGTAAAGGGCAATCGTATAAACTTACTTTTAATTTTTAACTCGACTCGAGTTATTATTTTCCTGATAATTTCGTTACTGTAATTCTATAGCTTAGTTACAAATTGTTTTTTTCGGATAATCTAACTTAAACTAGTTAAAACGAATTTGGTCAATTTTCCCCGTGTTCGACAACAAGCGGTAAACTACAACGGCAATATTAAAATCAAACGAATTTACGTAAGTAACAAAATTACTAGATGTATAATATAAATGCATTGAATGTCTAGAGTCTAGAGTATAATGGTTTGTTTTTTTTCTTCTAAATCACTGTGTATAATAGGGGGTTATATAAATATCCGCTTAAGTATCCTCATTTCAATAAATATAATTAATGTAAGTTTTAGAAAATAAAAAAAATTAACTACTTATACCCATAGATATTAATAGAAAGATAATATTGAATTCAGGACGGACATTTGCATCTACATAAATAATCGATAAAAAAATAAATAATAATAAAAAAAAATCGTATTGAATTTAATTATTAACATTTTTTTTACAAGTTTGATGTTGTAGTGTTTTATTATCGTTGCGCTTAGAATAGAAAAAAACAAGAATCGAATAACCTATGAATTTGTGATTTGTGATAACTTATCACAAATCTTATCACTGATAAGAATTTTGTTTGGTATGTATCGGCCATAAAACGCTCCTAGCCACTCGTCCGGGTAGGCAACAGTACGTACGCCATGTAAATTGAGATGCCGCGTGATTTTAACTTGGGCGAACATCATACTATTGTTATTATTATTATTGTCTTCCAGAGAACTTATTAACCCTAGCTCTAACTCTATTTGAGTTACCAGTATTTCACAACACAAAGATAAGAACACGTGTACCACTACCAATCCAATCGTTTTTTTTTTTTTTTTTTTTAATATAAAGTAAATGACAAAAAAAACCCCCCGAAAATAAACCAAAAGATGACTTTAGTTTTACATAATTCGCGATTTTAGTTTATTACCACATGGTTACACGAAAAATAATTGCGATAAAGACACAAAACTACTAGGACGGTTTTCGTTAAAAACGCACATCAGTCAGACTTTGGCATTTTTCGTCTTACACGTCGGTTCCGTAGGAAATGTTGCGCTTCCAGACGATTATTTGTCGTGACAAATGTGATAAATCAATACCCAAAATGGGGGGGGGGGTGTTGAACACGATAAATCGTACGATATAACTTATACGACAAGTATTATTCTTTTCGGGAAAATCGATAAGTCGTTTAAGGTAAAAATGATACATTTTTTTTTTTTTTTTTTGGAAATTTAAGATCATAATTAGGGCCTGGAACTTGATGTCCTAAAATACTTTTTAAAAAAAAAAATGCATAAAATTACATAAAATTACATAAAAATGTTAAAAAATAACATTAAAATGTATTATTTTAGTAGTTATTCAAATAAATTAGTAGTCATTTAAATTTTTTTTGAAAAAATATATTACATAGGTACTCGATAAACTTATTATTTGTTTAGTATAATTTCTTCCTAAGTTGAATTTATTGGGTTTTTTTTTTTTAAAATTACCATCGATTAGAAATGAAATAATCGAATAAATCGTAATAAGAAGTATAATACGCCATAATGTCCACAATAAAATATTTGACAATAATTACCATTAATAGCTTCGGCACAACTACATGCATTTCGGAAACAAAAAACCTATCGAATATGATAAATGTTTTGTGTTTTACACACTGGATTGTCAATAATATATATAAATAGATAATATACGTTATAAAATCTATAAAAAAAACTTATTGCATTCCAGGCATATTTAACTTTGTGCACACAAGTGAGTGTAGAGTGCAAAATATTATAATTTCCTATAATGAAATCATAAAACAATAACCACAGTTAAAATACGGAATGTCGAAGACAGAAAATCCAATATATTCAATTATATTTGGGAAAGAAAAAATGTTCTTTTTTTTTTTTTTTATCAAATTTATATTATATTCTGTATGATATCGATGAAGTTGTAAAATAAGGGTAACTATTAAGTAGCTCATTAACTAAATATTTAGAGATATCAACAGAGATAGCATCGGTATTGCCAGTGCCTTGCGAACAACGTATACTATAATATGCTCCGTTATACGACTCGTTGCACTGACGAAAGATTCGATCTAAACCCGAAATGGAATTTCCGAATAACATCGGCGATATTCAAATAATTTAGAGCTCACTATTGCTATTTTCTAGTTAAGTGGGTATGTGACGCAATAGCAATAAAGAAGAGGGCTATAAAGATTAGTATTTTTGAACATAAGATTAGTGACGCACCGGATTTTTTTCATCTGGTAGATTTTTTAACAATCAACAAACTTACCGTACGGCCGAAAATTCGCTAAAAATGAAAAAAAATACGGTACTATAAGTTTCTACGGTGCGCGAAACAAATTTCTAATGCACAACGTATTAGATCAGTGTTTCCCAATCATTTTACCACCATGGACCACTTCGACGATATTTTATAGGTCGCGGGCCACCTAAAATTTTAAGGAAAACTAAGAAAATACCTTTTGTTCGCTCATCAACAAGAATACACAAAATTTATCGAAAAACGTTAATTTGTATTATTTTACTTTACGTTTTATCACTATACTCGACTAATACTATAATTATACTCTGCTATACTAAATAATTTACTTAGTGTGATTTTTGTCACTGATACCTGCGCACTTACATAAGTGGAAAATACTTATCGGTCTACAGCAGCAACACCGTAAAGTAAACCGTATGATATTATACGGTTCCTCGATAAGTTGTAATTTTTTTCGCTATTTAAAAAAAAAAAAATAATAATTAATTTGTAATAGATATCGATATAGAACAAATCTATGGGACCGCGGACCACCGGTTGGGAAACACTGTATTAGATAGAGCAATATAAAAATAATAAAAAAAAAAAATATGCAAACCCATCGCGTTCCGGGCTCTAGTCGTATCAGACAGGCTTTTGAAAAATACGAACGTTCGGCGTTTCGCGTTTACGAGAGTGAACCCATTTTCAAACCTTTTTAAAACCCCGTTCTACGGAGAGTTTTATTATTTCCAAGTGGTTTTTTTCCCCCCCAAACATTTCTCGTGATATTTTCGCCTATGCGCGACGTGTGGCGGCGGGTGTTACCGCGCGTCTTTATTTGCGGATTTCGATTCGATTACGATTTAAATTTAACAATTAAAATCGTTCGTTCCAACGTATCAACGCGACAAATAAAAACGTCTTATAATTGTCTTAAAATTCCGTCGTAAACGTGCATTGCAGACGCAGACGCCGTTAGGCGTGTACACGGATGTGTTCGTAATTTCCAGAACAATAAATGTGTCGATTGTTACGGCCGCGAGGTATTTTTGTTTGGTTTTATTTAATTTTTTTTTTTTTTTTTTTTTTTGAAAGCGCCTTCGATAATATCGCATCGATATAATAATCTGTCCATTGTACTCGGTAATTGTTGTACGACGCGCGGGGGGTTTTTTTTTTTTCGTTACTGGAAAGAGAGAATATTAATTATTGATAAAAAGTTCGTCGGCGGCGTCGCAATGCCATACAACAATAGTGCGTAAATTATAGACGTAGACTAATTTTACTATTCACCGTCGTCCGTATGGTAATAATGGTTTTTTTTTTTTAATTCCGACGCACAATAATATGGGGCGCCTCTTGTGCCGGGCGCCGGCGGCCGAAAAAATTCGCTCGTATGCGCCCGCAGCGACGGGGAATATCCGGATTTGCCGTAGTCCGATAATCCGGATTCGTGGATTCCCGATACGCGAAATCCGACGTTCAATTGTACATTACCGGATACCGGGATTCTGAAATCCGGTTATTTATCCGAATCAGAATTTCGGTATTCCATCATATTGTGATTTTATATTTTTTAATTCGTTTCTCACAAAACTACTATCGACTATTTAATGCTTGTTAATAGCATTGAATTTGTGAAACATTATAAAATTATCACAAATAGAAATTTATCCACAACAATCTTTTTTAAAAGTCATACATATTAAATTCTGATTTATACAATGTATTTACTAGCTGATCCGGTACACGTTGTTTTACGAGTAAAACATACGAAATTTTGGATTTTGGAATTCGTAACATAAATCCGAAAATCCGGATTTATTGACTTTTCGGATAATCCGGATTTATTACACATTACTAATGTGTGCAGTGGCGGATTTAGAATTTTTTTTTTTTTTTTTTTTTTTTCAACAGCCCGAAACCTTATGTTTGCACAGTGCAATCGCATAAAAATCGATATACTTTTCGCACCGTGGGTGAGCCCATATATAAAAATTAAATGCTGCATGTATGTAAGATCATCACTCGAGAACGGCTCGACCGATTTGGCGGATTTTTTTTTATTGTGATCGTGATTGTCGGTGCAAGGTTTGTACGAAAGAAACCTGTTGGAAATTCCACCGGAGAAGTCGAAAATTTGAATGGTTACTTAGTTACCAAAAAAAACGTTGTGTTTTTTTTTTTTTTTACGACACTCAAATTTAACACGCAATTCGTGGTTTGTTTCTTTAGTAAAAATGCCACCAGTGAGGCGTCGAAATTCCTCTGTTTGTAGGGGGTAATCTCTGGAACAACTGAACCGATTCTAAAAATGCGTTCACTAATAGACAATCACACTATTCCCAAGTGGCCGTGTTTCGTTGTGTGGTAAAAATTAATTTGGCTGGTTCACACCGAATAACTCGAGTTTTCCTTAGAAAAATTATTTTGTTATCGCGTGTTATCTCGACTGTACGATTAGCCGAGGTATACTTACAGGTTATAACCAGACCGAGATCAACAAAAAAACCTATAAAGTTTAGATCCGTCTCCTCACTCTATTTCTCTGTCGATTTCCCATTGCGACCAAATAATATGAATAGTAAATAAAAAATAAAGAACGAAAATAGTGTAGTATGGTTACAACGGTTGTTTAAATAATGGTCCGGACGAAACCACGCGGGACAGCTAGTTTTAAATAAATATATTCTAATGATAATTAACATACCATCAACAGTGGCGTGTTGATCTAAGTTTACCTAAGAAGCCGAGAATTGTTTTATACCACACACTTAAAATATCATAAAAACTGATTTGCCTGTACGAAACCCCTTATTGATCATGGTCAGCGTGACGACGTATTCTCGAAAGTATTTCCTCAATCGTTATTGCGGTTTTATTAACATTCCAGCACTTCTTTGGAAATAAAAACGCTAAATGAAATGGTTCGCATAATATTAAAACGTATATTATACATTATTATGTACTGCTATGTTTATGACAATAACGATAAAAATAAAAATTTATTTAAAAAAAAACACTGTAATTATTTGTAGAGGTACCCGCTTCTGTTTTAAAACGCCAAACTATATATCGAGTAACGATCTACAACTAATAATTATCAGTTTTTATGTATGTATTTATTCATAAAGTCTACGTGGAAATTGTCAACGGTTTACTGGAAATTTCGAATTAAAAAAACCCGATAAAAATAACCGCCTCCGGTCACCATTGTGGCGATTTCTTCGGCCAAGGGCGTCCACAAATACAGGAATATTTGTATAATAATAATAAAAAAAAAAAAATGTAAAAAAACACATGCGTCACGAATAAAATAAGTTATTCATTTCAAAAAACCTAATAATAATAAAAATAATAACAATAAATGATTACTTATAATGACCGTTCATTATCACAAGGGTTGTTCCAGCCTTCCCTCCCTCCGCCGCTTCCATTTTTTACAGAAGTACCTTCAATTGGACGCCCTTGAATAATAAAAAGCAAATTTCAATAATATAATATCGGTACCCGATTATATAATTATGTATTATATCTACGCGGTAGACGTGTAATCACAATAATAATGGTATTACCATTTTTATATATAAAATAAAATATTAAAATAAATTTCAAAGATAGTTTTTTTTTTTTTTTTTACGCGATTTTCGGTGCACTATTACACTACTAGCTTCACGATTTTTTTTTTATTTACAGAGTGTTTGATCATCAGTTTCCAACAATGTCCGACAAATCCGCGACGTAATTAACGTACAATGAGTTTTATAAACTTAATATCAAATTATGGACTTGGTCACATACTGAATAGCATTAAAAAAGTATTATTAGTCAAGTAGTTTATTTTTTTTCAAATTTTCCAACAATCCAGAGTAATAGAAACGAAAATGATATTATTTTATTTGAGAATAGCGTTTAACTAGTAATCTGTAATAGTCTAGTACGCTGCGCCGTATTTTTTTTTTTTTAAATTATTGTTGACAACTTGAACATATAATATGTATGCATTCAAAATTGCGTACTATTTATTAATACCCTTTTAAAGCCGAGAAATAATGGATAACTTGGGGTGTTTGTGCTAAATGTCGCATTATTTCTATAAATAGGAGGGAGGAGAACTTCTTTTGTTATAAATCAATGTAAGTCAATATACAAAAATATGAATTTTGGAGTACAAAAATTAATTAACATTTTTAACGTAAAAATTGGAATTATTCAATAAAAACGTAGATATTTTTAACCAAACCGCTTTATATAACTTGATAATCAACTAATTAATCTCAAATTTTAAGTTTACCCTCAAAATGTTCCAATGAAATATAACAACCAAAAGTAGTATTTTTTACGTGTTATAAGTGGGACTTTTGTCAAGGTATATTAATTTCAACCTACCGTGCGCCTCGATATTTGAAATAATTTTAAAATCGAGAAAATAATGTTCAAATAGTATATACGTTAAAAAAAAATCGTGTCTGTGAAACGGAATTTATGAACGAATAGGTTCCATAACACTGTACAGTTGGGGGTTCTTGAATACTTCATATCGATTCGTGTTATCACGAATAAAAGTCCGAAATAAAAACACACGATGTTTGAGATTATAACCTATATTTTAGTTATAAATTAGTTTTATGCACCGTTGTAGTGGCTGCATGTAATAAACGGAACAAATTCAACTTCAAAGCTACGAAAATACTAGTTTAATATTTGTTTGTAACTTTGTATATAGTGTAGCCCATGTAGCGTATGACGAATGTTACGTACAGACGGTATAATTATAAACCTGTAACCACAAAATTGCACGTTGTATGGCAGTATTAGACACGCATCGTTTACTATAAAATATAATACAAAGGTATTATACGTAGATTATTATCAGTATTGAGACTATAGCAGCGATGTCCAAGGGCCCAAACCGGGCGCACCGCGGCCCGTACGAAAAAATAAATATATTTACAATAACTTATAGTTATACCTAACCTAACCTAACCTAACCCAGAGTTATCGGCGGGAGTAGAGTTCGGACGGCGGCGGCGGTTCAGTGGAGAGAGCCGGATGGTAGACGTAAGGTACCACTGACGGGGTGGGTGTAAGTGCCACTGGTAAGCGCGGTGTAGAAGTATGTGGAGGGGCCGGTGCCAAGTACGGTGATGGAGGTTCAAATGTCGGTGTTGGCAAAATCATGTAATTGTTATAATATGTGCCGGGCGGAACCGTTTCCCCGTCGTTTGTCGTAGTAATAATCGAATCCCGGTCTCAGATTGCAACATTTATTATCCGCAGTTTCTGTAATCGTAAAACATAATTATGCAAATTGCTTAAACAGAATTGTGTTTTAATACTTACTTTTAATTAAATCGTTGCACTTTAAACGTTTGTAGTTCGCATTGAGTTAATTTATTTGACATACCGTTTTCGTTGTTAAGGCCATAGCCCTTTTTGTTCGATTCCAATGCGGTTAATATATTACATATAGTCTCTTTGGCCGATTGCGATAAACAGGAATCATGAACAAACATTTCTGAAATATAGGAATGAAATAGTGATTAGACTAGTCGATCAAATTTTTTATTAATTTTACTCGATAATAATAAATCGTTTGATAATTTGTCGTGTCCGTTAGGCTTGATCAACTAAAGATGTCTGAACTTGATGGTGCATACTATTACAAATGACACGAAAACGACGAGAAACAATAACTCAATCGTAATTGTTTCGTAAAAAACGCAAAAAAAAAAAATTATTTTTGCGATTATGTTCGAGTAGTTTTCTTTATAACGATTAATCAATTGTTGCATTTTATTTACGATAGAATATATACAAGTCGGATCAAAAACGGTTACCACGTGAACGACAATAATGTATTTTTATTACTATTATATGTGGCCAATAACAATTTAATTAAATTTTTGGTGACTGTCGTTTTCATTTAGTAATTATTTCTTGAAACTTATACTTGTATTTTAGTTAAATTTTGAGGAGAAGCTCGATATATTTAATAACATTTTATATTCTTGCATTCAGTATTAAAATTTTCATCGTCGGATGGTTAGTACTATAGAAGAAGAATCTATACGATTCCTATATGATAATTATTCAAGTATCAATCTGGTACTGCAATTCCAGCGGAGTATTCAGAGGGGCATAAATCCTCCAGATACCTTCGCGTTAGTGTACTCAACAAATTCCGAAAGTTTCGTGGCGAACGAATAGATACATAAGAGTGAAAATTGAAAAACAGACATATATTTGCTACTATATATATATTTAATCATAAAGATTATTATACAAAATTACTCTTAAATTAATATTTTGTTTTAATGCTATTTATATGCGGTAACCGTCTCCTATTAATCATCGGTGTCTATGATTTCAACGCGGTAGAATATTTTTTTGGCACTTTGAGGCGGAATTGGCGCCATTCGGGGTACCGATTGCAGTTGAGGAGTTGTAGGAGGTTGTGACGTGGGTAGCGGGAGTAAAGTTGACCTTGGGGTTGAAGGACAAGGCGGTGATGAGGTTAGAGTAGCTTGCTGTGGAGACGGTAACAGAGTTATCAGCGGGTTTAGAGTTGATGACTGCGGCGGCGATTTAGTGTTGAGATCCGGATGGTTTAGGTAAGGTTCCACTGACGGAGTGGATGTAAGCGCCACTGACAAGAGCGTTGTAGATGTTTGTGAAGGGGCCGATGGCAGGCATTGTGTCGGTGCCAGGTACGGTGATGGAGGTTCGGATGTCGTTGTAGGCAAAGTCCTGTAATTGTTATAATACGCGCCGGGCGGAACCGTCCATCCGTCTCCCCAGTGTTCGTCGTAGTAATAATCGCATCCCGGTCTCAGATTGCAACATTTATTATCCGCAGTTTCTGTAATCGTAAAACATAATTATGCAAATTGCTTAAACCGAATTGTGTTTTAATACTTACTTTCAATTAAATGGTTGAACTTTAATCGTTTGTAGTTCGCTTTGAGTTTGCCTATTTTTTCCAAAATCACACCTTTGAAAACACACGTATATTTATTATATTATTCATTAAAATGTTTAGCTCGGGTATAGTATTGGATACTATGAAATGAATTATTTTACCCAGTTGAGTTTCCATTTTCTCAAGCCTAACAGAGCTATCGAGATTGGTGTGTGGCGGTCTGCAGTTATCTGAAACAACAAAACATTATCGTTTATAAATATATAAATTATATATCTTACAGTTAGAACCCGGTATCTGTCGAAACAAGTTTCTATAAACACATTTCATCACAATTGATTCTGATTAGTTAAAACTAGAATTAGACACAAATTTAAATGACAATAAAATCTAAACTCATTTTAAAAATGAGATCTAGTTCAATCCTAAATGCCAAGATATTTTCCCCTTCCAAATCAAATAACACTTATAGATTATTCTGTGCCGAACATTAAAATATGCCCAGAAACCTAACAGACTAATTTTAATAAATATAATTACATTTTATTGTTTTCCCTGGTTTAAACGTACGATATAAATATGAATTCTGGAAATAAAATGTCTTTAGATAAATTTAGCTCTTATCAATATTTTTCACAAACAAATAGTCCCAACTTAAAAATAAGTAGGTTTAAACTAGTTCAAACGTTGAGGATCCAGGTAAATTTTATTTTTATCAAGTAAAAATAGAACTAGTTTTGTAAATTTTCGAGTTTTAACTGTAATAGTATATATATGTGATCTGCAATAAATGAAAATAATATCAACTATTGATTTGACATACCGTTTTCGTTGTTATGACCATAGCCCTTTTTGTTCGATTCCAATGCGGTTAACCTATTACATATAGTCTCCTTGGCCGATTGCGATATACAGGATTCATGAACAAACAGTTCTGAAAAATAGAAATGAAATAGTGACAAGACTATTTATTCGATCAAATTTTCTATTAATTTTACTCGATAATAATAAATCGTAAAACGAATATGAATTCATATTAGAGATCACATACTGCCATACAAAATATCAGCCATACATAATTGATAATAAATTAAAAAAATAATAATTATTGATTTCTCATACCATTTTCGTTCGTTTGGTTATAGGTTTTTTTGGTCGATTCTAGTGCTGTTAGTTTATTACATATGGTCTCAATAGCCGATTGCAATATATTTGATCCATGAACAATCAGTTCTGAAATACAGAAATAAAATAATGACTAAACCATTTAGTCGATCAAATTTTCTAATATTTTAATTCGATAATAATTAATCGTTTAACAAAAATGAATTCAAATTACAAATCACATACAAGGAGTCAAAATATTTATATAACTGATAATAAATGAAAGAAATAACAATTATTGATTTCTCATACCATTTCCGTTCGTTTGGTCATAGGCTTTTTTGGTCGATTCCAGAGCTGTAAGTCTATAACATATTGTCTCAATGGCCGACTGCAAAATATTGAATTCATGAACAGACAGTTCTGAAATACAGAAATGAAATAGTGATTAAACAATTTAGTCGATCAAATTTGCTATCATTTTTACTCGGTTCTAATAAATCGTTTGACGAATTGTCGTGTCCGTCGGGCTTGATCTGCTTAAGATGCTTGAACTTAATGGTGCATATTAATATACACGACATGAAGGCCACGAGAAACAATAACTCTATCATAATTGTTTCGTAAAAAACGCAACAAAACAAAATTTATATTTGGGATTATGTTCGAATAGTTTTCGATATACGAATGTATCAATTGTTGCATTTTTTTTACGTTAGAATATATACAAGTCGGATCGAATACGGTTATCACGTGAACGACAATAGTTGTATTATTATTAATATTAAATGTAGCCAATCACAATTAAATTAAATTTTTGTGACTGATGTATTCATTTAGTTGTTTAATCTTGAATCCTATACCTATATTTTAGTCTAATTTTGTGGAGAAGCTCGATTTTTTTTGCATTCAGTTTTAAAATTTACATCGTCGGGTGGTTAGAACGATAGAAGAAGATTCTATACGATTCCTATATGTATATTATTCATCTGACGAGAACACGTCGCTGTTGGCGCATCCATCCTCACTACGGCTGTAGATTATTTCCGATTAGTTAAGAAATCCGCCACCAGGTGGTCTGGTAGCGTCAAGTGTTCAGTTGCGATGCGCGAAGGCGTTAAGGTGTAAATTTTATCAAAATAAAAGAAAGAAAGAAGTCCTAGTTGTCTTGTACCTCGTACAAAGTGCACAACAATTTGACTCTAGGTTCGTCATGCGTTGTGCCAAATGGTGTGAAAAAAAAAAAAATTTTAGCGCCGTGTAACGGTGTTCTCTTGCGATTTACCTTTTTATTTGGTTTAAATTTCCTCGTGGTTTTTACACGAGTATACCGCTGATCGATTTTGTCTATAAAATGGCACCGCGGTACCTAAAAATATGAGAACCACTGGACTGGTTTAGTGTAATCGACGGTAATGTCGATACGGAAAACATGCTTTTTCAATATTGTCAATAACAAATTACACGACTTGTGCATAACACGAGTGACGTCCGTCCATTATTATCGTGTGCCTCTTAATGCACCCCTCTTGCGATAATAATCACGGCCCAACCATTGGGAGTTTGCTTCGTACAATTCTGAATATTATCTACTACATGGGTATACTCGGGAACAGTATACGAATTAAAAACTCATTATAGAACGCATAATAGTAATAATAATAATAATATACGGTTTGATTATTCACTCGTCGTATTTCAACGTTTACGGACAGTTTAGGAGTTTTAGACATTCGAAACCGACCCAATAATATTATATACAATACTTGCACTTTACCTAATCGAACTTTATGTAACTTCTACACGCCGGGCGCGCGCAAAACTAACAAACTATTCGGGTTTCCTTATTACCACGACGTGGTGGGATACAAACGCCTCAACGGCTTAAAATACGGTATCGCGAAAATATATTCGAAAAACCATTTCAATATTAATATAATTAAATCGATTCGATTATTAAAAGATAAGTTTTAGAGGAGTATGCGTGCTATAGTATTAATATACAACCGGATTGGGATTTTTCACGCGATTTTACTGTCTATAAAAATTACCCAGATATTCCACTAAACATACATTATTTAAAAATTGTGGTTTTTTAACCACCGACAACAAATTTCAAGACTAAAATATTAAACTACATACCTGTGCACAGGTAGTATAATTTTTCTATTTCAAGACAAATTCCAATTATTGTCTTTAATGAAACCCACTATAATGGTCACCAAAATAATGCGATAACGCGTATAGATCTTCGAATTATTCAATAGTCCGGCACATTCCAACTATTCGTATAACTATAGTATTTAAAATACTGGAATAGTTCGAAAATATTTGAATTGTTCGATAATTCCAAAGGTCAAACTTGGCAGGACCGCCTACCGTTTTTGCCGTGTCCGGCATACCATCAAAAACAGGTGGTGTTGTAGGTAAATTACTAAAATGTATCTTATTTCTATGAAACCCATGCAACGATTTACAAAATTGGTTATTGGGTGGTAGGTATATTCAAATGGTTTTTATACGGAACAGTTTTTCATTTCGATAGTGCCCAACACTAATAAATACAGACAAAGTTACCGAAATTCATCCGTTATTATTGTATTTAAATTATAATAAGCAAAATCCCCTCCCCCACCGAAAGAAATCCTACGTGCGTTACTGAAACTATGAACATACGTATAAACTACCTAACACAATATATTTCCTCGGGATGCAAAATAGTCCTTAATAGATCCTCTAAAATAGATCTATTCCCCATATCACCCCTCTCCGTTTATACGTCACTGACAGGTATACCTATATGGCTAACACGACAATGACCGGTGGTTGCAACTCATCGACTCATCGGCTTTCTCTCTTTGGCTGGGCGCACATCTAAAGAGCAAAACTGCTCCGAGCAGCTTGGAGCTTTTTGGACATCATTAGAACATGTGTAAAGTAACTGACGCGCGTACACTAATCAGTCAATATCAACACACGACAAGACAAAACAAAACATGTTCGGTCTTGATCGATTCTATTTTTACTCCGAGCAAAGTACGAAAACCAAAGTCACTTGTTTATTTTACGATTAGTACATTACCGAACACCGTGTGATCACGTTATTTTAATACAAAAATGATGAAGTCGAACGTTGCTGAACTCGTGCGAGTGAAATTTTTGAATTTAAACTCGTCTTCACGTAATTCGGCCAAAAAATTTAAAATCGTATTATTTTCTAACCGTTTTTTGTTTATTTCATGCATCCAAATTTTGCGTTATATTTTTACTGCTTTCGCTATTTAATAAAAATTGCCACATAAGCGGCACAATGACGTCGTCTTCGTCAGAATTCATCTTGACGACTGGTGTTTAATAACAAAAATTAATCCAGAATTATTGTGTCTTGTTCTGTACTGTTTTGTCAGTGTGAATGGAATTTGTTCCGAGCTGTTTGGAACAAAATGTTCCGCGCAGCTCGGAGCAGTTTTGCTCGTTTGGTATGAGTCAAGCCTTTCTCTCTTTCTCTCTCACTCTTATCCCACCGTCGATAAAATATTAAAATATTTTAAACGGACGACGGCGGTCGTTGGATTACAGGTTTGGGCATTAGTCATCATTTATTATATTAATATTAAGCTAATGGTATCGCTTAAAATCCGTATTAATATATCGGAATAATAAATATACACGTGTGGCCGGTCCATCGATAATATTTACCATTCTCGGCGACAATTTAATATTTTACCGAGCCGGTTCGCCGAAGAGCGTACGGCCAACGTGCCGTGGTGGGGAGAAACCGTTTCGGCGGGTACGCGAGATTCGCAGGTGGTCCGCGCGGCGGTGACAGTGCTCCGGTGCAACGTGTTCGACGCTGTTTTCCGTTCGTCTGGTGCGTTAGTTTTATTCCATTTTTTTTTTTTTTTTACATTTTTTTTTTTTCGGACCCGGTCACGAAATACCGTAGATCCGCGGAATATACGGAATATAATTATAATTAAAATATCGGTTCGTATAAAACGTAAATAGTTTCGGTTTGTATTTTTTTTTCCATTCGATATTGTGAAATCAATCAAAAATATTATATCGTTTTTGTGACCGCGATTGCCCGGCATGGATTAATAGTGTACCTACAATAATAATTACCGATCACGACATTTTGCACGATATTGAGAGGTAAGCCAACGAATATACAAATATAATTTTTTTATAATTATTATTTTATTGCAGTAGTATATATATATGTATATTATAAGCAATTTAACCTATAGTAGTACCTATTATAGTCATTGGCGGATCCAGAGTCGGGGGAACCGTGGGGGTCAGTTATTTTCCAGAGGCCACTTTTTAAGGCTAAACATCAGGATCGAACAGTTATTTGTAATATTATTGTTTGAATTAACCTTTCTATTTTTATTATACAAAAGAGATAACGTTCAAACAAATTTATTCGAATTCCGGGGCTTAATGATAAAAGGCCAATTATTTTACCGGTAAAAATTAACGCGGATTTGACGACCTTCTGACATCACCCCTCCGCCCTTAAATCGCCCCTGTCGCCTATATAGTACGATAATTATATACATCGTGTTTTTTTTATTAGTTTGTTATTTTATATATTATTAAATTCATTAATTGATATCATATTAATATATTATTGCGTTCGGCCCATGGCCATTCAATCGTCGGCGTCGATTTTTTTAAATTTTATTTTGGCGTTGTTGCTCGAGTATACCTACCTCTGGGGAGTGCCCGAGGGAGGACCGGGTACGGACACCTCCTCCCCACCACTATTGCTATAATAATAATTATTAATAAATGTGTTCGTTATAAAATTTATCATAATCACAGCCGTACGGCAGCTTTGGCGGGCCCTCTTATTTTCCTTAGGGTTAGGCCTGGTTTTCAAAGGAAAAATGTGTTTAATTATACCGGGGCCCGTCAGGAGTTTAAATTTTGTATTATTTTTTTTAAATTTTTTTTTTAAATAGGCTTAGGGCACAGGCCCCGGACAAAATGACCCCGGGAAAAACCGGCCTCAGTACGGCCCCGTAAAATGTACGGGTAGTTATCTATAAACGCGCAACCGAGGGGTGAAAATTGTATTTGTTGTCTCCCTCCATATTTTATACAGATGAATATTTCGCGACATAGAATATAATAAGTTCCTAGTATCATAAGTAAAATAATGTTTACGTCCACTCTCCGTCCATCACAACTTCCCGGCGATGCGATTAGAAAAATAAATATAATAATCGAGGCAGAGTTCAAATAGCACGCCGGTCGGGGAGCATAAAAATCCCATTTCGTTTGCGATATACGTGCTGCTCGGTAATGTCAATTCGTAAAATATTATAATAACCAGACAAAAGCGTCGTCCGTCGACTGTTAATAAGTACCAACGTCGTCACTAAAAATTTTATGTTTTTTCATACGTTCCGCATTTTCACGATTGCGATCTTCCGGTCGTGTTTAGGGCAAAGGGACCGATTTATGTAAAGAAGAGTATTTATTACGAATCATTTTTTTTTTATTTTAACATGTTATGGTAATGGTTAAAATTAAAACAAATAGAAAAAAAAAAAAACCATTTGTAGGATACATAGTATAGTAAATGTTCTTCTCGGTGTATTGTTTGGCGCGTGTTCCACCGAACACTTCAAACAAACGAAGACATTCGGTTTTTAAATATTCGCGTAAATTGGGTAACGTATTATTAGAGATTATGTATTTATCGACCGTTTTCGATATGAGTATTTATTTTGTAAAGACGACTGTGAATAATATTTCGTCATCATGACACGTAAACGCACAACAGCCTCGTAAATTAACTAAAAAAAAAACAACAAAAAAAAAAAAATCAAATTCCGGAGGATTTGAACAAATCTTATATATATCATTGTTTATATAAATTAATTAAATCGTAGTATTCGTGTATTTGTTTAATTATAGGATATTTTATACTTGGATAGGGGGCAACTGACTGTACGTTCACGACTGACTGTAGGTAACAAAAACAAACTTGAATTTGCCATAATCTGTGACGTGCGATTATCAGCACATTTGTCCACTGTATTTATTACGTAACACCGGATATTGAAAAATTTACGTAAACAAACTACTCGAATACAAATTCTATTTCAAAAAATGATTTCAGCGGATTGAATTGATCGATGCGTTTCTGTGGTGTTTTTTTTTTTTTATAACAAATATTTATTTGGCAATTAGATTTCGTGTGAAAATAATTTGTTTTGGGCCATAAAACAAGTTTAATTTAATTTTTTTTCGTTTCTTCTATACAAGAACTGTTGAAAGGTTTAAAAAAAAAAAAAAATACATAATTATTATAAAAGTTACTACTCGGCGGTTATCACGGTTGTTGTACGCATACATCCGTCGTATAGAAGTATAATTTTTGATCGTACTTTGAATTCTGCATATTTCATAACAGTTGCCATGAGCTGAAAAAAAAAAGAAAGAAAGTTAATTATACGAATAATAAATTAGGAGGTACTAAGGTCGTATCGGTCGTAATAACTACAAAACCAATAATATATTAACCCGCATCACGTGTAACGGATTATTACTGAAGTATTGTCGTGCACATTGAAATGCTAAACAAATAAGTACTGTAGTGTTAAACCTTTACCGTAATAAAATGTAATTGTTTATCGGTTCGATTTATCATTTGAAATTCGTTTTAAACGCAGTTGTGAGACGACGACTCAGCAATAGTTTTGCTAAATGGAAAATTTATATAATTCGGTAAAGTTAGCCACGGCCGACGGTAACTTCTCGACCTCGTTACCTATCTATTTAAATTATTATTACAGGAACGATTGAATTCGATAAACGCGATAAACCTCGGGGAATCATCAAATATCGCACACACGCCGTAAAAACGGAAAAAAAAAATAAAATATAATTTCGTTGTTATTATTATTCTCGTATAATATTTATAAATTTGTTATAAAAATAATATTATTATACCGGGTTCGTTTATCTGTACTTTAGATGGGTGCGTGGGGTTTATCGTTACATATTTTATTATAATTATACAGCGCGGTCCAAATAAGTCATTGTCCGATTCACGAAAATTCACATTTTTTTTTTTTTTTTTTTAATATATATATATATAAACGGATAGTGTCGACCGTGTCTGCGAGTCGAAGGCTTTTAGCAGTAGGGGTTTTTCAGTTTACCGAGTCCTTACGAAAATTGCGCCCAACAATAATATTATTATTTATAATTACCGGGCCGGATCGGAGGACGGAAAAAAGCTTTCTGCCGTTCTGTCGCGGGATCGCCACGGCACGACCACAGATTCCGACGGCTATAGTTAAACGCCAACCGTTTACAACAAGACGCGTTTATCAGCAACGGAATTAAACTCGACCGTCTTATCTTTCCAACGGTTAAATATATAATATATATATATATATATTATATAGACCGGATAAAGACTTTTGGCGCACGTTGTACAATATACTTACCGACAATGAAATAATGATAACCGGACAGCAAAAATTTACCAACACCCATTCGTTATTATTACACGAGTATACCGAATCACAATAAAAACAAAACGTCGTCGTCTCATTTTATTTACAGTTTTATCCATCGACTAATTGCACTACTAGCTCTCTGTACACATAGTCTCGTATCTTATGACAATCGATGACTAATACAGGCAGATATATAAACGAACACGAACTGTTGAAGACAAAACAATAAAAAAAAAAAAAAAAAATACAAAAAGACTGTGACCGATGGGAAAAATATTATACAATTGCGTGTAACCCATCTTGCATAGGGTGTTCCAAATTGCACGTAACAATTTTGAAAGTAGGAAAACGGGTACAATGATCCTACTATCGAAAACTAAATAATTTCGAAGACTCTGGATGTGTATTAAAAAAATTAGGTGCGCGTGCGATTTTAATATGATTTCTCGAATACGAGCCAGTTGTGGCTTACGGTTTCTAATTTCTGTACGATTTTTAAACGAATATAAACTATACTATTATTATCACACGATAACGTCGAACGAGTATGATCTTTCGAAATTTACTCGTACGTATTATCCTAGTAGCTCTGGATCTCGCTCGCGGATCATAATTCATAATATTTGCCCCCATCCGACCAACGTGCGATTATTATTACGCTCGTATTCCGTTTTGAAAAATAATACCGTAACGTATATAAATATATCTAATAATAATCGAGTTATTTTCTCACCGTACCGCGACACGACCCGACGAAACCGTATAAAATGTATGTCGGAAGTATTTTTTCTTTCTTTTTTTTTTCCCAATTTGTTTTTATGACTTGTAAGAGTTTATTGTGATCGCTGGGCGCCGACCCGCCAGCAGCAGTGGGTATAAATTTCCGAAGACCGTAAAATATTTTTACTCGGCGTTAATTTACCGAGGGCACTCGAAGGACACGTGGTCAAGTGTTTTTACCGTAGTGAAAGAGAGAGAGAGAGAGGAAATTCGGCATCTGGCCTGCGACGCCGATGACTGTACCTACTCGGTTTTTCTCCCCCGTCGATTGAACACAATGAAAACGTTTACAGGATCGTCTTCGACGGCAACGTAAACGAAATATGATAAATGTAAAATTATTAGTTTAACAGGTCATTATATTGCCATTGATTTGTCCCAGTGCCCACGCTTGTATCAATCATTTCCGCCGAGTAACTGATTAGGAAAAAAAAAAAAGGAAAAAAAGGCGTTTGTTTACGAATTTTTTACGTTTCGTATTTAGCGATATGAATATTATATATTATTATAAAATAATAATGTTATGTTGTATTCTTCTTCTCCTAGCTCGGTGCGCCTTCGCCAATATGGCCCACTCTCTTATCACGCTTTTCGCCAGACTGTCGTGATAGCAGCGATAGCATTTTTTTTTCCTTTCTGACTTTAATTTTGTCCTTATTATTATTATTATTATTATTTGTATTCTACTTGTTATATTATTAAGATACTTTAAATTATTCAACTTGTTGTCACATATTTTAGTATAAGAATTATTGCATCTCATTAATAATTGGACCTAGGTCCGTGAAATATATATATAAATACTATACTCTAAACTTCTCGTTTTTTCCAAACTTCTCCTCTTTATACTGTCCAGAATACGCGAGAAAACGCGTTTATTCCTAATCATACATACGATAATAATATATAGACATAATAAAAACAAATATATATTGTTATTGTAAATAACCATCTCGGAACCAAGACGAATCCAGTCAATAGAATTGCAAACAAATTTCAATTTCTCGTAAAGAAATATTATTGTTTTTTTTTCTTCTACTTATCGTAAGTTTTTGTTGTTTTCGGAATTGATAAACAAAAAAAATAAAAAAATTCGTCGTACGTTATCTTGTATTTTATTTTAAAAAAGGTTATCATTATGGCATAATCGTAACGGGTTTAATGTTTACGACGGTATACAGCGGCCACTATTATACCACCGACTCAATATTATTGCAAGTCCGCCTAATAAACGTCACAATAATATTCGACGGCGATAAACAGAATAATAACATTCGATTTCATAAAATGACCAGGACCTCGTATTAGCCATATTATTGCTATCCGCGAGTCTGGGGTGGAAATCGGTTTCTATATGAGTCACCGTCTTTAAACACAAATATCGGATGAGTCACCGGTCACCGATAGTGTAGCGGGATGATTTTTTTTTTTTTTTTTATTTCTATCGCATTCCTCCTTTCTATTTGTCTCGCGAAAACGTCCGCGTCATTTATACGGCGGCGTTTCTACAAAAAAAAAAAAAAAATGTTTTTAAAAAAACCAGTCAATTTGTGTACTCTATTCACTAATTTAGTTTATTCATCGGCTATTATTATTCCGTTACAATATGTTATAATTTCGCAATATCAATACGAAATCTTATTTGGATCGCAGCAATATTATTATATTCTCCGATTTGGCATTATTATTATTGCCTTCGCAGTAACAGTGCCAGGCGGATCTGAACGATAATAATTTAAGTCACGTAAACGCGCGGTGGGTATGGTTTCGCTTATTTTTTTTTTTTTTTTTTCGTACTATCGAATAACACAAACCGTCACACGTACACAATACATTGTTAAAAATTGCCTATGTTTCCCACTCGATTATTACTATATAACGATGTGCGTATGTCGTCGTCGGAGATCGACTTAATTATTACGATTTATGACGAAAAAAAATACAGACTGTTATTATTCTTTCTTTTAGAAAAAAAAAAATAAAAAATATTTAACTCATATTGTTTAGTCCACGTGATTATATAGTTGTCGTCGATTGTTATTTGCTGACTAAAAAACTGGCGATATTGTTTTAGGTATTAAATCGTTTGTGTACTCGATAAACCAAATCTAAGCGATAACGTAGTGAGAAAAAAGTAATAAATACGTTGAGTATTTTAATTTGTATAATAAAATGCTACTGTTAACGTTATACTAAACAAAAATCTGATTGAAACGATAATAAATTGTAGTAGATATAGGAGGGTATAATCTTGTTTATATTCTGAAATAAACAATGAACCCATTGCAGTTGAAAAACGATTCTGGACGTGATTTTCCCCTTGTCGTTAGAAATCAACATAAATAAAACCAAGTTATTAGTTGCCATTTTTTTTTTTTAATTTTTATAAAAACGTTTGGGAATCTAGAAATTATTATCGAAATAAAGTACCATCGCCATGAAAAAATCTAAACATTTTATAGGTACCACCCGAAAATGCGTTTATCGAAAAATAAAAAAACAATACATCTTTATCATAGTTTCTTTGCTACATTCAAAATCTGTAATTGGCACTATTAAAATACATATATTCGAATACTCTTTCGGAATACATAATACAATAATAATTAATAATGTTCGTGTACAGCGAAATCGCCGCACGAGTATAGGTACGTTTTGAATAATTTTAGAAACAATAGTTTGCTACTAAATCGTATACCTCTGTAAACAATTAATAAATTGTCCACGTAAGTAAATAGAATATTATGTTTCTAACATATTATTATTATTATTACTATTATTATTGTATTATGACTGCAACACGACGAGTGCATTTGATTTATTTCAATCGTTTTGGTTTTTTGCCAAAAATGTGAAAGGAAAATCCGAAAATGAACACACACGTACACGTCATAATAATATTAAAAAATAATGTTCAATAATAACAATAATATCGTATTGCACTATTTTCAACGAGTACATAATATTTGACCAATTTCGTTATAAAAAAAAAAAATGTAACCGATGTTGTATTGACTTTACTGTTAGGTACAGACAATTTTTCATAAAGAATCATCATCAAATGCCATGATATTAGGTAAGTTTTTATATTTAAATTTACTTTGCAAACACGCTTAGTACTTACTGTTTAGCTATGGCGTCATCGTTTATATAATTTATACCTATTCGATTTGAATTATTTTATTTTTCTATTTCTTCTAGCGTGGCATTGGCCTATGAAACTACGCCGTCCAGCATAGCTGCCTCCGACTTTCTTCTCCCAATGCCAAATCCTTCCGATTCCAACTCCTGTTTTTACTTTTTTCATATCTCTTTCCACGACATTGGTACATTACTCTGTCAACTCTGTTTTCCAGATTCTCCATTCTTCAGTATTTACGTCTCTACGTGGACGTATTCGAATACAGCTAGTGAATTTTCATCAGTTTTCCACCACGGCGTTCATAATTCTGATCCATAAAGTTACTACACTAGAAGTGTTTCGGCATACTTTAAAAAAAAAATAAAAATAGGTTCTATAGGTTTTTATATATACGGTCATTTTAAAAAAATTAATACATTTTGATTGGCTATGTTTACCACGGTTTTGTATAGTATTCAAATGTTACGAGAACTTTGACAAATGTAGATTAATATAATATTTCACGGAATGCGAACGTACGCGTGATCGAGTGAAAAGAAAAACCGTTTTTCGTCGTATTACCTATATTAAAAACCGACAACATTATATGATATTTACAAAAAAAAAAAATAAAATAATAATAATAATACAAATTTCTCTCGTTTTATTCCATTTACTTTTGATTTCTACTGACGTCGAATCTATATACTATTATAGTTTTATGAGAAATCTAATTTTCAAACCGTTTATTTACCAAAAATATTTTTTAAAAACAGTTCACCGCATTCGAACACGGATTGGCAATTTAATAATATCGATTGTATTACATTATGATAGTTTTAAAAAAAACGATAACCTATAAAATTTTTTTTTAAAAATAATTTGTTTTTATGTAATAATAATATATATGGTGATGGCGGCGAAAATATCAACAGAAGAAAAAGAGATACTAATACAATATTATGTGTGTAGTTTTTTTTTCTACGTTATTATAACATTATTATTATTTTTATTATTAACATTATAATTCATTATGAACAAGGCGACACCGGAGAGAAGAAAAAAAAAATGCGTTTTTTGTTCAATACAGATTGAAGACGTTGACGGATTATAATAATATTGTATTCATTTGGCCGAGTCCACTATACAAATAGCGGTATAGGAGCGGACGACCGTCGAAGGACGTGTGTTGGAAAACTCACAATATGACGTACGAGGTTAGGTTAACATGATATTATACAATTAAAATAGAACAACGGTCGTCAAAATGGCGGATAACGCAGAGTGTAAAAAAAAAAAAAAAAAAATCGTCTAGTCGTCCGTATAATGTATAATGTATAATATATATATATTAGTATAAAAAAATTATTGCGGGCCGCGGTGGTAGAAAATGTCTATATAAGTTTTCGTAGTAAACTGGTGATAAATGTGTATACGTTATATATACGTATACAGAATATTATAATATCAATTGTATTGCGGTTTTCGTGGTTTGATTGCCAACTAAACTCGTGTATAATATGGCGTTTGATCCTTAATAATATATAGTGTAATATTCGGGTGAAACCGTTTATGAAGTTAGTATATTGGTATTGGACAAGATTACGGTTTTCTAAAAAAAAAATTATAATTGTTTTTTTTTTTCCAATATAGACGCGTGACTGTATAATGACAGCCGTCGTATATTATTATGTATAGATAGGATTTGTTGGTACCGCATACCCTCCGAGAAGAAAAAAACAAACAAAAATGAAACATGACCTAAAATATTCCAATATTTGGAGGGCCTTGTCGAATAACGCTCGGCTTGTTGTGCAAAACCACGTTGGGTAGGTCACGGAGGGGGCGGGAGTAATCCATTTCGTTTTTTCCATGGATTTTTGCTTATCACGTTATAACCCGACTGCCCGAGTCCACTATTATATGTATATGGGTAGCATAGACATATTTTAAAGATATGTATTGCACTCAGAAAGAGAAATAATAAAATAGTCGTGGAGTAAAAGAGACAAATAGATTTTGGGGGGATATCATGGATAAATAAATAATAATACTACCAAATAGCATAATGCCGTTTTATCATTATAACCACGCAACTTCTTAATCGCTATTATTTATCGATACAAATCTCGGAAAAAATAATTTAAATTGTAGTTTACTCCGCGAAATATCCCAATATCTATCTGTCTCTCTCTCGTTCAATCCCGAATTTTTCAAGACTATGACAAAAAAAAAAAAAAAAAAAAAACAAAAAAACCATCAAATCTACATGTTCGCATGATAATAATTATTATTATAATACTCTCTTGTTGTATTAATATTATTATGTACGAGAAGACAATGTTGCTGCCGCCGCCACCATGTACGTTTCACAATAAGCCGTTGTTTGGACGGACGAAACTGCACGATTTTCGTTTGGCGCAGTAGCCTCCGGAAAAAAAAAAAAAAAAAAAAATTAAAAAAAAAACCACCGGCCGCTCATTATCAATTTAAAAAATATATCATAACACGAATTGTTGTTTGTACCGTGCACGTGCTAAAATAGAGAAAACATATACGCGATATTATTATACATAATTTCCCTCGTGTCGTTCCGTAGATATACCGCCGGACAGTTTTTTTATTTCCCCCCCCCGTAAATTCGAGTGTCTAAAAAACAACGACTACACCTCGACTACACGGCAGCGCATTCGTCTCGCGGTCTATTAGCGGTTATTATATTTTATTATCATCATCACTAAAATCGTCGACAAAAAAAAAATAAAAAAAATACGAACATTCGAATTCTGGTGTAGTATTATATATTATGACGACGACGACGACGACGACGATTGCCGTGTCCGTTTTCACATCCGGAACATGACGGAATCGGTCTTTCGATAATATAATAATTTCTTCTGCCCGGTTCAAATTAATAATATATAGGTATAATATTTAGCGATCGATTATTCCCGAGACGCTCGTTATCTGGGAAAGTAGGTGTTATCGTAAAATAGGTACCCGTATTTTAAATTTTCGTTCGTCCTCGATTGTTTGACGCGGTTTTTTTTTTTCTGCCGAAATCACTACTTTCGACGTTCGAACGTCTCCAATCAAATATCATATTCCTCCTGTGCATCGTCAGTTTTAATAACAAAAAAAAAAAAAAAAACATTAAAATTATTTAGTTGAAACCAAATTACCGTGAATTTTCGCACACTATTTTATCACGTATTCCATCGAGACGTTCGACAAACATAACCAATTACTTTGACAGTATTATCTAATTTGAAAGTTCTAAATTAAAATTACAACAGTGCTTTCGATTAGAAAATCCAGAATTGTTTTCACTAAAACTAACGCAACCCGGAAGATATAAATTTAAGAAAATCGTTATCTAAATTGTATAGGTTCTAACTTTGATTGGGTATTGATTTTTACGATTGTCGTATAATACATAAACCTATGGCATTGATTATTATTGGTGTGTGTGTGTGTGTGTGTGTGCTCTAAATTTCCCAATTTATTTTATCGATAAATTATCGCATTTATTTCAATTACTGACTCGTAGTTACTGAATACAAATTGTGAATACGTTTATGTAGCATACGATTACCACCGACTTACTGGTATGAACATTGCGTTTTTTTACTTTCGGTAATATTTCCTAATCCGGATAAATCGTTAATTTTGTTTTGATGTTTTTTTCGGACGTATTTTACTCGCATAGGTTTATTATTTTAGATCAGGGGTCGGCAACCTTTTTACCTACACGGGCCATAATTTGTTTCAGTTTTTTATGGAGGGCTGCATACAAAATTAAAATATTAAAAAATATAATTTTAACATATAATACTAATATATTTACAGATAGCAACAAACATATTATGAGTTTAATATTGCGGTTGTCCTTATTAACTAATTTTTAATTAAATATATTAGTACAGAAAATTTAAAAGTTTAAAAATAATTATTAATTAATTCTTGAATGCATTTTAGTATAAAAATATTAAGTTACTAGTGTGATTTTTGAGGTTGAATTTTTCCTGCTAATTCGATTATATCCGCTTTTATATTGGATGTTGATATGCTTAAA
The DNA here is from genome assembly GCA_956483605.1 of Tuberolachnus salignus. Classification (NCBI taxonomy): domain Eukaryota; kingdom Metazoa; phylum Arthropoda; class Insecta; order Hemiptera; family Aphididae; genus Tuberolachnus; species Tuberolachnus salignus. The sequence continues at coordinate 869,985 of OY101434.1, forward strand.
ACAGCATCCAAGTGTTCATCGCTTAATCGTGAACAATAATAAAATTTATGTAGCTTAAGCCGCAGCAAAAAGTTCTGAGGGCCGCAGCAAAAAGTTCCGAGTTTTGCCGCGGGTTGCCGGTGCCTGTTTTAGATAATAATATCAGCATAACATAAAATGTTATTTTGTTTTTGTCCGTTGAAAATAGAAACGTCGAACGTTATATATTTAGTACCTAACCGACGAATATATTATAATTTATAATATCCCCAACTGGTTTCATACGATGCGCAACATAGCGGCGAACCGTAATCAAATTATATGTTTTCTACAATAAATTGCTATTGAATTCGATCAATATAATAATATTGTATAGTGAAATTCGTTTTTGAGATACTGAGCGAAACGAGAAATGGGTAGTGGTTTTACTATGGTGTGCGATATATTTTTTTATTTTTACCGTTTACAAAATTTCGACTAGAAATCTCGTTGCTATCGTAAACTTATTTATAGTAACGTTTTTTTTGTAGAATTTTGGATCTAGTTAATGCGCTGAGCTGGTCATTCTTAATTTAATTTTTTTTTTTATTAAATATTCTAAAGTTTTTAGTATTATTTATAGCTATGTGAAATTTGTCGGGATTTTTTTTTGGTATTAATTTGTTAATGTATTTCATTTTTTGGCTTGAAGTGCTAAGCAATTTGATACCAAAAAAAATAACTTGATATTTCGGTATATAAAAACATCAAAAATCCCTAGTCACAATTTATTTTTGTTAGTTTTGATGAAAATCGTAATAACCAACAGTACACTTCGCGTACTGTTTTCAGAATTATATTTGAGTTAAAAGAAAAAGATGCCCAAAAGGTCGAGACGAAAAAAACACGCGATAATTATTTTAGTTACAAATGAATATAATTTTTAATATTTAACCGAACTTTGCTCAGGACCGTTATCCGCGTGTAATGATTTATCGTAATTATTATAGAGTTACATCATAACTTTTAACTTTCCGCCTACGACAGTGGCTCGTCCACGGTGCGAAATATGTCGGCATTTTTTTTCGTTTTCTCCATAACATGACGTTAAAAAATAATATATTATAATATACCACCGAATGCGGCGATACCTATTTGTGTATGTCGAACGAAAACGAAATATCAATAATATACGTACGTCAATAAAAAATATCCCTACACGCCTAGGTTTTTTTTTTCGCATAACGGAAATAACCGTTTCTCAGTCGGTATATTTTCATTTGTTTTGGGTGAATAACAATTTATTATTAAACCGTACTATTCTATATTATCGTATTATTTTACGTTGCGGTGCAAGTGCCTATCAAGTGCGCACTTGCAACGCCTTTGCCACGCACTATTTACTATAATATATAACAAACATTTTTTTTACGATGACGCACCCAAATCCGCACCGGCGCGTAAATATGCCCGCGATTATTAAAACGGAAGAAAAAAAAAATAGTAATAATAATAATAATAACCATACATGTACCTATAATACGTACCGATGATCCGTAAACTCTTCCTTGACCAACGAATCGAACGATAATTTATACCCGATTATCAACCGATCCACGACGATGGCCGGCCGTTCTCCTATAACCTATAAATGTTTTTTTTTTTTTCTTTTAGTCAGACATTGCGTATTACATATTGGCATTACTCTTTAAACCGCCGTGCGAAAAAAAAAAAAGAAAAAATTCGCGGTTTTTTGATATATTTTTAGCCCCATCATAAACGCAATACTTGTACCTATGCGATTTTAAATTATGAGAATGGATTTTCAATGAAATCCGATCGTAAACCGGTACCTATAATATTCCCGAGTTTGTGTGTAAATCTAATATACTACAGTAATTTTGGTTGTTACGAAACGACAACTGATCCTTCGTAATAAAATATATTAATGAAAAATAAAAAAAATAAATAAGTTATCTAATTGTATAATTCAAAATCATTGTGATTACACATCATCATTATTTTTTTTTTTTATAAAAACAAAAATTGTATATTATTGTATAAGATAATAATAGTTTATCACGTTTTTGTACTACTCGGCTAAAAATATTTATTTTAATTCACTATAATATTATCATTGTATAATAAACAAAAGCCGGGTGTACTTCGTATCGCATGCGCAGGTCACGTAGGTGCGATGTTTAAAAAAGTACCAATAGAATATAGGGCAATTTCATTTATATATTAACAAAGGCAACGATAAATCATTCCGAATCAGTAAACAATTCTGAGCGGAGTAGTATTGGTCGTGTTTATTCCCCTGTAACCGTGGTAATGCAAAAATCAACAAAAATAAAACAGATTTATTGACGTTTGTTGTCTATTATTTTTTTTTTTTTAGAAAAACTGTTAGGAATTTAGACATTTTGTTCGAATAAAGTGCCACCGACTGGAAAATCCTTATCTTTCAAGATACGATGCAAATAATTCGGAGCATTTTTTAATACTGGTAATAGTTTTACAACCGAACTATTCGAACAGTTTTTAATGTTTTTATTTCAATAATTAATACGTTTTCTAATAGAATATCCATTCTTCCGAATGTTTGAAAAATAAAATTGTATTATCCTTAGATTAATTTAATACTATTTATCAATTATCAGTTAACCTTTCCTGTATTATTTTAAAATCACAGACATAGATGTGTCGCGCATGAGTCGATAGATATAAGTGGGTATTTTTACCCGTGATTCGAATATGGCGACAATAAAGAACCCAAACGTCCAAAATCATAAAAATAATGTATACGGCCGTGTGCCGTCTGGTATAAAAATTTAAAAAAAAATAATAAGGTCATAATATTATACCGGCTTTTATGCCTATTTCCATTTTAGTAGTTCAGCCGACCGCGCTCCACAAAGACAAGGAGAAATTGTGTCATATTGTGCAGAATTTGCAAATCGTTTTCTGTACATCATACCAATTGCGCCGATCGATATTCGAATGTAATAATTGTGTTTTATAAAAATATGTATATTCTAGTATTATTGATTTTAGGATATACAGATAACCACCTGTACGTTTGTTTAGGTGGTTAGTAATTTACAAATATTATGCTCGGTGACTTTAGGTTTTGATTAAACTACAAATCTGTTTCTACGTTTTGAATTCCCTAGTTTTATTTTAAGTGTAATAATCTAATATCACTATATAATAATATAATATCGATTGAAACGGGATTATGTTGTTGTACTCGAAAAGTTACATTTGAAAAAAAAAATCATCGTTATATTAATTGAAAATAAAAAAAAAATTGTAATTTTTTTTTTTTTTTTAACTATAGTTTAAATTGTTTAAAAAGAAAATATTTTCATAATATTCGAATGAAACAATCGATAGATAGTCCAAACTATCGAAAACTATCGATAATTTAAACAATTCGAAAGTGTGTCCGTCACTAATTTTTACTAATCGAAAAAGTTTTGTCAGAGGAAAAACAAACAACACACATCTTAGTAAAATGATTATAACGACTCGTCCGCTACACTCCGAATCTCAATAAATTATACTGGAAATTATCACAATGTTATTTTATAAAGAATTCTGAATTTTATTATGCTATCGAAAATCTCAACGAATAAATATTATTGTTATGATGTTAACGCTGTAAAATATAGCATTTCGTTTATGGATTTTGGACTAAATGTACCGTGCAATAACGTACAAAATGCCATCAGAAAACTATATAGTATTATCAAACAAACGCAGAGTGACCGGGGGCCACCGTTAACATGCATATTGCATATTTGTTTCACGTAGAGATAAAAAATAATTACGACGTTTTTAACGTTTGATTATTGGAGATTATATGTGACATTTGTGTAGTTTTAAAACGGTTCGGTTGTTTTTTTTTTTTTTTTCACGACATTTTATTCCCGAGTTACTCCGATTATGGATAATAAAATTGCATTCTACAACGATAACTGATTGCCTACGTGTTCTCGGTATAACGTCATTCCGCCGTTAACCTTATCTGTACAAATACGGCCGGATCATAAATTCATACTTAGAACGACTGGGCGGACAATCGATTTATTTCGGTTTTGGTAATGTTATATCAAATAATATTCATTCAATTTTAGGTAGTGATCCGGGTATGTTATTATTGGTGCACACGTGTTTACGAGTTATAGGTACTCGCCAGCTATTGTTTATCACTTATCGTTTCCCCGGTATTAATCGTTGATGTCGCCATAGCAACTCATGGAAAGAAAACAATTGGTGAGAAGTTATCGCCGAGCTATTGCTATTGAATTGTTAGCCGGCGATATTATATTCATAAATAACCGAAATATTCTATACTCTATAGACAACTCCGTAAAGGTAGTGCCTATAATTTTATACTCGGTATAATAGCTATTCTTCTAGGACAAAACACGGTATGGGTATTATTATAAAACCGACCCTCGGGCTCGAATAGTTTGGTTGATGTATTTCGTCCGTGCTGAATTCGAAAAATTTTTCTTTTCTTTATATATGAAATTATATATATTTGTCCGTTTGAAAGGTCAACCTATACGGTGGTCGACCACCGGTGAAAATGTTCGAAACACACAGATATTATAGGTATATCGATGACTATAGGTGTATATTATGTAACAATAAAATATAAATATATACACATGACACGTTGTAAATCAGTATAAATACTTTTCGCGCAAAAAATAGACAATTTTTTGTTCGTATATGCGATAAATCCAAATCCGAGAGCTCCCTTTTTCCCGCCCATAACGTACGTTACAACTCCACCGCGTCCCGACTCGGACAGTTCTCTGCCACAACCCGTCGCCATTAGGCGATATCAGAAAAAAAAAATTCCACAAGAAATGTTTCCCCTCTGATGCACTCCCCGGGGTTGAAATGTTTGAGGTTACGTCCTCGTATGCATTTTTCCATGGCCGTGCCGGGGAGAATCGACGGGCCGACGTGGTAAAAAATAAAAATCGCGTATTTCGGACTACCGGATTTCCTATAGTGGCCATCAGGACGTTAACGTAATACGCATACGTGTTGAATATACGCATTAATGAGATAATGGTCCATTGCAAAATCGTTTTGGCGTGCTGCGAATGACTCACGCCGACCCGAATGAATCATATATTATTATTATTATTATTTTTTTATTTTTTTTATTGTTTTTACCGCGATACATAATAATACGCCGACGTGCCGACTTATCTCTATTCACGATAAAACTGGTCCGAAACGAGGAAAACTACAAACGGACGGTATTCGCCGCACACGCGTTAGACGTGTTGTAGACAAAATGGTTCTTATTTTTCTTCTTTTTTTTTTTTCTATTCTCGCCCGACCGGTCGTCGGGTTTTTTGTTCGTCGTACACATCACGAACAAAAGTTTTCATTACCGCGATCCTAGTCAAGTTCAACGCCGTGCGGCGGAGTTCTCCCACCCGGTCCGTCCGTCGCCGCTTCGTCGTGACTCACGTTCCGGTTTATTTGTCTCCCTTTCTTCCGTTTCCTCGAGTCTTTCATTATATTATATAGTCGTGTAGGGTATTTTATCGTATTTGTATATATTATTATATATTTATATACATATATATATATATATATATATATATGGAATTTCGGATATTTATCGTTGGTTTTCGAACATAATTTTTCTCGGATAATAGAACTTTTTAGTACCAATAACGTTTTCGTACAGATTTAAACGGGCGCGAATCCCCGAATACTTTTTCAGCCCGTAAATTATTTTACGCGGTAAAATATAAATAAAATACAGCATCATTCTAAGTTTTGGTATTATAATATCGAGACAAACGTTATATTGAAAATTGTAGTCTTCTCTTTCTTTTTTTTTCGCACACGCGAATTTATTAAAAACTTCGTTCGGATTTGTTATCAAAACTATTTTTTTTTCTTCTTACGACTGATATCTGAGTTATGCAGGGCGTTTTCAGGTCGTGGTCGATCTGTTGTATAGGATTTTATTCTATAAAACTCTTTTCGGCTGTAGCACTCGAAACCGGAAAAACTTCATCTAGTTCTAAAAAAAACGATGCTCACGCGCCTTAATAGTTACGATGTACAATTCCATAACAAACTTTTTTTTTTTTTTCATATTGTGCTTTCGACTTTTCATGAATTCGGTTGCTTATTGGGATATCGGACGATATCTTAAAGCGAAATCGCTGTCAGTGAAAATTGTGGAATTTTCATTCCTCTGGATCAGTGTCTCCCAATCTTTTTACCACCACGGACCACTTCGACAATATTTTATAGGTCGCGGACCACCTCAATTTTACGAAAACTTGGAATACCTTTTGTTTGCTCATTAATAAGAATACACTAAATTTATCAAAAAATGTTAATTTTTATTATTTTACCTTACGTTTTATTACTATACTTCACTAATATATAACTATACTCTACTATACTACATAATTTACTTAGTGTGATTTTTGTGACTGATACCTACACACTTATATAAGTGGAAAATACTTATCGGTCTACAGCAGCAACAACGTAAAGATAACAGTATAATATTATTACGGTTCCTCAATAAGTTGTATATTTTTTTCGCTATTTAAAAAAAAAATAATAATTAATTTGTAATAGAAATCGATGAAAAAATCTATGGGACCGCGGACCACCGGTTGGATAACACTGTTCTGGATGATCCGTACCCGGATTCAAGCCCCACCGTAGCTCAATTACGGTAATATATACGAAGGATTTTTCTATATACGGATGGTTTTTCGTTGGATTTCACGTTTCGGCGTTAACCGGCGAGGCTAATATAATATAATAGTATTATGACGGCGCGCGTCGGTTTAAGAATGTTATGCGGTCACGATGGCGGCGTAGTATAACGGGATCACGTGCGGTAGTTGTTATCGAACGCCAGGAGACGAAAGCGGAGAAAGTACAAGGTCGGACTACGGGATAATAATAATATTATACACGGAACCCGCCAAAAACCGCGACTTTGTATTACGAATACGAATGTTTATGGTTTTATTTATTTATTTCCAACAACGTGTCTCTTGTGAAATCACCTCGGCCGCCTGTACACCTGCTATATAGTCGAGAGTTTTCGATTAGTATATAATACAGTATTGTTTGGTGTTTTGATGTACGTGAACGAACTTTAGATACCTAGGTGACGTGGTGCCTGCCTACCTATACGATGGCCAATAAAAACGAACAGTGTGTAATGATTCGTGACCAGCAATGGCCTATTGGGAAATCGGAAATTATCCCGATGGCCCGGTGGGCTATCAAATCAATAACAATATTACCCTACACTGTATTCTTTTCAATGTTATCAATTACGGTTTTACTGTTTTACTATAGTGTTAGAGAACTTAATATGTTTTTAAATATGTCCAGGCATATTTAATCATTAAAATGTATTGTTGTATTAAATTCATTCGGTATCTAGGCACAAAATACACAAATTATTAACAACTATAAAATCATCTACTGTTGGTTGTATTATTGTATTTATAATCAAATCTACTAAAAGATGTGTTAAAAAGCAAAATCTAACAAAATGTCTTTTTATTTCCGTGCGAAAAATAATGTTATATTTGTGGCGTGTTACGATTTTCGGAGGGTTGGCTCCCGGTATTTTCATAATATTTACATAATAATGTTTTCACATTGCAATATCTGCTGAATATGTCGGATATTTTGTCGAAATTTCAATGTGTATTGATTTGGTCGATAAATTTGTGGGGGGGGGAGGGTGATCCCATTGTTTCATTAACATGTATAGAATTTTATCACAATCAAAATTCTACTCCAGTATGATTTGTAGTTTGTGTGCCGATTTGGTTTGTACATCGAAAAATCGCCAATTCGCCCCTGTCCGTGACTATATAGCGCGAAGCAAAATTTTAGCCGATCCGCAATCCTGATTGAAAAACGAACGATTAAAATATTAGTTTTAGACGGCATAATAGAGGACGTAAAATAATATATTAACAAGTAACCTGTAGTTTAATATCTATAATGTCTAGTGTCTCTATTGTCTACTAAAAAAAAACACGAGTATACACGACCACACCACGAGACTTTTGTTACCATCGATAATTTTTTTATATATATATATGTATGAATGAATTGCCTGCGTTGCCGGTTGTATAAGAATTTTTTTATTAGGAAATTGAATTTCATAATAAGGTAAAATAATTAATAATAATACGGATTGTCATCGTTTTCTGGAATCTAATGGTTCCGTCATGTGCTCATTATATGGGATCATATCCGGCATCGTTGGGTGCCGTCAAATTTTAAACATTTTCTTCAATTAAGTTTAAGATTTGTACGTATTATTTTCATATTTTTTCGATTTATTTTTGTCAGTCTTTAACAAAAAGTTTTTTTTTAAACAATTTTTATATTATTAAAATGTAAAAAAAAATCACTCGATTGTTCCAAGTTTTGTTTCTATACATTCAGTATACAAATTACGAAAGACTATTGAAACCTATAAACGTATTTTATTAACGGCGACTTAGCTCTTAAGACATTTTTTTCGATCGCCCTCGTCGTTTCAGCGCCTTTGATTGTCCCACTTTATTAGAATTGCTAAATTTCAAAGTTACCTCTCGCTCAACGCGTTTTTATGCTTCCATTTTTTCGTTTCTTTCCGCCCGATTTCCTATGGCTCCTATATTCCCATCTACTTTTTTTCTGTTAATATTTTTATATTAAGTGGAAATTCTGTCAATTCTGTTATTTTAACGTATCTGCTGCAATACGGTCCACTCAGCCTTGTGATTATCTATTTACAAATGCGATATTTGTATTTTGCCGATTCCTGGTTGTTACGATATTATCAAAATGATGACGGCAGATTTTTGCTGGTCCGTATAGGTTCGTTTAACCGAAAATATAACACACGTTTCGTTTCGTTAGATATATAATATTATATTTTATTAGCTTAGACGCGTTTCGTCGGATTATTCTTGTTACAGACGTTAAAGAATGGTTTGTGGTTTATAAAAGGAAAAGAAAAAAAAACAAAAACAATTCAAACCACTGATTTTTTAATTTTTTTTTTTTTTTCCTATGATGGAAGTCCTCTGTACATAAAGTAACACACTGTTACAGTTACACGCATTAATATATACGTATAAGTTTATATATAAGGAGAAGGCCGGGGAAGACGATTAATACGGTTTATTAATTTATAATTATTACCATTGCGGTCGAGTCAACGGAAACGGTTTTTTTTTTTTTATTTATTTCTCTACTGACTTATCGCGCAGTGTACGAGTGTCTATAATATTAAAGACTAGAATATTTAAATTGATATTAATTAACAACGTATAAAGTTTATTGCGGCGGTCTTCTATAAAAAAAAAAATCTATAATATGTTTTTTAAAATAGTTCCAATAATGTTCTTTCGTATCGAATAATTAATTTCGTTTGGCTATGTTCACTGTGGATTATTTATAGCGATATTATTGAGATGTCAAACTCTGTGGTAAATGCGCGACCAACTTTATGTTATATATTATATAATATGTCATACATACGTAGTGGCGTATTTAGAATTTCCTAATTTTGTAGAGAAACAATTTTATTTTTACGTCGCTCAAACGTACGCGTTTGATCAAGTTATGATAAATAACTTCTTGTCGTATATACTTCTTTTTTCGTTTTATATCGTATTCGTATTTTCAAATATTATTAAAGAAATTTGGTATTCTAACGATCTAACGATAGGCGTTTTTGCTATATTCCATCTATTGTCTCCTATTTGTACATAGCTCGGGTCCATTTCTTACTCTAAATTGAATATTATAAATAAACTATCGATTAATTTATAAGACACAAACTTTATTAACAGCCAACGATACCTCCTTCAGTTTCGTAGTTTTATTGATCTGGTGAAAATTGATACCCAATTGTATTACAATTAGGATAATCAATAAGCAAAACAAATTAAAGCTGAAGGAGGGGGAGAGAATTTATTTCTCACGTCGCCTCCTTGTAAATTACCGGCAGTGCAGAATATAATATGTATTTAGCTAAATAAAATAATAATAATTGTATACGAGTAATAAAGTTCTGAACGTGACTTGTATTTAAAGATTGTATAATGAACAGGTTAAATTAAGTAGGTTTAACAGGTCGATTGAGAAATAGTATAATATTAAAAAAAAAAAAAAAAATTAAAAAACAGTTATTACAAAAAAAAATGGTATCCGTGTGCGTCTTTCGACAATAATTATTATAATACATATATTTTACGTTTGGCACGAATAAACTCTGTTTGACCGAAATAACTTGACCAGAACGTCTCGCGTTTCGCCGCTGGACGGATTATTATAATACAACTAATGAAAAATCACTGTAATTTATAATTGAAGTAGATAGTATATCGTTTGGTCGCTGTTTTTTTTTTTTAAGTTATGTTTATACTTTTTTTAGCAAATACCCAGTGCGTACGTTTCATTACCGCACTATACTACTGTTAATATAATCGTTTTTTTTTTTTTTCAAAAAATATATAACAATACGCCATATATTATATAGAGGCGTATTGTGTGTGTGCTACGCGTTACACACAATACACTCTATATAATAATAATTTATTTTATACTACATTGCAATTTCATTTTCACTTTTACAATTTGAAATAATATCCCATCGGACCGCCATTATAACTCGATAATCAAATAAGTATAATAATAATAATAATAAAGAGTACGAAAATATAACCACTTCGTGAGAAATGTAAGGCACGCCCGATCGGTTTTCTCTGCATATATTGTAAAGTAGAAAAAAAATGCATTAAGCCTAGAAGAGAAAGGTCCAGCAGCAGCAGCAGCATCAGCGATAGCGAGCAACGTTTGTTATGTTTCTCTTCTTTCGAATTTCCTGCATGCGACTTGCGCACGCTCCGGAAATATCTCGGTCCTGAACCAGTACACATTTATAAGACAATATTATAATACGCAGGTGCGCCTATATTATAGTGGTTTATGATTGATGTGGATTATTATCTCGAATGTATAATAATCAGTGTTCATTGAAGACTGCAGTCTTCACTGCGGCTGCTGTCGGGGTTATTACCACGACTTCCACCATCGTCATCGTCATCATAATACGGATTGTTGCGGTATATCAAATGAAATTTCTTCTAGGATAAAGTGAAACCTCAACGCACCCGAACCTGTGTTAATGTACAGTATAACCGATGATTGCTACGGGTGAGCTCGGGTGTGCTTGGTCTTTTACTTTTTGCAATAGGTTTCACTAAGAAGTGTTTGTGTGTGTTTTTTTTTAAAACTTTTTCAGTTAATAAAAACGCTCTGATCTGTGCAGACCGTATTTCGGAAGACGCGAATCACCTTACTGAATGTACTCTGTTTGAAAGATTTTTCGAAATTCTCAACAGTTTTTCGAAAATAATAATAAAGAAAAAATCGATGGCGAAATATCTCAGAGTTACCTTAGCTACTGGGGCGGGTAAAACACTGCCATAATATTACAACCTTACCGGTTCACCGAACTCCTAGCAAAATCATTTTTTAATTGCAATTTTTTATCGTTGCTATACGGTACAGTATAGACTTACACTAATTCTACATCCTATACCAGTGGTCGGCAACCTGCGGCTCTTAAGGATACGCATCAACATCATCGAGATACATAAAATATATCCCCTCGCCCAATGCGGTTCATTGACAGCATGTAACATTGTAACTTTTTAGACAAATTACTGTTTTCTACCCCGCCCTTACCAATTTCTCACTTACAACACAGTGGCCTGTCTACACACACGCGGTACGAAGTACTCGTATGTCCGGCGTGTTTTATTTTTTTTTATTATTTATTTCTACAGCGCGTAAATTTAGATTTCATTTTTTACCGAACGACATTTTTTGTAATATTATTATAGGGTAGGTTTTTTTGGTACTTTTTGGGTAGTTATTTTCCGGTCTTCAAATTAATCGCACACGCGATCCGTGCGATTAAGAATCGACGGAGGAATATACCTCCAATAACAATAATAATATTATCCGAACGTCATCGGCACCTGCGAAACTGCAGGGAGCGGCCACCGCCGTTCCGGACGAATAATTATTATTATTTATAACAATATATATTATAATATTACGTGGGTACGTATTTGCGGTACAATGAAATAATATATTTTAACGCAGGCACTTATGGTTCACGTTATTCCGCAAGTAAACTATTTTCAAAGTCGACTCGTACCTAATGGCGAACCGGTACACACGTATAATTCGTTCGTTGAAGAATGTATAGAAACGGGTAGGCGTGCCATATATATTATTGTTATATACCTAGGCTCGAATTACGTATTGTGCGGAATAAGACATGAGCTACGATAAGTTGTGAAAAAGTAAAAAAAAAAAAAAAAAAACATTAGTTTTAGCCGTTGGGAAATAGTTAACTGTATTATACTAAATATTATTGTATTCATTTTATATCTATAGTATATGTATTGACCTCCGAAACTTTGTTTTTGTTTTAATAATGTTATCTGTTAGTTTTATTTATAGTAGTATATAGAATATTGTAGGCGTGTTATTTTATGGCCGCACTTTTTGATTATATAATTATATATATTTTTTTCTTTCGTCAAAGAAGTCCTTTCGTAATCCAATAAACGTCACACGCGACTTAACAAACACGTGCATTGTTAATAATATATATATATATTTATATATGTGTAAATGACACACGATCTTACGGTACGGTTAGCTCGATGTTTTATTAAACGTTCCTACTTGGGCATATCGTATTATTATTATTATTATAAAACATTATTATGTGACACCGCAATACTGTAATATATATATATATATATATATATATATTATATCTATCCGTAGTCTCTGTAATAAATTATATATATATATATTCGTCGCTGTTATATTATATGAGAGGTATATACGCATAATAAATATATTAGACAGAAGAAAATAAAAATTAGTCCAAAGTCGTGAACATAAATCGCGTCCCGATATAATCATCGATATATCTATCATGGCGTAATTAAAAATGTTATACGGAAGAGGATGTGAAAATTGTATAACGATAGACCCGTAACGACATGAGGGGGGAGGGGTTTAAAAATGTTAAAAAAAAAAAAAAGCCTCATAGATAAATACTCCATCACCCCCAATCATAATTTCGTCCCTGAGGGGATACCTACTCTTAAAAAAAAAAAAAAAACAGTCACAGTCCATAGGCGCAACCCGCGGGGTGCTCGGGGAAACAATTCAAAGCCAAATTGTAAATCAAACGCGCGGTTTAAGACAGTATCTATTTGCTTAGTTGTTGGCACCACGGACATCTATATTATATAGGTACATAGATAGATAGATAGGCAGATAGACAAATAAAAATGTATAATATAATATAAATACTCGTGGCTGGATACTGTCCAGATAATAACGATATAAATCTTATATAATAAAACGCTGTCTGTGAGCATTACATAATTTTAGCACCTTCAATATTTGGGCTTTAGTTGCGCCTATGAGTCATATATTACGGGCATTAAACTGTACGACGGACAGTGCGGGCGATGAAATTAATGTATACGGGGGAAAATATATTCTCGACAGACGTACGGAAAATAAAAACCGTGTAATTCCTAAGGTATTTTCACCGTAATATTATTATAAAATTATTACGGTACAAGTAATTCAACTCATGAATCGAATTTTAAGAGGACCACGCCACACTCGCGCGCATTTATACCGACTCGGTCCAACTAACGGGCACAATAGGGAAATAATTGTTTGTTGAACATTAAATTTATGGCGTTTAGGTTGAAATTCGAGTTTAAACGCGGCCAATGAAATGTTTCGAATAGGAGAAAATTTCCGAGTCGCTGTTTTTCTAAAATATTGTCGCGAGTAATCAAAAAATAACATGGCAACCTATTGTCGTTTTGTTTGATGATATTTTAGATAAACAGCAACATAACGCCCTCGAAAATATTCTCGAATTTCGCAATTGTCGGCGTCCTATTAATTTCTGTTATTACCTAAACATATTTCAGTTGTAAGTATATTATAAATATAAACGGTCTTTTGTGGATGAGCCTTTTCTCGACAAAAAAAAAAAAAAAAAAACATCATATTGCATATTATATTATGACGATGACACGCACGCAGAATAACTCGTCGTTTACGATAAATATAATTTACTTTCCGAATAACGGAATTTTATGGAAATTAAACCGTAAAGTAACGCGCACGTGACAGTATAATATTATAGTACGTAGTATATAGAACGATCACTAGTTTAAATTTGGACAAATGATATAATTTCATCAATGGCGGTGCGTAATAATATATACAACGGAAACGACACACTTCAACAGAGGGAATAATACAACTAAACTTCAACGGTCACGTGAATATTATCTTTGTACAATTCGAGTAGGTATCATGTTTCTATTCATATCACAATGAAATAATTTATATTGAAAAAAAAAACAAAAATAAAAATAGTTAAATTATTATATATTTTTTTTTTTACTATCGTATTCGAAACATTCAAATATACGCGGCGTTACGAACGGAACATCGCAAATAATCGAACTGGACTAAATACCCAAAAGATTCCGACCGGAGAAAATCATTTTGACGACTAGTAGGACGGAAATTGAATGAATTCGGGTATTCTATAGGTACATCAATGTGCAGTTTTCCAAAGCTGGATATGTGGTGACGGCCAGAATAAGGCGAAGGCTGTCGCCACGCTCAGTGGAAAAAAAAAAGTGTGTGTGTTTATGAATTATTTTAATTTGTACGTATCATCTATTAATTTTCGGTCGCAATATATAATCTTTAACGGTATAATTCATTGGTGTCCGTAATATATTCCTGTTGGAAATTATAACATAATCAATAATAATTATGACTATCGCTGTATGTTTTATATAATATATACTTTTATTTTAAAAGAAAAATATACATCTAGGCCATCAATAATCACAGAATTAAATTTATGACGTGTACCTAAATCTTCCTGAACTGAATGTAGCATTTTATATATAAATATAATTTTTTTTTTCTTTCCTAAAATGCGTTCAATCCAGACGAACCACAATGGCATTGGCCTACTGTTATAAAGTGTCACAAGTTATATTTTAATTTATCTCAGTTTTTTTTCAATAATAGGTAATATACTCGTATTATCGTTCACATTTTCAGCGAATGAATAAAATAAATAATCGGAAATGTACGCATTATTATTTTTCGTTATAAATATTTATGTTCCGAGAATGGGATAATCTTTTTATACTTATCAAAGGCTATACTATTATATAGTTACATAAATAATAATACAAATATTATAAATATACATTTCCAAGCAATACTAAAAAATTTCAACAATCCTCGTTTGAGTTGGATACATAAATGTTACTACAATATATACCAGCTTAACTTTAAACAAGTCAGAAAATCCGAGTGACTCATCCACCTTTGTCTGTTTTACTAACGATAGCTTGCCAACTTTGTTATCGCGAATCTACGACGATTGTTTTAATAAAACGATACACTGCCACTATTCGTCATTAAATGCAATATTGTAAACGATAATAATAATTATAATATATATGATTACAGTGGCGTGGTGAACTTCTTGTCACTTATGAGGCCAACCAAATTTGGGACACTCGCCGCCTATTAAACAATAATCGCATGTTTTGAAAGGGCTTGGAGAATCCATCACCCCTCTGAAGTTTATGAATACCCGTCAAAATATATGCAATATTTAAGTAATTCGACTGCATCCTATGGCTAAACTTATTATTCAGAAGTATAACTAGGCTTGCTAGATCCCATACATTTCTATTGGTGTGTTACAGATCGTCGTATTAGTCATGCGCCACCTAAAGCACCCACCCACCTATAATCCTCGAAAATCCTCTTCTTTACCACGCCACTGATTACACAATATCGTATACCGTTATTTATACCGTACGAAACTTTTCGAATAATATTATATTATGTTGAAGTGACGTACGAAAGTAATGGACGTTTTTGCCGGCATAAAATTCAGTTTCTTATACTTAACAACATTGCCACGGTGAATAATATATAGAACTCATTGTTTGAATGCCTGTTTTATGTTAACAATAACGAAAACGATAATAATTACACAGATTAATTATATCCTAAAAAAAATTATTATATTCTCATGTTATTATTTTAATATCATAGCGGAGATATTTAGTTAAACGCGTATTTCCTTGTTCCGTTTATAATAATGATAATAAGTGTTTCTTTTTACTTCCTCTTACGTCCGACTTCCACTGTACGCGTGATGCTCATGTAACCATAATAATTTCAAACCAAATTACATCATTAACATAATTTTGTACCTGTATATTTACTACAAGTATATCAACAGGCATTTTAATGGTTATATATTACTAATAGTTAAGTTATAAGTTACTTTTATAAATACATTTTAACTGGACTAGTTACAAAAAAAAAAAAAAAAAAAATGTAACGTTATTAATAACTTGGTAATTAATTTTAATATAAATAATGTCGACTCGCCGTAGTTATTTTGTTAAAATTTAATTTAATTCTAAAATGTTATTTACGAATTTTTAGTAAAAATAACTGTGTCCGCCCAAAACCAATACCTACGGTGTTTACATTTTTTTTTTTAACGACAAAAATGACGTATTTTCACTTGAATATCATTAACACACATAGCGTGCCTGAGTCGCGTCTAAACTATTAGTTACTCAAATTCGTTTATATTTTAAAATTAACATTAACTATTGGCTTAGTAATTTTTTTTTTTTTTTTTAACCTAACCGACAGGAGTGGGGTTTGCACATAACTACCATGCTACTGCCATCGTTTATTCATAATATTACATATACATGCATGAACATAATGCATTTGGTACATAATATGGATACAATTACGGGGGATAACTTATTAAATTATTAAACTTATTAAACTAGCCAGTTAAACAAATTGGTTAACTTTTTCAGCTTTGTATATTATCTCGAATAATAATAATACGTAATAGTGGAATATTTTTCAATATTATGTTCGAAATTTACTAATATTTTTTCTGTTTTTAAACACTAGTATTGTATACGTATAATAATTATTATTGAATTTGGCATGTTAATAAATATACAAGTGTGTACAATATAGTAAAACTAGATAAATAAAAAAAATCTGCAAATACTTTGTCTATGATAATTCACTTTGTATTGATTATATTCGATTGGAAAAATGTAAAAAAAAAAAAAAACCATAACCAATAAAATAACATAATATTATACTCTCGTACCAGTTATCGTTTACAGGAATTTTTTTTTTTTTTCCCAGCAATTGTTGCTGGCATTTGCATTTCTCCGAACGTGTAATAATTTTCGTTGACGGTTCACCACTACAAAACTACATTAATACAGTATACAATATAATATTTTTTTTTTATATATATTTTCGTTTTTACCATCAAAAACCGTATAATAATTTCCCAAGTGTGCGTTTGTTTTTAATTTATCGCGAATTAACCGTTCGGTACCGGGACATTTTCTGGTATTGCCTGGTACCGACTTCGCTCACCCTCCCACCCGCGCCACCTTTACAGTTAAAGTGTTATTATAAACGAACCGGCTTTTTTTTATATACGCAGTGTCGGATTTTGACAAGTCCCGAGTGGAAATCGAAAATAATTTCCATAAACGTTAAATTTTATTTGTCATCATTTGACACGGGAAAAGCCACTTTTTACAATATGTGTCTACTTAAAAATGTTTTGTTGTATAAGAGTTGAATTTTCGAAAATAAAAAAATAACAGGTAAGTAAGTAGAATAATTGTATTTTTCAAATAATATTCTAGTTACTAGAACAATAGTTGAAACAAAATTAATTATTTAGTTAAACTTGTAAAAATGAAAATAAATTGTGTATATTATATTAAGGTCATGAAATCATCTATTATCTGTATACACTAGTAGTTATATATAGATTAGAAGTAAACATGAAAATTATTACTCTACAATTAGTGGCTATCGTAAACTAAATTACAAAAAAAAAAAAAAAAAATACCAGACATAATTTGTGCTTCTTTGACGAGCTACGAGAGCGCGGTACTGTATTACTATTCCGAATGGGACGCAATTTGTTTTAGTCAGTTTTTCGATGTACCGTCTATGTATTATAATTAGCGTTGAGACTTATCAAGACAATATTTTGTTTATCTATTATTAATCCATTATTATTTTATCTATAAAAAATATCTAGTAATATATGATCATTTATTAAGACCGAAATTTTCGTGCCGCATGATTGAAATGATTCACAAACTTTGGGGGAGAGACTCATTTAGATCAAAGTTACACGTAGTAAATCTACACGTACTCTTACAACCGTAACAATTTTTAACAACTGTATCCATCGTCCGTTATGTGAAAAAAAAAAACATTTATATTTTCTCGTCTATTTGCGACCGAATTGGTCAAGTGAACCCCCAGCAATAAACATATGAAAAAAAAAAAACGTTCGGACATTCAAGGCGAATATTTTTCGCCTTGAATTGCCATCCGTATCGCAGGGGCAATCGGGAAATAAATAAAACAAAATGTTCAACCTTATCGCGGGGTTGAATGCCGCGATGAAGAGCAAGTATCCGTAAACCTTCGCGGGAATATCCGTTAAGTGACTCCAGAGAAAATCGGTCTCGACGAAACCGACCCACTCGATTTTGTTGTGTAGGTTATTGGTAGTCAGGTCGGACGGTTCACCGGCACACCCTCGGAAATATCGAGAAAAATACTAAATCGCCACCGACGGTGTAGAAGTCGGTATATTATTGTTGTTTAAATCCTCGCTCGTAAACGGAAAGAGGACAAAAGGACACGAAACCATACGAATCGGCCGCAGTCGTAAATCGCGTTTACGTGTACAATGTTATTATTATTATTGTTATTATTATTATTATTATATTTAAAAGGATCCGATGTAACCGGATAACCGCCGCGGAGAATTACTGGTGCGGACACGGGCAAATTTAACGACGAAACACAACACGCGGCGTACAAAGAACTAAGAAGGCTTCGGTGTGTGTGTGTGGGGGGTTTTTTTTTCCCCGCCTGTTCCCGCGTTAAGCCGGGATCGGCCAGGGACGGGAAATAAAATCGTTCGCCGAGTACGGGCGGCGTATATAAAATAATATTATAATAATATATGCGCACCGCACAGATAGACGGTGAGACGGTATTATTTTATAATAATATATCATCGTATTATTATTATTATACGGGCGTATAACACCTAATACCGTCGTATAGCCACAACACCGGGAGTATAGTTCCAGACGGATAATTTTAATCGGGCGAGTAGACGAATAATATATTATTATTATTAATTATTAAATACAATTGGTTATTACTAGGGCGGAGCACTTGTAGCTCAAAAAAAAAAAAAAAAACAATCATTAAATATGCACTAAAAATCTGCTCGAATTGTTATGGTTTACGGAATCGTTATCGTCCTATCGGAAATTTAGACAACGTGTTTACTGTTTATAAAAAAAAAAATTGTACTAAACGTTGGGAAAACGTGCGAACAGTTAACAACCATATTATAGGATGAAAAATTCATTTCGACTCAATGATTTTGATGGTATTATTAAACGAAATAAAATCGTCGATGGAGAAAACATTGAGAAAACTATTAATTGTATTAAATATTTCTTAAAAATAATAAAATTGAATAATTATTTTGTTTAAAAACAAAAAAAAACCCCTCAAAATATGCATTTGTATGCAAAATATAATTAGAAATCTAAACTTTGTCTTGGCATAAAACGTTTTTGTTTCCTACGAGCCCGGATTGGTTGTATTTCGATTGAGATAACACGACAATCGTGACAACACGATTAAGGTATTTAATTTTTTATTTTTAGTAAGAACTTTGTGTGTCATCATAGTTATTTTCAAAACCTAGACATTTCTTTAAACAAGAAAGGTAATAGGTATTATCGAAAACGCCGATTGCTTTTCAGATCAATTTTTTTTTTGATTTGTATGACCTCAAGGATAACTGGAAAAAAAAAAAAAAAATGATATTTCAAGGTTTAAATTTGCCCCGAAAATAACTTAAATGTATTGAATAGAAACTCGTGAAACATTGTGCATTTACTGTACAAATACTAATAGTATTACAAAGTATTGTCAATAAAATATTACAATAACGATAAACCGTTATCGTTTATGATTATCGTTGTAATCTCAATCGAAATGCAATCAATTGGGGCTCACTATTTTCTATGGGTCTCTTCTAGCAATGTGTGCTTGCGTGCACCCCGGTTATATATGTCGAATTATTATTCAATTGATGATAACAACACTACCTCGGTGGACCGCGGAGAAAGACGTCGTTGAGATAATAATGATAAAACAACTATATTTTTATTTTTAAATAACACATCGCAGACGGTATACTCGTCGGGCTTTCTCTAAACTCTATACTTACGTCGTCACTATCGTATGTGTGCGTATTGTTATTTTACTATTTTTTTTTTTTTTTTTATTGTAGTAGACAGTAGACTCTAATAATAATAATAATAATGTTTAAACGAATCGGTATTGCCCGTTCGTAACGGATATAATGTTTAATTATATTTAATTTGTCAGGAAGAAAAATAACAACTACCTACCACATCCTATATTATTATACTTTACACCTAACCGCGCTTACAAAATCGCTTGAATGGAACCCGTGTACCTATAGAATAATATAAATTATCGATTCGTTCGTGTGTTGAAAGCTTCTTTTCCTGCTTATAGGTACTTTCTATACATATACTCGTACAGGTACATAACTCGTCATCGTGTCGTGATGTTATCATATGTCATTATTTCTTCGTGTGTGTTTGTATGTGTGTATATATATATATATTCGATACAAGCATCGAACGCACAATGGTGTCATATTGTGTGTATAGAGTCGAAATTGTCCGTTTAAAATTATTTTTTGGGAATTTTTTCAGTGGGGACGCTTAAGAGGCGTAGTTTGGTTTTACAGTAAAACAATACGAGCGTGTGTAACGAATAAAATATATGATAATTATACGAACGAGTATGTCATACTGCTTTAAAAATAGGGTGGAGGTAATATTGTTTAATTAAACCGGAATTAATATATATTTCAGTTGACTACTTACAACTAACCTAACCATACAATTGATGACTTTTCGACAAATATCTCTTTGTAGTCGACGGCCCGGTTAACTATTATTTTCTGCGTTTTTCAGTGCTCGTACGCAAAACCGCGTATAAAACGACTATATAGATAGTCGACTACACGGAGAGAGCAAATTGTAGTATCGATCAACCCGCGAAATATTCGTTCACGACTTGATTAATGTGGCTACATAATTATGTCAAAGATTTTTTTTTGTATTATATATTATATTTATCACATAATACACGGCATAAACAAACGCTTCTTGGACAAATCAATAAAATTCGCCATATTTATAAAACCGACCAGAATTTGGCAACACCGGCTCGGGTCAAGAGCGCATTTCAGAATAGGGGACACAAAATCCAGAATGTCCATAGTAATAGAAATATACAATTTTAATAAAAGTGAACGGAGGTAGACTCTAAAGAGCCACTAAAAGCTTCGTAACGGCTCAGCGTAATATTTAATATTATGGATTTTTTTTCTTTTTTAAATGGTTGTACCGAGTATACTGTCGTCATATATAAAACCGTGCGGAAAAGATAGCTTATTTAAATTATCGGAAATCGACAATTGGCAGTTATATTTTAAATTTGTTTAATACCGCATTTTAAGAGCACGCGCTTCGATTTCAAATAAAAGAAAAATATTTATAATTATAAACTATTCCAATTCGACATATGCGATTTCCAATACAAGCATTTAAAATACGATACTGAGTAAATTTCGTAGAAGTATTTAAAATACGTATTGGACTACTTTTACTATAAAAGTGTTCAAATGTTTTTTTTTTGAATTAAAATACTTTAAATAGTCGGCCATCCGTAGTCGTTTTATACACGTATAATAAAATAGTACCTGTGGTAGTCGTACGTCATCGTTACACAAAATATTTGTATTCCGTACAACCCGTATAAATCCGCATAAAGTCGTCGTCTCTGACGATGATATGTTTTTATTTTTTTTTTTTTTTTAAAGCGCTTGTATACTGTTGTTGCAATCTACATATAAATATAGGTTCGCGTTCAACTCGTGTATTCGCGTCTCATCATCGCATAACTCCTAGTATATTTATAAATTATATTATTATACGTGTACAATATGTACATGGGTACGTGTGAAATTCGTAAATACGCCCGTGTCTGTATTATAATATGCCCGAGTTAAGGCCGTTCTCACCGACTTATCGGATTTCCAAACCTAATTTACGGCTGATAACAGACCGGTGGCGATCGGTCGGTAAATCTCTCGGTATAGACTCCGTTTAAAAAAAAAAAAAAAAACCAACGTTTAAGCCGCCGTCGGTGAGAACGGTCCTTAAACGTGCCGCCCGAAACGGTCGATATGTACGAAATCGTGCATACTTTAAAACGGGTCTTGGACGGTTATAATATTATTATATAGTTGGCGGAATATGTAAACTACTTATTATTAAATATAGGTATGGAATGTATAGTAAAAAAAAAAAAAAAAAAAATAGGTATACATTATAACGGTAATGCCTAACGTATTATATGGCGTAGTACGTTATACGTTGCTCGTCGCGATGATTGTAATTAAATATAAAAAAAAAAAAAAAAAATGATGTCGCGGTTTTTAACCATTGTCGCGCGCCGACGTCGAATCAAAAATCTAAGATAGTAGTATTTATTATGAATATATCAAGCGAAACGAACATAATAATAGCCAACGCAGCAATATAGCAGTTTAAACCAGTCCGAGTTATTAGGTCGATTACAGAAAACAAAAAAAAAAAAAAAAACAAAAAAAAAACCCGACTTTATATGTTTACCGGTCAGTAAAAATAATGATGAAGTAATACGCGAGTGTACGTGGTGGTGGTCACCGTCTCCTTTTCATTTGTCCCGTACCAGATTTGAAAAGTAATTAAATACAAATATTCGAATGCGATTTTAAATACAAGTACGAAAACGACTCGGTATTGTATTTTACATATATTTTCAAAAGTATTTGCATTTGAAATCGCATACCTATTATGAATACTTTAGTCAATTGTATTCTAAATACATTTAATAATAATATCTGTATATTTTGTACTCGACATTTTTTATTTTTAAAAAGTATCTTTTACAAGTCTTTTCCCGTACCGATAACGGTAATAACGTCGCGAATTATAAATCACACTGTTCAGAATATTATTTTTTCCTTTAAAATACGGTTCGGATATTAATAATTATCGGCTGAAATCTTTGTTTTTGATGATATACGGTACTACAATCATAAAAAAAAAAAAAAGTCTGATAAATTTATTTCCGAACAAAATATGACTAGGATAAATAATATACCGTTCCTCTTATATTTTTCTCGTACAGTATAATATATATATTAAATGTCTTATATAGAAAACGAACATAATATTATTACTGTTGATGAAATGCGAGCAAACAATAAAAGAGGATATTTTTTTCAAGGTTAAAATTCGTTTCACAACAATGATACTATACAACATGATATCTTCCTAGTTCCTATTCAAAAAAAAAATGTATATAATAACACATCTGCAATAATTTGTAAATTTCTTTTTCTTATATTTTTTGATTGATAGACGCCGAATTGATGAGTAACAAAACAATATTATACGAGTATAATATAAAATAATATATATATTTATAAATATTACGTGACAAATAATTAAACTATTTTTTTATTTTTTTTTTTTTCATAAAATTTCATTACGCATTGTTTACAACGCGTATAAAACGATTAATATTAAATAAAGGTATCGACTTTGGAAGAAAAATAAATAAATAAATAAATCAAACCAAAATTAATTTTATTATCGCTAAAGATATTTTTCATATTAAATAAATCATATATTTTTCTCGTTATAACCTATGCTTTTTCAAATACAACAGTGTAGGTTATGTTTGGAAAATTATTATAAAAAATAATAATAATTTCAGCGATTTATGAGATATAAATTTGATTCTGTTGTAATGTTATTGTTTACCCTTATTACTTATTGTTACGCGGCGTTTAATTACAATACAAAAATTGTGTGTACAATTATTCTTAATAATAATCGTGTATACAATTGACAATAATATTTTGTATATTTCTAACGCTAACTATACTATATTACTTATACTTAAATAATTGTCCTTGGCATACCTATGAGAAAATAAATTGCAATTTAATGACTATCGTGGTTTATACAGAAACGTTAAAGAGAGACTCAATTAAATTAATTTTCAACGCGTAACAAGACATTATACAGACAATTTAAAATTTCACGATTTCTAAATCCTTACATACGATTATTTTAGATCACGAGTGTGGCAAAGAAACCAATTTTACTAAGGTATGTATTGGATTTTTGTTCTTTCGGAAAATACTTTTTCGGTTAGTAAAAATGCTAAGGGTTATTATTCATACCGTATTTTAAAAGATGCGAATTTTACCAGTGGTATTTAATGTAAAAAAACGTTCTAGGTCCCAATCGTTTTTCTGAAATATTTTCAAAAAACTGATCACAAAGTATTTTCTCATTATTTTTGTTGATTTCTGGGTTTCTCCGGTTAAAGAGGGGGGGGGGGCTAACACAACTATTACGTATAGTATTATTACTAACATTAACCGTTTACAGAGTTCCGCTCAGATTTTTTTTTTTTGATCGCAATTATTTATCGTTGAGTGTAAATAACCAAATTAATTTTTATCCTCTGTGCCAAATTGAGTTCGGCTTACTTTTTTTCTTTTTTATACATTTACGGTGATTGGAATTCCGCAGCACAAAAAAAAAAAAAAGAACCATTTTACATTTTGCGACACACCGAACCGTTTAAATACTAATGATTTCTGTTAATTCATTCGTTCGTATTATGCGTGTAACAGTTTACTCGCCAATATTGACAAAAGTAAATAACCTATCGCGTTGTATTAGTTTTGTTATCTCGTTTATATACACTATTTGTCATTTTTTTTAGAACATCGGTATAAATAAAATATTACGAGTATATGACGCGCGATGTCAGTAGGCACGTTTTTTATTTGTTATTATACTCACGAAACGGTATTGAAATAAGGAAGAAGCCTAAGTCAACGGCACTCGGTGTTTTTTTTTTTAAATTTGTTCTATATAATATAAACGTATTTCCTTCGTAACGAATACATATTTTTTACATCGTATTTCGCATTATATTTACCGCCTAACAATAAATATCGTACGAAAACGACTAGACGATAGCCGACCGTACGGTAGAGTCCTGTAAGATATATTACGGAGTCGGCAGCCATATATCAAGAGGGCAAACAAAATTGTAAATTGATTAGTCCGTGAAAAATATATGCTTACCATGCCGTGAATTATAATACGGCGATATAATATTATTGAAACAACGTGCGATTAATTTCACGATTGAAGACGAACGGGTTGCACGTCGACCGATATTGCCCAATGATCCGTCGTGACCGCCAAACCGACAGAGAAAATCAGCCAATACAGTGGAATTATCTACTAGCGCCTTTATAGCAATGACAAAAAATTATAGGGGAAGAGGTGTCGATCACCGGCACCCCCTGATATTTACCGGCTTAACGGGCCCAAGATGTCCATAAGGATAAGCGTAAAATGCAAATCAGATTAGTTCGTTAAAAGTGATACTGGGGCCCGTGTTGGCCTGCAGTTGGACCACAGCCCTATAGTCGTTAATTCGAAACTAAAACGCCGCACAGTTGTTGACGTTAAATTTATTGTACTATTATAAATCGTTAGATTAATTGTAACTATCATTTGTGTGTACATTCCGATATCTTCTCTAATACCCGCTCGTAGCGCCGTGTCCCAAGTCGTGCCTAACCATTCCGCACGCCATATAAAACGATAAGAATAAGAAACGATAAGAAACGAGGCTTGTGGTGTTTGGTTCGTTATCAACGACACTCTAGAAAACATTACTCATATACATAAATACGAGGCGTATTCGAAAAGTAAGGGCCGTTTCGTCATAAAAATAATTATAATCAAATTAAATAGGTTTTATTAGCGCATTTAGTTCACTACAAATCTACTTCATTTTTCCACATAATCGCCGTTCACTTCTAAGCATTTTTCGTACCGCTGCACCCAGCTTCCTTAACCCCTCTGCATAGAAGCTCACCGCCTGCGAGTTGAATCAGTTTTCAACGGCGTTCTTAATTTCCTTGTCGTTTTCAAAGCGTTGTCCACCGAGCCATTTTTTGAAATGTAAGAAAAGGAAGTAGTCGCTGGGTGCAAGGTCGGGACTGTACTGATGGTGGATGGTTAAAATGATCCCAACGTAAATCTTGAATTTTCTCTTGGGCCTTGGCTGCGGTATGAGGACGCGCATTGCCATGAAGGAAGATTACACTGGATGACAGTTTATCACGTCGTTGATTTTGGATTGCACACCATTGTCTAACTCATTTCCTTCACTCATTACAGTAGGTCCAGAAACTAGGCATAACTCTCGATGAATTTCAGCAGCTTAAGATCCTTTTGCACGCAAAAATCTTATTACAGCGCGAACTTCACAGCTGGCGGGAGCAACGATTATCGCGGACATTGTTTACTGTACGCACAGATAGGCAAATGACTACTGAATCAAAACAACACCTGAAATAGCTGCACGAGTAGTGCACATACAGATATGCACAAGTTTAAACGTGTTACGACTTGTCGATTTTGAAATATAAGCGAACGGCCCTTACTTTTCGAATACGTCTCGTACTACGCATCGGAACGTAAGATAATACGCCTACTTTATATTGTGATTCAATATTT
This sequence comes from Tuberolachnus salignus, assembly GCA_956483605.1. Taxonomy (NCBI): domain Eukaryota; kingdom Metazoa; phylum Arthropoda; class Insecta; order Hemiptera; family Aphididae; genus Tuberolachnus; species Tuberolachnus salignus. The sequence goes on from OY101434.1 coordinate 896,969, forward strand.
AAACGGTCGGTTCTGCTAATCATTGTAATGGCAAGGAAACTCGGAGGATCGTCATTTTATTATATATTCGTTGGGCAACCTCATATTATCTTTAATCGTTCTCATAGACGTAGTTTTCCGTTTTCCGTTCTGTTCTATCTAAAAACCGTCGCGGTATTCATCAAATAGGTTTTAGGATTTTTTTTTTTTATGTTAACACTTAGTACACTAACTTCTTTGGACGGGTTTGGGGACAAACGGGTAGGACATTCCATGTCACATAAAAAGCGACGGGTTTTATTTTGGTGGTCACCTTTTATCACAATTCGACTTTTAGCGACTATCTTGCGTTTTCTTTAATAGTAGTGATTATATAGAAATTCAAATAGTTTTCATTACATAAATCACGGCATAGTGATAAATAGTTGACGGATTAATCAATAAAAATTCGCCTTCTTGGCATATAATTTACGACGGTCGCCAAATTTTAGACTTGCACATCATAAATTATCGAAATTTTAACCGCACAAAAATATTTTAAAAATTTATTTCTATACGTTGCGTTTTTTTTTTTTTAAACTGCTATTGGTTACTGCAATATAGTCGATCTCGTATGTCTTGTTATATAAAATCGAACGTATAGAATTACATCGATTAACCGCATCAATGCCTAGGTATTCGTTCCGTCGTCGTCGTCGTATTTAATTATCGATACGCCTATATAAAAGAAAAATAGAGTATCGTATTATTAATTAGTGTATATTATTTTCGTCAAGAAAAAAGAAATAATTTCACCGACCCTCGGTGTGTACAAATGTTTTTAACTATTTACACGGAAATGACGGAAATTTTGATATTCAAACAATTTATTATTATTTTCAATGTATTATACGCGCAATCTCGTCACGTCGAAACGTTGCGCGAGACGAAATGTCTAGAAAGACAAAATATTTCAGATATTCTTCGCACCCTGAATGGGCCACTGTTGGTAGGTGGCTAGTCTGGAAGATAGGATGTTAATAATCATTTTGATTATATCTATACGTAACGATAAATCATTGCAAACTAAAAAAACGATTCTGAACGAAATCCGGTTAAACATGTTTTGATAAATTGAAATTATTAATTTGTAAAAACAAAACAAATAACAATTCTTTGTGTGTTTATTTACGAATTTTAACTTAGATTTCAATTTAAAACGCTAACAAAAAAAAAAAAAAAAAATTACAACATTTATTTAGACCTAAAACCAAAAAAGTTACAAACAGTTATTGATAACTTAAAGAACGCCAGATTATTTTAAACTGAATTATAAAAAATATAATCGAAAATAACAGAAACGTTATGTCATTGCGTACATGTTTCGGTTTTCCGATAAATTCTACCCATTTTTAAAGAAACTAAAAAGATAATCAAAAAATGACATTCCTAATTCACCAACTAGACAACATTTTCTACCAGAAACCGTCCCTGATGTTGATGATCGGAGCAAGATTTCTGGTTAAAATGTCGTTACTGTAGTTATACGTTTATGAAAAAGAGGTAAAAATGCGTTCCCGGAGCACTCCATGGCTACATTACCAAAAATATCAAAATTTCTGGTAAATTTTATTTAATAAAACAGAATAGCGTCACAGTAACAAGGAAATTAAATTACGTTTGTACGTCATACTAAAATAATCCATATATGATTAAGTTGAACAGTTTTGTAAAATTGTACTGCACCGGAATCGATTCTGCTTAAAAACACTTATTAAATTTTCAGAACGGTTTTTAATTTTACAGAATCGATAGTCAGTTATGAAGACGCGACTAAGATTCCGGAACACTGGTGGCAAGGAAAGTCTGGGGCCCTAAAATGGAATACCTAATTTATAGGAGTAGTATTTATTTTTTTAAAAATTTTTTTTTTATGTTTCTTGCCTTTAAAATGTAATAGGAACTATAAAATACAATTTAATTTAATTCACAGTGCCTATATACAAATACGCAAGACGTTTTCATTTTATTTTACAAGGCAATAGAACGGTTTTAAAAAAAAAAAAAGGTTAAGTTAGATTTGGTTGATATTGATTATTATGAACGAAAATGAACATACTGTAGATGGTTTGATGAGTGATAAGTTTGATTCGGACTACACACTATACAATGTAATCGTTATATGTCGTATATAATACAATTGTGTTGTTATTTACCTATTTCTTGAGCACTAAGTGTTATTTAATCGTATAAACATAAAAATTTAAAAACAAATCAATAAAAGTATTTACTCTGGAATATGTGATAACGCTACAGAAACTAATGAATATATATATATATATATCCGTTACACACTTACAAAATTATAATACCAATCACAATTTAAAATATCTTGTTTTTCGATACCTATATCTTAATAAATCTCGGTATCGATTTTACACGAAACACGTTGTTTACGCCTACAGATAATAAGATAATGCCCATCCTGGGAATATAGTGAATAATAACCAAACTTAATTTTATTATTAGATGGTATAAATATGTTGTCGTGACCAATAACACGAGGTCCCGTGTTACAATCGTCTCCGGTTGTTGCGTCACTGGTTGGGCAATGCTGTGCACAGATAACTTAAGAATTATATAGATAAGATAATAGATAACTGTTAAGTTTTTAGATTTTTAATGACGACTTTCATTAAACGTAAAACCTGTGAAATAGTAAAACATAATTATTTCTATGCATTATCTAGTAGATTGTGAATTGCGATTTATTGATTAACGTCTCATCATAATTCATATTATTTATTGAGCATTGAAAATTAACAATAAACATTGCATTGCACCGTAAATCATAACACATAATCACAATATTTATAGTATAGATAATTTATTACGTACAATGTAGATTTGATTAATACATTCGAATACAAAAGATAAGAAAGTTTAATGCATAAATTTATATGTATATATATTATTTCTACTAGATAAATATTGAACACTTAAAACTTCAGAAAATGATAGTGGCGATGAGTTTTATTGTTTTGTGAGATAATTGACACGGTGTATAATAATACTAATAATAACGTAATAATCAATATAGATGATTATTAAATCTAGAAGAAAAAAAAAAAAATCACCAATTTAATCAAATATCAACAGCTATAGAAAAACGAGTAAAAAAAAAAATAATAATAATCAAGTGAAACTAATTATCTGTAGACAATCCCCGGCACAAGAATCTAAAATATAAATAATATACAGGCTGATGGTTTTTATCTGGAACCGACGACGGTCAACAATAACACCCGTACGGAGATTTTGTGCAAATTCAATTTCGCTTTTTATCCCCGACATTCTAATATACAATATACTATATTTTTCAAAATTTTACCCGTCATATATACGTTGTGCGTATACCGAAATATTATTCACCGCTCTGTATATGAGACGATAATAGCACGTATATACAGCCCGGCTGTCGGGATGACGGAAGCTGCACGCTCCGAGACGATAAATAAGAACCGGCGGTTTTTTTTTTCTTTTTTTTCGTTTTGGGGGGAATCGCGAGCCGAATATTGGCGGGCCCGAAGAGTTCGATGACACGCGCCGTCGTCGTCGACGACTATAAGAAAATAATATTGGCGCGCGACGAGGTCTTTGCCGCACGGCGCGAGGCCTTCGAAAGGTTATCTGGCCGCCACTCCTACGCCACTCGTACAGACAATAAAATAAAATATCATTTGCACGGCTCCGATTTTTTTTTTGTTTTTTTTTTTTAAATACATACGGTTCATAGCCGCGAACAACAACAACAACATCAACAACAATAATAATTATTATTTAATGTATAGTCGATTATATTAATATTTTAATAATATATTTCGTCGAGACATTCCGACGGCGTGTTTGCGTACATAGTGTAGTCGTGTCGTGTTCGTATTATTATATTGGTATGCGCGAGAGAAAAAAAAAACCGTTTAACAGATGACCCCTAATATATCGACTATATATCGAATACTTCCATTTATTTATTTATTTTAATTTTTGCTAATATCTCTGGGAAGGCCGAGGGTGAGACGTAGTAAAAGACGAGGACGTAGCGTGAGCTTTAGGATGTGGCGGGCCGAACCGGAAGGTTTTGGCGATGGATATTATAGGAATGACCGGAAGAACGGTTGTGCATTGGTCTTAGCGAATGAATATGGATAGAAAACAACAACAACAAAAAAAAAAAAATTAAAAGATTATAAAATAACGGATTTGTGTATAGATTCGTCGGGATTGGGATTTTTAAAAGGTAAAAACGACAATATTATTTAGCGAGTCGCCGAAATATCGCACGTGACCAAAACTAACATTATCAGATTTTTCAAAATCTCCGTCGTTTTTTTTTTTAACCGTAATATATATATCGTATATATATTTATTTTTTTTACGGACCTAGGTACAATTATAAATGAGATGCAGTAATTCTTAAACTAAAATGTGTGACAACAAGTCGAATAACATAAAGTATCTTAATAATATAACATGAATAATACAATTAATAATAATGACAAAATAATATAGAACAAGATAATTATAAGTTAATAATAGCTTTTCATAAAAAAAAAAAAAATTAGAATTGACACAGTTACCATTCATTAATAAAATATTAATCGGGGAATTACGTATGCAATTGAAAGAAGTATGCTTATTGAAAATAAACAGGTGTCTCTTAAAAAAAAAGAATCATCTATTTTGTTAGTTAATGATTTTTTTTTTTTTTTTTTTAAATAATATACGACCTTTTCTTGCGAATTTTTTTAAAGAATTTAGGTTTATAAATTTCATAAAGTTTTCATAATTAAAATGAGGAGCCTTCGCAATATTAAATTTAAAACCAATAAATCGTAAAAATGTGTTTTGAACAATTTGAATGTGATTGGAAATACCAATAGTATTGGAGTCCCAAATAATTGACGCGTATTCTAAATGAGATCTTACAATGGAGGTGAAATGACATCTATAGGCGAGAGGATCTATAAAAGAAGAGCAATTTCGCATGACGAGACCCCCACATAGATAAAACTATATTTTTTATAGTAATAATATTATGGGTGAATGTTGATTTAGCATCAAAAAAAAAAAAAAAAAAAATACCAAGGTCTTTTATTAAATTCGTACGAGTGAGAATAATATTATTTAAATTTAAATTAAAACCCGAATTTGTGCGTTTCTTACGAAAAGTAATTGTTAGACATTTATTGACATTTAAGGAAAGACCGTTTAGTAATAATAATATTTCGTCCGTTTTGATATAATTCAATAATCCGTGAAATGTTCAAACGGTAAAAAATATTAATATTATTAGGTATTGGTAATGTATGGAGATTTCGGCGTGTTCCCTTCCACTCGCGTACAGATTCGAGTGCGTTGTATGGCGACGACACAATTTAACGTGTCGAGAATCTCACTGTTTGCTAAGGCGTGTCGACAATATAAATATCGCCTTATCACGACGAATCGACCGAGCACGTATAAAACTCGACTCGTCGTGTGCAACGTAATATTATTATTATTATTTTTTTTTTTAATTTTTAATTTTTTAGGTCCGGTTCAACGACAGACGGACGATTTATACGGCCGCCTCGCCGCGTGTATTTATTCACAGCGAGATGATAACAATTTTATTCTAACGGTATTTATTAAACACGGCCGAAAAAAACAATATTACAAATTTAAACTCAATTCTATTGTCGTCATTACGTTTTATACAAACATTATATATCGACTATAATCGTGGCCAATGGAGGCAAATCGCCCCTAAATTACTAAGAGGCTAAGCTCCCACTGCTAAAATGTATAGGTTTCAGTCCCTCTCCCCCCCCCCAATCATTTTTATATCGAATGTTGAAACAAAACTCGAAACGTTCAAATAATCGTTGAAGTTGTAAATTTGTAAAAAATATAGACAAACGATTTAAAACAAATAACACTCTTCGACAAATTGATTGGAACGATATTAAAAAAAAAAAAAAAAAACTTGTATTATTTTTTAAGAGCATTTGTTAATTAATATATTTATTTCAATTATCCACTTCAGAAAATATGAAATAGTTTTTAGATTACTAAATTTCGGTAAGTATTAATAATAATTTTACATATGTTCAGCCCCCATGGTTCAAAAATCGTTTCGGCCACACTATAAATTATCTTAAGGAGTCGCGTGCAGGCAATTTGTACGAAATAATTGAATAAATGGAAATTGATCGATTTAAATTCGTATACATTTAAAAATAGCTCCCCGGGCCCTTGTCACGAATATTTGTTGTGTCGTCGTGCAATTTGTTAAAAAAATAATAAATAAAACACGTTCACGTAGAACAGAAAAATAAATTAGTAATTTTAGAGTTTTTCCTCAGTATTGATATTCAATTTACTCGAATAAGACTGTAATAGATATCAGTGAGTAAAAATTGATCTTTTTTGCAATTAAAAAAAGGCCGTAACTTATTCTTATAAATAAATATCTGATTAAATGGAATTCCCTAGATATAAAGTCATGTTGTTTAGTTTATATCATATGAGCTGAAATCCTTTTTAGGCTTATTTATTTTCGATTTGAAGACAATAATAGCTTCACATAGAGCCTTAGCTATCAATACTATTTTCCTTATGTGTCCGTCTTTTGTATCTCTAACTAACGTATTCTACGTCAAATGTATATATTTTAATTGTAATACAAAACCAACGTTATAGATTGGTCTGAAGAAAACTCTGTTGAAATTTTGAATAATTTACGTTAGAAACAAATAATGCTTTTTATAGAATTATATTTAAATTATTAAGTTTGTTATATTTGGGTGAACAAATTGTAGCCCTCCTTTGTCTGTTCCTCTTGTTCCCAGTCGATATTTTCCTGTTTCGTCCGGATCTTTTTTTTAAAAATCCAACATTTTCTACCCATTGACCTTATACCTGTTTTGTTTAAAGACAATATTATTATTATTATTTTATTATTTATTTTTTTCTATCGTATCGTCTTGGACAATTTCTTTATATTTATATAGTAAAATTTGACGTTATGTGTAACGTATAGGGGTCGATTGGTTCGCACGCCTTGCAGTATTCTAGTGGCGGTTGCGTGTAGTCGATTATTATATAACGACATAATCGAATAAAGAAACAGAAACAGAAAACAAAAAAAAAAGGGGGAAAAGTAGAAAGTTTATCGACTCGAGAATACGAGGTCTGTACAAAAAGTACCAGGATTTTATATTTAATAATTACAAAAATAAAGTTACGTATTATTTAAAGATATTTCCTTCAAAATACTCTCCTCCGGACCATATGCAGTGATCCCGGCGATCTTGCCATTTTTCAAAAGTCCTTTGGAACTGTTCCAAAGTTAAAGCTATGAGTTCTGTTGCCGCGTTCGTTTTAATATCCTACGTCTTGAAATCGTTGTCCTTTAAACGCAGATTTTAGTGTTGGGAAAAGAAAATGTTCACACGGGGCCTGATCTGGAGAATAGTGAGAGTCCGCGGGATCACAGCGATTTTTTTATCAGCCAAAAATTCACGAATCGACAGCGGTAAGGCTGGGCGCACACCTAAAGAGCAAAACTGCTCCGAGCAGCTCGGAGCTTTTTGGACATTATTAGAACATGTGTAAGGTAATTGACGCGCGCACACTAATCGGTCAATATCAACACACGACAAGACAAACAAAACATGTTCGGTCTTGATCGGTCCGGTTCTATTTTTACTCCGAGCAAAGTACGAAAACCAAAGTCACTTGTTTATTTTACGATTAGTACATTACCGAACACCGTGTGATCACGTTATTTTAATACAAAAATGATGAAGTCGAACGTTGCTGAACTCGTGCGAGTGAAATTTTTGAATTTAAACTCGTCTTCACGTCATTCGGCCAAACAATTTAAAATCATATTAATTTAAAATGGCATGCGATCCAGAGAAATTAATAAATGTAGTATTTTTAAGAAAATCTATCTATGATTATTGTGAGTGAAATTTTTGAATTTAAACTCGACTTCACGTAATTCGGCCAAAAAATTTAAAATCGTATTATTTTCTAACCGTTTTTTGTTTATTTCATACATCCAAATTTTGCGTTAAATTTTTACTGCTTTCGCTATTTAATAAAAATTGCCACATAAGCGGCACAATGACGTCGTCTTCGTCAGAACTCATCTTGACGACTGGTGTTTAATAACAAAAATTAATCCAGAATTATTGTGTCTTGTTCTGTTCTGTTTTGTCAGTGTGAATGGAATTGTTCCGAGCTGTTTGGAACAAAATGTTCCGCGCAGTTCGGAGCAGTTTTGCTCTTTAGGTGTGCGCCCAGCCTATGCGTGCCGGTGCATTGTCATGGTGACGAATTTGGCAGCGCGACCCTTCTCGTCTGTACATTTTCCTGTAAAATTGCACTACACGACTCAATTGAGATTCCCTTTGTTAACTCACGAACGGTTAATCGGCGGGCATTTCACATTATTTTTTCGTAAATTGTCGCCACACCTGGATGACGTCGACGGTCGTCCGGAACGTGGATCGTCTTCGGTTAACCGCCGACTGTCCTTGAAACGTTTGAAACACACGAAATTCACGGGAACCACTTAACGAATCGTCCCCATTTCCGTACGTTTCCGTTGTTGCATCGTTTCTACCGAGTTTCAAGTAAAACTTGTCGAAAGAACATGTCGAAAACGGCGAACGAAAAATACCGACTGGATATGACCACGCGTAATATTAAACGAGAGATAAAGATTGCAACTTGGGGTTTTGTTTAAAATATCCGCTTGTTCGCGGGGGGAGAACACGTCTGTTTACAATTTGAAACGCTATCGTGTGTAGATTGGCCGTAATAACATTTGTCCTGGTACTTTTTGAACAGACCTCGGTATGTTTATTATGTATACGCAATATGTCTGTTTTGCGTATAACAGCAAACGAGTTATATATATATATTTTTTTTATTTTTTTTTTTCACCGCTAAAAACCATATCATTCGGTGAGAACGGATCGCGCCCGTTTGCGGCGGTGCCCATCGGGTGGCGCGAGAAAAGTTAACGTTATAAACGCGTGTCACAATTGGCCATTTCGAAAACGAACGAACCTTCGCGCCGACCTAAATAATACACCCGTGATAATTATTACCGTCGCGTACGTATTATAATATTATCGTAATTGTGTAACCCGGCCAAATAAAACCGAGTATTTTGTAGACGTTAAAATATTTGTATATAAAATATACGACATAACGCGCGACGAGAATTTCTCACGGGCAACAAACCGACATAATAAATTAAAACTAAGAAAATACAAAAAAAAAAAAAAAAAACGTACGAAATATATATATATATATATATTGTGTATTTTCAAAAAAAAAAAAAAAAAATTAATACAAATTAATTACTTATATTATTATAAACGGTTCCGTGTATTTTTACGACCGGTTTCGATTTCGGTAAAAGAAAAAAAAAAAAAAATCACCGTCTGTTATTATACGCAGTGAAACAATTCCATATACCTTTATACATTTTTTTTTCGATTCACTAAATAGCGCAGAATAATATCAAACTAGAAATTACTCACTGTCGTCGTAGAGAAAACAATAAAAAAAAAAAAAATCATCCTCTATAAAACACTGTTATATTGGAATTCTCGACAGATTCAATAGTAATGTGAATCAACACGTAGTTTTGTTATTTTCAAACGTATTACACCTTCGGGTCCGCTTCTGTCCGACACACAATTCGATTAAAATAGTCTTGCTCGTGAAAAGTGTGTTAGTCGATATAAACATCATCGTGAGCATTATAAAATAAGTGTGCCAGTATACGAAAAAAAAAAAAAAAAAAAATAATAATAATAATAATAACAAAATAGAACTATTAATACATAAAAAATTTAACCCTGTGAACACCTATACGAAAATCCGTAATCAACACGATGATCGTTCGTATTGGAAATTGATAGTTTTATTGGTCTAGGCTTCATTTATCGACTGTATCTGGGTGAACCTGGCCTCCTATTACTTTTAGAGACCTTGTTTTTCTTTCATATATATATATATTATTATTATTTTATAATACGCAAATTGTTTGTTGTTGTTTCTTTTAGAATAATTTCATTAAAACAAATTTATAATCGGACTCCGACTCACCGCGACGTTTTCAAAATGATTGCTATTGCTATAAATTCTTTTAATTAAATAATTGTTATTGTTCGTAGAAATCGAAATGGAGCGAAACGGAAAATAATGGCGGCAACGACGCAGCGTCCGACAGCGGTACCATTAGTATCATGATGATTACTGAAACGGCAGCGGGCGCCAACGCCACGGTTCTGCCCAGCGGGGGCGGCAAGATAAAACGTTCGAGTTTCAAGTTGCGGGGCAGCGGTACCGGCGGAGGAGCGCAGATCGCCGGGGCCGGGAACGTCAGGGGCTACCGGGCGGTCCGGGTGACTGTGCCGTCCACGGTGGTCGCCGATCTGGCGTCCAAGTTCAACTCGGTGGTGATGGTGGACGCGAAAACCGGTACCACGACGCGGGACATAATCAAAAAGGTGAACAAGACGCTGGCCAAGGGGGCCGCGGTCCGGGCCACCGTCGAGAAGTTCGAGACGGCCGCGGGCAAGATGCACGACGTTAACACCGTGGGCGGTGCCGGTAATCCCATAGTCGTAGTGCGCACCAATTCGGACCACCGGCGCGCGGCGGTGGCGTTGGCCGCGGAAGAGCAGCGGCTAAAGCAGCAAGAGCTTCTACAGCAGTCGGCATCATCGTCGTCGTCGTCGTCGATAGTCAAACGGCGAATGGAACAATTCCAGAACGGGGGGAGTAATAGCGCCCAGAAGCCCGGCGTATTAGGCCCGAAACCCGACGTGACCGGGCAGCCGCGGCGAATCGACGAACCGCCGACGGCGGCGGTAAAACACGCGGCGATCACGGAGGACCGGCATTTGTTGAACAAATGCAAACGGTTGTCGATCGCCCGAGATCCCGACGCCCGGTTGGAGAGCGTCTTGAACGCTACGCCGCCGTCCCGGCAATCGTCTGCCGTTGTCAAACCGCCGCCGGAAATCCAACCGAAACCCAACAGTTCGTTTTTGCACAACCGGAAACGGCGGACGCCGACGGACGACGGCGGCGGCGGCGGTGGCGAGTGGCGCGACGCCGAGTCGGCGCGACCGTCACGTCTAGCCGGTATCGCGTCACCGCCGGTTGCCGTCGCCGAAAACGAACGGCCGGCGAGCTTTTTACACCGGGGCGGGCACGCGGACAGTGCGATGGACGACGACGGCGACTACGAGGGCGGCGATTACCACTACATAACGGCCGGCGAACCGCCGCAGGCCATCTACGAAGAACTGTGCGACATACAAATGTCGGCGGAAGGTCCGGACCCGTCGCCGCCACTGCCGGACGTAGTGCCGGAGAGCCCGTACTACAACGGCACCGCCGGCGCAGACCATCACCATTACACCACGATCGAGTGCACCGAAGAGAATCACGACTACGAGGGCGGCGGCGGCGACAACGACGGCGACGGCGACGGCGACGACGACGACGATCAAAACATCTACGACGACGTGGTCATAGCGGCGGCTGTGGCGGCTGCGGCGGCAGCGGCGACCGCCGGACGGGAAAACCGCAAAGACGAGGACGCCGGCTACGAGACGGTCGAAGCGCCGCCGCCGCCGAGGATGTCTCAGCCGTCGTTCCCGGTGGACCGGGACGACGACGACGACGAAGACGACGCCGCCGGCCGCGGTCGTCTGCAGCTGAAAAAACAACTGTCGGACAGTATAGTAGAAATCGACAACAGCATTTACGGGTTGAATCCTCCGTCGGAATCCACTTCGTCCGGTAAGTGTTCACACCCGACACGATATATTAACAGTATTTATTCACCTAACCCCGGCGAATGGGCGGCGAAACCCTGGCAAACGTTTGCGTGCAAAAGTTTGTTTGTAACATTTCGCGAAAACGGCAGCAAACGCAATAATAATTAAGTGCGTTTGACGGTTAGAATCCAACGAGCGAAAATATAAATAAACTAAATGAAATCTCACGATTGGCGGGTTTATAAAGGCAAGAAGAAAAAAATATGGACTTAATAAAACAACTATAACTTCCTTCGCCGAGACTCTGATTTACAAAAAAATTATACGAATAAAAAACATTCGTTACACTAAAAATATAACTTTCAGCGAGGGGGGAACTCCCTTGTTGCATCCCCTACCGGATACGACACTGTTGTATACGAATTTTTATGAATTGACCGAACATATGCGCGTCAAAGGGGGATTTTTAATATGGGTCGCTATTTGAAAATCAAAAGTGGGCGGTGGTTTCACCCTTAAAAATAACGGCGACGAACAATATCGAAAACGTCGGTTGTTGGTTTCTTTAGTTTTCAACGAAATAAAAAAAGGAAAAAAAGTTTATACTCGAATGTCGTTCGAATCGAGAAATAGTCCGGGAACACGAAATTTTGGTCCTAGAAATTAATGAATAACCGAACCATAAAAAACGAGGAACATATTATATTTTTTTAAATATAATTGTAGTTATATTCAGTGGCGAATTTGTAGGTGCAATGCCCTGGGTAATATGTAATCCGTTGCTCCTTGAGTTTAAACATTTTTGATATTTTTTTTTTTTTTTTTTGTAGACATAACAGAAATATTTTGAGATTCAAAAATAATACAAATTAATAATAGTAAAAATTAAAAAAAAAATTATAACAAACTTGACGTTTTCGTCGAGCTGTTTTACGCTCCTTAGAATTTGCTGCACGCAGACATTTACCCTTCTTGCCCTAAATACGCCACTGATTAAAATGTCAGAAAGAGGATATTAAAGCGGTCATCGAGAGCAAAATAGTGCCGGGTAGGTGGGATTGAGAGATAATGGAATATGCAAACCGGTAATGCCGGAAGAAGTCGAGGGAAGAACACCCACTGTTGAGGCTTACGGGTCCGGTAAGAAGAAAATTAAAAGGAAAGTCGTCTAGATTGATGAGTTTGTCACGTTAAATCTCCATGCACGGGCTCAATGATTGGCATTATTCAACGAAAAGCGTTTCTTTAATACGAATTATCGAATTATCACTTTTCTTCTGACGTAGACGACGAGTGTTTTATATCTAGTCGATGATCACCCCTTGTACAATGCGTTTACTTTAATATTCTGTCCTTACTGTTGTTTTGAAGGTATCACGTCGGATAGCGTCAGTGTTGCTGACCGAAATGGCAAATTCGACTTGGACGAAGAATGGGTCGACGTAGACAACACCTCCGACGAACTCCAAGAAATCATATTGTGAGTATGAAGAAATTTCGAACATTACATTTTTTTTTTTTTTTTAGCATTATATAAAAATATCAAATAATTTCTGTCGTCGCGCAGTTAATTTTTCGGAATATTCTCTAATTATTATTATTACTGTGACGTGGCGTCTTGTTGTTTTTTTTTTAATATTTCCGTTTTATTCGAAATAATTTGACTTATTCTGTAGTATTGTTACAGAGTATTGCCGACGACACGGTAAAGATACCAAAACGTTTTTTTTTTTTTTTTTATCGTTGCGCGTCACAATATTATTATAATCATCGTTGAGATTTATCCGTTTAATCCGTCTAGATATATAATATTTTATTATCTTTTATCTTATCCAGATGGACATTTTGATGTATATATATATATATATATATATATATCTGAAGTTTAACAAAGATAAAAATATATATATATATTTTTAGTAGTAATTATTGCTGGATAACTACGTATGAAAAATTAAATATTTTTCCTATAGTAGAAAATATTCAACGGTAGCTAGCCCCAACCTTTTTCGTTTACCGTTTACATTTTTACACTCCTAATATGCTCAACAGCAGACGAAATAAAAAAAATAAAATCATCTTATTTTATCTAGATAAATTCCACATCCCTATTATCTTGTCCGAAATAATTCAAGTATAATTTGTTAACTTTATCTGTATCTAGACAATTTTGGAACAATTAAATAAATAAATAAATAAATACAATATACGTATGATATTGAAAATAATAATAAAAAAAAAAACTATTTGTATCGTCTCTCTAGGTCATTTATAAATTTCACCGAACTTGTTGTAATGTTTCAACAGATACCATGAAAAACCAAAGTTGCACGATAAAATCAAGAACGGTTGGTCAATACACGTCCGGAAACAATTGACTAAAATTTACAGTAAGTTGCTTATATTATTATTATTTGTAACTTGTAGGGAGGAAAAAAATAAATAATAAAAAAAACCCCTTGCAATTCCTGATACCGGCAACATAACGTACTGTTGTGTATGTTTGAAAGTATGGGTAACGATTACGCGGATATCGATTATTATTGGTAAACAAAGAGGACTGATATAGACGAAATAAATAATAATTTCTGTAAGCGTATTACTAAAAAACGGGGAAAAGAAGGAAAAAAAAAAAAATGTTAATTCCGAACAATCTCTGCTATAAAATAATTGTTTTGTTTCCAAAACCGAATGACATATATGTTCAGACGTGTTTTTATCGCAATATTGCGCAATTTTTGAGGAAAAAAAAAAAATACTCATCCAGCTGTGTACTTATTAGAACGAATATCATTTATTTATCGACGAGAATTGAAAAACTCGCTGATATATAATACATATTGAATAACAACGATCAATAATTGATGAATCGCGTTTTTCAATGTTTTTCAATGGTTTTTTTTTTTTTTTCCCCATTGCAATATCATGATCCGACCAGGTCGTGCACTTAAATGACTTAAAAAAAAAAAAAAAAAAAATTAAAAACCTGTTTCATATCGTCATTATTAGTACGTACGTTGATTATTTTTGCCAAGGCCAATATACCGGGTTACGACGATTGGTCGGCGGTGCCTACGTATATTACGTTTTTATGGCCAATTATTATTATTTTTTTTTTTTCCTGCCCGTCGGTCATAAAATGCGCATACGACTTTGGCGCAGACAACCGAAAAATAGAAAAAAAAAAAAAAAATATGTTCGCGGTGTCCGTGTAGATTTACATCGATACATTTGCGTTTCGGTCCGAATCGAATTGTCCGTTGATTAAGGTTAACGCGGACTTGGTGCGTGTTTAATGCGCATTTCGTACGTACATGTACCGGCCGCCCGAACACCGTTGCACCCCGCGTGTACAATGGACGAAACCGTCAAACGTTTTGTTTTCTAATAAAATACAAAAAAAAAAAAACTCGTGTAGGCCACGCCGGGGGAAGGTCCCCCCTCGTGTATTTGGTCCGTAACGAAAATACGATTTCGAGTGGAGCTCGGGCCAGCCGACTGGCTAACGATTTACGATTTCGCGCCGCTCCCGAGTGGGTGTCAAAGCACAAGTGCGCGCGGGGACGACGACATAAAAAAATGCGAAAAGCGCAAAATTCGAGTACCAGCGCTGATATCCAATCTCGTTCGTTATGTTTTCGATATCGCAGAACTCCGAGTGCCGATACCGTCCTGTCGTCATATTTCCTCGGACGGTTTTTTTTTTTCTTCCGAAAACGTGTTTCGAAACATCCAGTACCACTGGGTCGGAAAATGCGCATTTCCGTACGGCGGAGCATTTATCGGCTTCCTCGGCCGTCCGCGGGTAACGCAATTAAAATGCCTGTGCCTCCTATACACGAGGGCGTTCTAACGCAACGGAGAGGATAAATGCTCTCCCAAAAGCAAACAAATAGGCATAACGAAGTTATTGAATTACAAACACGAAATCGTACAATTACAAAATACACGTTTATATTCTATAATATACCCACTTAAACGGTGTGAATATATTTCGAGATAAAGATTAATGAAAATCCGAAAAGTAGAAGAAGAAGAAAAAAACCGGCGGTAGACGGCGAAATCCCTCTATTCCTATAATCGTATCCGCCCCCGGAGAAAAAAAAAAAAAAGGTACAATAACGCGGTCGATAATTACCATAAACATATTTAAGTTTTGGGTTTTTTACTATGCATTTCATACGTTTAGACATTTTTGGAAATTACAACGACCCGAAATTGACAAGAGAAAAAAAAATAATGACCTCCATCCAGTCGTCGGGTTTTTTTTTTTTTGTAAAAAAATGTACAATTGACCGGTGTAGACAATTTTGCGCGTTGTTTAGATAAAAATGTTTATCTGTTTATGTGATCTAGATAACATTTGATATATTGCGAAAAAGAAAAAAAAAAACCCGTAAACACTAAACAACAATCCGTTTTATTTGTATATAGATAAAAGTAACGTTTGCTTATCTTTTACCTATAGATAAATATAATATTTAATGCCGTTACGTTATCCGGATAATTGTAAAGGTATTATGCGTTATGCACGCACATCCTAAACGGGGCCGCCCGCCGTGCATCCGGGGGGGGGGGGTGATGGAAAACTGCGTTACGGTCAGTACGTCCCTGCGCGGGTATAAAAGTGTAGTAATTATTAAGGCGGTACACGACGGCGGACAACAATGCGAGGGGTTATATTATTATTATTACTCGGGACGGGTGAACGTCGTAATCGCGATTCACACGGCGGCGTATTTGAAATTAATATGAAAAACGTATTTTTTTGTTATTTCTTTATTATTAATATTTTTTTTTGCTCTATTTTATTGTTACTATTATCGGCGTCTTCGGCTATCGTGGCCGTTGCGCGCGGTATAAGCGTAGTAGTAGTAGTAGTAGTAGCGGGATTGTATTAGCGCGTGTAGTACAACCGCGCGTTGGTGTTGTTATCACCACGGCGCTTTTGTTGACAAACAAAAAAAAAAACAAAAAAAACACCGGCGACGAGCGAGGGCCCCCACGCGGACGAGTGTTGTTCGGTACGAACCGCGGCGCGGTTAACGCGGACGAATGTTGTTCGGTACGAACCGCGCACTGTGTAATTCAGCGCGTACCCGTAGAACGTAACATTGTTTATGTAATCGTCGGTCGGCCCCCCCCTCCCACACCCCTTTACGGACTGTTTTGCTCCCGGAAGATATAATACCGCGCGAATATTGTGCCGACGAAAATGTACAAAAGACGGAAAGTGAGAGAGAGAGAGAGAGAGAGAGAGAGAGAATAAATAATAAAAACCGTCCGGACAAACGCGAACAGCAGAAGAAAAGAAAAGAAAAAAAAAACCCGTTTACCCTCCCGCGCGCTCAATTAATGTTCCTTTTGCCCGTCTACACGGTGTACTTCTCCTACGCGGGAACGCCGCTCCCACTTGGCCGTTCTGTAAAATACCCACCGCAAACAGTCCAAGGTCTCCCCGGACGGCCGAGACACGGGCCGGACGACGCGCGGGCCAATCGAAAAGTGAAAGTGCGACGCGGCGGACGTGTAACATTCGTGTGTATAATACCGACGACGACGACGCCGCCGCCGCCGTCGTCGTAACAAATATTCGTTATAGTACAACCAGCAGTGCGGCCCGAATCGCCCGAATCGCCCAAAAAATATGTCGTAAATTTTCATTAAAAATATTTACCCATCACGATCCCGTCCCCCGCCCCGGGCGCCATGCGATATTCCCGTGCGCGAGCCCGTGTGACTTATTCGTTTGTATTTTAGTGCGCAAAAAAAAATGATCGATTTGCCGTCATGCCGTCGTCATCGTACTACTGTAACTCTCCGCGGACGCCGTCGCCGCCGCCTTTACCGCCGGCCAGAGCCCAAAGGCGCAGGAAATCGCTTTTCGTCGACAAAGGTTTGATTTGTACAGTAGCCCCGCGACACAGAGAAGCGCACACGGTGGGAACCGAGTCCGGGCCGGGAATTATCCCCCGGCCGCCGTTTTAATTGCCGGCCCGCCCGATATGACTAAGACGCCCCAAATCCGTTTTGTCGTCTATTTAAATTCCGTAAAATCACCGGATCACAATACAATTCGGGCCGTCCGTAAAATTTCCCATCTACAGACCTCCGAAATTGATTTTTCTATTTGTTTCCCCCCCCACCCACCCGTGTCTTGTAAAATACCATACGGGTTTATCCGTTACAATCCGATATACAATCGTCGTGATTCATCGATACGGTTCTGTGCAAGATGACACGCGAAATCCCAAGGCCGCATATCGTAAAAATATACATCGTACGATTAATAGGCCCGCCGTATTCGAGCGTTATTGCCTCCGGGGACTCGTAGGCGCGACGAGGCCTATAGATTTCACGGGATCGTCCTTATAATTAGTCCCCCAAATAATTCTCATTCCGGACCCCTGAAAAAATTCCAAAACTAAAACGGTAAAAACAATGTAATTGAATTTCGTCAACCGGGAGACACAATTAAGTTAAATTTCAAAACTATAGCCAGGGCCTAATTTAAGGGGCCCTAAAGATAGGGTAACGTATTTTACCCGTCCCCCGAAAATCGTCTTCAAATCGTCGTTCGTCGTTATTTGTATCGTTATCGATAAAAATGCACAACCTTAAATACAGTCACCGGCGACAGTCGTAAATGTCTACAGTAGATTCGCGCACACGGCGGTTTAATATTGAATTATTTTTTTTTTTTAATTTTTATTATTATCTATACACGCGTAGGTAACATTCGCATTAAAAGAAATAGAAAAAAAAAAACACCATACGTAATAATATTAATTTACACGTAAAAAGAGAGATTCTACAGGGAAACAAAAAAAAAAAAAATTTCATTATTCGTACAAATAGGCGCGTTGTTATTATTATTTTATCTAGATGAAAACGTACAGACGTGCCGTAATCTCACCGAGACGATAATAATTAGCCGACTGTGAATAATCGAGCGTGTGTGCTTCAAACTGACCGTAATAATATATAATGATATGCAACATTTAGCATTTCCCGAGGACACGCCATTTTAACACGTTCAACGTATGTATGTGTATGCTTTCTTTAGTTTCTATCTCGTCGCAATCCGTAATTAGTTTCATAAAGGACGTCCCTCAACAACCGGCGGCGTATAAGAAAAACCCGTACGATTTTCTGAACGAACGCCTGTTGTCCGTGGTCTTGAAGACGGTTTTCCTCGAAGAGCAATTCGAATCGCAAGAGCTTTCTTTGTTTTTCGATACCGGTAAGTTTATTGTCGGCCTACAACAATCAGAATACTGACAGACAACGGGAAACACCACCGGCCCCACGTATAGTCGAAGCGCCAATAATATATAGTATTAGCAGTGGTGCCCCCCCCCCCAGAGGGCTGTTCGAATTCAGTTATGTTTTTTTTTTTTTTTTTTTTTTGAGGAAAAAAAACCACTCGCTAATCCCACCACCAATGGCGTATTTTCGTTTGTTTTCTCAAAAGAATGGGGAAGGGTAAAAGTTAAATCGTTTAAAAGTGTAACGCGAAATGTTATTATATGTATATTTACTTGGTAGATCGTATTATTATTTTTTTTTCCTGTTCTGAGGCAAGTCGAGGCACGGGACTTTCCCCTTGTGTATATGATACGGCCCAAGTAAAAAAAAAAAAAAGAAGGAAAAAAGTAGTAAGTTGTAAAGGTTAGGTAATAAGTTGTTTATCTGTTATTACAACTACCAGTTCTGTACCGCACATGAGTTACCGGTGTATTCATCTTGTGCATTTTGATTACTTATATTCAATTTGAATACACAAAATATCTCATACGACCCGCCCACCGGCCGAGCTGGCTCTCGGTACAATTGTACTGCTCGGCAGAGTACGTGGGCGCCACTGAATAAAAGTGTACCCTATCGAATTATTGTATTATTAAGTCATTTTTTTTTTTTTTTTCAATTTAAATATTGTACCATTCGTATGTATGTATTACTTGCGTTATTCGTATAGTATTTTTTTTCGTTGAAATCGATATGATAAATAAATTACAACTAATACAGTCTCCGATAGAAAAAAAAAAAAAAAATGAATTCAGTGGTGCGTTAAATAACAATCTGGCGATACGTCGAAAGTGTATTTACATTTTATGACCGGTAGTCTACGCATTTTTTATTTATATAACCACACCAGTAGTATATCATTTCATTGTTGTAATCTACTTTACGGATCTGTTACATTCAATAATCGAGATACAAATATCGGCATTATGACTCGTTGTTAATATTTCTATTGTCGTTTTGTCTACAGAGGTCCAAGACAACAACAATACCAACACTATTAGTCAACAGATACCAGAAGAGATCTACGCCGATTACGATTCGTTCGACTCGGACGACTCCTGGGACGATTGCAGAGGATCGGGGAAACTCAAGAGGGTACCGTATCCGTGCGAGAACCGTGATTTACCGGCACCGCCGGACCAGCAAAACATATACGGACTCGTTCCGCTAGTCAAAAGAGCCGGGAACCGGATGAAAAAACGATGGTCTCTCGCGTCCTTGGGCTTAAACCGGATACGAAAGATCGGCGTGGGGAATTTAACGGCCGACATGAAAACGTACGACAGCCGGTCGGACAAATCCAATGGCAAGAAATACAACAACGCTTCGGCGAAATGCAAAAGTCTGTCGTCGATTTTCTACTTGAACGATCCCATATACAATAACATGTGAGTGATTCGAATTCGAATTTAAAACCGTTAAACAACGCACCCGGATAGGGATTAATAATGGGAAATTAATGTTGTCTTTATAGTGAAACCGATCAGATACGTTTGCCCGTCAGGAATTCAAGCAAATCGCCGTCGTCTATTGATTCGCGACGCCTTAGCGTTGCAAGACCTAGTTCACCGCCACCGCCGCCGCCGGTTAAACGACACTCGACTGGTAAAACGTCTTACGCAAACAATTATTATTGTTATTTGTTTAAAATGCGAATAATTAATTATTTTTTTTAATATTATTTTTATAGGAAACAACTTCAACGGTTCGTTACCAAACGCAATTTGCAATTCTAAAGGAAGGCCGCATTCGTTCGAAGACAAAAAAAACACCGAGTCGACAGTATCCGAAAATGGTTGGTGACGGTTTTTCTTTTCTTTTTTTCTCTCTCAATTCCACATGCCGGAACGCGACTTATTCGTTTTATTTCGCAGGTTCTAATCAGGGTTCCGAGTTGTACATGCGATTTGCCGACGAGCCTTTGTACCAGTTTTACGCGGCTGATATATCGGAAGTAAGTTTGAAACCAATACCGGTATTAATTTTTTAGTGCGAATTCGTATTGCATGGAAAAAAACAAAAAAAACAATGAATGAATATTATTCGGTTTGACTAAACAGAACGTTAATTGTTATTTATAGCGAACAAAAAGCGTTTTCGCTGGTGACATGATGGAAGAGTGTGATGGCTATGAAGAGATCAGTTCGATTACGAGTAGACCGTCGGCTCTAGAGCTCATAACTCCCTGTCCGACTGGTCACGGGCAACACCGATCTTTATGGTGCGAAGTTTCAGAAGTAAAAAATAGTGGCATTTTAGGTCAGTGGTTCGAAAATGTGTTGTTCAAATCTTTGAAAAAAATAAAAATAAAAATGTATTTATAATTATCAATGTTTTTTTTTTTTGTTTTTTTTATTAGACACGTTAAAACCTCGAGAGAGAAAATTACAAGAAGCCAAGTTTGAACTAATCACGTCCGAAGCATCTTATTTTAAGTCTTTATCCGTACTTGAGAAACATTTCGTCAATAGTCATTCAATGAACGACGAAACAATATTAAGTAAAAACGATCGTAAAATTATATTTGGAAACGTTAATCCGGGTAAATATTGCGTACTTGTACGATTAGTATATACATATTAATAGATTATGAAAATCATTGGTTGTAATATAACAAATATATAATATATATAATATATCTGTCGTAGTACGAAAATGTTCAGAAAAATTACTGGCTGCGTTGGAAAAATGTTGGCAAGACAATATACTACTTAAAGGTCTCTGTGAAATTTTATATAAATACTCCAAAGAAAACTTTGAAATTTTCGTAAAATATTGCTCAAATCAAATTTATATAGACCGAACTTTGAAGTCAATAAGGTAACCTAACTGTACAACACGAACTAAGATCGCGTCATAGCCAATTATGTTTCTAATATTTTAAACGTATATTGTGTTTTAGAGAAAAAAACTTAAAATTCAATGAAGCTTTACAAAGACTGGAATCGGATCAAAAGTGTCAATCTCTCTCTCTTCACTCGTTCCTAATGTTACCCATGCAAAGAATAACTAGATTACCTCTACTCGTCGATGCTATTTTGTCGAAAATGGATCCTAAAGACAATTTGTTGGAATATCAAATGTGCGAATTTACATTAGCCTCTTTAAATACTGTAAGTAGTGTTGGAAAACACGGTATGTGTACGTCAGTGTCTAGCGTTTTTAAAATACGTTTTTCTGTTCACATTGTTATTGTAGATTGTACAAAATTGCAACGAAAGCACTAGGAAGTTGGAACGTTATGAAGAAATGCTGTTACTGAGCCAACAGTTGGAATTTTCTAGCAAGAGAGAAATGAAAGCTATGTCCGTAGCTTCCAGTTCACGCTGGTTAGTTCGTTCTGGTTCAATGTTGCATTTGAATAGCCCCGACGCTAAGCTGACGTTAAGTCGAAAGTTGATACGACCGACCAAGCTGTACTTTTTCCTATTCAACGATATGTTTTTCATAGCGAAGCGTAAAAGGTATTTCATATACGCACAACTAGTACCTACGGTCGCCATGATAATTACGATTAATTTTACAGTGACGAAAATTATACGGTAGTGGATTATTGTGCCAGGAATTTCGTAGAAATGGTCGACGCCACCGAAATCGTTATATCGTCGTCCTACAAGAATCTGCTGATGTTGACTATTTTGGAAAATCACGAGGCAAAGACTATTGAAATGGTAATTTTTTTTTTTTCGGTCGAAATTTAGATATATACCCCCCCCCCCTCTCCTCGTACGTCCGTTACATTTTTGATTTTGTAGTTATTGAGTTGCGATTCCGAATCGTCGAAAAAACGTTGGATCGAAGCAATGTCACCTCCTATCAGTTCCAACCCCGAGGAAACCCTGTACAACGAATGGGACTGTCCCCAAGTGTTTTCCGAGCACGCGTATACAGCTGTACAGCCCGACGAACTCTCGTTGCAAAATGGAGATATTGTTAAAGTTTTGACGAAAATGAACGACGGTAATCATCGTATATTTAATAAAATAAAATTATTGCGTACATTTTAACATTGAAAATTCGTGTTGGTCAGGATGGTATCACGGTGAACGGATTCGCGACGGCGAGAAAGGATGGTTCCCTGGTAATTATACATCAGAAATAGCATCGCAACACGCCAGAGCGAAAAATCTAAAACAGCGTTACCGCTTGTTGGCCATGTCCGGTAGTTACCTACAATCCCAGCAAGATAAAATTAAGAAAAAATAATTCGATTATTTAAAACCCGATTATAATATTATTATGTTCTACTTAACATGTATACATTTTTTTTTTTTTTTTTTTTCGATTTTAATAAAAAGCTCTAAAATTTAATTCTATTTTAAAACACACTTCGTTATAATTACTTAATCATTTTTAATTTATATATATATATATTTTTTTTTTTCCCGTGATATTTTACATACGATTTATAACATACATATAATTAATATTCTATACATAAACGTTAATATTATGACAAAAATAGAAAATAAAATATCTTTATATGTATTGAAACTTAGTTTTGTACTTAATTTTTTCACAAACACCAGTTGGAAAAATATTATTATTCAAATTTGACACGAGAATTAATTTTGTAATTAATTATTATTCGTTTTTTTTTTTTTTTTATATATTTATTTTGTTTTGTGTGAGATTAGTTCTCCTTCTAGTATTTACCACGACAAGGTCAATCCAGTTAACCTCGCTCATTTAATTTTAATTCGATAAATTGTGTAAATAATTATTATTGTTTATGATTTTATAATGTACCTATTGTTACTGTTATTTACAATTATTATACTTTTTATGATTTTTACTTAAAAATAAATTATACTATAAAAATAATTTTGAATTTACTATAAAATGTGTATCTAGGGAACGTTTTCGTTATTTTCATTTGGTTAAATTAAGCCCTCGATTTCACTAGGCGCCAAATTTTAGACGGATATATGGTTTTTTTTGTTCTTTTAGGTATTTTTAGGTTAGGTTAGTTTAAAAATAAACAAATAACAAACTAATAGGTAATTGATCAGTTGGGGATTACATCGCGATCGCGTTTATTTCATGCTTAAAATTCGTATTTTTAGTTATGAATTGCACTGCAACCGCGGTCTCTATTTTTTCCCGAATTACAACAAAAAAACCACAACCTTTAATTGCGTATACATCTCTGGTTTTCCCAGTCTCCCATTATTAAAAAAAAAAACAAAACTACAAGGAAAATAAAATAATGATCTCAACGCACTGACAAGATCTAAAACGCTACAAGAAAGTTTCTATAAAGTTTCCGATTGGTGTGAGATTTGTGTAAAGTTGTTCAGATAGAAAAAAAAAAAAGCACACACAGTACAGCCGATAAATTCTTAACTATGGCTCAGAATTATAAAGTTAAAAATGTTCAACATATTATTCAGTATACGCTATCGTCGTTATATTATCATATTAATGTTAAGATTCTATATTAAAAGTGGTTTTACCATCTAAGTAGTGTTGTAGTTCTTTAAAAGAAACGGGTACTCAAATATTGATACAGTTGATTGTGTAATTGAAATTGTAAAGTAATTATATTTGATTTTTAAAGTATACATAGAATAACTTAATAATATTATGATAAACTTCGTTTATTGATGAAGACGTCTGTCCTTTGAAGTATAAATTAACAATTTACGTTAATAATAATTGTTTCTTAAAAGAGGCGACGCCGTTTTACGACGAAGTAATAAAGCAATAGAAGACGATGGGTTAAAAAAAAAAAAAATCATAAAAACACGAGCAAATATATATATATTATTATCATCGTTGACTGTACGATTCTTATTAAATTTTTGTAATAAAAAATAGTGTATGCTCGTCAGCTAACAAGCAATTAACATTTTTTTTTTTTTTTTTCTCTCTCTAATCCGGTCGAATATTTCGATAACCGGCACTCGTACGGAAGTGCATGCCGAATAAATGACACCTAGTTTAAAATGGAACAACTCAATTAAATTACGTAATGTAGCTAAATTCCTACAATGGATAACGAATAAAATAATTTTAGATAAATGCGAATAGTAAATTTTTTCAATCAACGGGTTTCCGAAACAATTGTAGAATTGGAACCTGGACATTGTTTGTTTTTAATTCCGAGACGGAAACGGGAAATGTATTAGTTTTTTTATTATCGTACGTATTTATCTACATTAATTTATCTGGAAAACCGAGGACAAATATTTAGATAACTATTTATCCATAAAAGTCTCAACACACGTTATACCTATATGGGCATGCCTTTATTATTATGACCGATCGAAAATACGAGTAAATTCTGTCTGTCCGGTTTCTAATTTTATTTTATTGGGTGCTCTTTTTTTTCGGTTTAGCGACAACGGAGAAAACTAATACATTTACATGTGTTTCGATACATTTTCTCCTCAAATGTGTTTTAGGGACACGTTTTTCAGCTAGAAAAAATACAATCGACAAGTTTCTCCCCCCCTTCCCCATGTCGAATATATTTATAATATCCACCGTCGTTCATCGCGATTAAGGAAATCCACAAATTTCGTTGTTTTTTTTTTTTATATTTAGCGAACACGCAGATATTTTTAGATATCTAAATATCTCGTTATAATACCTTGTCGCACGTTATTTGTCTGTGGCAGAGGAGAAACAAAAAAATGCAGACAATACGCGAATGGAATTATTTACACTGGTGTCGCAAGATTTTAAATACCTTCTGATATAATTACCTACCGGCCGGCCGCCACAGACGGTGTTTAGCCCCCGTGTATTTATACCGAGGGGATTGTAATCGTCAAGAGTTTATTAATTTCCATTGAATACAAATTAATGTATGAGTTTTTTTCAATTTTTTTTATTTAAAATATGTGTGGACGTTAATTAACATGCGTGTGATATAAACGAAAAATACGCGGTTACGTGCGTTGACCGCCATAACGTTACAAGACCTATACGCAGGATTTTTCAATGCGGGCGGGGGGGGGGCTTGAAAACTAATAATTAATCAGTTGTCACGATTTTGAAAAATATGAAGGGTAGGTTCGTAGGTGCATTCTTAATTCTGACTCATGATAAAAAAATAAAAAAAATGGGCAATAAAATACAATTTTTTATTTTTTTTCATTTTGTCCAAATTGATATACTTGAATTTTTTTCTTTTTCCAAGTCTACATCTGCATTTTCTCGGAGTTCCTCAAATGCACATCGAATCATCATTATACCGGACAAATGGCTTTGACAAATCTGGCTGCTCACTTTGCAACGTACATGCGAAACAGGTCGCCGGTAATAACATAACCTAACCCGTGCTTATAAACTGTGCGTCACCACAGTTTTAGATAAAAAAAATAATAACAATCACATCAACATAATAAAATAATAAAGTGAGGTTATTATAAATAGACAACGGTGGTAAATTAAATTGTTTACTCACGGGTATAGTAGAATTTTTATGAAAACACGTCCTCGCTTATTAGTTTGTAACGGTCGAAACTTACAAATAAATCCCTTCGGTCCCTTAGCCCGCCCGCCCCCCTCACCGCTGCGTACGCTGTCGGAACACGAAGACGCAAATATCGTATTTTATTCCGAAATACCCGAATATTAAAATGCGCGAAGGATAGTAACGAAAGATCTGCAGAAGAAATGTGCTGGGATTTGTGTTTTACTGTATAATTATAACGCACCTAGGTGATATTTCGTATTAATTCGACTTTAATATATTACGCGGTCGTGTGCGTTGGTGTTTTAGGCAATTTTTTATAGCATAACATCGTGTGCGTAACTAAGACGGCGGCGGCGGCGGCGGGGGGGGGGCTTAGCCTATACGTCTTTCATTTTTATTCCTCTACTGGTTAAATCCTTACAAAAAAAAAAAAAAAAACCCCCCTTTATGGGTTCATTGTGTAAATTAATTAATATTTAATTTAAATTACTCCCCGTGGCTATTATTGAACTTTGGTTTTCTAGGACTCCGGCCCCGGTAGCTATTAAATCCTAGTTACTACGCCTACACGCACAACACAATATAATAATCCTAATAAAAATAAAAAAAAAAAGTTATAACTCCCTTGCACCTCGGCGGGTATAAATACGCCCGGGGAGAATAAGAATCGCATGTTTCACCGGAAATTTAGGAAATCTCACAACGATTGAAAAAAAAAAAAAAAAATGAATGCCAGAGTTCGATTATACAAATTTTCGCAAAGTTGCGAACGGCATCAGCCTATAAATTATCCCAAATAATTTTATTGTACAGAGTACAAATATCGATTACAAAAAAACCAAAAAAAAAACACTTATCAACCTCAACAAACAATCAAGCAAACAGACTTTAGACTTTTATTTTATCATTAGGCTCTCATTGTTTTATTGTAGGTTTTAATAATATACGTGTAAACTTATACTTAAAACTTAAAACGTTTACAAACGACATTATTTTAAACATTAATTTAAAGATTTAAAGATATTAATATATATGTTCAAAAGGATCATTTATTGAGAACTCTGCAAGTGATCCCATTGTGCTACCACCGGTGTACTGCAAACTTAATTTAAATATAACCGTTATCGATTGCTGTGTAATTAAGAAAATCATATTGAAACGTCATGTTCACGCTCTCGAATATTAAATATATTCGTATATTGAACAAATATAGTGAACAGTTTACGAAATGTCGTCAAGATATTTACAGAATTCTATGCTAAAATTCATCTCGTTTTCTAGTGTTGATGTCGGTGAAAAAAATGTAATAATTTCGTTTCTACGACCGCGCGTCGACCCTTTTTTTTTTTTAAATAGGACCGTAACCGAATGCATAAAAAACGTCCACATTAAATCGAAAACGACGATAATAATGTTAATTAGATGTGTTGTTTTCTAAACGTTTCGCACATCAACCCGGTATTTTCCCCTTGTAATAAGCACCCCCGCAATAGAATAACCTCTACCTAAAATATTATTGATTTATTTCTCCCTGCTTAGCCGTAACACGGAGAATTCCGCGACGTATTTTTTCACTTTGAATCTTAATTTTATATATTAAATTCTCGGTTTTTACTTTTTTTTTTTTTTTTTTTTTTTTTTTTTATGGTGAAAATTCGATTTTGACGTTAAATTAGATTAGATTAGGCTTATCCACCCCAGATTGTTTTTCAACCCCGGAAGGTTTTAATCTTTCTACAACATCCATTTACTAATCTGCCAAAAAATTATTATCATAAATAATTTACATAATTTACGTTTTTTTTTTTTTTTATCAACTATAAATGTATATCTATAAATAAAGATTCTATACCTAATATATATGCACATTTGGCACCACGGTTTGAAGAAGGTAAGTTGAAGCGTAAATCTGATTGCGTTAACTTTGTTAACGGGTAGAAAATTCCAAACATCCCCTCCTTACAAATGTGACCAAATATTCACCAATGGAGGTGTACTTACCTGGCGGTGTGTAATCCCATAGATTACCAATACGAATTATGTTATTCCGCATTAATTTACTAATGCGGATTAAGGTATTCCGAATTAACTCACTTATGCGGATTAATATTTTCCTCATTAACTGACTAATGCGGTATAACTTAACTTGCCTTTCAAGTATTTTGCAAGACCATTTTGGTATCCATTAATGCGTTTGTGTTTTAATAATTTTATTATTACGTCTCACGTTATCGTGAAAGATAGGGCGAGTAAGTATGAAACATATTTTTAAAAATAAATATAATACCGTCTACCGGAAATTGTATTGATTTTTCCGTTGCCGTAATGCGGTATAGTTACCTACGCGCAAGTGGCCGGGCGAGATCAATTTAACATCCCGAATATGACTTGTGTTCCCGGATAGATGTAAAATTACAATTTAATAATAAAAAAAAAAATCATACATAAAAACACGATGGTAAAATATAATTGGTCTTTTTGCGAAAAACATGGGCACTTTGCAAAGAGGTTACAAATTATTTATTTTTTCCGCCATTCTATAGGCCCGGTGCATATAGAAACCAACCGCAGTCGGACGATTAAAAAAAACTATACAAAAATAATTAAATTCCATTAAAAATTATATAATGCATATTATATAACACGATATTTATTGTAAACATTTTTTTTTTTTTAATATATATATATATATATTGACACCATTTTATTACGGTGAGACAGCTGCCCTTCGTTTATTTCACAAGCCAAAGCTCACCTAATAATTTCGTTAAGCTGGGTACTGTCTTACTTTATTTCTGATTGAAAATGTAATAGTTTATTTTTTTAATTTCAAAACAAAAATGAATGTCGGTAATTGATAATAGAAACTTGTTACGGTTCAACACTCGCGAGTAAATGTGCACAATACCACGTCCGTTTAGAGTCATAGTAATAATCATAAAAAAAAAAAAAATGTTAAAAAAATTAAAACACAATATTCAGGTGATTATGAATCGTTTTCGAAATGATGAAAAGACATATGCATTTTTTTATCAATCAATATAAATAAATAATATTTATAGACATCAGTAGACAATTTCATATTACAATGTTTGCGATTTGTTTTTCCCGATATCTCTTAATTTCGATTTTATTGACAGTCATACAAAACTCATCGCTGTCTCGATTTATGAAAACCTTAAATTATTTTCAAAAAATATTGTATTTAATTTATAAAGAAAACAACGAGAATAATTAAGTTTAGATAATTAAGTATTTATGTGTAATACAATAGTATGTCATATTATACATACGGAAATTATTGTGCAATACTATTATCATACTTTTAAAAAATAATTGCCATTTACTTGGTAGGATAGCGTAATATTATAATAATTTTACTCGTGTATAATACATAATTATTATTCTATCATCATTCGGTTATGACGGTGTTTGTATAGACCACATTTTGTAATAAAAATGTAAATTTATCATTTATTATTATTATTATTTTAACTGCACTTGAGTTCATATCGAGTTTCAATTGTATTATAACGACAATATAGACAATATTTGTATAGTAATGCAATTACATTATTAATTATAAATACCTACTCGTATATATTAAAATCCATTAAAAAAAAAAAAAAAAAAAATTATAAAATAAATTAAAATGTGTTCATGGGTGAGCCGTTGTTAAAGGCGAAATATTGGAAGAGTGGTTGGATATATGAAAGGCAATTTA
Organism: Tuberolachnus salignus; assembly: GCA_956483605.1. Lineage (NCBI taxonomy): Eukaryota > Metazoa > Arthropoda > Insecta > Hemiptera > Aphididae > Tuberolachnus > Tuberolachnus salignus. The sequence continues at coordinate 927,243 of OY101434.1, forward strand.
AATTATATATCTGTACGCAACGATAAATCGATAAAAGCAAATAGCGATTCTAAGCGAAGTTCAGTTAACCGTTTTTCAATCCGTTTATATTGAAAATTGCGTTCATTTGTAACTACAAAATAAACTAAAATTTTTCGTATTTTTCCCGTTATTAAAAAACTACAAAGAAACTAAAATAATACCCCCTCAATGCATAAATACTATACTATCGGGGTCGGGATTTATATTATATATTTTATAATATTATAATGTATAGAATATTTAGTTTCAAATTGTTTACTGGATTTACCAAGCTGATATGTAAATATCTGATAATGTACATTACGATACATATAAACTGATATGATACCGTATCCTCCCATATTATTATTTTTATTATATTCCTAACTATACATATACCGAACAAATTGTTATTTATTTGATTTTTAGATGATTAAGGACGCCGGGTTGAAATACACGAATTGCGTCCCGGGTCTATTGGTACGCAATTCGTGTATACGTTTTTAACGGGACGCAACTCATGTGCTACCGTTTTAGATAGTACGCAATCACGGGCTATCAGCAGACGTCCCGATAAGGAATGATAAGGAATTGTTCTACATTTTATGAAAACAGGTGAAATCTGCGTGCGAAATCTTTTTTTACACAAGTTTATTTCGTCGTTGGCAGTATTTTTATCGGACCGTTATCATTTGCCGAATCCTTATCATTTTCAGACGTCAGACCCGCGCGATCACATAAACTACGTGCCACGCCATAATAATTTATCATCGATTTTACGTCGAGTTTCTTTCTTTCTTTTTTTTTACCGCATCGCGTAATCCACGGCATACCCATATAATATTATTTTATGTATATATATTAGGCCGGTTGCCGGTTTTTCGTCCAAAACCAATATTACGAAATATTGGAAAAATATTTGGATATATGAAGGGTAATTTAAATTATATATTTGTACGCAACGATAAATCGATAAAAACAAAGAGCGATTCTAAGCGAAGTTCGGTTAACCGTTTTTCAATCTATTTATATTGAAATTTGTGTTCATTTGTAACTAGAAAATAAACTAGAATTTTTCGTGTTTTTCCCGTTGTTAAAAAAGTACAAGGAAACTAAAATAATACCCCCTCAATGCATAAATAGACAACTTTTTCTGCCAGAAACTACCTATGAAGTTGAAGATGACAAACATCAAAAAATAAAAAAAAAACCCCAAACTATAGCAAAACTAACATTCAGAACCTAAAAATTATAAATCGTTTTAATAATTTCCTTCTATATAATTTAATTTTCATTTGTCATAAGCGTTTAAGTTCAAATTTTTATGAGAAAAATCGTATAAATCACGGCATTTCGTCTACCGACAATGTATTGTCCGACTTATGTGTTTACCACTGTTTTGGCTTCATAAAAATGCACACAAGTTTGTGACAAAAAAACACGTTCAATTTTAAAATATTTCGTTAATTAGATATGAATACAATTTACAATCTTTATCTATCAGAAAATTTTTAATCGGACATTGATGAAGATCGTTTTTCATAAGCGCGATTTTCGCGTATACAGACATAAATTGAATTGACCTCTATATCTTACCTTCCCAACTTTCCGCCTATAATAGTTGCCCACAGTAGTATCTTTTTTTTTTTTTTTGTCAATTTTATAAATAAATCAACGTAAATTATTATTTTTAATAATATAAAAGAGCTGAGGTTCTTTTTTAAAAAAAATTGTTTTGCTTTTTTTTTATTTCTCATCATTTCGCAGTTATTATTTTTATTTATTTTTCTTTGAAACTTTACATTCGTAAGCTGCGGGTGGTGATACCCACCCACCTATACAGTTCACTCAATGGTCGTTGATTCTTTAATATGTTGTATTGAAAGAGCTAAGAAATGCTGAAAATATATTATATTATATTATATTCAATACGCATTGTGAATGATTGCTTTTGAATTCGTTATAGTAATATAGCTTACCTACTTAAAATAACCGAATAACAAAATAAACACCGCCTGCGTCGTATATAAAATGCATTTATGTTTGGCGAATGGTTTTTTACTTTAATAAAATATCGACGTGGGTGCCCATACTTATTTCTGTTAGAAAACACCAAGGAAAAAAAAAAATATATAAAAATAATAATCCGATAAAAAGTATCAACCTTTGGAGTGATAGTTTACATGTAGGCGTGGGGCATACAAAAACAAAATATCTGTAAAATTGTTATTTTACTCTGTTTTGAAATTTAACGTTACATAATATTTCAAACGCAGACTAGTTTTCGTGTTTTTAAGAAGCTTATGTGTTCAACATTTAAATAGTTTCCAATTATAGTTCTATTATGTGATTTTTATGAACCCCGGACGCGAGCAATAATATCGTTTCTCATTTTTTTGCATCTCGTGCGAATATTATTTACCCGAATAAATTAAGGCAACGTTATCTAACGCGCTCGGAGCGAATTTGTATTATTATTCATTTAGGCACTCAGTACGTTAGTATATAGTTTATTATAGTTCTTAGTTTTACCACGGGTAAAGTCGTTTTCTAATTTATTACGTAAAAAACCATATAAAATATTGTTTTGGCCGTTCCGAATGGTAACCTGCAAATTTCACAATTTTTAATTCAAAACTGCGGCGAGGCTGAAAAATATTACGCGGACGATGAAATCACTTAGGTCAATTAGAAATGCAATTTATATGCATACATATAAGTTTTAATTTAAATGAAAACGCCACACAATATATCGACTTTATCGAATTAGTAAAAACCGTACTTGACAGATTCTAAAATATCTGTTGATATCTATTTTAGGTAGTTTAAGTAGATTTTTTTTATTTTATATCATTCGTTATTCGAAATAAGTATATCTTATTGAGGCTCATGTGCGTATAGGTAATTGTTTTGATCATTTTTATTTGTTAAAACTATATCCGATACGATTTAATGCGCATTAACAAACTATAAATAAAAACTTTTTCTTTTTTTATGTCGTTTGGGTTCAACAAATATATTAATTGTAATTTTAACAGTAGAAATTTAGTTTATTAATAGCAAATTATTTTAAATAATTCAAATTGTGTGTGGCTCTAAATTATAACCAGTGTTGGGCATTATTCAGATAAATTATCTATATTATTTTTATCTAAGATTAAGAATAATTGTACTATCTAAACTTATATATCTAGATAAATGTTTTTACTATGTGTGTTTTTTCGTGTCTGTAAACAAATTTTCTACCAGAAATCAATTTTTAAATGTAGCATCTTATCTGAACGAATTTCGGATCTAATTGGTGCATTGAGGAGATTATTTTTTGATTTTCGTTGTATTTCTCTTAAAAATTGGCTAAAACGTATTTTTCAAAACATAAATAAATTGAAGAAAAAACTATACATGTGTATATTATTAAAATTAAAAATATTTTTCTTTTTTTTTTTTCATTCGGATAAACAGTGTTTTATATTTATATTAATCTAGATAAATTTTAAGCTATCTTTGCCTAACGCTAATTACAATGACGAATTATTCAATATTTTTCTCTGCATACCCTTACACACACTAAATAACAAATAAATAATATATAAGCATAAACGAAAATTGTAATAATTTCAATCTATTCTTGTTTACAACGGACGAAAATTAAAAAAAATTAACCCCAATAGAATTTAGTTTCCCTCAACGGTCCAACTATTATATTTTAGTGATCGTATTCCTCTCCAACAGTATATTCATATTAATCTTGGGGATTTCATTAAAATTTTATTTTGCTAGTGCGCGAGTTATATTTTCCATTAAAATGTAGTTTTCGTATTTATTTTCGCCGTTTAATCTAACCACGTAACAAATTCGACATTTCATCAACTCGATACACGAAACGTTGGATTCCAATGAAGTATAATAATATTATGTTTTTTAAGTAAACACGCGTACCTATCTATACAAAGCGAAAAGTTTAAATACGCAATTATAATATGCGAATGCATACACACACAGTATATACGCATAACCGTCTAATAATTTTGTTTGACTGATTTTTGTTGGAACATCTTTAATCGACATCCTCCCACCACACGGTATTCTATCATGAAAATGATTAGGTAAACGATAATTTAATGCGATGCACCTACCGTATAAATACTATTTTATTTCGTTTGTTCGTTTATTAGTTTATGGTAATATTATATCGTTTTAAATTTTGAAAAATATTCGTTAGCTTCTGAATTTGGGCTTATGAAAAACGATCTTCAGCAATGTCCGATTAAAAATTGGTAATAAGTGAACTGTATAGGTGGGTGGGTATCACCACCCGCAGCTTATGAATGTAAAGTTTCAAAGAAAAATAAATAAAAATAATAACTGCGAAATGATGAGAAATAAAAAAAAAGCAAAACAATTTTTTTTAAAAAAGAACCTCAGCTCTTTTATATTATTAAAAATAATAATTTACGTTGATTTATTTATAAAATTGACAAAAAAAAAAAAAAAGATACTACTGTGGGCAACTATTATAGGCGGAAAGTTGGGAAGGTAAGATATAGAGGTCAATTCAATTTATGTCTGTATACGCGAAAATCGCGCTTATGAAAAACGATCTTCATCAATGTCCGATTAAAAATTTTCTGATAGATAAAGATTGTAAATTGTATTCATATCTAATTAACGAAATATTTTAAAATTGAACGTGTTTTTTTGTCACAAACTTGTGTGCATTTTTATGAAGCCAAAACAGTGGTAAACACATAAGTCGGACAATACATTGTCGGTAGACGAAATGCCGTGATTTATACGATTTTTCTCATAAAAATTTGAACTTAAACGCTTATGACAAATGAAAATTAAATTATATAGAAGGAAATTATTAAAACGATTTATAATTTTTAGGTTCTGAATGTTAGTTTTGCTATAGTTTGGGGTTTTTTTTTTATTTTTTGATGTTTGTCATCTTCAACTTCATAGGTAGTTTCTGGCAGAAAAAGTTGTCTATTTATGCATTGAGGGGGTATTATTTTAGTTTCCTTGTACTTTTTTAACAACGGGAAAAACACGAAAAATTCTAGTTTATTTTCTAGTTACAAATGAACACAAATTTCAATATAAATAGATTGAAAAACGGTTAACCGAACTTCGCTTAGAATCGCTCTTTGTTTTTATCGATTTATCGTTGCGTACAGATATATAATTTAAATTGCCCTTCATATATCCAAATATTTTTCCAATATTTCGTAATATTGGTTTTGGACGAAAAACCGGCAACCGGCCTAATATATATACATAAAATAATATTATATGGGTATGCCGTGGATTACGCGATGCGGTAAAAAAAAAGAAAGAAAGAAACTCGACGTAAAATCGATGATAAATTATTATGGCGTGGCACGTAGTTTATGTGATCGCGCGGGTCTGACGTCTGAAAATGATAAGGATTCGGCAAATGATAACGGTCCGATAAAAATACTGCCAACGACGAAATAAACTTGTGTAAAAAAAGATTTCGCACGCAGATTTCACCTGTTTTCATAAAATGTAGAACAATTCCTTATCATTCCTTATCGGGACGTCTGCTGATAGCCCGTGATTGCGTACTATCTAAGACGGTAGCACATGAGTTGCGTCCCGTTAAAAACGTATACACGAATTGCGTACCAATAGACCCGGGACGCAATTCGTGTATTTCAACCCGGCGTCCTTAATCATCTAAAAATCAAATAAATAACAATTTGTTCGGTATATGTATAGTTAGGAATATAATAAAAATAATAATATGGGAGGATACGGTATCATATCAGTTTATATGTATCGTAATGTACATTATCAGATATTTACATATCAGCTTGGTAAATCCAGTAAACAATTTGAAACTAAATATTCTATACATTATAATATTATAAAATATATAATATAAATCCCGACCCCGATAGTATAGTATTTATGCATTGAGGGGGTATTATTTTAGTTTCTTTGTAGTTTTTTAATAACGGGAAAAATACGAAAAATTTTAGTTTATTTTGTAGTTACAAATGAACGCAATTTTCAATATAAACGGATTGAAAAACGGTTAACTGAACTTCGCTTAGAATCGCTATTTGCTTTTATCGATTTATCGTTGCGTACAGATATATAATTTAAATTGCCCTTCATATATCCAAATATTTTTCCAATATTTCGTAATATTGGTTTTGGACGAAAAACCGGCAACCGGCCTAATATATATACATAAAATAATATTATATGGGTATGCCGTGGATTACGCGATGCGGTAAAAAAAAAGAAAGAAAGAAACTCGACGTAAAATCGATGATAAATTATTATGGCGTGGCACGTAGTTTATGTGATCGCGCGGGTCTGACGTCTGAAAATGATAAGGATTCGGCAAATGATAACGGTCCGATAAAAATACTGCCAACGACGAAATAAACTTGTGTAAAAAAGATTTCGCACGCAGATTTCACCTGTTTTCATAAAATGTAGAACAATTCCTTATCATTCCTTATCGGGACGTCTGCTGATAGCCCGTGATTGCGTACTACCTAAAACGGTAGCACATGAGTTGCGTCCCGTTAAAAACGTATACACGAATTGCGTACCAATAGACCCGGGACGCAATTCGTGTATTTCAACCCGGCGTCCTTAATCATCTAAAAATCAAATAAATAACAATTTGTTCGGTATATGTATAGTTAGGAATATAATAAAAATAATAATATGGGAGGATACGGTATCACATCAGTTTATATGTATTGTAATGTACATACTCAGGTATTAACATATCAGCTTGGTAAATTCAGTAACAGTTTGAAACTAAATATTCTATACATTATAATATTATAAATATTTAATATAAAGCCCAACCCCGATAGTATAGTATAGTTTTTATTGACCGTGACGTTGATAAACGACAAAATTTAATTATTATTGCCTATCGATCGGGAATCGGCGACAAAATCCGTCCGTGTTTATCGTATATTTATATGTTCGTTGCGGAGAATCCCTGAAAAAAAAAAAAAAAAAAAACGGAAAAAAATTGTACTACCCGGGACGCAATTCGTGTACGCCATTTTGACAGAAGTGAGGTGCACCGCCTAAAACTCCACGGTCTTGGAAGATACGGTTAACAATGCGGCTGTTAAGATAGGCACCTAGTTCAGTGCCTCGGTGTAGATCTACTTATTTCGTTTCGACCGAGTAAGGGCTTCCTGTTTAAACTTTGGAAACTTTAACCTACATTCTATTTATTAATTCCTACCTTACAGCGCATCAACGTTTGATAATACTCCAATTAACGCCGGTGTCCCTCAAGGAGCGATCCTCTCACACTTACTCTTCAACATACATGGCTCTGATCAGCCCACAATTCCAAATACCACAAATGCAGACTATGCCGATGATAAAGTAATTTTTTCAATTTATAACGACCCAATTATAGCCTCCGCTAATTTATAATCTCATCTAAATCTGCTATCTGAATGGTACGAAAAATGGCGCGTTAAAGTTAATCACAATAAATCTGTCCATACAACTTTTACCCTTAGACCCTTTGGTTTTTGCCTAAATGTTTCGGTTAATAATATACCTTTTTTTTTTTTTTTTTTAAACCGGCAATACCCTCTCCTCCCGAAAATGCCGTGAGGCATTACTTCGAAAGTCGGGTCGTCATCATTTATTGAAAATTAACAATACAATAAAAAAATAAATAAATAAAAATCCCGTTTTCCTCTAAGGCGGGGCGGGCTCACATGGGTGTACAACAACGGTTCTTGCCCTACCGTGAGGATGGGCAGTAGCCGGGCCGTAGCCCACTTGCTGCCCTCACAAGGGTTTTATTTTGTGTATAATTTGTACTTGTTCGTTTGTAAATAAATGATGGCGACCCGCCTCCCGTAGTAGAGCCCCACGGTCATTCCGGGAGGCGGGGGTATTGCCGATAGCAAAAATTAAAAAAAAAAAAAAGGGGGGGACTCTTCCTGCCGGCCTCGCGCCTGCAAGCGACTACGGCGCCCCGATCAACGACGGCGGCGGTGTGCCTAAAGACGGCGCACACCGGCGACGTCGAGGGCTTGGCACTGCCGTTCTGCCGACTCCTTCTCCGCAATGACGACTTCGGCGAAGTCGACCACGGCATCCCAGTGGTTTGGGGACTCCAGCATGAGCAGCACCAAGACGCCCGGTTCAAACGGACCGATCCTCTGGACCAGGCGCTCCCTGTCCCCGTCAAACGCGTCGCAGCGCATCAAGGAGTGGAGAGCGTCGTCATCTACCTCGTTCTCCTCACTGTGAAATCTGCAGTGAGAACACCCGGGAGACAGAGCTCGCCCGATCCGGTGAAGGAACGATTTGAAGCATCCGCGCCCCGTGAGTAGTTGAGTGAGACGGTACGTCGTTGAACCGTGCGGTCTCGTAACCCACCGCACCAGCACGTCGAGGGGGATGAGTGAACGAGTTAACGCGCGCACGCTCCCCTCCGGCGCTTCCGTAGATCGGATCCGGCGCGCCTAGCTGGTCGCGAGAAGGATCTTCGTACGGAGTGCTGACGGGCGAGGTTCGTCGCCCGCTGTAGCCCCCAACGCGCGCAGAGCGTCAAACACCCTGCACCTGCAAGAGGCCAACAGATCGACGGGAGGCAGTCCTGCTGCGATAAGCGCCGCCTCGTGCTCCGAAGAGCTGCACGCCGCTGGACGGCCGCCATAGCAGCGAGTCCCCGGAGGCAGGGAGAAGGCCCACATGGGAGCGCCTTACATCAGCACGCTGTGCCCGATGCTCACCAGTAGCCGCCTCCTGCGCTTCCGTGGGCCGCCGATGTTGGGCAGGAGCTGGCCTTGCGACGACATCACGCGCTGGGCCTTGTAGGCCACAGCGCGAAAGTGCGCGCCGTACAGAGTCCTCTTGTTCTCCAGCACAAGGCCGAGGTACTTTAGAGACTCGCTGGGCGCGATGATTTCGCCGTCGAGTCGAATCCGCGGCGCCGTCGGCCAGCGCCGGTTGCTGAAGGCCACGACCGACGTCTTTTGGACGGCCAGCCGTAGCCCCAGGTCCCCCGCACCTTTGAAAACGGTCGCCAGTGCGGCGTTGGCCCGATTTTGTGCACCTCCCACCATGTCGCCCTCCGCCACGATCAGCGTATCGTCCGCGTAGCCGATAGTGATCGTGCCTCTCGGGTGGGGTAGGCGGAGGACGGCGTCGTACGCGATGTTCCAGAGGAGCGGTCCGATAACGGATCCTTGAGGTACCCCGCAGGTTACCCGAGCCGTCTCGAGACCTGTCGACGGGTCGTCGCGCACGATCAGGACTCGGCCGCTAAGATACGACCCGATCATCCGCCAGATGTATGGCGGAAACCTCTTGCGCGCCAGCGCGGCCGCGATTACCTCCCATCCGACCGTATTGAACGTGATTTCGATGTCCAGTCAATAATATACCTATCCCACCACTCGATGCCGTTAAATATTTAGGTTTAATTCTTGACCAAAAATTGACCCGGATCAAACATATAAAAACTAAAAGATTGATCCTTGACGCTCGATCTAGATCACTAAAAACGTTATCAAAAAATAAATATTCTAGTTTAAAAACCAAACTGTTAATATACAAAACTCTCCTAATGCCTATATGGACATATGGAATACAACTCTTGGGATCGGCAAAAAAATCTAATTTAAATAAAATTCAAGTCGTTCAGAATATTACTTTAAGAAAAATCACTAACGCTCCCTTTGTCTTTGTTTCAAATTTAACTCTCCACGAAGTCATAGGTATCAAACCTGTTATAGCGGAAGCGGAATTATTTTACAAACGGTTTTTTGTCAAACTAGAAAATCACTCCAACCCACGAATTAGGGAGTTACATACCTTCGCACTGCCTGGAAACGCACAACGCAGGCTCAAAAGAAAATGGGTGTCGTGACCGTTTAAAATAAAAATATCTCTCCTCAAAATAAATAAAGCTCAGTGTCATCAACGGGTGGCTTCTTACTCAAATAAATGCATGTTGTGTATAGTCTATTATCCTATACGCTTATTGTGCATTAATTTGTATAGATTGTGTATGTAAATTGTGAAATTAAAAAAAAAACTTATTTCGTGATTTTTATCGCATATTTTTAACACATATTTAACAAATTTCCAGCGCTATCAAATTCCATCTCCGAAATCGCGAATCGCGATTTTATACTATTCCATAACACCACAGAACACTAATAAAAATACTACATCAGTCAAACCTCGAGCAAATTGTAAAGTATCGTTGTATTGCTTATAATCATTATCGGTGATGGCAATCAATACAATGGCCTATTTTAACGTATAAACTAGGGAAAATCGTACGCACCGTTAACCACTTACCGTCCCGGAAAATATGATCCGGTCTTGACCAGAGCCGCGTTCGACGCCACTTATATCCAAAAACCGTGTAAAAAACTGTTGCAGCCCGTGCGTTGTCGAGAGCAACATAATTGGTTTAGCGTTTCCGAAAGCGCGTGATAACGACTTTCGCAACACCTACTAATCAATAACTCAAAGTTAGGTAACCAATTAGAGCAGTTTACCGTGTACGAAGACAAAAAACCGGAATTATTTTTCCGGTGCACGAATCGCAATAACAGTGTGCGGGGACGAACGCAAACAAAAAAAAAAAAAAAAAAAATGCTGGAGGGGGAGAGAAAGGTTTAAAAAATGTAAAATGTAACATACGTTATGACCCTTTTTTTTAGGTATATATATTATACGGGCGCGAGGTTGTCGGGGTTCTCTCTCGATAATAATCGAGTTGTTTCCGCCGTGCCAAGTAAGTATTATACTTGTATGAAAACTTACTAAAAATATTAAAAATACTAAAATGACATATTAATATATAGGCATGTAGGCCTGGTGTCGGTTGTTTTTATTTTTAAATCTTCTCTGATTTTGTAAAATTCGAAAATCATTTTTAACTGTCTTGTTTATAAAAAAAATGTCCGCTAAATCTACTCTCCAATAACTATTTAAGGGGGAGGGGTACGGTTGTTTTGAAAATCACTTGACGGCAATACGGATAATGGTTTTTTTTTTTTTTTTTGTAATTAGATAATCGACAACATTATACAGACCGCACATTGATTAACTCCGGTTTTACGTTTGATTTCCAATATTAAATAATGGACGAATCGCAATAACAGTGTGCGGGGAAAAGCAAGAAAAAAAATGTTGGTGAGGGAGAGAAAGGTTTAAAAAACGTAAAATGTAACATACGTTATTACACTTTAGGTATATATATATATATTATATTAATCTATTTTATTTGCAAGTCTCGCGGGAAACTATGAAACAACTATTAAATTTGATTTTTGGGGATAATAAAACGGTTACTGGTCACCACGTTGCTCTATCAATACAGAGGTGTATTATCTATAATAATTTATTATTTTAAAATTAAAACGTTGATTTAAATTTACGTCAATGAAATAAATTATTATTGTTTTATCCTGCCGCTGTGCACGGGAGTGTATTATGGGCACATTACGAGCGTTATTATTAATGGCATAGTAATTCGTCATAGCGCAGCAAAGGTTTCGGGCCTCAAAACACGTGCTTTTACACAAATAATAATAATCATATGATAAAATAAAAATACAGTTTTTTTTCTCTTATTTTCTTTAATTCCCTCCGAGTTTCTTCCTCGGGATTGATTGATTGTTGCTCGGAAACGCCATAATCGCCGCCTTGTGTTGCGTCGCATCCCACTCGTGTACAATATTAAAAACGAAAAAAAAAAAAAAATCTAAAGAACACGAGTATATTATTATTATTACGGTAATGGTTATTTACGCCAAAAAACACACGTTTTGTGTGTTATTGATGAATGCAGCACCGGGCGGTGGGTGTAAAAAAAAAAAAAAAACACAAAAAACCGGCAAACTCCGTGTCGACGACGGGCGGCGAGGTTGTCGGGGTTCTCTCCCGATAATAATCGTGTTGTTTCCGCCGTGCCAAGTTAGTATTATACTTGTATAAAAACTTTCTAAAAATATTAAAAACACTAAAACGACATAATAATATGTAGGCATGTAAACCGCGAATACAAAATGCGCGTAGCTATTAAAATAACAATATTACGCGCGCGGCGTTTTGTCCCATATATAGGGCCTGGGTGTCGGTTGTTTTTATTTTTAAATCTTCACCAATTTTGTAAAACTTGAAAATCATTTTTAACATTTTAAACTGTCTTGTTTATAAAAAATGTCCGCTAAATCTACTGTCCGATAACTATTTAAGGGGAAGGGGTTTTGAAAATCACTTGACGGGAATACGGATAATAATTTTTTTTTTTTTTTTTGTAATTGGATAATCGACAAAGTTATACAGACCGCATTGATGAATTCCGGTTTGATTTCCAATATAATGGTATATATATAAAAATATAAAAAAGGTTAAAACCCGAGCTTTTTTTTGTTAAAGAAAACATTGTAAAGCCATTTGTTCAAATGCGGTCTGTAGGAGGAAGTCGTTCTTTTTTTCAAAAAAAAAAAAAAAATATAATAATAATAATAATCGTCAAGTTCAAGACACGTGAGTATTTTCCTATAAGGAATGCGTTCAAGACGAAAACCACTATGGCTCCTTAACGGTATACGCACGCGTTTAATATTATTATTATAACCCGTCAAAGTTCAGCGATAACAATAATTTGCAAAATTTCGATCGAATATTTTACACTAACGCCGTTATATTGTATAATATTATAGACACAGAGAGAGAGAGAGAGAGTAAGTGTGAGAGAGAAAGGTATACGTCCGCTAGGTTAAATTAATATTTTAATCGATAATATTATATAGTGTTGGTGTTACCCACGTCATTGTCTGAGCTCACGGGGTTGCACGTAATCACCTATAATAATAACAGTGTAGACGGCATATTTACTAAAATAATAACGTTAAACGGGGGGGGCGGGAAAAGATAGGGATATCTAAACAGAAAAAAAAAAAAAATAATAATAATAACCAACACGCCGGCGCACATATCTATATAACTTTTTCGTCTGACGATATTCTATAGCCGAAAAATAAAGGCACGACGTGCTGTCGTCCAAAAAAAAAAAAAAAATATTTCTCTCTTTACATTCCGTCACGTATTCTCGAAAGCTTTAATCGGTTTTAATCTAAGCACTATAGTTGTTTAAAATATAAAAAAAAAAATACTCCCGCAAAGACGGATCTTTTACGGGGGGTTTTTTTTTTTTTTTAAATAGCTTTTTTAATGGAATTTCGAAGAATTTGTCCCGGATTGAACGGTCGAGCATTGGAGATAATCCCGAAGGGCCCCTACAGCATTCGGGGCCCGCAACATTGTATTCTTAATATTAAAAAACACTACGGGATAAAGTTGAAAATAATACAGGGTGCGGGCGTAGTATTATAACGCCCCGTTTCCTATTTCGTCAACTAATGTGACGAGGTCATTGTTATCATTATTAAAATATGGACCACTGTGAGCAGTGTAATACGTGCCGGCGGAGAAATATTTCTCGAAGGGCCGGTACTGTGCCCTGGGATCAATGCCCTTATTGTACACACCCACGAGCGGGCCCGTTGTAAATGCCTCGTAGTGCTTCAAAACTCGTACTCCCATGCGCTTGGTGTATTTGTTATTCGCACGGCTGCACAATATAATATTTTGATTAGTGCGCACAGTATGGCGGAATAATTATTACGAAACATTTTTCGTACGATACATTCAATTATCTTATTAATCGGTAACGCACTTGAATGTTTAAAATGCCGTACATTTTAACAATATTTCGATTTTGCAATCAAAATCGGTATAATAAAACAACACTTAACCAGTCGGTCTACTTACGTTACACATGCGTATACATACGAATTGTACAAATCCACGGATTTTGTATAAATCGAAATACAGGGCGCGGCAGAGCCGACTGACGAGTTTTGATGGGCTATAAATAACGAAAAGTAAAACTTAGAGAAACAATTTTTTTTATTTAAATCAGAATTCAATCCCATTTTTAAAAATTATTTTATTTTTTGAAAATTATATCTCCAAGATGACGGCCGTCAGCATTGATACACTGTTGTAGACGATCTCTGAAGCTCTCACATGATTTTCAGCACATTTCGACTGGTGTGGCCTCGACTTCCACGGTGATTTTCTGTTTAATTTCTTCTATGGTATATGGACGATGTTTGAAAACCTTATCCTTAAGGTGGCCTCAGAGGAATAAATCACACAAGCTTAAATCTGAGGACCGTACTGGCCAGCCTATGTCTCCTCTCAGAGAGACTAACCGCCCAGGGAACATTTGTCGCAAGACAGCAAGTGAAATTTTAGCTGTGTGCGCTGTAGCTCAATCTTGCTGAAACCATACATCTCTCAAATTATGTTCTTCAGTCATTTCCTCCAACCTATGCTGCAGATAAATTTCCAACATCACAACATAACGAGCTGACGTGACAGTGACGGTCCTGTTCTCCAACTGCACATTTTCGGAGGTTCATACCGTTCTGGGTGCTCCGTGTCCCAGTCTACTTAGGGTACTTTCAGTTTCTTACAAATGCCGTATCCTCAATTTGATAGTGTTAGCAGAAGGAACAGATTCAGCACGTGGAATGCCGAAGTGTATACGAAAAGCCCTTTGTGTAGCGATCACAGAATACGTACGTTTCGTAATACGCACGCACGACGAAATCACGGTGTACACCTGTCCAGATCATGATTACGAATAAAAACGGCATTACCGTACAATTCCAAATATTCCACTTATTAAGGCCTGCTCTTATCTTATCACAGGCTAATGACCTCATTAAACTCTGTCAGTGGGCTTTGCCGCACCCTGTATAATAGCATAACTATTACACATGCAATATGACAACTATTATATTATTATTATTTAGCTATGATAGAAGGGTAGAAAAAAATATTAATTTATTCTTCTCTGGTTTCTAGGCCTGCCACGAGGCGGACAATCCCGTCTCATGACCGTTTCTCCTATTTTTTTTTTTTTATATTCATCCCTTTATTTTTCTAATTCGAAATTTCACCTATGAGTAATTTCACATTTGTTATAACAATTTATCTTGCCATCTAGTGCTGGCGTTGGGCTTCCCTTAAAGGTGAATTTACGCAAAATTATCGATAGTCAATAACTTATATCGATTTGTTTCATGATAATTAAATATAAATTAATATTAATATACCTATACGTTTTATTATTTTTTTTCTTTAAATTCCCTTTGCAACTTTGGTACAACTACAACCGAGTTTTCGAAATATTTAAATATTTTTTGAAAACTGAAAACGAAAAATGAATATACTTTTTTATATATACATATATATATATTAAAAAACTCTTAATTTTGATGAAAACCAAACAATTAAAACAGGTACATTTTCTAATACAATGTTATTATTTTTAATTTACAACAACTTTTCCGAAAAATAAAAGTTTCGCAGTTGTTGACATGTTCGTAATTAGTTTTTATAAAAAGTGTTATAAAAGAAATGTTCTTTAATGTAAAGCTTATTTTTTTATTTTCTTTAAAAGTATTGTAAAAAGATATTATATTTGATTTAAAAAAAAAAAAAAGAATAAAAAAAAAAACCCCCAAGACGCAGTACAGCACCGAAGGCAATATAACTATATAATATTATATACACTGTTTATAAAAAAAAAGAAAAAAAAAACGATTCTATCCGATTAATAAAATATGCAAGTAGTGAGAGGATTTCGAGTTTTTATTAAACTACTCGTAAACCGTACCTCGAGTAACGTATTTATTAACTTACTACATTAGACAAAATAAAAAAAAATATATATATAAATATATTATATACTATCGTTTAAAAAAAAAAAAAAAAAACCCATAATAATATTATACGTACGTATTCTCGTCAAATATCACTTTACCGTGACACATCGGCACGATAATTACACGTTTGAATAATTGATATTCGCAAAACGTTTCGGTTATTATTTTACACAATATCACACGGTTCTCGACAATTTTTTTTTTTTTTATATAGTAGGCGCGCTTGTCGACAAAGTTTATTATAATAATTGCATTGCACTCGGGCAAATTGGATTTGTCGCCGGACCGTCAAATCGCGGTTATCTATCGAGTGTTAAATTGTTTTACTTACCCGTTGATGTTAATACGATATGATGTCAAAGGTTACTATTAATAACGATAATTCATTTACCGCCGGACTTGTAAAAGTACCTATTTGAATATAGTAAAAGTATGCAAAAAAAAAAAAAAATAATAAATACATATATATATATTAAAATAGCCGTAAAATATACATTTTTCCGATAAATTTATTATTTTGTATTGTACTTTTTTTTTCTCGGAAAATCATACGTTTGCGGAAAATATTACGGCAATATTTTTTTTTATAGGAAATAATTTATTGTTTATACATTACACTTTTTATATAGATTTTTACATCTAGCGCTATAGTTTTTTACTTAAAAATGAAATACCATAAAACTATTTGGCCATCTGGCCCTTTTTTCAACCGTCTTGAGGCGCGTGTAGCCGGGTTGAGTAATCAATCCCGAATTTTAAAATTTTTCTCATTTATTATATGAAACGATACTGTAAACAAAATTTAAAAGTTGAAAAATAATGTTCACCTTAATATACATAAAAATAAACAAGCTGTCCCGCCACAGGGCTTTGCCAGTGTACGGTAAAACGATAACATGTCTGCCCGTTTTTCCCCGTGACTCACGGTTTCCACCTCCGTATGTGCCACCACCTCCGATACGAATTCTTTTACGTCAATAGTCGGTGTGTAACGCGTTTAAAAATTTAATGAAAATTATAATAATATTTTTCAAGTTTAACTTTGATTTTTATTTTATTTTTTTTGACCACGTCAATTATGTCTTTAACTTATATTAAAAAAATATACTCGTAATAATATCGTCTACAAATACTCAATATGCTCAATGTGCTGAAAAGATAATTAATTTGTACTCGGGACTTCTTTATAAACTATATTTAATGTGTTTTCTTCGGGCGCTAAAATTACTAAACAGCTAGAAAGGATTACCCTAGACGCTCCAACGAAAAGTTTAACGGGAGAAAAACAATCTTCTCATAAATCAACACCTGCATATTTTGAAGTCTACCTTAGTGATTTCCGATTGTCTTTGCGAAACATAACTTAAGTGGAAATTGTAGTCTTTTAAACTCGAATGGATAATCTGATGGAATTGGCGGAATTCTAACCGTACTTCTATACGAAAATTACTCGGTATTGTATTTTAAATATTTTGCAAAAATATTCGACTATTACTTGTTATAAAATAAACACGTTTATAATTTTTTTAAATAGAGAATTTCGTATTAGTTTAAATTGAGCATTAGAAGAGCATCGCACGCTCCTCGTAGGTTAAATTGATCAAACACTTTATGTTGCACTTGTAAAAAAATAAGTATTATACGAAAAAACAAATCGGATATACCTATAAATTCGAAATAATATGTAAAAAAAAAAAAAGTATTTGAAAGTAATTATAAAAAATACATTTCAAAAGTATTTGTATTCGTTTGTCGAATACGTATTCAATAAATACATGATTAAAAAATAATTTAAAATAATATTTATGTATTTGTACTTAAAATACATTTAAAAAGTATCGTCTATATTACTATCAGAAATACGATTAAAAATTTGCTGACTTCAAAAAAGCTACTTGCCCATTTTTTTTTTCTCCCCTTTTGTCCTTTGTTAAACGATAATACGTTTAACTATTGTAATAAAATCGCGTATTAAAATATCAAAAAAAAAAAAAAAAACGCAAGGAATAATTAGTTTTATCGACTTAAAAAATTATATTATTGTAATACTGCCGAGACTCAGTAGTTTAAGTTTTAACGTATGGGAAAAATGCGGTGGATTGTTACACTCCCCCACGCAGCCACCTATCACCGGCGCACCTACTATTAAAATCTACAAAAATTAATTTTTTTCGCGCATTCGCGTGGACATTTTATTTATACCTAGCTGAATAACCCGGCTTCGGCCGTGTACAGTTTTTTTGTGTAACCTACTATAACTTTTATTTTATCAGTTTTTATATTTATTACAGGTTGCTTTTAGTTTATCCTAGGTTGCCCATGTATTGTAACAATCAGAAGTCAGCAAAAAATTATTTTAATATTTTGAAGACAAATTGTAAGATACAATTCTAATCGTTGAAATAAAATATACCCAAAAAATTATAACTTTCTGTAATAATACATTATGGTGTTATAAAAACCCACCAATATTTATATTGACATATTTTGTTCATCTCAATACCTCTTTATAAACAGTATTTTTGGTACTGCCTTTTGGGGCTAAAATAACCAAACTACTGGCAGAGCTAACTCTAGAACATGCGACATAGAACTGTCCATGTGAAAAACATTCTTTTCTCAAGTCAATCCCTGCCATGCTCAATGATTGTCCTTGAGACTTATTAATAGTCATAGCAAAGCAAACTTTGAGTGGGAATTTTATTCTTTTAAACTCAACGGGATAATCAGTTGGAATTAACGTTATTCTCGGGATTAAAACTATATCTCCTCTAGCACACCCAGTGATAACTACAGCTTCTATTACATTTTTGTGCAGAGCTTTAACTTGCAATCTAGTTCCTTACACAATTTAGGTGGGTTAAGATTTCTTAGTAACATTATAGGTGTTCCAATTTTAAGGATAAGTTTATGTGATGGAAGACCAGAAGGATTCAGAGTATTAAGAAATTCTAAAGGGTAATGGACAGCATCATCTGATTGGATCACCGAATCAAAAGATTTATATTCAACAGCTTTTTCATTAAATGCCTTTAGTAGAATTTCATTGATTTCGGCTGCCTTGTCGTTCTTTGGAGTTAAAATGGCTCGCTCGCACAACCATTCGATGGGTTTCATCTTGATATTTATTATATCTGGGTAAATTCTGGAAGTTAGTTCTGATAAAGAGCTAACAACTGTACACAAATTTGAGGGAATAGTGATCTCACCTTCCAATGAAGGGAAATTTCCGTCTCCTATTTTAAATAACATCTCAGCGAAAATCCCAGCAGATGTGTCACCTTACACATGAACCCTCATATTTTTATGAAGTGCAACTTTCTGGATATGTGGCCACAAATACGAAGCTTTAAGACATGACTTTACTTCATCAGCCCTTGTACCCCTAGGTATAACTAACCCTTTAAAATGCGAATTTCGAAAAATCCTTTCTTAGTGTGCTTACGAGGTGTGACAATAAAATAACGAGACTTTTTGAATAAAAGTTGTTTATTTTAAAAATGTTATAATTTAATGATTATCACCTTCAAAGTACCTTCCCTCAGCATCAATACACTGTTGCATACGTCGCTGCCATTCTTGAAAACAGTGTTGCCAATTGCTTTCATTCAGCCCTTTTAGAAGTTCTGCCGTTTTCATTTTTACGTCATCAACTGTTTGAAAATGGGAAAAGAAATAAGAAGGAAATAAGAAGAAGTCACAAGGAGCAAGGTCTGGCGAGTACGGGGGATGTTGAAGTACAGACATTTTTTTTTCAGTTAAAAAACGTTGAATTGAAAATGCACTGTGAGCTGGAGCATTGTCTTGGTGAAGAACCCAGCCATTTTTCCATAGATCTGGTCGCTTCTTTCTGACACGTTCTCTTAATTTAATTAATACCTCTTTATAATAATATTGATTAATTAATTTTGTCGATTTTTTCAACGTTTTCGTTTGTTGAAGACGTGGTAGGACGTCCAGAACGATCATCGTCTTCGACGTCCTCCCTTCCACTACAAAACCGTTTGTGCCATTCAAAAACACGAGCTCTTGATAAACATTCTTCACCATAAACTTCACATAACATACGAAACGATTCCGCGGCAGTTTTTTTTAATTTAACAAGAAATTTAATGTTAACACATGTTGTTCGATTTTTATATCTAACATTTTTCGGCAGTATAGTCGAACTCGCACTAATAACAAGGCTACTAACGTATAAGAAAATGAATCGATGCCATCAGTGTTCATAGTACTTTTAGATAAGTGTTTTCTAATCATATTTCAATAATCGTTTTATAGATAACGTTAATAGTTTAGGTTATATTTAGAAAGTTTCGTTATTTTATTGTCACACCTCGTATACATAGTAATAAGTACATTTACTGAAAATTTCATATCCATAGCTTCAGCAGTTCCGGCTAGGCGATGATGAATCACCCAGGTGATTCTTTTTATATATACAGATATATTATATACCACACCACGTCGAATTAACAAAACTCGACTGGTTTTATTATCGCCTAACCGTAACGATGTTTTTTGTTTATTACATTATCAACGCCGCCGGCAGTAATCGTATACGTACAAAGATTTATATAATTAGATTAAAACGTACCCACTAAATAATAGCCATGTGAACAGGATTAGGTCTCCTAGGTGTATTATAAGATGAATTTGCGCCGGTTACCCATATCCAGGATTATTGCTGTTGTATATTTGCCGTATAGGTAGGCAGGCAACTGTTGACAATCGTCCGTGATTGTATAGGGGATTTAAACGTCCGTATTTATACGGTTGTTGTCTGAATATTGTTTGTTTGTAATTTTTTTTTTTTTTGCTTTTCCCCCATGTCGAACAACCTTTTGCACAAATATTACATCGAGTTACGTTTAATATGCATAAATAAACAACGCGTAATATAGCAGTATATATTCGTAATAAATATATAAGAATGTAAATATTGTAGAATGTTCATAAAATAAAATAATATTTTCAAGCGGATATTACGTGCGTTGTGTATACAAGTAATAGTTAATATACTTAAAATTTAATATCGGTACAAATCGACAAATAAATAAATATATTTTAGAAAAATGATACCGCTCGTACTCGGGAAGTCGGGACCGTAGGATATAGAGAGGAATTGAATTTATCTATCTGTACGCGACGATAAATCATCGCTAACGAACGACGGTTTTCATCGAAATTCACATTTGATAAACTTGTGTTAAAATGTCGAGCATTTATGAGAATCCAAAAAAAAGTTAATATCGAATAAAAACTAAGAAAAAACTCGAACAATTCAGACGATATCTCAAAAATCGCCAGAATGATTTGAATATTACCACGTCCTAGAAAGGGGTAATATAGGTATTCGGTGCAAATTTCAAGTTTATACGCTAATTTCTAATTAAATAACATCAAAATCAAAAATGTCAGACGACTATTATTGCGTGTAAATAACCCCGTTTTTTTCCACCCCGGGAAAATCCAAAAATTACTTTTCCCCCGATGCACCGACATTTCTGGTGGAAAAGTTGTTCGAGAGAAAACACACACGCGCCATACATTTCTCACTGTATTTCGGTAAAAATCTAAAACACTAGGAAAAACCGTTGCTGTTTATGGTTTGTCCTTATCTTCGACTTGTCTTGAGGTCGGATAACGTGGATAACGATTGCAAAAATACGCTTTCGCGTAGACACGAAGAACGCGCACGTACACAGCCATCAGACTGTATAACAGAGCAAAAACAATAATAATAAAGAAATGAAGCACTACTTATACTAATATATTATAATAAATTACTACTGACAATGGCGTTGATTTGAATTGCTGGCTAACAGCGCTAAGTTGCGGTATTAAATTCGTTAGTAAATTGCTTAGATTACGCGAATTTCGGCCGCCAACCAGAGGCGTAACCGAGAGACTTGCAGAACCAGCGTCGCGGGGGGCCCACAGTAATTTGGAGCCCTTGTGTAATACAAAGTGGAATATATACAAATGTCGAAGAGTTAATATTATTTTCGCGAGGGGGGTTCGAGTTTTTTGTGTTCCGCCACTGCCACTAAAGTATGCTGGGAGGGCTACGAACAAGAGATTATCCGCCATCTCAAGAGACCAAAGACAATATGGCAATTACGTAACGGAATGCCAAATGATACAATTTAGCCAAGGTTTTGAGGGGCTACACGCAGTGACTCTGGATTGTAGACCTAGGCGTACACTTACAAGTCATATATATCACCACGTAATTTTTTTTTTTTATATATATATATATATATATATACACTTTTTTAATGGTAATTCATATATTATATACAGGGTGCGGAAGAGCCGATTGATGAGTTTAATGAGGTCATTAGCCTGTGATAAGATAAGAGCCGGCCTTAATAAGTGGTATATTTGGAATGTACGGTAATGCCGTTTTTACTCGTAATCATGGTCCGGACAGGTGTACATCGTGGTTTCGTCGTGCGTGCGTATTACGAAAATAATCATTCTGTGATCGCTACACAAAGGGCTTTTCGTATACACTTCGGCATTCCACGCGCTGAATCTGTTCCTTCTGCTAACACTATCAAATTGTGGACACGGCATTTGGAAGAAACTGAAAGTACCCTAAGTAGACAGGGACACGGAGCACCCAGAACGGTAAGAACCCCCGAAAATGTGCAGTTGGTTAGAGAGTCAATTGAGCAGTCACCAAGACGCTCAGCCCGGAAACACGCTGTAGCTTTGGGTATCTCAGACCGTTCATTGAGGAGAATTCTTCACGAAAATGTATGATTTCATCCCTATAAATTAATGCTTGTCCAAGAGTTAAATGCTACCGACTACGGCAACCGTAAAAATCTCTGTCAGCAAATTCTTCTGCAAATTCCTCCGATATCAAATTTTTTTCTGTAGCGATGAGGCCCATTTTCATTTTTCTGGAAGTGTAAATAAACAAAATATTCGATACTGGGCTACAAATAACCCACGGAAGAGCAGCTCCATGAAAGACCACTCCACGTGAAAGTCGAAGCCATACCAGTCGAAATGTGCCGAAAATAATATGAGAGCTTCAGAGATCGTCTACAACAGTGTATCGATGCTGACGGCCGCCATCTTGGAGATATAATTTTTAAAAATGTGATTGAATACTGATTTAAATGTACAAAAAAAACCTTTTCTCTAAGTTTTTACTGTTCGTTATTTATAGGCCATCAAAACTCGTCAGTCGGCTCTGCCGCACCCTGTATATATCGACTATAATCTATTCTATGTTATGTTGAGTATTGTTATAGTTTCGGTCTGTCTCCGGAAAGCCATACGCAATACAAATAAATAAATAATAATAATAATAATAATAATAATAAAACACCAATAGATGAAGCGAATATTATCGTTGAAAACCCAATATAAATATATTAATTTATGTTTTTTACAATATTATTCTTGGGTTGCGTTTACGTGCGACACACGCGGTCCGGACGGAATAAATCCGAATTTGTTTTTATTGTATATTATTGCGAATATTTTACGTACGGCCGTATAACATAATGTCCGGAACGCGAAAACAATCGGACGGTACAATAATATAAAAAAAAAGAAAAAAATAATAATGTGGGGGAGAAACGTGTATAATAATATAATATCGTATATTATATTATTATTATTATTATAGCGGCGCGGATCGGAATCGCCGCGCGCGCGATAGAACAATATCGCGCGGGACGTTTCCCCCGTATAAATCTACCGAAATATCAACAGCCGACGGCCGCGGCGGGCGCGACCCGTCGGAGAGTGAGCGGTATTGAGCAAACAGAAACGGCGGCCGTAATATATATATATATATATTATTATGCGACGGGGGCAGACTTTATACCCGTATATATCATCTATCGATTATATTGTTTTAGCGCAAAGAAAACGACGCGTCGTATTCTCCATACACCTATATATATATATATATATATATATATATAGTGATAGTGTTATCAAACGTTCGATTTGTTTCGGGCAGGACGTCCGAAGTCCAATAAAGGCGACCCCGGGAGAAACGCGAACCGACCGGAGTCGCCGTGTGTACACACGTACAGTAGAGGGTCAGATCCTGTGTGCACACTCTGCGCGGGCGCGCGCTCGCGCCGTGTCTGCGTATATCATCCCCCCCTGCCCCCCCCCACACGGCTTTGTGCGTAATGCACATAAAACAAGACGTATAGTATGTGTTTTTTCACACACACACACACACACACACACACACATCCCATCCAGATAAATAAAAAAAAAAAAAATGTCATCGTGGTTATCTGTAGACAAGAGTGTAGTCGATGGTAAAATGTTATTTTTACGCTGCCGCGTACGCGTATTGTACACGCGGTACAAAACCGTGTAGTATCTGGAAAAAAATGGGGGAAAAAAAAAAAAAATGGTTGTTTATACACGGTTTAGCGAAGAAATCTAAAAAAAATGGCCGCGGTAATTTTGGAAAACATTTTAAAACAACGGTGACCGGCCGATAGTTTCAATTCAAAACGATATAGTTACGATTCACGGTATAAATCAATATTGCGTAATGTTGTGTACATTTTGACAGAAATTAGAATTTGAGCAAGTTAGTATTAACTTCCGACTGTCATATATATATATATATATTAAGATTTTAGCCCACTTTTTTTTTTTTTTTTAATTTCTTTTGAGTACTCGCTAATATTTAATATCAGAAATTTAGTAAAGAAAAAATACATAAAATAAACTAAATTATTTGATCTTTAAAGAAAAGAACGCGGCGCACACGGCAGTGTAACCGCATCGCGCGTAAATAATAATAATTTTAATAACAACAAATTTTTTTTTTTTTTTTTTTTTATTCCATGTACTTCATAAAATACAATTTTATACGGGTGTAATAGTACCGACTCACATCTCTATATGTAGATAATCCATTTCACTGAATTTTTTTTTTTTTTAAGTTTTTATTCAAATTTATATAAATTAATATAATGAATAATCTATATACTATAAATGTACAGTATATGTATTATACATAGGTGTATTAGATTCTGGCCGAAGCGAGAAATGCATTGGTTTTATTTTACTATATGATAATTGCTTTTTTTTTTTTAGTTTTTCCGTCTTAACGACTTTTCTACCGGAAATCTTGCTTCGATTTTCATGTATAGCATTTTTCCTGAATGATTTTGCAACGAGTCGGTGCATTAGAAGGGGGGAGGGTGGGTCATTTTTTTATTTTCGTTATAGTTTTTTTAGTGATTGGGTAAACAAAACGTAAGAAAAACGGTTCCTTTATTATGAAATTTTTTTTTATTATAATTCGGTTAAAATTAATAATGTCAGAGACCAGACATTTACACAAAATATTAATATTAGTCGTCTTTTTTACCCAGTCACGTAAGCGTATGGCAATCCGTCCCTGGAGTAACGTATTGTTTAGTACTGTTCATTTCCAATGTACAAAAAACAAATAACTTATGATGAGACATCACATGAGACATAAATGTAATAAATCACAATTCATAGACGAATAGAATAATAATAATTGTTCGGTAAAAATTATATTTTACTATATATCACGGGATTTAAATTTTGCGAATGCCGTTAAAAACCTAAAAACTAAACAACTAATCTGTTCTTTATCTAGATTAATAAAAACCGAAATTATCTTATCTTTTATCAATAAAAAACTGTTATCGAATCTAAATAAATTTTCAACGTATTTTATCTGTCGACTTGTCTAGATAATTTTTAAATTATCTGTGCACAACACTATCTACATATACTATAATATGCGCGATTCAACACCGCAGTATAATATAATAATTATAACCGATGTGGTTTTCACGTACGTTTTGTGTCCACTATAACGCAGGGGACTGTTTTCGCGCGAGTCTCGTACGGGGGGGGAGGTTTTTTTTTTTTTTATCATAAAATTCGATCGCGTTGTATTATATACCGTACATACGTATATTAATATTAGAATATCGAATACTGAGGATTTTCGTCTGCCAACGGATACTAATAAAGGAAAATAAATATTATGCGAGGGGAAATATAAAGTAAGCAAAAAAAATAAAATAATAAATAAACGAACAAAATAAACAATATACCGATAAAACGATAGAAATTATTCAATAACCGTAACGCTACGGACAAATATTTATCCAAACATAAATATAACGATATAATGTTATATTATATCGACGGTGCTCCGGAAATACTAGCCATGTCTAAAATTCGGAATTTTCAGTATTAAAAAAAAAAAAAAAATTAAAATTCAATCGCATATTAGAAATCATATAACGTACAATACGTTTACGTGTAACGTAGATACAAATATTTTGCATAAACTTTGAACAGTAAATAATTTTATAACGCAATAAGTAATATCTAAACTATACAGCAAATTAATTATCCGATTAATCGGCCCGATCAGGCCGACTTAATCTGTTTGCGCAAAATATGAATTGACTTATTACTATTATATTATGCACGCATTCGTATTATAAAAGTCAAACGAGTTACGAGACGAAAAATTATATGTATGTCAAGTATAACCAACCATTTATAAGTATATTAAAAACTTAAAAAAGTATTCGCGAAAGTTACAGTAGATATATTGCGGGTTTAAAACTTGGCAACTTAGTTCCGTATGGTGAATATTCAGCCTGAAATGATAATATGGTTTCTTATCCAAGTTATAATCCATACCTACCGAATGAAAACTATAAAGTAATAATTTGAAATTGAAAAAGAAAAATCCATAATAAGTTTATACTAATAATTTTCGTGTTTTCGTTCCAGCTGTATTTGATTTATGAGTATTTACAATAAATTCGGTATTCGACAATAGCTTATTGTAATCATTATGTTATTTCAACAATGAAATAATAATTTGCTAAAAAAATAAAAAGATTTTAAAAATATTAATTTAATTCCATTTTGTGTTTTATAGATTTTTTTTTTTTTTTTTTTTTTTTTTACTGACCAATTATTTTTATACGTATACGCTTATAATGTTATGACATTATTGTATTATACTGACATCTGTTATCTGTTTTCTTTTTTTTATTTTATTGTAATTTCTGTAATTTCATTATAATACAAAATAATATTGCAGTATAGAAAACAAACTATATAAAGTTCATTTTTTTTTTTTTAATTTCCCTCGAGAAATAACGCGAAAAATATCTTTTTTGAGACCAGCAACGTACACGTACACCAAGACTCTCAATAAAATTGATACATCAGCGGAGAAGGCACATCAACTCGATTGCAGCAAACAATAATTTTATAGCGATTAAAAATATTAATTTCATCGAAATATTATTTTTTTTTTCTTTCTTTTAGATTCCGAGTACAGTGAGGACGAATGCGTTGGTTTTCACTATGGTGTTTTTTTTTTCTGTCTGTGAATAGATGTCTTCCTGTGTAACAATAAACATTTTTTTTTTTTTTAAATTTGGACGGAGAGCGGGCAGGCAGACACCTCCTCGATACATAACTCTAACAATAACTCTTAGTGAACACTCTTGCCACTGGTAGAAAAACATTTTTTTTTTTATTTTTTTTTTTTATCATTACTTGTTAAATATTATAATAATCATATATATATATATATATATATATTCATAAAAGCGAATGTATGTTTGCCCTTTATGCATTCCTACACTATTCGTCCGATCACCGTGAAACTTTGGTAAGTTGTTGAGTACACTCCCACGAAGGTTTCTAGTATACTACATCCTATCCTACGTACATATCTTTTGCAATTCGCATATGTCAATTTTGGCATTGTTATGATTAATGATATAATATTTATATATATATATATGTATACATGTCTACCGCATGTATGTAAGATCATCACTTGAGACAAATTTAGCTGATTTTTGTTTGCTGTTGTGTTCGTAATTATCAGGATAATGTCTGTACGGAAGAAAATTATTGGAAAATCCACCGGAAAAATCGGAAATTCGGATGGAAAATAATGTGTTGATTTGCTATGGAAACCAAATTGTATAAATAATAACAATAATAATTATAATACAAAATAAAACGGCGAGTTTGGTTACCAAGACAACCAAAGCGTAACGTTAAACTGGTAATCCTCCTCCACAAAATACGGTTACTTGATTACGGTTACAAAGAAAATATTCCATATTAATTTTAGCAGCTAAACTTCATTTAGGCGCCTAACTTTCTTTCTATTGATCAAATCGAGTATTTATATATATTAATACAGTCGTTTATACGAATGCAATGTCGTGTCAAAATTTCAAATCAATCCATCAACAAACATTTTGAATTACGCGGACACAAACACATACTGCATTTAGTTTTAGACTCTCGAAATGAAATGATGCAATTCCATTCCGGTCGATACATACGTAGACCGGGCAATCTATCGAAAAATTCCAACGGAGAAAATGAAGAACCACCGTCGAAGGTTATCGCAGAGTAAAAAAGAAAAACGGATGCCCTTGGCGGGATATATTATGTAGTTCATCCGAATAACAGTGAACGTTTTTACTTGGAAATGTTGCTCTACGTGTTCAAAGTTCCGATTTTATTTGCAAGGGAGCTAGGAATAAAATCTTTAATAAAACTATCTGATTGAATGTACGTTCCTTACAGGCCATGGACCCCAAAAAAAAAAAAAAAAAAAAAAAAAACGGTCTTGATCCCCAGAATACCAATAATACCAATGGTAATCTACCAGTCGGCTCCGATTTCCCGTAAAAAAAAAAAAGTCCTCTTTTCAAATAGATAAGCGACAATAGTGAATAAAAGACAGTGATATAGTAGGGGCCTATAGAGTCGGGCGAGGGATAGGGGTTTAAATCCGAGGGTATTTAATTTTTCACGGGCAATGCCGTGCGGGATCAAACTAGTAACAATATAAAAGAAATCGTATATAATAATTATTCGCACTACGCTTGTCATGGTTTTTTTTTTTTATATATATATATATACTATTGGTTTATTAGAAAACGACGAACTAACTATTATAAAACCGTACAAATATGATTTTTTTTTATCTCAATATACGGTGTTGGTGCGTTATATACCGTCGTATCAAATATAATTATTACGTTTTTGAATTGTTCTGTTTTTGAAGCGGAGACACCCCGAAGTCACCTTAAATCGATATCGTACGATAATAATTATAATTATAATTACTGCGTGCGCGTTCGTTGTACGGACGCGCCTTTCTGCATATTCGAAATAAATAATATCGTATTATATTCTACACGGTCGTATTGATTTTATATTCGTTTGAATTATTTATACGCATATATTTCCCAATAGAAATTCACACTAAACACGTTTGATGTGAACAAAATGTTGGCGAATATAAATATTTTTTTATTATTATAATTGTATATATATATATATATATATATATATATATATATATAATAAATAACAGCGAATCGGACAATATTCTGTCAAAAGCAACTGCAGAATTAAAATCCAATTTTTTCCGGCAACGGTTCCAGACGCTTTTCATCCCCATGGAAACTCGTCATGCGTTTTGTACACTAATGTAACAGAAACGGTATTTTCGGAAACAACAGGCGTTTTTGGCACGCGCCACCGGCTACGCCACTCTCGGCACCGCAGGACGACACGTAACTACTAGTGAAACGACAACCGCGTCCGCGTTTACTTGTTGATTTTATTCACCACCTGAAGGAAGCGCCATAACCATTTCCTTTTCCTCTTGAACGTCTGCCATTTCACTCGACTATACAACAGGTAACAAAAAAATTAATAAATAAATAAATAAATATTAAATCTCGATTAAATATCATTATATATTTTTACGAGATTCGATTCGGCGGACGTAACTTAAATGGATTATTAATTAAACGCATGTATTTTCAGCTAAACAATATTATTGATTATTTTCGATAGTTTTATTCTTGATTTTTTTTTTCTTTTTTTTTGTTCATTATTTATTTAAAAATACATATTGAATGTAATAATAGAATAACAGGTATTTCATAATATGTATTTGATTTTTAAATATTTGTTTTACGGCATTATTATTGTTTTTCTTTGAAAATAAAATTAGATTAATAATCATTATACAAATCTCGACAATTGACAAGTATAGATTAAAAATAATTTAAAAAAAAAAATATATATATTTTACCTTTATGCTTAATATATAAATATATTATTATATAAATCACTTATATAATTATAAGTACACATACATGCACAATGCACAAATAATATTATTTTTTATTTTTTTTTATATATATATCCCGTGGCGGTAGCGCTATGAATTACGATTCATTAAATAATACTTGAAATTATTATTTGTACTTTTAACAGTTAACAATAAACCGAATACATTTATATTATAATTTTTATATATAAAATATATAAAATATGCGCATCCGTATAAAAAAAAATTCGATTAATACGATTGTATTATCGCGGTACAATACACGCATTAGATCTTAAATAATTATTTATTATATTATTGTTTGAATGAATTTTTACTACGGTTTTATAGATTTATTATTACGCCGTTTATAGATATTTTTCCAAAACCATATTTCCTATTTACTGTGTTCAGTTGACTAGGATCGTTTAAAATAGTTTTCGACTTAAAACAATGCGCTTAGGGTACTCATCGCGTTTTGGAAAATGTTGGATTCTCTGCAAGCCCGTGTACAGGGGGTGAGATAGGGGTTCAAACCTCCCTTCTCGAAATTTTCAGTAGTTTTTTTTATAATTAATACATTTTCCAGAATGCCCCACGTACGGTAGATTTTGATTTATGATTTAAAATTGAATTTAACCATTTTTTTTTCTTTTTTGATTATTTATAGTTTGTATACAATATTATGTTATATTTTTTACTGTATAATATTACCATTAAAATAACAATACAATTATGTAATTTTAGTTTATGTATTAAAAATATTTTAACCACTCCCCTCCCCCGAAAATTAATCCTGAATACGTGCTTGGTTATCTGTGCGAAATATAGGTAAACGATATATTCTGCTAATATATCGGATTAGTTGAAAATTGTTAACGAATCGTCGAGGTACTATAGTAAAATATTATGTTAAAATTTTTATCACAGGTATTATTGTATCAATAAAAAAAAATGATCACGGTAGTGTAGGTACAATTTCGACTACACTACCGACTAAGAAATATAACCGTGTGAAATAAAATAAACGCCTATCGTATAGTCAGAGCCAGAATATTTCGGCTGTTAAATTTTAAATCGAGAAAATGTTAAATATTTAGCTTCCTAAGAGTTTATGTTCAACAGTCATAAAAAAAAAAAAAAAATGTTTTTTTCTTTCAAACATTATCGCTATAAGGTTTGAATTAATGTTTCAGTGGGTTTTGATGATTATACGTTTATATTACACGACCTAATACATAAAAAAATAATCTTAATTGTAATTAAAAAAAAAAAAAAAATTACATCTTGATTTTAGAGCGAACTATCGGAATAAATTACAAAGTCTATAAAGTCAATGATAAAATGGGATTGAAAACCAACAGTGAACTCTATACTGACAAGTTCTTCCAAATACTAATTAAAATCTCTTTAAACTTTCATCGTTAACTCCTACAATATAGCGTATTTTATTTAAGTAAAAAAAAAAAAAAAAAAAAAAAAAAATACTTCGTATCACGAGTGAGCCACTGTTATAGGTGGGAAATTGGGAAGGTAGTATATAATGTATAAGAAGAGTAATTTAATTTATGTCTATACGCAAAGATAATCTATTGCACACGAATAACGATTCCAAACGGAGTTCGGTAAAACACGTTTTAATCAATTTAAATTTAAAATCGTATTGATTTGTAACTACGAAATAAACTACAATGTTCGTGTTTTTAATGAATTTCCACATTATTTCTATATTTAAACTTAAAACTAAAAAAAAAAAAAACTCCAAAAACGACAGAACTTTTGAAAAATGCACCAAGTCTTTGATGTGCTTATATAAGTATTCGGTGAAAGTTTCACAGTTTCTGAATTTTTTTTTAAACTGATTTACAACGAAAAATAAATAAAAACGACAATAACGGAAATCGTATTTGCGTAAATATTCCAGATTATTCGACGTCATATCCCCGATTTTTCAACATATATAAGAAAACTACAAGGAAAATAAAGAAAGAAAAAAACCCTCCCAAATGTACCAGCTAGGTCGAAAATATTCTATAAATAAAGTTTTTAAGAACGTTTTTGATCGGAGTTCAAGATTTAAGAAGAAGAAAAAAAAAATAATATAAAAATGAATATACTCCCGGAACGCTCCCCGTAACGTTATTTGTAAAAAAAAAAAAAAAAAACCACTTGAATTAAGGAACTAAAAACTCCGTTCAGCGCGTAAAAACGCGAAACGAGAAAATTCGTTTTAAAATCATTGATTCTTTGAAACTTTGATTTCGAACACGAAAAACGTTGTTCGTGGTGGTGAAGCCGATACAATTCACACGCGGTCCGCGCGAAACGGTTTCTCGCGCTGAATTGAATCAACGGCCACTGGCCGACAATGGGGGCCGCTGGAGACGGCCGTAACCGAGCGCAACGTTCCCGGGTCTGTGAATTTTCAATATTCTGTTCTTGTAAAAAATGTCGTTTGAATTGCCTATACGCTACGCCGGGCGGTTGAAATCCGAGGTACGGCGGAAACGTCTTAGTTTCCCCCCCCCCCCCCGGGCCGCGCGACATTAGCGTTTGTCTTCTGACAGTGGACGAAATCTCGGGTGGGCCGGCGGTGTTTAATCCGACCGGAAATTAATTACCATCGTAACGGTCCAGATATATTATAATAATCGTAATGATATACCGTTTTGTTGAGCGAACGACGTCTGAGTGGCGGCGGCGGCGGCGGCGGCGGCGGCGGCGGCGGTAATCCTGCGGCGGGCGCGCGTTCCGGCGGATGGCGTAGTATCGTAATATATTATTATGGCGCACGTAGCCGTGTAAACGCGCCGCGGCGTATTATATGCGCGTGGGCGCGCGCGTAACGCCGCGGTGCGGACGCGTGTTCGAGCCGCAAACGCGCCGACGGACCCGTCCCGACGGCCGGGCGCGCGCCGCGGTCGCCCGCCGTCCCCAAAGGGGGTTGATGCGTACTAAACGCGGCGCGTACGCGCCCACGTATTAACCCACCGGGTCTGATAAAAATCACGCGGCACCAAAGGCGAAACCGCCCGGGGTCCCGGTGGAACCCTCAAACGTTCGCCGCCGGTACATTAAATAATATAAAATTATTAATATCGCGTTAGTCAAAAACGCGCGGTTTTACACCGCCACCCATCCCTCCCCCCCCCCTGCCGTCTAACATAACGTTACGGAATACGCGCGGCGTTGTTACCAACAACAAACGGTTTCAGATCACCTCGCAAAGCCCATCCGCCCGACCACGGTAAACCTCCGCAAACATCGGTTTTGGAAACGTTTTCGAGTTTTTCCTCGCTCAAAGGGTTCCGCGTTTATTAATTATATACGTTTTATCGTACACTTCCGACGACGTGCGATTTCGTCCGGTCCAACGTTTTCGTAATACAGGGTGCGGCACAGCCGACTGACCAGCGTTGATGGGCTATAAACAACCAACAGTAAAACTTAGAGAAAAGGTTTTTTTATTATTTAAATCGGTATTCAATCACATTTTTAAAAATTATTTTTTGAAAATTATATCTCCAAGATGGCGGCCGTCAACATTGATACACTGTTGTAGACCATCTCTGAAGCTCTCATATGATTTTCGGCACATTTCGACTGGTGTGGCCTCGACTTCCACGGTGATTTTCTGTTTAATTTCTTCAATGGCATGTGGGCGATGTCTGAAAACCTTATCCTTAAGGTAGAAATCACACAAGCTTAAATCTGGGGACCGTGCTGACCAGCCTATGTCTCCACTCAGAGAGACTAACCGCCCAGGGAACATTTGTCGCAAGACAGCAAGTGAAATTCTAGCTGTGTGCGCTGTAGCTCCGTCTTGCTGAAACCATACATCTCCCAAATCATGTTCTTCAGCCATTTCCTCCAACCTATGCTGCAGATAAGTTTCCAACATCACAACATAACGAGCTGACGTGACAGTGACGGTCCTGTTCTCCAACTGCACATTTTCGGGGGTTCTTACCGTTCTGGATGCTCCGTGTCCCGGTCTACTTAGGGTATTTCTAGTTTCTTCCAAATGTCGTATCCTCAATTTGATAGTGTTAGCAGAAGGAACAGATTCAGCACGTTTACTTTTTTTTCTTTTCATTTTTTCAAATTATCACGTTTCAAGAGAATACCCGTTTTTTTTATTTGTACAAATTTGATTTCAAATAGTAATGATATACAGGTACTATACAAATAGTGGTTCTTGTCCGCGCGAAACGGTTTTTTTGCAATAGAATATTAAGACGTGTTCATCGATTGTATTACTATAAGAACGTCGTAGGTTAATTTTTTATTTTTTTCTTGTACATATTTTATTTTCAACAAACTTCCCGAAAAATATCTGGTGCCAATAAGCGAAAATCAATTATTATGTAAATTACAGTAATCGGCCCGGGCTATCAATAAATAGTTTCACGGGTGTGATGAGTAAGTCTTTTTTTTTTTTTTTTATTGCTTTATACCCGTTTTGTTAATTTCGCATTTCGAACCCGTTTATTTATTTTAATTATTATAATATTTTCTAAACGCTAAAGAAAAATAAATAGTTTGAATATTGATTTAACGGTACGTATTCATTGAGAATTTAATGTAATTTCTTTCAAATTTAATTTAAACCTTATAATAAGGTTTTGCATTTTATTGTATTTTAAAATTATCCATCACTTTCTTAAAATGTAAAATATGAAAACCTGTTTTTTGCTCTCTTTCCGTACTGTATACAAATATAATTATGTTATATTTTAATTATATTTTTTTTTTCTTCCGCGTAACAACTCTGCACATAAGTATTAATGGAAAAAGGCAATAAAAAACAAGTATATATATATATACTTTATATTTATATATATATATAAAAAAATAGATAAGAAAAAAAAAATCAAATATATACAGCTGCCTAGGGAAAATGTAATGCATTTTCTCTCATATTTTTCATATTTTTTGTTTTTTATAATACATATATAAATAAATATTATTTGTTTTTTATATACATCAAACTGAAGTAGCCAAAATATTTGTCAAAGGTGAAATATATTGCAGAAATAAATATAAATCAAAGAGAGAAAATATATATTGAAATGTTTCCTACCAAGGAGGTTTGTCAATTATTATGTTTGAAAATAATGGCGTACCTTTTGAAAACGGATATGCGGGCCCGGGAATCTAGTAGACGTATAATATCAAATACTGGCAGCAGAAATGATTATTTGCAGTGGGTATATTTGAAATATTTTCCACATTTTACTGTTAAATTTATAAGTATATATACGATATTTCATAACGATATTTCCCGGTACACCTATAAGACACTATTAATTATTATTCAAATATTCCACGGCGTTCGCTAAAATGTACTTTAAAGAACAAGTATTTATACGTTTAACATTCTAACATTTTATTATTTTAATTTAATATTGCTATTGCTGTATATTGTTTACTTTGATTTGTTATTTACAAACCGTATCCGTTTGAAGTGTAGGTTCATGCACAGTCAAAGGGAGGGGGTCGGGGGAAAGTAGGATATTGTACGTAAAATGACGTAAGATATTTATTTATTTTATTTTTTTATTATTATTATTATTACGGTCGCGGGCGTCTGCGGGAGTTTTGTAAAGGCGGCGCGCCGGGAGGAGGCTTCGGAGATCGACCGCAATGTTAATAAAATGTTAATTTAGAAAAGATTAAAAAAAAAAAAAAAAAAACAAGGAGAAAAAGAAAATTGCCGATGATTATAAAACAAAATGTTTTCCGGCGGTCCGAGGGTCGGGAGACAGGGATAAACTTTCCGTGCCCCGCCTTTGGACGGCTAACGGTTATAGTGTTGTGTTTGCGTCAGTTACCATTACATCCGAGGGTGCGTATCCCGGTGTATCCGGAATGAATCGTAACACAGAATAAAAATACCGGCCACAATCGCGAAATCACAATCACAACTCTAATTACACCGCATCGTATAAATATATATAGCCAGTGACATCGGTGTCTTCGCACGATTTTTATTCTGCCGGTAAACTACAATTTAATATTCGCAATAACGGTCCGGGAAAGCGCAAACTTATACGGTTTTCTACATTTTCGTCTTAAAAGATCTGTGACAAAAAAAAAAAAAACATGATTTTAATCTTAAAGAGCAACTTAGATACAATTTAAATAATAACTTGGGAAAAGTGAAAAAAAAAAAAATTCCGGCCGAAATACAACAGCCCCCGGCTCGGTATACGTTTTGAATTATTTCGGTCAGTCGTTTTTTTTTTCTTTTTTTTACACGCATATCCCGGTGTATCCGGAATGAATCGTAGCATAGAATAAAAATAACGGCCGCAATCGCGAAATCACAATCACAACTCAAATTACACCGCATCGTATAAATATATATAGCCAGTGACATCGGTGTCTTCGCACGATTTTTATTCTGCTGGTAAACTACAATTAAATATTCGCAATAACGGTCCGGGAAATCGCAAACTTATACGGTTTTCTACATTTTCGTCTTAAAAGATCTGTGACAAAAAAAAAAAAAAAAAAACATGATTTTAATCTTAAAGAGCAACTTAGATACAATTTAAATAATAACTTGGGAAAAGTGAAAAAAAAAAAAATTCCGGCCGAAATACAACAGCCCCCGGCTCGGTATACGTTTTGAATTATTTCGGTCAGTCGTTTTTTTTTCTATTTTTTTTTTTACACGCCATAAAGTCGATCGCGATCACATCACATCACGAGTCACACACTTGCACGACGGCGAAAAAATAATAATTCACACCGGAATTTATAGTGTTCAATGTTAGACGTCGATTTCTAAAACGGCAAAACAGTAATAATTATAGTGCGTATTTAGTTGGTTTTTTTTTTTTTTTTTTTTTAAACTCGTCTATAACAAAACTGTTAACTGTCAATGACTAAATGCATAATGCGTCGTTGTACACATACAGTGACGATGATTTTTTTTTTTTTCGAAAATCGTTTATCTTACCGTTCGGTCCAACAATAACGAGGTACACACCTAGCCGTTTATCATTAGGGACCCGTTGCGTATACAATCGACGACCGCATCAGCATGCCATGCTTAAAGGGCGTAATCCTATTATGAATGGATATATATTACTACAAACATTCGATTATTAAAACGCATTAATGATATACAATCGAATATAATTGGGAATAATTTATATCGTAGCGCATACGTACGTAGAGTATAGTTACTAAACAGGTGTAATAAAGTGTATCGCGTTGGTTTTTTTATTATTATTATTTTTTTATTAATATTTATCGTTTCGTATTACGCGGTTAGGTTTGTAAACTGTATCGGACGTCGTTATTAGACATTTTCAACGGGTTAACACCGCCACCGCCAATTATATTTCCGATCGCGTTTCGTAATATTATTTTCCTTTAGATTTTCTTATATATATATATATATATATAAAACAAAAATTAAAAAAAAAAAAAAAACCTAAATTATTAAGTCCCTATTTAAAATATATAATATAATAAACTTAACGAACGTAGGTGGTTAATGGTACTGTGTAAACACGCTACTTATAAACGTTTATATTATTAATAATAATGAAAAACTGTCTACAGCTTTTCAATTAACATTTATACATTTTCCTGTAACCATTCTTACAGCCCTTTACCGGGCGTATATATATATCTTAAAATACAATTTTTTTTTTTTTTTTTTTCGTCGTCGTTTATAGTACAGGGTGCGGCAGAGCCCACTGACTGAGTCTAATGAGGTCATTAGCCTGTGATAAGGTAAGAGCAGGCCTTAATAAGTGGAATATTTGGAATTGTACGGTAATGCCGTTTTTATTCGTAATCATGGTCTGGACATGTGTACATCGTGGTTTCGTCGTGCGTGCGTATTACGAAAATAATCATACTGTGATCGCTACACAAAGGGCTTTTCGTATACACTTCGGCATTCCACGTGCTGAATCTGTTCCTTCTGCTAACACTATCAAATTGTGGATACGGCATTTGGAAGAAACTGAAAGTACCCTCAGTAGACTGGGACACGGAGCACCCAGAACGGTAAGAACCCCCGAAAATGTGCAGTTGAAGAACAGGACCGTCACTGTCACGTCCACTAGTTATGTTGTGATGTTGGAAACTTATCTGTAGCATAGGTTGGAGGAAATGGCTGAAGAACATGATTTGGGAGATGTATGGTTTCAGCAAGACGGAGCTACAGCGCACACAGCTAGAATTTCACTTGCTGTCTTGCGAAAAATGTTCCCTGGGCGGTTAGTCTCTCTGGGAGGAGACATATGCTGGCCAGCACGGTCCCCAGATTTAAGCATGTGTGATTTTTTCCTCTGGGGCTACCTTAAGGATAAGGTTTTCAGACATTGTCCACATACCATAGAAGAAATTAAACAGAAAATCACCGTGGAAGTCGAGGCCAAACCAGTCGAAATGTGCCGAAAATCATATGGGAGCTTCAGAGATCGTCTACAACAGTGTATCAATGCTGACGGCCGCCATCTTGGAGATTTAATTTTCTAAAAATAATTTTTAAAAATGGAATTGAATACTGATTTACATAAAAAAAAAAAAAAAACCTTTTCTCTAAGTTTTACTGTTCGTTATTTATAGCCCATCGAAACTCGTCAGTCGGCTCTGCCACATCCTGTATAACGATACAGTCGAAAAGCATAAAAACCGCACGATTTTCTACAACAATAAATGTTTGTGAAAAATAACGCCAAGACAAATAATTAAATTATAATATTTATGCACTTTGTATGATATCTTTGATGATGTTCGTTATTTGGCCGTCGCGCCAGCACACTTCTGCAATTCCGTTTATTTTCCAGTAAAACCATATAAAAATCGACGGATCAACATTAAAATATTAATTAGGTGTGGAGAACATATATTATTTTTTTTTTTTGATTTTAGAGTATAGGCACTCCAAAACAATTTACACGGGATAAATTATTATTTTTCGATTAGCATTCAGAAGTAGAATGCAGGTAATGCAATCTAAAAATGCAAATACAAAATACCATCTGCAATGCGAAAAATGCAATATTTTTTATTAAATATTCAGAGATTTTTTTTTTTTTTTTGTTTCGTATTTAAGTGCGCGCGCGCGTATATATTATTATACAGGACAAACACGATGAAATATGTTTCACGGTATTTGTTTGTTATCACACATATTATTGCTGGACGTTCGTGAAATCATATATGCTTGCATTTTAATTAATAAATAATAATTTAAATTAATAAAAAAAAAAAAAAAAAAAAAAAAAACGACGTGTAAATCTGATGGTCACGTAGTGTGAATTACAATAAATATTGCACCGCCTGCGTGTAGGCGAGATAAAAGTTTTTAATACCCCCGTCCAATAAATAAGTTCGCTCTACAAGAACTCGTTAGAATGTATTTTAAAGTCACACAAGAAACTTTATTTAGATGAACAGTAGTAAAGTGTACGGTATGGGGGGGGATGGGTACCTCTATTCTAATAACGCATGGCCGGATAGAAAAATTTTCCACCCGAACGACAATAATACGACGGAAGGTAACTATTCATAGGACTTGCGTCGTTCTCGTTAAAAAAAAAAAAAAAAAAAAGCAAAGAAAAATATAAATTCGACAACTCTCGATTCCCCCCCTCCCACCGAGTCGTATGTTCGGTATATTATAGTTGGCGCGTAGTTTTAATAATTTTCGCATAAAAAGTATGACGCATGACGTTCAATCGTGTATCATAATAATATTATTGGATAATACAGGGTGCGGCAGAGCCGACTGACGAGTTTCGATGGGCTATAAATAACGAACAGTAAAACTTAGAGAAAAGGTTTTTTTTTCTTTATGTAAATCAGTATTCAATCCCATTTTTAAAAATTATTTTTCGAAAATTATATCTCCAAGATGGCGGCCGTCAGCATTGATACACTGTTGTAGACCATCTCTGAAACTCTCATATGATTTTCGGTATATTTCGACTGGTGTGGCCTCGACTTCCACGGTGATTTTCTGTTTAATTTCTTCTATGGTATGTGGGCGATGTCTGAAAACCTTATCCTTAAGGTAGCCTCAGAGGAAAAAATCACACATGCTTAAATCTGGGGACCGTGCTGGCCAACCTATGTCTCCTCTCAGAGAGACTAACCGCCTAGGGAACATTTGTCGCAAGACAGCAAGTGAAATTCCAGCTGTGTGCGCTGTAGCTCCGTCTTGCTGAAACCATACATCTCCCAAATCTTGTTCTTCAGCCATTTCCTCCAGCCTATGTTGCAGATAAGTTTCCAACATCACAACTGGCAAACGAGCGGACGTGACAGTGACCGTCCTGTTCCCGTTCTCAAAAAAGTCCTCTAACCAACTGCACATTTTCGGGGGTTCTTACCGTTCTGGGTGCTCCGTGTCAGCACGTGGAATGCCGAAGTGTATACGAAAAGCCCTGCTCTTATCTTATCACAGGCTAATGACCGCATTAAACTCGTCAGTCGCTAAACTAACCTAACCTTGGCCCAGCGCTAGGGGTTAATAAATACGGTATATTCTAAAAAATTTACGACGTAAAATGTTAATGTTAAAACGTTTACAAGTAAACAAATTGAAAAAAAAAAAAAAAACAACGTCTGCAAAGCACTCGGTGTGATATCCGTAATGTTAATAATAACTATAATTTATATTTTGTACGTATACGTTTACCGAAGACGTGTATGATTAAAAATCGAATTAACAATTAATGTATTAATACATATTTAAATTGAATACTTAATAAATATTTAAAACCGCGCTACAGCTGCAGTGAATGTTATGGGAAATATAAACAAAAAATAAAAAAATTAAACATTAATATAACCGTTAGAAAATATCACATATCGACAATTAATTTATTATATTATTTTCATATTGCTGTAGGGTTTAATTAATATTTGTATAGTATAATATGTTAAAAGGAGGAAAAAATTAATTATTTATGAAATAAATAATACATTTTCGCGACTATATTATACCATTCTTGTGTAATTGGTATTTATATTGAAATGGTCTTAAAAAAAAAAAAAAAAAAAAATGAAAATGTATTATTACGGTTAACGTTTATACGTTTTTCAATTCATTTAAATAACTCGATTAAAATTGTATTAATGTTATGTTGTTTTGTTATTCCTTATTTTCAATATTAAAAAAAAAAAATAATAATAATAATAATGCGTTTTCATTCTACTCGCGAGAAATATACTTTTACAGTTATTAAACTTGTGAAATACTACTTGTGAATTAAAATCCACAAATTGAATGAATCCGTAAAATATACGAAAGGTGTTTATTTTTTTGTTTGTCGTTGGTAATATTTATATAATATGTGACAATACTTGGTATAGGTGGTAAAAGTATGAAATCAAGTTAATAAATAATTGTTACCGAATGTATTTTTCACAATACTTCTGTGGCTTTGCTACGATTTCGGTAAAGTACCTATAGACAATTTGTCTATAATGCAATTCGATGGAAACGTTACAATCGTTAGGGGGCTCGGGGAGATTGAAATACGTCTCCCATTTGAAATAAATAAAATATTTTAGCGTACTTTTTTTTTTATAATTTTTCGGAATCCGCGTTAATCCGGGACCATCGGGTACAATCGTTTTATTCGTTTTCTACACTTTTGCCGTCCCCCTTTAAATCTTTTTTCGATATTTCGAGTTGGCGTAGGCACTTAAAACTATACTCGTACAACTAATACATTTCAAACATCGCAGTCGGTATTATTATTTGTGTTTGTAGACCGACATAATAAGCATGTTATTATGGAATCCAACGGCGGCGCATGTGGGCCTCAAAGGGAAATAATATATTATATTATAATGATGTCTAATTATCGTTACTTTGATTCCGATTTCAATAAACTCTAGACAAATACCAGAATATAATATAACGTATTCGGTACCGGTACATAAATGGTATATAATAATCGATATCCATCATCTATAGCGGTGGTCTTCAACCGGTGGGTCGCGTAAGTTTTAAAATTGGCTCGCGATAAGTCTTCTTTTTAAAATAAAAATTAAATTTATAAAATTATACAAGGTAAAAAAATAATTTTTTAATTATTAAACTTGGAAAATTAGTTTGTTTAACATATTTGATCATACTAAACAAATTGAATCGTTTAAGAAAAAACTTCGTATAATAAAAGCTCGAGTATATTCTGGAAATATTGATAATTTCACCAACGTTAGTGAGTTTTTAGAAGAAGATCCTTCAATCAAGTTTGAAGACATTTCTGAATTAGTAAACGAACATTTGACAAACTTAGAAAAAATTATTTAACCAATATTTTCCTGGGGATACTCGAGTAAATTATGAGTGGATTGAACAACCATTCGCAGTAGACATGACAGTAAATATGTCTACTGACATTGATAATCAATTAATTGAGCTATCGTGTGATAACAAATTTGAAACAAATGTTTTGTGAAACTTCATTAGAAATATTTTGGCACACTTATGCACGGGAAACTACGCAGAATTAGCAACTAAAGGCATCTCAATTTTATTAATATTTCCAACGACTTATTTATGCGAAAAGGCGTTTTTTACTATGGCAAATTTGAAAACGTCAAAAAGAAATAGACTTGAAACTGAAGTTGATTTACCGGTCGCGCTTAGTCAAATCGAGCCAAGGTGGAATTTATTATGTGATAACACTCAAGGACAAAGTTCGCATTAAAATTTTTGTATCATATTTTCATTTTATTTTATATTTTCATATGAATTCTATACATTTTCAATTAGTAATAATTAAATATTCTACCTATTAAAATGTAATTTTTATCCATTCGGTTTTAATAATAGTACTGCAACGCATTAAGCATGTTTAGTTTTTTTTAATCAAAGCTTACGTGGGCCGCGAGTTCAAAAAGGTCTTGAAGACCACTGATCTATAGGGTGCTGCTCGCGGCTTAAAGGACATATTTTTATTATTTTCATTTTACGGCTTTTGGGCGTCTCGCGATTGATCTGCCCGAGTTCCCGTAATACCGTTTAATATTTGTATAAGATCGCATGATATAGTGGAATTATATTTGATGTTATCTTATTAAAAATAAAAAAAATAAAACTTTTCGTTACAGTGTATTTCGCCATTTGCCGGAGGACCGGGTCGAAATAATTCGAAATGCTCCCGGCACACCTATTCAAATAATAATAATAATAATAATTTGATGTAGGTTTGACTTTCGAACTTTGTTAATCAAAACATAGATTGTACATAATATTATATCTCAAATATTGGCATTCGTAGATTAAAACGTTTACATTTGCACCCGTTTGTCAGATATTATTTGTACTGCGTCGGGGAACCCAAGAACAACTCGATCAAATTGAATAACTAATTATTTCGAAATAACTAACCGTTTTTCCATTGTATATTTAAGCCACAGGTCAATGAATAAAAAAAAAAAAAAAAAAAAAAATCAATATCGCGTACAAAACTTTTTATTTATAACGGAAACAATTATTTAAATAAATATCATAAAAGTACAATATTGTACTAGATATTATCTCGCGAAAAAATATGAAAACAATTTTTACAAAAAAAAACATTTATTAATTTGTTGTTTTTTTTTTTTTTTTTTTTTTTTCGTTGTTAATTTAAACTAAAGCAAAGTAGGGTAGGTATCTAATACAAGATGTGATATACAGTTTTAAAATGAAGGTATTGGGTGACGCGGCAAGACGCGATTTTTCTTTGTCCGTTATTTGTGGGTGAAATATAATAATTGAAATGCAATATCGTCCGGATTGTTCGGTGATATTACGTAATCTATACTTTTCGGTTTTACAATGAATCCCCCGCCTTACGGCACACCTATTTATAACGGGCACCTCTTTCGACAGGCGAAACTTCCGAAAATCCCGGCAAAAATTTAAGGTACTTCGACCTGTCCGTAACGGACCTCTTTCTATTTACGAACGCGGTCAGCAATATTTTTCTCACCGGTGGCACGATAACGGACGAACAGTGGAACCAGCGAAAAAGACCGGTAG
This sequence comes from Tuberolachnus salignus, assembly GCA_956483605.1. Classification (NCBI taxonomy): domain Eukaryota; kingdom Metazoa; phylum Arthropoda; class Insecta; order Hemiptera; family Aphididae; genus Tuberolachnus; species Tuberolachnus salignus. The sequence continues at coordinate 971,227 of OY101434.1, forward strand.
AAATCTTCAGCGGGGGGAGGGTGGATTTTTTATTTGTGAGAGAGAGAGAGCCCTTGAAAACTGGCCTGATTGCGCGGAGAGTCATATGCCTAACCTTCAATTGTTATTATTTATTACTATAGGCGAACAATTTATTACCATTATTCGGTGAATGTTTAACAAAAAAATATCGGTTACAAGAAAGTAACGCCATAACATGTTAACCTTTATATATAATTTTTATAATCGACGAAAATGTAACACCCACTACGATTTGTATTAATACAATTGTATTTTTAACAATAAATATTATTATTTGATATTATATGTTTCAGGGAATTTCTGAATTGCTTACTGTGAACAATTATTACAGAAACCCGCCGTACAAAACTCATTGTAAAAATGCATAATTTAGCTCATAACATTCCGATTTTAAGTCCTCCATCGTCGATTGTGTATAATCAGTTTGGATCATACGGGACAAGTTACAATCAAGTTTGCCAGGTATTATGAATACACGTTTGAAAATATCAATCGGTTTACGGTTTTTTAAAAAAATTTTTTTTTTTTTTATTAAGAATTGTACTAGAATTTTTTTAGTGTATAATCGCACAAATTATTTTAAAACCTTCAATCGGATTTTTATTAATAATGTTACCTACTTTTTAAGTATGTATAAGCATTATGTGTTTTATTATGGTGTCTATCCATAGATATTTTTTTTCAACGGTCTTATTATCTTGCAGTACAGTACTCAAAAGCAATGAATAATAAATTACGACTTTAATGATTTTATTTAACTTCAATAGAATTTTATTGGTATTAAGTTATTTGTGTTTGAATTAATTATTATTGTTTAATGTGTATTTTGATAGGCTTAAAAAGCCGAACGAGCAAATATTTAGTTATTTTACCATCATGAAAATGATTCGTTTAATGGAATTTATTTTTTGTTTCAACGTTCAAAAGATTGTATGTTTATTACTTAAGATCAAACTGCGTACTGTGTACATATTTTTTTTATTGGCACTTAAAGTATATTACACTGCAGTATATTGATAGTATTAATTAAAATTCTTCATTTTTTTGTTATTCAGTTTTTTCTCAAAGAATCTTTGAAGAAAAAAAAAACAACCAGCTAAATTTTCAAATAAATTTAAAGACTGGCGCAGCGTCCTTTTATACACAATAATTAAATTATGAGGTATGCGGTACATTCTACCCCGATTCGGTATTTTTTATACTCGTGTAACGTTGATAACGGTATTAAAAAAAAAAAAAAAAAAAAAAAAAACTGCTCGAGGCGATATTTCGATATAAACATAGTAACATCGTAGTATTTTGTTTATCGCAAATCGAAAATTAAACGCAGATTTGAATATAGGCCGAACGCTAGGTAAAACAAAATAGCGTTAAAACATTGTTTTAGCCCGATTTTAAACGACTTGGCGGCATTGGGATTATAAATTTTCCACTAGGAAACGGAACACATAATATTAGCGTTTATAAATATTTAATTTGATTAATACGGATACGATATAGAAAATATTACCTACTCCTCTGTCACTAATAATTATTCGTTACTGTTTCGCAAATTATTCTCCGCGCAGACATCGCTAATAGCCACATTGCAACCACCGTCGGCCGCCACTTATATCAACTCGATGATAACCGCTCAAACAATCACAACTCCGGTCGTCACGACGATAAACAGTAAGCGCGAAAAACGAGAAAAATAACCGATTGCGAATTCCGGGTAGGTTTTATTATTAAATGTTCACAATCGTTTTCGGTAATGTTTCAGCGCACGTTGTGGGCAATCACAACGTTTTATCGAATTTGCCGTCGCCGACAATACCGATATTTTCAATTACCGATCGCCCGAACACGTCCACCAGAGAACAACTATCGTCGACCATAACCACTACCAATCCTATTTTGTACAACAACATATCAATGCAACATCAATCGTACACCACGCGTAAGAACCTATTTTATTTTTAACATAATACGAAAATTAATTATGAAAAAATAAATCTTTCATCCCCACTTACAACACACTTGGAAAAAAAAAAAAAAAAAAAAAAAAACGACACGCATCCGTTTACACCGTTTTGCGGCAAGGGATATTTCCCTTAATAAATATTATAACATAATATAATCACGGTAGAACAATATTATCGCGTGAAAATCTAATATTAAGCTGAGCTCCGGACAATAAAATTAAATAAAGAAAAATAATTCGGAGTCTGTGACGTATAATCTTTTCTTCAAATTTGTTCTGACATTTCCAATATTTAATTTGTTTTTAAATAAATTAAATTTACAATATGCCGGCTTTAGCGAATAAAAAAAAAAAATAAATAATACATCTGTACTTTCGAGTTCTATTTGATCAATAAAGTTTGAAAGACATTTCTAAAACAAAATTAATTTTAAATATAAAAACATCCATGTGCACTGTACGTATAGTTTTAATTTATCTTTTTCCTCCCTTTAAAAACTCATAATAATTGTATTTAAATATTTGTTTTTAATTTTATCCAAATCAATACTTGCCAACTTTATAAAATATTGTATTTCTCTGCTGATGGTAGTGGATATACATAATTAAATTTGTTTTGGTTTACATTTGTAAAAATGTCGTTAAAAATTATTCATGCGTATTTCGTCGACGCACCTATACGGGCCTTATTTTCCCCGGACTGCGTTGAAAGGCATTTCAGTATTCTTCTGTGTAGGCAATAGTCATCGTTGAAACGCAGACAAATAATATTTATCTGGATAAAGATAAAAGATAATTGCATTAAAATCATCTAGATACAGATAACAAATCTTTAATTGTGTATAAGGCAATAAAAGAAAAAGAAACGTATGCGTTTAGGTAAAAAGACATAATTTTATTTTTGTTTTATTATTTCCATATAACGTTATAACAGAAAGATACAAATTGAAAATGGTTAAAACAATTCTGTAAATGCAAACGGTACAAACCACTAGTTAGTAGCTTTGAATTTTTAACTAAAAGTGTACTTATACAGTTATTTAGTATTACCGACTGTAAGTAAAACATATTTTGTAGATTCCGAGGGAAGCCGAGGCGTGCATTTTATTTTTAAGTATATTTTATCTAGGTAATTATTATTACTAAAAATGCATTTATTATTTTTTTTTTCTTGAATAACCCCCCACTGATAGAAGTCGACATTTCCATCCACCTATAGATATAAAAGATAAAAATCAATTTATAAATGCAAGTCTCAACACTGGTAATAATAATAAACATTTTGACGTGACGGTGACCGGTGACAAGGAGTAAGTGATAAAACCTCGACAACTTGGTGGCGAACTGTGCGTCGGCGTTCCGGCGCGCAGAGTCGCTGGTTCAAATCCCGCGCCGTGCGTCGTATTTTTTTATCGTTCGAATTCTCGAAGTTTTCCACCGTTGTTTTCGTTTCGGCCATGTCAAAGGCAATAACGTAAATACCTGTCCAGAAAAATGCGCTCGTGCGTCTACAATAGAAGTTTATCGTTTTTGTATAACACTTGCGCACAATCTGTAATAATATATACAAAATATAATATCGTACGATATTATTATTTTCAGGTCAATAAGACCTAAACGATTTTTGACGGTTATTTATTTATTTATTTATTGTCCCGCCACCGCGACTATTTATACACCGTACACTCGTATTATAGGTAAAATATGATAGGCGAACAGTAAATAATATACCGCGCCCTGCGCCAATAAAGTACGAAATAATTATTAAAAAAAAAAAAAAAAACATTATACCTAACAAGCAATTAATGCAGATTTCTCTAAATTTGTTCAATAGACGGATTAAATGAAATTAATTTTGAACATCAAATACGCCTTTGATCCTGCAGGTATGCTACGCATCGGTGTTCTGGCGAAGCACGCGATATTTTATAAAATATTCTATATATAATATATACGAACGATGTAAAATATGTTAATATATTATTATTATTATTATAACATTTCTGAATAAATATATATATTTAATATAGGTATACATGTATAGACGGGTAAAATATAGTAATACACCACCGGTTTAAGAAATTCGCGTACAAAATATTATAAAGTGTAATATATCAAACCGTGGTGAGACTTCACTCACTGATGTTGTATTTAGAGTTTTCGAGAGCTACACGAGTGTTTCTCCCCCAATGATTTTTATACAAACGTCCTCTAAATGCAAAAATCAAAAGAAAAAAAAAAACCCCAACTGTAAACTCGACAGTACCTATGATTTATACGTTGACCAGTGGGCAGCACCGATAGTGTCCTCGCCCTGTACGTCGGGTATTATTTCCGTCTGTTTGTTAGCTTAACAATACAACGAAAAACCTTCATGCTCACTTGAATATAAGTATTAAACGCGATAGAAATATAACGGGAAATGTATTTAATCGCGACCGATAAAATTGTTTTACAGTTACAACGAATAGAATAATAAATCCGTAAAAATTTCACTGCGAATTTAGCTAATTTTCGTATTATTAATATATATATATATATATTTTTTTTCCCCCCCATCGGTGTTTTCCGGACCGTATCCGAGAAAAAAAAAAGGTGGAGGGGGCAAAAAATTGTACGGTATAGCATTCGAAATCCAAATTAAATATAATTAACAAACAGCGGTTGTACCGTACGGTGTAACATGAAATAATTTCAACGGACGTAACCGGAAATATTATATAAAAAAACGCACGCGATATTATCTTCCGAAATCTCGACCAAATGTAATCATTTATAAAAATGAAATGTACCCGATAGAAATATAGATATTGATGCGAATAAGCTTTCGTCAAACCCAATTTACTGCGTGGATTAATAATATAAATTTGGACGTACGGAATATTATTTTTCAACAGCCCGCAATATTAAACTCGGATCGCGTTTAAACGCCCCTAAAATAAAACCGCCTTCCTTCGTCCGGCACGTTTGCGAAATAATAATGAAAAGTGTTTTGAAGTTTATAGATATCTACACGATTGTGTGCTGCTCAATGGCAATATCAGCTGCACGTAACTCGTTTATATAGCAATTGACGTTTTTGTGACCTTTTTATCTGTCCTTTCGGTTATGCCCGGCCGTCGAAACGGTCAACAATTAAGATTTTGGCCAAATCTATTTTTCACGACCCGAATAAATGGGTAGTAAAAATATATATTATTAATATTTATAAATATCGTACGGGTATTTTGTATTAATAACGAATGAATTCAATAAAAACAACGTCGCCTACATCGGGTTTACATCCGATACGAACGGGAAATACGACGCCGACGTAATTTCATGTCCGGGACACGTTTAAATGCCAACCCTGCGGTTATAGTAATAACAGTAATAATACAAAAAAACCAATTATTCGATACAGACCACGCAATACTGTCTGAGTCATTGCATTTGTCCATACCGGCTCACCAGAATAGAATTATCGCAGGACACGGCCAAGAACCAGACGTTTTTAATACCGTTTCGACAATGCACAACATTGGAGGTACTTATATTTATACGGCCAAACAAATTGCCGACGCGTTAATATAACCGTGTTTACAATGCAATAAAATATAATTTTTTTTTTTTTTTATATAAATTGTAGTTCCTTACCAAACGGTTTATAATCAGTACGCGGCTGTGGTGCCAAACGCAAACCGTGAGTTTTCTAAAACGCGTTTTAAACCCGTACTCGTCGATTATAATACGGACTTGTTTCCGTTTGTAATATTATCTTGTTTTTTTTTTTTTTTTTTTTATCGTTTAAGGCGATAACATCACTTTTGGGCCCGAAGCAAGTAACCTGTTTATTTATCATTTGCCGCAAGATTGTAACGACAACGAGCTCACCAACATGTTTATGCCGTTCGGTCAAGTGCTCAGCTCAAAAGTGTACATAGATAAAGAAACTAATCAAAGCAAATGTTTTGGTAAGTACGAGCACAATCGAATATTATTGAAAAAATCTTATGGAATTATAGTGTTCAATTAATGACAGACGGTCATAGTTAGTTTGTCGTATAATCGAACCGAATTTCGGTCAGTACACCGTAATATTATTACTATCGATAGTATTAAGAGATAGTTTATCAGTTTATGCCTAATCGGTGGTACACACTCGAGTCGGCCGAGCCGACTAATTTCCGTATCGCCAAACCGTTGTTACGTGTTTTTTTACCCGGGGGAAAAGAAAAATATTAATGTGAGATTCGTAATATTCAATAATATGTCATCCGAAACCCATTATTCGCAAATATATCTGGTTATAAACAAATTGTCTGCGGCGTACGTTTGTAATTGTCTTAACTTTATTAGAAAAAAAAAAAAAAATATATATATATATACCATTGCGACTTTAAAACCCTTTCAGTGCCCAACACCCGTTACAATGGTATTATGAAAAAACAAAAAACAAATAAAGTCGTTCTACAATTGAATTTACACTAGTCCTGAGTTATTCCATCATGTCGTTACAATGGCAATTGGCCCATTACAGTATGACTGTGATAACTGATTGTTATTATTGAAATCATTTCGTCATTGTGTTTCGTCCGCATTTGCTGGTCCAAGTCGGTATTTTACTTTTTATAACGACTGTTTTATTTTGTTAACAGTAAAAGACTAAAGATTTATTAAAAAAAAAAAATAATTGAATTTATTTAGCAATGACGAGATTCAATAACTCAGGGTTTGGCGATTTTGAAAATCCGAAATTTAAAATAATTCCTAGTTAGACGTGATTTAGAATTAGAACTAATTAGAAAGCAAATATTTTTTTTTTTTTTTTAGAAAAACAGTCTCCGTGAGTTGTTATTTCGGTACCTACTCGTGATTTCGTTGTTCGTTGACCGAATGTATTGATACATTTGCATAGTAACGCTTGGTTTACGACATACAGATAATATTGTTTTATTGCTCGGTCCGAACCTTTTTCAGGAACAATATTTTCATAAAATATAATAACCACTTGTCGGCAATATTACAACAACAACAACAAAAAAAAAAAATACGCTTTATTATTAATTTCGTTTCATAGCAGAACGACGGCGGCGTTATTGTCGTACTATCAATAAGTTATTTTGTTATAATATCCCACAAAGGAATAAAGAAATTGCACAGGTGATCGCACGAGCCGCCACTGACATGCATAACATATTCATTCACGCCCCGCAATCGATAAAACGCAAATGTCTATACTTAAAATAATGCGCGCGGTAATTATTTGTAAAAATTCAATCGTTTTAACATTACAAATAAAGCGTGCCTATACCCCGGTTTTTTTTTCTCAACATACGTACGCCCAGACATGTTATAATATAATGGAATTAAAAAAAAAAACAACCAGTCTTAGAATAGGAATTTAAAGTAAATTGCTGTATAATAATAGTTAGAACATACGTAATATTTGTTCGTACGATTTTCCACAACAGGTTTTGTGTCATTCGATAATCCAACAAGTGCACAAAACGCTATTCAAATGATGAACGGTTATCAGATCGGCTCGAAGAGATTAAAAGTGCAATTAAAAAGACCCAAAAAGACAATGGCCACTGGGATTTTCTATCAATAAGCAGTTAAGTCCTATCAAATTCAAAGATTCCTTCCCTTCCTAATTTATTCCATATATTTAATATTCAACTCAGTCGTTAATATAATTAAAATATAGATATACAAGTATATATTTAGAAAACATAAATTAACTTTACGAAACAAAAATTAAATTTAAACCTACCTACCTACTCAATATTATTAGTATACGTTGAAAATAGTTTAACTTCTCATGGATTACTACAAATAATGGTAATATTATCTGTAATTTAATTTTAATTACGGCGTTGCACGTACAATTATTATTGGTGATGATAAAAATTGTAATAGAAAACGTTCGCCAAGAAAAAAAAAAAAAAAAAAGTCATTATTATAATTATTATAGTAAATGCTTGCGTAGCTATAAAATCGTATTTAAAAAAAATACTACAGCAATTACAATATTAAAATAAGTAACCCGGCACTCAGTATATTAATAACTGTAGTCATCACCGAAGGAAAAATAAAATAATATAAATTCATAGCCGTAAATAATTAACATTTAAAATGTTTATTTAGGTACCCTATAGTATTACTATCGCCGTATACGATAAAAACAAAAAGGTCTGTGAAACGACAAAGTCAGAAAGTAAAGAGCGTAAAGGGTTTTTTTTTTTTTTTTTTTAATAGTAAAACTAGTACTTAATAGTTAATTTAAGTGGTATATTAATTATTGAAATATTAATTGAAATAACATAGTTAATAAATATATGTTTATGTGTGTGCTATGGACAGTTATCGAAATATCATTTTTTTTTATATATATATATATATATATATATAATCAAAGGGAACTAGCTAATTTAGTAAAGCAGTTAATTTTTTCAACCGTACAGTTATTTATCTACCGGTGTGCGTTTTGTATATAATTGTCATTAGCTGCAAGAATATACTATACCTATACTATTTGCAAAAAAAAAAAAAAAAAAATTGCGTTCCGAGTAAAATCATTTTTAATTAACAACTTCGACACTCAGATCAATTATTACTTAGAAACCTGTAGGCTGTTAAATTAATGATTTTAACTTTTACTCGAGTTTCCGTTAAACTATATATACAAATTACCTAATTTTAAAAATATTTACTTTTAAGCTTTAAGAAATTACAATTAAAAATAAACGCTTAGTTATATAATTAATTTTAGCGTGTTCGATTTAATGTCGTGCATAGGTAATAACAAAACAAAAAAATAATAAAAACCAAAAAAATACAAAAACAAAAAAACCAAAAACATATAATAATTCTTGTATTCCCTTATAGAAATCCTAAACATTAATTTAAGGCAACAGTAGTTTAATGGTAATTTTAAGTGAATCATTCTTGTGGGGGGGGGGGTAGAGAAATGCATTAATATAGTTGAGTTTTAAAATATCCTACTTTGAGACAATTCCCAAATAGCAATGGGCAATGGTGAACTGCTGTCGATTGCTGCCGGTTTACGAATATCACAGTAAAAATCAAACACTAAAACTATACTCAAAATAATATAAATTTAAATACTTTACTTATATTATTTGTATCGGGTTTCTTCGTAGAAGAATCTCTTAATTTTGTGCGTAGCATCTAAATACACTCACAAGAGATCGAATCATCTATAACATCAAACCGACACAACAAATTGTTCTGTTATTGTTCTATATCCTTCAATTTACAAATTAATATTATTAAAGACAATGTTTATTCGCAGTATACGAATTATTACTCGTATTACATTCAAACGAAAACATATAATAATATTCTAAAATGACACAAGATAACGCGATGAATTTCTGATGTCGTTGTTTTATAAAAAAAAATGCCAACCTTATATATTTTAACATTTTTTTTTTTTTTTTTTTAATATATCTTTAGTAATTTTTCGGGCTTATAAAATAACATAAAATATTGAGGGTCAACATATCATTCGAATTTGGAACAGTGTTACTACGAACTAAGACTCAGAGATATGCTCAACCTGTCAATACAAATCTACGTAAACATAATATTGACGATTTTATCTCACAGGGTATAACCAAAAAAACTATCAGTTAAAACGTGTTAATCTTCTAAAACTGTTGTCCCATTAATATATATTTTATATGTTTTATTTTATATTTATGACTAATTTATGTCACGTCTTTTACACAATACTGTAATGATATCCCCGCCGCCTAAATACATTTGTCTCATTCGAGTTCTCAAGTCCTCTACTCTTTCAGATTTTGATTACCTACCATAATAATATCTCCGCAGATAAACGTTTAAAAAATTTTGAATTTCTGATCAATACGATGAACTGCAGAACATTTTATGAACAATAATATTCTAATCAAATCTTAACAATATGTTTACTATACTGTATTGCATTATTCTATATTATAGTTGTTATCAACACGTTTTTATTTGATAATCGCTCAACAGGTTATTTGAAAAAAAAAATTATATTATTTTTAAATATTATTCCAATCATCACTGACATCAACTACTTAATACCAGTTAATTATTGTAAACTACATTCATCGTGGAAACTTAACAAACGTCTATAAATAATATTTTTCGGATAACTGTACGGTACAATAATATTCGAAACGGAAATCGTAAGGAATAGTATACGGCTAAAAAGCACTACCGTTATAATTATTTTTAATCGTCATCATAAATACCAATATTATACTCTGTCGTGAACTAATTAAATACAATAATGTTAAATACCAAACTTGCTTCTTGTTGGGAGAGAGAAGCCATTATGAATGATTCGACGTGATCAATTATTAAATATTTAACAGATATCTATGAATTTTTTTTTTTTTTTTATAACTGTAATTAAATACCTAGGATACATAGGATTCCATGAATGCTTTATCGGAGTAAAACAGTGTTACGTGGTGTAGACGGGGTAAACAAATTCGACTTGTTGGCATTTCATTATGCAATTTTAATATTATGTCGTCAATTCTGATTAGCACAACATTATATATAAGATAATAAAACTGGCATAAAAACTATACAATATGATTTATGTACATACTAGTAAAAAATAACTGTATTTGATCCGTCATGTACGTGTAATATTTAAAAATGTCGGTCCAATAAAACCATCACTATCCTTATACACCGGTCCGTAGTCTATAAAATAAAAATATTTAAAATTATTGCCCATTTACAGAAATTAAAAGAGAAGAACGACAATTTTATTTTTTGTTGCCATCATACGTATAAAACATGAATTTATTTTTTCATTCCAAGAGTGATATTTTATTTAATTACGACTTACAAATAAAATCGTAAAAATGTAATTACTTATATAGCTTGGTAGTGTTAGAAAAAAAAAAAAAAAAAAGTTTATATAAAACCACAACGAAATGTTCCTCTTTATTTTTCTTTAATATACCATTATAATAGATTTGATCCTGTCGTTTCGCTTTCGCTGTGTGGGATTTACGTGAAAGATTTATAACGAAAAGAAATAACAAAATATTGATTTGTCGTCTTCTCGGCATTGTATTATACGTACATACCTGCCCTATCTATAATATTTGCCATTTATTGAAAATTATAAAAAAAAAAAAAATAAAAGCGCCGATGCAATTATAAAAGAAGTAGGTACTTTTTAATATATAAAATAAACAAGACAATATTCTAAAATACATTTAATCTCTGTATTCGTGTTTTAAAATGCGTGTGTTAAATCGAGTAAATTTATTAATTGTTTTTTTTTAAATATTTATTTACGAATTTTCAATGTAAAAGAAAAATATTAAAATATATATTATATAAATAAATAAGACTATTAGTTTTTTTTTTTTTTTTTTAATTTATTGAAAGTTATTGTATAGTATCCATATTTAGTTATAGGTATACAATTAAATTAATTAACATATTAAATAACTTTTTAGATATATTTCCCATCTTTTTTTATAATATATTAAAATTAAACAGATAATAATAGATTTTAGTATTTATAACAGTAGGTATAGTGACCTACACTAGTTGTACCTAATAAAACAACGGTTTTGTGAAAATATAATCCCAACAAACTTGCATACACAAACATAAAACTAATAAGTTGGTTATAGTTAAAGATTTTAAAATAGAATATTGTAATCGATAATAATAAATAATTACCTATAGTATAATAAACATAATTCTTAAATTAAGTAAAAAAAAAAAAAAAAATAACATTCGCATAGTTTATGTTGAAAAAAAATAAAATAAAAATGTATAAGTATACTTAATCGTATTATAATATTATATGCTTCATAGATAACAAAAATATTATCTTATTTTACTTATACCAGTACATACACAGTCAAATTTGAAAGAGAAAAAAAAAACATTAAAGTGTATATTTCCAATACCTTCTTATATTTAACATTTTTTTTCTCCTATTTATTATTCTTCTGGTCTGTAGTATTTCGAAACTTAAATCCTTCACTCTTTCGATAGATTTTCACTCCCGTGTCCTCAAGAAATTTGCGGTTTACATCGTTTCTTTTTACCTCTTACGCAACCTTCAAAAATCAACTTTAACAAACTATCATAGCGTACCATGTGACCTATCAAATTATATTATCACTACTACACTACTACTTGTATATATTTTATAATTTACCAATGCTGTCTTTTCCCCATAATTCTTCTGAAATAATTTTCATATGTTTTTGGTACTCTGTCACACTATAAAATCTTGAGCATCAGTTAAGATAACACCAGATTTCAAATGCTTCTAGCTTTGTGTTATCGACTGTGTTCACTGTCAAAGTTTCACATCCGTATAATTTCACACTCTATACGTTTATACCTTCTAAAAAGTTTTTTATAAACTACAATTAATAATACAACAACTTCCATTTTTTTTTTTTTTTTTTTTTAAACAAGTTATTTATAAGAATATATATTGAAGCGTGATTAATATGATATTATCTAATAAGTGTTTGACGCATGTGTTTAATTATTACCACGTTTACTATTTGATTTTTTTATTCGCCAAAGGACAAATTATGGTTTCGCTATTACTCCACGTTTATATTTAATTTAAAATATTATACTAATAATAATATTAGTATAATAATAATAATAATAATACTATACTAATATTTAAAAAAAAAAAATTAATAATTAAATATATGCATATTCTTTTTAAATGGTTTAGAAGTTAAGATGGCTTTGCTTAACAAATTTTCTATACGAAAAAATTCGTACAATAATGCTGTTATCATACAATTTTTCAATTTCTAATATTACGGTATGCTTACCACGCAGAGAAATAAAATTGTCCGTTTTATGGGTCTTTAAATGCGGCGCTGTATTATTTGGCATTTAATCTTAAGTAATACATTAATAATTTTTATATAATATAATTACAATTTAAATGTTTAACTGTGTTCTACACCGTATATTAATATTACAGTTTACTCTTAACTTTCTTGCCGGTAACCGACTACAAATCGATAATCGAATAGATATTGTCGGTATACAGAAATTGCTTATTCCAATATCAATAAGAAAACCATTTATTTTGTTCTTTTAATAACTCACAAAATACTAATTTGTTAAAAAAAAAAAAAAAAAATAGTAACAATTACAACATGAATAAATATTTAATACAAAAACATTTCTCTAATCAAACAAAAATATATTATATTAGTCAATTATACCGGTTTTAATGATTTCTACCAACATTAATAAATCATCGAATATATTAAATAACATTTTGTTTTTTTTTTTTTCAAAGTCTATTAAAAGCTAAAGCTATAATATATTTTAAGTTTATTATTAAAAAAAAAAAAAAAAAAAAAACTTACATGATACTTTTCACTCAAATAGAAATAAAAAAAAATCGTCTAACTATATGTTTTATTTTCTATTTTCAAACCCTACAGTTATTAATAATATTTATTATAATAATTAAAACATAGATATACAACAAAACCCTTACACTGTACTTTATATTACATGTTTAAATATTTATTACTTTTTTTTTTTTTTTTTTTCTAATTAAATTACACTAGATAATAATATTATTATATCTTCAATAAAGCTTAGTGACCAGTAAAATGTTAATATTTTATACGAAAAAAATTTAACGCGCTCAAAACATTTATGTTTAGTATTGTTAAATTAATTTTTGTTTGTGAATTTACCCACACGTTAATATTATATTCCTATCCTAAGTATAAATAAGTCTCAATTATACCTAAGTATAGTATCTTAGTAACCTAATTACGATACGAGCTTGATTAGTGAAATACTATTTAGATGCTTTATAATACGTAATAATATTTATTATATAATCATAAGCGTGCGCAGCGAGCCGGCAATCTTTGAAATATCAGCCCTTACGCCAAAAACCACCGATAACGTTGGATTTTTATAATATTGCACTATTTTAAATACACATGTTTCGTTTATCAAAATTTCCTTAAAAATGTGCGTCATCTATATATATATATACATATACGGTTGGATGTAAAAACGACCTGTTATACCATCACCGCGGTTTTAAATCAGTCCGATTCAGTTTAACAATGGAAAAAATAAATAAATACATACACTCTCAAAATAACAACCTGCACACGCGGTATAGCATTTAAACGCAGACAAAACGAGAAAATGTAATTAAGTTAACATTTTCGCTTTTGTGACGGTTACAACAAACGAACGCCTTTAAAAAAATGATCAAATTTCAAATACATTCGATTATTATGAGTCCCGTACGGTTCTTTTAACGTTATACCTTATACACACACACACACACACACACACACACACATTTTAAACATTTCATATCTAACGTATTGCAAATATATAAAAACAAATTTAAAACTTAGGTACTTTGACAAAAAAAAATCTCGCAGGGGAAAGGCTGCCGGATGCGCGCGCAAATGACAATAATATATCGTGTTGTAACTATTTAAAATATTAGTTTAATCGTTCGATTTTAGTTATAATCAATGTTTATCAACCGTTTTTATATAGGTACTTCAAAGTTATTATTATTATTATTATTATAACTATTATAACTATTATTATTATTATTATCAAGATTATCGTGTTGAATAATATTTTATTATGTAGTTTTTAGTTCGTTATTATACTTATAAGTCATCAATAATATTATACCTATGCCAAATTATGATTGTTTAAAAAGTTTTTTTTTGTTTTAATAATATTTTAGTTATATGCCTACGCAATATTATTGTAATAGCGTTTAAGAGACGTATATAGACGTACACGGAACAATTTAAAAAAAAAAAAAAAGAAATATATATATATATATATATCTCGAAGTCGTGTACCCGTATTTTAGACGCGTCCCGAACGGATTTAGCCTTGTCGGTTAGTGGCTGCAATAAACTCGAACCAAACGAGCCGTTAATAATTTTTACAATTTAATATAAACGTCCTGTCTTTCAAATGCGAACTGCACGGATTTCCTGGATAAACGTTTGACAAAACCGATTGGCCGGCTGGTCTATCAATTACCCGATATCGCCCCATAATAATCACTGACAGGGGGACGACAATCTCGTCGGGATGCGTCTTGATAACGTCCTGCATTAATGTATTTATATCGGTTTTTCTATAGTACTAGTCAATAATGAAAATGTTTTTGTTTTTTTTTTTTTTTTTTTCGTCTTCGACTATCTGTTTGAAAACAAAAAAAAAAAAATAAATAAATAAAACATTAATTTAAAACAATCAAATACAAACTCACAGTAAAAAAAAAAAAAAAAACATAACATAACATAACCAAACAGGCAAATATAATAATGTATAACTGACGTTTACGTAAAAATTAATGTTTACATATTAAATTTGTTTTTTCAGTATATATTTCAATTGTAAGTGCGATTAATGCATAATAATACGTGTACACGTTTATTACAATGTTATTACGCGTATTTCGCGATTATTTCAATTCATTTTACAAATATATCAAATGAAATATATACAAAATAAAATTATACACACTTCATATTATATACTGGATGCGTTTATTTTGTCAAACGGGCAAAAAAAAAAAATTGGATTGTAAACAATTTTTTAAAAAAATAATAATTATAATAATAATAATAACCGATTGTATTCTGAATGTAATAATATTATGAATTTGCTTGAAATAAAAATTAAAGAAAAAAACATAAATATATATTTGATTTGTTGTTGTTTTTTTTTTTCCAATCCCGCCAACCGACCAAATTGTTTTACTCCGGCGGTCTTACGAAAAATAAACGGGACAAGTGCAGATTGTTGTATACATATAGAGATTGTGTACGTGCCGAAATCCATTCTGTTGACATTATAACAATAATAAAACGTAGAAGTGGCGGCGTTCGCGATCGGTACATAAAAATACCGAAAAAAAAATATAATAAACCGAACATTATTGTCGCATTCGAAATATTGGTTTTATCGATACGTATAACACGGACGGTACCGAAGTCATTCCGACGGCTTAACGACACCATGACGCACCGCAACTTTAAATTAACGGCGGCGTACACTTGATGGGATTTTTTTTTTTTTTTTTATTGGCCGTTATCGGGTAAATATATTATTATTATTATTATTATTATAACGATAAATAAATTGTATTATTCGTTATTAGATCGGTAAAACTACGATATTATATATTATTTTTTTATTACTATTATTATTTAAATACATGTGCGCGTTATTAGTTAAGTCTACACGCCCGAACGTACTTTTTTTTCTCTTTTTGACATGTATATGTCTTATGGCTGGGGGCCATTCTGTTAATTTGTCCGACACCGAGAATGTTACCATGAATAAAAAAAAATAATAAATAAATAATTCCCGTCTTTGAAACTTGTTTATTTTTTACACGTGTTAAAAAAGTTACCTACAGTTGAATCCTCGTCTCCTCGTATCTAATACCAAATTGACATCGACATTCTTATGTCAACTATATTCAGTAGAAACAAGACATATACATGTACCGATGTATCTGTATGTAGTGTAGATACTCTTGGTTTTTTTTTTTTTTCCTAAGAGCGGAAAACCTATTTAAAAAAGCTTAATTAATCGCCGTTAATAAAATGTGAGTGTGTGTGTGTGTGTGTGTGTGTGTGTGTGTGTGTGTGTGTGCATAACGTTAATTTTAGAGTTGGTCGAACAGACTCGCTATATTATGTTATCGATTCATCAAAACATGTGACTAAACGTCGACGAGACAATTGATGAAAAACTCCTAGACGATTAGAATTTATTGTATAATATTTGAAAATATGTACGTACGAACAAACGGACAAGTCTGTTTATACGATTAAACGCATACGTTTTAAGGAGTGAAGCAAAAAAAAATATTGTTTTCGATTAAACGTATCCCTCACCGAAATTCATCCTAAAATACGCCACCGAGTACGTTATTTTAAATGCGAATTTATATAGCCGTACCAGGAACCTACAAATAAAACCATTGGCATCAGCATGCTAAACCTATGGGATACACTAGTTAAATCCTGACTACGACACTGAGTTCTATAAATGTTTCGGTCTGTGGTACCGGGTACCGCTACCGATTTCCACTGCGTATCTGACAGAAATATCGGATATTCACGTTAAACAGTAAAACCCTTTTATTATTATAATCGATCCAAGGGTTTCTTGAAATATTATCGTGCCGAGAAAAAAAAAATTACTTAAATGCCAAATAGGTGAATCGTCCAATCCGATTATTTCGTATTGATAAAAGTGTCGCATCGTTTGCGATTCGATTGTTAAAATGTGTGTTAAATCGAGTGAATTTATTAATTGACTATTATTGTTCGGGATTTTAACCATTTTAATCTAACGATAAATTCAAATTTAATTGTTTTTTTTTTAAATATTTAATTACGAATTTTCAATGTAAAAGAAAAATATTAAAATATATATTATATAAAAAAATAAGACTATTAGTTTTTTTTTTTTTTTTTTTTAATTTATTGAAAGTTATTGTATTAAATATATCCATATTTAATTATAGGTATATAATTAAATTAATTAACATATTAAATAACTTTTTAGATATATTTCCCATCTTTTTTTATAATATATTAAAATTAAACCGCTAATAATAGATTTTAGTATTTACAACAGTAGGTATAGTGTAGGTATATAACCGAACAACAACTTATACGATAAAAAAAAAATACTATAAAACAACAGTTTTGTGAAAATATATTCCCAACAAACTTGCATACACAAACATAAAACTAATAAGTTGGTTATAGTTAAAGATTTTAAAATAGAATATTGTAATCGATAATAATAAATAATTACCTATAGTATAATAAACATAATTCTTAACTTGAGTAAAAAAAAAAAAAAAATAGCATTCGCATAGTTTATGTTGAAAAAAAATAAAATAAAAATGTATAAATATAATTAATCGTATTATAATATTATATGCTTCATAGATTACAAAAATATTATCTTATTTTACCTATACCAGTACATACACAGTCAAATTTGAAAGAGAAAAAAAAACATTAAAGTGTATATTTCCAATACCTTCTTATATTTAACATTTTTTTTCTCCTATTTATTATTCTTCTGGTCTGTAGTCTTTCGAAACTTAAATCCTTCACTCTTTCAATAGATTTTCACTCCCGTGTCCTCAAGAAATTTGCGGTTTACATCGTTTCTTTTTACCTCTTACGCAACCTTCAAAAATCAACTTTAACAAACTATCATAGCGTACCATGTGACCTATCAAATTATATTATCACTACTACACTACTACTTGTATATATTTTATAATTTACCAATGCTGTCTTTTCCCCATAATTCTTCTGAAATAATTTGCATATGTTTTTGGTACTCTGTCACACTATAAAATCTTGAGCATCAGTTAAGATAACACCAGATTTCAAATGCTTCGGTTATCGGATATTCACGTTAAACACAGTAAAACACTTATATTATTATGATCGATCCAAGGGTTTCTTGAAATATTATCGTGCCGAGAAAAAAAAAATTACTTAAATGCCAAATAGGTAAAACGTCCAATCCGATTATTTCGTATTGATAATGGTGTCGCATCGCTTGTAATTCGATTATAATAAAAACCGTTTTGCCGCTGGACGATTTTTCTCGCCATTATTTAAGTAGTACAGAATTAGCAAATGTCCAGACAAAGCGCACAAAGGAAAACTTTATTTGTGTACTATATAACGTGATTTGTATAATACAATTATACAAATTGTATTTCGATAATACAAATACAATTTAAGTTATTCGCTTACAAGCGTTCGGGATTTTTTCATTCATTTTTTGAACATTAATACGAGTTGTGATATTAAAAAGTGAATGCAAAACTGTTTTTCAACAAAAAAAAACCCGCTTTTAGTTTATTCGCTGATAACACAATAAATAATATTGTGAGTTTAAATATTTTTTTAGTTGATAAATTTTAATTTTTTTCTAATATTTCGTGAAAATTGCCTACACGTGACCCCTTAAACATACGAACAGTTGATTATATATATTTTTTTAAGTAGTCGTTTTTTTTTTTGCTTTTATTATAATACTGTTTAAGTGGGACGTGTTTTTTAAACGGCGATTTTTTTTTAATACCCGTACATAATGATTACTGACTAATTATTATAATATATAAATTAAAATGTAATATTTTTAAATACGATTATTTTTATATTTACTGCAATTATTATACACGTATCTAATAAAAATTAACGACACGGACAATATTAATTATTTAAAAATGTATTTAAAACTATTATTATTTATTAACTATTATCATATAGTTCGTTTTCATCGCGATCGATTAAATAGTATTTCAAAATGTGTATACATTTTTAGAAAATAATAAGAACATACATTAAAAAAAAAAAGTTATACCAACCTACCCTAACCTAACCTAATTTTTATATTATAATATATTTAACATCTGAAAATAATAACAAACGAAACGCTTATATAAATCGTAACGCGGGTATTTTATTATTTATGCAATTTTACTAGATCAGATATTGTCTACTTATAGAATAATATAATATTAGATATGACAAAAAACCTTCACATAATAATATACGTGAACGGGAGTAAGTAAAAACAATATATCTCGAAAAAGGTTATATCAAAAGGTTTAAAAAAAAAAAAAAAAAAAAAAAAAAAGGAGACAAGTAAGGACTCGTAATATTTTCTGTACAAGCTGTTCCCAAACAGGGCAATACGGTGCCCTAGGAGTACTACGAGATAATTCTAGGGGCACCGCGGCCCATACGAAAAAAAAAAATGAATTACAATTTATTGTAGTTAAAATGACAAAAAAAAAAAAAAATCTACGCTAAGAGTCGGGATTACTAAAATCAAATTAGTAATGTTCCTCGTAGTATTCACAGCACCATAGCTAAATTTGGTCAAATAAAAGGGCACCGCAGGCTGAAAAATTTGGAAACCGCTATTCTATATTATTATTATGACTACCATTAAAATGTGCCTCTACACATCATTTTTTATCTCCGTCTAATACAGCAACAAAGGCGTTTCGTATTTCGACGATCGCTACTTTCTGATTGAATTTATAACAAAGAGACTTATTACATAATTTATAACGTAAAGTATTTATATATTATGGCCGAATGGATTTTTTAATATTTTCAGTCTTTTAATAAGTTATTAACGGTAAACAATTATGACAAATGAAAAAAAATTAATAAAAACCACGAGTTCTCATAATACAAAAAAAAAAAAAAAATTGAAAGTAATGAAAAAAATCATTCGGCCACGGTATAGTAAATACTCTTCTTTATAAAACGTTTAATAAGTCACTTTGCCCAAAACTCAACCAGACAGTCGCAATCGTTAAAGTGTGGATACACCTCTGTTCCTATATTTCGCACGATACGGACGGAGAAAACAAATTGTGCGTAGAGCCCTTAAAGAGAGCGATTTGTGAGGTTTACCACCTGTATAGTACTCGTAACCGGCAAGTATTCGTACTATATTATTGTCATGGTCCCTTCGAAAATATTTTAGATAAATGTCTAAAAATTTGACGAAAATCAAATTATTGTGTAAACTTTTAAAATAATTTGTAATAAATTCTCCCTTGGCCGGAAATAAATTCGATTAGTAGTAATAATAATAATGTTGCGTGCCAGTTGAACACAGTACAGGGACACGTAGAAATATGTGACCAAAACTTAATTCAGTTTTTAACTAATTTTTTTGCACAGTGTAAATCTGAAACGTTGTACAATTGAATGGAATGAGCTACCGAACCCGGGTCATTTCGTTCAACTTGTTAAGAAATTCGGAACGATACGACGGGTTGGCTCGACGAGCACGTCCCTCTCTGGATTCAACTAAAATCGAACTGACTTCTAACTGAAAACTCGCAAAACTAAAACGCAGGACCGTGGTTTTTTTTTTTTTTTTTTTCAATGTACTTTCCCGGCACTAGGCTTTATCGGCCTCTCGCGATTGTGACGTGGTCCTTATTTCGCATGAATCGCATCGTGATGCTTATTGATCTACTTATTTCGCAATTCGTCCGGACGTACACGTGGTACTTTAAAGTCCCGGGTTAATCCGTCACAATATACATATCATACACCATTAAAATCGTTAAAACAATTATAAGTTATGTAGTTACATAAAGAGAGCGATTTGTGAGCTTACGGTTTACTGCCTGTATAGTACTCGTAACCGGCAAGTATTCGTACTATATTATTGCCATGGTCCCTTCGAAAGTATTTTAGATAAATGTCTAAAAATTTGAAGAAAATCAAATGATTGTGTAAACTTTTAAAATAATTTGTAATAAATTCTCCCTTGGCCGGAAATAAATTCGATCAGTAGTAATAATAATAATGTTGCGTGCCAGTTGAACACAGTACAGGGACACGTAGAAATATGTGATCGAAACTTAATTCAGTTTTTAACTAATTGTTTTGCACCGTGTAAATCTGAAACGTTGTACAATTGAATGGAATGAGCTACCGAACCCGGGTCATTTCGTTCAACTTGTTAAGAAATTCGGAACGATACGACGGGTTGGCTCGACGAGCACGTCCCTCTCTGGATTCAACTAAAACCGAACCGACTTCTAACTGAATACTCGAAAAACTAAAACGCAGGACCGTGGTTTTTTTTTTTATTATTTTTTTTTTTAATGTATTTTCCCGGCACTAGGCTTTATCGGCCCCTCGTGATTGTGGCGTGGTGCTTATTTCGCATGAATCGCATCGTGATGCTTATTGATGTACTTATTTCGCAATTCGTCCGGACGTACACGTGGTACTTCAGAGTACCGGGTTAATCCGTCACAATATACATACCATACACCGTTCAAATCGTTAAAACAATTATAAGTTATGTAGTTACACAACATTAATATTAGGCAGTATTACTAATGCGTAATAACGTGTAATCAGTACTTGGCCTTGGATCCGTTAAAGGACAGGGTCCATAACAATCGTATATAATACGTACGATAGAAAAAAAAAAAAGAAAAAAACATTTATTATTCTTACTTACCGTTCACAAAATAACGTTTTGCCAACTTTCGGACTGCCGCCGCTGCCGTTCAAGCACACTCGTTCGTTAGATATAATATTATTTTCCATCAATATTATGTAGGCAACGACACGGAACCAAGAATTGAAGCACGATTATAATATACTGAATACACATATATTCGCGTGATAATATTTTTTTTTATTATTATTTAAACGTTAATTTTGTCCTACTTTTAATTTGACATGTTCTGTCAAACGCGCGACACAACAATACTATTATCAATATACGTCAAAGACTACAACGGCGGACAGTGTAGAAACTAAATAATATCCCGTGTCCCTTTAGTGTAAGACGGTTAGGGTGGAAACTTCTTGGAAAAAAAAAAAAAAAAAACCTCTTTGATGCTCGTGTACAATTGATTTTCAGCGCATACACATTTTCTAACCAAAGTTTTCGCGCCCCCCCCCCTTGATGTATACATCAAAATTACCTAATTGTATTTTTAGTAAACTGCTCGTATATATATATATATATATATACATATTGTAATAAAAGACGAACACGGTTTTAAATCGACTTTGATACGGTCTCTTTTAGCCGTTACAAAGGCCAATGAAAATTCCTTACGGGGTGGCGTGACGTCGGGGGGCACATACTATTCTGTAGGGTTACTATATTGTTTGCACGCTCGCTCAAAAATTAATTTAATTCACACTCGCGAACCGTGTTAAATATTATTACGTTCGCATATACCTATACATTTATTTCAATAAAATTTGTCGCCATTATGAAATTCTAGTCTGGTTGCGGAGTTATTTTTTTTTTTTTATTATTTACAACGATTCTCGTATCGGAAAATTATGTACAATAAACGTGCGTAGAAATTCAAAATATATCGTCGTAATCAAGGTCACGGTTAATCATCCGTGTCGTTTTGCACCAAACAAAATAACAAATTTCGCGAACAACATTAAATTACAGATGGAGTATTTTTTTTTATTTTTTATTTTTTTTATCGTAAACATATTGATAATATTATTTAATTACAAGTAGAAGGTTACGCGCGGTAATTAAATTTAAAAAAAAAAATAACAAAATAAAAATATTATCTCACATATTCTCGTGATAATCAAATTAAATGTTAATAACAACCGTTGTGAAAACTGTAGAATATTTCACGAAAGAAACGTTTATGATAACGCTAATGAAAAATTGTTCGACCAAAACAATTGCTTCTATCAAAAACAATAAAACATAGGAACTTTCATGTTAGAATCGTCGTTCTAATTGGTGTGTAGAAACGGTAATTTTTTTTTTGATTTTCCTTGTAGTCACTGAAAAACGGAAATATTAACGGTTTTCTGTTATGTGCGAGTAGACAATTAATTGTATACGATAATGTAGTGTTTTTTGACTGTATGCACAATAAACACAATGAGTTTCTACAACAATGGGGAAATTGACGCAATTTATCGAATTTCGCCTTAATTGGAAAATATATCGAGAAATACTAAAAACTACAAACAGAATATTTGTCTCATAAAATGTTTAAATATAAATCAATAATATAGGCAATAGTCAATTATATTTTTTTAAGCATTTCAAATTGAAACGTGACAATACAATGTGTACTCTGCCAAATTTGATTACAGAGTACATAAAGATATTCATTTAATATTTAACTGTTTATTAATAATAGCCGGTTATGGTTAATTTATTATTTTTAATTTCGATATTTATATTTATTTATGAACGAAATAAAATTAATTGCGTTTCAAAATATCCTAAATCTAAAAATCAGCAAGACAAAAACGGTAAAGATTATATATCTATTTTACGAAAATATTGCTATGATATTATTACTTTGTTGTAACCAATATATGGACGAGAAAATTGCGAATATCGTTAAGTGAAACACGTTGTATGTAAGTATCAAATAATCCAGCCTTATAATGAAAGACAAGTAAGTAGTGAGTACCTAATATGGGTTTAAAACAGACGCAGGATTATGTAACGACTTTACATTTTAGATTATGAGCGAAGTGAAGAAATGTATCAGTTTTACTATGATGTGTGTGTTTTTTAAAAAAATTGTTATGCCTGTAAACAATTCTTCTACTAGAATCTTGCTCAGTTTTTCGAGTGTAGCAGCTTGGATTCAAAAACATTTTGGATCTTGCTGGTCCATTTATTGGGGTCGTTTAATGATTTTTATTGTAGTTTTTTTAATAATTGTGAAACAAATATATGAAAAACGGGAAAATTTACGATAATAATGATTTTACTGTTTTCAACTATTTTTTCTTATTTTTTTTTTTTATTTTTTTAACTTGGTTGAACATAAAAAATCTATCGTAAAGACCTGACATTTTAACAGAGCATTAATATTATTCGGACAAATTTTTGAACTATTTATTGGCATTTTACGTATTCGAGTTTTTCTATTTTTTGTTTAATACTACGTGCATACAATTGGTTAGGGTCACAAGAAATGTCTGTTATAACTGTATCAGTTTACACGATGTTCGTCATAAGTAGTGTTTAACGATAAAAAGAAAAAAAAAAATTTGAACGTATTTTAATAATAAATTATGTTTTATAAGTGTTCAAATTATAAATTTCTATGAAAATCCGAAAAATGACGACATTTCAAAACATAATTAACTGAACTTCGCTCAGAATTGTTTTTCGTTGTCAATGATTTATCGTTGTGTACATACATAAATTAAATTTCCCTCTATACTCTTCCTTCCTTACTTCCCAACTATTACAGTGACTCACCCATATTCTGGATATATGTCCGTGCCTTTTTACATTATCAACGTTAATAATAGTTTTACGCTTTGTTAAATAGATAACAACGAAATGCAGAAATACGTGTTGTGCATTTTTAATTCTTAATATTCTATAATGACGTCATAATGTTTACTGCATTTTTCTAAATTTCATCTAAATGGCTTATGTACAACGCAAAACATTATAGAAATCTCTTTTATTTTTTCACGTTGTGTTTTTCTTACGAACTGTTATTGATTTTTGTATTTATTTTATTTGAAGATTTGTATAAGTATTTATACCGAGAAAGTGTTATGTTCTAAATAAAAAAAATACATTCCTAGTTTTAAACGTTCCGATTTGTGTGAATCTGTATATCGCGGTCTCAAACTGTTTTCTAAAAAAATACAAATAAACGACGAAAGAAATAATTATTGAAAAATAATCGTTTGAAATTCGAGCGGATCGATCGAATAACCATTACTGCGGTTTTCTGCGGTTTTCCAATCATTCAACATTACTTCCCACGCAATAAATACAAATATTATGCTTGAAAAGTGTTTCGTTAAGTCATTTCCTATAATAATTATTAAACATTGAACACGCGTCACACTGCGGGTGTACGCGGTACTTTTGGGGGTACCGTGTCGGATTTCTCTGTCCGTCGCCTAAAAATGTACGGACGGCTTATTTACGTTTTCGTGTAAAATTTACGATAAGGACGAGTGTGAAAACAGTGTTTTTTTTTTAATTTTTTTTTATTTTTATTCTAGGGTATAAATTATTAATATATATATATAGGTATACCAATCAATTGTGCGAACGAACACGCGTACGCCAGAGCGATTTCATATAACACGCGCGGTGGGCAAACACATCGATCTATTATATCGAAACTATTAGGCACAGTGTACGACGACGCACAACACAATCGAAGGAAATCGCGGATGTAGTGCGTGGCACGGCGAATTATAGCGAGAAACTCGGCTGTGGGAAATTTCGACGCCGAATATCACAATGGCGCGATATCTGCACGGTGAATGCCGTCGTTGTACCATTATACTATTATTATAATTGTATCCTATAGCCCATCTGGAAAAATATTTATACCGTTTACGACGTACATAACACAGTGCACCGGTCTAACCGTAATAGAAAAGGCGAATTTCGCCGCTATATTATTCGAAACGCGCACCGCCCGTCCGCCCGCACGCCCGGACTCGACTCGACGACAAATAATAATCACCGCGCGGGCTCACGACGTTGTCAGTGGTGTACCCCGGCTGTCACTGTCGCGCGCATCCATAATAATCCCCGGGCCTGTATTTAGTCAGGTTCGGGGGTTTTCGTTTTACGGATGCGCGAGCTATTTTCATAATATTTACTATACTATTACCTCCCGCTGCTTCCTTATTACAATCATCATAATTGCGATTATTATTCCAATCAACCGATGTACTTTTCGAAATGCTACCGGCCGAAAGAATTAAAAGCTTATAATCAACCGAGGCGGTAACCGACTGTAACAATTTCACAGTTGCACATACAGGGCGCGGCAGAGCCGACTGACGAGTTTAATGAGGTCAGTAGCCTGTGATAAGATAAGAGCAGACCTTAATAAGTGGTATATTTGGAATTGTAAGGTAATGCTGTTTTTATTCGTCATCATGGTCTGGACAGGT
Organism: Tuberolachnus salignus; assembly: GCA_956483605.1. NCBI lineage: Eukaryota > Metazoa > Arthropoda > Insecta > Hemiptera > Aphididae > Tuberolachnus > Tuberolachnus salignus. Next base: position 997,747 of record OY101434.1, read on the forward strand.
GTACGTCGTGGTTCCGTCGTGCGTGCGTATTACGAAAATAATCATTCTGTGATCGCTACACAAAGGGCTTTTCGTATACACTTTCGGCATTACATGTGCTGAATCTGTTTCTTCTGCTAACACTATCAAATTGTGGACACGGCATTTGGAAGAAACTGAAAGTACCCTAAGTAGACTTGGACAAGGAGCACCCAGAACGGTAAGAACCCCCGAAAATGTGCAGTTAGTAAGAGGACTTTTTTGAGAACGAGAACAGGACCGTCACTGTCACGTCCGCTCGTTATGTTGTGATGTTGGAAACTTATGCTGACTTACTGTTTTGCGACAAATGTTCCCTGGGCGGTTAGTCTCTCTGAGAGGAGACATAGGCTGGCCAGCACGGTCCCCAGATTTAAGCATGTGTGATTTTTTCCTCTGGGGCTACCTTAAGGATAAGGTTTTCAGATATCGCCCACATACCGTGGGAATGTGCCGAAAATCATATGAGAGCTTCAGAGATCATCTACAACAGTGTATCAATGCTGACGGCCGCCATCTTGGAGATTTAATTTTCAAAAAATAATTTTAAAAAATGGGATTGAATACTGATTTAAATAAACAAAAACCTTTTCTTTAAGTTTTACTGTTCGTTATTTATAGCCCATCAAAACCCGTCAGTCGTCTCTGCCGCACCCTGTATTATTTGTATACAAATGCAATTTGTAATTCAAATTGTAATTAAATAAATTATAATACGTCATTTCGGCAGGCCAATTGGGACTATTTTAATAGTAAAGGATGCAACCGCACACGCTGATCATGTTCAAATGCCCCCCCCCCTTTTCATCCCAATCAGTTACTTCCGGTCTCTCCAGATCTTGTCGTACCATATCCATCGGTCGTCCCGTTGGTCGGCCTCTGGGTCTTCTACTTTTTGGTTGCCACTCGATTTATACTCTAACTTTGTTAATTTCTTCTCTTCCCATAGTGTGCTCAGACCACTGGATTCTGTGTCCCTTGACTAAACTCGTTATATCGGGTACTTTGATAATATTCCTTATTTCCACGTTTTTTTTTCTTGTATACGTCAGCTATTTGTTGCTAATAGTAATCTTACAGGCTGAAATAAATAATATATATATATATGTACATTGAAAATAATATTGAAATAATTGCCCCTATATTATTATGATTACTCCAGCCGAGTAAAACTACAGAGTAACAGACTGTTAAATTAAAATACTTTTGTACTTTCTTCGTACCTAATTTTAAAAGTCGGCAAGTCTGTTTTTTTTCACAAACAACTCGTAACTCTCAACTCGGTTCCTTAAATATAAAAACTAGTCAAGTGCGAGTTGAACTCGCGGCCCGAGGGTCCGGTACAATGGAAAACTTTTAAACGTTTATTATACAGATATAGTAAGACATTTTAATCATGATCAGATATTATCTCAACTTGGCGTTAGTCATTACCAACCTCACGGTACGACTTTTTTTTTTTTTTAGATTCCGAGCGAAAAGTGTATAATTCTTTTGTAATTATAATAATCTATATTTATTTAGGATTTGTCGTTTAAGCGGCCGGTATTAGTAAATACATTAAACGTGAATTTCATCCAACGGACCATCTCGTTTCGTTTAGAAGTCGAACTCCACTGACGGACGGGCGGACAGACTGCAGGGGCAGAACGGTAAGACAGAGACGCCGTTATCATTGAGAATTTCGGTTGTTTTTTTTTCTTTTCAAAACCTATTATTCTGCAGAAAAAGCGTCAAACGTGTCTCTGGGATATGATAAAAACCATTGAAAAGGTCGAGTTTCGACCATCGTAAAGTTCTATTTATAATTATTATTTTTTTTCTATTTCATATATCGGAAAAAATCATATCGGCTCGTCGCTAATAATAATACACGTATACGGCGGTACCCATACGTAATTCTAAAAACGAAAGTATAAGTGTGTCTGCGATATAATATATAAGTACCAACACTTAGTATAGGTATACGTACCAATGGCGTATTAATGATTTTGGCGTACGGTGCCAGTTTTTTTTTTGTGCCCCCCCCCCTTTACTGAAAACTCCAGAGATAACTCGCCGGAAGAAGTATCAAAAATGTATTATAGAATTATTATTATTTTATTGATTTCACACTAAAACTCAATATATACGAATAATTTAATTCCTTAATTAATTTTATGGTTGCTTTTTTGTAGCTATTAACTTCCATCATAGTCAATATTTTCAACAGATTCCGCTTCAATTTTTTTAAGATGGCCTAATTGATTAAGGTTTGTTCAGTAACCGTGGATTTTAAATGTCTTTATTATTATTTTTTTTTTTCACGCAGAGAAATACCTTTCTACTACACTGACTATTGTTTCAACTACTTTATATCGCATAAGTTGTATAAGGTTTAGGTTAGGTAATTTCTTTAATATGTTGAGTTACCACTGTTCACATTTTGTTGGTAATATTCCGGCGCCCACCATATCCCAGCCCACAGGAACGGTTTATTAGAGGCCCCTAATTGCCCCTAATAACCTAACCTCCTAACCTTGATCTATCTATACTAATATAAGAAAATAATCTGTCCGTCCGGCCGGTCTGTAGATAACGATTTCCCATAGTTCTTAAATTTCGAACACGAGTGGGGCTTACGCCTTTAAATGTCCGGTCTTGAAAACGGAACTATAAGAATAAGATAGAAACGATTCGATAATGATAAATAAATTAATATTAATTCGCCGACATTTATATAACAAATAGATGTGTGTGTGTGTGTGTGTGTGTGTGTGTGTGTGTGTGTGTGTGCGTCGTACGTGTGTGTGTGCGTCGTACGTGCGTGCGCGCGTACGCGTCGCGGAACCAAGGAGAAAGTTGAACTCGACCTCGGACCGGTACGTTACTTAATCGCGGTAAAATATTACGTGTGGCCGACGCATCAGGCCGATTGGCACTCCGGCGACTCTGCGGGTTCGAGCGACGCGGACGACCGTTCAGTGTGTACGCAGTCGCGCCGACGACGCTGTCGAAACGATAACAACCACAACAACAACAACAACAACAATAATAATTGTTAAATCGCGAATCGCCGGTAATACTTACACTTTTGCGCGTAATATAATTTTCTATACGAAAAATTCAACAAAAAAAAAAAAAAAAAACCACCGCAAACATACTCCGCGTACCCCGGAGTACGGATACGTTTTCGTTTTCGTTTACGTTTTTTTTTTTTTTTTTTTGTTCGCCGATATTTATAGACGCGTATCGTCGCGCCAGGCACTCGTGGTGTATACTTTGCCGGTAAATAAATAATACAATACAATAATATTATACGAGTAAATAAATAATTTTCGAAGTTTCACACCGGCGACGACGATGAAATACTGTTACGCGACGGAACTTTTATTATTCGCCGTCGTTACGAAGGGCTAAACATTTACCAAGTACAATAATAATAATAAATTCCGTATATAATATTGTTATTATTATTATTGTTGTGTTGTTGTTGTTGTTGTTGTTATAGGGTAAACGCTCGAATAAATCGCCTCCTCTCGGTCGTTTTCTATAGCGGCGGCTAACTCTGTACGAGAACTATACCGGTGCGATACAATAATAAGAAATAAACTTTTTGTCATTTTAATTGGACGCGATCCATGATCCATCTTTGCTTTGCGACAACACCTCACCCACCCATCCGCCCTAACCCCCGCGACGCTGCGACATGTGTTTAATTAGTGTGAAAGCGTAACCGGAGCGATATTTTGCCGTGACTTATACACCCGCCCTGCCGGCCACCGCCTCCAGCCGCCGTCTTCATAATCGAATACTATGATCCTGACAAAACCGAAATGGGTCGAAAAGATCACCGTGGAACCAATGCTATTCTTGTACTTCGTAACGTTGGCCATTTCGGCGTTGGTAAGTGTATATTAATTATTATATTGTAATACCTACGCACTAGTGTCACCAACGTGGCCAGGATTTAATAGTTACGGGGGCTAGAGTCCTAGAAAACCGACGATCGAAAATATATAATCGTTATTAAATATTGATTGTTTTATTACGCAATGTACCTGTGAGGTGTTTTTTTGTTTTTTTTTTTTTTTTTTTTTTTTTTTTTGTGGCGTGGAATAAATAATAATTTTTTTTATTATTAATTAGATATAAGCAATCTATACAAATAATGCACAATAAGCGTATGTGCTAAGAGAAGACAAAACGTGAAAAGTTGAATAAGAAGCCGCCCCCCACTGGCAACACTTAACATGAATTATTTATATTAGTTATATTTTTTTTTTGATTGTTACTGATTGGAATTCTATATATATATATATATGTATATTTTAAATTGGAACTTGTATGAGGTCACGACACCATTTTCTTTTTAGCCTGCGCATAGGATTTCCTGGGAGAGTTAGAGAGGAGAGGTTTTTAATAAGTGGATTTTGGTGGGATAGAAGTCGCATACGGAAGCGCACATAAAAGAATTGTGCTTCTTCAATGATGGTTTTCATGTGGAAATCGTTATGAAATGTTAGGTTTGATACGCACCGCCGAAAAGCTAGGTTTTGGAATACTTGGATTTTATTGGTATTGGATTTTTTTGCTGAACCCCAGAGCTGTATGCCATAAGTCCAAATAGGTTTCAGGAGGGTCTTGTAAATTAAAAGTTAGACTTTTAGATTGATATTATTATTTCTCAACATTAGAGGACTGAGCATGCGCATACGGGGGGGGGGGCATTGAGAGTCAGTCTTTTGGTTCGTAAATGATTTGTCCATGTTAGACGCTTATCGAGATTGAGTCCCAGGTATTTAATTGTGTCCGACGTGGGAATTGGGATGTTGTTTAGTGTAACAGTTGGACATACGCCCTTCTTGAGAGTAAATGTAGTGTGATTAGATTTGTTTTGGTTTATTTTGATACGCCATTTGTCGTACCAGTTAGTCATTAGGTTAAGGTGAAGTTGTAGGTTTGATGAAGGTTTGATAAATAATAATTTAAAACGTATAGAGGGGCCCAATCACGCGGATTCCATGTATATATATATTGGTACATCGTACCAGAGACTGGTTGAGCATTGAATTTGGGAATTTCCCCTGCTTTTTCAAATAGTTATGTTTGAAACGATAGTGGCGAAAAAATGTTAGAACAACAAAAAAAAAAAAAATGTATATATTTTATATGTTTAGACCTAGTATTAAGTCGCAATTCTTTTTTTTTAATTTTATTTATAATATTTACATCTACAATCCATACAATTCTTAGTGCAATAGTTAGATTTGATAAAAAAAAAAAAAAGAAGAGAATATAAAATGACGGTGAATAATAAGGATGGAAAGTTATCCATTGATTACACCCAGCACGTGCGTTGGTTATTGACTAGAGACTATTAATGTAAAAGATCCCTACACCATTTTCTTTTATGTCTACGTCGAGGGTTATCGGGTAGTGTTTTAGATGATAATTTTTTGATTAGTGGATTAGTGTGTGATTGGAGTTTGTTATGAAATCTGGTGTAGTATGTTTTGGAGATTTGATTTAGGGTTTGGATTTTTAAGTCTTTATGGAGGTTGGCGTTTGTTAAGTACCAAGGAGCCGAGGAAACTAGACGGAGACAGATGGACTGGAAGGCCTGTATTGATCTGGTGTTGGAGGGTTTTGCGGCTCCCCGTAGTTGGATGCCGTATGTCCATAGCGGCCTGAGTAGAGACTTGTAAATTAGTAATTTGGTGTAAATGTTCATTTTAGATCTCAATACTGGTCTTAGGAGGTGTAGACGGGAATTAAGGGCTTTTCGTTTAGCAACTATGTGCGAATTCCCGGTTAGTTTACTGTCAAGTATAAGACCAAGGTATTTTACTTGTGTGCAAGTGGGGATTGGAATTTTGTTCATTAAAACTTAAGGACATGTTTCTTTTTTTAAGGAAAATGTTATGAAGGAGGACGTGGATTCGTTGATCTTGATTTTCCACCTCCTTGACCAAAGGTGAATAATATTGAGGTGTCTTTGCATCATATTTGAGGCTGTAATGTGATTCTCATTGGTTGCTATGATTGCCGTGTCATCCGCGTAGGAACCAAGTTCGGTATAGGAGGTTTTAGGAATGTCCTGAGTGAATATATTATATAGAAAGGGGACAATATCACTACCTTGGGAAACTCCGGCAAGAATGTCGAAGTAGTTTGAGTAGGATGAGTTCTGGCGTACGATGAAAGTACGGTCACCGAGGTACGATTTTATAAGTAAATAATAAGGCGCGGGCAGAAATTTTTTTAGTTTGAACAGTCAGCCTTCAAACCAGACTCTATCGAACGCTAAGCCGTAATTCTAAAATCTTGTTATCGCTTTCCAGACAACCCGGACTCCGGAATGATACTGTCCGGTTTTCGTTATACTAAAACTATTAAAATATACTAATATCTATTATATCTAGTATTGGTCAGTAGTAAAACTTGTAAAGTTGGTCAACTATTATATTTTGCGTTATTCGTTGTTGCTCGTTGTCGTGTCCGAGTTAAATAAAAATAAAAATAAAAAAACCCGTTAAGGGTTTTTCGAATCGTACGAAATGTATGGAAATGTCGCGAAGTTGATGTGATAATCATAATAACAAAAAATTATTGAAAAGCCACACGTCAGATGAATTGTGCAATCTGTTGCTACTCTGTTGCAAAATATATTATATTAATATTGTAACGCGTAAAACAGTAACTTTAGCATTATAAAAATTTGATTACCTTGCCAGAGGAGCTCACTTGTTTAGAAAGATAAAAATCGATATTTACGTAATCAGCAATATCGGTATAGTTTTGTTAAAACAATGAAAACAATACGATTTTTTTGATAAACTATAAGTGGGTATATGTGCCGATCATTTTATATTATCCGGCCCCACATTGTACCGTTTAATAAATTAATAAATTATCGAAATATTTTAAATTGTTTGTTACGTCACCCGCCCCGGAATACAATAACAACGATTTTGAACTCGGATTTTTGTTTAAACCGGTAAAATTAGAATTTTTTTTTTTTCTATTCGATCCTTATTAACTGTTTACAAATACCTTCCCAATGCCCTATTGATTCGGAATGGATTTAAGCATTTGGTAATTTGAAATATAAAAATTAACGATTTAAATAATATGTTTTCTACTACAAAAATCGAATAAAACGTACGCATTATAAATATCATATTTATAAATTTAATATTTTCCTAAATAATTTCCATATTCGAACACGTTTTCAAGGTTTCCAAAGAACCGAATTTGTTGCATAATATTATATATGTATAAAAAATAATATATATATATATACTTAATTTTTGTGCTTCGTCGGGTTGTCAAAAAAGGTCGTCGAAAAAACGATAGCGTTCTTGTCCGGTTATCGGCGATCTGCAGTTTCGTACAGATTAATTCATATTTTACATTCCATTAAATCCCATAATCATGTAGGTAATACCTATATTTAATTTTTGGTCCGTCTAAACGAATTTAAAAATAACCCGGAATTAAAAAAAAAAAAAAACATTTTCCCGACTGTAGGTCGCGTGATATTATAATAATACCTAATAATATCTTATTATTGTTGCAATGACGGGATAAGCAATAAATATCATTTTTAACGGATTGATACAAAAAAACAAATTAACCTATAGCAACGGTCCATCCGTAATCAGAATAGGACCCGGGAATTTGTATGTAAATGCGCATGTTCTTCTGTATTAACGACTTCGAATAATTCCGACTATGCCGTAGATTCTACGGTAAATATTTAACGCGTCCATAAATGTATAGCGACAACTATTTCTACAAATAACTGCATAAAATGCGCATATAATTTTTAAAATTATTATATAAAATAATTGGAATTCTATAATAATATGTTCTATTGTTATACAGGCCACGGGTAAACTTTTTTTTTGCAATTTTATATGCTACGCATATTAAACATTTTTTTTATGCATTATTCCGTGAGCCCGAATTGGGGGGGAGGGAAAATGAGATTTGGTTTAAAAAAAAAAAAAAAAAACCTATCGTTTAATTTTACAGTAAATTCCGCAGCTAAATTTAATATGTAATTTAAAAATAATTTTATTTTAAATAAATAATACCTATCTGAGACACCTTGCTATATATATATATAGCTATATATATATATATATATATATATATATATTATTAGCAACACTATTTACATCCCAATTAATACTACTGAAAGTATTGACAACAAATTGTTTTACGGTTGATCATTGGCTTTAAGGAACTAGGTAAATTAGCCAAAATATCGAAAACCATTTTTTTTTTTTACTTTTGACTGTATGCCGTCATAAGCATTAGGATTTTCCAATTTCCGCGCGAATCTCATTCTTAATTTGACGGTAAATGAAAAAATCGGTATGTGTGCGACTATAGGTACCAGAACATGACTTTTTGACGAGATATTTTTCGATATTTCAATATATTTTTGCCTAAATAATAATCACGGGCGCCCCTGGGAAAATAATAAAATATGAAGCTTTAGTATCCGGCTAGAGGCTGCTAAAGTTTGTATAAATGTATTTAAGAGTACATTATAAGTATTGTTAATTTTTTCACGTTTGTGATTGTCTCAGTGTTTATGGCCATTGACCATTATAAAAAAAAAAAAAAAAAAAAAAAAAAAAAAAAAAAAAAAAAACAAGAAAATAATTTAATAATCATTTTTTATATCGTGTTTTTTTTTTTTTTTTTTGTATTTTAGTTGCATTTTGTCTCTCCTCTGAAAATTACCCTGTGGGCGCCCTCGATAGTAATACTTATAGTTTGTAATAAGACTTCGTGTCCGTGTATGTTATGTAATAAACAAAATACCCAGTTATTTAGCCGTGCGTGAAAATATGTCCGAGAAAATCGGCTTGTAATAAAAAGTCACTGTGTATATTTTATTATTATAAACCGATAATTTAAAATAAAATAAAAAGAAAAATACGCGATAAAAAAAAATCGACGATTATTCCGTACAAATACACCGACAAATATAATAATGTCTTTGTTTGTTTAACGTACTTATAACGTTCTCGACGACGAGCAGTTCGACTGATTTCCGATAGTTTATACAATTTAAACAGTTACAGATTAAATTTCCGCGAGCAAAGTGCTCCCTCCGATCAAATTGGCCTCGGGTATATAAATCTAGGCCCGACTTCCCCCGACGATTTAATCAAGATTATACACTGTCGACCGTGATTCAAATTAGTTCAACTCATGTTGGATTTCACCGCGACCGGTCAAGGCTTAATCGTGGTTTCATCACTAACCCGCGGCCAAATTCGGGCGGATAACACCGTTAATCGCGATCAAAGTAATTCTTATATCGGTATAAAATTACCTTGTCAACGATGACGATAGATAAGGAAAAGTACTAACGATTTTTGGACTTAATTTATGCAGAACAGATAATCGAAAATCGACGGTCGTCCATTCCACCCCAGATCAAATTTCCCCGTAACGTTTCCAGCGTCAAACAGTCACGACTGCGGTGAAGTGACTGATTTCAATAGCTCGGACTTATCCGAGGTGTCGAGACGGCATCGCGTTTTCTTTAACTTTTTTAAAAATTATATTCCCGTTTCTATCCGTATTAATTTCGTATTTATTAATTAAACGATTGCGCGTAAACTAATTGAAAATGCATTCGAAACGGATGTTGATTAACTACCAACTGCAATATTCGATCATCCGTCACGATACTGTTATTGTAATATTATCACTGTTACCACAATATCATATCGCCCACGCGGAAATTAATCCCGTTATCACGTGGTTGATCACGGTTAACGTAACCGTGGTTAGTGGAATCGTGATGATTAGAATGGTGAAATCTAAACGATGTTTATCATGGTTAAACCGCGATTTGTGTGTTTTCAGTGAAATCGGCTCTTGCCTATATTCACCGTCCCTTTAAAAATATTCCCCTCTTCCCGCCGTGCTTGTATATTATTATTTTGTTGTCAGGGTAAAATTAAAGTACACAAACGCCTATTTTCAAATTGTAATAAAAGGGGACGAGCCGCCCGCTACGCCGTCAGTAACGGTCTGATTTTTTCCGACGTTTTTTTATTATTTTTTTTTTTTTATAAAAAATATATAATATTATTATTACATACAAAAATCGATAGAAATATTAAAAATTTCCACGTGTTGTGAAACGGTGAGTTCGGCAAACGCGAAAGGCGCAAGGGATCATTTTTCACGATACTTATGCTTTTTCTTCCCGTTCGTTAATTCGTTTACATAAAATATTTTTTTCTACACCTACGGACAGCTTTGGTTTAACGAGGTAGGCACGTGCATAATATGCTATGGAGGGGCTATATATTTTTTTTTTTTTGTCAAGTAAAAATTAATAGTTCAATATTTGTAGTTATTGATAATGGAATACACGAGAGGATCGACGATTTTCCGTAATGAAAACGTGTGTTTGCGTAAAACGACAACGAAAAGGTTTTTGAAAACGACTTTGGAGTTAAAATGCCACAATAAAAAATCATAACATAAAACAATATATATTTAAGAAAATAAATAAAAGTGAAAAAAAACTGTTAATTTAGTATTGTAAAACGACGATGAAGTCTATTTTATTTTAATTATCTCCGAAATGTTGTCGTCTAATTTTTTTTTTTTTATACATTATACCTAAGTGTATTTTTTATATCGGTGATCATTTTGAAGAGCAAGTACTCTTTCTGTTTTTGTTGAAAGCAAAACTCAAACTTGATCGTTCAGACTTAGTTTTTACATAAAATACCGCAAATTCAAATGGGTCATATAATATTTACGTGCATTGGCGTGCCCAGAGGGTTAGCCAAAGGGACTTTACACATTAGCCGTGTTCAAATACAATTAAATTATATAAATAGTTAAAAACTTATAACTAAAACCCGAATTTAACGCTCTAAACTTATCGAAAAACGCTCTGAAAAATAGCCAAAAATATCCTAAGAAAATGACCAGAAAATGTAACGATTCATAAACAAACTAAAATACGAAATAAATTTGATCGCGACGTATTATCAACTGACCAATTAATTGTTATATTTGTTCAATTCCGGGTGATGCACCACAGCCGTTAAAAAATATTATGTTATCAAAATTTTAAACAGAACGATTGACAATCCGTTTGGATAAATAATACCTAAACCGCTCTCTTCTTTCTATTTCTGGCATAACTACTCTCTAAGAGGCTTTACCGCTATTACTACTTCGCCAACCGTCTCTATCTCAAAATGCCTCTCTCCAGTCTTTAACATGTTGTGTCTTTAGAACGTCCAGGTACTTCCTTTAAGTCTTCTTCCTAGTGGTTTCTATTCCACCGCCATTTCGACTGTTGACCGTTTTGGTATCTCCTATTCTCTCATTATGTGGTCTAACCATTTTTCTCGGCGTTGGTTCACATCATATCATATCATATATTTTTGTTGTATCACGTTCGCCAGTTTTCCGTCGATGCGCCAACGGCAGGTAGTTCCACATATATTCCTCCACACTTTGTTTTCAACGTTTCTCGGCCTTCTCTCTGCCTGATACCAATCAGTCGTCGTCCGAGCTTCGACTGAAAAATCATTTCGGATCTTAAGAGTTCAAAACACATTTTAGGACAATATTATAATTTTATTATCGGCAAATATAATATATCGAATTAACGGACTAGAATTTGTTACGCCCCCGGGGTTATAAGATATTATATTTCACTCGCGTTATTACATTTATTCATTTGCCGTGTGTTTAGAAACCGCCCGATCCGATAGACAATTCAGTACTCGAAACGAAATCAAATTTTCGGTCGACCGGAACGATAATATTGGATTTACGCAAACGTACAGAGGTTTTTTTTTTTTTTTTTCTCGAGTAGGTAAATACGTATAATACATATACAATATATATTGCACATGTTGAAACCGTTTTCGATATAGTTTGTTGTGTTATATTGAAAATAACAATATTATATCGTGTGCTCGGCGTTATCGGATTTTGATTCCGCGTGCAAACCGTACTCTCGTCGTGTATTATTTTCTTGCGCGAAGTCGGGTTAGGTTAGCCGAGTTAGTTCTGGTGTAAACACCGGCGAAGGGGAATTCGATTTTTTATTTTTTTTTTCTTGTCGAAAATATGTGCACTGTCTCTGCCACGCGAGAGGGGCAGACGGCAGACGGGGGACCCGTGATATCCGCCCCACCATCTCGTCGGCAGTATTTTTATAATTTTTTTTTAAACGAACCGATTATTATATCAATACCAAACGCCCCTGCCCCCGGCTACACCACTGATTATAAATACAATTATTCCGGGTGTAGCGTAGAAAGCTATTATAGACATTATAGTAATTATAGACCACCGGAATGATAAAAGTATATTGTTTGCCCGCCTAAATTTATATGCGTTTAAATGCTGCAGGTGGGCACGAATTTGATATTGCGCAAGGGCTGTGACTTGACGGCCACATCTCAGCCGGCCGACCTGCGGGACAAATGCCCGAACGAGAGTTACGCCCAGGAGTTGGTGGCCAAGATCCAGACGTGGAAGCTTACCATCCAGTACTCGGTGCCGCTGGTGTTCATACTGTTCGCGGGCCCGTGGAGCGACACGCACGGCCGCCGCCGCCGGCCGCTCATGTTCATCCCGATAGCCGGCCAACTGCTGACGGACGCGTTCAACGTGCTGAACGTGTACAACTGGCACTGGTCGCCCGCCGTAGCCGCCATCACCGAGTGCCTGATCCCCGCGCTCACCGGGTCCCGCATATGCTGCGTGGTCGGCGTCGCGTCCTACGTGGCCGACATCACCCGGCTCGAGGACCGGACCAAGCGCATCGGCATGCTCATGTCGCTGTACTTCGTGGCCACGCCGATCGGCGCGTGCACCGCCGGCATACTAAACGTGGCGATCGGTTTCTACGGCACGTTCGGCGTGTGCATGGCCATGAACTGTCTGGCGCTGCTGTTAGGCGTCATGCTGGTCAAGGACACGTCCATCCCGTACGAGAAGCCGTCCATCTGGCAGACGATCAACCCGAAGGTGATCGCCGACTCGATGCGCGTGCTGGTCAAGAAACGGCCCAGCAGAAAGCTACTCATATACATGACGATCGTGTCGCCGCTCACCATCGGACCCATGCAAGGTGCGTATTGCACTCAGTCTATTAAAAATAAAAAATATGATAGTACAAGTATTCGATGAGAATTCAAATATTCTCCATACAGTTATTTCTTACCGAATTACAAAAAAACCAAAACAATATCGATTTTGAACAAAAACTACCGTTGCGTATAAATAGTCCCGTTATTTCCGACGTTCTCTTTGGTTTTTCCCCATAATTCTAGAAAAAGTAAAACATTTTTTTTTTTTTTTTTTTTTTCGAAAAATGCCCCAGACAAAATCCGAAATGCTACAATAAAACGTCAATATAGTTTTCGATTGAAACAAATATTCGAAAACTTAATTACATACAGGAAATAAAAAATAAAAAAATGTCATCCACGAAATATATATGTATACTGTCCCTTTATACAATATTTGTGTACACGTAATAACACCAATGAAAAATTGTGTTTTTTTCCCCCAAATATTCTAAGTAATATTTTTATTTTTTTTATTATAATATACATTTAGCGTTTCGAGGTTAAATTTTCGTTGAAAATCGTAAAAACCACGGAATTTTGCGTAATTATTTTCCTATGTGTATAGATAAAAATTGTTTGGCGCCATAAAAATACACGACAATCCGAGATGATAATACCTGGCCAATTGTTATTTATTTCGTAGTTCCGAGTGAATACAATTTTCAATTTTAATTTATCAAAATATTATTTGGCGAACTTCGCTGCACAGAACCGTTTTTCGTTTATTATTTATTTATTTCAATTATCAAAAATATCGAATCGTATTTTATCTTTTTTTTTAAAGATATTTTTGCCTTAAGATTTAAAACGTTCGATTTTTCCCTCGGGACGGACGCCGCGCCCGTTCCGTTTGGTATCGTTGGCCCAGTAAACGCGTCCGGCGAACACGTTAACTGGTATAATAATATAAACGAATTTTAGTATTTATTTTTATTTTTTTTTTTTTTATACATCTTTCGTCGACGGGTCTTTATTATTCGCGGAGCGAACAAATGCCAGACGTACCTATATGTACACACGTTGAGTGTTTTCGCCATGAGAAGAATACGTAAACTATTATAATGTATACAGTGTGTGTGTGTGTGTGTGTGTGTGTGCAACATACAATATAATATAATACGGACATATCCCAATCACTATATACACGTCCGAAATTATAAATTTGGGCCGTGCGGTGCGAAATTTCAATATAAAACTGTACGTGTCAAATTTCCAACGTTATCGAGAAGTAGAGAAAAATTTGATTCGCATAAAACTAAAAAAAAAAAAAACTATAAAAATTATACAAATTCAAACGGTTATGAGAACAACTCGAATTCGTTGAAAATGTCAAGTGTTTATAATTTTTTTTTTTTTTTTAACTGAACAACAGCTTTTGCTGTTATTTTTAACAGAAATCAATTTGTTTGCGTAAATATTCTCGGATTTTCCCGATTATTCGGGAAACTGCGTGGAACATAAAAAAATAACCAGCACAAGGCCACTGACTAGGTCCGGAATATAACCGAAAAGCTCTTTTGACATTTTTTGATCGGAACAAGATTTCTGGTAAAAAAGTGCGAGTAAAACTTCGTTCAGAAACTAAAATAAAATACATTATATTACTATACGTTCCGACATAAGGAGGAGTTACTCATAATTTCCGTGACGGTTATGCTTATAAATGTTACCCATCAAAATGGTATCTCCTACCTATGGATACTAATCAATCGATCGCTATAATAATCGTAAAATCATAATTATTATTAATTTCCACATTGTGGTGATGATATTCATCGAACCGAGGCCAAGACAATCGATAATAATTGCGGCAAACCAATTTGCGTCCCAATTTCTTTCGTATTACATTTTCGCTCATTACTTTTTCAACCCGGCGTAAGTCCGAGAACTTAAATTCTATAATAACGTAAATTTCAAGTTCCGATCAAAAGACGAATCGAAATAATATTCCGCGGCATATTGCGAAACACTGCGAACCACTGTCGGTGCGTGGCGTTGTGCTTACAAAAAATTTAAAAAAAACATATTTATTGTTTTCTACGATAATGTAATCATTTCCATAACGAAAATGTATTATATTTAATTTCGAACGAATTGTATTTATATATAATGACGACCGATGAGTTAAACGTGTAGAGGTATGTATAGAAATACAAGAATTAACGAATTTGTTTAAAACGAGTATTGAAATACTCACGCAAAACGCTTTTTTCCGAAATTCAAACGAAATAGCACTCGGTGTGTTTTAACTATTTTAACAACAAAAAATCTAAAAATCTATATAAATATATTTCCGAGTGTATTATACGAAACAGCTAAATTCTGACCGACTCGTCATTACGCGTGTTCCTAACAATTTCCCTCGTTCAGTGTCAATTCCATCAGACGCATCGAAATACATAGGATTTTCAATCCTACTTGATCTAATTGATCGTCGAATATAAATGAGAACTCGAGAACTACTGGGTAAAGAAACCTGACATTTAGTACACGGGTTCCTCGTGTAACTTTGTAGATGTATAATAAGAATGGATTCGAAATTGAATTTAGTTATTCAGATATGAAAATTTCATTTTTTTTTTTGATTTTCGTTGTGGTTTCTTTAATAATCGGAAAAACTTAAGAAAATGTTTGTTATTTATTAAAAAAAATCTTAAAAATGCACGACATTTTGCACACGGGTTCGTACATTAAGAAAAGATAGAAAATTCGACAGCTAAAGGTAACGGGGAAAGGGTTTCAAACATATTATAACGATCATATTATAAGAAAATTTCATTTTTTTTTTTTTTTCTATTTGAATTTTTGGTTTATTTCCGGTTCCCATTCGGTGTTTCGCGGACCGGTGTTTTATTCGTCTGTTATTATATTCACGGTGATCCGACAGTCGAAAAGACACGCGAAACAAGTAAGTCGTCGGATAAATAATGTAATATAAATACGTGATTTTTAAAATTGCGGGCAATTCGGCTAGTTCACGCGGATTAGATTTATATCGGAATAAACGAAATACGTAACGTGGGTGGTGGCAGGGGGTTTATTGGATGAAATTAAAATTTGATTTACAAAAAAAAAAAAAGTTAATATAACGTGTTTTACTTAAGTTATCTTTCTTTATAACGAACGATCGTCTATATATATATATATATAACCGGTGGGGTGTGTAGGGGTTGGGTTAGGTGCGTGGGTATTGAAAAATGTTTTTATATCCGAAAGTCTGCCCGGGAAGAGCAAATATAATAATATTTAATATAAATTGAAACTTCAAAAACGCTATAGTGTTTTGCACTTTCGTCACTTCGCCAGGTGTTATTGTGTGCATATACATTGTTAATGTTTTCCAATGTCGTGCCTCGGATTGTCGTTGTTCTAAGTCCAATCTTAACGATTTTATGCATCAAAAGTTATGAATTTATACCCGCCAGTAGTACACGTATTGTTGTTGACTGATCCGACCGATTTTCCCCGTCGTCACGACCATCCGGCAATACGCCCCGGTATTGTAAATGTCCATCTTCGTAACGGATAACTACGCAATTATTATATCCTATGACGAATACACAAGTCGACGTTTATTCAATTCGAATTACGAGAATCACGCGAATTTATCGTTACAAAAAAAAAAAAAAAAATTATCGTTTTAAACAAATATTTTATAAAAGAAAAATTATTGATTTCAAAATCCGAGTCACCGGTAGAACGAATTTGCTTCTTTTTTTTCTTTTTTTTTTTTAATTCGAGAAATTAGTAACGAAATATCGTACAGTATAATCGTATTTTCTTATATCGTAGCAAATTGATATTATAATCGATTGTTTTATCATTTTTAATGGTGGTCTTTTCTCGAGAAATTCAACAAAAACGAAAATGTTCAAACAAAAAATTGTAAGACTGACGATATAGCGTCCCTGGCTTAATTAAATTAGCAACGACGGTTCGGCTCGCGAAACAAATTAAATCAGTATCTTCGGGTCCCCTTTGAATTTTTAACGATATTTAAACATTATTTATCCAGAACAAATACCGACGTAAATTTCACGATTTTTAATAATGAATATATATTATCTTTGAATTAAATAATATTATCGATTATGGTACTATATAGCTGATATTTTATTAACGAATTTTTCGATACGCAAAACACTATAGTTAAACAACAAGATGAATACGATGAATTTACTCTCGTAAATAATTTAATAAAATCTAAAGAGTACTCCGACTGATGCAAAGTAAATTTCTTTATGAATTCAAATATATTTTCATTTTTAAAATCAAACTACTGTAGGTACCAACATTTTTGTCAGGCGTATAGCGAATTAACGGTGATAAATAACGTAAAAACGGCTGTACCCTTTCCCCTTTAATGGGTATCAGACAGCGTACTAGTGGAAAGCACTTATCATTTAGATGGTAAAAAATAATTTTCAATGTTTACAAAATTGGAGAAAATTTGGAAAGCCGTTTGCAGGGGGCCTTAATCGAATTTTGCTCGGAATCTTTTTTTATTAACAATGATTTATTGTTACGTACAGATATAAATTAAATACATTTATAATATCCTACCATCCCAACTTGCCACCTACAACCGTGGCCTACCCGATGTATGTCTGTCTGTTTATTTTCTTTCTTTTTTTTAACCATCACTCCCAACGACACTCGGGTTCAAATATATAATAATAGATAACAAGGAAAACAGTAAAGAAATCCCCCGAACTGTAGCCTTATAAATGTTATTAGCGAATTAGAAAAATTCGTTGAATTACTTTGTTGGTTCACAACGATTTTCCGATTTCCCCGCGCCCTTAAACGCGGCTCTTGACACAAAAAGCTGCAGAGATATAGTCAAACAAAATATGTCGTATTAAAATATTTGGTATTTACTTCTTTGTATATTCACGTTTTAAGTTCAAAGCGAAACGAGTGAACTATTTAGTTCTACGTTAGTTACTATATATTGTATATAGTGTGTACGCACGATATTAAATTATGATATTCTGAACGTTTACGAAAATAACATCATCAAAAGGTATTTTAAAATAAAAGTTGGAGTTTAAATAAAGTTTGAATAAAATATAATATTTTAGCAGACACCGGCAGCCAGTCACGTAGATATCAAATATTAAGATTGACAACTGACAGTATAGGCATAACCGTTACGTTCGATTGAAACGTAAAAATATTCGACAGTGGAAATATTATGTTTTAATGTAAATGCATTTATCAAACGACTTTCGGAAGCCTAAGAAATTATCCAACTTTGAAATTCCATTGCGTAAGTACTGAAAATAGAAAATATTCCGTTTGACAAAAATGTATTAAACGAAATTCTGTCGCGCTAAAGGAATGATAGTTTCGTATTTATATAGGTATGGCGTTTGTTCGTGACTACGTACGCGGTATATTTACGTATTAAAACATTCTACTAATTTTTCCATTAGGTATTTTTATACTTTGGCAGTTTTCAATCCGGTGACAATACGATTTATTAAAACGGAGACCGGCGTAACGTAATCATTTTCGGATAGTCACGCCACTAAGGCGCCTAACATTATTATTGAATAAATATATTTTTTATAAAAAGAGGTCAGGTCCAAATATATTAGTTTTATATTTTAATATTGCGTTTGTTATGAAATACTCGAATACGGTATTTTTATTTATCGAGAAAATGTATTTGTTTATTTATTTATGGAGTAAACTACAATTTACGAAACGTCTAATTAAAAATCAGCAATTTAATAATAATAATAATAATAAAAAAAATGATACACAGCATCGAAATGATTATGTTGTACAAATAAAATAATAAATAATTTAATTAATACATTTGAATGATGTACTTATAATAGTTAACATGTAAAAGTAACTATAAATATTAACAATTATATCATTGAAAAATATAACTATATAATTGAAAAACGATTCTTGTCCCAAAATGTATATTATAAAAATATAATACGAGAGAAAGTTTTTCATTTTGTTTTTTTTTTTTTTTTTTTTTTTTTTTTTAAGTAACACCGTGTTTTTTTATTTTGTATCATTCTACAATTATTAATTAATTTTGTACGTATAGGCATGGCCTCAGGGTAAATGCTTTTTCAAATAAATAAATTACATTTTTTTTTTTTTTTTTTTCATCCTACGTATTGGCCTTATGTTACCGTTATAAAACGCGGGGAAGATTGTTCGTGAGTCGCAGTATTTGGATTTACAACGATGTACCTTTTTCTATGTGATTATTTTTTTTTCTCGGACATTTTATTCGTTTCGGGGTCAGCGGAAATTCTCAAAAAATAATATCGTCAACTTTTACTTTCTATATAATAAACGAATTTTGAAAGTACCACTCTAAAAATAAGTAATTTTTCGTATAATACGCCTTCGCACACCGGCTTTTCGGTAAAAATGTTTTACGTTCGCTTAAACAAAACCGTAGCGAGCAAACTGAAATAAAATATATATATATATATAGGTATATATATATATATATATTTTATTCATTAATTTGGTAAATGTAAAAATAAATATATTTAATTTTTTTTACAAAATTATATATTATAATTATCGGCGGTTATGCGTTTTATATAATAATTCATTTAACATTTATGATTTATCGCAAATAATACGCCTTCGCGCGGCGACCTTTCGGTAAAAAACGTTTCTTAACGTTCACTTAAACAATACCGTAGCGAGTAAACTGAAAAAGCAATATATATATATATATATATATTTTATTCATTAATTTGGTAAATGTAAAAATATTTATATATATATATATAATAATAATAATAGATATTTAACATGATTTTGTTTTGTTTGTTTGTTTTAGGAGAATATTCCATATTGTATCTGTTCGTGAGATATAAATTCGGATGGAACGAAATCGATTACAGCCTCTACGCTTCGTACAAAATTACCGGCGTGCTTATAGGTCGGTATTAAACGCGGAAAACGAAAATTTAAAACCTAACCACCTCCGGTTACATTTGAAGCGCGCGCAGTGAGCGGTACGCAATTAAACTTTTCGGTATGACCGACGAAATCGCCAATTCATTGTAATTAATTGAATTCGAAAGTCGAAACCCCGTAAACGAACGCGGAAACGTATGTCGGATTATTATGCACCGTGCTCGTCGATAAAGAAAAAAAAAAAAAGAAAAAAAACAGACCACTTTGGATTTTTAAAACAATATTTGTCCGTCCGGCGCGGGGAGACGGCGTTTTGTCGTACGAGTACAATAGCAGTAACCTACACCGAGGGTGGGGGGGGCGGGTACACATCCCGTTTTTTAGATTCAAATAATCCTCCTCCTTCTCCTCTTCTCACCCCCTCCCCCCTGCTTTGCCTAAAACAGTGTTTCCCAACCTTTTTTACCACCACGGACCACACTTCGACAATATTTTATAGGTCGCCGACCACCTCGATTTTACGAAAACTAGGAATACCTTTTTTTTG
Source organism: Tuberolachnus salignus (assembly GCA_956483605.1). Taxonomy (NCBI): domain Eukaryota; kingdom Metazoa; phylum Arthropoda; class Insecta; order Hemiptera; family Aphididae; genus Tuberolachnus; species Tuberolachnus salignus. The sequence continues at coordinate 1,018,348 of OY101434.1, forward strand.
CTCATTAACAAGAATACACAAAATTTATCGAAAAAATGTTAATTTTACTTTACATTTTATTACTATACTTCACTTATTATACTTTTCTGTACTAAATAATTTACTTGGTGTGATTTTTGTGACTGATACCCACACTATACTGATAAAAGTGGAAAATATTTATCGGTCTACAGCAGCAACGACGATACGATAACCGTATAATATTATACGGTTCCTCAATAAGTCGTAATTTTAAAAAAAAAAAAAAAAAATAACAATAATAATTAATTTGTAATATAAATCGAAGAAAAAATCTATGGGCCCCGCAGACCACCGGTTGGGAAACACTGGCCTAAAGTAAACGTATTTTCGAAAATACCGGTACACCGGAAATAAATAAGCATACCGGAAATCGGTTGTCCGGCTGTTTCGGTTATTCGGTTTGCCAATACACGCAACGGAACCAATTTTTATTATTCATGACATTTATGGTGGGAATTTAGAATTCGGTAAAATAATTTCTATCGGATCGTTTTGACTCGTCGTTATCGAATTTATCGTTCCGAGTGCGTACGGTCCGTACTATCGAGTTTCCGGTTGTCTTCAGTCCGTTCGGTTCGTTTTTCACATCTAAAGCTCTATAGTGTTATTTTTCGGTTCGATATTGATATTTAGTTGTGTGTTTTTTTTTTTTTTTTTTATGATATTGAAATTCCGAAATTATCGAATAAACACCTAACTGTGTTGTTTAACGTTCAGTTCGAAATTCGAAATTACTAACTAGTGATTTACACACCCTTGCACACCTTGCATTTACAGAATGTCCTCAGCAATAAACACTTTAAAAAAAAAAAAAAAAAAATTATCTTTTCTAATAACCTAGTTAAATTACACTTTATTAGATTATCTTACCTGTGACAATCCGCATGATTTCGGAGCAATTATCTTTTATCTTTACTCTAAATACAGTTTACTTATCTGCGTCCCAACACTGCTGAGTACCATCATGTCAAATTTTAGTTTTTTTTTTTCAAATTTTCAGGGAGAACTAAAAACTTTTTCGGATAGGCCGTAATCACATTTTTTATTTTTTTTTTTTTCACAGCACAACGAACTTGTCGGTCAAACCTCGGAACCGTTTAATAACACTCTGTTACAAGCGTCATAAACGTAATTTCGGTTTTTTTTTTTTTTTTTTTTAATTGACCTGCAGCCACGATAATAATATTATCTATATTTTAATTATTATTTTAGTTTATGGATATTTCATCAAAATTATAGGTACCGTTTGACGGTAGCGTTACGTGTGCGTTTCAACTCGCAACATTATAATCGTGTGTGGTGCGTATGTAAGATTTCACTTTATGCGTCACGCGGCTATTATTATTATTATATAGTCGGCATACCGTCCAAGATCTTTTAAAAAGTGTTCTTTCCGTACAAATGAAACGCAAATATATATCTAATCGAATTAGAAAAAAAAAAATAAAAATAATAATCGTATACCTATATTGTTTTTTTTTTTTTTTTTTTTTTTTTTTGGGAGGGGGGTTTATTTATTTGCGCGCTCGTTGAAAACCGTCAGTTATTATGTCGTACAATAAAAATATTACGAATTGCACGCGTAACGCGATCTACGCAAAACTAACTAATTTTTTTTGTTTATTTTTTTTTTTATTGCAACTACTATAATGTAGTGTATAATACGAGTACACTGTGTTCAGTAAACAGAATAATATCATACATCACGGAAAACATTACGAATCGTGTGTATTACAAACGCGTAGAACCGTCGAACTCTACAGATTTAGAGCGTGAAAATGGCATTGCCTTCGCGTATGGTGGTTGTGCCCGATATTGCATCCACGTTGCATCATCACAGTAATAATTGCGCGATTTATACCACAGTATTTGGGTTATAATATACTGAATTATTCCTACCTGGCGGACAAAACGCTGTTCTTCTTTCTCTTATTATTGGCTGTACTCTCGGCACGACAACCCAATTTATGATACCGGTCGTATTGCTCAACGCGCGAATCGGATTTGGCATTCCCGTGCCCACTGGTATTATTATTCGTAATTATAACGCGATAATCGCACATTTGTGTTTACAGGCACAATCGTAGCTATATGGTTGATGAGTGTAAAATTGAAAATGCACGACGCGGCGATCGGGTTTATCGGAAGCGGTTTCGATTTGATCGCGGCCATTTGCTACAGTTTTGTCACCCAGCCGTGGCAGCTATACGCCGGTTTGTAAACCTACACGTATTATAATAAATACCACCCTCGCGAAACGTGTAAAACGTGCGATTTTTAACCATTTTTTTCGTTATGTGCTCAATGGCCAATAGTAATTATAATCGTTGTATAATTGTGCAGTGCCCGTAATAGATATCTTCCACGGTGCCGCATTTACGGTTAGCACATCCATGGCGTCCAAACTAGTCGACAACAGCGAATTAGGTAAATATTTATTTGTTTTTTTTTAAATATTAATTAATAAAATATATGTTTGTCTTTTGATACCCATTACGTATAGTACATTTTTCGGACAAGCTTGACTATCTCTTTTTTCTCGTTGAACCATTTAACTTCGAGATAGTTGGAGGTAACGGACAGCGGCTGTAGAATTAGAACTAAGATTTTAACGCGCTAAACAAATTTAAAATGCATACCTATAAATACCTGTATAAATGTATATGCGATACGAATGCCTCAAAACATTAAGGCATAAAATGTTTAAATTACTTTCGTCACGGAATCATTTTTTTTTTTTTTTTTTTTGTTTTTTTTTTCTTCCACTGAATTTCAACAAAACCGTATTCCACTAAAATTCGTAATTTTTATTGCTAAATTAATTTTATTGGGTTGGGCTGTTGACCCGCATGTTATAGTATATAAGTAATCAAATATAACGATTCAAGGTCTATTTCAAAACATATCTAATTATTGAGAAATTAATGTAATTCTAGGTTTGATAATCGGGAATAAATTATAGATATAATAACCGTCGCCGACATTTACATTCTAAAACGTACTGCACCGTACTATGGGTACCATAATGTAGTGTACATAGTATATTATGACGTTTTTTTTTAAAATGTACCTACACTGTACAGACGACACTTTGACTTTGACCATTTGATTCATCAGAAATGATATTTTATAATATACACTTGAACCCGGGCCTATTTGTTGGCCTTATATTTCGTATTACACTTTTTTTTTTAGTTTAGACCGTAAATTCGTGGTCGTAAAATACAATTTTCCCCCGATACCTTTAAAATACAGTTATTTCATTTTTTTTTTTTCCAACCATTTATTATTGTTGATTACAATTTTTTAAAAACAAATATTACCAGGTTTAACTTTATCAAGAAGAAATCTATGGGTAAAATAAGAAGTAAACTTTAAAAAATCCTAATCCCAGCCATTTAGTCACTACTCATTTTATAATTCCATATTGCACACAACTGATTCGGTATTAAAGTGTGGTGGTGTATTACACACAAAAAAAAAAAAAAAAAAACAGGCCCTGAATTCAACCGATTGTCGATTAACTAAACTAATTTCAATTGAAACTCCGGATACGCGAATACCCGGCGTACAATCCTCGAAATTTCGACCACGCTCACGCTGTAGTACAGAATAAGAAGATTTGACAAAACGTCTGTAACCAATCGTTGATCGTTTTGAATAACTAACGAATAATTATAGTTTTTTTTATATAAACCTACTTTTATACGTCGGAATAAATCGAAAATAAACCCTTCACCCATATATAAAATATCGAGTCGTTTTATACGAATATACGTTTATAAAAAAAAAAAAATGCACACATTTCGAAAAGGCATATAGGCATTATAGTGTATATAATATTTTTGTACGTTTTGTAATTTTCTAGCACAACTCAATTCAGTACGCGGCATGCTGGAAACACTCGCTCCAATTATTGTATATCCATTATATAATCAATTATATAAGCTCACATTCGAAACACTACCGGGAGCTTTTTTCCTCTTGACTGCGGCACTGACTGTTCCAGTTGTCATATTATTCGGGTAAATACAATTATTACACACATACGTATTATATATCATACATATACTACATTTTTTGATTATAATAAAAGTAAAAAATAAATATTAAAAAGCGAATTTTTTACGTTTACTATATTGTTACGTTATTAAGTCTTAGAGCATGTCTTTTTCATTTTGAACGCGTACAGGTTACACGTAGTAGAGGAGTGTGCGTCTTCCTTTAAAATCAAATTATAAAACGCGAAAGACTGTGTTGATCTTTTCAGAATATATTTTCGACTTCAGAATATATATTTTTCACAGTTTATTATTTCGATATACATATATATATATATTAAAAAAACAATAGCTTTTTACTTATTAGCTACACAAAATATACGACTAAATTTAAAATAAAAAAAAAAAAAAAACATCAAGAATTTCATACAACCTGATTTTGGAGGAAAATGTCTAAATTTTAGATTTAGATTGCGATTCGTATCATATTGATTCGATGAAAAATGGGAAAATGTACAATCCCACTCCTTGGTTTTCGTTTCGTTTTGAACATTTTGTTTTATAATATAGCACGCGAAACAATACACATATGGCAGAGAATATATAAAAATAATTTTCATTTAACATGTTATTGGTCGTATATAGGGCGGCCCCTGCGTTATTTTTCTGTTGGCGTATAGCGGAAAACATAGTGACCATTAATCTACAGCACGAATAGTCGCATTATGTTTACACGGTGTAAATAACGTTAGTTTTGTTTGAAAATATTTAAAATAGTATTTTAACCTAACACCTAAAAGGCGTTTTTACAGTCATATGCAATTTATAAATATCGAATTTTAATTGATTATGTTATAATTAATATGTCGGCACTAATAAAATCAACTTAAGTATCGAATACGGCCAAATGTAAATAATAATATTGTAAGTAGGTATTTTTGAATGAAATAAATATTTAAATCAATAAGACCAATATATTTGTATTAGTTGTTTATTATAACTAATACAACTACGCAGTGTAAAGCTATAAAAAACATGATTTCTCGAAACATTATTTCAAATATTTTGTAGATTTTTTTAACGGACAGTGGACACCTTATAAATTTATTTATGTGGTCAATATTATGTATTACATTTTCCCTGGCATTTCCCAGTTGACCGCCGTCGTGGTGATGAAATATCACGGCAGTGACTATCGACGGAATTACGAATCAAAGGGGAGTAATAACTTTCTGTGGGTAATATTTTATTCATAGGGTAGTTTTTATTTTATATTTTTTGTAAAACTCCGTCAAGAATTAATAATATCATGCAATCCCTATGTACAACGATGAAATGTAATTTTTTTTTTTTTTTTTTTTTTGAGGGAAGGGTAAAAAGTGTAGTATATATAGTACAGGTTATATAATAATATTACACTTACATATAAGTTAATAGTTATAAATAGTTATTAGGTAAAAAAGCATACAAAACCAATTTCTTTTTATTTTAGTGTTGGTTATTATCGTCATAGATTTTATTTGTATACCTATATATGCGTAAGCAAAACGAAACGAACGTTTGATTTTTTTACATTCCGTATATAACAAAGAAGATATTCGTTTTACAAAAGTGTATTCTCGAAAAACATTCAGTTAGTAAAAAAGGTCCGATTTTTTTCATACCACGCCTTAAAAATGTGGATTTTTTTTTTAACTGACGGTATTACTTTATTTGAAAACTGTTTCGAAATTTCAAATACTTTTTCTAAAAAATTACTTTTTGTGTTTTTTTTTTTTCTTTGTCAATACATCAGGTTTATTTTTGTCGATTTCTGAGTTACCTTTGTAAAAAGAGAAAAAAACACTACTAATACCATTCCGCTGAAAATTGTTTTTCGTTTGCAATGATTCATGAGAAATTTATGACCATGTATGTCTTACCTTTCCAACTAACCACCCATGACAATGGCCTACCCCATGTAGTGAAGTATGTCCTACCATTTCGCTATAATTTTTTTTCTTTTATTTCAAAAGAACATATAATAATATACATTATTATAATCATCATAGAATATTTTAGTATAAATATCCCACAATCGACAACAATATCATCTAAAAAGTGTACTACTGTAGAGTTTTATAACTAATTTATCATTTTTTTTTTTTCTTCAAAATATTCGAATTCAATACGTTATTAATTTTCAAAACGTTATTTATTATCAATTTTAATTTAAAATTCTAACGGAGAATATTTCTTTAAAAATTATAATAAATTGGTACAAATATTTAATAATGAATAAATATCGGTTTAATAATTTATAATTTATTTATAGCCTATAGAATCTGATACGTGAAATACTATATTGAAAAGTTATTTTATTTTCAGTAGTACTTTAGATGAGTTGCTTTTTATCCTATCGCTTGTTTAAATGTCGAATAACTATAGTTAATAAACTTTTTGTTCAATATTAAATATTTGTAGTAACTTGGACAATATATTATTACTTGCGTTTTTATTTAAAATAATAATAACAATAATTACAAATTTTCCATTTAATCAAAAACTTAATTCATTTTACAACGTTGTAATGATTCCTATCTCACTTATTAATAGTTAAAACTAATATAATAATATTTAGACGTAGGTAGTAATGAAATAAACTAATATCACATATATTCTTCAAGAAATTCTGATATCGTACAAAAGTTAAAATCTAAGACATTTAAACTTTATTTCGAAGTCGGTTACCTATTATACTATTGACTATTTTTTATCTATATAGCGATTTATTTATATTTATTTATATTTAATATCCGTAATGGGTATAGGATATAATTTACTATACGGATAAGTTCAAGTTAGTCGATTGCATTTGTTAAGAATCTATAGGACGACTGAGAAATACATAGGCCTTTAAAACGATAATATGCGTATTAATAAATTACTTAAGGTGTAAGTCGATTTTTTTTTGATTTTTATTATTTTTTTTCAAATTCGATCGTTCAAATATTCTTGTTAATTCGTATAGTTATTTCGAATGAGTTTCGTTATTTTTTATTTTATTTTGTTGATTACAAAACGACGTGGTTTTATAAACGATGGTATTGATCAAGTATAGGTGCACATTAACCTTTATTGTATATATAATGTATCACTTATGTACACCGAACGGGCCGAAGGCGAAAACGAATGTAAAACAAAAGTACCTATATAATGGTACCCGTTGAGTAAGTGCAATCTATAGAACGCGACCAACAACAGACGTTTGTGTTCAAACCTGGAACGCCTTCGACAACGCTCATGGCGGTCCGATCAGTGGAATAAACTCAAACGAATGCGAAATACGTGTAAGCGCGCACACTGCGCTCCTACTGATCTTTGGAAACGCGGGTTTCGCGTTTCCGAATTTTATAGCCATCCGCAATATTCGTTTATCCCGCAGGGTATATAGCAGGGGTGGCCACTAACCTTTACTTTGGCAACCGAAAATGTATAAAACTAATACGAGAAGAGCCACATTGTAAAACGATGTTTATAAAATAGAACACACACGTTTCGTGTTCATCGATCAAATGAAGGGACATTTATTTTTTACACTAGACAATACATTATTAACATTGTTGTTGTTTTACCTATGAAAAATGCTTTTTCGAGTGTTCATTTTTTCTGTAAGTTTTTTGAAATCTGGCTGATAGTTTGTAAGCGCAGTTCGCACGGGTTCACTTAATTGTTCATCAGTTGGTTCAAACCGATATTTAGATTTAATGAATTTAAGCGTTGAGTACAATGATTCACACACATAATTAGTGCCAAAGATCGAAATAAGTCTCATAGCACACTCTTTTGTTAGTGGGTATTTTTTTTCTGGAACATTTTTCCAAAATTCTATGGTAGAAATACCACTTCGTTTGAGTCCTTCGTCCTCTTGCAGTTCTAGTAGCTCCGACTCTACAGCTGTTGTATTCTTTGTTATTGGTGATGAAACAGGACGGCAATCGCTCACAATATCAACAGAAAAAGGATTTTCCAGGAATGAAAATTAAGGTTTAAGTGATCTTCTAAGAGTTCTTCCACCACCTCCAAGTCTTTTGACACATACCTCACAAATATGGCTAGTTGTGGTTTATCTTTAATATCAGTATACTCGTCCAGTGCCAGGCTTACTGCAAACACTTGCTTAGATTTTTTTTGTAAATTATTTAAAATATCCGCACTAATAACAGAACCTAGCCTCTCTATTGTGTGTCTAGCAACGGGCATTTCGTTTATCAGTTTCTGCAGTTTTTCATTTTCTGGTTCTAAAACAGAAATATATTTTATTCGCCGAGTTGTTGGTCGGTCTGATTTTTATTAGCATTGGATAATATCAAATCGCATTAATCGTAGTATTAAATAATGATGCAAATACAAAGCGGAAAAGTCGTTTTCCAATAAACTTCACGACGAATTCGGCCATGTTACAGATGTTTTATCCGATTACAAGTACAGCCCAGTATGGAGAAAAACGACAAGAATTTAAAATAACACGCCATACGGTTTACACTTGACTTAATTCGAATCGCATAATCGCCATAATCATTTGCAATTGCGCTGCTGATAACACATAATTTAGGCCAGTGTTGTACAACATTTCTATCGACATATTTGTTTTCCTCGCATGTGGTCGTACTATTACTCGATGTTTTGTTTACCTCAAATTTGTATAGCAATGGCCACCTCCCAGGCTATCCTAAAATATATTACGTATAAATAAATGTAGAACTATAAAACTGTATAGTATTGAAATTCACACGGACAACCGTAGTTATAGGTTAGGTTAGGCGCTGCTATTATATAGGTACCGATAATGTACACAACTGAAAGTAAAAGTAGGTATATTCAATATCAAATGACGTGCGGTTGTAACAAAAAAAAAAAAAAAAACCCCCCCGTTAGTGAAAATTCCAATCACAATCATCGGTATGAAAGGATTCTAAATTATCACACAATGGACACAATATTATTATTTTATTACGTTTTAGTGTACGGGTAGGGAAACGCGACGAAATGTAAATTTTAAACAGTTTGACGGCCTATTGTTGTACAGAGTACATACCAAATTATACGTCGGTAATGCACGGGCCCTCCTCCTCCCACCTTTATTTTTCAATAGGCCCCTTATTTAAATACCATTTATTTACCCCGTGTTTGAGACGATTTTATTGAAAATAACCTCCTAAATACCTGATTGAAAAACGATTTGTAACAATATATTACATTATTTTTACAGATTGACATATAAAGCTGACAAAAATGAAAATATATTTAAAACTTCCAACAATAATAACAATGAAGAAGTTCAGAAAAATAAAGACGCGCACAATAACTCCGCCGTCGTAGAAGAGCGGATCAAACATTTGGACGCCGTTTGACAGTGACGGGGATGCAAATCAATTACAATGTATTTGAATATATTCCTACTGTACAACTATATATATATATGAATATTTTTATTTTTTTATGTAAAATAGTCAGTCAGTGAATACTTATTCACTACCAATAGGTATTGTTGTTATATTGTTATGTTCTCCCGTGTTTTGTTTATTACCTATATATATATATATATATATATATATTATGTGAATGTTAAGTACCAAATCTAAAAGTAATTGGTACCTAATGTAATATAATATGTATTGTAATATTATTAAAACCGAATATTAAAAAATGTTTATTATTAAACACGACTCGCGAGACGGAACGAGACTGAAATCTAGTTTTTTTGGCGGAGGGGACGGGCTCTAGCCCCCAAATACCTATCCCAAATTAGATTAGACAAATAATAGATATTAGATGCGACTTTTATTTCTACCCACCTGTTTATCTCGATTTGTTTATCGAATTTAGCACTATGACTTAACGAGCGGCGTGTTAATTGAATTGCCCGAGTGAATTTTTATTTTACGCAAATAATAATTTCCATAGTTACGTCTCACGATTCTTGTGCACTACTGTAAGCGTACGAAATCATTACCTACTGCTGGCTATCCTCTTTAAGCACTTAATGGTTTATTTTTACTTTTTTCTAATTGAAAAAGGTTTAACCGTCAATTTGATAAACTCTCATTTTCCGTCTTGGACAACTTAAATCGTGATATTGATTGATCAAGTCCCATCAAAATCTACTTTAAATTACGTTTTATTTTATACAGTAGAGGCGGACTGGGGACAGATCGGTCGGGGGAGATTTGAAAGTCTATCGGTCAATGTCTTTGTTCGAAGATACATAACCTATGGATTCAACAATTAAATTACTAATAGTAAAAAAACGACGTCGGTTACAAACATTTTTATTCAACCAGTCTCCAAAATATATTAAATAATGTTACAGTTTTAATGTACTTGTAACGCAACTGTAATTTTTATTGGCAAGCATATATTTTGATGTATAACAAATATTAAAATATTAGTATTATGTTAAGCACATTTTACTTATTATTAACATATTTATCGGCATGTACTCAACATTATGGATGATATTGATCAAATTAACAATTTCGATTTGGAAAATATTAAAAAAAAATTCACGATCGTGTAAAAGTTAAAATATCGCAAAACACTATCAATATAATTGGATATCGTAAGTAGTGTGAAACACCGTAAGAATATTCTAAAAAAAAAAAATCGCAAAAATTTTAAACGATAATCATAATAACGTTTAAGGCGTTATCTATAATAATAATTTAATGAAACGCATAAATTATAGCGCTCAGAACTTACAAATGTCTCCTACCTGTAATACTTGCTAGCGTATGTAACTTAAATGTAATTATAATACATTTTATATCGATAAAACAAATAGGAACATTAAAACCAGATACTCGATTGGATAATTGCATATAATATAGTAACATATTTTAAAAATTATTAATATAAAATTGCAATCAATCTATTTAATTAAACACAAAACTAAAATTAAAAACAATATTATAAAATACTCGTATTTTTTATATGTATAATTCAAGGTCGGTGACATAGGTCACTAAGGGGTATCAAGTGGTATACTTTTGCAATCCCATACATTTTTTTTGTGGTAGTAAAAATGTAGAAATCATATAAATACTCAATAGTTAACTAGAAATCCCGATCTGCATGCTGTAACTACGTAAACTATCTTGGCGCAAATAACAATAATATTTTATGAAAATATTTTTTTAATGTACATTAAAAACAACTATTTGCAAATACTAATATATTGTAATTAATTTATTGTAACAAATCTTCGCTTGATTTTTAAGATTTTTGCGTAAAAAAATGGTTAATATTATTAATATTATTATTATTATTATTATTATCATTTTGTTTAAGCGAGGAAAAAATTATTTTCGTCCTTATTTCCGTTTAAATTATTTTAGTGTTTACATTTATTTCAAATGTTTGAGCATCGTAATGTTATGATAGATAGATCAAAGTTTTATAGCAACCAATAAAAATTAAAAATTAAAAACTAAATATGTATGCTTTAAAACAAAAATTCAAATACATATTCGTAGTTACTTGCTTACGCGAAATAGATAAAATATTAAGGTATTTAAACATCTTACGTCTTAATATAATGTATAAAATTTATTCAATAAATAAATAAAATCTCGAGTACTTCTAAAAAGTTATATTGTAACTAATGAACTATGTAAGATGAATAATACCGGTTACAATTATTTACAAATATTGAAATACGTATAGACAGATTTTTTTTTTTTTTTCAAGTTTAATTTAAAACATATTTAAATACGAGCGCATTTATGCAATCATATTGAGATGGGTACCTTATTTATATTGTATAACGTGTTTATTAATTTAATAAAATAAAATCTTTTCATCAAATTTCAATTATAAATCAAAGAAGTTAAAAGAAACTTGATAAAAAAAATACCATTTCAATTTAAATAATATGTTTTCACTTCGGTGGTTTAATTTATATATGTGTATGAATGTATATATTTTTAATAAGCTCGGGGATATCAATTTGTTAATTAACAATCGAGAAGGTATTTAAAATTTTAAGCTGAAGCTGATGTTATAAATAAACAAAAGAAATATAAAAAAGTATAAAACGATAATAAATTTCATATTAATTCCATTTTATTAACACTGAAGAAAGATAAAACTTTTTTTTTTTTTCATGATGTAATTTTTAATTTTTTTTTTCTGTTGATATTTTATAACTGCTACTAATACCAATTGAGCTATACAGCTTATATAACTACAATAATCTTATAGAACATTATTTAAAAGTCGTTTATATTATTTTAAGTTTTTGATGTTTTTATCGTTTTTGTTTGGGTTCTTATAAAAAAATATTTTGTGGCTATGAAAAAACCTTGAATACTCGATACAGGGATTATCATAAGTTGTTCGTAGTGTTCAATATAACAGTTTGAGCGTAATTTTACAACTTTTTTTTTTTTCTTTTTTATATGCGTATGAATTTGTAATTTTGACAAAACTTATAATAATCACGAATAATTGTGAGTAAAATTAATAAAAAATATAAATTGAACCACGGAAATGATTCACTTAATATTGATAATAATAATCTTCGACCAATTATCTGTAAATAATGTCTATAACTGTTACATTTGATTTGTATGAATAAATAACTGAGTTATTTGAATAATACTAAAACGCTTGGATTAAGTATTGTATAGTATGTCAAAAAGGAAATTATATAATAAAGAATACAAGGTTATATAATAATAGTTAATACTTAATAACTATATGCACGAATCACAGTTAACGGGTACACTAACCACTTATACACAGTACAAGTCGTGTTCAATTAGGTAACTAAGTCTAGATTCCTAAAAATGACTATAAAATAACTAAACGGACCGTAATACTTGTCAAGTATCCATTTTTATGGATAAAAAATGTATATTATAAAACTAATATATCACTATTTATAGAATCTAAAACATCGTAAAGAGTAAGACACACCACACACACACATATATGAGAATAAATCAATTAATGGTGGCTGGTACGTGATAACTGGTTTCAAAAAAAAAAAAAAAAATTACAAATATTATGTGTCCGAGATAAAAGATTAGAATTATATGAAACGATAAAGTATTAAAATTCGATTATCGTTAAAAAAAATTAACATCTAAGTTTTGGTTGTTTAAAGAGGTATTGTTACACCGAGGCTATTGTTCATCGATTATTATTCTAACTATTGAATATAATATAGACATTATTATGTATCAACATCAAAAGATAGCTAATATAGCTATTATTATATCTTTAATCGATATAACTTTAAAACCCTCTACTTTAAAACAAATTTAATAAACAACAGGTTTAAGTACAAAAGCTACACGGAGATATAAGTATATTATTTAGGCTTCTCCAAAGATAAGATGTCGGATCATTCAAAAATTAATTCCTATTGAATCCTATTGATTACAATAAATACAAACTGCAGACGAAAAACAGTAAAATAACATCGGGTAAAATAGTTTTGTTTTTAACCGAATGAAAAACAAGTACCTAGCAAATCTGTACAAATCGCCGAGTATTAATTCATCGACGTTTTATATAGGAAACGGATTGCAAATAAAATTTAGTCCTCAAGACTGTGCTACAGTTGCGTTTGTCCAAAGGTGTCTACATTTGTAGTAAATAATCCTAAAAAAAAAAGAAAGTTAAATTAATTTTAATTATTATATTGTATTTTTGAGCGTTAATAATACTTACACAAATATTATTAATAATGGAAAAGTCAAAATGACATTTAACAAAAACACAGCCCCGGCTAAATATTCAAATGTAAAATGATACGTTGCACTATACAACGAAACAATAATAATCGATAGTAACGTGGTGAATACTCCTTGGATAGAATTAAGTCGACCTGATGGCAAATAAAATTAAAACACAACAAATAAACATAAGTATAAATATGGAAAAGAAAAAAACAAAACAAACAAAATGTAATACCAAGTTCGTTGGCGTTGACGATTTTCGACGTTAACGACGTAGAAATCGACAGAGCAGTACCGTGGAAGAAGTCAACTAACGGAACTTAAATTCCATAATATTCAAGTATAAGTATTAGTATACAATACATTAAAATATAGAAATATGAATAATATGACGTTAATATATTGTATTTTATATTTACTGAAATATAGTTGCCAAGGCTCGGCGACGAAAACATAAGAGATCGCAGCTAAAATGTCAAAAGTGCATGCGATCGCACCTATAATCGCATCGTTTATTTTTAAATTGTGACTCAACACGGTCACCGAAAACAATGTACCTGAAATCAGTTTGTTAAAATAATACATATTAAAATACAACGCGCAAAATGGATTTCGTTGCAGTACATTTTAATCGTTTACAAATAGCGATAACTATCGAAATTCAGGACAGAGAATTATTGTACGTGTGATTATTATACGAATTCGCACGGAATCAATCTAAAATCGCAATACCAGTGTCCTTATACAATCGAAATCAAACATTTTAAACCATTGCGTGGATGTTACGACGATCACTTATTTAAAACCACATAGGCACTGAAAAATCGTGACAATATAAAATCGCGCACGTCGTCAGATTTGTTAATCCATACAAGTCGACGACTGAAACATATATCGAAAATCGGATTTTTATTCAATACCATTGAAGGTATTGGTTCAAAACAAAATAAAAATGTTATTCCTGTTTGTATTACTCGCGCATACAAACGTGTTCGTTTAAATTCGTGTAAATTGTAATTTGTTTAATACGATTTTGATACATATGGATGGAAATGGCTTAACTGTAATACGTATATTTATAAGAAAAAAAAAATTACCTAAAAATATCGTCACCAATTTGTAAGCGGCATAATAACTGTATTTCTCTTCGTACCAATGGAATTTGTATCTCATAAAAAGATACAAAACGGAATTTTCGCCTGAAACATAAAGACATTTATAAATGCCGACCGAGTATATAAATTTAAAAAAGACCAATTTGAATAAAACGTATAAATATAAAACAACCGCGCTGCACAAAGATTTCAAAGTACCTTAATAAACTATACACGTTTTTAGTTATAGGAGAAATTCGATTACGAGATAAAAATAACATTTTATCGTGATATTACACAAGGTGGTATATTTTTTAACGCAAAGAATCCATTATTTAATAATTATTTTATTTTGTAAAGCTTTTATATAAATATTAATAAATTTCGACGTTTTATCATATTTTACATAATCTATAATATCTTTTATAACGAGGAATTATACTTACAGAAAAGACCTTTTAAACGACTATACCGATTTAAAATTTAAAATTCGAATACCGCATAATACAATATTTTCCCGAAAACAAAAATCAATGCGAATAAAACGGCGATGTATGGGCGAATTTGATCAAAACGAACAACGGGAATTCGCGGTTAAATAAATGTTTTTCGAAAATAGCTCATATTATCACTTTCAATAATTCAGTGACGCAACCGTCAACTTGTTCGATGATTGGGGGGGGGTTGGCCTATCACAACCGCTCTCCCATTATTTATTCGCGAACACGGCGAACACCTGTCCAAAAAACCGAGAAAAATTGAATTTCCATAAATACGGTCCACGGGATGGCGGAAGAGGTGTTCGAACACCCGAAAATTTTCCCGCTGGTTGCGCCACTGGTCGTTAAACGATTTCATTTGGGTCGATTTCTGACTGTTTTCGACGTTGTAACCTCCTTGTCGTAAAATACGACATATTATATAATATTAAAAATATAATTTTGTGCAAAAAAATAAATTAAAAAAATTATAATACGTTAAATATCTATTATTTTTTCATTTTTTTTTTTTTTTTTTTTTTTTATGTATAATGTTAATAATCATGAGGATACGGATTGTAAAGCTCTGGTGACGATCCGCACAAATATTCGAATATATTTCGCGATCTTTCGGAAACTTTCAATAAATTCTAAAGAATTTAACGTAACTAGAATACAACAATATAGGTACATAATTTATATTTATAATAAATAAATAGTTTATTAATTATTAGCGATAATAAATTAAAGTTTTATCAGCCGAAGTATTTTCTGTCCGCCTGTATTTTCGCGGAGGACAGAAATATTTCTCTCTCAAATCGGCTATTTTACAACAAAAAAAACTTTAAACATATTTTTTATATTCTTCGATATTTCGATTAAAAAAAAAATAATAAAAATAGTTCTACGCAAAAAAAAATATATTCAATTAAAAAGGAGAGGAACGGGAAGTTCGGACATCAAAAGTCGATATTGTTTTTCATTAAAATATAAACAGGCACTTGCAATTGGTTTTTTTTTTTTTTTTTTTAAAACGTTTTTTACATTTAAATCTAATTTATATTCTGTATATTACGATAGAAAATGTTTCACGTTAATAAAAATGTATACGTATAGACACAGTGGCGTATTTTGGGTGTGGGATGGTATGCGCCATGTCTAGACACCCACAGACTTCAAAAATAAAACAAAAAAAAGTCTTTTATCTGACTATTTAATAATAAATTGACTAATGGTATATGTGAATAATATACAAGAAGGTAATTTTTAAAATAAATATTAGTATTCTGTATTAAATTAATAATCTTACACTTATCTATACAAACCATAGGTCATATATTACACTATACACAAACTTATAATTACTTGTCAATTGTCGACATAGTAATTTAAAAAAATAATAATAATAAAAATAGATTCAACGTCTTGGTTCCTAAAATTGTGGACACCTCCCGCCGTCGAAAAATCGTCCAAAATACGCCACTGTTTATAGATAGTTTATTATCATAGAAACTTACCTCCGAATCTACTCACTAATACGGACTGGCATAACATCACCACTAACAACGTGACAGTATAATATTTCTTTTCGCCTTTGAAGACGTTCATGTAACTTTTGATGAAACTCGCGGGTTTCAGCCACACGACGTTTTTATCGTACGGATGTGAACTGTCTTGGACAAACGCCACGGCCACCGCGAGGGCCGTTGTGTTCAGTAATATCGGTACTAAAAACGCCCCGTAAAATCCCAGACGAACGTTTACGTACCCGGCCGATCCCGTTCCGATCAAGGATGCTATCGTGTATGTCGCGTTTATAATGCCATACTTCAACGTCCGTAATGCGATTGGTGAATTGTCCGATATGTACGCTATCACGCCCACCCAGAACATGTTCCGGGAGCCGAACAGCCCGGGCGTTACGGCCTCGAAGAGCGCGGCGATTTCCGGCGGCCATTTCCAAAAATAAACGTTTAATATGCACAGGCTGTCCGTCAATATTTGGCCGATGATTGGCAGGAAGATCAACGGCCTGCGCCGTTTGCCGTGGCTGTCGCTCCACGGACCTATAAAACGCATTACACCGGGTGAGTCGGTCGGTCGGTCGATTGCAATAATAACCGGGGGCCGGCGTTAAGTATTATTCACGGCGGGCGGGGTAACGGGCAGGTCGTTGCTTATAAATTTCACGGCTCATACAGTAGACGCTTAAAAGTTAAAAGCTCGCTAATAGTGATAATAAGTACGTAGTACTTATAATTTGTTTTGCATGTATCGTTATGTCGTCGTTATATGCACAATGTTGGACTACGGTTATACAAATAGTTTTTCTACCGGGCGATTGATTTCCACGGCCGTTTATCGTTGACTATATTATAAATCAGCGAATGAAAATATCATAAAATACACACTGAGTTTATTATATCGATTGTAAATTAAATTATATTAATTGTGGGGTGGCGAGGCGAAGAACTTTACCCCCCCTCCCACCTAAAATGTTTGCGCAGGGCAAAGGTATCATTTTGCCGCCCCCTCCCCCGGATATGACAATAGTACAAACCTCTGAACCTTCTAAAACAAAGATAGAATGCAATACATTAATTACTTTTTATATTCATATAAGATAAAAATATTTCATAAAAATTTATCTATATGTTATTTCACATTTCTCCGGTATTATAATATGTTAACGTATTGTCAATGTTATCGCATTATCTGGATTACAGAAATAAGAAAACTCTCGTGTATTTTCCAAGGTATTCTCTTTAACATTTACACCGATTAGCTAGACACTGCGCGTAGTACAATCGATTTTTAAAAAACGAAATTTTTGAAAAAGATAATAATTTATCAACTCAGAAGTAGTATTCGAGTCCGTTCTCGGATAAATTTAAAAACGGTACAGTGTGATTCGATATCACGAGCATTTATTGTGTAACCGCATGAAAAAACGCGAGCTTACGCGAACATAAAATACTCGGACTACACAATCAAGAATAAATACATGATAATTTCACATTACACATATATTACGAAAAACTCGTGTAAATAAAAGTTTTATTTTTGTCGAAAGTTGACACGATTATTTTCCATTTGCATTTGAAAAGCACGTGTCATAGAATCGTGAAAGTTAACATCTACGGAAATAATTTCATTAAAAATAAAAATAAGTAACACTTCGTCGTCGATAAAATTCTCTAACTTTTATCGTGTAAAAAATGTCGAGGAGTTTCTAAAAGACTGAGAAAATGGTAACTATTTTTGTAAGTGTATACGTATGGTTCACTTGATAAAACCGTGATTTTTAGATGTATTTATAAGACGCTGTGTTTTGCTATCGATATTCGAGACAAAACGATTTGTCGACATCATCTATTAAACGTTTACATTTAATATACGATAGCCTTCGGAATAATTAAATATTTATTTGCACAGTTGTTAGGTTGGAATTAATAATTTCCCCCCTAACATAATATGTTTAATCAGTAAAAGCGATTGAAAACTTTTCGTAAACGATACCTATATAATATATATATTTATATGAAACATATTTAATTAGAGTTAATAATTATAATGTCAATTAAAAGGACGACACACCGGCACTTGCCATCTCTGTCTATCTAACAGGGGGGCAGTATAGCGAATTGCGTTGCTCTTATAGAACATAAATCGTGGCGTTAGGTGAACTCGAGGTTTGTACGGAAATAATACAATTTAAAGACGAGAATATTTCCAAGGACTGTACGTAGCTTTTTTTCTAAAAAATAACAATGGAAAACAAAAATGTTATAACCGTGTTAGTGATTGTTTTTTTTTTTTTTTGCAATTTCTTCGTATGACATATTTTTTCAAAAATAGCTACGTACAGCCCTCGGAAATATGCTCGTCTTTAAATTGTGTTATTTACGTTCAAACCCCGAGTTCGGCCTAAACGCCACGATTTACGATCAAAGTCTAACGTAATTGTTCTATATTGCCCCCCGTGTTAGATAGACAGAGAAGGCAAATGCCGGTGTGACGTCCTCTTAAGAATAAGATAGTAATGTATTGCGTTTTCTTTTCTTTTCTTTTGTGCGTAATAATATTTAAATCGGTGCTCTAGGTAACAAAATGTTCTATTATCGTTGAACGTTTATGAAAAATAAAAAATAAATATTTACTGCAAATCAAGAGAATAATACTGACAACCGAACAACACCGTGCGATTTTCAATTATACTAGAGCCGTACAGGTGTAAAATATCGCCGAAATACTCAAAATCCATATTTATGACCGATTAAAAATTAAAATTAAATAACTGGATATACTTGTTGCAGGCCACCGTTGAAGGAAGAAAGTTATTGGGTAATTGAGTTTAATATTTTGAAAGTAACGATAAATCATCATCGCCATCGATTACAGACTAAGCGGAGCTCAGTAAACTGGTTGTGATAAATATGCTCAGTAGTTTTTCCCCCTGTAGCCAAGGTAACCCAGTAATAAAATAAAAAAATAAAAAAACTATTGCATCGAAATTTGTTGTCGGTTGTTTTATTTTCGTAATCTTTCAGAAAAACTGTTAGGAATCTAGAAATTGTTTTCAAATAAAATTCCGTCGGATGAAAAAATCCGCGAGTTTTAAAAGTATGACGTGAATACTAACTCGGATAATTTTTCTGATACGAAACGGTGGCGCAGGCGTGGACGGGGGAAGGATGTAGTATAAAACAATGAGCTCTTTTTTTTTTCTTTTTTTTTTTTTCATTGTAATCGCAATTATTTTCTTATCCGAATTTGTACGATTTATATATACATAACAAATAATTTAAAGTATTTGTTTACCATTATTATTATGTATACTTTCATATTTTATAATAATATGCTCTGCGTTTTAACATTTTATAGCAAATCAACAATACACGGAAGAAAAAAATACATACTGCACAAATAAATTTCGAAAGCTAAACGGTAGTTGTTGCCGGACGCATGTGATCCAGACACGTGATTTATTACCCCTCCCCCCCCGTCCACGATCCAGGGTTAACCAGTTGTCGTGGCGAACACGGCGGACGACGGCACAAAGATATTATATGACGTCGGATCGCGGTGAGTTTATGTAGTGGACGGTGCCGTAGCGACGGCGGAACAGGCGCGCGCCTCACCTGCCAGCACGATCATGAAGACCGGAATCGAGAAATGCACAGCGGATTTCCACGAGTAGATGACGGACACGGCGTGCTGGGCATTCGCCTCGCCGTCGGTGCAATTGCCGAACGGCACCGACGCGTTGCACGCCTTCCGCAGAAGCAGGTTGTTCTGGGAGAACGACGACATGGACATGGACACGGAATACAGGAACGTTACGATTTCCACGGATAGGGTGTCCATGGTGGCGGCACTACACCGTAGACGGACCGGCACGGATCGGCACCGCCGTCGAACGACGCGAAGATTGCAGGCAGTATCGACCGGCGTCACGTACCAACGCGGAACCTACTGTGGCCGCGGTGGCCGCGGCCGCCGTGCCGTGCATACGCACCGGGGGAACTTATCGGGAGACATTTAAAAATTTTGGTTTGATCCTCCCTTCCACAGTAACGACAGCGGGGGTCCGCGCCCGTTGTTTTCGACGCGTTCGCAGGCGCAATCGCTATCCGCTATAGTTGGCGGCTTTTATCTCTATTGTTAATATTACTACGCTCGTGTCGTCGAGTGGTCTAGTCAAATATCAAACGTCGCCAATAATAACGGAGATAATAATTGCCCCGGCAGTGTTATTAATTAATTAATTAATTAATTCGTATTAATCGTTTATTAATCGATAATTAATCGTTATCGGCCGAGAGAAAAACACAATTGAATAGATACGAGACGAGCACTCCAAACATCTTGACGTGACAAACAAATTGAATAATTAAACTATTTGTGGGTAGACGGTAAATTATTATCAATGGCTTTGTCGTAATATAAATCGAGTGTACAGTGTAATAACACGCGATTGTTTCCTATGTATTTCTGCAGTTTTCGCGACCAAACAACGAAGAAAAAAAATATATCGATACAATATGAATTACTTAACTGGAAGAAAAAAAAAAGAAAAAAAATGTTATACGTTATATTATTTTTTAAAAGGCGCGTTCCCATTGGCTGCTGCGGCGGCGGCGGCGGAGCCAGAAATGGCAAAAAACAGAGGTTATAAGCCCCCCCCCATCCGCGCCTACATTTAACACGCCGATGCCGGTTGGGGTAATCGAAATCTCGTAAGCATATTTCCATGTTCGATTAAAAAAGCACCGCACATAAGGTAACTGTAAATGAGTTGTAGACACGTTATTTAAAACCAATTATGAAATAATAATCGCCGCGGCGGTGATGTTGCACAATCGATGCGACAGGATGACGTCGAATCAATCGCCTGATCGTGATTGCGTGACGACGGCATTTATAAATAATGACGATAACTGTCCGAGGAGTACTGTACGTACGCATGACCTCAAAAACCCGTCAATTTTATTGACAATTATGCGACCGGATCGCGTCGAAATTGAATCGTACGATTTTAATAATTGCCGCGAGGCTACACCCGGCCCAGCGTCTTTTCGGCGGCATCCGCCCGTCGCGCACCTAGTGACCGGTGGCCTTACTACACGCGTTTAAACAGGTATTTTAACCGGGTCACCCCGAACTCGTCACGTTTATTACCCGCGGCGTCCTCCTTATAATATTTACGAACAATGTTGCCGTCGGGTTCGAATCCCCGGCCATCGCGGTCCGTTTATTTTGCGTTTTTTTTTTTTTTTTTTTTTAATTTTATTTCGACTAAACAGGCTTTTGGATCGCCGCTAATTAATTCCCTTGGACTAATGCCGGGTTCGGACCAACAGGTTAAGTTTTCGTACCCAACGCGTAATCCGTATAATATGCAAACATAAATTACATTTAAAAAAAAAAAAAGTATTTTCGATTACGCAGAAATTAAAATAAAACAATCTCGGTTATTAAATGAATTTTCGTGAATAATAAAATGTCTACACTGAAAAATCGTATTCTATTTGCATTTGTATGGTTTTTCTTCTTATTTTCCTATGTAAAACTCATTTTCCCCGTCACAAGCTCCGCTTCTTGGGCTTAAATTATTAATCAATGCAATATTATTGTATACGTTTCTTATCCACCGTTGAAAAAAATAGCAAATTTAGTATATTACTGTAATTATGCCGTCCCGCTATAGCTACTAGGCACGCAATGGATTGATACCAAAAAGATGATTCTGCCCGGGATCTTTTTTAACCGGTCTGACATTGGCCAACTGTTTGATTCGTTGTAATAATATAATAACACGATGATAGAGAGAAAAAAAAGACCGATAATGTTATTAATATTTTAATCGACGACGACATTAAAATAAACTAGAATAGGAGAGAAACACGTGACTGTTGTGCACAGTGCTCGAATTCAAAAAAAAAGAAAAGAAAAGAGACTCGTAGTTCTAAAAATAATTACGGCCCCACACTCCTCTCTTACATCACTTTTCATACATAGTTCAATAACTAATTATTTACAATAAAAAAAAAAAACACAACCGATAATACTCCTACAGGCTAGTTTATGTTTTTGCGTTATTTTTTTTTTTTTTCGTAAAAAAGAAAAAAATGATGAGATTTATATTTTAATTAAATTATTTACATTATTACTTTATTTAACAAGACACAAAAGTGCAATATAAAAAATATAATAATAATGGCAATTTATGACTGAACGATAAATATTAAATAATAATAAAAATATTTACAATATATCCAAGTTTATGATAAAATTATTTTTCATTATTCGCATAATGAGACGTACCGTCACTCCGTCCCAATAGAACAATTATTAGTAAGAGGACGCCCAAAAAAAATTCAAAAAAATAGAGGAGGATGAGTTCTCTTCAATTCGAGCACAGATTATACACAGTTACTATTACAAGACGTTACAGCAACCTGTTCACTGAAAACCTGAAGAGAGATGACCTGACCGCATTAAGCGATAAATTAAAATGAATTTTTAAAAATAATAACTTCAACGTTAAAATTATCTAAATTGTAAACGTTGGTTTTTGGACAACACTTGGGCATCAGTGAGTTAATGCGAAATAACTTAATCCGTATTAGAGAGTTAATAAGCTTTTTCCGCATATCATCTCGTTCACGAAAATTCTACCAAATGCACATGTTTTATACGGACATATTTGGCGAAAAATAGATGAACACATAGTTTTTATTTAATATTATGTTTAGCCCTCTCTCGGAATAATTCTGTGTACGCCACTGCCGGTATCGAAGAACTATTTTTTTTTTTTTTTTTTTTTAAATCCTCAACGATAAAGTATATATATATATAACAATAAACGAATTATTTCGTTTGTATTTCTAACTTTTGGTATTGTTAAATTTTTTTAAAAAATATATATATAAAAACGGGATAACTCAATCGTCCCATATTATAATAATGCTATAACAATATTATACTGTTAATATACAGTATAACATCAATAAAACTTCTAATACCCCAAGACTTCAAAACATTTCGGCTTCAATAAAACCGCAAATTCGACGTTTGACTGCACCGATCGAACCGGCGGACCGCACACAGTGGGACGTCCCTGGACTGTACTTTGGGGAGGGAGCGATTTTAAAACCATCCGGTACAATACTTATTGAAGTCAATCGACTGAAATCTCACATACATTTTGTTATACTAATAATGTATTATTAGTGATCGTATATGGATATTTTAAATTTAAAGATAAAAAAAAAACGATAACTTACTGTTCAAATATATTATATTGATAAATCTGTGGTTTATATATTCCATAGTCTAATTGTATACAGTTTCGACTCCCTATTAGAGATTTTCGTGAGTCTGGTTATTATTGTAGTGTAGTTTGTCGCTAGCTGATGTATATTACAGAATATTATGAAAGACTACCCAAAGATGCAAATGCAAAAGTGTTCCTGTCGACTTTACAACTCAACTGTCACAATAACGGTTCGTGTTAAAATAAATAATAATATACAGCGTGAAGTGGCATAGCAGGGCCGGACAGGACCAGCGTGTGATCGAGCTCAGGTCGATGGGTCACCGCGATTGTGTAATAATTCGGGCCGCTGAGCCGAAATGTCTCTATTTTTTTCCTTTTTTTGTTCAATTTCACAAATGTAATTGAATTGGCCGAATCATGGCCTAAGCATTGTTATCTATTGTTCTGAGGATATTTATATATTAGATACCCTGTAAAATATTGAGTACGACTGACTTAAATCGCCCAATCTGGCATCCACACCCCATCCCTTGACCGTCTTTATTTACTACATGTATATTATAGAAAAAGTGCAAGATGAATCATTTTACAATATGGTCATACCCTCATATGTAAACGTAACTATCACTATGTAAATGACATAACGATATTCGTATTTTATAAAACGTACGATGTCAAAGATTGATTATTGAATATTGATAAAACGAACTATGGTTTATAATTATTTGTTAATCAGTAACCACACTTAGCATTTTCCAATCGAGATATATACAAATATTGTCATCAATATCAGTGTAATTATCAGCTGTTAAATTATTATAACGTTTCCCACCAACCGCGTTGATTGATAACTGTAATGGTGTGATAATGAAAATAGTTTTTGCATTTTTGTGTAATATGTTGACACAGCAAAATACAGAGTGCGGCGAAATAGTTTTGAAAGATTATTTAAAAAAAAAACGAGACATTTACAGAAATAAGATTTATTTTATTTTATTCGGTACATGATGCCGTTGTGTGCACTGATGATGGCCCTCAGCAGGCGATTTTTGAGGTTTTTGGCCATATTTTTACACATCCCGACAAGTATAGTGTCGATTTCCTCTCGAACTCGATCTTTGAGTTTTTCCACGGTGTGAGACCGATTTTTAAAAAACATTTCAGGTAGCCCCACAGGAAGAAGTCACAAATGCTCAAATCGGGTGAGTGCGCGGGACATCTCACGTCACCCATCAAAGAGACAAGGCGCGCAAAATATATCTATTGCAGTTTCGTCATTGAAACTCGAGCAGTATGGGTCGTGACCATATCCTGTTGAAACCAGATGTCTCCCAAATCTGTTTTCTAACTTAGTTCTTCCGCTTAAGGTTCAATAAAATTTTCAACATGGAGAGATATCGTTGAGCGTTGACTGTCACGGTTTGTCCATTTTCCTCAATAAAAAAAAATAAAGCCCAATTACCCCAAATTTGGAAATCACACACCATACGGTCACTTTTGGGGTGTGAAGAGTGAAGGGGTTTCTCGTGAATTTGCTTTAGGTTTTTTTCAGCCCAGTACCGAACATTTTGTTCACCACTCCGCTGAGATGAAAGTGGACCTTGCACTGAAAAAGTCGACCTCACATGGATCCGATTCAACATTTCTTAGGAACAATTACAACTTCAAAAATCGCCGTCATCAATGTACCGCTGCTGGGGAGGGGCATCGTCTTTCTGATGTTATTTTCAACACTTAATGCCTAAAACGGCATAATGTATCGAATAAAATAAAATAAATCTCATTTCTGTAAGTTGCATCGTTTTTTTTTTTTTTTTTTAATAGCCTTTCAAAATTGCACTGTCTGTTTCGCCGCGCCCTGTACTATTGAACGATTAGTTCAGAAACAAGGAAAACAGAAACGGAAAACTTTATGTCCAACTGGGCGGACTGAACGAGATGAAGGTCAATACTAATACGTATAGAGCTTTTTGATTCAGTAATTAGCAGTAGTAATATTTAATATTTTTTTTAAATTTATTACGTACATTAATTATAAATCATATATTTTTTTTTTATTATACATTATAATCAAATATTTTTGTATAAATCAGTTTTCAAAATACAAGTACTACTATAGACAAATACAGTATATTTTATTTTTTTCAATTATGATTGTTACTTTTCAAAACACCCTCCTCCCACCTTCCGAAATTCCTGGCTATGCGCCTGATAACGTGTAATATTAGATTTTACAAATAAATAACTATAGTATAATAATGAATCCCGTATTCATTTTATTCGTGTCGAACCACGAATTGTTTTTTTAATTTCATTTTCAATATTATTATTATTATTATATTTAGTCTGTAGCCCGGACAATGTAAACTTTGTCTTACTTTGCCTATATAATATACTCATATATATATATATATCGGTATTACACAACTCGAACCAAAAAACCAATCGTTATGAATTGGCCAGAAAGTATACAAAACATTATGAAATATTATAATATTAACGGTAGTTCACAGTGGGTGTACGTATTTATTATCTACTCGTTATACACGGTCGACCGGCCTTCGTAAAAAAAAAAAAAAATAATAAAAAACTTTTCTTTTTTTCGGTCGTCTATTGTGTGCTGCCGCAACGGGTCTTTAAAACGGCCCGTTATTCGTATCCCAAAGGCCTGGACCATTAAAACCTATAGAAAATCACATACCGCAAACTATTTCCGATTCACCGTCCACCGATACCAATATATTTATTATTGCCACGCAAGACGTTGGAGGAGAACAAAAACCTTTTTAACCAAAACCAAAGGAAGCCGGCGCGAACCGGACGAATCGTACGTATTTACAATGCGACAAAAATATAACGAAACCGAAAGGATTTGGAGAAAATCATTTTTAAGAGCACGTGCTATTAAAAAAAAAAATGTCTACACTTTTAAAATTCAAAGCGTAGCGGAATTGTGAAAATATTGGTACAAGTTACAAGTCCATTAATTATCAAGCAAATTATCCACTTGACCACTTGCATCAAACACAATTTTTTTATAGTCCACTTGCGCCCGAAATCATAGCCCATGTGTGCCCGAAATATTTTTAATAAAAACGGTTTAAAACCGTGCAACGTTACCGATCTCTATGCTGGAATACAGTGCAAAACGGTCGGTGTACCTACAATCTGCATGGCTACATGCACGTATAAATTTCAACTATTTTAGTTCGTTTTTACGTTACACCCTTATCATTATTATCGAATAGCATTCCCATTTTATCTTAATTGCATTCCGTGACTGGTATATTGTCGAATATCATTCTGTAGACAGCGCACGCGTTTTGAAACATTTCATTTAAACGCAACAAACTGCAGTATTACGCTTTGAACAAATGGAATTTAAAATTACTAATATAACTAAAAAGCTAAAAAAAAAAAAAACCTGTAGTGCGTATATGAAAACATATCACTCAAAATCAACACTAATCGATATTACAAACGACGACAATCGTGAACCGGAGACCGTTGAAAATCTTAACTTGCTGGAGGTAAGTGCAAATAAAAACACGCGAAGATTTAAATTTACGAATTTCGTGTTTTAGTTAGGTATTAAAATATATGTGTCTACAAATAAATTTTTAACCAGAACATTTCATAAGAACTTTTAAGTCGCCGATTAGAGGTGAGGTGTTCAGTTTTTAATTATCTTAATACGGAAATAATCGTTAGGTTAGGTTAGGTTAGGTTTTATATAGATAATAATTGTATAATTTATTTTTATCAGCGTTTTAATTTCAAATTCGTTAGAAATACCTAACAATTTTAATCTATTTTGACGTTGCCAATTAATAAAAAATAAAAAATATTATTTTCATCCACAGAGATAACGACGAATCATTTTTTATACTTATTCTTAGACATAATATGAACATCATATCTCGTATTATATTAATATGTTAATATTATCTCAGGTTTCGGACGCGGGCAAATCGTAGGTGTACCACACGACGATTATTAATATAGTTTTGCACGTATCTGATATGTATGACTTCAGGTATCCAGTGACAAATTTTATCTAGAAGACCGATGGTCTGTAATATGATATCTATGTTTTTGAAGGGATTTAGAAGGATACCACCTCGCCATTCCGCGTCCACGGGGATAACCGGGTCCACACGGTCCCGGTGAGTTCAATCCGTTCCGCCCGGCCCCGGGACTGGTGTCTGTTAAGAGAACGTCACACCGGGCATTTGCCGTCTCTGTCTATCTAACGGGGGGGGGGGGCGGTTGCGTTTAGATTGAACTCGGGGTTTGAACGCAAATAATACGATTTAAAGACGAGATTTTTTCCGAGGGTTGTACGTAGCTTTTTTCAAAAAAAAAAAAAAAATTGCGTCTATTTAAAATATAAAAAAAATAATAATAACCAACATGGCTAAATATTTTGTTGTTTGTCATTTTTTTATTTTTTTTTTTCTCAAAAATAGCTATACGCCACGATTTACGTTAAAAATATAACGTAATTCGCTCTATAATGCTCTCCCCCCCCTGTTAGAAAAACAGAGACGGCAAATACCCGGTGTGACGTCCTCTTAACAGGCACCAGTCCCGGCACCGGGGTCGGGCGGAACGGATTGAACTCACCGGGACCGTGTGGACCCGGTTATCCCCGTGGACGCGCTGACAGCCGAACGCTGCTGGATTTATCAGAGGATACAAAAAAAATCATCGACGGAAATCAGTGTACAAATAGTCGGCAATCACAGAAATCGTTATGGAATCATGTTATTTCGGAATCCGTAGTTACACTACTTTCGTCAGTGATTTGTATTCAATCGACCGTTTTACACAGGTTTTACTTAAAATAATTGACAGTAATAACGTCATAATAATATGTGTCGATGTTACCGTCCGTGGGTTGCCCTCGAATAAAAGATCCTACAGACTTCAAACTGGTATTGAAATTTTGCAATCGGTGTATATTTGACACATTTTAAATGTTTTGTTTTTTCACATCTCTAAGTTATTATTTAGATTATTTCAAAATTCTAACTCTAATGATGATAATAATGAACAGGAATTAAATAATATTGTATAGGTTACAGTAGGATTAGACAATCCTAGTATTAAGTCTAGAGACATGTAGTCCTCGAAAACAACTTAAATATATTGACATAGATAAAAGTCGAGAAAAAACGACTCGTTGAATTATTATTACGAAAAGAAAATCGTTGTTGGCGAAATGAGATTAGTGAGTATTGAAAATTACACTTTTTTTCGTATAGAGGCACTTATTGTTATCGTCTACGCAATATTATGAAAAATCATATATATATATATATATATATAAATAAAATGTATGCATAATATAAAATACTATTTTGATGAAATTATAGAACATAAAAACATCTTATTCTCAGCAGTTTTTGGATACAAATCTAATCTCTACTTATAAGTCTTGAAGTGTGCAGTTATGTTTTATCATTGGGGATAATATTTTGGTGTACTATGACCATGAGAGGACATGAAAGACAGACTGTAGCTTAGCACATTTTTAAATTTCTGAATACGTCTCTGAACTAAATACAATATGATATCATATCTTTATGTTACTCCAAAATGAATAACCTAGTTGATTACACTACTTGGCCTATAATAGTACGAATCATTGTGGATTGATAATGTCTTGTGAAAAACTTAAATTTTGAGTCGTTGAATTTGAGATAAAACAACAATTCCCGCTCAGGTGACCACAGTTCCTCCAGTCTCGCGTAGATAGAAGTGTAAAATTTCTATTTCTTAAGAAGAGCAGTAAAATGTCGCTTAATCTATTCTGTGGTGGAACTGTCAAAATTAAAAAACTAGTTATTATTATAATATAGTAGGCACCTAATAATTAATTAATATTTATGCCGCTATAAATTTTAATTTGTTTGATGTACCTACGGATTTGAAATTTCTGTTAAACATTGTCTTTTACATAATTGCCTATTTTGGAATTATTACTGTAAGTAGATATTGTTATTAGTATAAGCATTTAACTTGAGTACAATCACTGAAATGTTCTTTATAAATATAAGAGATACAAAAATCAAAAAAAAAAAAAAAACAGATGTTGAAGTTCCCATTTGAATTTGTATAGGTAGGTTAGTACTTAGTACTTTTGTTGCACCCGAGTGAGTTTTATACATACAAATACCACAAAACAAAATAGGATTAAAAATAACTTTTTTTTTTTTTTCCAATTGATCGATACTGTTGGAACAAAATGAATAGTAATACCCTACCATACACCGCTCATAATTAGGTGATCTATAATTAAGTTTGTA
This sequence comes from Tuberolachnus salignus, assembly GCA_956483605.1. Classification (NCBI taxonomy): domain Eukaryota; kingdom Metazoa; phylum Arthropoda; class Insecta; order Hemiptera; family Aphididae; genus Tuberolachnus; species Tuberolachnus salignus. The sequence continues at coordinate 1,048,761 of OY101434.1, forward strand.
TTTTATAATTTTTTACGTCACTTTCCAGATTCATTGTGCTTTGTGTAACACCGTTGCATTGAAATGTATTATTTTTATTTTTTTTATTTTTAAATAATTACTCATTTAAACATGAAGATTATGTAAAGCATTTTGTTTTTAATTCAGGAAAGACAACAAAAAAAACTTTAATACAGTAGGTGTTTATATTTATACAATATATATAATTGTACTGAAAGTCGTAGATTCCAAAATGCAGTTAGAGCTGTACAATGTAAAAAATAACCAAAGTAAAATTGTACTATGCACTTCAAAGTTTAAAATTGTATACGGTGTCACATAAGTGTATGGAAATTTGTTATAAATCACACCTATGTGCAGTATGAAATCTTAAATGTGCTGTACGGGGGAAAAAATGTGTAGTGTTTGTTGAAATGTCATTGATAACAATATTATTTTATTTTTTAATGACGATAATTAGCATTGTATTATTTTCTTTAAAATTATAAGATTATAACTATTTTAAATATTTAACAAACCACTATTATTTAGTCAATAATTTTGTCTAGACCTAATGTTTAATGAAGTGTATTCAAATTATACATAAAACTATTGGTTTCAAGGAATGATTGCTATTCCATAAAGTACATTGTATATAAATAAATTATATGAATAGAAGAAAAATAACTTACCTTTGTATTACAACTTCGCAGCCTTTTAACAGTTCCAAAGAACTGAATTTATCCAAACAAATTTATTAATAAACTTCTTCTAGGTTAGGTACGGCCTTAAAATATTGTTCAAAGGTCTATGCTGGTTGTCAAAAAACAGTACATATCTGGAATGTGCATTAATTGACCATTTACAGTCATACAATTTAATCTTAAACCGCTGTTATTTGAGTTCAATTGGAATTTTATACATTTGTTTTAAATTAATTTTTTTTAGTTACAGTATTGATAAGATTGTAACGTGAAATATATATATATATATTTTTTTTTTTTTTATAAATATACAGATTAATTTAATTATTACATCATTATAAATAACTGAAACATGAAATACTTACAAATCAAAAAATTATATTTGCCAGACACAAAAAAAATAATTACTAAAATAATAAAATAGTTAATTAATGTTGACTAAAAATGAATACATATCAAATGATAATACCATGTATAATCATATTATTTTATTATTTTCTAACAGTAGTATCTTACAATATTATAATATTAGATAAATAGATTTATTGCATTGACATGTCAAACAATTTTGAAGATTCACAAGTACAATTTTATTAATTCGTCACTTACTGCTGAGGGCATCAATATTCCGAGGTCGGTAAAAAGCAAACTGATATATGATGGATGAGTATAATCCACTGTTGGGTGAGCATTTGATAAATTATCATCATTCAAATTGTCCGTAGTATACTAAATCAAAAAAGAAAATAATAAATAAATAAATTGGCTCAAGTAGTCCTAAAGTTATCATTTAATATTTTTAAAAAAAACAAAGGTTTTTCTTTGACGACATGGGTAAAACTTGTGTCCAGTTTGATCACGCGTTATGATCGAAATTCATGAAATGGGTATCCATTTCGTACAATGTGCGTTCACACTATGCGGATGTGACATATATATTAATAATATAATTCAATTTAATGTAAATAATAATTAATTTGATAATCATTTGCCACTAAGATAAAAATAAAATAATAACATACTTTGAAATTATTGGGTAAATCTCTTTGGTTCAAAGGATACATCCGTGAAAACTTGTAGCTTTCTGTTAATACGTAAAACGGTTTTTTGAATTCTTTGGCACAAATTGCCATAGTACAACTTCCAATCTAGAAAAAAAAAATAATGTACTTTAAATTTTTTAATAAATTATATTCGTTATTTAAAAATATGCTAAGTCTAATAGTCTGTCTTTCATGTCTCTCATGGTCATAGTACAATAACATATTATCCCCAATGATAAAACATAACTGTAGACTTTAAGACTTATAAGTAGAGACTAGATTTGTATCCAAAAACTGCTGAGAATAAGATGTTTTTATGTTCTGTAATTTCATCAAAATAATATTTTACATTAGGCATACAATTTATTTTATATATATATATATATATGATTTTTCATAATAGTCTAGAAAAAATAATAAAAGTAACAATTTATGCTCTATGTGTACCTAGTTGATATGCAGCTCTAGTGTACATTAAACAAAAATAATAAATTTAAAAGAAAACAAATAAAAGTTAAAATAATATGCAAAGAATATTAATAAACTATGGAATAAAACATTTTAATTTCTACTTTTATATATTTTCTGGGAAAATATACCTATATATTTATTGAGTTGTTGTAGTCGAATGGTAAATTTTTTTTTTCATAAATTAATACATGGTTCCTAATATTTCGATATATATTCTTAAAACATATTGTACAAGTATTGTTTAACTTTGAATACAATTTTTTTAAGCATGTAAGTTATTTGTATATCAGTATATGGACAAATAAAGTATTATTCCTATGATTGTATATGGAATTATTTAACTAAATTATTTTTAAACCAATAATTATGTAGGTGATCAAATGGCTATATTAGTTTATATTACATTAAATTCAAATTGATTTAATTTATCAAATTTATGATTAGAAAACAATGTGAATGTGAATACAATAGACAATGAGGGATTTTTAAATTTGGTATAATTAAACTGAAAAGCATTAGTTTGATATTAAAATAAATATTATTTGAAAATTATCTGAAAACTAATATTCAATATGTTTTTTTTTTTTCTAATTTTTCATAATTTATATTATACCTATATTATGAAGGTTCGTATTTTTAAAAAATAAATACAAATTTATTACACTGTAATATTATCATTGCCTCTGTCTAGTGACTAGACTCTAGTCTATTGACAATTTTTTTACAAACAAGTTGTTTTTCCTTCTACATTATTTGTTCTCATTATGTTGCTTAAAACCGATTATTTAAACGTGTTAATGTTACTTAACCAAATACACAGTTTGTATAGGCTACTTAGCGATATATTATATATATATATATATATCTTTTGTGACTGTAGGTATTTTAAATTGGACATTATACATAAAATAAATAAATAAAACAATAGAATTTCAAAGTTCTAATACATAAATAATACAAATTAATAACTTATATAACTTAATGGTTACGTTACTTTATTAATGATTCCACCACTCTCTACAACACATTCTGCTCCAACCATAACCATATCAACACTTTCCATGATGTAACCAACAGCAGAATCTAATACCAATGTGCAAGGAATATTGAGTTCCTTTAAACAATTGTACATTTCAATTCTAGTGACACACGGGTATAAATTAGTTATAATATTACACACTTTAATAAAATATACAATTATTTTGAATATAATTACCCGCTTTTATCAGGAGATGATTCAGACACAAAAACATGAAATCTTTTTTGAGAGTTTACGGCTAATTTCATTGCTTCTAGTACTACTCTTGATTTTGAATGTGTTAAAATATTCTAAAATAATATAAAACTAATAAATACTAATAAACACGTTGGAAATTATACATTTTTTAATTTTAATATTAATTAAAGTTACATAATATATTTTTTTACTTACTGTGCCATCAACAAAATAAGGTAGAGTGATTTTGGCAACTTTATTTCTAGCATCTGTAAGTTTCTTCAAAAATACTTTGCCTCGATCCAACATAACTTTTTTACATTCCGCAAAAGTCTAAAAGTAAGTATACAGAAGTACACATTATGTTAACTAAGATTCATTATAATTTTCAGTTCTTATTTCTTACTCTTCGTATACAAAAAATAAATAAATAAATAATATGGTGGAATTTTGATAACAATTTACTTATTTAAATTAAAAATCAATCAATTAATATCTTTAAAAGCATATATTCATTTTATGATTATTGTATTTAAACAACATTTAAAGTAATTTATTAGTTTTAAAGTACTATACTTGAAATTTACATTGATATAATATTCTGTATTTAAATATGGTAACTTTACTTAAGAGTAAAATATAATATAAATAATAATTATACTAAAATATTTGAAATATTTATCTATATTTTAAACTTTATGTACAAGGTATAACAAAGTAATAAGTTTTATCTATATCAGTATTACTTAAAATTTATTTTATTTTTTTTTTTTTTGTATTAAACTGTACAAGATTTTGATATTTTATGTTAGTTAGCTTTTTCGAGAATCAATTCAGGTATGAGATTGAGTGCTGTTGCATTTTAATTCTAAGTATTAGAATTTTTTATATTAATTCAACATTTTAACGCTACATTTTCACTAGGAAACTATAGCACATCTTCTTTTATATCTTCATCATCTTCATCACTGATTTGCGGATCAATAAGTTCTTGCATTATTTTAGTTAAATCCAACGATTGATTTTCAGTTAATAGCTTATCATCTACTGCCACATAATTAATTGATTCATCCCCAATCAAGCGGATAAGTAATGTTTTATAATCGGTGTCAATATTTTCCTCTTTGAATTTCTTATCCCTTGAAATCAAAATGCCAGATTTTAAAAAACCATGCCTAACCGTTGTTCTAGGAATTGTATTAGTAGCAGATTTTATCCAAAGAATCGCATCTAATACATTAATTTTCTTCATTAAACTAGAGGTACTGTTCATTCTTACTAATTGATGCCTCATCACACATAGCCGATACAACATTTTAAAATTTGCAATGATTCCTTGTTCTAAAGGCTGACAACAAAATGATATATACGGCGGAAAAAATATTAGTTTAACCGATTGCAGATTATGAAGCAGAGGATGTGTACTTGCATCATCTAAAAAAAGAACAATTTTTCTCTTCGCTGAAGTCATTCTTTGGTCAAGATCTAGAAGCCACTCAGTCATAATATCACGGGTCATCCACGCTTTATTGTTGGACTTCCAAATTACTCCAATGTCATTAACATTAATATTTTTAAAACAACTATATTGTCCAACCTTTCCTATAATTAATGGTTTTTCAAATTCTCCAGTGATGTTGGTACACAACATCACAGTAAGTCTTTCTCTCGATAAATTTCCTTCACTACAAGTCTCATTCATAAAGTCCACTGATTTTTCAGGAAGAATACGAAAAAATAAACCAGTTTCGTCGCAGTTAAAAATATCTCGTTCTTCATAACCATTAGTGAGTTCTTTAACTTTACATAACCATTCATTAATAATACTTTGTTTTACTGATGTTGTATCAATCTTGTAGACATTTTTATAAGAAATCTGATGACGCTCTTTAAATTTTTGCAACCATCCATTGGACGCCTTAAAACTATTAAGACCCACTTCTGATGCTAATTCCAATGCTTTTTCTTTTAATACTTTACCAGAAATTGCTAAATTATTCACTCGAGCGTGTAAATACCATTGAAATATCACTGTGTCTATTATTTCACCATCTGATTTTGGGAATTTACGTTTAGAATTTTTACTTCCTTCTTCCACAAAAGTTTGTGATAAATATATTTTGTTTTTTATAATTTCACTGACCTGTGTTTTTCCTATGTTAAATTTTTCAGCGACTGCTCGTACTCCAATACGATGTTCCTCCGCAAATTTTATAATATCTATTTTTTGTGCTAAATTTAATCTTTTGCGCTTTCCACACGCCATAATGTTATATTTATATAAACTAAAGAATTAAATAACTGTACATCACAAATCGAGAATTATTTTAATAGAGGCATCGTGTAAACCCCATAACATAGATATATAATGTACTTTTCGATAGTAGGTATATATAATAATAAAGTAGATACATGAATTTATTATAAAAAAGTAATTGTAAAACACCGTTTTGTTTATACACTTGTCCACTATTACAAAATATATAAATATATTATACACGTATTAAAGGGATTAACAAATAAGGAGTACTTAAGGCCTATCTAAAATATATATTTCTGCTAGGACCCAATAAAATGTCCATTAATCAGAAGTAGTCCGCTATTGTGAGAAGTCCATAAATATAGGTTTCACTGTCTAAATATTCAAAATGAAACTTAATTAAGTCAAATTTATGGAAATCTATACATCAGAGGTTCCCAAACTGTGGGGCACAATTAAACTTTTAATGGGTCACATTAAATTTTGAAATATTTTTTTTTTTTTACCAAAAAAAAGGAGAATTATTTTAGATAGTAATTTGGTATTATATTAAATATAAAAATACGGTTATTATATATAATATAGAAAAAAATGTATGATTGATATGGATATCTTAAAGTTATAAATATTGTTAATACAAATGCAGGTCATTAGTATGTAGTGGGTCGCCAAAATAAAAGAAAATTGGTCGTATCATGAATAGTTTAAGAACCTCTGCTATACATAATTAAAAATACTTACAATTGTATCTAATTTGGCAAATGTTATAAACCGCATAAATAATGCACATCCGGATGATACACCAGTGATACGGAAACTACTATTTGTAATAACTTCCACTGCTGATTGTAAATTCAAATCGAGTTCTTGTACAGTTTCGGCTAAATAAAAAGTTTGAATATTTAATTTTTTTTGATTTGTGTATGTAAATAAAAATATAATACTATACTGACGCGTACTCGGAGATAATAGAACGCTAGCTAGGTACGACATTGTTCTTTACTAAATAATAGATATTAGAATTTAATTAAAATTGTGCTTACATTTATCATGTTCCAATAGTTTCAATAGTGTACTGATTGCTGCTATACTAGCACTGACGTCGGGTTCTTTTTCCATAATATTACTAAAATATGGAAATACCTCTGAAAAACAACAAAATGTAAACAATTAATATTAATAAAATACAATTTGTTCAAATCCACATATATGAAATTGTTCAAACACCAAAAAACCAAAACCATTAAACACACCTAAGCATTATATTATGAATGATTTTTGAAAATTCAAAACTAACACAACTGTTCGCCAGAGGGTATGGCTTACCTTTTTTTAACATGATTACCGGGGAATAATTATAAATAACTATGAAATCAAAATGAACACTGATATCAAATATTATGTGCGAATACTAACATTAGAGTTGTGACCGGATAAAAGTAATACTTGAACCGAATACTTGGCTGGACATCGAATTTGATTTATACAAATGTAAATTAATGTAGATATCTACAAAGGCGTAGAGCTTTTGGACTTGCGCTTCGAAACTCATTCGGCAGTTATCAATATTTTAGAATGTTTTTTTAATATTTTTACACGAGCAATAACTGCTTATGTGTCACAATGTATATGAATGGCGTGATCGGTTGATCGCCACTTTACCGTGTCCTGCTCACAACAAACACGACTTACCTACACGTGTACAACATTATCGTCACGGTCATTACTTACTGGTAAAACTATCTACAGCGGTCTACTTCCTGCTTACACGGAGGAGGAGTGGTCGTAGTAGTTATTCGTAGTCGAATGGTACAAGGTAGATTTATAAATCTACCTCGAGTGGATGCTTAGGTCACAATATACAATCATATAGATAGTCTAAGAGTCCATATTTGTGGCAAACTGATAAGTGATAAGATAAATATTTGTTGTTACCGGGTATCCGGTATGGACCACGTTGTGGTGCTGACCAGTATAACCGCAAGATGGTGCTATAATAACAATAGAAATACAAATACCTTCGCGGTATTGTGTTGTGTAGTGTCACACAAGACTCAATGGTGTTCATGGTTAGAATAAAAAAAATATCGATGAATTTTTTTTTTATTGAATGACTTTTTTATTTTTCGTGTTCACATAATTATGCCGCCCGTGGTAATTGATTATATGGGCAGAGTTCAACTGATGCGCTAATATTTTATCTGATATCACCCACCGGTAGGAAACCGTAAATACGGCACTGGTGGCGCGGACGAAGTAAACAAAGACGAGTTTTGACATTAAAAAGACATGTTTAAACTGAATTTTTTTTATTGATTTAATTTTTTTAAAAGTAACGTTGTAAAAATGCTGCTTTTATATGGTAGGAATAAAAAGGAGAATTAAAGCAGGATAAAGGCCAACACAGTAGACGAAATTATCATTTTTCCCAAAACACGGTGCAAAATATAACGTCGTAATTTGAATACGTGTATAATTAATGTTCGTCAACTTGTTCATTTAGCTAAAAAGATTATACGAAACAGTACAAACACAATGTAAATACCTTCTCTTTCCCACACCCCCTGGCCCCGGTACTGTTATGCGTAGTATAAGGTATGCCTATGTATATATATATATATATATATATAAAATGGTATATTAACAAATACGCCCGGGAAAATATCTGCGTGTCATCCGCTATAAAATTATCGTGAAATATATTACATAAACGAAGATTAAAAAAAAAAAAAGAAAAAGAACGTGTCAACGAACGTAAAATATTATGCGCTTAGTAATTATATATTATAGTACAGTAATAGTAACTCGGTACGATAAATTAACACGCTAGCAGCTCAAGACTCCGATTAATATAATAAAATATTATTATCGTATTGCGACTTTGGGTGGACAATTGAGAACTTTGTATTTTATTTTTGCAGTCCCGTGTATACGCCGTTTACATCGCGTGCGTTTTAGACACCTCACACCAAAAAAAAAAAAAAAAGAAAGAAAATCCTGACTAGATTAGACGTATTTATTATATCATAAGAGCATAATTGACTTTCAGGGATCCCGTAACGCCTTGTTAACCCATTTACAGCCAATATTATAACTTGTGAAAAAATTATCGAAAAATATTTGATGAAACTGTGGGTTGACTACAACTATTTCCAATAAACTCAGAACCAAGGGGTAAACCGAAGAAATGTAATACCACGTAATATTATAACCCATGATAAAATATGACTGACTATATTCCCTAGAACTCGATTTTCAGATATTTTTAACACAAAAATCTAATTGTTTTTGTTGATATATGGGTTATCTTGGGAACAAGAATGGAAAAAAAAAACTATTATTAATATAATTGTAGTGCAATCCATGTGTTGTGCAGGTAGTATCTGCGGAGTAATACGTGAAAACACGTAAACACGTAAAGTTTTGACAAAGCACCAGACAACAAAACAAAAATATCTTATATGATAAAGCATTACAATAAACGAAATCATTATGTCACAGCAAAAAAAAAAAAAATAAATATTTGTTTGACATGAATCTCCTTACTTAATTCAATTGTAACTAAAATTATTTTTGTTGATTGGCGGTTGAAATGACAAAGTAGAACACTTTTAGTCTGCCGAAGGTGGACTAACCATTTTCCAACTATTTTTTTTTTAAATAGTGACACGGGCAGGGTAATAATCTATAATGATCTCTAGCCACAGCAATATCTACCACGAGAAAAACATTGCCGGGTCGGCTAGTAAATATTATATATTAATAAAAAAATTAAAAAAACTCAATTGTGAACGGAGAAAAAAAAAGCGAACGTATACGACACGCACCGTACGGCTGTCGGTGAACAACTGCATAGTGATATTTACGATTTTTAATTTTCACGGCCTTTTACGTCATATACGTATTGGCAACGGCTATTAATTATTGGCCGACTGTTCGACCAATCGGATCGTCGGATACGCGCAATGCGTTTATTTATTAATAGCTTAGTAAGGGCCGTGACGCACTAGGCAGCCAGATTAGCAGCCAAAATCTCGACCCGCCCGCCCGCGATCGTATCGGAGGAACGCAACCGGTCGCTTCGACTAGTGAGCGGAGACTGCAGGCGGCCACACTATACATTCGTATGTAAAAACGTTGTTTTCCTCTGGCTGCGCGCAGCCAGTAAACTTCGGCTGCCTAGTGAGCGATACGCAATAAGCAATCATGTGCGGCATTGGCTGCCGCAGCCTGGCTGCCTAGTGCGTCACGGCCCTAACGCAATATACCGTCGCCGAATCTTGGTTCGCGGTACCCGCGGTGTTTTAAAACGCCCGTGATTTTCACGATTATCATTAAAATTAACTAACAAAACTAACAATTATTTAACGATCCAACAGTTTGTTCGCAAACACGAGACGCGGTTAGATCACCGTGTCAATCCAACGTCCGTCCGACTATTAGACAACTTCAAAGGACATTAGAAGATGTCTTAAGCGTCGGGAACCATACGACTTAATCTGAAAACTTACATTAGGGGCAGGAGCCACTTCGTTGGAAGTATGGCTTTATAGTCGTGTAAAGTATGTGTTAACATCTAGCGTGTAAGATATATATTGTCAAACATATTTATAAAGACCTTCGGGACGTTTAAATAATAAAGCCCCAGGGCATTTAAAACAAAAAAAACCAAAACTTTTTTTCTTGTTCACCATTAAGTGTAAATCACGATGAATTTTCGTGTCGGATTGCCGTGCATTTCTGTACGGATAAAATAAAAAATTCACATTTAAATTCAAAATATAAAACGGTACACGAAATGCGATTTGTTAAACGTGATTTCATTAAAATTAAAAAATGTTCATTAACATCAAACAATAGTATAAATAAATAAACCACTATTACATTACGCTCATTTTTTATATATATATATATATATTTTTATTATTATTTTTTAATTACTACGTACAAAGTCGTTTGGTAAACGTTCACTTGAGGTATACCGTCGCTATACCGAGAGCGAGGCGACACTATGAAAATCCGGAAACGCTTTCTCACGAAAGCGATCGGGGTTTCCGTCGTTTTTTTATTAATTTTTTTTTTTTTGCTGATACGCCAACGTAGTAAAACGATAAAACTCGTTGTGAAAATCATTAAAAATAATAAAAAAAAAAAAAAAAAAAAACCGCCACCGGTATACCATTTGTACACGCGTATTATTATTATTATTATAATTTATATTCTACCACACGACAACGACTAGTTTTTGTATCCGTGTGTCCGGGATAACCGCGTAACGACTTAATTATTTGGACCGCGATGCTGTGCATTGTTACATAAAAAAATACTGACGATAAATTCGTATACATATATATATATATATAAATACGAATCCGGTTGTCGGCCGTAAAAAAAAAAAAATATAATATACAAGGTGTACCATTTTATGCGCGTGCGCCTCCGTTGGCCTCGCTGGGAGGAGACGCTATACCTACGAGTATGTATAATAATAATAATAATAATTATTATATTTTACCGTCAAGGTTACCATTAGTTTAACGAATAACATTCAGTTTTAGCTCGGTTAGAGTTAAGTTAATTGTAACAAATGTAACGAGTTACCGCGAGTACGTCGGTATTGTTTCTTTAATTAACCGAGTTATGAGTTAAATGTTAATTTTTGAGACATTTTTTTAGAGCTTAAGGTTTGAAAAAAAAAAAAAAAATAAATAAAATAATTCGACGATAAACACAGGTGGTGGTCGTAAAAATGAGTACCTACTAACTCACGCAGAACATTACGAACAAAATGTTAACTTAACATATTAATAAACAAGTTACGCAACCTAACCTTGTACACAACTTGTGGGAAAAAAAGTAGTTAGTAAAAAACGATAGCTAGTACAGTAGAAAGGTCTTTCTCTGCATTAAACAAAAATCATAAATACACGTCATATTTTAAATCCACAGTTACTGAAGGAACAACTGCGCCGTCTTATACATTAAATATATTGACGATGGCCCATCGCTAAATAGCTACAAAAAAAAAAAGCAACTATTAAATGACCCGTATATTGTGAAATCGATAAAACAATAATAACCCTTTGAATAAATTGTTGATACTTGATCTGGTGAGCATTATTTCTCTGGAGTTTTCGGGATATAGGAGGAAGCACCAAAAATCATTGTTCTGTACGTGTATTATTAACTACTACAGTTGGGATTAAAAATATAGGTTTTTTTTTTTTTAAAGAAATATACAATCTGTACCCAGAGGCACAATAAGAATATGGGCTAAATAACAATGACGTGAATGAGTTGTTGGAAGAAGCCATCCAGTAGCGACACTTCCTATTGACTTTTTTATTTTTTTTTTTAGTTGTTATTAAGGAGATCTCTGCACCATTTTCTTTTCAGTCGTCGATGAGGATTACCAAGAATTTAATTTGACGCTAACTCACGGATTAATGGATTTGTATGGGACATGAGAGCGCTTATAGAAGTGTTTTGCTTCTTCTTGAACGGTTTTTAGACGGAGATCAATGTGAAGGGTGAGATTTGATATGTAAGGGGGAGAGTTTGTAATTTTTCTAAGTGTAATATTTTGAAAAGTTTGGATTTTATTAAGATTTGAGACTTTGGCAGTGCCCCAAAGTTGTATGCCGTTGTTGGTCCATATAGGTTTGAGGAGGGATTTGTACAAGAGTAGCTTAGTGTTTAAGTTTGTGTGTTTATTGTTAATGACGAGTCCAACGAGGAGCGTGGGTAGCCGGGAATTCAGCTGTGACGGTTTAGTTTTAATACGGTGTGCCCAAGTGCAACGGCTATCGAGTGTGAGTCCGAGATATTTAATCGTAGGGGCTGAGGGAATTCGGATGTCATAGAGAGTTAAAAAATATAGGTTATTATTATTGTTTAGAGTCAAGTTATATATTTTTTTTATTTTTGGACTTTTTGATTACTCTCCCGACCGAATTTACACATATATATATATATATACCGTCGTTATTGTTTCGTCCGTTATATTTTTATTTCCCTCTTCCCGCCCATTATGCTGGCAATATCCATTGTCCGGGAAACTTTCGGCGCGCGCTCGTCCCCGACACCGTATCGTTTCAAAAGAAAATTCAGTTTGGACCTTTCCGCCGTTCGGGCGAGTACGATGATGGACATTGCATTGTCCGCACTATTTATACTTTTCGTATCTACAACAAACGCGACTTTCTATTATATACACGAATGTAAATAATACGAGCGGTTTTTCCGGATATACGAAAATGCGTAACGGTTTTTTTTTCTTTTTTTTTTTTTTTTTCCACAGGACGTCCGTTTTGCTATGTTTTATACGGGGAGGGCGCTACATCTTTACGTCGTCCGTCGTCTCTCGTTTTATATTGTTTCCCCGAGTACGTATATATATATATATATATATACACGAGGTGTGATCAACAAATGACCAGACTGCATAATAATATTTATATCAATAAAGATAGCGAAACACCGATAATTGTGTTCGATAAAATAACTTCCAATGAGTACCAGAGAGCGTTGGTTTGAAACCGATAATAATACTTATTCTTATTTCTCGGCATTTCTACGTGACCGTGTTCTAGTCGTGTGGCGAATTTCATTATGGACGCAGTAGGAGAACAGCGTGTGTGCGTGAAATTTTGTTTTAAACTAGGGGAAATGTCTAGTGAAACTTTTGGACTTTAGCAGCGAGCTTTTGCAGATGACGCCTTATCCCGGTCAATGTGTTTCGAGTGGCTTAAACGATTTCGGGAAAGTTGGATATCCGTTGAAGACAATGAACGACTTGGTAGACCCTCGACCTCAAAAACGATAGCCATGTTAATCGCATTTTTCGATTATCGTGGGATAGTTCATCGTGAATGAGTACCTCGAGGTCGAACAGTAAACCGGTGTTTTTATTTGGTAGTCACGTAAAAAGATTACGTGAAAAATTTAGGGGAATAGGGCGAAAAGTTGGAAAAGTGGTTCTTGGATGAGCCCATATGAGCTATGGCTCATTGCACATTCGTCAGTTTTTGGCCAAAAATCAAATTCCAGTCGTTCCACAACCACCTTACTCATTGAACCCGGCTTCATGTGCTTTTTTTTTTTTTTTTTTGTTTCTTAAGTTGAAGTCAAAGGACTCAAAGGACGTCGTTTTCAAACAATCGACGACATTAAACAAAATACGGAAAACGATGTCTTTAGAAGACATTCTCTTTAGTGTCTACCAGGAATGTTTTCAAAAGCGGGAGAAAAAATGGCAGCGGTGTATTGCTTCTCGGGGAGATTACTCTGAAGGCGATAATGTGTATTTAGAATGGAATAATATTGTGTTACTAACGTTTTAGTTAAAAAATTCGGGTATTTGTTTCTTTTTTTTTTTTATCACACCTCGTATGCGCAATGCGTGTATGTTCTTTAAAAACGATAATGAATTATAACGGTAATTATTATTATTATTTCCAACGGTTGATAATCGCGGTAGGTAAATCATAACTGGCAAACGTATACATAATACGATTATAGGTAATATTTGAAATATATTATACACAGGCTTGCCGTATTGCGCGGCGTTTCCGGTCGTCGGGACACGAGATAAATTTTTTTTTAACCGGTATATAAATAAAGTACGTATATTTTATAATATTATATACGGAGGAAACGACGACGTCAAGTGTGCGATAATATATTATTAAAATTATTAACGACAACGCGTAATATATATTTTCATTTCTATCCGTTCATTATTCAAATAGAGCAGACCATATTTGTTCGTGAATGTTCAAATAACGAATATATTATATTTGCATAGAAATTTAGACCGGAAGGGCACGGATCAATTTCATATTTTATAGATGATAATATGTAACATTTCCCCGCTCCTTCGGTCTATAACCTTACAACTTTGTTACCGAACGATATGTACATATTTGTACATATATATATATATATATATATATATATAGGTTATATATTTTATTTTTATTAGAAATAAACAATCTATACAAATAATGTACAATAAGCTTATGCGTTAAGAGAAGACAGAACGTGAAAAATTGAATAAGAAGCCGCCCCCCACTGGCAACACTTAACATGAATTATTTATATTAGTTATATTTTTTATTTTTTGATTGTTAATGATTGGAATTGTATATATATATATATATGTAAATATTTTAAATTGGAAGTTGTATGTGGTCACGACACCATTTCCTTTTTAGCCTGCGCCTAGGATTTTCTGGGAGAGTTAGAGAGGAGAGGTTTTTAATAAGTGGATTTTGGTGGGTTAGAAGTCGCATACGGAAGCGCACATAAAAGAATAGTGCTTCTTCACTGATGGTTTTCATGTGGAAATCGTTATGCAATGTTAGGTTTGATACGTACCGCCGAAAAGCTAGGTTTTGGAATACTTGGATTTTATTGGTATTGGATTTTTTTGCTGAACCCCAGAGCTGTATGCAATAAGTCCAAATAGGTTTCAGGAGGGTCTTGTAAATTAAAAGTTTGACTTTTAGATTGGTGTTATTATTTCTCAACATTAGAGGACTGAGCATGCGCATACGGGGGATCATTGAGAGTCAGTCTTTTGGTTCGTAAATGATTTGTCCATGTTAGACGCTTATCGAGATTGAGTCCCAGGTATTTAACTGTGTCCGACGTGGGAATCGGGATGTTGTTTAGTGTAACAGTTGGACATACGCCCTTCTTGAGAGTAAATGTAGTGTAATTTGATTTGTTTTGGTTTATTTTGATACGCCATTTGTCGTACCAGTTAGTCATTAGGTTGAGGTGAAGTTGTAGGTTTGATGTAGCGGTTACCGGGTTTTCACTAATTGACACAATGACTTTACCGTCAGCATAATCAGCCACCATGGTTTGAGGCATGGTGGACTGATCAGCGACATAGATGTTGAATAGAGTTGGAGATAGGATACTCCCTTGCGGGACGCCAGCATGGATTTTGGATATTTCTGAGTATGCTGAACGATAGTGTACTTGGAAGTGTCGATCAGTAAAGTAAGATTTCATTAGGAGAAAGAATGGGTGGGGAAGAAAGCTTTTAAGTTTGAACAGTAATCCGTCATGCCAAACTCTGTCAAACGCTTGGGAAACGTCAAGAAATACACAGGTACAGTAAAGTTTTTTTTTCCAACGAGAGCGATATTGCATCGACAATCCTATGGGCTTGATGGATGATGGTACTATGTAAGGATCTGAATCCTAATTGTTCGGTGTTCGGCAGAATATTGTTACTGACAATATATGGAGTCATTCGTTTAAGAACAAGTCTTTCAAATATTTTAGATAAGAAGGGCAAGAGACTTATTGGCCTGTATGAGGATGGGTCGTCCAAGGGTTTATCAGATTTAGGAAATAGTACAATTTTTGAGAATTTCCAAAGGATTGGGAAGACATATATATATAAAATAATAATATTACGAAATTAATTTTTTTTTTCCCGCTCCTAATACCCATTATATATTATACATCGAATTGAAAAAAAAAAAAAAAAAAAAAAAAGAACGTATTTATCGTAAATGTACCTACAATACTTTAAGAAAATACGAATATAACGTATAGGTTTTATGTCAGCCCGATTGTTCCCCCTACGGATTTAATTGATAATGATTATACCTACGTTTACTAAGTAAACCTAAGGCTTTTTTCACACGAGGTAACGCCCTGGCAACGCGACGGATACTCGAGTATTGTCCGTTTGAATTGCTTGTTAGTAAGATATCCATAACCATCGCCACACACTAAGCTACTCTGAAACTACTGTGAAGCGACGATATCGTTTCAGTCTACCTTTAGCCACCATTTGTTTATAAACCTGTTGCTAAGTGTTCAAATATGTCGTCAAATGAAGATTCATCAAGCGATGATGATGTAGTTGTCACCTATTATTATAACTATTATAGACAGAGAAAAATTCCGGGTACTAAATAGTCCAATGCGTTGCCGAGATGTAGAGAAAATTAATAGCATAAGAAAAAGTGTTTGTGTTCTTCACATAGTTTCGTTAGAAAAAGAGAAGGTATACAATAACCGCACTTCACAACATGACGAAAATGTCACAGACGGTGTCGCAGTTTTACCTTTACAAAACGATAATATGCCAAACATCGAATATAAATATTCGATCTTCCGCAAATGATATAAGAAATTATTTAGCAGCCCACTTTATTACCCCTCGAGCATCTCTTCCTTGGCAGTGGAAATATTGTATTTGATATTGTATACCTAATAATATATTTTATCGATGATTTAAAATATTTTACATTACATACATGGAAAATATAGAAGTAAAAGTAAATTGTTTTCGTTTTACATTTTATCTTTTCAATATAGAATAAGTACAGTAAGAACGCAGCGGGCAATTCACAAATGTTATGGTGAAATATGATTATTTTATAATAGTGCACAATAGTATATTGTAGGTAATTTATAACTCGAAAGAAATTAAACACGCGTTTAAATTATTAAAATTAGTATTTAAAAAAATTAATAATATATAATTAAATTTACAGATAAACCCGAAATAAACATTTAAATATATTAATAATTGTATAACTATTATCAATTATATTTTAACTTTTTTTTTTTTTACCTGGCCAGTTCATTTCGTTCCTAACTTCCATCCAGCCCTTCTCCGCAACATCTTTACGGGAATATTGAGGCAAAGAGTAATTATACAGTCCCGGCCTTTTCTCAACTTCGCCCACAAACTTGATGTCAAAACCGTGTTCGGCCATAGTTGTTTAAATTCAAAAAGAAAACCACTAGAAAACACTTGTAATATTCGGGAGACGCAGGCGACGCACGACCTCCCTTACAAGTCGCGCGAGACTGGTAGAATACGCGTAGGAAGTAGCGTCGTTTGTGCCTTCCCAGTATTTAATATAGGAAGTGATTTACAAGATACTCGAGTATCCGTCGCGTCGCTTGGGAGTTGCCTCGTGCGAAGAAGGCCTTAACTTTAAATTCAGATTGATACTCTAAATGTATAACGTTTAGGCGTCTAAACAATAAACTTTCGACAGTACCAAGGATAGTAGTGATTGGCAATTCGTTCGACATCCTTTATTTGTCATTATCGTGTTAATATAGAAAAAAAAAAAAAAAAAAACGTTATTAGCATTCCATCAAGACTATAATTAAATACAATTATACATTTTTTCTAAGAACGTTTACTATAATTAATTCTGTAATTCATAAAAACGTACTTGCAATACCTTCAACGGATAATGAAATCGTTAACGTCCACTACTGTTCCACAACTTGTTATATCCTATTCCGTAACTATATTAAAACATTTTTTTTCCCCCCCCCCTTTAAATAATTGTGGATATATCGTATAAAATAGGTAGTAAATAATGATGATTTTTTTTTTTTTTCCCCGTTAACCGTCGTAATAATGTATTGTAATTGTATAGTACCATAGAAGATACGGATTTTCCGCTAGATGGTATTTTATTTGAAACATTTTTCGAAATTTCCAATTCTTATAAAAAAAAAAAAAATAAAAAAAATGTTTATATTTATTTAGGGGAAAGCCTTTTACTTTATCGGCCGGTAGCACCGTCTGGAACATTTGTCGAATTTGTCTATGCAATTAAAAAACACCAACAACAAATTGTCGATAGATGTATCGTTCTATATTTGTCGATTTTTGACTTACTTACAAGGGCCAAAAAACACAAAAAAATATTACTACTATCGGTCAACCCGCAATTCTATAAGCTCCGCTCAGAATCGGTTTTTTTTATTGCAATTATTTATCGTTGCTCTTAGTGTACAAACCAAATTGCCCTTTCCGACTCACAGCCTACAACCTGGACTACAGTTCTTATTTAATTACACTGGTATAATCTGGTCTGCTGTTCGGTAAACAGCAGACCTCGTGTACAGTAGGCCGCTCTGGCCAGACACCGTAATGTTTGTCTCTACTCATTACGAAACCCGATTATAACGCTTCTTGAATCTATAATATTCCAAACTATTATTTATAACGATATAGTAACACCCATCCCCCCCATCCAAAACTAAATCATTTAAATCAGTGTTTCCCAACCTTTTTATCACCACGGACCACCTCGATTTTAGGAAAACTAGGAATACCTTTTTTTTTTTTTTTGCTCATTAACAAGAAAACATAAAATTTATCGAAAAATGTTAATTTGTATTATTTTACTTTACATTTTATTACTATACTTCAATTTATTACTCTTATAAAAGTGGAAAATACTTATCGGTCTACAGCAGCAATAACGATAAGATAACCGTATAATATACGGTTCGTAATTTTTTTCGCTATTTAAAAAAATAATAATAATTAATTTGTAATAGAAATCGAAGAAAATATCTATGGGACCATGGACCATTGATTGGGAAACACTGATTTAAATGCTAGGGAGGAGGGTGACCACGAATGCCATTGGTGTATTGTGGGTAGCCTAAGAGAAGGCTTTGAAAAAAAAAAAAAGAAAGAAAAATCCATCCTGTGGACTTTGTTCTCGTGGAAAAAAAGTAAAAGTAGATAATGTATTTTTGTATTAATAATCCCATAAATAAAACGATCGAGTTCATTAAAAAAAATTGACAAACATCGTGTTTTATATTATTTTAGAGGGGTAGTAAAACGCGACTACGTTGTCTGTCGTTTTCGCCTGTTTTTCCAATACTTTTTTTTTATTACGTTCAACACTTTTAGTTTTGGCGTTACATTTCGTATTTGACCGACATCTGCAAATGTTAAAACAAACATTTAGCATTAAGATTTGTCACAATTTCAATGCGTACTAGTAACGGTCATAAACAATTACTTTTTTCTATTTGTCTGCGGTATTTGTTGCACTAATCATAATTTTTTTTTCCGCACAAAATTTGTGCATTACAATGTGTGTAAATGTAGAAAAATAAATTTTCCCATTTCTTATCACGGGATTTGTTTGCATGAAATTCACATTGAATTTCTTTTTGCGCCATAGTAATTGCAAATTTAAACAATATGTGTGACCGAAATGTGAATGCCACGAGTTTAACAATTATCGACATTATCAATAATTTGCGATAACAACTGAAAATGTTATGGAAAAAAACAGTGATTTTATCCGATATAAAATTTGTTTGGGAATACGGTCGAACTATTCGATTCGGTTTCGATACGTCTGAGAATAGGCCCTCTAACGACGACTGTGTATTTTTCGTATTTATTTATTATTATATTATTATTAACAGGTGCTGATTTAGGCGAATACCTTGGTCACCAGTCACCTGGCCTCCATTTTTGAGAGGCCTCGTTTTCATTCATTATATATTTATTATATTTTATAGACCAAAGACAAAAATAAAATGGATGGGAGGTGCAAAAAACTTAGGATTACGACAATCGGAAGAAAATAAACTGAAAAATCGAGAGGTTCACTTAACAACTTTATAACAAAAAAAACAAAAATCCACGTTCTTATATAAGTTACGATAAAGTATTTGAAAAAAAATATACATTTTTTTTTTTTTCGGTAAATGGCAACGGCAGTATTGAAAATCACAGTGCCCGGCCCGGAAATCTGTAAATCAATTGCCGATTGTTAATAATACACGACGAGGGACGGTTGGTCACACATTAAAACGCAATGTTTTTTTTTTTTTGTTTTTTTTTTCCATAACGGAAAGCATGTTATCTGTTTTATTATTTTTTTTTTTTGCAACGTACAAATATAATGTAACAAGTTATTATTATTATAAAATCGTGGGAACGATATGAGTGAGGAGAAAGAGAGAGAGAAAGAGAGAGTGAGAGAGAGAGAGAGAAAAAGAGAAAGAAAAAGAAAGTGTTGTGAGATAAAGAGACGTATACATCAAATATAATAATATATATATATATATATACACACATAAAGAGAGAAAGAGAGAAACAATGACTATATGTAACCACGAATTCCCAATTTTTTTGTACAGTCTATTTTGGTACGCACATGATTATCTTAATACAATTAATAATAATAATAATTATAATAATAATACATTATCGAATGATACGACTACACAATAATTGCACCAGCAATAATTTTACATATACATATTATTATTATTTTTTTTTTTTCCTCTAAAACATCGTCGTTTAAGTATCGCGGGCCCTAAACGTAATAATATACAAAACATATATAAGTGCGTAATACTATAAAAAAAAAAAAAAATTTTTTTATATAATACGATATCGAACATTGTAATAACTGTACAACTTCATTATTATCACTGAAAAATATTATTTATACACGTATACAATACAATAATAATAATAATAATAATATTATAAACGATCAACAACTATAATAATTAAAACACTTATATAGAGACAAAAAAAAAAAAAAAAATATATATATATAATAATAATACAAAAAAAAAAAACTACTAAAAATTACATTTAAAAGTAAAAAAAAAAAAAAAAAAATTGTTGGGGGGAGGGGAAGAATACTTAATAATTGTAATGATTTTTACCGAACATCGTAGTCGTGTAATAAATGTTACGCCGCTGCACCGACCGCAAAACGTCGTAATTTTTATTTTGTTATACGGCCGCGATCGATTAACGACAATAATACAATTATTATTATTGTTATTTATTTTTTTTTTTTTCAATTTTTTTTCACTGCGGTGGATGATTACGCGCCGTGTCTTCGTCGTCGGGATGTGTGGTCGTGGTGTCTATAATAAAAATACAAGAAAAGAAAGAAAAAAACGAAAAACACGACGGTGTCCCCGGGTGTAAAATATAACTCGGTGGTGGTGGGTCGTCGTACGAGTCGGACGGCGGGAATATTTTAGAGGCGATTGCACCTTCGGGGCCGTGTAATAACATAATAATAATATTTTTATCTTATTTCGGAAGACGTGTGTTGACGATGCAAACAGCGTGGCGACTAATATTCTGGAAAAAAAAAAAAAAAAAAAAAAACAACAAATTAACGACGACGTTAATAACAACATAATAATACACGGCGTATAAATAATTAATAATAATAAAAAAAACTATATAAATATATTATAATATTCAGGTATTTTATACGTCTGGCGAATGTCGGTTATGTCACCCCCCCGGTTACGGGGTACCATTATTATTAGCGGTATAAATACGTGTATTGGTTTTCATTAACGCGGGGGCGATTTGGGCGTTTTTTACTGCGCGTTTTAAAACGGTTTTTTTTTTTTCTATACCGGCGGGGATTTCTTGTGCCGAACAACGTCGATTTCGGCGTTTCCGGTTAGAAAACCGGGAAAAACGGAAATATTTTTAACTACGCAATTAATAAATAATTATCGGTTTTTCTCGTTTTACGCTGTCGTAGTTCAATAGCAAAACAACAAATATCTTTACATTTTTTTTTTTTCACAAAAGTTCACAACACGGACAATTGTTATTTAATTCGCGGTTACGAATTAATATATTCGCCGCTCTTGGTATAATATTTGTGCTCTGAATCGTTTTTCCGTGTGCAATAGTCAAAATTAAATCAAATTGTTAGTTAAATCATTCCGATTTACCCGGCCTACGACAGCGGCCTAAACGCAAGGGCGAAGTAAATGATGTCGGCTCTGTTTTTTTCTTATTATTTATTTATTTATTTTTTTTTTTATATATATATATCCAATGCGCATAATACATAAATCGGAAATCGTCTTGTATAATATAATTGTATAAGTGCGCGGGCGCGTGCCCCGTTTTGCGCGATAAAAATTTAACGACGATTTCCTTATCGCGATTTATAAATCTATTTGATTTACGTTTGTTGTTTCGTTAAAAAAAATAAATAAATAAATAAATAATAATAATAATGTTTTCCATTCGGTACCCATTTTTTTGTTCGTTTTTACCAGGCGGTCTCTGCCTCCTCGGGCTTCTACTCTCGTCCTCCGCACCGACTCTGTCCCGTCTAACCGCGTGCGTTATAAAAAGACGACACGGTATATAATAACTGCAATATAATTTAGTGTCCCGCGGGCGCGGTATATTTTTTTTAATATTATTATTATTATTATTATTATCATCATCGGCCGTTTGGAAACCGCCAGAAAATTAACATATTTTTCCACGCGGAGCATATTACCCGCCGTCTGTTTCCGATAAGCTGCACGTAATATTGTGTAGTAAAATATTATAACGTCGTCGTCGTCGTCGAAATGTGTTTTCTGCTGCAGCCGGGGCGACCCGCAGAGTGTGCCGTCGCGTATACGGTTTTTTTTTTTTTTTTATTTTATTTATTTATTATTTAATTAATTATAAAATTCCGTGTCGTTCGCGTGCGACCGCAATAATAATATGAATTATTATAGGCGAATAATAATAATTATAATCGTTTGGGTAATTAAATCGGTGTAGATGTTAATATCCGGCAGACGAATTATAAAACGCGACAGACGCTCGAAAAGTCATACGATTTAAACGTACGGCGTGTACATTTTTTTAATAAACCGCGAAAAAACGTAGGGTCAAAAATGTGTAGGGCTAATATTATTAGTATTTCCCCCAAGCTTACATTGTAAGTAAAAAAGCATTCTCGGAGCCTGGGCGTTTTGGAAATTCAACGCAGTTATTATTAATATCGAAAAAAACGTTTAGATTTTCTAGTTTATGATATTTTCGATATTTTACGCCGTTTTAGATACGCGCGTGTTTATTTTTCTCTATCTAAAAAAAAAAAAAAAAAACAACAAAAAAAAATCACTTTTTCCATCGCCTTAATAAAATATTCGGGCTTTTCTCGCCAATATACATTCTCCCAAAATAAAAATTACATTTCGATCTTAGTAAAATGTAATCCAACGCCCACAGTGTCGTACATCTTTCTTCGGGTCATTTTCACTAAACGAATCATTGTAAAACCAAAAGGGTTTTTTCGTTAAACTCAAAACAAAAATGTTTAACCTATTCCGCCGAATAGGAGTGGTGATAAGTGTGGTTGATAGATGTTTAAAAAAAATATTGCATTTCCTCGGACTTTAGGGGAGTTTATTTATTTTTTATTTTTAAGTTTTACGACGATTTCGAGTTGAACTTTTTGGGATTTTTAAAGCATTTTCGATATAGGGGTGTTAACGTAACCCTAATGGCAAAAAGACGCGACGAAGGACCCCACCCACACACGTGCGCATGGATGATTATTTTAAAATTATTATTTTAATCGGCCCATCATCGTGTTTTATTCGATTACTATTGTATATTAACACGGTCGTCGGATTACTGTGTTCAATTGAAAAATGTGCTTAGGTAACGACGGCATGCGGGCCACCGAAAATACGATACGGTAGCCGACTATGACACGACGGTTGTAATTAAATATTATAATAACTCGGCCGATATCGTTATAAAATAACGTTTTTTTTTTAATTATTATCGGGCGACCTAACAACATACGGGCGGCGCGGCGATTACCGTTTTTTTTTTTTTTTATTATCGTTATTATTATTTTTTTAACGCGTATTCATTTCGAACCCGTGTGTACGGACGCGTGTTACTCGAATATCAAAACTACCGAACACCATCTATAACCAAGAGAGGTACATTTACACGCCAAATATCACGCCAAACCGCTACACCGAAATCCCCTTGTATATCCCGTTTATGCTCTTATTGTAGTTTTTTTTTTTTTTTTTATTATTTTTATACATAATATTTCATATTTTCGCTCAACGTAATTAATGTAACGCCGTAGCATTTTTAGATTATAATACGAGTGTAGCGAGCGATTTCACCGAGTAGAGTTTTCCTCGCAAAAAACTCGTTCAAAAAACCTAACGTAATTCACAAATTTTTTACCCACGTACCACCCCCCGTTAAGCATTCGACCGGCGATACTCGGATTTGAAAAATTTGTCCGCACACCCCCCAACGGGTTTTTTTCTAAAAAAAAAAAAAAAAAACTTGTATTATTCTTGTCCTAGTTATCTTTTGGCTACGAGGGAACAAACACGAATAATCGGTTTTTTTTTTTGTTCTCGGTTTATAAAACATATCCCGTTTTCTATACGTTCCCAACTTCCCGACTACGTACGACAGTGGCCTACCCCACGGTACGAGGTACGTCCGGCTTTATTTATTAATAATAATGTCGTTCGTTAAATTTTTTTTCGACATTTTCAATATTTTTAGAATTGTTTGAATTTTTTTTAAGGATTTCAATATACGATGTACACGAACTTCGTGGCATATTATTGCATTTCGTGTATAACGACATTACGATGTTATTGAGTTATTTTTCTTAGATACGACCACACGCACATGCCGGATACATTTTTTAATTTTTTTTTTTCTTTGGTATTTTTGAGTCTAATTTTTTTTTTATAATACAACAACGTTTCGATATAGGAATTCGAAGTATTTTTTTGGTTGCGAAAAACATGTTTGCGTAAGAAATATGCGTTATACGATACACGATAATGTATTATATAGAGCTAGGTATGAAATATTTGCGAAAACCACGTAGGTTATTTTAAAAAACATAAATAATATATCTATTTGGCAATATATCTTAATAGTAATAATAAACGATAAA
This sequence comes from Tuberolachnus salignus, assembly GCA_956483605.1. Classification (NCBI taxonomy): domain Eukaryota; kingdom Metazoa; phylum Arthropoda; class Insecta; order Hemiptera; family Aphididae; genus Tuberolachnus; species Tuberolachnus salignus. The sequence goes on from OY101434.1 coordinate 1,073,981, forward strand.
TTCAATTTTTGTTTTACGATAGTAATAATCAATTTTAAATTGTAATATTACGACGATACGTTTACGTACGTTATCGTACAGATAATATCATTAAAATCATTTTTATTATTATTTTTTATTTTTTATTATTAATTTCAATGATATAGGAGATATTATAACACATATATAATACCATGTAGTCCTGTAGGTACGGATTTGTATTCTATTGTTAAATATTTATTTACCTATATACGTTATTTCGAACTAAAGTCGACGGGTATAGTGTGAAATTTCAAATTCAAAACTTGATTTTTTTTTACCCGATACATCGTGAATACAGTTGAAGAGTATATTGTTGCAGTGTTGAACACGACCTGACAATACCTTGAAAATAAAAATACTATCGCATACACTTGTTGTATTAACGTTGTTAAACTTAAAAAGCCCAACACATTTCGCACCACGGGCAAGTGTGACCGCTGCCGTTGTGTAGGCGAGTGAAGTCAATTACGGAATGTGTTTGTTTATATACCGAATGTAATCAAAAAACGATTTTGAGCGGAGCTTTTAAACCAAAAAAAAAAAAAAAAGTATCTAGGGGCCGAACTGTTGAGAATCTCAAAAAAAAAAAAAAAAAAAATTTGTTTTAAGTCGAGTATACGGCCGCCGGTTTTAAATTTCGCGTATTTTATTGAGTACAACGTGAACAACGCGGGGAGCGTTTTACTGGCTAAAAGTGTTGAAAAAAAAATAAAAAACAACGTAAACAAAAATATAGCTTCTTCGCTAAACCCTCGGAATCTAGAAAAAAATAATAAAACTACCTACACGTTATCAGTTTAAAAAAATGAACTAGATAATAAAACATTTTAAAAAAAAAGAAACCGATAAAAAAAAACCATAGTACAACCCGTACAATACGGAAACGCCGCAGTAAAAAAAAAAAAAAAACTGTTATAAATAAAAATGTATATACATTAAAATTAAAACCGTTCGGAAATATTATGTCGGTCGTATATTATTATATTCATCGTCATTATATATATGCGCCTAAAAGCCAAAACACACATATCAAATTTTTTTTATTTTTATTTTTTATTCCTCGCGTTATCTCTGTTTACTCCGGTCCCGGTAGCGTCGGCGTTTTACTCCGTTTAATCCTTTCGACAAAAATGGAAAAAAAAACCACACGAGTATTATAATAATAATATGTACACAGACACTGCACGAAATCAATTTCGTCGTCGGAGTATACGGTGGTAAGTATACAACAATATTGTCGCTGAGTTTTTATTTTTTTCAATTCTCATATTATATACGTTCGTGCTTTAGGTTATATATATAAAAAAAAAAAAAAAAAAAAAATTAAAAAAAATAACCGTACAGGAGTAAAACGCGCCCGTTACGCGCTAGAGTGTGTTTGTTTTTTGCCGAACTCAGATAACAATATTTATTTATATATATATATATATATAAAAAAAAGATAATAATACCAAAAGAAAGGACGCGTACACGCAACGTTTATTATTACACGTATGTATAACTTTTAAACGAATATAATATTACGACGACGACGATTATTATTTTTTTTTCTTCTATTAACTTCAAAATGTATAAAAACGTTTCGTATATTATACCGGATTATTATAATTATACCTATACGGTTTTCCAAGGGTTTTCACCCTAGACCGTATAATCGTAGGCGTGCACACACGGGTGTGGCCTGTTGGTCTATAGCCACACCCGGAATTATTTTTAGGTGGTAGGCTAAGCAGCAAACAAATGAACCAAAACGTGCTTTGCCGAGGACAACTAATAAATTAATTCGCATCGTTCTTGTTAATCAGTGTATTAAAATGTCGATTATAATTTCTGTTTTGGTGTATATTGTTGTACGTTTCATTTATTTATTTTTTTTTTTTTAAGAAAAAAAAATATAGTTGTCTGCTACGTAACTGTGGTGCGCACGCCTATGCAATACGCGTATAATACTATAGGACCGTGAACACACTCACCTATTCTAAAATAATAAAGGCGTGACTTTGGGCGCAGTCGCAGCGGTATAAACCGCGTGCGGCACACGGACAGGACGGTGACGATTGGTGGCAATGATTATGGCGTTGGTGACGGCGGCGTTGGCGACGACTGGACGGGTGAACGCGGCTGCTCGCCGCGACATACGCATCGCCGACGCCGTTGTTGTAGCGTCAGACGTAGTCGGACGGCAGCGAGTTCTGCCGCTGGTGGTGATTGTTGTGGTGATTGTGGTGATAGGTGTCGATCGGCTCGTACATGTCCGAGTAGTACGCGCTGCTGTGCTGGTCAAAAGCGTAACCGGCGTTGTGGTACGCGGGCGTCGGCACCCGGTCCAGTTCGGTGTACAGCACGTCGTCGGCGACCGCGGACGACGGCTGGTGCAGCGGCGGCCCGTCGTCTTGCAGGCCGCCGCCGCCGCCGCCGACCACGGACGAGTACACCGCCACGGGTACAGTCGCCGCCGCTTCCTCGACCGTGTAATGATTGGCCCGGACGGCGTTCTGATTGGACGGCACGGCGTCTGGCGGCAGCACGGCGCCGCGTTTCCGTCGGAACCACCGGAACCAAACGGCCGGGTTCGCGGACAGTTGCAGCCCGACGCCGCCACCGCCGACCCCGTCGTCGCCGCCGCCTCCGCCCCGGATACGGGCGCCCCCGCCGCCACCCCGGCGTCCGCCTCCGACGCCTCCGCCCCCGCCGCCTCCGTTACGCGACGGCCGACCCGGACCGGTGCAGTGCTTGGACACGGTACCGTCCGGATGACCCGCGCCGCTACCGGAACGCCGGACGATCGGCCCGGTGTGCCGGCCGTTGTTGAGGTTGTTGAGATGATTCAGGTGGTTCAAGTGGTTCAGGTGGTTGAGCTGATGGTGGTGATGGTCCCCCGCCGCAATCTGAGCGATCTGCCGCTGGTGATGGTGCAACTGCTGATGGTTGTGATGATGGTGGTGGTGAACCCGGTCCGTGGGCGGATCGAACGATACCAAACACTCTGCGAAAACGGAAACATCAACATTACTATTTAGAATAACGGGAACGCGTAAAACACAATTCTGTTTTTTTTTTTTTTTTTTTTTTTATACAAAGTTATCGTTTACCGCGTACCGCGCCGTATTCAATACCACCCCGTGCTATTTAATTAATATTTTACAATTGTACAATTGGTTTTTTTTTATATTTTTTTTTCCTTCAACGAATACTATTATACGACGTCGTATAGATGTACCTGGGGCCGTGTAATAATTGTACAGTTTTTTTATTAACAGTTTTATTACACAGCCGTTTATACGTATTATAACGTATGCCCCTTTTTTTTTAATTTTTTTTTTTTTTTATTATTATTATTCATTTCGACGGCGCGTACCCCCAATACATATTATTATTGTTGTATTAAAATATATAATACGATATTATAATAACTGTACGCGTGTTTTGGTACTTCGATGTACTACACGCTCGTCGCTGAATTCATTACCGTTTTACGGAATTCTTATCGCTTATCACTACACGGACCGGACCATGGGATTCACGGGAAATTCGTTTGGATTGCTATTGCCATTAGACAGCGAAAGAAAGTACCGAAAGTGTTTTAGTCACGTTTTTTTTTTTTTTAGAAAAACCGTTGGGAATTTCGTGTTGCAATAACACAACTGTTCGCATAAACGACCGCCGGGCCAAAACGCGAACACCATAGTACTTATTGATGATAATCATTTTTCGACGATTTTAGACGTACCTGTATTTTATACAGGGTGCGGCAGAGCCGACTGACGAGTTAAATTAAATCATTAGTTTATGATAGGATAAACCCAGGCCTATATTAGTGGTCTATTTTGAATTACATCGAGGTTTCGTCGTTCGCGCGTATTTTGAAAATAATTATTCCGTAATTGCTACACAAAGGAATTCTCGTCTACATCTCGGCATTCCGCGCAACGAATCTGTTCCTAATGTTAACGCTATTAAATTGTGGATTCGAGAATTGAAAAAGTCTGGAAGTACCCTAAACGGACGTGGACGCGGAGCATCCGGAACGGTAAGAACCACCGAAAATGTGCAGTAGATTGGAGAGGCAATTGAGCGGTCACCAAGTAGCTCTGCCCGGAAACACGCGGTTGCTTTGGGAATGTTATGATGTCGGAAACTTATTTGCAGCGCAGGTTGGAGGAAATGGATGAAGACCATGAGTTGGGAGACGTGCGGTTTTAACAATTCGGGGCTCAAGCGCGCACAGCTCGAATTTCGCTTGATGTTTTGCGACAAACGTTCCCTGGGCGGTTGGTCTTACTGAGGGGTGACGTAGGTTGGCCGGCACGTTCCCCCGATTTAAGCGTGCGCGGTTTTTCCTCCGGTGGTTGCTTAAGAATAAGGTTTTCAAACATCACCCCCCCATACGATAGATTACCTGACGGAGAGAATCACTGAAGTAATCGCGGCCGTACCAATCGAAACGTGCCGAAAATCTTATCAAAACTTCAGAGATTGCCTACAGCAATGTATTGTTGCTGACGGCCGCCATCTCGACGATCTTATTTTCACAAACATAATTGAAAAAAAAAAATGGGATTTCCTAATTATTCTAACAAAACAAACCGTTTTACTCAGAGTTTTAATGTCCGTTATTTGTAGCTCCTCAAAACTCATCAGCCGGCTCCGCCGTACCCTGTATTGTATTATATCCTGCAGTCACTGATTGATAAACTCACGAGGGTGCCTAAAAAAGTGACTATCATGTGACCCCACGTCGCCTTAAAATATCCAACTAATGTTTTATCGAATTAAAATTCCGTGTTATGCCGCCGTCTATACGACGTAACCATTACATTGGTAACAGTGTAGCGCAATGTACACGAAGGGTTATGTTATCAATATTAGACCGTTATTCGTATTAGTTTTGCACTCTTTTTCTGAATGTTACAAAATAACGGTGTGTTTATTATTTATATAGGTGTAGTTTATTTATTCAAACAATTTTGCTGGTGGGTGCTGAAAAACAATACTTTTGCTCCACCGGAAGATTCCTCCCGGGCGTGAACGTCCCAATCTCCCCACCCCCAAAAAAAAAAAAAAAAAAAAAAAAAAAAAATGACCATCATTGATTACAGTTTATTGTTACAATGTTGTCCCGTACATCAAAACCGCAATGTATTATTTGATTGCGGGCGACGATCAAGCCCGGCAAACACACATGCGTATAATTTACACGCGTGGACCGGCGAAAGTTGTTCGCGTTCCAAAATTTCGACCGTATATAAATCCCGAGCTTTTTGGCTGCAGTGTAGATGCCCTCCTGCGCCGCCATTTGTACGCCGCGGCAGTTGTAAAATATTAATAACGCATACGGCGCGTACGGGCCCCGGAAGTTTACGACCGTAATATTTTACACGTAATTGCAGCGTATTGCATATAAAGACGGAGTTGCAACGGAGTAATAATAATGTTACTATAATATAATATCACCACGGCTTGCGGAAGAGGAGGAAACGGGAATTGTTTTTCCCGCTGTCCGGAGCGCGGACGGTACGCGCGAAAAGCTCGTTTCGTAACAGTGCGAAAAAGAAGAAGAAAAAAAAACTGAAATATATTGGTGGGCCGCCGTTACGTATATATATATATATATATATATATATATATGAGAAGTCGGTAAGGTATTAAAAAACGATTCCGAGCAAAGTCCGGTTATAACCGCGATAATTTTTAATTGAATATTAACTGCCCGTGTGTTTCCGTCTCGAATTTACGAGCATATTTTTTGTTTTGTTTTGGAGCCAATTTTATTCACGTAGTAAATCGTACGCGATTATCCAACGCCGCGATTTTTCGCGTATCCCGTCGAAATCTTCAAACCATCAAACGCTTTTTATCCGCAAAATAAAACCAAATAAAAACTAAAACTAATTTAAAATACCCATATTCAACTCAAAAAACTCCAAAACGTTTTGAAAATTGTACTACTGTGGAAATTTCAGGTATCTCTACGGTGTTATTCAATAGAAAATTATAATAACACAATCGACAATAGCAGCAACCGTTATTATCTGTTGTTAAAAAAAAAACCATAATAAATATCAAAAAATTAACTTATCATCTTAATGCATCAAAACAATTTGGAAACAATTGTTTTTATCGGTAAAAACCATCGCTAAAAAATTGAGCAATATTTCTGGTAGAAACACGCACCATAGTAAAACGAACATATTTCTCATAGTAATAACCACCACCAGTAGCGGTTATACTTGTCTTTCAATTCTTTGAATCAAAATACCCACATCCCTATCCGTGTTAAAATAACTTAAACTTGTAAAATAGTGACTCTAGAAAATTGTAATAATAATGTATACAAATAAATCGTAGTCTGTCGGTTTAGGTTGAAAAGTGATTTTTCTGTTTGAAATGAAATTTAAAAAAAAAAAAAAAAAAAAAATCGCGTACTCATATTAAATGTAAGCGGATTTATCAACGATGACGATTACACACATCTATAATCTGTGGCGGAAACTCTGAAAACGTATAAATCCCAATTTATCCTTCGGTCACCCCTTATAACCGCAACTGTAATACACGACGCTCGTCGGAATCTAAACCAGTATTATAAGTATATAAAGTAAGACGTAATAAGTACAGTCGGGTAGCCGTAAGTACGTATATATATATATATATATATATATATATATGTAGCCCGGTGTGCAGAAATGATCGTCTGAACAAAATTGGAAAAAAAAAAAAAAAAAAAACAACGCGGTGCGCTTGCAGTCTGCGTACACTTTGCTGCTATCGACAGTGACGTCCGGATTCGGAACATAAATTTAGAGAATAATGTACGGGGGGGGGGGAACGAGGACGAGGAAATAAACTAGAATACCGTCTATATAAATACTATCTATTATCTCTTAATCGGGGCGGCGCGGTAACCACGATAATGGTAGTAACGATAATATATACGTCAACTGTACGGGTTGGTATTGTTCTGTCACCGGACCCGGTAAAAAAAAAAAAAAAAATGCGTTTCGGATAGAGGTGTACCCCTCTCCTATATTACCGTCTGATTTTCTATATTTATATATATATAAAATCGTACGTCCCGCACCGCCGGCGGCGGCGTTTCTACAAGCTCCGGGTATATACACAATATAATATACTAATATTATTATAATAATATTATACTGTAGTCTTAACAGTGCCGGGGTGTACGTTTTTCGTGTCGTCGCCGGCACCGGGACTCGTTATTAATATTATCATACTACTACCGCCCTTCGCCGGCCAGACGCGCTCGCACCTCTTCGTTTTTTTTTATTATAAATGTCCGTTCCGAGCGTATACGTAGGACCGAGTGCGAATCTCGACTTTAAATTATTTAACACGGCACAGCTGAGCGAATGCGCAGGATGGCTGGCTGTACGCATACAAATGCCCACGCGACCTTTTCGTTTCTGTAAACCAGTGGTTCCCAACCACTTCTATTCTACGCCCCGCTTGTAGATTTTCGAAAATCTCGCGCCCCCCTTCCTAAAAATTGAAAAAAATCGATCGCCTTTTTTTGTCTACTTAACTATACAATATTCGGAATGTCTACTTTTTTATTGATGATAATAATTATATAATATAAATAATAGTAAATAATAAAATGTAACAATCGATTAAGATGAAGTAATTATGTGTAGTAATAAATTCGTATAAAATATTAATAAAAGTAATCAAAAAATGATTAAGTTACACGCTGCGGCCAAATTCTCATAAAGAGAACCGGTCAATTAATTTTGTTTTCTCTACGTTTTAAAATAAAAATAATGTAATCAATAAAAATTGTATTTCGTAATAACTGCTTGCGCCTCCCCAGCAATGCGTCCACGCCCCCCAGTTTGGGAACCAGTGCTGTAAATCGACAAATAGAGATGCCCCGGAAGACTTATGGATTTTTACATTCTCGCACTTGATTGTGAAATACACAAATATTCGACTATATGTGGAGGGGTAAGGGCACTCAGATTTGACATCATGTAATTATACAGTAAGTGGCCAACCGGACAAACGGACGAATTTTCGTGGAAAAATCGATTACACAAAATGGCTACAACATACGTATATATAGATTTTATTATGAGTTTTTTTTTTTTTTTTTTTAATGACTAATATGTAAACATTTCTCCGAATCGTAAGATGACTATTAAGAATATGGGACAAGGATACATTAAAAATTATCTCAAAACACGTTCCGACGTCGTTTTTTTGAAATTGAATTCGTCTAATGGACAACTTTTTTTTATAGCTTTTATTTATAAAGTTATATAAAGAATAAAGGTTTTGGTAATTTCGAGATGAAGAATTATGACATGGTGGATAAATCATTGATCAATAAAGATTTCCCGGGCCCAAAATTCATCCCAGTCCGCCCCCTGGTCGGTGTGCACACTTTTCCTTTTGGGAAATTCCTAACTAATCCCGATGCGAGTTGCCAGCAATGTTTTTTGATCACGGTATTTGGAAAAAAAATTTAAAAAAAAAAATACTGAACGCTTCATTATTACAATTACTATTATTATTATTATTTTTTTTTTTAACGAACGTCGTCGTCGTGGAAGAAAAACAAACACGTAGTCGCTCGTTCCCCTTTTTTGCAGATCCGAAATGAATTGAAGGTTGTTTTTTTTGTTATTGTAAAAACTAGAGTTACGATTCGTAAGGAAAACTGTGAAAAATGCATTTGACTTTTAAAAATAAGTATAAAAAACAAACAGTTTTTTTTTTATCTATTTCACTCCAACTTGTCGGCCAAAAACATAAAATATTTTCCCAATAGTATAGATAATAAAAGTTACGTTTTTGACGTTTTTCACTTATTGAAATATACCACAAAATATTTTTCTTCGCAATAAAACGAATGTAAATAATAAAATAAAAAAATACAATGATTTGATAGCCCTTAACGGTATCGAACAATAGCGGCAAAATAAGTTGGACTAAAAGTGTCATAAGGAATTTTTTAAATAATATATCTATGTTAATTTTGTTTTTTTTTTATTTTGTGCGATAAAAATTAATTTTCCTAACTACAATCCATTACAATCTAATGTAAAAACAACGCACAAAATCCAAAGGGTAAATCACTAACGGAAATCATAGAAATCGTTGAAAATCTTTGGTAATCTGGAATGTGGCATACAACACAACAATATCCATCAGAAATTATTTCTACCTTTCCCCCAAAGTAGTCGTGTACGTCCGCTATAAAATAATAGCATGGACAAACATCGTTTTATTTATTAGCCGTACTTGTATACTTGTGTAAAACGGATATATTATAATAAGGATAAAATACGATACGTAACGAAAATTAAATATATTTCTGATAATTTTTGTTCTCTTCTTTGCAGCATATTATAATATACCTATATATACCTATGTTAAATGATTATAAACATGTTTTTATTTTTTTATTTTATATAACTCTCGTGATTGCGTATTGCGTAACATTGCGCTAACACAGAAGTATTTTTTTATTTATTTATATATATATATAGCCGAAAATCGTAAAAATGTACGCATAAAACTACACAAACCGTTGTTTGGGTTATAGTTAAAATTTGACCACCGCACAACAAAATATACATTATTTAATATTATTTTTGTCCCCACTACACTTTTTATTTTTATTATTATCCTGCAGTTTTGTTCGATCCGACTTTGACTATAAATTCACTATATACCTACGAGTACCTCGGATACGACGATAATAATTATTTTATTACGGCCGCCGCGCACTCTCCGAGATTGCCGCACGGCGCGATTCGAATTTTTATCTCCGTTGTGTGTTTTGCGAATTTCAGAAAAAAACGATTTTTTTTTTTCATTTTATTTTCACAACATTTTCGAACACCGTTTTTATTTGAATACCGGCGGCGGAGAGGTTATAGTTTACACATACACGCGCGCGGCGCATACACCGTGGAATTTTCACCTCGCAGATGGAGTAAATTAAACACAGTGCGAGAGACAGAATGAGAGAGAGAGAGAGAGGAAAAAAACCGTGCAGTGTCAATAATAAAAACCATAAATCCACCAGATGTTCCCTCTACCGGGGGAAAAAAAAAAAAAAAAAAAAAAATTGAAGAAAAAAATACACACAAGACAACCACGTTTTCAGTTCTTCGAATGCGCGGCATCGTAACTAACGTTCAAAGGCGATACCCGTGTCGACGGTTCTCTAACTTCTAATTAAATCGTCGTCCGACAACCAACAACGAGAATACCACAGTATTATACAATATATATAATACGAACAAAAAAAAAAAAAAAATACAGTTGATTTTTATTTGTCCCGAAAAAAATAATGATTTTTTTTTATTTTTTTAAAGAGTATTACTATTACGTTATTATACAGGTACCCCGTTAAAAATGTACAAATTTGTCTGAATATTAATCATGGTTTATAAATATATATATATTTTAGATAGTAAAAAAAACACGTGTTTGTTATGAACGACGAAAGTTAATAAAACTATATAAATCGCGACGGAGATAAAACCGAGAAACGATATCAAAAATAACTCCTTTATAACTGCGACATCAAAGAGCTAGTAGTGCGTTAAAACAAAAAGAAATATATGTGTTCGTTATAATAAAACGTTTAAACGTCCGTGGTCTGTGAAACGTCAAATTCTATAATACCGCGCCGGTGTAATCCTCCAGGACAACATATTCCACGGTCGAAAAAAAAAAAATCTAATCTAATTTTTATATACGATTAAAAATATATTTATTGTATTATTAATAATTGTTACTAAAATAAAATAAAACTATGTACGGTTGCAATAAAAACACGGACGTAATTCGATAATATTAATTGCTAATTATATTTCAGTTATTCCGATAGGTTCTGTTGTTCGGAATTATATTTAATCAATAACAATATTATACGAATTTAGCATATCGGCCTGTAGATTGGTCAACAATTCTAATAGATTGGCTGGCCTATAATTTTAGTTGCTTAAAATAACCTAACCTGCACTTTTCTACCTTTCAGTCGTACCCTCTACGATTATATTATGCAGCTTTTCCGGGTGTCTCGGGGCTTCCAACGTCCGTTTCTGTTTTTATTCAACCATTTCTTTTCTTTTTTTTTTTACGCCTCCAGCGCCCCACACATTTCGAAAGTTTCTCAATTTTTCTATCCCGTATCATTTTTTTTTTTTTTTTAAGCAAAACGTTTATCCGTAAGCACACATATATAGACAAAACTAAATATTGGACGTTTTGGTTTTTAGTTTTCAGATTTTTCGTCCGAACGGCCGATTGATATTATATCGGAATTCGTTACGGTGTGCGTTTCTGTAATATTTTTGCTCCATGTCCGCAACGTAATGCTACATTTTCGTTATTGTTTATTAAGCGGCACAAAAATAAAATATAAACTCGTCGACGTATATAAGGAGAAAAAAAAACCTAGTGGAAAATAAATTCCAAAAGGGGAACCCCGTCAATATAATATATTATTTCGAACTTGTGTGTGTGTGTGTGTATGTATAATATTATTATAAACGGGTCGGCTGTGATGGCGACAAGTCGCTCGCCACTATAACCAATACGCATAAATATTATTACCAGTAATATTATCATCGTAATATGGTGTACACTGTATATATAATATTATTTATTATTATGTATTATATAGGTACTTACCGGGCCGAGACGGTGCTGTGCGTCCGGAAAGCCGTCTGAAACAAAAATGGAAAAAAAAAAAAAAAAAAAAATTCTATTATTTTAAATTGCAAATGGGATTTTTTTTTTTTATTATTTACTGGTTAGAAAAAAACATAATATAAGAGACGCTGGTAATCGGTTATTTCTATCGTCGCGCTCGTAAACGCCCACGCTGACACGAAATAATAGAAAATATTATGTTCTGTTGCGGTATACAACAACAATACGTATACGTTTTTTGCGTTCATTAAAAAAACATTAGAGCTCGTGTTTTTCGGTCGCGAACCCGAATAATAAAAATATATAATATTCCTAAATTATTATTATTATTAATTATTATTTTCGCTACAATTGCGGAAATCCGACAGCGACGACGACGACGACGAAGACCCGATCGCATTTTAATCCATTGTGATAGAAAAAAAAAAGATTTAAAAAAAAAAAAAAATGATGATAATGATGTCATCAGCCGATGCGAGTTGCCAGCAATGTTTTTTGATCACGGTATTTGGAAACAAAGAAAAAAAAATACTGAACGCTTCATTATTACAATTATTATTATTATTTTTTTTTTTTAACGAACGTCGTCGTGGAAGAAAAACAAATACGTAGTCGCTCGTTCCCCTTTTTTGCAGATCCGAAATGAATTGAAGGTTGTTTTTTTTTTTTTCGCGCCGGATGTTTGTTTATTGTAAAAACTAGAGTTACGATTCGTAAGGAAAACTGTGAAAAATGCATTTGACTTTTAAAAATAAGTATAAAAAACAAACAGTTTTTTTTTTATCTATTTCACTCCAACTTGTCGGCCAAAAACATAAAATATTTTCCCAATAGTATAGATTATAAAAGTTACGTTTTTGACGTTTTTCACTTATTGAAATATACCACAAAATGTTTTTCTTCGCAATAAAAAGAATGTAAATAATAAAATAAAAAAAAATACAATGATTTGATAGCCCTTAACGGTATCGAACAATTGCGGCAAAATAAGATGGATTAAAAGTGTCATAAGGAATTTTTTAAATAATATATCTATGTTAATTTTGTTTTTTTTTTTATTTTGTGCGATAAAAATTAATTTCCCTAACTACAATCCATTACAATCTAATGTAAAAACAACGCACAAAATCCAAAGGGTAAATCACTAACGGAAATCATAGAAATCGTTGAAAATCTTTGGTAATCTGGAATGTGGCATACAACACAACAATATCCATCAGAAATTATTTCTACCTTTCCCACAAAGTAGTCGTGTACGTCCGCTATAAAATAATAGCGTGGACAAACATCGTTTTATTTATTAGCCGTATTTATATAATTGTTCGATTTTATTAAAAATTTAGATTTCGGTTATCGGTGACACCAATAATAATATTCGTCTACTGGATTCGCCAGCGAAAACCGTCTAAACGTTGCCCCAAACGACTTATCCTGTGCAGAGTTTTAAGAGCGGAGGCGTGTGTGTGTGTGAGGGGGAGGGGTTAAATACACGCAGAAATCCTTCTTTTTTTTTTTTTTTTTATTAGAAAAACTTACAGTCTGTATTTACAAAAAAAAAAAAAAAAAAAACAATAAGCAAATAGAATAACTTTGTACACAGAGAAAAAAAATAAAATGACAAAAACGTTGGTTGCTTGATGAGGGAGGCTATCCAGTGATAGAACCCGGCAAACGCAGAAATCCTAACCGCAAATTAATAATAATAATAGACAGCTATAAATAATAAGCACCGCGACGGTTTTTTTTGTTTTGTCTATGAAGTTTTGAAACTCGGGGCTTCGACGGTATTTTAATTGTCGGAGGCCGAGAGTTTATTGTTATTACATTATAATAATATTATGTACGCGACGCCGCCGTAGTTTGCCCCCGTAATCCGACGGAGACGACGACGACGACGACGACGGAGCCGGTCTTTTAAAAACCCATTTACGCGGCGTACGATATCAATAAATTCGTATTGTACACGTACAGGTGGTATACGCGCGTGGTCGTCGATATAAATAACGACCGTCGGTTATAAAAACATTATCGTACGTCATCGGACCCGGCCCCGGATTCTCGTAACCGTGATAATTATTGTCGTAATAATTATTATTATACCGTCTCGTTTAATACGCGCGGCGAACGGAGTACTAGAAAAAAAAAAAAAAAATACTGACAAATTATTATTAAAATTCGATCGTCACCGCCGCGCCGAAATTATTTCCGGAGATGTTTTTTTTTAATTTTTTTTTTTTTTTTTTTATATATAATACAAATATTTAGACGGGCCTTTTTCGCGTCACTCCGCGCGGTCTACTCTCCGTCATTCGTACGATTACTATACGTTGGCGCTTTTTCGGTTTTTTTTTTTTTTTTATTTTGTACGATATTTTCCCTCGGTCCCGAAATACAAATAAAAAAAAAACTAAATATTATATATATATGTATTCGCAACGATAGTAACTCGCGACGTTTCTTTTTTTTTTTTTTTTCTCTCGTATACACGAGTATAAATATTATAATAATATTATACTCGAACGCATCACCACGACGACGACGCGTTAAATCTCCCGAAGACTTAAAAAAAAAAAAAAAAAAATTATTATTATGTTTGCAGAGTTCGTATTTTATTAAATTATATTATTATTATATTACGATATAACCGTGTAGTATTTTTACTGGTTTTTTTTTTTTTTCTTTAAATTTATGTACTAAATTTTCAAATACGCGAGTATTATATATATATATATATATATATATTTTTACGAGACGCGTCCGACGGTATACGTAGAGAGTTTAAAATAATTAATGATCGACGATATATTTATACACACACAGTTTTACCTCCGTCATAAAATTTGATAAACGTTTAAACAAAAGTACAATAAACTCGCTTGGGCGGCGTATAAATAACACGTATACAAATTAAATATAAATTTATTATGGGAGTGTAAAAAAAAAAATCAAATTTTTTTTTAATTTTACATTATACCACCGCAATCAAATATTATAGTCTACACGGCAGAATATACGATATATGTTTTTATATATTTATAATTGTACTTGTATTTTTCTAAACTTTATTCGGATATCTTGATTTTTTTTTTTTTTTTTTTTGGGTCAGAAGAAATACAGTGATTGAACTTTTTGTAATAAAATAAAATCCGGTACCTACATACACTAATTATTATTATTATTATTATTATTAGGCACTTTAACATCGAATATAATATACCGTATTCGATTGTTATCGAATATGATAATCTTCCGGAGCCTCGGGGACAATAGCCAGAAACCTGTTGATGGCTCGACGTGGTTATCAAATATTAAGAAATTATAATAGACCAGCTCTGAACGCATCCGTACAGACGCGCGCACCAAACACATACGTAGAGAGCGTGTGATGGCAACGTATAAAATATCTTTTATTTAAATTTTTTTCAAGGAGCAGGAAGCACGCATTTTCTACACACGTTTTCATAAACGACACTAAACCCATTCTAACCCCTCCTCCCCCCTCATAAAAGATCTTTCCATCCTTACTCTCCCGGGAAATCCTAACCGCAGATTAAAAAGGAAATGGTACCGTGACCTTTTACAAAACTTGAATATCTAACGTCTCATTTTGGTAAGAGAAAAAAAAAACTAACTAACTAATCAATAGCCAAGAGTCACTAATGGGTGGCTGCTTAAACATACCTTTCATGTAATTATTATTTTTTTAATTACTCTCATCATATAAGCTTATTGTGTTAAATTGTATAGATTGTTTATGTCAAATAAAAATTTAAAAAAATAAAAATAAAAACATTTTTTCAGTAAAAATATTCGCTATTATTATTATTATTATTTTTTATATATTTATAATTAGCTTATAGTTGGTAACTATTAAAGCTCAACAATTTTGATATTCGCTATTATTTATAATACTAAATTTCGAGTAAAATTAATTCATCGGCGGCGTGACGCGTATAATGGCACGACAATATGCGAAATTTTTTTTTTTTTTCACGAAAAACCTCGGTTATACTACAACGGTCACCGGGCCGGAAAAATAGGTTTTATATTCTTATTTTTGTTACCCGTCTAGGTTTAAAGATTTTTACGGTAGCCCGCGTATCTCGTTCGCATAAAACCGTTTTTTTTTTTTTTCAAAAATCTATCTTCTATAAATAATAATAATAATACGTACACAACAATTTGTTATTACACACGCGATACGTACCGACCGATGTATATATCGGTAGAAATCACTTTATATACGTATATATATACACCCAATACAAGGGTCAGCCTTTTATTTTATTTTATTTTTTTATATATAAATTCACTTTTGCAGCTATTTATCGTATACTATATACACACACATATATATATATATATATAAGTATACCTAACTTATATTTATTGAACGCGCGTACGAATAAATCGTATCGTTAATGCGGTTTACAATGTTGTTAAAAACGCTATTGACGTTTCCTACACGGTTTTTCCTCGAGGGTTTATAATACTGCTACGCGCGCGCGTGGGCCTTTCTCGCATATTATACTTATATGAAAAAAATAAATAAATAAATAAATAAATAGTATATTATATTTATATTTTATACTAAAGAGGTTTTTGAACTTTTCGTTCGGCCGTTCGTTTATAACGTGCAATGTTCGATCTTATCACCGTCGTCGTCGTCGTCGTCGTCGCTTCGACAAGTTTCCCCGACTATACCTACATAATATTATTATACAATATAATATATTCTTACGTCTACGTCATCTATATATAATAATTTAAGTAAATAATTTCCGATCGTTCCGTGGAAAATACGTTTTATAATATTATATTGTCCTATAGCCGTTGTTACCCGTCGTTGCAGAGCTCTACGCTCTACGTATTACTGCGGTTCGTATGGCCAACATAACTTATTAATTAAACAAAAAAAAAAAAAAAAACCAAAACAAGTAAGAATGTTAAAATTCTGTTTTCAAGACAGGAAATTAAAAGGCAAAAGCCGCTCGTGTTCGAAATATCAGAACTCTACGCCTATAAGAAGTCACTTTTCATAGACCAGCAGACAAACACTTTGTCTTATTAGTATAGGTAAATATGTGGGTATGTTATTATATCAGCGCAGATATCTATATGAATTTAACGTTTTTATTTTGCATGTTTTAAGGATTTCATATATTTTAAGAGCACATTTAAAATATTTATTTTATTTTTTTTTTGAGCATATTTTGGTCATTTTTGGGGCATAACTGAACTGCGTACATGTTTTAAGGCATATAATTCGATTAAATAAAAAAAACAAATGCAATTTCAGTCGAATTTATTCGTTTGCCTTTCGCCGCGATTACGCATTCATGTATTCACACTATAATAATATATAAATTATGTAAAAAAAAAAAAAAAATAGAAAAGGTATTAATTATTTTTCATTTTATAATTTGTATACGCGGACACGTAACATATTGTCGATTTAGTCGCAGCATTTCACCCTTATAAATACGTCCTACCCATATCGGTATATCCCGATCTATGAATTTATATACGTATACGAGCGGAAAAAATAATATATAATATATATAATATATAATATATATATATATATTTTTTTTATTTTTTTTTTTTTTACGGTGCGTGCCCGGTTAAATTACAAATTCAAATCAGATATAATATAATAACCACGTATATATATATATATGTATATAATGTATTTCTCATTATATCGATATATAATATACCCGGGGTACGGATTTGGAATTGAAATGTGAAAAATCGATAGGAATATATTATTATTATTATGATATTATAATCTCCTTTTTCGGCTCCGGGATAATTATATTACAAACGTATATACCTACAACATAATATTATAAAAACAGATATATATATATATTCTATTATTATTATTATTATTATTATTTATATGCGGATCGCGTACAAACGATTATAAAGCCCTCGAGTGAAATGTGGGCGTATACCTATGAAGAAAAAAATCCAAAAAAAAATAAAATAAAAAATAACCGAACCTGCCACCTGTTGTAGTAAACGTTGACGAAGTGCGGTGTTATTATCGCGTAAATATATAAACCGCCGTTTTAATAAGGTGTATTTTTACGCCGAAAAAAAGCATGAATTTTCATGACACACGTGTCATCTTATACGATAGGGTTATGCGGTATTATTATTATTATTATTTTTTTTATAAATATTTTAAACCGGCGTGTAAGTCGATAAAATCGTTGTTGTTTTCGATGTTTTAGCGGTATGTTCGTTACTTGATTAGACAAAATAAAACAAATTTAAGTATATAATATTTATCGCGATAAAATCAATATGTTTGATAATATCCGGTACCAATATATGTGTATATAAATTTGATAATTACGGTTATATTACTTGTTAAAAAAAAAAATAATAATAATAATAATAAGTTATGTTAACCGGACTTTGTAAACTCGTAACGTACCGACCGACGACGTTAAAATATAAATACAAAAACGACAAACACAAAAGCTACTAAAAAATACATTATGGTAAACTCCTGTAAAAAAATTAATAAATTACGCGGTTTCCTATGATAATATTTTCATCAACTCCTGTATACAATATTATTAATCTCCTGTATAAATTAATGTATTTCAATATCCCTCAGAAAAAAAAAAAAAAAAAAAAAACCCAAAACCACTGTCCCAAAAATGCATTGACACCGATATATTACTATGCCGAAAACAAAAAACTCAAGTAAGTCGTAATAAAATAGAGTTTTAATTATTGGTTGTAATTAATTTTTGTATTCTACGATACGCGTGCTTTTACTAAATCTAGACGTGAAATTTCTGACGATTTCTTTTTTTCGGAAACTTTTGTAACTGTTCTAGGATGAAAGCGTTTTAAGATATTTGCAAGAGTCACTAAAGACAAATATATATAACTGTTACTTTGTAATTTTTTTTTAAAAAAAAAAAGTTATTTTTATAATAGTCATAACATGTTTAAAGACAACAACGTGATCTAGCGTATGACATTATTAATTTCCAATTTCCTCGAATGAGACTGTATAGATATATTCAATGTTAAAAAAGTTATTTATTTACAATTAAAAAAAGCCGTGACTTTTTTCGTTTTAAATTCGGATTTAACTACATGCCAACGTGTCATTCCCTAGATATAGTCGTGTTCTTCATTAATGTTTATCGTAGGTTTTTTTAAGCTAAATTCACGACGTTTTCGTGTTCAAAACCGTAAGCGCTAACGTCCTCTCAAGAGAGCATATCACCACCTGTAGTAATTCGACTGTAAAATCTGTTTTGCGCGGGGAAAAAAAACTACCCGAGCTATAATAGACCTAATTGAGAAACCAAATTTTCACCATAGAAATAGGAGAACTTGAACAGCGCAAAATTGGTTTTAGTTTTACAATACCGCAAATACCAAAACAGTTATTATTATTTTAAAATCTGATAATTTTTTCGTTTTTAAAATTTGAACAATTCGTACTAGCGAAATCGGAAAACTAATAGTAACGCTGTACAGTACACCTTCTCCTTATGTTTGTATGGCGAAAATTCGATTTTTTAATTGGGTTTTTGAGTGTTATTTTTCCCGCGCGAAACGCGGTTTCTCCGTTTATCTCACAATATTACACAATAAATACTCGCGATAAAGATACAGGCTCGGTCCCGCCTGTAAATATATTTGAATACTTTTGAGTTGATAAATTATTATTATTTTTTTTTTCTTTTCAGAAATTCCGCTATACGCTCCCCTCAAATATCGGAGGTAGAGCACGGCCTCTTAAGGTGTGTGTGTGTGTGTGTGTGTGTGTGTGTGTATATATATATATATACTCAAGTTCGGACGTTCGCGCGATGCTCGTACACTCGGTGTCGTGTGTGCGGCGGCAACGCGTGTTTTACGCAACGGGTACTCGGACGGTGTAGTATGCACGCCGTACATTACGTACACGTTGGTTTACATAAAATTACGTGTACTGCACGCGCCGCCGCGAATTATTATAACGCGCCGTAAATACACGCCGCAACGCATTAGCGCGTACCGACGTTTAACAAAATATTATGAGGGCGCGCGTGTCGGCGTGTATGCAAAACTCATACGCGGCCGAGTACGCAAGTGTACGGTGCAGCGCGCAGTACTATAATACGGCACGTACATTATTAGTATTATTGTACACCGCCCGGAATGTATTAAAATACCGCGGCGGTACTTGGTTTATAGGCGGCAACGGCAGCGGCGAAACAACGGCCGGGGCAGCGCGACAGCCGCGGCGCGGTGGTACCCCAACAACGCGGCGACATATCGAATAGAAAAAAAATCCACCGCTATTATTATTATTATTATTATTATTATTCGTGTGTTTGTTTGTTTGTTTGTTTGTTTGTTTATGGCGTTTAAATACATAAATACGAATACACGGATATAATATATTATGCGTGTGCAAGGTAACCACCCCGCGCGAGCGGGTCCCGCGTACACGAGTATAAAAAAAAAATTGTATAATAATAATACGATCGTAAAAAATCGTTTGTGTACAACGACGATTATTAAACGTCACCGCCGCGGTCATATATCTCTGTGTGTATTTTTGTGGTTGTTTTTTTTTTTTTGTATTTTTCTTAGCTTCGCGATAATATAATATTTATAAAACGCTGACGCCGTCGTAAAAAAAAAAAAATATTTAAACAAAAAAATCCGCTCGTAAACTATCTGCGCCCGTGTGTTGTATATATATAAAATACAATATAATTATGATATACGACATCGTCCGTCAGTGTTTATAACAACAAAACCAATATTCAATAAAATATTAGAAACGTATGCTGTGGTGACGACATTTAGTTAATATGCATCTTAATTCAATAAAGTTAAAAAAAAAAAAAAAAAAATATCACCGATGTTACTCATGTTGTAGGTGGGAATAATAAGCGCAACTAGCAGGAGGGGCACTAACTCAGCATCCCTGAAAAACTCAATTTAATTTAAATCTACAGATATGTACGCAAAGATAACAGACTTGCTAACCAAATACGACTCTGAGCCAAGTTCAGTTTATTAAACATGTTTTGATTTTCGTCGAAATGTATACTTAAAATTATTGCATTACGCACAAATTTTTATTTCTCGACTACCAAGTATAACTTACGATGAACCTTGTGTAAAATGCTCAATCATTTCTACTCGGTCAACACAACAAATTTGTCGGCTTAAAAACTAAAAAAAAAAATCAAATGCCTAAAAATAGGTTAAAAATGACCAGACGTTTTTGAAAATTTGTCTACGCCTAGAAAAGGCTAATATAAATATTCTGTGAAAAATTCAGGTCTCTACTATTTTAACTGAATTACAACAAAAATAAAAATATCGAAAATAACGATACCGTAAATTGCCGTAAATTTTCCCGGTTATTCACATTTATTAAAAAAAAAAAATATCACGACGAAAAAGAAAAAACGCACTTCCTCATTGCACCAACTAGATTCGAAATGCTTCCAAAAAATGCACTTCGATTGAAAATCGGAGTAAGATTTCTAGTAGAAAAACTGTTTACAGACAGAAAAAAAAGAAAAGAAAAGAGCACATATCATAGTAAAACCAATACACAATCATCGTTTCGCTTAGAATCCAAGGGAAAATGTAAAAACGATGAAAATGGATTATATCTAGGGATGTGCAAGTAGGAATATTATTCCCCAGAGAACGTTCCCGGATACATTCTGTAAATTTGTTTTTTTTTAGAATTATTTATTATCAAATGTATTTCAGATGTTCGGTGTTCACGTATTTACATAGATTTATAGAGTTTTCAGGGCAATTTTGCATAATATTTTTTTTTTTTTTTTTAATACAGTTTTGAATGTTTTGTAGATCTTCAAAAACGCATTTCTCGTTATTTAATAACAATAATGAATAAATACAATAATAAGCAGTAGCGGACAAACGATAACTTACAGTTTGAGGTGTAGGAAGACGACCATGAAGAGGGCGCCGATCGCGGCCGACAGCAACGACACCAGCACCAATATCATGGGCCACGTAACCTCAGCAATGGGAACTGGAAAATTATCTGTCAAAACACAACAATGAAACGGTATTATTATACGGCGTGTCGTGTAAATATATAATATAATAATCACATTATAAGTACTCGGTGTTATTATTATATACTTATATATAAGTTAGTTTTTTTTTTTTTTTGTATTATTATTTATTGGATTATAAACCGTACACGAAATTACACCGCCATATTACTTTTATATATTGGAGATATATATATATATATATATATAGACGGACGATAATATAATATACTATTATTGTGTATTATCTATCATGGCGGCGGCGTGATACATAATAAAGATACAACAAGACGATAATATAATAATAATAATAATAATAATACCGCACGGCGGCCCTCCTCCTCCTCATCGAGCGAGACGACTGCCGACGATAGCCGTACCTAAACGCAATGATGGCTCGATTATTACACGGGGTATAACACGTCTTTATTATTTTATTTTTTATAATTTTTTTTTTTTCTTCGTCTTCTTCTTCTATATAATAACATAATACGACGACGACGACGAGAGTATATTATATAATATTTATAATAACGATAATAACGATAATTGTCGTCGTTGTCACCTCCGTGCGACACTATCACCATCACCGCCGCCACCACCACCGTGGGAACGTGCGACGATAATGTTCTACGTCTATGTATAATTTCGTTTTGGTAGACATTTTTATTTCGTTATATTTTTTTATTTTTTTTTATTTTTTCTATCTCGTCGCAAGCGCCCGCATACGTTTTTTTATACTATCTCTCTCTCGCTCTACGTATATACTTTACTCCCGTCATCGTTTCTTCTTCTTCTTCTTTTGTCATCATTCCGTATAGCGCACATAGCAGGCAGGTACACGCAAACACGCCTACGTATATACCTGAACGGCGAGCGCACTGTATACACCTATTACACGCGTGACATTTTTATTGCCACTCGTCGTCGTTTTTATCGTCGCCGTCGTCGTGTCGAATTACGCGATCGGCGGCATCGGATATTTTGCTAGTTGTCAGAAAATTGATACGGCCACAATAATAATATTTCACACGTTGCCTCTCAAAATATCATAATAATAAAATATCATACGGACCTTGTGTATGCATTATTATCGCACCGCCACTAAAATAACAAAAAAAAGGAACACTTGCGCCTTCCTCGTAGAGCAAGTTTAATACCTATCTGCAGGTTTGGACCTGTTGGTTTTTTTTTTTGCCCCGACGTTGGTATTACTGCAGACCGCTCTGTGGGTAGCCACAGGGTCTATACCGTATACAGTATACAGTATACGCTAGGGGGGGGGGGGTTGTCAATATTTTTCAAAAGTTTTTTTTTCTCCAATTCGTATATATTTGTGTTTTAGGATTTATGATAGATTTTTTTTTTAAATCTAACTAGCTAAAACTATCGGTTTTGCCGCGAATTCAAATGCATTTCACCCAAACACCGGGTGTACTAGGTTACCGTACTGATAAGGACACCAAAGCGTCGCAATTAATTGCTCTGCTTACTATCATTGTAAGAGACCACAAGAGAGACGGCTCTCAGACGCGATCCCAGTCACAATGGTCATCCGCCAAACCAAAAACCGGGCGAAACAAATTCGATTCCCGCTAAAACCAACAGTTTTCAATATTTTTTTTTATTTTATTGATTTTCAAAAGCGATTTGTAATGGAATAAAATGTTAGGATAAAAAATGAATTACAATAAGATTCGTGTATTTAAACAAACAGTTTTTTCTTTCCGACAACCCCCATTATTCTCTTATTGTTTTCCCGATAAATGGACAATTACACCGACAGCAATTAAATTTCAAATTTACCACCCGAAACGATTTACAATTAATTATTATTATAATTAATCGCACGCGTGCATTTTTGTGCGACCGCAGCACTCCTGCAGACGGACGCGCCTTTATTTTTTATACCACGTAATTTATATTAAGTACACGTTATTATTATTTACACACCAGTCGATCATGAGAAAAAGAGAAAAAATTATGTATACGAGTAGATAGAATTATTTCAATCTCGTCGGGTCCGTTAAATATTTAATCGGTATTAGGAATAAACTTTTAAGATTCTCGCAGGGCTCGTGAACGAGCACTTGTTTGCCGCATTAAATTTTAAATTTAATTATAGCAACTGCAGTTTACAACTTGATATACATTTATAAGTCGGGTTCCGGACTCAGTCGCGTCTTATATATATAATCGGAAATAGCGTGCCACTTACACTTTTCCGGGTAAAGTTTAAGACGTATACTACACAACTTTTCTCGTAATATAAGCTACGGCTTCGTAATTTTAAAGTATACAGTTTTTTTTTTTTAATTAACAATCAACGAAACGGGTAAAAATGGGCATCACGACTACGATGGCGTAATGATAAACAAAACTGCAGCAGCGGCAGACAAAAATATTTAAGACACTGTCAGAGGAACAGGATGCGAAATTCAAAGGAAATAAAAATGTAGGTAGAGTTTCGAAAATAAAAAATTAATTAACAATTATTATTAAAACCCGAGCCAAAAAAAAAAAATAATAATAATAATAATAACGTTTGTAAATTAATAATATTAGAACTCGCAAGTGAGGAGAAAGAAGTAATATATATATTATCTTTTTTTCTTTTTTTTTTTTTTTGATGTATCATTGACGTTAATTTATAAATAATTGCCGGTGTTGTAGACGACGCGTTCGGGGCGTATACAAATAAAACAATGTCGAATACTCGACGAAATAATTACATATATGTTTGCGTCCGTATTCATTTGATGAATATCGTACGCCGAGTATTATAAAAGCAATACAATTGTTAAAATTGTTCACCTCTTCAAAGGCCTAAAAAAAAAAACCTATATTATTATATTATATGTCGATTTTGCTATACGAGAACACTCAGAACCTCAGGACGCCGCGGACAACTTTAAAATCATATTTCACCCCGTAGAGAAAAAATTCATACATAAATACATAATGTACTATTATTATTATTATTATTATTATACATTCCATACAGTTTTTTTTTTCTTCTAATATCGAGTATTTATATATATATATATATATATATGTATAGTGTATAATATCTCGCAAACAACTTCGAGCCATAATAAATATCTATCTAGCGCTCGAAATTTCTTCTGGGCGTCGTAAATCGTTGCGGGTATATACTTTAGGTGCCAACTCGTATTTTCGAAAATAAATAATATCGTAATTAAATACTGCGCCGAGTGTCGGATCGCGGTTGTCGGTCATCCGGGATATACCGCCCCAGCAGTTTCTCGGCACCGCCTTACACGTGTTCGACCTCAAAGATTAAACATCAAGTTAAAAATCTACTACTTTGAAAAAAAAAAAAACGGAACAAAACAGATTACACTAAGGGGGGTGACCGCATATCTAGATAATAAACTAGATTGCTAACCGGTGATAACAGCTGACGCTAAAAAAACGCCATGACGATTGTTATCAGTCTGATTGAAATATAATTTAAAAAAAAAAAAAAAAAAAAAAAAAAAAAAAAAAAAAAAAAAAAAAAAAAAAAAAACGAGCCAGTAACATTTGCCGTCTGTTTTCAAATGGGGATTTTTTGATATCTATTAAACGCGATAAAAATGATTACTCTAATAATAATTATGAAGAGTAAAAATATATAGTAATTTTGTAACGAGTATAATTAATTGCAGTTTAAAATACTCTAAACTCGTCGTGCGCCTGAACGTGCCCATCGTTCTTGTCGTGATAAAGTGATTTTTTTTTTTTTTTTTGTAATTTATGCAGTGTAGTTTTTGACAAAATGTATTAATATTTTGTATTGTGTTTGTTTATAACAGTAAACTCAATTCTTCTAACGCTATATAAAGGTACCAGCCGAGCAACGAGTTTATTTGATTAAACGAGAACAAATTAATCTCAAGTAAATAAATAGATACTGTTATAGTGTTGTATTGCGTACTAAAATAACTTCTTCGACATTAACAAAATGTTAATACTCTCTAACTTCTCGCTTCAAAATTATAAGTTAATATGCGGTAAACTGGTCATTTCTAAAATGACGAAGAGGAACCTGGTTGCTTGACCACGACAATAAGCCAGCACATTCAGTGTTGTTGATTCGTGAATTTTTGGCCGAAAAAAAAAAATACCTGTGGTCTTGCACCCTCCCTATTTTCCCGATCTGGCCCCATGTGATTTTTTTTATTTTCGTGAGACTAAAATCTGCGCTTAAAGGACAACGATTTAAAGATGTAGAGGAAATTAAAGCGAACTCAGTAACGGAACTCAGAGCTTTAGAGCTTTTAACTTTTTTCGGATTAGTTCCAAAACAACTTTCAAAAAATGACGAGATCGTTGGAATCACTGCATATCGTCCGGAGGAGAGTATTTTAAAGGAGATATCTTTAAATAATGTGTAACTTAATTTTTGTACTTATTAAAAATGAAAATCCTGGTACTTTTTCGACAGACCTCGTAAATATATATTAACCGATAATAAATATTATAGAAAATCGAAATTCGTATAATATGTACGTTTACTAAACTGTACGATTTTGTTTCCTTCAAATTGATAGTTTTCCATTTAGTATGCGCGTAAAAAAAATCGATCAACAATTCGACCGTCATCGAATATTATGTAAGCCCTATCAGAGAAAACAATTATTTTGGAAAACCAAATCGAATAATCTGGACGGATTTTTTTTTTTTTATCTACAATCGTATAATATATAATAATATACTTGTAACGTTTCCGGCGTAATCTGATAAATAAATTTCTTTTATACGTATCTCGAGAAGTGAGATAAATTCGCAAAATACTTGTGTGTCGGAAAAATAACGCCGACGAAATAATATCGACGTGAGCTCTGACCTTATTGTTACATTGACGAATGTCACAGTCATAAATAGTGGAATTTGATTAACCTGCAGAGTCATAGATACAGTATAGTAACAATAATTTTGTTAAATCATATTATTTTTATACATATATATCTATATATACAGCCGAGATCGTATCGCATACAAAAAGCGAGTGTAAACGAGTGCAGGTCGAGTAAATACGATATTATTTTAAAACGAGTTTCGCCTAAAACGATTCTACGACTGCGAGCATATAATAATAAAAATTTTTTAAAAAAAAAACCCACGGATTTATTTTAATTGGACTATACGCGCGGTGTTTTTTTTTTTTTCTTATTATTTTTTATTTTCTGTAAATTATTATTATTAACAACAATGAAAATATATAATTTCCACACTCCGCGGCCACGATTCCAAACTATTGTTTACATTATATCTGATTTAAAAAGATGTATCTATTTCTATATATTATATTTTTGGATTACTTGGCATATTTTCACGCATTGATTATCTCGGGTATATATATATATATATATATATATAAAAAAAAACTCGTTAATTAATCAAGAAATGTGAATTTTGTTTCATTACCTCTATGCGTCATACATACATAAATATATATATAGGTACGTATTGTATACAAATAATAACTGTCCTGTAGTCTCGATTTTATTCCAAACGATAAAAATAAAACAAAAAGTGTTGAATACTTGCAAATTTTACACTAGGTTCGTCATAAATTGTACTTATTAGTAAAAAAAAAAAAAAAAAAATGATAAAGTTGAGCTTAACGTAATAATTGTTTTGGTTTTTATTTTTTATAATCGCTTTAAGTTCAAATTTTGACGAAAACCACGGCATTTCAAAACACGTTTAACCGGACTTTACTCGGAATCGTATTTCGTTGGCAATTATTTACCGTAACGTACAGATATAAATAAATTAAATTCCTCTATGTATCCCTGCCTCTCTGACTACACCCGTGAGCAATATCCGCGACCTTTCTGTATTATAAAAAGGTTAAAATCGTATGCAAGTTTACAGGAGATAAAATCTGGAACTGTTGATTCGATTGTGATAAATTGTTCACTTATAGAAAGCTTCACTATTCCCAAGTGACGTATTAGGCTGTGATAAAAATTAGCTTGGACGGTTCACGCGCAGCGCCATGCGGGATTTTTGCTATTTTTGTTACAGGTACGATAATTTAATTTTTTTTTTTTTATTGTTGATTTATAGGTTACCTCGGCAACACGGATGACCAAACAAAAAACAAAATAAAAAAAAAAATAACAGTTATTTATTAGTTGATTCGGTTGTCAGAGGGGTGGAAACACAGAGGGATACGTTTTTATTTATTAATTTTTTTTTTCTTTTCGTTCGATACTGTGCACGGGCAAAGCCGTGAGGGACGGCTATAGTCTCTTATTTTATATTATTCCCAACAGGTTTTTTATCTTCATGTATATATATATATATATAATAATATATACGTAAAATACACGCCAACGCAGAAAATCACCTTCGGATAATATTTCGGTAAATCGCGTTGCGGCAAACAATATAAAACGTAATAATAATATAATCGAACGCGCACGATATTATAATGCATTATTTTCGAATTAAAAGATAATTCCTGCAAATACAGGGAATATAAGTATAATATGCTATATACGTATATATTACATACATATATAGTCGTTTTGCTCGGAGGTGAGATAAGTATATAAAAACTGACACGCGGAATAACAACTTGATTATATACGCGCGGTATAAAACGTTTTTTTTTTTTTTTTTTAATTTTATCGGTCGGTAATATTAGTCGGGTAGAAAAATGCAAAAATAATAATAATAAGACAGCACGGAAAACATTTTTTTTTTTTCCTTTTTCATTCCTCGGACCGCATCGGCCACGTAGTAAAATTATTTTTAATATCCTATTTGCCAAAACGAATCACCGCCCAGTTGGAATTATAATAATAATAATATTATTATTATTATTATTATTATTATAGACGACGAACGGCCTACGTGATGAGACGCCCCCGCAAAATCATAAATCTATATTAAAAAATAATATTGTCGATAATATTGAATAGGAAAACGATCCCGATGGCGTGTCATTGCCGTATTTTTCTGCAGGCGAACGACGTTTCGTATAAATACGATGTATGGATTTAACAAAAGACAATACGTTTCCGATCAATAATATTCGATTTTATTATATCCCGAGACTAACTCGCAAAGTGAACGGTAAGATTATAGGGGTGAATTATTTTATGAGTACCGTTTGTTTGAAATCGGCAAAAATAATATATATCCGAAACGTCTGCGGACCGTCGTAAACGAGCTAAATTAAAACACAGACTCGAGTCCATAGAATATAAACTCGCCAAATGTTTGTTGTTTGATGTTTTCCGATAAAAAAAAAAAAAAAAAAAAAAAAAGAGTAGGTATTCTTTTTTTAAGGAGATTTTCCATGTCTTAACGGTTATCGAAACGTGCGATTTGTATTAATTTAGGTGGGGGGCGTCCAATCACACTCGACGAAGATTGTATTATTGCATAATATGACGTCACACTAATTATAGCAATGACGAAAACGATATTGTAAACATAAGAGAGCACTAGATTCAAAGTGTACAATCTCCATGTTCCATAAAAATTAAGATAGACATCGTTGCATATTCAATTGTCAGCGCTGAATTCGAATAACTCACTATATTTGAGCAAATACACTGTCTATCTACAGTGTATTTTAAGATTGAAAATTGCATTTAGTTTCAAAAAGTACAATCTCCTTTGACAAGTTTGTTTCAAAACGTACAATCTCACTATTGTCGAGCAAAATGGTCAATCTCCAGTGTATTTTTAAGCTTAAAAATATAACTTAGTTTCAAAACGTACAATCTCTAATCAAATAATATTTTTCATGAGTTTTACTATAAAAATACATTGTACACCATTGCAACTGGCTCGCCAAATAAAAAGTAATTTCAAAAATTGAAGTTGTATTCCCAGTAAGAGGGCACTCTTTTATTCCTCCTGATCGTGTCTTTGGTCACATCGAAGTGGAGTGCAAAAAGAAGGAAATAATTTTAGAACCTCAGGAATATTTGGATATTTTTTCAAAATATAGGACTGTCCTGAAAGTTGGAAAGGATGTTGAAATTTATGACTGGAAAGCTGAAACCAGCAACTTTATTAGGCCTCCAGGACAGTGGCATTTTGCTTTTTTAAAAATGAAAAGAATGATTATTACAAAGAACTCAAAAGGCGTTGTGTTAGTCCGCGGTGAAGGCGTGTAAATTCAAATATTGGAATGGGAAAACCAATTACAAAAAAAGCAAAGAACATTATTAACATGAAGCCCTCCAAAATTCCAATACGGAATGTTGTCAACAGTAATAAAAAAACCGATGTAAATAACCTACTAACTGCTCATTGCGGAAATGAGTGGAAAAATGATCAGCGTTTAATTTTTTTACAAATTTGTCATAGAGTGTGATGCAATACTAGGTCATGTTGAGGAAGACATATTATGTGAACGTCATGCGATAGAAGATGAAATCAATGTTGCAATTTAATAAATAAATTGACTAACTTATTAATCTTAAATATTTTTTTATTTTTAACGATTTTTATTATTAAATTAAATTTTTTTGTAAACTTCTAAACTAAATAAAAAAAAATTAAGACTTCTAATTTTTAGCTTCTCAATACCTAATTATTATTTACTAAAGTTATTTTCAAAACGAGCAATTTCCTACTGTTAGTTTTGCACTGTACAATCTCCAAACAAAATGTTGTCAGAACTAAGACAAAATCTTGTATTTTTAAGCAAAAAACTGGTAAATCATCTCTGCATAACTATATGAAAAGATTAAAAAAATCCGAATGGAGAAAAAACATTTTTATGATTAAGTTATTCGTATTTTTGGTTTTCTGAAAATCTAGTGAACGTGGAGATTGTACACTTTGAAACTAGTGCCCTCACATATACACACGTAGGTATTTCGCGCGACAGTCACGATAGCGTGTTTTTACTATCGGATAGTTGATAAACGCGGCGATTATGGAAGACGACGACGACCGCGGATTTATGTGTTTGGTGTAAGGTATAATAATATTATTATTATTATTATTACGACTTTCGTTGGGTACCCAGCACGCCGGTGGATTTCAACTGGTTACACCGGGTTACTAATCACCCCGGTTGACTAATTAGCGACTTGACAAGTCACTCGGCGTCCGTATAACCGGTTGCGGACCGAAGAACTGTATAGTGTTCGTTTTTTACGTATATATATATATATTATTCCCGTTTTATTTTATTGACTTGTAAAATGAGAAAGTGAACCGGCGGCGGCCGGATAAGCGCGACCGCCTAAATTACCTTCTACAAAGTGTTGTTTTTTTTTTTTTTTTTTAATTTTTTTTTTACGATTCCGTAAAACGTGTCGCCGGCAATATAATATAATAATATACGTCGGTTACAAAACGTTTAAGTCCAACACCGTCTACGTGTATAGTCGTGACCGTATCAATAGATTTTTTTTTTTTTTTTTTTTTTACACCGCACACTCCTCGAAATGTCTTCATCGTTCCATCGTTTGTCACTGAGCGACGGCCCGTACCGCCGCAATTTGTCCGTTTCCCCCGGGTGGGTATTTATCACGAAATCGACTCGGCGACGTTTTACCACGGAATAACCAGAAGTGTCGTCACAAAATACTACGCGTTTCGTGTATGGGTTATACGGTGCGTGCGAATATTTCGAATTCGCTTTTCTCTGAAATAAATGGCGGCCACACTGTTCACGGATTGTGCCCGCCCAAACGGATTTAATCCTACCTCTAAACAATATGTTAAACAACAAATTATTTCGCAAAAATTATTTTCATCGTTCTCCGGGAGCGAATCGCATAGACGATATTGATCGAATTTTATGAAAAATGAATACCGGAATTACAAAACATATTATTAGTATTAGTAGTAAAACTCATTGTACAATACAACATACTCTCTAAGACTGTAATATGTATATATACGTAATATATTCTTTATATAAAGGGAAGGTAAATTAATTATAGATAGGACCGTATTTATAGGTTAGCCTAAAACGCAAACGCATTAGCCTGATTATAAGTGCAAGATCGCTACGCGGTTATGTATTGTAAATATTTCATAATATTTTCGCAGTAAAATTCTTACGAAAACACAAAGTGTTAACATATATAAAGGATAAAAGGGAATTTACAGTATACGGACACACTGATATACATATTCTATAGTTCCCCGTAAGAACAACGCCATTTTTCGGAATGAGTCACTTCTGGTTATTCTGTGGTTTTACCGAGCGCGTCGTCATTTCATCGGTTTTTTTAATCGTCGGGGCCAAAAATGTTGGCAGGCCCTTTTAAAACCATTACTGCGGTGTATCTCATCTATTCCATTTAATCGGTTTTATATACGAATATATATCGTACATAAATATAACACCGATATTGATTAACACTTGGTAATTGTCGAGCTGCAGCGTACATATTTATTTCAAAGGTAAAATATATATATATATATATATATATTTATTTTTAATGTGTTTATATTTCAAAGTTTAAAACTATACCGGTAGTACACCTATATAGGTTATTGAAAAAAAAAAATAAATAAATAATAGTACCGGCACGGTATGGTGGACGCCGCCATCGAAATTCGTTTTCGGATATACGGACCCGTATTTATTTATTTCCACTCCCCGTTTCAAATTTTACAAGCACATACATATAAGTACATACTTAACCGTCTATAAATACCTTCTTTCGTATTGTTCTTCAATAATGTATAAATATATATACTTTGGTTCCAAAATACGCAGACGAGTCCTAACCAATACAATCCGAGATACCGATCGGTATCTTCGGCTTCGGCGCACAACGAATATATTATAATATTATCGCTATTATTTCGTTATTATAATATATATATATATATATATATATATACACGTGCACGTATATTATTATCGATTTTTCGGCGGACTTATTATATGCATAAGTACTCATTGTTACGCTCGTCCGAGAATTGCATTTTTTTTTTTTTTCCCGTTTCCTATTCTATTATATTGACAATATTCTCGATAAACGTTTCGAATGCACCGGGTCTCGTCGTTTTAACAATATTATTTTTATACGAGTACATTGCAGTTGGTATTTCGCCAATCCACTACTGTTGAACGTTTTATATTATAATAATATACGGAACTGATTTTTTTTATTTTTTTTTTTCTTCTTCCACCGACCGATCATCTATATATAAACGTCTGGTTCGCATTTATATATTATACACGTGTATTTATTTATTTAATTATACTATTGCACCTAGAATATAATACGTATAGTGAGTGCGTATAATACATCACCGGAGTCGACTTTCAAAACGAATTATAAATTTAATTATTTGCCGACTGCGCTCGACCGAGAGAGTCAGGAAAACTGCACCGAAGTTCATCAACCGCTATAGCCCGTCGTCACACGACCGTATAATATTATTACAGAAAACAAAAATGAAATAAATAAAAATAGCGACGCTGTGCCATCATACTCTTCGTACGTATTATAACT
Organism: Tuberolachnus salignus; assembly: GCA_956483605.1. Taxonomy (NCBI): domain Eukaryota; kingdom Metazoa; phylum Arthropoda; class Insecta; order Hemiptera; family Aphididae; genus Tuberolachnus; species Tuberolachnus salignus. The sequence goes on from OY101434.1 coordinate 1,107,234, forward strand.
ATGCCGTATAAACCATTCAAAAACGATAATTAACCGTCGACAAATTAATTTCGTACGTTTGTTTGTCTTGTTTGAGAGTTTTCCACAACACTGTATAATTATATTATTAAACAGGCATACCTGCGCACGATCTGCCGTCTAAGACGTGCATTGTGTTTTTCAAGCATCGTCTGCTTAACTAATACTTGATATTACCGTGTTGGCGGGGGTCGTAACGACCTTAAGTATATATATAAAACTCATCAAAACTCTGTTTCGTTACTTATTTGTCAACGACGGGATTTTAATTAGGTACCGGGGCGTTTTAATACTTAAATGGATATAAAAAAAAAAATCGGCCAACGAAATGAAAAATGAATAACATAATTTCACTGCGAGAACTTAAAAAATACATTATTAAAGTAAGTGCGCTTCACGACTACTAATCATTGAATATACTCTTGTGGTCTGCCTCTGCCTGTGTACCGATATACAATCGGAGATACCGCGATTGTCGACGTCGGCTTCGACGCACAACGAATATAATAATATAATTATACCAATATTTGAAATCGAAAAGCACGAATCGATATTGAAATTCCGAAAACCCGATTTTTTAACGCTTTTTTCATATTCTAAAGACATTATTCATGGTCATTTAGACCTACAACAATATCGGATCGAATATTGGTTTTGAAAAAGAAAAAATATATATACCACCGATATCGAGTATCGGCCCACCTACCGCAATTACTGCAATTGGATTAACAGATACTATAATAAAGATAGACGACACATTAGTCTAAAGGCGCCTCCACAGACACGCCGTGTATTGTGTCGTTCGAATCGCATTCTGATATTGGACGTTGGTGTTTTGGTATCGACTAATAACCAAGACGCCATCGAGTAGACGAAGAAATGGCTACAGCTCGACTTTTTTTTCGTTTGTGGCATTTACGGTTAAACACTATTACCATTATTTATTATTAATTTACTATCACCGTTATTTAAATATTGACAGTTGTATTTGTGATACCTAGGAAAACCGATATGGTTACTAGTTATAAACCATAATCGTCACGGCCACTTTAAAAATCGCACGACACGATACGCGACGTAGCTTAAATTAAAACGTTTGTGTGGGGGGTCCGACTCTACATACATACAGACAGGCGGACACGAACTTACAGAGCAAAAACAATAATAGTAATGAAGCGCAAATAATAAAAATAAAATATAAAAAAAATACGTGTATTTTTATATATATAGTGTCTATAGTCGAATTGAAAAATAGTCTGAGATAAAGATACGTACGTAGCCCGTACATACAGACACACCGCCGTGGCGGCGAATTTTCGTTTTTACTTTATTTTTGAATTTCGGTTCTGAACCGTAACCAACAGTATAATGAAAATAAGTGTATAATTTCGAAAGGGAGCCCGGGGAAAAAAAAAAAAAAAACCAGTAAACCACACATATGGTCTCGGGTTAAAAATCACAGACCGCGATTTATTGTCATCCAGTCAGTTTACACTCGTGTACGTTTTCGACCCTCTCCCCTACCGCAGTGCCATCGCCGCGCATATTATAATAATGACTCTCTGGACCCACGCCAGTCATCCTAATGGGACACCCCGTACAATAATAATAATAATATAATATGCTAAAATCACAGTAAACACTAAAATTAAACACAAACGCTACTGTACGTATAATAATATTAACCGATAAGCTCGCCGTGGCCGAGTGCAAATATTATACAGTTATGCAAATATTTATATATCATTTATATATGTATATAGTTGTAAACTACGTTTGATGTTTACGATTATTTATAGACCGTAGTTTACGAATTTGCATATTTGATTGGAATAATCGATAATCCAAAATATGCGTGTTCGCGACGGAATATAATAGTATTGCACATTCGGATTATGTATAAGTGCGTGTGTTTCGAAATTAATTTTACGAAAAACGAATCAATTATTAACGACGTTGATTTCGAATGTATTATTTATTATGCATTAATCGTTATTTATGGCATTTGGAACTTATTTGTGTATACTGTGTAAGTTTATTTTAGCGTAATAATAATATTTGTTAATATTATTAAACGCCGAGCGCGTTTGACGATTGAAAAAAAAAAAAACACGACTGTTACCTGTCTGGAAAATGTTGTAAAACGTAAAATTATGTCTGAGTTTTGTACATATGTTATCAGAAAAAAAAAAAAAATTATTACACGTAACCGACTGCGAAGACTATAGGAGTTTTGTATAAATACGCAGGGGTTTTTTTTTTTTTTTTTTATCCTAAAATCGAATATTTTAACGTTAATAGTAGCACAAATACACGATAGCAGTCACATCGAATGCAAGATTTGAAAAAAATAAAAAAACCAAAATCTCTAGACTATTGTGTATATAATATACTTGCGATGTTTTGTTTTCTCACCGGCTATTATCTGCTATTAATCAATGTACGCATATAATACGAGTAACAATATGATTCCAAAGATATTTCGAATTCGTTGACGATTTATGGCGTTCGTTCGATGAATTTTTTTTTTTTTTGTCATTCGAGTGTGCGTGTATTTGTTTTTCTAACATTGTTCGAGTCGGTTGTGTTTTTTTTTTTCGGCCAGAGGATCCGAAGACCGTAAATTATAATTTCCGAAGCCGGTTTTTCATCGCCATCGTCGTCGTCGTTGTGTGATCTAACGAGCTCTCCCCGTCCGTTCGGGTTTATGCTGCAGGGAGACACTTGTTTCCACTCGTTTTACTCGCTTTATATATATATATATTATATATAATATATACCTACAGCTTCAATAAACTGGTAAACCAACACACATGAGATTTTTGGAGAGCAGGGAATGTATTTTAATGTTTGTACAGTTGAAAAGGTAATATGTAAATATTGGCAGTAAACACAGTAAAAAAATATATATAGAAATTCAGCTGCTATATCTCAGGTGAGTTTCGAATTACCCGTCCATTTTTCGTCAACCGCCCGTACGAGAACAAGATCGACCGGAAACCATTCACTATATTATTATACAGATAAAAGAAACACCGCCGCCTGCTGAAATCGGTATTTTTAAAACCGATCGGAATCTTTGGCGATTAATTAATTTTTCGTTTATCGGCCGACAGTACGTTGTGGGGCGCGATTCTCAACGGATTTTCCGATATTCAAAAAAACGCGGGAAAATCGCACAATCTTTACCACCGATATAAGTACATATATATATATATAGTACCATACGAGTACTATACGGTACATTACGTCGATAAGTTTGTATTAATTTTTTTTTTTTTTTTTTTACCTCGCGGTCTTTGTATAATAATAATAATAAAGTTGTACACGTTCGAGAAAAAAAAAAAAAAAATATGACATCTATTTTTCGAGTCTTTGTTCACGGGCGAGATACGGTCCGAACAAAAAAAAAAAAAAAAAACACATCCCGCGCCCATATAATGCGGCCGCCACTGCCGCCGCCGCCGCCGCCACCCGAGGCTATAAAATAGTGTGTACTTCTCCTCTCTATACGTATAATATATAATATAATACTAACACTGATATATTTTAATTAAATGTCATGGATCCGAACACATACACACACACACACTCACGAACCCGTCGTCTCTGTCTGCCGGCCATAATTATACCTGTCAAATATATTGTATCAACTGATGGCTAAATTAAAAAAAAAAAAAACCGTTCGTCGGTTCCCCCCTCCCCCCCGGAACCGTAGTCATTTATCCGTGTATAACGAACTCGACGCACGGAGCATGTAAAAAAGAAAGAAAAAAAAAAAAATTAAAAATTAGACGACGCCGCCGCCGCCGCCGCCATCGTTGGAACGCGCGAGCCGCGTCCGGGGGCCGGGAGGACGTGATATTTTCGCCCATGACGACGATGATAAGGAACCCATTCATTATTATACGATGATTTTCGAACCGCCGTCATTATATCCAAATTCAATCCAGAAGCGGGCCCGGTTTTCGAACGAAGAGAGAAAAAAAAAACTTCGTATCCTGTGTGTACACCTACAGCGGCAGTACCGATATACGTTATAATATACACGTATAGTTACACCTCTTTCCGGCGGCGGCGGCGGCTCCGGTTGTTATAACGACTCATTTTGTCGTCGGCGTTAAACGCGCGCGTCTATATATTATAATAGTAATAATAATAATAATATATATATATATATATATAAGTTCCTCTGAGCCGTGTCGGCGGCATGAGACACGACACACACAACCGTTCTGGTTTTCGGCGAACAAAAAAAAAAAAAAATAAAAATAAAAATTACACCGGCGTTATTTTACACAATATGCGCGCGCGCGCCCGTGATGTACAACGGCCGGGGACGTGTTAAACGTGACGTGATTAATGTTTTCCTCTCTTTTCTCGCTGTTCTGCGTCAGCGTATTATTATTATTATTATAATTTATATATATATATATATATATATATATATATATATATATATATATATATATATATATATATATATATTTTACGCGAGCACCCTGTACCCGAGTGGTCTGGTTTTCGTGCCAAAATCCGCCCCGTGTTCCGTGCGAAGTTTCGGCCCGCGACGACGACGACGACGACGACGACAACGACATCGCCGCAGCGGCCGCGATTCCCAAACGTCCGGGGTTGTCGTATATGTTTTATATACGCGCGCAGCAGAGTATTATGGGAATTTACGACTAGGGCCGATAGTATATAATAACAGGGGTTTGGCCGGCTCTAGAAGTAGTGAGACTCGCGAGCCGCACAATAAAATGAAAAACATGTAAGAGGCGCCAAGAACAGGAAAAAAAAAAATAAAAAGGTTCTTAACTTTATCGTAATCCATAAACGTATATTAACCAGACTTTAAGAAACTTACGAAAAATTCAACGCGCAGCTAATGCATACAAATATTATCATATATGTGTACTATCATTAATTATTGTAAGAATTAAAATTAGAAATATTATTAATTATTACATTTTCATAAACATATTTTTAAATTAATATTTAAAAAACCAATGTCCGCAATTTGGACATCCGAATTAGTATTGACATAATATTACTACAGGACTCGTAATTTCATTATAATATATTATACAGTGCACTCGGCGTACAACTACTATAGCTCGAAATGAAGTATTATTTTATAGAGACTCGTTTTGATATAATTATATAGTGACCAATATGAGACCAATTTTAATCACGAAAAAAAAAAACGATTAAAATAAATCCCGCTATAATGAATTGTATTCGCTTACACCAACATTAAAGCAACGCTCTTATAGAATAGCAGTGATGGGCACAGCCGGATAGTTATCCTATTGAACTATTCGGGAGATAGATTGAAAAATTTGAACATTTCTGTAGAACGAATAGTTTATATTTGGTTATGGAGGGGGGGCAACTATTCTAATGAAATATTCGATACATCATTCAAACATTCGATAACTATCGAATTTGCATACAACTAAACCATAAAATTAAGTATATGCCGCGTTTTTATTTTTGGTGTAGTATAGTGATAAAAATGAGACCAATTTTGAAAAAAAAAAAAATGATCATACCAAATTTGCTGCCACTATTGTTATTTGTATCTGCTTATCAACATTGGCGATATTGTTAAAGTATAGTCATTCAAATGACCTAGTCAAATAGAGAAAAAATACAAATATAAAAAATTAAAAAATTAAAGAGAAATATAACTCAATTTGAATAAAACAAACCAAGAACGGCAAAAATAAACGAAATGATTACGAGATTTCAAATAATGTATGTAACCTTAAGAAAAAAACAAATTATATATGAAATAAGTAGTTAAAAAACACTTATTATTAGTTTTTTTTTTTTTTAAATAACTAACTAATACTTAGGTTGATATTGTTTATAATATTACGTAACAGAAACCAATAAAACGTGAAAAAGTGATTTGTACCTAAAAAAAAAAAAATAAAACTCAATTACGAATCATTAATATAATATAGTGCGATGATGGTGCGATTTACAGAAATTCCAATAATAAAACCGATGACGCGCGACGACTACATTTTCTTATTAGGTGTATAAATTTAACACATAAACTCGTACTATATTTTATATATAATATTATTATTATTATTATTATTACAGGCATTAAAATACCGGCTATTTAATGCGTGAAACACGCACAAAATTATATACTTGGCAGCTATTGCCGCTGCTGCCGAGATCGCATATTTATTATTACCAATATACTCGACGAGAATTTATTTTATTTTATTCCCCGAAAGTTTTGAAAAACAAAAAAAAAAAAAACCGGTCGATAATATTTCTTGTATATACCTACGTTTACGGGCATAAATAAGCGTAATTAAATTTAAATCTGTACATTCAGTACGAATTAGATACTTATATAATACACTTAAACGAGATTTATATATATATATATATATATATATATATATATATAAATCCATTTTTTTTATCATAATATAAAAGCAAAACTAAAAAAAAAAAAAAAAATCCTTTTATAAACTGAAAACAATTAAAGAAATTAAATTTTACGCGTCTACCCGCGTAACCAACAAAGTAACCCAAAAATATTAAAAAAAAAAAAACCTCGGCCACCGTTTAGGGGGTTAAATTACGGAAATTCGGCTTCGGTGTGCACACAGACCCGCCGTTAATCCATTTCTGTATGGAAATTGTCATACCTCTGCGTGCTACCATAGATGCGGTAGAGCTCGGACAGACACCTATAATCTGTCCTCTCAAACGTTCCTGTAGGGTAATTCTATAACTCGATAATAACGTATCGAATAATATCGATAACAATTCGTTAATCGGCGTCCCCCCGATGTGTGTCGAAAATCGATAGCACAGTTGCGAAACTGTAAAATGCTGTATCGATAAAACACGCGGTTACGTAATAAGAGATAACGAATTTTCGATATAAAAAAAATTACATTATAAAACGTAGCCAATAAAAACCGCGTATATAAGGGCACTAGTTTCAAAGTGTACAATCTCCATGTTCCATAAAAATTGAGATAGATATCGTTGCATATTCAATTGTCAGCGCTGAATTCGAATAAATCACTATATTTGAGCAAAAGGATCTATCTCCAGTGTATTTTAAGATTGAAAATTGCATTTAGTTTCAAAAAATATAATCTTCTTTGACAAGTTTGTTTCAAAACGGACAATCCCACTATTGTCGAGCAAAATGGTCAATCTCCAGTGTATTTTTAAGCTTAAAAATATCATTTAGTGTCTTTGGTCACATCGAAGTAGAGTGCAAAAAGAAGGAAATAATTTTAGAACCTCAGGAATATTTGGATATTTTTTCAAAATATGCGACTGTCCTGAAAGTTGGAAAGGATGTTGAAATTTATGACTGGAAAGCTGAAACCAGCAACTTTATTAGGCCTCCAGGACAGTGGCATTTTGCTTTTTCAAAGATCAAGACTTCTAATTTTTAGCTTCTCAATACCTATTTATAACAATAACAATTCGGAACCGAAATAATACAAAGCTAGCCCTAACTTATTTAAAAGCAGAATGCAAAAAATAAAATCAATCATAATAGACGAACTATACATAAGTGTGATAATTTTATGACCCGATGATTGTTACCGGCCATACCTAACCGCCAGCCGGTACGTAACGGATATTTTTCGGTACCTTAACAACGATATACTTTATCAACCGGTTATAGAATCACTCTTTCGATAATAATTATTTACTCGACAGTGGTCGAATTGTTAGCTTAACGAACCGAATGTTGTCGACGGCGGGTCTTCTCGAGTTACAGCGTTGCCCCGACTGATGGTATTCCTATGAACACAATCTCTGAAATTTTTGTCAAAATCGGTCCTACATTTTGTTGAGTCTAATGTAATAGCGGACACACCATACGAACGTTTGCCTTTTATATTGTACAAATAAGATAGTCAGAAACAATCGATATTATAACGTCGAACAAAGACCGAGCGAGCGCCAGTGAATTCCTGGCGTTTCCACACTACGAACAAAACTAGTAATAAATTATAATTAAGTAATTTAATTCTTTCGAGAGATTTTTGAAACGTGTGCCGCGTTTATAAAAAAAAAAACCCATATAATATTTATAATTCGTTCGCATTTATAACGTGTCTGTTGAGTCGCAATAATAATAATATTATAAGAACAAGATTATTATAATGTAGGTGGTTGAATACAAATTACTCGCGACTTTTATATCACCGGCATTCGGATATTACGCGTAATCGTCATAATACATCTCTGAAATGTTATGTTTTCATTTCGGGAATTTATTCGTATGTAATCGAGTGGGATACGCCCGTGTTTGCGGAATTTTTATATATATATATATATATATATATATTTTTTTTTTTTTTCCAACACGGAATATAATTTAATTATTTCGTTACGGATTTTACGTGCGGCGGCGTGGGCCGGAACACAATCTATGAAATGTCCGAACACGACCGCCGCCCGAAAACCGTATATACCGTTCGGGTCACAGAAAAACCCGAGAAAGAAAAAAACGACATTACGGTGTAATGTCACAACAAATCGTATGTATACGCGACGTGTAACGAGTATATATTATTATAATTATATATTCGGTGACGTAGATACATTATTTTTTTTTTCTGGTATTATTTTTCGTGGTGTATAAAGGGGGTTAATACTATGAAGCTCGTAGCTTTTTAGCATTCCGAATTCTGTTCCCGGCGCGACGGTGATTTCCCTTGCAATTTTATATTTAGATATTTAGATATATATATACTCGTACGTATATATTATCTGACTCGTAATTGGGGAAAAATAGTAACAAAATAATTGTAATATATTTTTTTTTTTTTTAACATAATAATAGACAATATACTTATACTTAATATACAGTATACTTAAGAGATTCCCTTATCTTTTTTTGTCTAACACGCACGCGCAGCATAGCAATTTAGACCATTTTTCTGTACATCAAGTCGGTCAGAGTTCGAACGGGTAGCACGCGTTTTCTTAAAACTCATACATATATCGTTTTAAAAGTATATTGTTATTGGTAATAAAAACTAAATAATATTACTTTTGGAACTTTAGTCATTTTATCATTTTTATTTTTTTATAAGTCTTGTATATAATGTTTTTTTTTTTTTTTTTTCCCAATCCGAGTGGGTTAAAACCTCTTAAACCCTGTATTTACGCCACTGCGGAGTACAATATAATATGATAACATTACGCGTCGTACTCTCTCGGCGAAATACCGCCCCCCACACTGGTCCCGTCAATTATCGGTCGTGTCAGTCAACGTCGTCGCCACTCCGTCGGGATACCTAAACCTATGTACAAAACCACTGGACGCGTCGACCGGAAAGTCGCGTGATTTGTCGCCGTTTTAAACGGCCGCACGTGTCGACGGAATGCAAAATCGCCCGAGACCCCGCGATAGTACACACGCGAACAGGAAAAAAAAAATAAGCGCCGTTGATCACCGAGACCACTCAGTGTCGAGACTTGCGTTTTTTTCTTTTTTTTACATCTAATGCACGGCACGAAAAGAAAAATCGTTTTGGGCCCGATGCCTAATAATTACCATAAACGGCATAATTATTAACAGTAACGAAAAAATAAAAATAAAAATATTGTTAATTGTCAGTTTATATATGTTCCTATGACAACCTATAACTATTGAACATGTTCCCTTGACGATCTATATTCCAAATTGGATTATTTTTTATGTTTGACGTTTTAAAATGTAAAAAAATGAAAAACTGATTAGCCTATAATCTCCGCGGTAACATATGGAATATATAGAAAAAAAAAAAAAATTTTGAAAATCGATTCAGTAGTTTTTACGGTTAGTAATAATAATGAAAAATATCCCGGTTCTTTATATAATAATAATAAAAAATAATAATCGAGTACATATATAGATACTATTAAAAAGTAATTACGAATATGTTCGAGTACTCATTTTTAACACATTATATCTCATATGTATTACAGTCGTTTATTTAATATAAGGAATATGTTTTGTTTTTATAACACCGGTTTAATATTAGCGCAAGTTAAAATTTTGAATCCAAAATTTCAACATGTGGGCGTAATGCGATGCTCTTCAATTTAAAATAATATGGAAAACATTTTCAAAACTATAAATGTATTTATAAGAATATATTCGAATATTTGTTTTTAAATACGCTTACTCGAGTACTTTACAAGTATAATATATACGAGATTTGAGTTTGGCATCTGTGTCAATATTTTATTATTATTAAATTTATGTAACACGAAATATAAGAATTGTATTAAAGCTATCCCTATAAGGGCACACATTATATTTTTCAATGTTTCAATTTTCTCACAAAACTTTTGAATAATCTCACGATTTGTTTTTAATAAATACATAATTAAATTACCGTATACCTTTTTTTAAAAAAGGTTTATTGTTCACGGTTTCTTAAACGTCTGCTATTATAACTCTCTTGGGAGAATTTTTCCGCCAACAAGACATCCACGCCATCTATCCCCGTCGTGAACAATCTTTCTCTCTCTCCATTTATCCACTCCCGTAATACACAAGTCATCTTCGGCCACATAATCAATCCCAGGCCTTTTCCCAGGCCTTCCGCCTGATCCACTTTCCCTAGGTTTACATTAAACTAAATATATACAGGTAAAGTGCTACTCTGACGGCGAAATTTCCTTCTATATACTCGTCTCGTTATACGGAAATGTTATTATAATATATAATAATATTGTCGTCTAAAAATACATTATCCTGCGATACGGCGACGACGACGGTGGCGTTCACTTAAGATTGCACGCGGTGCGACGATATAGGGGCGGTGGCGGAGGCGGAGGAGGGCGACTAACATAATGAAAACTTCGGTGAGACGAGCCAATTGTCATCGTTTAATTTATCGGCATTGGATTACGGCCAACGAGCAATTTCCTGTTGGGCGTATATCCCTTAAACGCGCGTATATTTCTATTAGTATATATATATATATATAATATACTTAATAATAATACAAATAGAAGAGGCCCGGCCGAAAACTATTTCAGATGCGCACGACGGACGAGCACTATATAATACATATATATATATTATATTATATGTATATGCAAGGTACGCAATAAGAGACTGCGAGGTATAAAATATAAATATATATTGTACATATATATAGAGAGAGAAAAAAACAGATTCGGACATCGCGGAGTCTCGGTATGATAACATAATAAAAAAGAGGCGGCGGTTCGCGGATAGTCTCTGCGGAGACACGAACGAACGCGTTTTTATGATAATCCGTATACGTACCTATACGTACACATGCACACGAATATAATATTATAGTAATACTGTTACGGGGACGTGCGGGAAAAAATCTTTATTATTATTACGGTTGTTAACGCATAAATATTTCTCCATCGAACGCGTGAAAAACAAAAATCATTACGGCGCGCGTACGGCACTCGAGAGACCTACCACCGTACGACGGTAGGAGGTAACGGGAAGAATTATTTCACCAGCCCGGGAAGGGGCTGAGTCCGTGTCCGGGTATGTGTGTGTATAGGCAGGTTGGTATACCCGGTTTAAAACAAAACACAAAAGAGAACGTTAAAATAATAATAATAATAATAACAACAATGAGGCGGCACAATAGCAGCTATCTAGCCGATTTTTTTTTTTTTTATTTAAAAAAAAACACTCACCGTCTTCCAGATGAGGTTGTAGGGCCCATGTGCACAGGTCGCAAGTGGTCAGGCCGTCCGGTATGGGGGGCTCCAGGAACGGTGGACGGGGAGGCGGCGGGGGAAACTTCCACAGGTCCTCCTCGGTCCACCACTGATAATCGTCTTCTTCCTACACGCGCACGCAAACACAAAATACCAAAACAAAAGGTCAATTTATCATGATTTAAAGAATAAAAAAAAAAAAAAAAAAAATTAAGCGCGCGCAATGTCCCATTGTTTGTGTTTAACACATTGCGGTTTACCCCTCTCCCCCTTCGGTGTTTTTTTTTTTTTAGCCTACGCACTTATGCTAAGAAGTCTCGCGGATATTATTATATAATGTATAGTACTCCCGCGAGTATAATATATTATATAAATCGTCGAAATGTCTATTTAGAAAACGCATTTCTTAAATAAAATAATAAGAGGCATTTAAATTGTCGTTATTATTTACTGTACACAGGTATGTGCGAGTTATATAGTAAGTACGAGAAACGCATCTCGGCGGCTAACAACGCGCACACGAATATATCATTACAATTTATATCGCCCCGAGCATACGATAAACGAAAACCGATTTTCATGAAAATTATTCTTACCTTAAAAAAAAAAAAAAAAATAATAAAACCAATGAGAAAATAATTCCATAGACCTGCACATAATTAAAATTTTTTTTTTTTTTTTAATACAAATGGATCTACGGGTTAGGTTATTATTTATTCAAAGCGTTCAGAGTATATAATCGAAATCCGCAGCAGCGACTTTGACGCGACCACCGTAAATTTGAAGAAAATTATTTAAATACAAATATTCGAATACTTTTATTCAGTATTCGAATATGTATTTTATATAAATACCTCTTGCAAGTCTTGCGAGAACCAAACTATAGACGACAGCCGACTTGTATGAGTAAATCTGAAGCTTAGCAGCAATAATTTATTTACCAACAAGGCTACTGTTATTGAATAACCCAACGAAATATTTGTTAATGCCACGAATCGTATATCGTAATAAATGTCTGTAAGAAATATATTTGAAATCAATCACAAATAGTTTCTATACCGTCGTACAACGAATCGTGGCATAAACAAATATTTTACGGGTTAGTCAAATACGATTTGCCATCCAAGTATACGAGTGCTCGCTGTATACCTCTTGTAGGACTTTGGCATACAATCAATTGGTTATATAGTTATTTTGTATAAATGTATTATATATTGTATGGATGTGACTATATCCACAATAGATAATACTAGTAATCTAATCGTTTCTACAACTGACAGTCGTAATAATAATCGTATAAATATAATAATGGAAAGGTACGTATGAAACACGAAAATCGTATACATACATATATATATATATATATATATATAATAATTTAACGATATTAAATTATTTAAAAAACTGTGTTTATCATAAACACAAAACGTTATTAGAGTAAAAAAATTAAAATTAAGATGTTTGTAAGTTCAGACTGCGTCACGACGGGATAAAGGGGCGGGCGTACATTTCTTGTCTATTTTTAGATTCCGTATCTTAAATCTACTCTTTCATATTAAACATTTTGAATAATCATAATTCATAAATCATACGACCAATTATACTACGAGGACAGAAGGGTTAAAAAATATGTTGTTTGTTATTAATTATATAAGACGTCTCGCATACATAGTAGTATATTTAAAAATAGAAATTTCAAAAAATTGTTTCAACTTTCAAAAAAAATATTACTGGGCCAATGAACTAACCGGCCTGTTAATTAAACAAATGTTAACTGTACCTATATACATTTAACATAGTATTTGTTTAACCGTACTAATAGGTTTTCATTTTTTTTTTTTTTTTTTTTTAAATATATATCTGTTTTGTTGTAAATATTACTCGAACAAACACGTGTTGTATTTTACTTTGAACTAATTGATGTGTTGATTTGCATACAAAAAAATATATAATTTCGTTATAAATTTTATTTCGTTTGTAATACATTTGTTTAGTAAATACTATATTATATTGATAAAATAAATTTAATACGTTTTCAATGTTGTAATTAGTTTTTTGTTTACTAAATAAATCTAAGCAATTCTATAGTTGTTGTTGCGATAATAAACAAAGTTGAAACTCGACAAAGATTGTCTTTACAATAAAATGTATAGAACGAAGACGAAGAAATTGACGCGACAAAAAGTTGATGGAAAAAAAAAAAATGTGTTCAGATGTCAATTCTGACCGTTCGGGTAAAATATGGTCGGTGATTGAAAAACACGTCAGCGGTAAAAAAAAAAAAAAAAATGTTTCGAAAATTTCGACGACAGCCAAGGTGCGTACGCGTAACGCGCCTAATACGATTAAATCCCGGGGAAATAATACTCGCGTAATAATGTAAAAAAATTATTATCATAAACTTAGCTCACATTATTATAATATTAAAAACAAATACATAATAGAAATTGATTTTTTTTAATCGATCGGATATATTATATTCGAAATTTAAATAATAATTATACGGGTAGGTATAATTAATATTTAATATATAATTCGCTGATCAAACACTGCTCCTGTTTATATAATAATAATAATAATATTAATATTAATATTATTAATATTATTATTATTATTATTATTATTGCTTCGAAAACGCGCCCGTTAGCATCCACGGACACCAGCGGAACCTCGCGCAATTTAACAAGCCGCGGACTCCGATTATTATACACGCAACAAAAAACAACACACACATTGTATACTCGGTTAGAAAAAAAATAAAAAATAAAAATACCTTATTAAATGAATACCGCCGCTGTGGGTCGCGGGCATAAATTTGATAGGGAAAAAAAAAAAAAACCCGTAAAACGTAAAATGAAAACAACAAAATGGCGGGTAACCACCGTAAACACGAACAAACGATTCGATATAATTACATTTATAATAATACGAGAGAGGTGCCTCAGGCTGTTTTATTATACAAATCGCGCGGCCATTCTCGCACGTGTTCCCGCGCGGTTAAACGGGATTTACATGCCGCCGCCGCCGCCGCCGCCGCCACCGCACGCCAATCGTTTGCGATTAGAAAGTTTTCGAAAAGACGACGGGGGATATTCACGTGTCGGAGCTTTTACCGTTTTTATCGTATAATTTTCGTATATATATTTTTCGCTTAAAGATAGACGAAAAGTCTAACAGCGTATCCCGATAAGTATGGTATTTTGACGTTAACTGAGGGGATACGACCCTGTGGGTCCACAGAGACAACATAGTCACGATGGACAAAATTACACATGGCAGTCAACGTGTTAAACGCAAAATAATTTACTCGATTTTTTAGCTGCGCGTTTATGGCCACGGTTCAATGAAAATCAGCGAACCCGCAAACGAGAAGTTTTTTTTTTCAATCTTGAAAAATTGGACCGTTTTTTAAAGTGTTCGGGGGACGGGGGCAGAAGGAGGTTTGGGGCACTAATACATAGTGTGACCCTTATCGTAGCAAATTTGGACATCAAAAACGTATAAAGGATCGTAATGTTCGGGCACAGGATTCCGGGGACCGTCGCGGCAAAAGTTTTCGAGGGGGGGTGACCAGATAATATTGCCCATTAGGCCTCCAAAAGAATATCGAAAGGTTACCGTACGAAGGGTTATCACCGGCGTACGCTGGTGGCGTCTAAAATTGACGGAGGGAAGAAATCATCCGCCGTGGTGAAGACGATCATAATAATAATATTATGAACGCCGCCACGAGTGTGTAATAATAATAATAATAAAAAACGGTCCCCGGTGACGGCGCGTGAGTATAGAAAAACAAAAATATCGAGACGTCGTAATAGGACGAGTTCCGCCGAATGCCGTGCGCGTAGATAACGCCTTTAATTGAGGGTACAAAAAATATAAAAAAAAATTTAAAAAAAAAAACGGGAAACGGGATCAAATAAAAGAGAGCAACGAAACCGCACACAGGCCAGCTGCTCTAAAATCTCAAATATATACACTCGAAAAACGTCCGTTTCGAGTGGGGTTACCGCGGGGACAAGGTATTTTATCTGTTTAAATGCCGGTAGCGTTTTCCGCAGCCGAGAGGTTTATACCCGGGTAGGTCGGGCGTAAAAGACCCCCGACAAAAAAAAAAAAAAAAAAAAAAAAAAAAAATACATAATAACGCGTTCGGAGTTACGCTTCCGTAAACACTTTTCTCGGCGGGTATAATACGTACACAATATACATTATACAGTATATAATATACGACTATTCGGGTATTCACGCGGTGTGTAACTCGCCGCATATTATATGTATATATATATATATATTTAGTATTATTATTATTATTATTATATATTGTGCGGTGGTACACACGACTATACGACGACGGGGTATAAACACACCAAACAAGTAATTATGCCGCCGCCGCCGCAGTTCCTCGGTACGATTTTTATATTGTGTTTGTGTAATCAACCCGATAAAAACGGATTTTCGGTGCGCGGCTTCGCGGTCTGATGGTTTTTTAATGTCTTCATCGTTCCCCACCACCCACCCCGATGCGGCTAGTCGGTGAATCTATACGTACGTGTATATATAAATATATACGTATATATATATATACGTACGCACCAACGACGGCCGAAGGCGACCTTTTGTTCGTATATACCTATCCCCCCGTACTTATTACTAGACGCGTAAAAAAAAAAAAAAAAACAAAATATTAAAAAACAAAAAAAAAAACAGAATTGTACATATATATATATAATAATAATTATAATACGTTGCGACTCCTCCTCCTACTCCTCCTCGTACACTCTCCCCTCTTGTCTACGCGATGTGTATACCGACACACACAACTTAGACACACTGTATATTATTATAATTTATATCTCTACATACGGGAGAAGAGATGAAGAGATCATGTGCAGCGGTCGCGCGCGCGCGCGCGCGGTTATATTAAACGAGAAAATCGGTGTTATACAACGTTGAAAGGAACACGTATAGGTAGGTAGGTAGGTACCTATAGAGCGATCTCTCAATAGACACCGGCGGGGCCATTCCACCACGAATATTATTATTGTTCGCTGCAGCTGCACGGAGAAAAATTATATATATATATACATATACGAAGAACACGAAAAAAGTATCGGTTCGGACCCGAAAAAAAAAACCGCCTCTATATTATTATATGCCGGAGAGATACGATAATATTCTTCTATATATCGTACGGTCACGACTCGGCGCGCGGTAATGTCATCATTAACTTTGCCGCCGCCGCCGGGTCCAGTGGTTCTCATCGCCCGACAGCCCGACCGTCACCGGCGTGTTATATTATTATTATCGTTGCGGCGATATTTATCAACAACAATGTATAAAAAAAAAATATATATATATTTTATCAACGCGATAATATTATTATATTATATAATATCGGGGGACATCGCGCACGATATAATATTATAATATAAAATATATATATATATATATATATGTATATATACGTGTGCGCGTCACGAACCAATTAACCGTCGAATATAATATATTATAATTGGTACCCGTGACTCCACGGCGGCGGCGTGACGAGAGATCCGCCAATTAAATAAGGTCGGTTTTTCTATCGCTCTCTCTCTCTCTCTCTCCCTTCTAAACAATAATAAATTAAAAGAGAAGATAATAAGACGCGATTGCGCGCGCGCCTATCGTAGTAGTAGTATTATTATTATGTATTCCGTCGGGGAGTAGAAGACAAAAAAAAAAAAAAAATAAACCTCTATACGAGGCGTGTACGAGGGAAATTTCGTGAGATATATACTTTTTAGCGTGTGTGTGTGTGTGTGTGTGTGTGTGTATGTGTGTGTGTGTGTGTGTATGTGTGTGTGTGTGTGTGTACCTATGTTACTATTATTTCGTTCGATAAATCACGTCTCGTAAATAGAGGCATATAATATTATATACCGCGGTTACAACGCGGCTCGACCGGAGCACACGAAAGGCGCGCGCACCACCAATCAGTGGGCTCCAAAGCACGAAAATAATAATAATAATAATAATAATAATAGAGTGATTTATTCGACCGGTCGTTCCGGCGGCGGTAAAAAAAAAAAAAAAAAAAATCAAAAAAAAAAAAATCGAAACAAAACAAAACACAGACCCGTGTAGGCAATATTATTTTCCCGTGAACGTATAGGTACGTCGTCGTCGTCGTCGTCGTCGTCGTGCACTGTCACGCGACCTTGTTTCGCGGTCCTAACCGATTCTCTCCCGCGTTCCCTCGACAAACAACGCGTATACGTATATATACTTATCATTATTATATATACCGCATATATAGTAATAATGGTTACCCGGGCGGTTTTAGAAGAAAAAAAAAAAAAAAAGAAAAAACAAGTTCGATAATTTATATTGCTTGTATAACGGGCGCCCAGTGGGCTGACAAGAAAAAAAAAATGTATTTTTTTTTTTTTTGATCAATTTTTTAACTATATTACCGACGGAAACAAATAAATAATATATACGTTTGAATTCGATTTCCATAAATATTCAGCGGGTATGGAAATTATCATACGCGTGACAGATTTATCGTTAAACCTTTATTATCACTCTATTAGTCCCGGGTACAATAAAAAATTTTATGTAGGTATTTTTTGTTTCTCCCGAGCAGCGATCGGATTCAAATTTAATACGTATATTATACGATAATTCGATCGATTAACCAAATGTGGGCAGTTTAATGGATTAGGAAACGGATGGTGTTTTTTTTTAAATAGTATAATTGGACCTGGTGTGTCTATAATAAAATAAATTCGATAATTTGTTTCGAGTTAAAATCTCGAGTACAGTAATATAGTATTATATTATAATAATATATAGTTGTGGTGGACTATAAATATTTAGAAAAAAAAAAAAAAAAAAATGTAAATGTAAAACCATATCGAAAAGCAATTTGATGAACGACATAAAACACCACGGTGTAGACGTAACACATGATACATAAACTGGAACGTAATTTAACATAATACTCTTAGAACGTCAGTAATGAAAATAAAAAGTGTAGATACACAGGTCTTGTAAATAATTTGTGCCAGAGACCGCAAATAAAAGCTGATGTATAATACGTGTAGACGGTAATCTCGAGAGCAAAATGTCATCTGACGGTAAGAGCGTTCGATCGATATCAGACACTGTTACGGGATTATCAAAATCGGCTTTTAATAAAAGAAATTAATTTAATCCGCTTTAGAATATACGTCGATATGTTAGTAAAGAGGACACTTATTAAAGTTGAGTTATTTAAGTATTTGGTTTGGAGCGTATAATAACACGTTATACGAATCGTACATTGGACGAGAAACACAGGTCATAAAAGGATATACCGAACAAATAAAATTAGTAGCTTTTAAAATGTGTGGGTCTAGAGACGTGAAGTATAAATTGGACAGAGAGGGAAAAAAATGAAGGCACCTCCTAAGAATTTCATTGGAAAATATCGTATAATTTATATGAGAGATGGATGAGGCTACGGACGATATTGAGGGGCCAAGTCCTGCTAGCCCTGCCCTATCACCGCCTATGTAACGGGTTGAGAAAAAGAGAAATATATCAATTAAAACTCGGTAATCAGAGTCTCATCCGCGAGCGTTACGCTTTTAAAGACGCTTAAAAATTAATATATAAAGAAAGGGCCCCTTTATCGTGGGAAACCTTACCATAAATATGAGTGCCCATGTGTCGCGTAGTGAATTTTGTTGTAGACCAGAAAGCTTTTTCAAAACTGATATAAACAATAACATCGGAAACGACGACGGCGGACTTTGGTGATGAACCGACCCGAACTGCGGAGACTGCGGCGGCGGCTGTGGCGGCGGACGCCAAACAACTGGTCTCGAACATCGCCGCTGGACTACTGCGGCCTGAGCATTTGCACGGACCGCCGAGCAATAAATAGGCGCGGCTCAAAGACGTTAATAAAAAGGAACAGCGCGGGTTATTATTATTATGCGGTTATATATATATATTTTTTTTTTCTTCGACTCTACCGTCGCGGAATGATTCGCGGTCGGCAATATTAGGGGAACCGAAGAAGAAGAAGAAATAAAACGCCGCCGAAAGCAATAATAAAAGGCGAAAAAAAACCACCGAACGATTTCGGTCAATAAAACCGCGGGTACGTCGGGGGTTCGCGGACAACAATGCCTATAATCGGATTTACGTCGTCGACACGATGACGGGGCCACCAGAAAACGCGTCGCGGTATACGCCGCCACACCATTGTGCCGGCCGGGGGCCCCGCCGCGGCAGGCGCATACGTGTGCTCGATCTCACGAGGAGACGCCCCGCGGTGACGAATCGTCGTCCGAGACGGGAGCCCCGTCGTCTCACAATCGCGAATCCCTCCCGACCGCCCCTATTCGGGGTGTAGACGGGATCGTATTTATTATATTTTTGTAAAGAAACACGGTGTATACCGTGTCGTTAAACGTGTACCGTGCGGGCACATCCTCTTCACGCGCGCGCGCCCGGGACACAATTATTATTATTGTGTCCCAGTGCGCACCGTCCGTCACAATCACATCACAATCGCACGCCCGCGCGCCGCCCAGGAAACGTATGCGTATAATATTATTTTATTATGTACACCGTCGTCAGCAGTCGTCCCTAGCAACACAATATGTTTTACTCTATTGCGTCCTGCACCACCGCGTCGTACCACCCCGTTTACCACCGCCGGATCTAAACGGTATATTCACAGTCGCGCGATTTTTCATAATCGTTGGCGAACGACATCCGCCGCCGTGTACGCTGGGTGGTTTAAAACTTTATGTGGTAAAAAATTCCTTACCCGACACAACACTAACGTGTAATTTTTTTTTTTTTTACCTTCCAGTGTAAATTACGCGTCGTAAAATACAAGATAATATATCTTGTGGAAATAGACCGGGCCGCCGTCGGTGCGCACGCCGAACAACTCAATTATAATAAACACACTCTCGCTTGTGTGAAGGGAGAAAAAAAAATAATAATAATAATAAAATAAACGTAACTCTGTATATATATATAATATGGTTAACAACATATTTTATTTTCTTCGCGTACACCCAACACCTGCTGTTCACCCCCGTAGTTATACGGTCGGGACGGCAGCGATCGTTATAAAATGTGATGTTTCTTTTTATTCGATTCGCCCGTCTGCCGCTTCTATAATATTATCGACGACGACGACGACGCTATACATATATATACACGTATAATAATACAAACCCCGTCGTCGTCGGCAATTTAAACCCGAATCTCGTAAACTTATTATATTATATACGACGTGTGTGTAATCTGGTAACAATAAATGAGCGAAACACACGGAAAATGTCACTATTTGTCTACCGCGTACGCGTATAATACAATATTTATTACGTATTATCGTACGACGTCGAGTCGTAAACGAAACCGTTAACGCGCGCGCTCTGTCCGAGAGAGCCTCCTCCTCTTCCTCCTACACCGGTCCGCGTCAATGAAATTATCACACGATATACAAATACGGCCATTTTTACCGACATCGAAACAGGATGTAAATTGTTTGAAATGGATATTGTGTTTAGAGGAGTATTCTTTTTTTTTTTTTCTTTTTCTTTTTTTATTCTCGAGTCAAATACAATATATAATAACCGGTGGAAGCGCGCGGTTTAATTATAGGACCGCAACGAGACGTGCGTTATAATATTATAACAACGTAAATTACGACAACACCTGCTGCTGCTGCCTGTCTCCCTGTAATAATAGTAATCGCACAGAAAACGTCGAAATTCGGTTTGTCGTTCACCACGGACAATTATTATTATTCCTTCGAAATCGCATAATTTTTTTTTTTTTTGTTTTTGTCCTCGTATTGGTTTTAACACGTAAATTCATATATTATATAGTCGCGGTGTATTATACAGTATAAACGTTAATGTAGGGCACGCGTAATATAAAATTAAATATTATATATTATTTTAATACGAAGAAAAAAAAAATAGTGCGTGTGAATATCAATTGCTAAAAAAATAGTAGAAAGTAATTACACGCCACAAAAATAATAATAATTATAAATTATAATCCCATGGGGGTTATTTCTAAAGAAGAAGTGATATTTAAATTCAATTTATTCTTTTTGGACATACAAAATAATATTATAGTGTACCTAATTTACTTTTTGGGCACGAGTCCAAATTACCGAATATTCATTCATTATTTCAATTAAAAAAAAAAAAAAAAAAATATAAACACGTTCCGGGACGACAGAATTATTATTTTTTTTTTCAAAAAAAATCTCTCAGGTAACTTTATTTTTGATAATATCAGAGCAAAAAAATGAATTATCAACAGCTTTGTAGGACAGTGATCGAACAAAATATTCAAACGGAAAAGATTATGACAATAATGTTAAAAAAAAAAAAAATGGATAATGAAAGTATAGCGTGCTGACGAAATTGCAAAACCCCGGGACAAATTAATAACTATTTATGCCGAAAATATTTTTAAAAAAATAGGATTTCTTTTTCAAATGCCAGAATATTGCGTGTGGTCGCTATAGATTTTATCGTAATATAATATTATGTGGAGAATTTATGTATCGTACCCCATAACAATGTCATTTTCTGCACTTACGCAATTTGATATTATAATACCTACACCCATATCGAACACGGCGGAAAAACACAGTTTTGCTTTTATAGACTCTGAGCGGGGAGTACAAAATAATAATATTGTATTGCTTTCACGACGTGTGATATATTTTTTTTTCCCGCATCTCGGGCGAACGAGTTTTCGACCAGAAGTAACTAATCGAAGAACGGTTATTCATATTACACGAGCTCCACATCATATACGATTAGATTAGGTTAGGATTTTTTTTTTGCAACGATACATCGGACAAATAAAATACTTATAACAAAACACGACATCTTTTTTTCTCATATGACCTAAACGCGCAGACTTTGATTTCATGTCGAGCCTGCTGGGTGGTGTTCCTTAATTTTCAATTTCAAAATATGTTCGGTCTAACGCTTTTAATCAGTGTGTGTATATAAAAAAAAAAAAATTAAATCCAAGGCATTATTGGTTAATCGGATTAAGTTAACCCAAAGTTCAACCTCGGAAAAATGTTTTCGGCTAAAATACTCTAAATTGATCACAACGTATCTTAAAAAATGTAGATGATGATGACACACTCGAAGATACTTGACCCGTTTTTCCTAAAAATTAAAAAGAAAAACTGACAACAAATTACTATATGTTGGGCTTTAGTTTTATAGATTGTTGAGATACGTTGGCTACAATATAACAAAAAAAATAAAAATAAAAATACGACCAATACCAGTTTACCGAGCTGCGCTCAGAATGTTTTTTTTTTTTTTGATTCCAATGATTTAATTATGTAACTAGATTATTCTACATCCTAGAGAGAGATTTACAATGTTATATTATAGTAATTTATACATTTGATTTTCAATGTTACCAAAAAATATCAGGGCGAAACAGGACTTAACCCGGTCACCCCATGTACTCGTCCAGGGGCGCATTATTGTGATGGGGGAAAAAATACATTTGCCCCGGGCGGGAGTAATTAAGAGAGTGGAAAAATTGTTGTAGAGTGGCAATTTTCTTAAATGAGCGAAAATAGTAAAATACTCACGCCCTTCCTCTATATGTTAAAATAACTTAAAATAGTAATAAGGCGTCTCTAGAAAATTGTTTAGAAAAAAGGTTTAAAAAAAAAAAATCGAGTTTTTTTGCATTTTTTACGAGTTTCAAAGTTCGAATTTGACCCGGGAGGTGATTTTGTTTAAAAATTCTTCAAAAATATTATGTCACACGTTTAAAATAAAATTTAAAAATAAATTGTGTACTCATATTAAATCGACGATGAATTTATAAATTTTTATATAATCTTACAAGATGATTTATATAATCTGTGGTGAAACTAGGAAAATTTAAATTTAAATTCAATTTATTAAACTAGGTCCAAGGCGATCCAAGGCTGTCACCTCTCTCCTTATAACCGCCTCTGACCACGATGATATCGGAACGAAAATATCTTTGTATACGTCTTTATCGTGAACACGGAGTTTCGGAAACGTCTTAATTAATTTTTTTTCTTTTTCTAATTTTTTTCTATTGTATGTGCCTTGCACCGCCGCAGGAGAAGAATCATCATTCCGGTGCGGGAGCGGCCGGAGATCTGTCAGACGATAATTTTTATTATATCATCGCCGGACACGTGGCACAAAAGACAATTTGTACGACGATGTGGTCGCGAGTAGATCGCGCGCGTGCAAGTGTGCACCGTAACTCGGATCGGACGTAAAATCGAGAAAGCCTGTTAACTGCAACGGTGTCACGAGCTATGCCGGCGACGGATTATTTTAATCCCCTCGTTTTGGCCGCCGCGACGACACACACTCGCGCCGTCTCTATATTGTACTCTGTTCGGGTTTTTTTTTTTTTTTTTTACAATACAATTTTTTTTTTCCTTTCGTGCGCGTTCTCCGGTCACCGATCCGCTTCTACACCGCGCCCGTACCGGTCGACCAGGAGAAGAATCTTGGCAGACTCTCCGAGAGTCGTATTTTTTTTTTTCTGTAATATATTATCGTACGCGTATTATTATATAGGCGCACGCGATTTAATTAGCGAATGCAAATTTCCGGATTCCGCAGACGGCCCAGAAATAGAAGAGAACCGACGACGACGACGGTATTGTGTCGTGGTATTGTTAATAGTATACAGTCGTCGTCATCGGGGGCACCGCAACTCTGGTCACTAACAACCGCGCCGACTTCTGCTACGACGCGCACGCTAATTAACCGGCGAAATAATCAGCTGCTCTCTTCGTGCTACTCGTGTGTCATTGTGTTACCCGAAAAGGACATTGACGACAATAGCCGTCCGGTTTAATATTATGGTTCTCCCCTCCCGTTCCGTCATCGTAATACGCGAAAAAAAAAAACCTCGACAAGATAATTATTGTTATTGTAACTTCATTTGGTTTGGTTTTTTTTTTATCGTACCGTCCCCGCCCGGACACGCGGCGACCGGGTCGTAACAGCCCGGCGACGACGACGGTCGTAATTAGTTTGACGTATCCGTAGAGGACAGAAAATGAAGAAAAAAAAAAACAACCGTATCCCGCCGTTTCGTCTCGAGGAATATTATTTTTTTAATTATCGCGATAATTCGGATTCGGAATGCCGCCGTCATCGTATAATTAACTCATCGCGTGCCGCGACGATTCCGACCGACGTCTGTTTATTATTATTGTTCGATTCCCACCACACCGCGCGCGCTCTGAACGTGCCTTATGTTTCAATTTAAAAAAAAAAAAAAAAAGTCACGGATAATGCCACTGTCGTAGGTAGAAAGGTATACGATACATAGAGGAATTTAATTTTTATCTATGCGCAATGGTTAATCAAGTGCTAACGAAATACGATTCTGAGCCTAGTTCAGTTATGCCGTTAAAATTTCAACCTAAACGCTTATAGAATGAAAAAAAAACCATTACATTAAGCTGGAATTTTTATTTGTCGACCACCGAGTATGACTTGTGATGAACCTCGTGTTTGCGCATTTCTGCTCGGCTAAAACAATTTTATCCGCGTAAATAAAAACTTCAAATGCTTATACATAGTTCCAGTATGTTTTGAAAATTTGTCAGAGTTGTAGGTCTCTACGAGTAATCTTAACCGATTACAACAAAAATACAGAAAAAAAAGAAAATAAAGAAACTGTTGTGTTTTCTCGGAAATTACTCCGTTTATTAAGGAAAAGCAACATAAATAAAAAAAAATGACCTCTCATCCCGGCAAATGCACCAACAAGATCAAAAACGCTTTCAGGAAAGGTACACATGAAAATCGGATCAAGATTTCTGGTAGAAAATTTGTTCACTTATCAGACGGAAAAAATAAAACGAAAGTAAATACGTTCATAATCTAAAAGAAAAACACAAATCACAGTAAAACCAAAAAAGAAAAAAAAAAACCACGGTATCGCGAAACTCGACAGAACGTGAGCGATTCACAACCTTTTGTGTATTTGTTTTTTTCTCAATACCATCGATCTTAACGTAACGAAAAATATTTGATGATATTATAAAACGCGCCCCTCCCCCCCGAGGAAAAAATTACATATCAATCTCGTCTGCCGATCGGTTAACGACGGCGGTAAAACGCTAAAAAAAAAAAAAACTCCAGTGTGAATGCTTCTTAACAATATAATAGACGCCGACGACGATTATTTTGTTTTTTTATATACAGAACGACGCGACGCACACGCTCGTTGTTAGCCGAGGCGCGCAATAATAACGTTTATTTATTATTATTATCATTATTATTATTATTATTGTTATTATTGTTGTTGCGGCGTACGCGGTGAGATAACTCGAACGGCGGCGGTTTTTTGGGTCGCGTCGTAGAGTAGTAATAATAATATAATGATCGGGCGGGAGCGCGCGCCCGATGGGTGCCGATGAAGACATCAACTCTCGGGTGCGATGGCGGCGGTCTGCCCCGTTGAAGGTCGGCCGGCCGGCCCGTTTGCCTCCCAGGTGGCATTCCTACAGTGCCGCCGCCGCCGCCGTAGTACAGGGTGCCGCCAGCGCTAAACCGCACAGCCGCCGCCGCCGCCGCCGCCGACGTTATTGTCTACCCGTCGTCCGCGGTTCGATTTACGATCAGGACTTTATACTTTGTATACCTACACTCGGGGGTCCGGTCAAAAAAAAGCCCTCCTCCCCATCCTCGAAAAGAGCCGACGAACAAAATTCAACAAAATATAACATTAAAAAAAAAAAAAAAAGAAGAAGATAAACGACATAAATAAAAAGAAATAATTATTATAATACACGTACCGACGTGTTTTACGAAATAACGCTATACACGTAATATATACAATCGAATATTCGTCTAGTAGTAACGCGGTCCGATATAACGAGTTTCCCACTCGATTCTGGTATTTTTTTTTTTTTTTTTTTTTACCACCTCGTCGTATAAATATAATAATCGTCCGGGATCCAATTTAATACCGAAATAATCGTCAAACTGCATTAATATATTTATTATTATTATTATTATTATTATACAGAGCGAGAAAGATGTAAAAATCAAATAAAAATAAAGCGATTATATCCGCACGGCTATAATAATATAATACATATTATATTTTACAACGTGCAATAGTTTTTTTCTTTTTTTTTAGTGCGTTATAATTTTATTGATTTTGTCCAACCGTATTACGAATATTATTTAATATATTTCCCACATTACTGATCTACTCTTTGGCACAAACAATTTGAATCGCGATTAGTATTTTCATGATTCCTGTCGTCGTCGGGTTACCACCCCGGGTAGACGATAAAAAATACTTCCAAACCTATCTCGAGGTAAATATTACTCGTTGCCGACAATATTATACCGAATAAGCCGTTCTAACTCGACTCGGTTTTTCCTAGTAAGTAATTTATACGAATTTATATTGCGATGTAAATAGTATAAAAATTAGTACGAGTTTTTACGTCTCCCAGTAAACATGGAATAGAGTATTAATTAAAGACAATCGTAATGCTGTGATCATTTACTTCAGTAGTACGCGATCAACTATCAAAGTGATATTTTAGAAAAGATAGTGATACAATGTTTGCAGGAAAGCACTGGATCTTTCGGTAAGATTCGTGCGCCTGGACATAAAGCAAAATCGACACAACGAAATGGGAGAACAATTTACCGGAATTCATCGCTGCTCAGGATTCACCATCAGGAAGTCCAGATCTCAATCCTTTAGACAACCGATTGTGGAGTATTTTAGAGGAGAAGGCCTGCTCTAAATCCCATCGAAATATCGAATCGTTCAAAGTTGATTTGGTCGAAATCGGCAACGTCAATACTGTTAGAAATTGTGCGTGCAGTGAGTGGCTAGATCGTTTGAAGAAGTGTGTAAATGCAAAAGGTGGACATTTTGAATAGTATGCAAATATTTTTAGTTACTAAGTTGATAAAGAATAAATAATATTAGATTTGTTTATATTTGCATATTTTGTTAATTATATATACACTATTCAATAAGGGACAGAACTTATGGCACGACTAGGTATAAAACGCACGAGTGCAGTGGCGGCCGTAGTCGTCGTATTTTTATCGCGTTTATCTCATTTGTTTTTGGCGTAATACGCGGTTTATTTTCATGACGAACAAAGACAAACAAAAAGAGCCGTACCCATATTTTTTAAAGAAAACGTGCAATCCCGGCTACGCCACTGCGCCAGGGGCTGCGACCTTTAGTATTCCGGATTTTAAAAGCAGCGTACCGTCCGAAAGCATGTCGTAAATTACCACCGGCAAGTGTATACCTACGACGGCGGAACGATGAATGTTTTTTTTGTTTTTTTTTCTATCCTCCAGCAATATACGCGTACACGAGAGTACGGGACGAACGTATCCCGCGGGACGCGACACAGCAGTTCCGTATTATCTTATAAATACAATCTTTAATACGTCGTTTTAACAGTTTTATCCCCGTCGGCACTTTTCACAAACTTACGTATTATAGTATAAGATAATTTTTTTTTTTTTTTTCAAGTTACTGATATCTTTTCTGACCGCGGAGAAAACTCCGCTATATATATACGCGATGATATTATACACACAACGTGCCGCGGCAATCGTACATTTCCCTTAAACGTATAGTCTTCACCGGTTTTTCTCTCTCTATATATGCTTCTTTTTATTCTCTCTCTCTTATTCGAATATTGCCCATATCCGACAGATATGAACCTCGCACGGGACTTAGCCGGTAAATTTATTATTGCTGTTAATGCCGAGCGCTACTTCCTGTTGCCGGCGCGCGGTTTAAAAAGTCCGTACGGCACGGCGACGGCTGCGGATATTTTGATCTATCGATCGCCGCAAAATAACATACGACTACGCCGTCCTATATAAACTACATTTATAGACGTGTTTTTTTCTTCTTCTTCTTCTTCTTCTTCTTCATATATATAATATACAATATAATACCACGACCGGTGCCGATATTATGTGAGTATAACACTGCGTCATGTAAAATGTATTTTTCCGTACCGCTAAATCTTCGCTGCAGGCGTACCAATCGACGACGCCCGGACACGTTTGTTTTTTTTTTTTTTTTTTGTTGCATTCGCCGGGATAAATTACCGCGGCGGTCGTATTTCCTATACCGGAGCGCGTACACCTACCGGACGTACGGTTTCCATAGGAAAATATAGTAAAAAAATAATTCATATTGTATTCCGCGAATCGTATTCCCGAATACTAACTACGTCTATTTTTTTAGCAATAATTTCTTAACGACAATATACACTAATTCAAACAGGCGGGGGAGAGGCCGTAATTTTCCAAAAAAATAATTGGCCGGGACGTTGGAAATCCAGAAACAGAAAAAAAAATGTACAGATAATAAAATTACCAGAAATCAGATGGCTAGAAAATAGTTTTATAGAATGTAGTTTACCAGAAAAATGGAATCCAGAAAATAAATTAGCCGGAACGTACAAATTCCAGAAAATATTTAACCAGAAAATGATACCAATTATTTCTCTCAGCGGGCTACTACTTTCTGTGATTAAACTTGCTGGCCAATTTATTTTCCGTTTAAATATTTTCTGAAACATTATACACGTTCCAAACGTGCCGATACGATATTTTAAAGAAATATTTTTGTTGAAAATGTTTATTAAGTGTGTATTTTGATATCGGTTAAAATGTATTGCGTATTATTATAATATTATAAACGCACAGCTATGAAACGGGAAGAGAATTTAAAACATGCATTTCGACGCTTCGAAACGTTCGTTGTAAATATCGATAAAAAAAAAAAATAAGATGGAAAAGTCAATTTTGAAAATATTCGAGATGCTGCACTCGGTCGCGTTAAGATTCGGAAATACGTGACATATTGCTCGCGTGTGTAGGTACACATTGCGGATACACACGGGGTATTGTATCCGCTTCCGCGGACAGACGGCGAAAAGAGGCGTGCAATAACGTTTTTATTATTATTTTGTCGATGTTCAGAAGAAAAAAAAAATCCGCGGACAATTGAATAAAATATAAATAATAAAAAAAAAAAAAAAAAAAAAAAAAAAAAACGAACGTTGGACGCGTCTCGTCTGCCCGCGGTGTGCTGCGTACGGAGCGCGGATTCTCACTCGGGTGGAAACGATTCGACTGGAACGCTACGGCATAATAATATTATATCCGTTACGCGCGCACAATACGAATACGCGAAGAACCCGACTCGTCGTATATTTATAAGTATAATCGTATACAATATATCTATATATATATATATATATATATATATATATATATATACGAGTATAAATCACCGAGCCGATATTAATAATACATTTTCCTTCATTTTATTTTTTTTTTCTTTCTTTTTGCGCGCCACGAAAACGGTACTCGGGCCCCGCGTGATGTGATCGGTGTACCGTGTGCAACAGACGCGCATTATTATTGTCGTCGTCGTCGTCGCCGGATCACCTGCGCGCGAGACGACAATAACTACGGCATATATATATATATATATATATATATATATATATATATATAATAATACCTTTATAGGTACGTACAAATATATTCAATAAAAATAATAATAGTTGTCGTCGTCGGACACGGTGTACGTATATAATTATCGGACGAATAATATAATATAGAAATCCGATACAATATCTGAATATCTGCTGGACGAGATAGCGCGATTCGGCGGCGTACAGTGAGAGCGTGGGAGTATATAGTTAAGATATTTGCGTCGAAAAACCGGACGGAAATTAGCTTCTTTTTTGAAATTTTTCCGTAATCGACCGTCCAGTTATTGAACTACGATCCAGATGACATTATCACTACGGGAATTTCGCCAGTGTCGGCCATATCGCGTACGCCATCGATTTGGTATAGATCGAGGGGTGGGTGACCATAGTCTTTCAAATGTATCAAGTAAGCAAAAACATCAAATAGCAGTATTACCGCGCGAAAGAAAAATATTGTTTATCGGCCGAGCAAATTATTATGTGACTCGAGTTACGATGTTTCGTAAACGACTTCAAATCTACTTGAATTTAAGCCAATCTACAACTAAGCAAGTAAAATATTTTACTCTCCTATATATGGCCGCACTGAAATTTGCTCTTTTGATTGCTTCACATTGCTATTCGTACGCGTATATGGTAAGGGTATATCTATGGTGTTAAATCATCTGGCGATCCACCAGCTTATACGATAACAATGAACAATAATCGGTGATAATATTGTTTATTTCATAATATTTTTTTTTTTTTTTTGTTCTATGAGGTTCGTCCTGTTATCTTGCTGATACAGCCGTTCAGTAATTATGTAGATAAACATAACCTGTCGCGCGTTATCTGTGATCGAGTGATCACGTTAATATATATTATTAATTTGTCGTATGGTTTCCTAGCGCTTTGTGTTAGAGTTTACACTTTTGCCATCGTGAAAGGGTTCAACAGCGGATATGTACTTCACTATTTAATATATTCGAAAAAATTAAAATTTCACAAGTTTTTTTTGCAAGATTTTTGCAGTGTTATTCGGTCTTTTTTCGTACTACCGTATCGAATAGAGCACACCTTAAGGTTCCTCAATCGTAACAAAATTGGCTGCTACTAAGTGTGCTACTGCTGTTTCGTTTTCAGGAGTTTTCAAACGTGCACGAGGAGCTAACGGACGATAATTATTACACAATCACCCTCCACAAACGTCCTATAGTGACTTACAAACTCATTAAGCGCACTTACAGATCAAAGAATAACATTGGTTGTTGCTAGAACGCTCTGTATAGTGTTTACAGACCTGCAACTTACTGTTTTCCGATTTCGTACCTGTAACTTTATACAAAAGGATTTACAGATCGATACTACTACCGAGACGTCTGATGGTGTTTTTTAATTCTGTGTAAAATCGTAAATCACTACATATCGTGATGGATTTGTCGTCGAGTATTATATTATTGTAGTTAGTTTTAGCCATAGTTTTATATGGACAAAAGCACAACCTAGGATGAACCTTGTGTCAAATTTGCATATATTTTCGAGAAGGCAGAAAAATGTAATCCGCATAAGAACAAATAAAAACTAAAAAACCTCGAAAATTTCAAATGGCTTGAAAATATAGCTAAAAATTTGACCGCGTCTAGAAAGGTGTTATATATTATTTTTGATATATATATATATATATACATATGATTTATATTATTGATAATTTTCAACTGAATTACAACAACAAGAATAAAAAACCGTTAGGTATCACGTAAATATTCCAGGGGTTTGACGATTATTAATGAAACTACACGGGTAAACAAAAAATGACTCAATGACCGACATCCGAAATGCAACAAAATATAGCTCACTCGTAGTTTTTGATAGGATCAAGATTTCTGGTAGAAAAGACAGTCAGAAAAACAAAATTCGTAGTAAAACCTAAATTCATGCATTGTATGAATTGTACCACTCAGAAACAAAATATAAAAAAAACCCCGTTTGATTTCAAATTATATTATCGATTCTATAGATAAAAGATGAACGGATATCGGCCATGCTAATGTTTACATACACACAACGCAGTGGGTGACGGCCTTTAACGTTGAGTCTCTTGCACTTTTTGTCCCAATTTAATCTCAAATAATTTACTTAATTAAAATGAAAAAATATTAAATAATAATATAATATATATATATATTAATATTTAATATACTGTATATATTTTGTTTAATGATAATCAGTCATTAAATAATTATTTACCTAATTGCATAGAAAGAAATTATCTACGCTTTAACGTGCCAACGTAACGTCGACAAAATTTTCAATTAATTCCCGTGTGTGATAAGGTCGCTCGGCATATCCATTCTTATCATAGTATCTATGACCGTCTTCTACTTATTATAATTATTATTATTATTATTATTACTATTACTCACCGCACCACTGCGGCAGATGTACATACCGATCGAGCATTTTGAAAAACGCGGCAATAAATTACAGGCCCCGGCGAGACATGTACAAACGGCGGCGGCGACGGGAGCCCTCCTCTCTTACACTCGAAAAAAGAGCGCGGTGTCGCACGTCACGAGATTATGGTAATGCGACGTCGAAAATATTATGCCACCTATACCCGGTGTCACAATTATTATTATTATTTGTAACCGGACATGTCGTCCTGTACGACGGAAAAATATTACGCGTGTACCGGGTGGCGGCGACGACGTGCGACGGTATATACTATATATATATATAATATTATAATACCGACAAACGGACTGTGGGTATCTCTGCGCGCATGTGCCTGGGCGGCGATCGTACGTACTATATAATATATTATATTATATTGTTGTACGTAATAGGTTTTTTTTTTTTTTCTTCTTATTTTTTTCCCCTGTAATTTCCCCGGTGATTAATTAGCGGTAGGTGGTAGGGTGGTGTCACGCGTGAATGATGCCTTAATTAACCGGTCGGCCGGTCGGCCGGCCGGCAAGAGTCCTTTGACGACGCGAAACATGGCCGCGCGCGCCGCGTCCCTGCCCCCGTCGGTTAACATAGAGGAACAAAAAAAAAAAAAAAAAACTTTTTATTTCTAAAAACACCTTCCTATATAAATATTATACCTATATTATCGGGTGTACGAACACGGATCGCATTGTGTATTATTATTATTATTATTTGTACAACAAAATGGAACGCGACGCCGCGGCCGCCGCAGCACACCGCGCCCCCGTCAACCATTATAAAAAATTATCCCGCGGAGAATCGAACTCTCCCACCCGCCACACCGGCACCCCCTCCTCACGGCCACGGATCGGCGGTCAGCAGAGGGGGGAGTCACAGCCGCGACGACTATATATTATTTAATAATAATATGCGTGTGTATACATATATATATATATATATATATGTATACGTAAAAATCGTATAATAATAATATTGTAAACCGAGGCGCGGGACGGAAAGAAACACGAAAATTATCGACTATGGGAAACGCGGCGCGGCGCGTATAGCGAACACTAATAATAATAATAATAATAATAATAATAATCCGTCTCCGGTACCTCCGCAATAATATAAATTATACGACACGGGTACCGGCCGATTGGCCTTCGCCGTGCGCGCCATGAAACCCGGTATAAGTGGTATACGTATACCGCGGTTATATACATTTTATATAATATAGCGGGTCTTGTATATACATATATATATATATACGTAGATGTTGATAACCGTGGTATACCCGGCACACACGACTACGTACGTATAAAATAATAATAACAACAATAATGTTATAATATACGCGCATGTGTGTGTGTGTGTGTACAAGTGTACGCGTATGTTCTACACACGATTTACCCGCGGGTCGTATTACCGCTGGAAAATTTTTATAACGCCGGACAAAAGAAATAACACCGCGCGCGCGCGCACACCGACACGCCGACGATGATAAACGCGCGTCGTCGTCCAAGCAGACCCTCGACTTAGGTATTATTATTATTATAACCGTTGCCGCAGCCGTATCGTAATGATATCGATTGGGATAAAAACGTCGTCGGTAGTAAGATGATCGGTATAATTCCCCGAGCGATGTGCGGCCCCGTCCGCCGCTTGCGGTGACGTGACCGACGCGACGCACGCCGGATCGCTCCAATACAGAATAATTATATTAATATTTTTTTTTTTTTTTCTTATTCCGAATTGTGTCCCGGCGATAATTGCGCGCCACGCCATCGGGGGGAGGGGCGAGATTATTATTACGACGTACACGGCACGATCGAAAAATTCGCAATTTTTCCACGCGATTATACCGCAGTCGCTCCCCCAGCCCAGGCCAGGCCGAGATGAACTTAAGTTAATTTTATTTTAAACCCCAATAATGGGGGGGGGAAATTGACGCGTTTAGGGACACATTTTTCGGGGGGGGGGGGTTGTATATATATTACAATATTATTGTGTACGTGACGAGTGTACCCAATAAAATTGTTTGGAATTCAATTTTGGATCATACGCATCGCGTCGTTTACTATCATCTAGGAATTATTGTTACAAACCTTACTTATTGGTAGGAAACCAATTCCACAAAATGTCCGTTTTTCTTGTTCGGCCTAGATAATTCGATTAGTTATTATTGGACTGACACACAATATTGTTGATTTAATTAAAAATTGGATTTTTTATTTCTTTATAATTTGTTCGTGTACTGAACACTAACTGACCACTAGCGAATTCACAATAATTTTTCCATAATTAATAAATCCACAAAAAAAAAAAAAAACCAAACAAACATCGTGGGTGGTGGGTTGTAAAGGTGAAAAGTTTGGAAGGATATAGTGTTCAATTTAATTTGTACTATACTAAAAATAACGAAAAATCATCGTAATAAAATAAAACGATTCTAAGCGGAGCTCGGTAAACCGGTAAGGTATTATACATAGGATTAGTCATGGTTATTTTTTTCGTTGTTGTAATCAAGGTTACTCCGAAGTCGACAAAATTAAAACGTTTGTTGCTAGTTTTTTTTCTAAAAAATTTTGTCGGGAATTTAGAAAACATTTTCAAAAAAAAATAAAATGTATACCGTCGAGCGAAAAATCCGCGCCTTTTAATGTACGACGCGAAAACGGTACTGGAGCATTTTATCTAACTGAAAAAGTATTTTCTTAGGGGAAAAAACCGCATCTTAATACCAAAATAAAATAACTCTTTTTAGGAGGTACTTGGAAAATATTAATAAATAACTAACTCGTAAGGAAACTGACGGATTTCTCTTTTTACGTTTGTTGCGAGATATTGTATCGTTTGTTTCTCCGATATTATTATACCCTTAAAAAGACCACGATGCATTTTGCATATATTATTACAACGCCTTGTGAACCGGAGATTTTTGCACGACGGTAAAAATAAATTATATAAGCGTTCGGTAAAAATCAAACGGTCAAGCATAGCCGAAATTTCCGTTATCGCATTATCATAATAATTATCGTCGTAAATAGAGGACGGGTGATACGATATTTACATGGTTGGCCTCGGGCGACGAATAATTACATTGTAACGATGTCCGCGCGCCACTGTAATACTGAGCCGGTGCGGCTCGGTTACATTGGAATTTAAGAAAACGCCATTTCCATAGGTTTATTTTTTTTTTATATATATATACTCGTCGAAAATTCGAAATAATACGTCATCGTGTCTTAGATACGAGCAGCATAATACACGTGTCATAACCGTCGATCCTATTAAAAAAAAAAATAAAAATCTAACGACTATAGTACAAAAAAAAAAAAAAAAAAAAATACAACGACCGACTATAATAATATAATATTATTATTTTGTCTTATAATCCTTATCGTATAATATAATATTATAATAATAATATAGAGGCGTCGCACGTCTATAATAACAGGTTTGATTGAATGTACACGAGAATTAAAAATAACTAAATACAAATTGATTGACGGATTATTTATAATACCTATCTTATTATAAAAGAAAAATTATTGAATTTTCGTCCATGTAATTAAGACGCGTGTTCATGAGAAAAAAAAAAAACGACTTTCCATAGAATCTATCATTGGCTGCCCAGACCAATTGAACATAAATGCATAAGGTTGTTTTTTTTTACTTCTTTTTATTGGCGATTTGTTCGTGCCAATCATTTTTAGTAACACTAATCACGCTGTACATAGTTGGCCATCGTATAATAATATAAAAATTACAATACACCTTTTTTTTTTTTTTTACACATTAATAACGTATATAATATTATTTACTTTACATTGTACGCCCGTATTATTATTTTAACCATAGTTCAAATAAAAAAATATATCCAAGGAGGATATGAATTTCACAAAAAAAAAAAAATTGAATACACGTAAAACCGTGAAATAACAGTGCGCGCGGACCGGGGTCATGTTCACCCGTCAGGGTCCTTGTAAAATTCGACTTGTACGTGTGAAAATCAAGGCCTCGATACATACGTGTAAATACGATAATGTTATAAATGTAAAGTATTTCGCTATCGGGAGGGGGTCCGTTTGATTTGATTTTTTCTCGTAAAACGCGTATTGTTCGTAAATATTATTGAACATTAGTTTTTTTTTTTTTGTATAAAATCAACATTCTTTGCCAAAAAAAAAATCCACAACGAGGGTTGTAATATTATTTTTTTTTTCTCTCTCTCTAAATTTCGGGTCCCGAGCGTATCCCTCGTACAGTTATTAGATGAAAAAAAAAATAATAATAAATGCATACCCTCTTTCTAGTCACGAAATAGTCACGAGTTCGTGTACAATATATAAAACATACGAAACAACTAAAAAAAGCAACAACAAAAATGTACACAAAAGAATGATCAAAGACGACGGGTGGGTATAAAGAAAAATGCGCAATATTCGGTTAGTTTTTTACGTATTATATAAAATACATATATATATATTTTTTTCTTATATCTATAGTATATTTATATAGCATTCGCGAAACTAGTACAAATATTTGATTATATATTCTCTACTTTTTTTTATTTATTTTTTACCTAACCCGAGTAAACCTGTATTATTGTAATGTAATATAACATACGGGAACCCGCAGCAATATTAACTTTATACTTGATAATATGTAATAAATATAAATGGCATTTCGTATTTTGACTTGCGGGAGTTGTCCGGGCATGCAAAGATTTTATTGTGCACCAGAGACAACCTAAACAAGAAAAAAAAGTTGGGGTATTTTTACGAGAAAAACTCTAAAAGACGCGAGTGCGGCGTTGAATACAAAATACGGAACACCCACCGGGCCCTCCTATTTTTTTAGTTAACCCCGACACACAAAGCGTGTAAGTCCGAAATTATAGTAGTGCGCAGTACAGAATTGAAAAACGCGTACAAGTAAATATGTATTTGTACGTACAAATTTTAAATGCAGTTAGGATTATTGACAAAAACTACAGAGAATAAATTAATAAAATGTTATCGTTTGGTAAAGATTTTGTACGATACTTTTACGGTTTTGTATAGTACGGTTCCGTACACCAAATTTCACTATTCGTATGTTATTTTTTTTATAAAAAAAAAAAAATATGAAAGATTTTTTTTTATTAAAATAATTGTTGGCAATAGTTTTTTTCAACTTTAACGGTATGATAGTAGTATAAAGGGGGTGTGGGGGGCTGACACGTCATTGTATCATTTACAATAGACCCTTAAAAAATGTTTAGTACGAATTTTTATTAAAAAATAGGGGCACCTATTGAACTACCGCCAACGCTGTCCGTCCTTCTGCGCTCGAAAAAAGGACCAGTTTTTAACAGCTACACCGAGAATGCAATCGAAGCGGCAAAATGTTCTGGTCGAGGAAAATTTAAATGACAGCCGGTCGACTAAATACTAATACTACCCAACACAAATATATATATATATATATACATTAGGGTGGTTCACGATTGAAATATGTAAAAACAAAATTTATAATCCGGGAGACCCTCTAATTTTTTTTATATATACATACACGAGGTCTGACAATTAAGTAATGAGACTAGTATCATTTTCCGAAAATGATTAATTTCTATTACGAATGAAAGTCAATGCTCAAACATTCCCCAGAATTGGGTTTTTTTCTGGATTTATTTTTTTATATTATATAGAAAAACAACAAATATGCGTAATTTTGTAGTTATTTAATTACAATCAAGGTACATTTGTCTATGCTCAAAACCGGCTAAGTTTTAACAAAAAACTTATGAACATAAAGCAAACGGTAATGTTTCCGAAATCTAATAAAAAAAATATAAAAAAGCTATAATCGTTAAGTAATTTAAGGGTACTTGAGTACCACCATAGGCTTTTAAAGAGAAGGTGAAATTGTAGTATAAAAATACTATAAATAGGTCTAAAAAAAGTTTTTAATAAATTAAAAAAAAAAAAAAATGTTAATCACCTTAATAAATACGTTACCTTAGTATTACCTTATTCGTTTTATAATTTATTTACCCGTCTAAACACGCGTATACTTGACATTTTATCTGCGAACCCCGCGCTTCATACATTCGCTTTGGCCTATTGCGGTTGTACGACGCGATAAAAATATAAAAAAAAAAAACAACTATACCTTGAAATAATAAATCCGGTCACCCTGTCGCGTGTCGTACCTCAAAACTACTCCGCGAGTTTAATATTAATGAAATATTCTTACACGATGATAATAATAATAATACGATCGCGTGCGGGTATAATACTGCAGGTATTCGTTTAATCCCAATTTTGAGCGATTGTAGTGTCACGTGTGCGTTACTCGCGGGTAAACGGCGGCGTGCGATTATCGTCGTCGTTTGTATATAATATTATATATGATTAATGACGTTCGGGTATATAATATGCTCTGGCGACGAATTACGGTTGATCCCGGTGTCGCCGGAGAAGGTGAATTTTTGGAGAGAAAGAGAGAGAGAGAGAAAAAAAAAAACTATAATCCGACTATAAGATATAGGGGGGTATAGGTATACCCGGGCCGGAAGACGAGTATAACGATATTAATATTATTGTTATTTTTTTTTAGCCGTTTGCTTTCAGTCCGTATATTATATAACAATAATAATTTATTATATGTGTGATATACGGTGCCCGGGTGTTACGCACAGGAGTGGCGCTATATATATATATATATATATATATACAAGTACGAGTATATATAATGCTCTGGAATTACGTATCGAAAAAATAAAAAAAAATATTAAACATTATGTCGATTATATTATTATTGTTTTCTGGAACACCTGGCACGGGAAACACGCGCACAACGATAACGACACGCGAGACTATAAAATATCAGAAAGTGCGGTTACGCCCCCGTACTAAATGTCGCACTTTAACCCGCTGTAAACGAGGTTTGGCGATGGTCCAGCGGCAGCCGCCGGCGGGAATCCGTTTTCGAAAAATATAACGATTTCCAATTAAAAAAAAAAAAAAAAAAAAACGTCCGATCGCGAATGCCTATATTAATTATTATTACAACGGGTTACGCCGCCGCCGCCGCCGCGGTGATTGTTTTATATATATTTTTTTTATATATATATAATTTTTTTTGTCGCGAGAAACGCGATACAATGTCGTCAAGAAACCCGCACCACCACGTCGTCGCCCGCGCTCGTTTTATTTATTCATCGCCAACGGAACCGTATAAACGAGGGTACCGGGCCGGGCGCCCGGCGGATTTTTGTATGCCCGACTCCGTCCGGGGTCAGCGCAGCGGCACGGCAGACGCCTTAATTGCCCCTGGCGGCGCGTCGTCCTATCCGGCACGTATTGTACGTTTGTATAACAAACCGCCGCGTTCTGCGCACATACTAATGTCCATCGACAAGACGTCTATACCAATATTATAATAAAGAGATAAAATATTCGTTAGTTTGCGAGTCCCGTGTATTGTATTGTAGTGTAATAATTTCCGGTACTAAATATCTGAGATTCTTATAGTTCTGTCGCCGATAGATAGCTACCCCCTATCCCCGAGCGCTATAGGCTATAGATTTATATACGTATCGCGTGTTTTAGCCGAGCTATCACTGTGGTTTTTATCGAGCAAGATATTTACATGATTATTTGAACTACAACGAAATACATATGGGTTGATCACGAGAATCTGACGTTTTGCGAAAACGGTATATCTTGCTACCGGAATATAAAAATACGTCAAACGTCGTGTACAACTCTAATAAAATTATAAATGTCATATATAAGCACATATCGTGGTCACGCGAGACAGCTAGTTTAATATTATATCGCGTATTTCGTTACAATAGGAGTAATAATTTTCATAAAATCATAAATTCCGTAAACCAATACAACCCGCGCACGGCGTGCCCGCCGAAATATAAATCATACAGTATTATTTATAATTGCAGAAAAAAAGTCGACTCACCTCCGTTACATAGTTTTCATCGGTTAAAACATTCGTTGGCAGATTAAGCATCAGACGATTTCGATTCGAGCCTAGAAAAAAAAAAAAAAAAAAAAACACAAAAATAAATATAAGTATAATATTATTGATAACAAATAAATATTGAATAATATATTTTTCAAATATTATATGGGGGGGGGTATCGCCCGAAGCGATTATATTATATAATACGATAAGTGTTTATAAGTGTATTATGTACGATAAGTATTATGTACGTACGATAAGTGTTATGTATTTCGCGTTTACGAAATTCGGCGGGTTTTTATTCCTCTCGGCGGTGTTTATTATAATATTATTATTATTGTTGTTGAGAGCCCTTCGCAGGAATGGCGCGCGTACATTTAAAAAGACACCGCGGAACACAATGAAATTACAATAATAATATTAGGCAGGTATTAGATGTATTTTTATTATAGGCGACAATCGAGATATCAAATCTACAGCCGAAGGTTGTATCAACGCAACAATATAATAAAATACACGTATACGTAAACGCACGCTCGCACATATTATTATAATGAATTGGAACCCCGCGGACAAGAAAATGAGATATTTTTATTTCTATCGGTTTCCACTCGTCGTCGTGACAAACTCGCGCCGGCGTTTTTATTAGTTACGTATTTTAAAAATATATTGGACGTTGCCGCCGCCTCCGCGTCCGCCACCGCCGTCAGAGCGGTACGCGCGTGCCACCGCGTTAATCTGTCTCGGACTAATCGTCGGTGACGGATCAACACAACATATTGCCCCGTTCGTACGGGGTAAGTGCAAAATCACACCATCTCTCACGTTATATTTTTTCGTACAATTTTGTGCCCGGGGACAAGTGAAAAATTGTTCAAAATTGTTCAATTAATTTGTGATAAATGTATGGATAGATTACAGTGATAGTTACCGCAGTTACATTTAAATATCCCTTAAAGGTAGCTTACATTAGGTCTAATTGATGAAATTGTCTATAAAACACTACGGTAACGAGATATAATATGATATAATGTTCGATTTTACTCATTCCGCCGATTTTACGTCGCGAGATCGAAATTGACGACACCGTTCATAATAATGTTAAAATTATCAGACGATTAATCTGCGCATCGACTATAGTGAGAAGACCGCGTACCATTTCGTTCTGTATATTTCTCGGAGAAAAACCGTAGATAAATCGTCCATAAATCTCCGGCCATATACCGCGGCGCGGCGTTCGTGCCACGCATATAACAAACGGAAAATAACAAGAAAATAATACAATCGCCGCGATTCGACTCGACAGAGTAACCGACTATATAACTGCGGAACAATAATAAAATAGAAGAGGTATGCGCTTTTATATATTATAGTTTACGAGCGGATCTATTATATCGAATCAAATCACTCTGAGGTGACGTGAACGGATCGAATCAGTGTGCCGTAAATCGGCAGATTCCCGTGATTCACCGCCGGTGTATTCAATTTTATATATTATAAAAAAATCCTTAACGGCTCGTAATATCAAATATATTTTAATATATATATTATACGATCCAAATGGATAATATTGTAAATGAATAATAACAATTTCGATTATTCGATTCGTTATAAAATAACTTTAATATTATAAAATATATATAAGCGAAGAGTTCTTTTTTTTTTTTTTTTTTGGTGGTGGTAACGAGGGTGGCATTTTTCTTAGTTGACCTATGGATTCTCCGCCCTATATATAATTTATATACATATTACGATTGCGGTCACGTAGGCCGAGAGGGTCGTTGGGGCTATTAATTAGTCGGTCGACTATACGAACAACTCGGGTCGTCCGCAAATAATAGTGATAATATATTGCGACGCGTATCCTTATAACCACACACAGCCAGGTTCTCGTGGTACTTACAGGCGCGCGTCAGTTGTCCGGAATGGGCACTATTAGTCTCGGGTTGTGAGAGGGTCGGATGCAGAAGTTTTCATTATTTGCCCAACGCATACTCTGTTGCAACACAGAGCAATTTAGACAGATTTTCCTTCAATCGCGACGTGCAGTGAAACGACGCGAATTCTGAAATCACATTTGAATTCAGCGGCCACTTTCCCGGCGTCAGTACCGAACTTCCGAAAATTCGATCGGACCGGTTGACGGGGAAAAAAAAATCTATCTAAATTTTTACTACGCTACGCGCATGTTGTTTTATTATATAGACAACGGCGGTAGAGGCAGTCGCGATGTCCAATCCTTTTGGGCGAAAATTGACCGCCACGCGTTTTAAGGAAAACCATATATATAATATATACACGAGACATAAATATCGTACGGGGTGTGCGGATTCAAAAACACTGTTTTAGTAATCAACTACCGACGAAGAGACGGGCGCGCCGACGTGGAAACCATTTTTAAGTGGACAAACATCACGCCCGGAAACGTAGGGAAAATCATCGGCGAGATTTCCTGCGGCAGTTGGATATATGGTTAGCCCGGATACAGACACGCGAATTTTACACGAACCATTTATGTACGGTGTGAAACTTACATAGATTTAGACATTTTATTTATTTTCTTTTTATAGTACGAGATTTTCGGCGCAAGACTGCATAATATATGTACATTTCCTATGACAATATAATACAAATTATATTTATAATCGGGAGTTCGCCCGTTCAGGGTTAATCGTTTATTGTCCGGTAAAATTATTGTATAAACCGATTTTTTTTAAAAAAAACGTTTTCAGTCTTTTCGCATTCTTCTCTATTAACCATTCCCGAGGATTTTCGTGATTAAAACGAAACACGATCTAAACTTCGGTCGACAAAAATGGTGGAGGGGAAACGTCTAACAATCGGGGAAGGAAATCATAACAATCGCCCCCCCCCCTAAAGTATATAATATATACGACACTGGCTTTATGACCGCCACCGTCGCCGGTTACCTCGCCGGAACGGCTGTGGA
The DNA here is from genome assembly GCA_956483605.1 of Tuberolachnus salignus. Taxonomy (NCBI): domain Eukaryota; kingdom Metazoa; phylum Arthropoda; class Insecta; order Hemiptera; family Aphididae; genus Tuberolachnus; species Tuberolachnus salignus. The sequence goes on from OY101434.1 coordinate 1,150,865, forward strand.
GACACACACGTCGCGATGGAATGCGTGCACGCGGCGATGCCGTGTCCTACACTACCGTTTGTTGGTGTGGGTGTGAGTGTGCCTATATAATATGTCGGAGACATTATAGACATTATGTACGCGTGTCGACAACATAATAATAATACAGAATAAAATCACTATAACGGAAATCAGTGAATACGAATGTATTTCCCTAACCTCTCCCCCCCCCATCACCGCGGGAGCCGGTTTTTTTACGTTTTCATCACTTTTGTAAAATTTTAAAATTATTTTTACCATTTAAATCTAACCACTAATTTACTGCCCGATACCGATTTTGGGGAATGGGATACGGCCGTCTTTACGGACGAAAATGACTTTACGGGAACAGGAACAAATCATTAACAACATTCTATAGACCTCATTGAATTTCGACTTTTCATTTGACTTCAAATAATGGTACAAATATTCACTTTTCTTACAGACATATTATTACGTTTAAGATAGAAATATTGTAATGCGGGGTTCAAAGTCAATAAAATCGAACTATTCTACGAGCCATGAGAGTATTTCCGTAAGGCGTTTATTAAAGCAAAAAATCACTTTGGTGTCGGGCCCCTTAAAAGGATCGTACATTTTCATCAAAAAGACTTAAACGCCTGACATAAAAATTAATGTGGTTCGTTTTTAAAAATGTAAAGATGTACGAGTTTACAACAATGCTTAGGTCAAAGAGTATTATTTTTTATTTAATTACATTGAACCATTGGAATTTGACAAATCTATAAAAATGTCAAACGTTTAAATCTTGTAAATAATTTTATAAAATTAAAAAAAGTGCTCCAGCCTTTTAAAATAAACTGCTAGTTTATGAATTCAGGCATATATTTTCATATTTTTTTTTTTTTTAAATCGAGCGTTTGTAAGTACCGACATTTTCGTCGGACGTAAATACTTTATGCGTTCATAAATAACGTAATAACGGCCGTAGAAAGGGGACGGATGGAAAAGTCTTATCGTTAAGGTGGTCAGTATTAAAAGGTATAAAAAAAAAAAATTATTTTCATATTTTACAAAAACGGAGAACATTCGGTAAACCTAATGGCAATTGCCACCGCCGTTTATTAATATAATAATAATATTATCGCCAGTATATCATACGGGAGCTCGTAACGACGATTTTCAACTCGGCCGGCACGCGATCATCGTCATATTTTCGTATCCCGCATGGTTTTTTTTTTTTTTTTTTTGTCTTTCTCGAATTCCGGAAATTTATTATCCCGTCCAGGCCAGCCGCAGTTTAAAATATATTTTAAACCGATACAAAAATACATAGGTACCTGCTGTTTTGACTACGCCGGAACAAATATCGTCCGTAATTATTATTATAATATATTATTACGTCGTTGTTGGCTTTACCGCGGGGAGTTTCCGAAACACTAGGTAATATAATAAAGAAATTACACATTTTTTTTCCTCTATAGAAAACTATAGAAGACGACGACGGGTGTCAGCATTAAAATATTATATCGGTTTAGGAACGACTTTTTCACACAAAATAATAATAATAATAGTATGGTTTACCGTGCGCGTGTGTACACAACCCTGTCGTCGTCGGGGAATGTGGAATTAACGAAATATTTATTATTATTTTACTATAGGTATACGTACAACACGGAACGTAAAATAAATAATATCTGTTTAATTTTCGGATGAGTTTGGTAGGTTTTTTTTTTATCTTTTCGATCTGAAACGATAAATCTTTCTCGGATAATAACGAGACTTAATTTTATGCATTTTGATATTCGGTCCGAAGGAGACATTAATAATAATATGTGAAACCAAAACTATATAATATACTACCTAAAGTCACTGAAACAAGAAAAAAAAAAACTTGTCTTCGTGTTATATAATTTAAAATGTTATTAATTTCGTGTCGACGTGATTTCTTGATTTTATTTTAAAATCCATTTTTATACGTCATATATGCGACGATTATATTAAATATAATAACAATATTTTTAGTCGAGCTATTTTTATAGAAAAATTATGCTCGAATCGCGTGCGCGGAAAATAATAAAAAAAAATTTAAAAGATTGAGCCGTATAACATAATATTAATAGTATTAAACCTGTAATTTATGTTAACCGTATTACGGTACTTAATAATAAGTAATAATCAATTGTATACTTCAATCAATCATATTTGATCGTGTGCCGCACATCTGGATTTAAGTCAGATAATTGCGGAACGAATGAAATCGAAACAAATGTAATAATGGCCAATAATCAATCGGTATTGGTGGTACTTGTCACTATAATATACAGGATATTATTCCTTGTCATATATGTGTTGAAAATCAAAAAAAATATTAATTTAAAAGGTCCATATGAAGAATATGGAAATTTAAAATAAAAAAAAAAAACACCAAAAAACAAACCTGCACACATGATAAAAAAAATCACCCCGTATAGAACAATAATAATAATCTTCCATCCACCGAAAAAGAAATACTTTATAAAAAGTAAGATATTTATATATAATATCGAGTTTCGCTCGTATATATTGATCAGTTGTATACTCGTATGACGTGTAATACGTAAAAATATATAGTCACTGTGGAAAAAAAAAAAAAATAACCTAATGTATGTTTTTGAACATTTACGATTCTGTTATAATTACACGGATTTAAGTACCCGTACCCGCGTAAACAACAATCGACGTATTTTCATATTATTTATATACGAGTCTCGAGTTTTTTTCCTCCATTGTCGCCGTAAGCACGCAGTAACGACCACGACGTTTCACGAAGTCATGAAGTCATTATAAAGTCGGGTAGTATAGTAGTCACTTATATATAACCCGCGGTGACGGATTTAACCTGACAGCGGTTTCGGTCGGCACAAACGCCGGCCGGCCGGCCAAGTCTTTGGTCCCCCGGGCGAATAATTGTTTGATTTTATTTAATAATACACTATGTTAGAAGAAGGAAAAAAACTCATTTTCTATTGTAGCAGTTGTTCAAAGTTATACCGTCCGTATACGGTTTGTTTTATTAACGGAATCGTAACTTACAGTTATATAATATATTACAACTTTGCGACAAAACACTTGGAAAAATCCTACTCGGACTCGTTGAACGACTGTAGGGAAAAAAAAATATCAAAAGTTTATTAACGTTGAAGTTTGTATAGTGTTACATACAATATAAAGCGAGAAAAAAAAAACGCATCCGACCATGTAATAAATATACTATAATATCCTAATACAACTGTTAAACATCGTTGGACAAAAAAGTCTATAAAATATTTCACTTAAAGTTAATGTATATAGAAACAAGTGCACAGCAGGAGTAAATTTTTAAAATCTAGTGCAATGTTGGAAAAAATTACTTTAAACTTTCAACAAACCCATAAAAAGAATATACTTTAAAACAAAATGCGTTAGGCAAAATAAAAGGTATTGCGAATAAAAATTAAAACTTTGGTTTTATCTATTTCAAGCCAAACTATCCGATAGTAAAGTTTCGGACGAAACCTGCAGATTTGATGAACAAAAACTTTTCAAATATTGCCTATACCTAATAAAATATTCACTATCCACTATATAGGCAACATACTGACCATTTTACGGATCAACCATGTGAACCTACGAATATTACTAAACGAGAAACGTCCAAACTACACGTTCGTTTAGGGGGAACACGTAGGAAAGTTTTTTTCTAGAGGGCGGCCAAATCCATTTGACGTTATAGGAAAAAACTCATTTTTTTTTTTTTTAATTTGAATATTTGTATCTGTCATTCGATTTTTTTCCATATCGATTTGGTCGACTGAAATATTAAAAAAAAAAAGCGCCCCCTTTCGAACGACTCGGATGAGTTTATAATATAGGGTGGCAAGCAAACTACCCCGGCCAGTCCTCCTCCGTATTTTCACTGTCGCTGTTCGCCTTATTCGTATACGATTTTTCCGACTAAACGTTTCGCCACTGCAGGCAGTCCATATATTTATACGTGCAATACGAAAAATCAAGTGTGTAGACATATTTTACTCTTCAGTTAATAACCAATATGGCATAAACCGACTTTTATCGAATACAAATTGAAAAATTAATAATTTATATTACAATTTTGATAACGATGACAACGGATATAATAACTATATTTGTATTATTTATTAACTACATAAACTTTTTGATTAAGGAACCATTACTACTGCGATGATCGAGTCATCCGTAATTTATGTAGTTATGCCCAGTGAATATAAACATACAGATTTGTTGTTTTTTTTAAAAAATTATTATATATATTTATTGTTTTATCAAAAATAAAGAGTTCAATGTAAAAAAATATTTATTACACGTATTTAACTTTAAAATATAATATTATCCAAATGGAAGAAGATAGTGACGGTTACTATATAACCACCTCATTGATTCACTGTTCGAGCCGTTAGTGGACTCCGCGGTTCCTTCGTATCATAAATGTGTGTGTGGAACGAAATATTAGAAAAAATAGCGACTGACCTGCGAAAGTCGGGTCCCGTAATTTCACAGAAAATATTATTCCAGAAAGTAGATAGCTAGAAAATGGTTTTACCGTATGTAATGTTTTCCAGAAAATAAAACGGCCGATGCGTAAAAATTCCCGATAAAATATTTAAACGGCAGAAAATAAAATCAATATCAATTATTTCTCGCAGAGGGACACTACTTTCTGGATTTTTACTGTCCGGGCGTTTTATTTTCCGGCATTATGGCCATTTTATATGCTGGAACGTTATGCGCACGCGTCCGTCCGTGTATCCGAACAATAATTTAGTGCCGCGCCGCGACCGAAGAATATTTCGCTGCCCGTTCCGTATATAATAATAATGACAATATATATATATGTATATAATATTATTATTATTATTATTATTATAATATACGGCAGTGTCACGGCGTGTGTATATTATTAAAACAGTATAATAATATATCGGGGATACGGCCGACCGGCAAATGTAAAAGTATTATAGTAGTGGTGATATTATCGAGGTAGTGCCGCGCGGTTCGCCGCCGCCGCCGCCGCCGTCGCCGCAGTGTTGACCATGACGACGGCGGCGGCGGCGGCGGCGGTGGCGGCGGTGGTGCTGGGGGTGCCTGCTGCACAGCTCCCGCCGTTGCTGCCGATGGCCGCCGCCGTCGGTTTAAGCCAATATAACGATATTGGATAATATATAAAATAATATTATATTATGAAACAAACCAAGACCGGGGAGATTTAATCGTACGGTATACCTATATTTTCCCCGTACACTATAATATACGCAACGTAAATAATATACAAATATATATAATAATATAGAGAGATACCTCCTATACACAATTGTCCTTTGTGATGACGTTCGAACGGCGTATTATAAATATTAACGCGGTACATATAATATATATATATATATGTATGTGTGTGTGTATATGTACGCGAGCGAGTCTTAAATCATGACGCCGCCGCCGAGTGTCATCGCGCCAGTTTTTTTATTCCCCTTTTTTTTTTTTTTTCGTCACAACCTCTACTGTACGTATATACGAATACGAAACAAACGGCTTTCGGAATATAATGCTCGCGGAATGTTTTTCCTACCCTCCCACCGATCGGTCGATTCTCTCCGACGATGCGCGCATATAATATATATCATAACGACAACGCGAAAAGTTAATTTATATATATATATATATACATATACCGGTAACTTCAAATGGTATATAATATAAAACATTACATTTGGTTCGATACACAGTGTTCGCCGGACGATTTTTTTTGTAATCCTACGAGTCGGATTTACGATCGGTCACAACGACGATAATTTTGTACAACGCGAAAAGTGAAATAGAAAAAAAAAAAACTTTCGGTACAAAAACTCGGTTTATTGTGATATTGGTGGTACAGGAAGCCACCCCCCCGGGGCTTGCCGAAATTAGGTCTGACGGTATCGAAATACTCGTACGGGTATTAAGAGGTAAATAAAAAAACGGCGGCCGGGGCCCGGGGTTTGGGAAAAATATCGAGGCCTTAACGGGAATATTATTTCACGGTGTTTTAATAAATGTATAATATTTGAGGTAAAACAAATATTGATTACGGAATATTTAAATATACAAAGTTAATTTTTATATTAATATCAATAGGTTAGGTTAGGTTAGGCTAACAAAAACTAACGAGTCGTATGGTCCGTTAAGCTTTTACAACGTACAGCGCACGGAATTCAAACACCCATTGTACAAACGTTATTTGTATAGGTAAACATTTCAACCGAAAATAATAAAACATTTTCCTAAACAATAATTATGCGAAATTACTGTAAGAGTGTACAGTTCGACAATTAAAATATAAAAAAGCTCGGTTAGAAACTTATTATTAATACCGTATGCAGTGTTCCGCCGTATATAATATATAAAAACGATCCCTAGATTTCAAAATCGAAGCGAATATTTTGTCTGGTTGTCGTATTCCGTGCGTGTGCGTGTTAATCTTCCCGTGCCCACGTCTGCGAATTTACACAGCAGTGCAGAGTACTGCAGAGTCGTATAATACAGTAATAATAAGAGGTAGAGTAGAGTTCCGTCCATCGATTTTTTTTTTTTTTTTTTTTTTACGCGCCTTCGAAAGTATTGCTTTTAGTGTTTTTAAGTATTTCCCGGCGACGACGACGTCGCGTCGCGTAATATATTATTAATATATAATAAATTAACCGTAAAAGCTAATGCATTTATACATTTTTTTTTCTTCCCCCTGTTTTTTCGTACACAGCAAATGTCGATTTAAGTGTTTTTCATTCGAATCTCCGCTGTTAAAATATTATTTTAAACCCGTGGATTAAATTAAAATAACAACGGCCCCGATAAAAGCGACTGCATAGCGAAAGTTATTGTCTCGCCGCCGCCGTAAAATTTAACATTTGGATTTTAAATCAAAATCCGATCACACCATTTTATTTAAAACGGCGTTGTTTTTATTAACTTCTTCTGTCAATAATACAATTTTTATTTTTTCCTTTCTTTTTTCAAAAGAAATTACACGCGTTGAAATTCATAGATTATACGACGGCGGGTAAAACACTGTGTACCGAGAACATTACAAGTACCACAAGTAATAAAATAAATATTATATCCAATTACTGGACGTGAAAATATTATTACGATAAACACAAAAACCGAAAATATTATAATTCGTTTGTCGCGCACACAAAACGCGATTATTGTCGGGGGAGTTTACTGTGCAGGGTAACCGTTAACCGGTTTAAACCGTCCGCTAACCATTAAGGCCGAGGTCACACGAGCGTTGGAAGAACGGACATTAAGTTATAATGGACGTCACTACCCTAGTCACACGAACGTAGAACGTCAGTTGTTGATTTCACATCTTATAAGATTTGGACGATTTGGACACCGCGGTTTTTGTATACTCCGCTATAAGAGTTTTACGAAAAAAATATCGCGCGAATCGAAAATGGCGGGTTCATCCAATAAATAGTGAACGATTATTAAATGGTGCATTTTACAACCTTTATAACTTGCTAAGAGCTGACAATGAGAAATTTTCTAATTATTTTCGCACGTCACAAAGCATGTCTCTATACACCTCGTCGTCACTTACATCCCATAAAACTGGACGTTCTTCTATTTCTGTTATTAATTCTGTTCTACATCTATTTTTAAACTATATTTTTATACAGACAAAATTCAGCAATTGAACGGTTTTCACGATTAACGTGCGTCAAAACAGCGTTCATGTGACTGAGTCAATAATATCTAATAATAAACTACGACGTCCGATAAACACTATTTACGTCCGCCGTAGCATGTATCGGACGGTAAATCCGACGGACATCAAGTGTGTGACCGTCATGAAGTATAAATCATATAATTCACCAACGGACGTTACGACGTCCGTCGTGTGACCACAGCCTAACAGGGGACCCAACACGCGACGTACGGTAATACCCGAAATTAAGATTCCTAGTAGTAATAATAATAATAATTTACGTGTGAAAAGTAACCGAACTGTCTGTCGGCATTCACCGGCGGACACGATACACGTGTTAAATTATAGCCACTCGGCCGATATTATAATCGTATCGATTACAAAGAGAGAAGTCCGCTCTGTCGCGGTCTGACGCGTCTTGATTAATATATTTTAGCATTCGTCATAGAAATACAACGAAATATGCTGGGTTTTTTTTTTTCTTTCTTTCTTTAGTCGAATGTGCAAAATTACACATTTTAATATTTTAACGATACGCACAATATATCAATATATCAATCAGACCGACTGATCATAATACAATAATATACAATTGAAAATTATTTATTTATTTATTTAAATGCAGATTCTTTTATATGGATTTTATATTGATACCTATGCCTACATACTATTATTAATATTGTGTTTGTCATTCTCCGTCAAACTGTTCGCTGTAAATTACTCTCTTTTATCGCAAACTGTACCCCCACCCCCATTATAATAATATAATGAATTCAATTTAATTATTAATGGCTTAAAAATACGATAAACACGCTCATACGCAAGAATACGCAAAAATACTACGCATCGGGCTCAATATACGCAAAAACGCGGAAAACAAAAATTGTACAAATATTCATCGGAATAATACAAATCGTGCACGTTACCGACTGAAAAGCTCCGTTAAAACAATGCAAGAAAAAAGAAAAAAAAACACACCCTGTCGCATACAAATCCTTCCTAGCCCCCACTGGTCATGGTAATATACAATATTTGTGTTTGATTGCCGTTACGTTTCCGTAGTAAAATTACCAATAAAAAAAAAATAATAATAATAATTTATGTACTCGTGTTATATATATATATATATATATATATATAATAGCAGCTCATAGTATACGCAGTATTATATAAGCCTCCGGTACGATCGTTTAATGGGAAATATATCGCAATAAATCTGAATACTACATCGGAACTGCTATGTATTATTGTACATACGTATAATACAGTGAAGCATTATTATTATTATTATTATTATTATTATATTGTTGTAATTTATTAATCGCGAAACGACGACGAATAAACCGCGAATTTATACAATACCTACGACGACCGTACTATCATAAAACACGTTATGCAAATATCGTTTCCGCCGCAAACATTCAGTGTCATAATGGTGTACATCATATTTCTAAACGTCTGCACGGCGATATATCGGTCAGTCGACTGTATAACTATGTCGTTACAGTGTACAAACTACACGGTATAGATTTCACCTCGTATTATGTAAATCGCGTGAAATTCGATCGCCGGTCGGTTTTTTAGATTCTATTAACAAAAAATAAATAAATAAAAAAATCGCTATATTCGTTTCAGTATCGTATTTTCTTTCAGCACCATGTCGCACGGTCAGTTAAAAAAAAAAAAAAAAATGTGTTATACACAGTTGACTACGTATTTAATTTCCACTATATTATAATAAGTGGGGCTTCGAAGACTGTTATTATATTATAAATGAAAAAAATATAAATCAATGATATTTTCATAACTTATACATTTTTTAGGTAACAAAAATATTGATCGACGATAATTGAACCGCTGTCGTGTGTAATATAACACGATATACTCACCTACTTAAAATTAGTATATTAAAAAAACATTAATTAAACGTAATGGCCTGCAAAGTATGACGTTAAATAAAAAAACTAGTCTTCAATTAAACGGATGTCCGGAAAATAAAATATGCGTAACAAACTATACAAGTATAATAAACCTAAATGATAATTTTTTTTTTTTTTTTACGAAAAGCTTTCTAGATAATATTTTAATTATATAAAATGTACATAATATATATATATATATATATATATATATATATAATTTTTTGACGCGAGTAAAATAATCCGACTTTTACCCAAACAGTTTTTATATAGAAGGTACTTACTTAATTATATTCTCAAAGTAAACAAATATCAACTACGTTTTGAACATTTTTCGTTGTTCGATCTTATACATCCGAAAGGTGTGTGCGGAAAAACGTTAAATTGCCAGTTCAATTTCCCATAATCAATTCTTTAATAATTTATTTTAAAAATTACAGGCGGATGTATTCAATTCTCTAAACTTATAATTCTTATAGATAATTATTTTTCTTTTTACCGACTGATTTATCGCACAGAGTATACCGATGTTAAGAAATTCATTTTTTTTTTTTTTTTTGCTATATCACGCGATTTAAAATACCCATAAAGTCGCAAACAAGTTTACTTTTATTATTTTCAAAGAAACTTAAACAAATTACGTAACCGTTTATTTATAAATCCTGTACCCAATTAAAAAATACGACAAGGCACTAAAACGAAAGGAAAAAAAACCCAAGTAAACAAGTATCTACCAAAACTAATGAAGATATAATATTTTCATTTGCAGGTTTATTAACACATCAGAATAGATAAACTGAACGATATTTAAAAAAAAAAAAAAATGTTTAATTTACTACTGCAGTTACAATTATTTACTATATTATGATGTTTAAGTGTGTATATATAATACTCGAAAACGATTAACTTCAATAAATATACTTAGTAACACTGGTAAGGGGAGTTTAAAAATAAAAATAAAAATATAATACGATAATTCACGTAGAAAAAATCACCCGTCCTATTGAACACGTGTAGTTTTTTCTAAACTGCCGTTCGGATAAAATTTTGTACTTTTTTTTTATATATATATTCTACGTAAAGAATTACATGTGTTAACTATGAAAACCTCCCTATTGAACTGTCGACAATTGAACAGAAACATCATTGTTAGATTAATGAGTGGCTGTATTATTATTACGTACAGCTAGGTATATATATATATATATATATATATATATATATATATATATATATATATATACGTGTGTATTGAACATTTTTTTGAATAGTTACAACTTATAAAAAAAAAAAAATCATTTCCCACCGGCAGTTCAAACGTGTACCCACCCAACCGACTATACTCAAACGCGCGGGGCCGGCCCACAACTACACGGGCGACAACTATTGTAAAACGTTTAACCGACAATTGGTTTTTTTTTCTTTTTTTTTTTATTATTATTCACGCGTTTTTATTCCATTCATATATAGAAAAAATAATTTTTATATTCCGGGCGGCGTTTTTATATATTATTATTAAATCGACCACCGCTGCAACATGAGTCGCAAGGGGCATGTATCTATCCGACACATGGCAAATTATCCGATTTCGACGTTATTTCACACAAAATCCAAGAGGCCTGTGGGGGTTCGACTACCGTGTATACTGTACAATATTCCTACATAATAACACGTATAATAGTATTGTATAATACATATTATGTTAACAAAATGTGCATGCGGTCACGTAGAGATGACTTGAAACGCATTGAAAACCGCCCGTTGCGGCGGCGGCGGCGGCTACGGTATAATATCGTAAAAATTATTCGATTCCCCCTGCCCTCAATTCGTTTTAACGTAATATTATCATCACGCCTATATCATTTTTAGCGGGCCCGGATTGGGCAAGCGGGAAACCGGGCAAAACCCGGTGGACTTATTAAGTTTCGGGCCGCTATATATAAGAGATTAATTAATATAATATATGTATAATTATTATTATTACTGTTTTTTTTTTTTTTACCGGAAATCTTGTTCCGACAGTCGGTTATTTGATGTTGGCCGTCTACAAAATATTTTTTTTTGAAAATACAATACAACTACGGTAAACATTTAAAAAAAATTATTTAACTCAAATGGTTTTTAAGTGGCCAAAATTTAAGTCATACTACAGTAGTACGTGATATGCCGTTGATTATTACTATATTCATCAAAGTATAAACTTTAAAAACGCTTACAAAAAAACCACATTACGTTCAAATTTTTTTTTTTTTTTACTATCACATACAAATTACGATGAAATGAGTATTGTATCAAAATGTTGAGCAAAGTCGACAATTTCAATAAACGGCTAAAAATAAACTTAATTTTAAAAAAGTGCTAATATAAATACACGATCAAAATTGCAGGGCTCTTCGATAATTGTTCACTGAAAAATAACGTAAAATTGAACAAATGTTCTTTCCAATGTACCAATCAGACGAAAATTGTTACTAGAAAAACCATCCTTGACGACGTTGATGATCAGAGGCGGAAAATTACGCACAAAACTCACATCACAGTAAAACTTATGAACTTCTCGCTCTGCTCAGAATATAAAATATCGTCAAAGAGTACCCAGGTATTATTATTACGTCCACCCGAATATTATTTTATTATATTTTGTATACTGTGTTATTGGGATACATTTATTTTAACGTATTTTACGACGTTCAACATTTATTTATGATAATATTATATTGTTTGTCACAGAAGATATTTCTATAATAATTATATATTATTTTACGCAGTAAAACCAGATTTATTCGGTTTCTGTAATACTTATATTGGTTTTTAATGTTGAGCGCGGCAAATATAATAATATGATTAAAAAACAGGATTTCGAGTGATTTATAAAACGAACGGATTTAAAATTCTTTATAATTTATAAAGGTACGCAAACTTAAAAAATTAAAAAAAACGTTGGCACTTTTTTTTTTCACTTTTATAATACTATTATATATGTACCTACGCATGCGTGTGTGTGTGTATAAGATATACTATGGGTACACGTTTAAGAATTTTAATCTATTCAATAAATTCGTAATTACCATATTATAGTGTATAATATTATAATCGAGGTGCTTAAGAAAGAAATATTAGTAAAACTAATTCGAATTTCGTCGTGATTCGTATATAATTCTATATACACATTGACAAGATTGTCGCCGTCGTTGACATCTTTTATATTATACAATTTAAGTATAATTGCGAGCAGTGACGTATCCAGAATCTATTTGTAAGATAATTTTCCAGAAAATATCATGGGTTATTTCGACATCTAACATTTTTTTTATTATTTCGTCATTTTTATTATTTTACAATGCAAAACTTTGTTGATCAACTAAATGTACGGTTGGATATCGAAAAATAAACGAAATCGTGATATTTTCTGCAAAATTCTCTATAAGATAGAAATTCTTCTTACAAAATAGTGCAGTATCGCACCGCTTTTTTCATTCTAGCGACAGATAACGGCGTTCAAGCGTCAAAATCGAGTGAAACTGTGCTAAATTGATGTGACACAATATGTCGATTCATACGAGGACTTAATACGCAAATATTGTAAGAATAAATTTAAAAAAAAAAAAAAAAAACAGTTTTTGAAGATAGAAAAAAGATTTCAATCAAATGTTCATCGGACTATCCTAGTGAGAGTACGTTTATAATGTAGCGATCTCTTCATTTCAGAAACCCCTTGTATAAAAATAGAGTACAACCATCGGTGAAAAATGTTGATTTTTGTACGATAATACACGAAACCGAAATAGTGTTTTTCCAAGAAAATAAACAAATCTCAGTAAAACTATAATAGCTTTTCATCGTTAAACACGGAGTCTGAAATAATTGTATTTGTAGTTATTATTAGTTTGTATGTTTTTATATTATATTATAATAATTTAAAAAATATATGTAACTTTTACATATTATGGTTATGAGGCATCGCTCGTAATTTGAAAGATATGCACCGCGTTTCTCCGAGCGGTAACGGAGAAAATAAATCTTAAAAATAAATAAATACGGTCAATGGGGGGAGGGCACGGATCCTCGGGCGGGTAAGTCACTGACAGCGAGAGACCTATACATTTTATTAGAATTTATATAAATATAAAAAAAAATGTTGGAGTAAACCCAAACAAAGCTCGAAAACAATTGAACTCGAAAACATTTTCGTATTATACAATATGATGCATTGCATAAAGCTCAATATAACAATTGAAAAAATAGAAATCAAAAGATAAAAATAAAACTCGACACAATATTATACTCGCAAAAGTTTATTCTTTTCATAACAAAAACACTACGGTGATTTTAAAGCGTAAAAACAAATTTATTAAGTTTGAAGTATATCCCTGCAATAATAACAATTGCAGAGTATTATATATAGAAATTGAAGTTTCTCTTATATTATATAAAGTATAGTAGTAATTCTTGTTATAATTCGAATTATTCGATTTAAATTACAACTTGTCCGTATACATAAGTTTAGTGCTCATTGAAATTTAACGAGTTATTTATTTATTTATTTTTTATCGAAATCGTTAAAACTGAAACATAATAATAATATAAACAACAGCGCATTTATACAAAAAAAAAATAAAAAAACCATTTATTCTATTTGAAAACTTTTAACTACAGGGATATAAATATATTTTAAACATCATTCGGGGAGTGAAGGAGAAAGAGGAGGAAGAGAAGAAAAATAAAAAAAAATATAGGTATCACTTTAATTACTGCGTGTTATGTAGGCGTAGACGTGTGTAGTATAGGTATAGGGTATAGAGGTATCGAACAATTGAGGGGTTGCAAACTACCGGGTCTGGGTAAACTGGTTTTTTTTTTTTTACGTATAAATAATGGCTTTATTGTTTTTAATGACTTTATTTAGAATAAAAACCGGAATGGCGGCGACGGCACCATATATATATATATATATGTATGTGTGTGTACAATGTATAGGTAGGTATAACGAGTCGATGGAACTATATAATAATAATATTACTTTTTTATTTTTTATGTTTTCCTGAAATATTACAAACTCATGTATTTGAATACTATTAATACTATAGTAGCTAATTATACGCGAGGTATTCAAAAAATTAACGCGCGATTGTGCGATTATTATTCCGAGGAGTACCTCCGCGTATTGCTATTCATGTTTTCGGCCGGATTGTTTTTTTTTTATAACAATTTTTTTTTTTTTGGTCAAACGACGCGCGCTATATAATTACTCGGACCGTCAAACTATAGTAACGACACTCAATATTATTACGATTACAATATTATAAACATAAATAATAATATGAGTTCACCCGCCAACTCCAGAACGCTAAAATATTATATTCACATTGGCTAATATAATTATTATTTTAAGAGTCGGGGATTTTAAATTCCCGACAAAAAATTACCCAAAAATTCAACGCTTCGAAATAAACCAAAATACCAATTTTACGTATGAAATAATAAACGCGACCGTCATTTGACCAATTAGTGAGTCCGGTTGACGTATCACAGCCGATAAATAATATATTAAAAACGTGATCGAAATCATAAATAGTACGATTCTGCATGGATGAAAAATATCTAAATTTAAACAATTAAGTAGTGCATTAAAAAATAACAAAATGACCGATAAATTATTTAAAAAAAAGTAGCAAAAATCGCAAAATAAAAGTTTCAATTTTGTAGTATCTATCTGTTAAATTAATCTAATTATATGTACTTGGAAAGCACTGTTTCAGATAACTCTCCAAATGATACACTTTACATTAAAATTCTAGCCCTAATTATTAATGTAAAATAAAGTCAACTAAATTTTAAAATTTAGACTGAGTCGGCAATTCAACGATAATTTAATTAGAAAGTCGGCAAAACTAATAATTTCTTCGTCTTTTTGTTTGTGTTTAAATACGCGATTACTATTATATTATTATCGTAAAATGCATAATTTATTATCGTTTATCAATCGTTAGGTTAGGTTAGGTTAGGTAAATGGTAAAAAAAACACCTTTTGTCAGATATCGCAACCCGTAATCTATTCCTAATGAAAATCAAACGCTAAAGTCGTCACACAAAATAATACGTTTTATTGACTTTTCAACCTCGAAAACCGAAAAATTACGAAAACGTTTGCATGAATCGAATTTCCCCACCCCCACCCCTACTAAAATACCTATACTATACGTATGTCCATATATGAACACAACATATAGACATTATAAATTCGAATTATAGTATAAGCTGTTGTCTTGTCAGTCACAACGCTATAATAATATCAGTAGCGTATAAGTGATTTTTTTTAAAGGAGTGGGGGATATCTCTAGGATATCTATAGTACAAAAAAATAAAATCGATGCTGTGGATCAAACACTATATCGTCCTCCTCCTCCTCATCGTCCTCACCATCCCTGTATAATATTATCGTTCGGTATTATTATAGAGGTGCACATTTCAAAATATATATTTTAATACGTACGTACGGCGGTGTTCCATCGAATATAATATATATGACTTACATGACTAAGTAAAACGCGTACGCTGCCGGTTTCGATAATAATTATATTTTAAACTAATTTTTTTCGCCGAAAACGAACATAAGATTCCGTTCGGTCCGGAGGTATCGTAAAAGTGTGCGCGCCTTCGATATAATTCATATCCCAGCGTAAATTATCTTGCGGTAAAAGCATTCTCGAGGATGGTCGGGTAAAAGATTTAATTTTTTTTTTTGTCCATATTATTTATAATGACAAATTAAAGACGGTACAAATGAAATAGGCACTGCACGATGCATTAACTATAGGTAGGTACTTTTAATATTTCATATAGTCTCGATTGATAAAAATTTATTATTTCAACAATACTCTTGTATCTATTAAACTCCGGAGTGCTGAACGAATTTACATTCTTGAAATTCGTTTTTAAGCCGTAATGCGCGTCATTAATATAATATTTTAGATAGTCTGTTCGAAATTGCCAATCAAAAAAAATAATGATCACAATATTATTCATCAAATATAATCTGAACCGCCGTTTTTTAAACTATTATTTCGGAGATCGCAACAATTTAATTTGTTTCGTTGTCAAAATGCATATAATTTTAAAATGTCTCCTACAAAGCCATTAATAATTGTTATTCATCATATATAATATTTTAACCGCGGAAATTATACGTACCCATTTGCATATCGATAATTAAAATACTACATTATGTCTAAAATCTTGAACAGATAGCAGTCCATAATAAACAAATTAACTTAGTTTATACATAATGGGGTAATAGGCAATAGCGAGGTAAAATTTTACTGGGAAATCAAATAACGGTCAAAATATATTTTTATAGGTAAGTGCCGAAAATATAGGCGACCAAGCCGGGTCTGAAATGTTTACTTTGAAAAATGATATAGGTGGTACACAACCTGCATTTCAAACGTGTGTACTGTGCACTTAACTTAATTTAGTGTATTTAGATTTGAATAATTTATACAACGCAAATATGAATAATATT
Source organism: Tuberolachnus salignus (assembly GCA_956483605.1). Taxonomy (NCBI): domain Eukaryota; kingdom Metazoa; phylum Arthropoda; class Insecta; order Hemiptera; family Aphididae; genus Tuberolachnus; species Tuberolachnus salignus. Next base: position 1,168,029 of record OY101434.1, read on the forward strand.
TCTCGAGTGGGCATTGGCTAGTTTTCACAAATTCCCATTATCATTTACATCAACAAAGTGCAAAGTGTAAACGAAGCATATATTTGTAAATCGTGCTTATGCGTGTGTATGCATAACTGCAGGCTGTGCCGATAAATCATTCAACTTTTGAAAATTTCGCAAACGATATAGTACACAACGTGATGCTGCGTTACATGCCCAATGTTAACACGTACAAAATATTAATTTAATTTCGACGCTTAAATTAGATAGGTAGGAACCTATCATGTATTTGAACGTTGAGGCGATTGATCGGAATTGGTCGAAAAATCAAATCACTTATGGCAAAGTCCTTCAAAATATTATGACGGCGAAAATGGACGAGAAACCCAATAATGATTAAAGAAGAACATCCCGGAGGAAAACTAAACAATAAATTACGTCGGACGCGTAAAGTCTTAATTGCTCCCCGAAGGTTCACAACGGACTCGCACGGCGTACGAAAGTGTACGGAAGCCGAGTGAAAGATCGTGGCGGATACCTATGATAAACATCTATCGAATATGTATCACACATCACGATCTACACGATAATAAAACGTGATCAATCTGTGGCGAGTGTGCGCGAGTAGGTATAATAATATATTATATAGTACCCAGACAGGACAGGGAAATAATAATACTAAATACCTGCACACAATTTATCGGCAAACGCTTTAAAAAATTATGTGACAGGGGAAAAAAACAGTAAAAGCCCTCGCAAAAGGACTTTCGGAATAATCCGATATTATGGATATTATAATAATTATTACCTTAGAACGAGTGTCCCGGCAGGATCGTCTGCGGCCGAACTTGCCCGTCGGTGGTTGCCGCGCTACCGTATTGCCGACGGTGGTTCACGAACATTTAACACGACACACGCGGAGACGGAAGAGACCAGTCGGGGGATGGTGGTGGGCAGTGCGCAGCCTAACCGGACGACGACAACCCCGAAACGGTCGTTGGAGCATACGGCATTTTCGGTGGACAGCAGAGAAAAAAAAACACTCGAGTGGTATAATTATTATATTATACGGTGATAGCGAATACGAACGAGATAACAACAAAAACCCCGGGTGAAACAGACGCCACGAGCTGAGACATTCAATGCGGTTAGCGGCGTACTGACTGCGACTACGGCGGTATCGAGTGCGGAGCGCACGCGAGTTTGAGAGAGAGAGCGCGGCGGTGGTGGCGGCGGCGGCGGCGGCGGCGGTCATGCATCTATACGGCGACGGCGGCGGCGGGACGAACGAACGTGCACGATGACTGCGCGCGCGGACCACTCTATACGGATGTATCGGCGGCGGCCGCCCGGGATTAAACCGGTTTCTTCGCGGTGGTCACACGGACTGGTACGGGGGCTACCTCCCAAGCCGCGGCGTGTTGTAAAGGCGCCTGCGAGACACAACCGCCGCCGCGGTCTCTCGACTCTCGCCCAACACACGCGAGTTTGCGTCTTCATCTCACGGCGGCGACCGGAGCGGTCGTCGTCGTCGCCACCGCCACTGCCGCCACCGCCACAGCCGTCGCCGCCGCCGACGACGACGACGGACGGCCACCGACACGACGACACAATCATATACTATTATAAATATATGTACACGGCAGCCATGGCGCTGTACACCTCTACCTACACTCGCACGTTTATATTTTTATTCGATAAAAAAAAAAAAAAAAAAAAAAAAAAAAAAAAAAAAAAAAAACGTATCCGGGCGCGACAATCTGTTACACATATCGCCGCCCGCGGTTAACCGTCGTCATCGTCGTCCCGGTTCCGGTCACCACCGGATGTGTATGCCTATCTCCGGACTTTTCGCCACAGTCGTGTACCCGCACGGCCTCAGTAGTGATCGCCTGTGTGGCCGGCGTAGAAATAGTCTGTTCGGCGGTAGGTATATACGTATAGGTAATATATTGTTATAGATATAGGCATACAGGTAGGTACACAGCCACCGCCGCCACAGTCGTAATGGTTTTATGGCTAATCCTGTCCAGGTTACGTTATCCTAATCCGATAAAGCATACGTCGTTAAGGGTACCTACATATTATTATCATTTTACACCGACGACCGATCTATTTAAGTAATGGAATATACTTACTTAAAAATCATACGATAAGGTATAGGATGCGCAGACCTTCGCGGACAGACGTCGTTTAGACATTTTTTTTTTTTTTTTTTAATAACGCGAACATAAATCGCAATACCGTCGGTTTCAGATCGATAAAAAACATATATTATCATTTTATAAATAAATAATACCTGCGTATATATTTTTTATTATATATTCAAGTCCGGATTAAGGGGCACATAAAAAAAGGCCTTTCAAATTGTTTGTACTATACAAATGTACACAAAGAGGGCCCGTTTTCAAGTTTGACTCCTGAACCCGCTAGACCCTCAATCCGATATTGTACATATAGAAATTTATAGTCCGTCATCGCAAATAAACGTCGTGACAACCGACAATGAGGTGACAATATTAGCCGCAGTCGTTGTTTTATTTTTGTCCGCAAAGATAAGAGTGGTCAAAGTATTAACATTACTCGTGTTTATTATATTCCATTTATAATATAAAATTCGTAATAATATAATGAGTACCTCATATTAAAATTCACATGGTCTTCATAATATTAAATTATTTGTAAAACTACTATAAAAAAAAAAAAAAATTAAAAATAAACAATATTAAAATTAATGGGTATGAATGCATACTAATAATACTTCGAACGCACATTAAATAATCACGTTTATCGTTTTTTTATTCTATAATTATATTATATCATATACTCAATTTTATTTTACTTGGAAAATAGACAGTTCGTTCGAATTTGTGTTTATAATAGAGGATAATTTAATATGTTGGTCGGAAAGTTCCCGACGGGAACGATAACAAAAACTACGTAATGTTTTCACGGTCGAAAAATTTACGGTAAAGAGATGTTAATGCCAGTGATGGAAGGATTTTTGAGAGGCCGTGGCCACATATATGAGGATCCGTAACATATCTATTGAATTATTCCTATATATAAAAAATACATAATCTATAAAAATAGTTATTCAAAGAAATTAAAATGATCAAGCCTGAACGGATTTATGATATCCTCCAATTTTCTATACAGCAAATTAGAAAATAATTATATATATATACGTATATATACTTTTAAACATAATAAGTTTAGCATAGAACGTAGTCGAATATTACAAATATTTTAGTGGGTATTCGTAAACTTTAGAGAGGGGCTTAGCCCCTCGAAAGATGCGATTTTTGTTTTATATGCGATGTCGTCCTTAATTCGGTCGACCTCATAGGTAAAAAAACATTCACTACACCACTGATAATCCTTTAATCAAAATAAAAATATTATGAGTGTTTTAAAAAACTACTAGGTCGAAAATGCCACAATCGAACCCCTCGATAGTTTTTTTTTTTTTTTTTTTTTAACAAGTATTATAAAATGTCTATAATCGAAACCGTGCCGGCAGAAAAAAAAACATCGTACATATCGTAGTAAATCCAATAGATTAAAATATATAAAAATATGTTACCGACGACGAACTATGTACACCGTGTAATGGCTAAATGTTTAAAAACGCATTAAATGACGACGGTAGCGGATGATGGGCACGTAGAGTGCATATGGCGCATAGAGTTGTCTATTTCACGCTACCGGTATATAATAGGGCTTAATGACGGGGAAACCTCTAAATCCATATTGTATACGCAATGTACGGTTGCATTAAAAAGTTTACGCGTAACGGAATAACAGAAGAAAAAAAAACGAAAAATTAAATAAAAACGAAAAAATACCCGACGGTTCAAGGGAGTTACTACACGTTGTCCTATTTTTAATAGAGATATCTCGGTTTTAATTAGTAATTATTACCAGCACATGTTTAACTGTCACGAGCTATTAATAATAACCGAAGGCGTCGGGACGGAAGCCAAATTTTATTTTACAGAGAGAAAAGAAAAATATATAGAACCGTCTACCTAATTTTTATTTTTTTTTCTCGGACCCATAAACCGCGATGGGGGTCTATTATTTTATCGATACGGATACCGAGGTGGTGCGCATCGTAGGTAATTGTAAACTATATATATATACACGGATTGGAAAACAAAAAAAAAAAAAACCGAAGAAGAAATTACTACGTCGTTGTCGGCCGGCCACCAATCGGCGGGTACCGCGTACCTGATCATTTTCGATACGCCAGGTGTTCGATAATAATAATAAAAAAAAATATTAAAAACAACAACTACGTCGACACCGCCGCGGCCGCCATTCCGTGGTGTTCTACGGTCGCTCGCGTTAGACGGCGAAAATACACTCCGGGCACAATAATAATAATAATAATAATTAAGGATCGAACGTTTTTATTTAACGAGCAAGCACCCACCCTTCGTGGGGCTCGGGATATCAGAACCATCTGGGTAGTACGCCCCAATTTATATGTTATTTCGAAAGTCTGTCACGGTGCAAACTCGTATGACGTGCGTATACAATAAATTTTATACGTATACGTACCGGTGGCGGCGTAGCGTGTCGACAGCGAGTTTACGCGTTTTCGATTAAACTCAAATTAAACAGACGAGAACGGCTCTATTAGAGCGCACGGCACCAACTAAAATATTAATATATATATATATATATATAAACAGCTGTTACTGCAATTATATTGTATTCTAATAACTGTGTGTTATTGTGGGGTTTTTTTTTTTTTTTAATAAAAAATAAAATAAAATTCGCACTAATTTATACTATCATTTCGACAAATTTTCTACAACATTACGTCGTTTATCGAATAGTTTTTGTACAAATTTACAATCGTTAAATTTTCGTTTTCAACACATATCTCGGCGGATAAATAGGTTTGTAAGGAAACTATTGTACAACATCTATTATTGCTATAGATTATCGAAAGTGATAAACACGGCCATTCAAATTTGGTTTTGAAAAAACGATGAAAGTACTCTATAGTGATTAATTCAAAATATTGTCAACGTACTGGACGTATTATACTTACATTTTAAAACGTTATAGTGTAAGCCTTACACTGTAAGGGACTGTGAAATATCTATGACCAACCATCATTAGTTATATATATATTATTATTTAAATTTAAACGAAAATATGTATTTTCTTATTTGGTATAATTATTTATTTACCGTCATTGATTTGTATTTACGTTTATTATAAATATTACGTTTAGCGTTTATAAAAAAATACCTATACTTAAAACCTTAGACTACAAATCGTATTTATTACATTAAACTTACTCCAAAATTGTAAAACGAAAAAAAATAATAATACTATTATTATACAAACTAAAATGTATATTTGTAATTATTAATTGAGATGACCAACTGCTATGTTTAAAATTAATTATATTGAAAAATGAAATTGTAAATATAGTCTCGCAGTGTACACGGGGAATTATTAGAGAAAAATGCAGAGGTAAAACAATTTTAATTCGTTGTACTTAAACTAATGTAATCATTTTGTATAGTTATAAAACTAATTATATTTTATACATCAATGTGAATTGTTATATAGTGGTTACTTCGTATTAAAAACTTTATAGCCAATTTAAAATTATTAGTATGACAGGTATATATACTTGTATTTTTTTAAATAAAATCCATTGGGTTCGCCATGGTATTTTTATTCAACCATAATTACTCGGATCGTTTTATATCTTAAATTTTTACGAGGGAAGTATATATTAGATATTATTGTGTATATATATATATATATATATATACATTATTTTTAATGAGTTATATTTCTTATGTATTCACATTTTACAATTGTATATTTGTTTAGGATTTTATTTTACAATAATAAAACATACTAGTTTATTATATAGTAATAATTACTAAATAACATATTTTGTTACTAATATACGTTTATACCACCGGTTAGATTTACTATAACAGTTGACTATAAAATGAAAAAACTATATAATATAATACGGTGACGTAATCATGGAGGGCGGGGGCTCTGTGCGTCCAATCCCCCTTTTTTTTTAATAATTTTTAAATAAAAAGTAATTGTTTTGACGAAAATTAAATGATTACTTTCTGTAGTCTTAGATCATCAAATTAGTAGAAGAATTTTAATCGCCGTATAAAATAATAAAAATATAATTTTTTTTTTTTGTAATTTAACGGAAAAAAATATACATGATATTGACATAAATCTAGTATCTGAAACTAAAAATGCTCGATTAAAAAATGCATTGCAAATTATATACCACATCGAATACGTTTAATATGTACGTGCTATTTTTGATTTGCCATTATACTTCTGCACAACAAGAAAATATTTCCGTTTTAGAAAAATAACCTATAAATAAATAAATTGTATTGTCGGCATTGCAATAAGAATAATGTATATACTTAATTGTCTTGGTCAGAGTAATTTATTAGTATTCTATGTACGATTTATTAGCATATTATACATATACGATTTAGTATTTCAACAAACGAATAAACGCATATGCTTTACTTTGATACACATGGGTTACACGTGTTTATATATCGACTACTACTACAACAATTTTATACTCGACTCGACCAATTATGCGATTATTATGTTTTTAACACTATATTATATATTATGTATTTTTACATCGAAGCGATTAAATACATACAAAAAAATAAAAACAAAATCGTATTAATAATATATTAATTATATTATACGCGTGCATAATAATAATATCACAATAATTATTGTAATTTGTATTATTATCAACCGTTATTCAAAAATTTTTTTTTTATTTTTTATGGCATCTTCGTCGTGTCTCGTTTAATAGTTAAATCTCCACCGGATCTCTTAGCGCTCGTTAAACACACAAACAAGCCCAACAAAAACCGTGTTTTTATAGGTCTGTCCTAAAAGCCCGACCGCATTTTAAATAATATATATGATATATAGTACATTGTGATTTGTTAGTTATTTAAAAAATAAAAAATGCGTTAGAAAATAACAGAAATACTAGCAGCAGCTGGCAACCACATTATTGTATAGGTTTTTTTATTTTATTTTTTTAAGTAAAGGTATTTTTTAGTTATCTACAGAATACATTCGAAACTTATATAATATATTAACCGAACGAAAGCGTTCGGTTTCACCAACTGTCAACAAATATTAACTCAGTGCCGTCAACGACTATTTTAATTTTTATTCTACCGATTTTTCGTATAATAAAATATATAGGTACACTCCCTCTCCCCACGAAATACGAGTAGTTTTCCTAACCGTCTGACAATGAGGGTTTTGTGGTTTTAATAGAGGCGTAAAATAGAAGGGTGTCTTAGGTGTCAAAACACCCCGACACCTTTCTTTATAAAAAAAAAAAAAAAAGAAAAAAAAAGTTGGTGTGGTAAAATTTGTCAACCCCTCTTTATGAAACACCCATGTATAGGGTATCTTTGTTTTCTGCGCGTCCATTGGTGTACGTATACGAACGCATCAAACGAGCGTTGTTTAAAGAATGGAGTTTAATTAAAACACGCGATGGTTCTACAAAATCGTTGAGTACGAATTTTTTAAATTAAAACCATTATGCGAAATAATATATAACAACTATTTGTACGTCTATACTAATTAATAATATTTCGTAGGTTTGTTTGTTGGCTCGCGTTTTATAAGCGAATTTTGAATGTCTGTGTATACCTTAAAACTATATAATGATTTTTATAATTTATTTTAAAATAAATTATAACTAATCGATATTAGTCATACCTGATTTTTGCATGCATTGTATTACTTATTTTGGTAAAATATTATATATTTTTTAACATTGCGACCCAAAATCACATCGAAAATCCCTATCGCGACCCGCACGGTTTTACCAGTGGCGCCCAAATCAATAACTTGATTTTCAATTTTTTTCTGTTGGTCTTCTGGTTTTCAGAGATGGATATTATTTTATATTACTCGTTATTACTATTATTATTATATAACTACTATGGTACTAGACTACTTATAGAATATCGCCACCACCGTTTCCAGATGATTTTCGGGATTTATAATAATAATAACAATTTATCAACCTCATAATTAATACAAAATACGTTACCGAAATTTTATTATAAGCGCAATAAGGGAGTTTGTGGGGGCAAATGAACATAACGTATATTTCCTGGGAACGCAAAATAGTTTTAAATAAAAAAAAAGTCATTGGGGAGGATCCATTAGGATATTCTCCCTACTCACCTACAACCGAGTGGGTATAAAAACCGTATATAATCGTATCAATATTAATATAACGGTGCCCGAAAATAATAATGATATACGCCCTAGTTATAGTCTTAAACAAATAATGAAAACCGTCTAGGTTTTAAGAACGTGTTCAAACCTACATGTTATATACACGGATTGAAATGTTCAAAACCCACTCAATTCGTATAAAAAAATAAATAAATAAACATATTGGTGTACCTATTAAACTAACACGATGTTATTTTAAATATTATTACTCGAAATAACTCCGTGTATAATAATAATAATAATAATAATGAATCATTATGCAACAATATAAATTCGTAGTTAACTATTATAGTTTATCAAGATTGTAGTGTATATATACATGGTACACGTAGGACGTTAAAAAACCTTACGAATCGTGCTTTAGGCATAAATCCCATGGTATGTTTCATGTTACCGATAATTTCCGACTTATCGGTCGATCACCAACAGCAACAACATCAGTACCGGCTCGCATGTCGTAAATAATTAGTTTATTCGTTTTTTTCCGTTGCCGTTCGATTAAAATTGAGTATAATTCCAAACGCCGAGAGTCTACCGAGCTATTAGAAAAGAAAAAAAAAAGTCGAGTTAATTAAAACACCTCGTCCTCGTTCTTATCGTCTCCTCGCCTTGTCTTATTATATTATTATCGTTTATATAAATAATACGTTCATTATACAACCCAATTATATTATTTGTCATGGTATTTTTATACTGTAATTATAATCGTTATAATAATAATAATATTATTATTATTATTATTATTATTATTATTATTTATATACGAAGAAGAATCGACTACCAATAGACTTGACGACGTTCGGCGGATTTAATACATTATTGATAAATTACTGGAATACGCCCGAAAATAAAACTAGATAATATATTAAATATTTAATTTCCACAGGAAGAAAAAACAACCGTAGACACTGTATAAATAATAACATAAAAATTACAGGTATAAGTGGCATATAAGTAGTATAAAGTGGACACACTACTTTCTTTATTCTACAATCGGTTTATAATGCGATGTAAAGCCATTCCACGCATACCTACGACTGTAAAGTATAGGTAATCGTGTAGTATATAAATTTTATTGCAATACTGTATATATACAGTACACTGTACGTAATTTAAACAAGACACGCTGTGATTTTAATATACGTAGTTGTCACATATCAGCCAGGAATTGTCGAAACCAACCGCAGTTATTATATTCACTTCTCTAACGCACACACATGCCCGGCAGACTATTTTAGCACCCTCCGTGTATGCGGAATAAATCTCGACAGCTCTGACGTTAATTAGGGTTGTATGTTATGTCAACACGAAAAAGCTCCTAAATAATAAATGGATCTCAGATTTCAATGATGGATCACGACGAATAGTGTAAAACTGCGACTACTAGACCCGGGGATAGGTGTCAAAAATAATGGCGCTGAAAGGAAATTAATGACAAACTGTAATTATAATAGACCGTAACTGTAATAGAAACGAAACGAAACTAACTTGTGTGTTTTTAAAAACATAATTTTGTTTTTAAAACACTAACGAATCACTAACTGAAAATTATCACTTTTGTAAAACCGTTAATCAATAAATAATTTAGTAAATATTTTATTAACTGTAATATTTTCTAAAAAAATAAAAGAATATATAATTCGAAGAGTTGGAACAGTAATTAGTATACATATGCTAACGATTAAAAGACAATAATATTATATAGGATACAGTCTTCAAAAAAAAATTCTACATCATTATGAAGTATAAATTCCATAAATGCCCGTAATAAAATACGTAATTTTGTAGTAACTAATATTATTAAAATCCAAAACTGTTTTCAATTTGAATGCATTTTTTATGCTTTAGAATTTACTTATTTCTCACTCGGGTTCTTATCGTACACGGTTTAACTAACAATTAATATGAGCACTAGGTTATTAGTAGTATTACGGGTAGCCTATGAAATCGTTAATATTTTTTCCGAAAAAAACTTCAAAATAAGAAACCTGTAAAGAGTCCTAGATAACCCCATATCCATATCCATATTTCTCTACACTTGAATATTTTTTTTTAAAATATTTGATTAATTTTGGTTACCATTGGATACACGAGAACAAAATGATAATTCACGAGCAATTTATATAAATACATTTTATTCAGTGGGGGACACTAGGGACAACTCGGCCAAGGTACCAAAGATGGCCAAATATTGAAATCATCAAACCGGGACACATTGAATGGCATTCTTTTTTTTTTTATCCTATCGATTAGATAAAATAAGCCTAATAATAAAACAATAACGCGCACAGTCGAAAACAAACAACAAAATAAGAAAATATAGTTTTGTGTCATGACCACGGTCGATAATGATGACTGGAGGAGATAAGGTGAAAGTCAAATTATCTACTTGGAAAAACGTATTAATATAAAAATTATCCATTGATTAATAATTATTTCTTAAATAAAACATAAGTATCCCCCAATTAAATTGTATGGGTTTTTGTAAAACTTAACATTTTTTAAGACACGGGATTTATTTTAAGAAACTGATATTATTTATAGTCCCAGTCGGGACTTGATAAATCCGGGCAAAATAGGCAATCGAAATCGGGAAATAAAATTCAAAAATAGAATTAATAAAATTAATTTTTGACTTTCAATAATAAGTGTAAATTTATTCAATGTTTGTTTTAGCTTTGGTTAAGTTCCTAAAGTACCTTTAAACGAAACATAACCAAGTTCATATTTATAAACGAACTCTAACTTTAATTGGGTTAATTTAAAATCACTGAAAGGTCAAATAAGTTAATATTAATAATAAAATGATCTTTAAGATAATTTATAAACTAACTTAAACAAAGCAAATTCATTAAGAAAAAATGAACTGGTTCGTGAACTTGCTTATGTACTTTTTAATGAATAACGAGTTTATATTTTAAATGAGCTTTCTAAGGTCTGATTATATTTAATAATAATCAATACAACCGACTGTTATCGTCCTTAAAAACATTAAATGAAAATGATATTTCCCCCTTAGTATTATAGATTATTTAATGCTCCGAACATTACTCAGAATTATTCCTCGTGAAGACGTTAAAGATCGTGACATTTTATATATTTTAATGAAATATGATGAAGTTTTTATTTTATTTTATCGCAATCACGGCAGGTTAAAATTGATTATGTTTTAAAAATTAATACGGTCACGTCTAATATTCGGGATTAATGCGTTTGATCGTATTTAAATGAGCTACGATGAATGATTATTATATAGCAAGCAATATTAGAAAGGGCATGGTTTTTTTAGATGAACGCGATAGATCATCGACTGCATTATTGATCACTCATTTAACTTTAATTATATGAATGTTCGAAATATTAATTATTTTTGTCATTGATATACGATTGACATAAGCACATTTTTTTTTTTAAACGAGTAAAAGTAAACCATATTATAGTATCCGATTAATAGGTATAATTAAAAAATTAGATAAATGATTCTCGATTTAAAAAAAAAAAAAAAATATATGGACAATTGTGATGATCATGTTTGTTTTGTAATATAAACGTAAACGTGAATTCGATTCAAAAAAAAAAAACCTAAATACAAACGATGCGTTTGATTTTTTTTTTTTTTGTTTTACATGGAACAAGTTCTACTCTTCAGTAGACATTCCAATTTCCGAACATCAGCACCGCGGGTATACCTACCGAAAATCTCAATTTAAATCTCTTTCTAACCTCATATATTCTTATACTACCGAACGTCGGTATAATACGATCGAAATTATTATACTTACTTAACAATTCTCTATATTATAATGGTTTAAAAATAATTTATTGTTTTAATGAAATATGTAAATTTAAGAAAACCGTTATTCAGCAGGCGCTGTATATAATGTTATTATAATATATTTACTCGATATTTCACACAGTTATTACTCATCACCCGTGTAGAAACTTGAAACATTTAAGTGTCAGAGGCGAATCCTGAGGGGAGGGGCGATAGGAGCGATCGCTTGCCCCTGTTAACTCACCACCTTGTAACCCACCCAGCGGTCGTTGCCCAACTACCCCGTTCGCCAAAAGAAATCACAAAGAGTCTGATAATCTGATACTTTTTATAACCATTTTCCCAACTGTTTAGGTAAATATTTATACGTTTTTATACGTAAAAATGATTACAATATATTAATAAACATTACTAAACATTGTCGCTATGAGCAAATAAATATATTAAAAATGGATCGCTTTAATCTCTATCGTCGTAAAGGGGGGAGGGAGGGATGGGCGTGAAACCACAAAATTCTCATCGCGGTGCGCCTCGTGAATTTTAAAAATCCCACCCTTCTCCGTTATCCTGTCATGGATCCGCCCTTACTATTTTTAGTGTGTAGTATTATATTTTCTTCTGATTCTCGGGTATTATAAAATTGCAATACGGTTTAATGATAACGCAATAACGGCCGTGTAGGTGGTACGCGCGTATTTTATATTACACGAATATTGGTCGCGGGCGCTCTACCGTCGCAATACTATTATTATAAACAGCGTTTTGTATATAGGTAATAATATAATACTAATAATAAATGCAATAGTGAATTTATTATAATATTATCATACCTACAATAATAATGTACAGGTCGAACATAGGTCGACGACGACGAAAATTAACGCAATATTTCGGGCGTGACTTGAAATAATCGCGCAGTTATCCGTCTCTCCCGTAGTGTTGTGTAGTGTTACCGTAATAATGTTTGTACTCCCGTGAACGCCAAATAGGTACGTGGGTAGGCCAGGCATGCAGACGACCGAAATATACAACACGCAGACATAATAATAATAATAATAATAATATTAATAAATAAACGAAGACTGGTCGTCGTTGACTGTAACATCATCGCGCCGCCGCCGCCGCCGGGCCAATTTCAAACGCCAACAACAATGGAACGCGTTCTGTGTTTACATTCTTGTGGATTGACATTCAACAGCTTTAATATTACTATTATCGTTATTATTATTATTATTATTATTATTAGACCTACGAGTTTTCTATGCGCAACGACTGCTCTTCTACGGCGACGGACAGAGATTTATAACGCGGTCGGAAATGAAATATATATATATATATATTCACGGCAATATTTATTATACGTCTAACACGCGCTAATTCTACCTATAGGCTCCGGGTCCCGAAGACAATTAGTTTGAATGACATCAGCAATTACCGGTCTATAAGGAAAAAGTGGCGATTACACGTAACGACGATCCGGAATTTATAATATATACCAGACAATTATTATTATTATTATTATACACGTGCTGCGCGCCGGGTGTATTATTATTAATATTGGATTGGGTTTCCGATTCGAATTCCGACGGCGGCGCGGCGGACGGAGACACGGGCGCGCTGCTATTATATTTATACGCGATGAGGATAAACAATTTTTTTTTTTTTTGTCAATTTTTATACGCAGCGAGTAGTATTTTTTTTTTTTTTTTTTTTGGGGGGGGGGGAAGAGGAGGGACGGTTTGTTTTCCGAGAAGGGTTTCTGTCTAATAAGATTATTATCGAAAAAAAAAAAAAAAAAACCGTCCGAGGAGGACCCTAGCAGCGCGGCGCGCCGCCGTACATTTATATAAAATGTGATTTACGATTTACGGTACGCGGTCCCGCAGTGTGGCGGGCCTACCTACCTACACACAACAGATTATTATCGACTGTCCTTTGGCACCCTCGGCCCATTGTTATAACAATATTGCATTATTATTGTACACCCCGCTACAATATAATACTTATATTATACGTTATAATAATCACCTGTAATTCCTATACGTTTCTCGCGGCGTTTTCATATGCGTGCCCGTACAATAAAACATCTCAATCATTGCGGCCGTGCGGGTGTATTATACGTGTAGAGGAGGTGTAGGTACACTAAACGTACGCTATTCGAAAATACAAAACGCATAAAGGGTTTAAAAATTCAGTGGACAATTTCGCCGGTTTATCACAAAAGAATTATTATTATTCACCACCACTACTGCCGGGGCGTGTAGGTATATATAATAAATATGTACGAGAATATCGCCGGAAAACACGCTAAATCCGTCACGCACCAACAAATATTACCAGACTATATACGCATTTATTTCCAGTTATATTATAATATATAGTAATCGTCGGATTAAGAATTGCAGATTATTTCGTGAAATATACCCTGTCGTACGAAATATTTATCGTTGTTAAAATATTCACCGATTTTTTTTTTTTTTTTTAATAATACGCGTTATGTGGGGGGATGGGTTAAGGTCACTGTTTGAAAAATTACACCGTAAAGGTTATAATACCATTATTAAGGTTACCGAATTATTATATTTTTACAAAATGCTTAAATACATTAAAAACGACGTGACGTGACCTTTAAAATATCGTACTTTATTATTTCAACGGTTTATATCATTACAATAGAGAGGGGGTTGGAGAGAATGAAAATATTTGATTTATACTTGAAATTCTCGATTTGTCCTCCTTTTGTTCAGATTTTAATTTTTCTTAAAAAAAAAAAAAAAAAACCCTCGTAATAGTAATATAAAAACGAAACACAGACGTAATAAAATAATTAAATAAAAATGAATTATATGGCCACAGAGAAACATATGAAAAGTGTCCGCGGTGTATTTGGAGAAGTTGGCGTTTAGGGGAGAAATCGTTCAATCGTTTTCGCCATCGAGAGATTCCATTATTATTTATTAGTAAGTTAAACACGAGACACACGATAAAATAATATGAAGGAATTATTATTATTTCAGTCAAACACAATGTATACCGGCGGCTTGTACACTATTAATATATATATATATATATATATATATATATATATATATATATATATGGTAGGTGCACGTATTTAAATAATAACATGATTTATTAATCGCATAACAAAACGTTAATATGATCTATCTACGCTTTAGATGTTTGAAAATAAACATACATAATAATATATACGACTGCGTATGATACAATATAATATTATACGCCTGCACACGCGGTTTCACAATCCGATTAAAAAAATATATATTAAATACATATATTTGTTATACGTTTTTATTGTGCATTGTTTCCGAAGGGTAATTTTTAAAAAAAAAAAAAAAAAACTAACGCGCGTTAAATATAATAAATGTCCGAAAAATAATCTAAAACGAATTAGAATTCGTCGAGTTCCCACATTATACATGTGGGAGGGGGGTCCAAGGGTACTGGATTCCCCCCAGAATCATAAAAAACTAATAATATTTATATTAAAATTTAAGGCGATTAGATTTTGTACTAAAAAAATCGTAAAATATAAATATTTCTTAAAATCACCCGTGCTAATATTTATTAACAAATATTTTATAAAATCGGTATCGATATAAGAGGAGGTCTTCCGAAATTCAGCATTGCAAACTAAATGTCCATCGGATCCAGCGTTCAATTATACCAATCGTTCTAGACCTTATACTAAGGTACTAATATTTCTTATCGATATTTCTTCTTATTTTCCGTGGTTTAAATTTATCGGTAAATCCGGTATCTAACAACATTCCAATGGATATACGGATCCAACGAATTCGGAGTTGAATTTTGAGGCTAGGTAATAAAAGAAAATATTTGTTTGTGCGTATCTGTGGGGTATACAACCCAATTCATGAAAAAATTTTGAAAATAATTGGGCAGTAAGTTGCGGATTTTTTAATTATTTAAATTTCTATATGGACACTCGATTTCAGTTTTGGACATTTAAGTACGAAAAATGTATTTTTTTTTATTGATTTTTGATATTTCTCTTTTGAAAAAAAAACGGTTTAATATTAACAACCCGTAAAAACTTAATTAATATTATTTCGGTTGTAGCAAGTTAAATTTCAAAAACGTTCACACCTTCGCATCACGGCATTTTTTTGGCGTTACGCAATACTATTATTTTACGATTTCCCAAAAAATCTAAATATATATTTTTTTTCAACGTTAATTAATTTATAATAAGTCTGCTTGACCGAGAAATTGCCGTTATATTTGTATTACATCAATTAAGTAATATTAACAAATAATAAACTAATATATTATAAACTATATTTATTATACGTAGTTGGATCGCCACGTTAATTTGTTATCATTATTATTAATATAATATTGTTCCTTTGCAGTGGCGTAACTGGGCAAAAAAAATAGTATTCACCAAAATCAAAACCACGAGGGACAGTGTAAATATATTTTTATTCTATGTATACTAAATAATCAAAGGACTAATTTAAATGACTTAATCACTTAATTAGTGTTATTTTAACGTTAGGTTTTCTTATTTTTGTAACCCAGATAATGCGGTAACGTTGACAATATGTCAACATATTATAAAACAGGAGAAACGTGAAATATATATAAACTTTTTATGAAATAATTTGAACAAAATAATATTTTTATCTTACGAATATAAAAAGTAATTGCATTATTTATTTATTTTAGAAGATTTAGAGATTTATACTGTTGGCATCCCCCAAGGGGGGGGAATGCTATCATTGCCCCCGACAAAATTTCAGAGGGGGAAAAATTGACCCTCTGTCCTCCCCGCAATTACGACACTGTTTCTCCGGTTTCTCGTGAAGCGCCCGTATTATTTCCTAATCATTTTCAATCGGTCCACAACAATACTTACAATATAATACTTGTTAACACGTTTATTATAATATATCGAACAAGTATATAATTTAATTATAACAGGATCAGACGCTACTCGGGCGGTTGTTTCGCGGGTTTCGTTATGCTCTTATCTTCGGCACGCAATTCGGATGCGCCGATAAATAAAATACGCAAAATCGTGTTCGCGGCGAGGCCCCGCGCGCGCCAGAGGGGTTTGCGGCCGCCGCAGTATGAACGCAAAAGGTCATTGCGGCATTTTTTTTTTTTTTTTTTTTTTTTTTAATTGTTCATATTTTCCGACCGTAGTGGTGTGTGTGTGTGTGTGTGTGTGTGGCGTACGTGCGTGCGTGTGGCGCGACACGCCAACGGGGCTGGGAGAGAGGGGAAATTCTCGCACCGCCGCCGGATCGATCCGAAAGTCAACTGTGCTCGCCTGAGATTTGCCCTCGTTACCGCAACCCCATACCACACCGTCACTATTATATATATACATATATATATATATATATATATGTGCAATACTACCCCTAAATCGGCCCAGCCCCTGTGTGTACGCATATTGGGGTGCAGTGTACGACAACTCGTCCGCGGGCACCTACGTATATAATTACAATATTCGTATACGCACCACGCAAAAATATTTATTTTATCATTAGAGCGAGATTTTAAATGCCAGAAAATGTCGTGAAAGCTGCCTTTTTTACCGTGCAATGCCTTTAAAAAATAACCGGAAACATTGAACGATAATGCTAAACGAAAGTTTCACTTTTGAATTATCTGATACGTGAATCGAATCATGTCGATGGAATGGATTTTACTAAAGCAGCGAAAAAACAAAAGTTCACTTTGCATTGAAATCCGTTCTCTAATTGTTATGATGAGAAATGTATCTAAAATAAAGACTGTGATGGTTTTCTGTAATTAATAATAATAATATGTATATATAGTGATCCGATATGACTTTTTACCGATATTAGCTATAGAAAACCGTGAGATTAACAGATATTTCGGTAGTCGGTTGAACCCCTACTTTTTTCCTTCCAAAAATAGCGGGTATAAATATTGATTTTTTTTTTTTTTTTAAACACCCCATATTCGACATCGGTTTATGACTCACAACGAATATATATATACGTATATACAGCACCTTGTAGGTATAATGTATATATTTATTACGTGTCTATGTTCTCACTACACTAAATGGACAATCGCACTTCACAACTATGCATATTGTCAGTAGATTACTACTATATTATAATAGTATAATAATATATATTATTTAAATAATTCTAATTTTCAGAACTCCAAAAGGAAATAAATGAGAAATAATTTTAAAAATGTATTTCATAATAGTAAATTCAAATTGTAAATGGGATTATTTTTCAATAATTGTAGTTCTATGTAGTCTATTGCTAGCAATTTATTATAGGCAAGTACCTAACATTTTACGTTAACCGTATTATGTGGGGGTTATACTATATAGTTTGAATATCATTTACTAAAGGGTTTTTCAATTGAAGCGGGCCAATGTTGGCAGTTCTTTGCGACCATGCAATCATTTCGGTGACGTCTGTCTAATCTGTTGTTTATTATTCAGTCTAACTAATGCCAAACCGTATAATGGCAACTTACACGATTTAGCAACACATCCAAATGATAAAAATTTATAATGAAAACGAGTGTACCGATAGTGTAACGTTGGGACCATTTTACTGCCGACGTAATGGCCCTTCAAAGTCGGCTCTCCAACGTTTGATGGTAAATTCGAGACAACCGGTTTGGTAAACCGTAATCAGCCAACAGACGTACGTCAAAGGAACGCCAGATCGGTCGCGAACATCGCCGCGGTTCGTGAAAGTGTGCACGAGACCCGAGGCCATCAATTCATCGCCGTGCACAAGACGTCGGCCTTTCACAGGTTTCAACTGGAAAATTAGACCACTCGGATTCGTGCCACCACGAGGAAATTAAAATGATGTTATATTCCATAGAAAATTGGCATACATGGGACTTTCAAATAAAAAAATAATTTCGTTAATATCTCACATACAGCTTGTTTTATTAAATTTCAACATCGACCCGTCCTTATTGGAAACCCCCTTTATTATTTTTAAAAATACTTTATCTATTAGAAAAATAAACAATAATATTTACTGAGTAATGTGAGCTAAAATTAAAAATAACACAAAATTGATGCTCTACCAAAACAGCCGCAATATTATAAAAAATAAAAATATTGAAATAATTCAAAACACATTAATGAGTTTAATTATTTAAAACAATTTTTTTTTTATTTTTTTTTTTTTACACGAGATAATATATTATAAGTACAGTACGCGGTGGTGACAAGGCACGAGAACATTGCGACGTCGGCCACTTTGACGAGAAACGCAAACGGATAAAACGACAATAAAAATGTCGTAGAACGCGGCGCACACGAGAAAGCACGACTAAAGGACGACGATTCCGCGAATCGCCAGAGCTGTCCGACAAGAACTGGTGGGCGCACGAGGAGGAGATGAGTTACCATAGAGGTTAGTTTTTAATTAATATTATACATTTATGTTGGTCGTACTGTCAATGGTGTCATGACATGACAATAACAATTCCTCTTTGCGTGGAAAATTGTCGACCGCCGTGTTCCTTTGGTCATCGGGTGTTCGCCGTACAGTTTTCATCGGAAACCGGTTGAACGCGATCGTTTGCGCGTGTGCGAAACGAAATTATTTAGTGTTTTTTTTTTTTTTTTATATGTCTATCGGAATTTGTAATAATATTTGTTTTTCATTTCGGTGAACGCATCGTCAGTTATACACGGAATTTCTAAAGTGCCGTCGCGCAATAATCATTAGTCAAAATCAACATCAGTGGTCTTTAAATTTGAAACGAGATATAAGCATTTTTAAACTACCGTGTGTTTCACATACCCGTATCTCACTTAAAAATGTTAATTTCGCAAAACCAATTCCTACACACACAGGTAATGTTCTTCTTTCCTTCAAGTCTTTTTATAGTGTGTTTGGTAAGTCAATAAGTGATCACTTTGGTTATCTGTACGCGCTCTCGACATTTAATGTATATTCATTATTCAGTGTCGAATAATAGTAGCAAATTCACGAGCGGCAGAGGTTTAACAAATTTGATAACAGTGAAATTCGGGGTGTCCGTTTAGCATAACTGTGTTGCAAAAATTAGCAAACAATGCCAAAGTCGACAGATGACGTAAGTTCTGTTCAGTAACCCTGTCGTAACCAAAACCGTAGTTGACATAATACAGCTGCCATTAAATTTCTTATCAATTTATTATACTTAAGTATATATTAATAATAATTATTATTAATTTTTCATATTATTTTTATTATACAAATTACGCGTGCGAATTTATAACTAACGAACTATTACCGGTATCGTGATATAATAATAATAATCTATACAATAAAAAAAAAAAAAGTTAACTATCGAACGTTTAAAACGTTTGTTGCTCGCAAACAAGCTCTAGGTGATTTTAGGCGTTTGTTATCAATGTTCTATACTGATAACACGGTTTGTTATAAATAATTGTCGAAAGTTGTTACTCCATCACGAGGTTTATAAAATATACACGACTTTGAATATAGAGGTCGCCTCATAATCATGTAAACATATCCGATAAACCCGCATCATTCGTTATCTACTGACGTCATCCAGTACTAAATTCATTGCAAACATACTTCGCACCATGGGTGGCTCATTATTTAAGGTGCGGTTTTGGGATGGTAAGATCCTTAACCTAACCTCCTGCCCCCCCCCTTTTAACGTCATTTACCTTCATTTATAAAAAAAAAAAAAAAAAAGGATGTACATAATAATACATATCTATACAGTGATGCAATAATATATTATTCATTGAAATTGTTGTTTATAAAGTCACATTTTATGATATACGTATATTAAAAATGAAACTATTGTTAAAACTGTTAAAAGGGCCAACTCACATAATAGTTAATGGAAACAAGTCCTTAACTATATTATGCC
The DNA here is from genome assembly GCA_956483605.1 of Tuberolachnus salignus. Classification (NCBI taxonomy): domain Eukaryota; kingdom Metazoa; phylum Arthropoda; class Insecta; order Hemiptera; family Aphididae; genus Tuberolachnus; species Tuberolachnus salignus. The sequence continues at coordinate 1,189,000 of OY101434.1, forward strand.
TTGTAATTTATATTAATATTAATATTTATTATACTTAAAAACTACAATTGTATACATGTAATATCAATTTATAATTATCATGTTAAATCAAAAAAACAATAAGATAATATAATAGTCAACGTTTCAACGGAACCTATAAATGTTGGGAAAAATAATATATTATTATGATAAAACGTCACACAATTATATACTGTGGGTTTTTATAAATGAATAATTTCTATTTGATGATTAACGAGGTGTATTTTTCATAGTCCATAGGTTAAACATAAAAAGGAAATAGTAGCCTACAAACTATAAACATCATTGTAATTTATGTTCAAAATTATCTTAGACTTCGTGTTTTATACGTTATTATTATTATTATTATTATTATGTAAATATATTTATTCCGGATTTTGTCATTAATTAACTTTTTTATATTTTATTTTTCATACAATACTTTTCCTCGATTTGTATTAATTGTTTTTCGTATACCAACAGTAACAGTTAATATATATAATTGTCTGTTATGTGTATCATTTTAATTTTTATCTAATTTTGTTAGCGAACATACGTAGTAATTCACGAATGTAAATATTATAACAATTATATTGGTGGTTATGGTCGGAACCGTTTTTGGCCAAAATGAACCTTTTTCACTATAAATGTCAAATATTTAGTGAAATATTGTCGTTTATCGTTAATACAATTGAATCAAAAACGAAATAATTTGCCAGAAACGTAAAGGCTTGGATGGTTTATCAGACTAGAACCCGATTATCATTAATTTTATTTACTCGGTGTTATTATTGATAATTATATTTTATATTATTAAAACGTAAAGTTGGTATTATAAAACTAAGAATAAACAGTTTTCGTCCAATATTTGTATTAAAAATTATTTAATTATTTATTAATTATTTATCCTTATTTATAATAAAATGTTTCGAAAGACATGCTGTCGTATAAAGTACGACACGCGCCTGCTGAAAGGTTAAAACATTTCTCGGGCATTGGTGGTGTCCAAAATAGTTTATTGGCCGAAAACTGACATTAAAGAATGGCTGAAAAGTTTAAGGTTCATTTTGACCGAAAAGTGTCACCGATTGATATGAATGCAGTACGTAATACATAGGTAGTTAAAAATCGAAGAGTGACCAAAATCCATTTTAAACCTATATATTTGTTTAGTAAATAACTGCTTACGTTGGTATAGCCCTTTGGAACGCCACCTTATACGGATTTTTATATATATTTTTTCTTCCAATTATGTTATATTTAAATATTTTGCGAAACGTAAATTAAAGTTAATCGGTTAGTAGACTTTGAATCGTATGGAAAAAAAAAAAAAAAACTATAAATCGCGTACATCGACGACCGACCGGACAATACTCGTTTTTTAAACGACAATACGCGCGCGCGATTACCGTAAAAAAATTACACAATTATTTTAAGATCCGCCACGCACAATTATATCCTTTATATGCTTAAAACGTTTTCTTTGACGTCGGCGGAACAAAATAATACGCTTTCACCACCAATGTTCTTATGTTTGAAATATCTCTAGGGGACCGGGGACAATATTTTGCTGGCAGACAAAACACAACACCAAACGGCACAATGGTTCGGGAAAAGAAATAAAAAAATAAAGGTACGTACATAAGCATTTTTCGTACCACCGCTTTATAGTATTATTATTATTATTATTATTATTATTATTATTACTACTATTATATAGTGTTTTAGTTTACCTCTGCAAGAGCGGCCGGTTTTCTTTTGTTTCCCCGGACACGTTTTTGTCCTCCGATCGACGGAATCGGTATAAACACACACATACACCCGGGTGTAAACGAGTCATACATTTTTTTCTTTTTATATATGTGTGTATATATATACACCCTTTTTCGTCTGGCACTATACGCGTGAAAATAATAATACCTATATTATTTTATTATATTAATATTAAGCGTAGTATTGTTTGTTTCTCCGTTCTTTTGTTTATAGACGCGGGACGGTGTCGGGCCGAACACGTACATTATAAATATTATTATAACGCCCGACGCGGCGCGCCGCCGTTGTAATACCGGGGACCCGCGGTGGGAGTGAAATAATTCGGGCGATCGTACCCACCGCTATTGACGTATCGATTTCATTGGCTCGGCCGGAAAACGTGACGAGTGGATGCCATTACGACGAGTAAATCCATCTATAATATTTATGCGATCGTGGTAGGGAAAAAATACGAATCGTTCGCAGTCATAGTGGTCGTTGGCGCCGTTGTCCGTCTTGTCCGTGAATCGTTATTTCCAGAATTCTTTTTTATATTTTTTTTTTTTTTTTTTACCATATTATTTCTCATCTTTGTAACCTACCGTCTGATGCTATATATGTAGGTAGTACGCATTATAAGTGTTGCACAGCGGTCGGGATGACGGTGTACGTATTTGACGGTAGCAAATGGTTTTCTTCGCCACCTCGTTAGCGTGAACATCTCGCCGCCGTACAACCGTTCGTTTTATGTGTGTGTTCGGATATTTTTTTTTCCCGAATCATTAGTTGAAATTTTCGTTGAGAAAAAAAAACCTACTCTATTAATTTTGGTGATTATTTTTTTTTGTTTTCGTCTTGACTAAATTCGATACACGCAATACAACCGGGTGCCCGTGTAAAATGGTAAATAATTAATAATGGCATAACGCAACTGATACAATTAACAAAATTTATTTAATGCAAATAAATATGCCATATGTACCAATATAACATAATAATAATTGTGAACTTGGTAATAGAATTATTGTTTCATGTTTAATTGTCATATTTTCCAGTGTCAGTGATATGCCTGGAAATTTTCAATTGGAAAAGACGTAAACGTGTACCACACCAAAATGTGTTCCCCTTTATTACATTTTTAATATGGTTAACAGAACAAACAATAAATATACATTTTGATTATTTCTGAGAAATCCTGTGTGTGCTACTGTCAGATACCTGAATATCAATCATACATATATTGTAGAAACTTCTTCTATCCTAATTCAATAGTGTGAATTTTAAAATTGGATTCAAAAAAATGTAAATTTTTACTCAATAAATCAAGCTTTTCCTTGTAACTTGTCTGAAATATGTACATTTTAACACTAAATTATCAAATTAATATATATATAAATTATATATTTTTAAGCCAATTGGAGGAATATACCCCTAACTTCACCCCTCCCCACCTCTGATGAGTGTACTGTGTCCATGATTTACAGAAAAATCTTATGGCACAGAGATCTGAAATTTCATCATAGACAACACCTCAATGCTAGATTTTTTAATTTCAATACCTAAAAGTGCTTGCAATCAAATTTTGAACTTTAAATATGTGAACTGATTAATTATTTTGTATTAATAAAAAGAGTTTCCTATAGTAAAACGGATTTCCTACATATAGATTGATAAAAAAAACAAAATTAAGGACCTAATTATAAAAAGCCGGACATACTTTGCACCGTGTATCTGACATCAATGTACGTGGGAATGTATAGCAGTGATTTATAGTAAATTACTGTGAGCAACAATCAATTATTAAAACAAAAAAATGATTCACAGTGGAACTTAAGTTAGACAAAATTGTTTTTTTTTTTGTGTAACCAAGGGAACCCAGAAATCAACAAAAACATAGGAAAGTGTAAAATTCAAGTGTAAGCCCTAATATAGAAATTAAATGTGAAAATCCAGCCTCGAGATGTTGTGAAATACCAATCTGTTTTTTTTTTTTTTTATAGCTACATTAAACAGCAGCTATCAGGTTTGTCCTTTATAAATAATTTTAAAAAAGAAATTCACTAAAATAAATATGATTAATTAATTAATTTAAGTAATATTTTAGTTATTTTCTAGTTTAACTGAAATATATAAGTAAACATTTATTTGTAAACTTTCGGTTTTTTCATTTATTTATTAAAAATGAATGCTATAAAAATAATAACCACACTACGACACAGTTAAAAATCTTCCCCATTATATTTTCTGAAATAACTTGAAAAATTGTCTTGCAGATTCTAGTATTTACATAATGATTACACAAAAAAAATCATTGTGGCAATGACACACGATTACTTAAAAATTTGAATATTTTTGAGTTTAATAATTTTCATTTTTTTTCTAACTTTCTTGAAAAGTACTTATAAGCAATCCCTTAATTACGGTAATTTATTTTCATAAATAATCAAAAAATGTTATTTTTTAAAAATATCTCATATATCCGTTCATGTTTTTATCTGTATATGTAATATATATATATAAGTACATGAATGTGTTTTTAAATTAACCTTCTGTTGTTTAACATATTACATATCAATGTAATATAGTGTAAAATCTATTATCTATAACAAAGCAAAAATAATTTTTAAGGAGACAAAAAAGTAATTCTCAAATTTTTAACTTAATAATAATAATATTTTGTATTATTTACACACTATTCAATTAGATTAAGAAAAAACATTGTCATGGTCATATACTATTAAAACTTGTATTTTTGTCTTTTTATTTACCAACAAAGCATAATATAATTATATTACATATGGTAGATTAATATGAATAATGGTTTAATATTAATAAAATTAACACAGGCCCATCAAATAAAACAATCCAGACGATAGCAACTAATACAACCAATAAAAATAATTTATATACTATTAAATTTGCAAAAAGATTATAAATTTATAGCTCACTAAGATAGATATTATTATTTGTTTTCAATTCATTAGTTATTGCATGTTGTACCTGTGCATACAATATATAGATACTTGAATATGATGTTCACTACAAATAATACATATTGAATTCAAATTCTAAAATAAATAATAAAACTTTAATTTTCAAAATATATTAAATATCAAAATGTCACAAGTGTACTGTTAGATGTACAGTTATAAATTATAAATGTCCAGTAAATCATTGAATATGCAATAAACAATATAAATATCTAAAGAGAAAAGGAGTATGATTTCAGATTTACTGAGAACACAATTGTAATCAATAACAATTTATTACTAGTCTTTTTATTTAAAATTAAACGAAAACTAAGTAAACTTTTTCCTGGTTTGCTTTATATTGACTAAATTATTACTAGTAACATTTTTTTTCTGATGTGAGGTATTTTCTTTATAATAGTTGTATAATATATTTATGTGTTTAACTTGTAAGATAATAACTTTAAGCTTAAATTAAACAGTTTAGAATATACACAGGAATAAAATCAGTTAAATGGAATGATTACTTTTTCAAGTTTTTAGTTAGTGCGAACCCAATACCGACAACAGCACTTAAACCTAATGCCAGAGCCCCAGCAATCGCCATTCCTTTATGTGCATCTGCAATAGTTTAACAATTTTATTTAACTTTATCATCATAATTATTACATTATAAAATATAAGAAGTGTTTCATGACATTCTGAATGTTTTCCATCTAATGGAAGATTTTGAATTTTAAGCAGTTCTTATCGACTACAAAAATCAAAATATCATGATACACAACTGTATAATATTTTATATCTTAAGTATATAATACCTGCTTCCATTTTCTTTTGAATAATAAGCATCAAATTCTTTGCTTGCATATTTTCCGGTTGCATGTGTAAAAATCCTTTGATAAACATCAGAGCCGTACTATATTCCTAAAATATGTAAAATTGTATTAAATTTAATATTTTAGAATATAAAATGAGTCCATTTTATTTTTGGTTAAATAAACTATTAAAAAAAAAATATGTATAAATATAAAAAAAACATAAATTTATTTATTACTTTATTAGTGTTCTACATATATATTTATAATAAAATATTAAGAAAAATAAGTTTGAGAAATAATAATCAAAAAACAATAATGAATTAAAAATATGAATAATAATAATCACTTGTTTAGTTTAATAATTCTTATTTGTTTAAATGAATATACATTTTTACTCAAATAATGATGAAAAATAATACATTGTCAAGGTCAATATGGATAAAAATATATAGTTTTTACGTTCAATTAATTCAGTTTTTAATTATGTTCAATATGTAGGTATACATTTAAGTTTTAATTGTTAATTCTAAAATTGACACGTCAAAATTTCATATTGTATTATATAATTGGACTTACTTTAATTCTTGAATTTCCCAAAGCTAAGTAATAAAGGTAATTTCGTTTAGCTTCGTCATCACTAGCCTCGTGTTTAACCAATTGTTCCAATAATATAAGTCCTTTCCTGATATCAGCTGGATAGTTACTTCTTACTAAACACCAAGCATAATGAAATTTTGTTTCTTGAGAAACAGTTCCTGTTGTAAGTTGTATATGATACTCGTTTTCGAATTTCTAAAAATGTAATCATTTTAATTAAATAGTAATAATAAATATAAGTATTTATACCGCATAGTTGGAGTATGTTTACAATAAAATTTTATATTTTTGAAAATGTTATAATAAAAATAAATATCTAATATCAAAATTTGTTTTGAACCATCATAATTTAAATCCTAAATTGTGAATTATAATATTTGAGAAATTCAAACAAGTATAATAAAAAATTTAAACCTAGAAACAATATTTAATGGAAAATCAAGAGGTTAAATAATAATATTGAGTCAATTCGCTAATATGAAATACAATGATAGAAATAACGACATTTACTTACCTTAAGGTCATCCATGGAAACAACATCGTTTAAGAGGTCTTCAACGTCCATATTTTTTACTTTAGATTATCAAACTAAGGGGTTTAGCAAATAACTCACAGATCTTCAACTAATTTTTCCTAATAAAACATCAACAATTATCTAGTATTCTAGTTGGGCACGACGTCTAGTACAATTGGAGGTTCGGCTGACTGTGAACAAAAAATATTCAATTACAACTGACCATTGTTGTACTACAACAGTGAAAATGAATACGCCGTTTACCTTTTATCAACAGATACGTAGTTTTAGTGACTCAGTCGAACGTCATTAAATCATTTAGTTTTACAACCGGGAGGCCAAGGGAGTAATATTTTATCTGATATTATTTTTTTTTTTTTTATAATAATAATAATAATCAAATTTTCATTGTGTCTGTGTTATACTATATGTTGTATACAAGTCTATGGTTATACTGATACTGTACAGCACTTAGATAATGGCAGCAGCACAAACAGCTGGTTGGTATTTATGTTGTTGTTTGGTAAACATTTAAAGTGATAATACAAATTAAAGTGGACTTTCAGTTCAGTTATTTCTCGAATGCTATTTAATTTGATATATGCGCCCAAGTAATTTTGCTTTTAACCAACAGTATTTAATAATATTATTTTTCTTAGTTTAATCAAAAATCTATTGAAATGGAAGCCAGTGGATCAAGTTACGTTCCGGAAGATAGTGAATCTAATAATATGCAAAATGTTGAAAAACAAATTGCATCAATAAATCTATCAGCAGATCAACAGAAACTCGTACATGAATTAATTGATATGGGTTTTGCTAAATCATTGGTAGTAGAGGTAATAGATTTGTATAACATATTTTACTCTTAATAAAATATACAATGTACAATGTTTTTCAAGATTGTACAAAATGCTGGAGACATACCTAAAGACATAATTGTAGAACAACTTTTAATAACAAAAACTGAACCGGGATTAGATGATATCGATCCAATGTGGGAAGATATATCTGTTGAATATAAAATGGTAATCGTTATAAACAAAGGCTTAAATATGAGCGTTGGGAAAACAGCTTCACAAGTAACTGAATATAATAACAATATTAGAATTATCAATAATAATGTAAATAACACCAAAATTAAATTTAAGTAAAAATTAAAAATTATAAATCCATTATAACTAGAGACCTCAACTTAATCTCAATACAACTTATTTTTAATTCAAAAAGTAGTAATCCCCCTTTTTTCTAGGCTGCACATGCTGCTTTAGGATTGTATGAATTATTAAAACAAGAAGAAGCGTTCACAGATGATTTAAATATGTGGAACGAACAAGGGTAAGCAACTTATATTAAATAAAAATTTTGTTAAACATTTGAACACCATTTTATCTATCTAATTGTTTCTTAAAATCTTAAGAGAACAAGTCAAAATGCAACATTAATCATGTTTGTCGATGTTATAACTAGGGCTCCTATTTATATGTGTTTTTATTATAAACATATGTATTTATACGACCCAAATATGTACTAAAAAAACTTATGTAGGTAGGTAGTATAATATACTAACGTGATTTATTTATTAAAACAATTTTAATTTTAAAAATTGATTAAACTGTAATTGATGAACGTATAAATTAATGATCTTGATTGCTATGTTAATTTTTAAATTTTCTAATACAAATTAATTTTGATTTGGGCTTAAAACTGATTCATATCGATTAATTGATCTTTCAACTTCGACTGATGTTGTTGGTAAGTATTTAAAATCGAAGTAATATATCCTGTAATCCAACAAACCTTAACTAGTGGAAAGATCAATGTGAATACATTTAATAGCTTTCATTTATACTCGACCGGTGTAGTAAATTATTAAATTTGGCATCCACAATCTCGTCAGTTGTCAAGATAATCAAGATATATATGTAGGAAAAAATGGAATTATTTTAAAAACATGCATTTACATATAAATCCTATCCCTAGTTATAACTGTTATATTATAGATCAATTTAAATTCTACCGTTATTACCATTTGCCTTGATTTTACTCTAGTAAATAAATAATAAAAATCTATAAAATATATATATATAATATAAATCTAATTTTGAATATAAGCAATCATGATGAGAATAAATTAGTACTTAGTAAATTTAAGAGATAGAAGATAGTAAATTTCATTAAAGTTTATAGCTTGACCAAACTAGCTATTTTTAATGATATTAAATTCAATTTATATACATTATTTATTTACTTAGTTAAACCTAACGCCCTGGCTCTGCAATTTATGACAGCCTGGAAAATTGGATTACTGTCAATAGCAATGTTGATATTTTTAAGTTACTCTATTTATTTACATTATCTATTTCATTTTTATACAGAAGTCGAAAAATTGTCGTTGAAGCCAAAAATACCGCGGAACTTAATAAGTTATGTTCATCTGGTAAATTAAACAATATACCATTTTTCTGTGTTTATGACGCCGGCCAAACAGAAGTTGCGCCTGAATCATTTACTGCGCTTGCATTTTTTGGATCAGACAGAATAAATTCTGTAACCGGAAAGTTGAGACTGCTAAAATGAATTATTAATAAACTGTTCGTTTTGGAAAACATTTAATGTGTTTATTAGTTACATACGTTAACTTAAAATTATAAACTTAATTTTTTAATTATATAACTATTAATGTGCTACATGAAAACACAATATCAAATTGTAAGTGAATAAAGTTGAAATAAAACTGTTTAAGTGTAGTTTCATTATTTAAAAAATACAATATAATTAATTATTAATATTTATAAACCAAAATGATTTTACCTATTAAACTTTAATCTAGGTAATTTATAATAAATAAGATTTCTTTTAAATAATTACTCAACCATTAATTGGTTATCTAATCTTATAATTATAAATGGTCTAAAGAAAACTTGTCAATCCAAATGAAATAGTAATATTTAAAGTTAACTTTATAATAGGTACATTTCTTAAAAAGCATCAAAAATATCTGACAATGTTGTTCAATTTATCGCCAACACCTTACAATAAAATCTAACCACAAATTATAAGACAAAGTCAGCTTAAAAAGGGTATTAAGTTTATTTAATTATTGTATATAATAAAAAATTTTGTTCACGCATAACCTGAGAATAAGTATTTTATTAAATACATAATAAAAACAATATAGCATTAGATTTTTTTATTCTTTCTGTTTTTTTTTTTTTTATTATTATGTCAGTCTAGTAGTTTTACATAAAAATAAATAAATAAAACCAAGAATTATTTGGTCTGCATGAACATGTTTAGTTTGAACAATTACGATCGCAAAAAAACTTAAAAGCATTTGGATAACGGTCAGGGGTAAAATCTGGATGCGTTTCTAATCCTAATCTGCCAAATGACTTAATGCGTTCTGTGTACGCATTTTGTACATTGTTATCAGCTCCAACAATTGCTATCACTTCTTTATTGATGGTTACACCGGCTGCACCCATGGCCACTTCTAGATTATCTAAACACATTTTATTGACAATACAATTAAATTAATATCAAGTTAACTTTGTAAATATAACATGAATATAATGCAATGTTAAAAAAAATAAATATTTCATAATATTTCTTGCAGTTGTCATATGGGTCATCACTTTTACAGATTCATTAAATTTGAACACCTAAACTCTTAATGTTGCCAAAATGAAAAAAAAATGATGTGCATTAAGGGCGTATTTGCTCTTGTTAATTTGACTATTAATTGAGTTTGTATATGTCAAGAAATAAATTGTACTGCACTACGTTTTTATACACATATAAAATTTATATACAAATATATGTGTCACATCAAATTCTTACATCCTGGTGACATCAAGCAAAAATGATTTGACATTGATTCATATAAGGAGTATACTGTCTACATTTATAATCAATAGTGTATACAACATAATTACTTGGGTTAATTACTAAACACAACTTCACCCCCAATAAATTTAGAAAAAACAAGGTGCACCACGCGGATTCATCTGCTTCTGTTAAAAAATATTTTCAGACCTATGTGTATCTGCATCGAGCATACACAAACATTGACATTTATTATTATATATTAAATACATAAACCCTTAATTAGCATTTTAATGTATCAAAATGACAATGTATAGGTTCATTTATCAACTTACTAAAACATTGTTTTTCAAGTTAATTTATAATTTAAAACTATAAAATATATATATACATAATAGGAACAATAAGTTCCCGGAATTTATTTATAGAAAAAAAAACTATTTTACTTCACATATATGATTATTGGAATTAAAAGTACACTTACATTTACTATCTATAAATATTTTGTTTTAAACTTGGAAAAACTGCTGCAAAAACATTTATAGCAGTGCAGCATTAAAGAAAACAACTGTTTATGATTGTTTTAAACATTTTAAAAAAGCTAATATGACAGCTAATTTTAGGGCCATATCAAAGATATTTATATGATATGAAAGTGTGTCTGTTCCGAAATACAATATTTTGAAAGAGATTAAGTTAATAAAAGTTTGAATTGTATATATAAAAAAATAAAATAAAATTCCTGGAATTTTTTGATCCTACCTCGTATATAATTATATATTTAATTATTAAACTCACTAGCTATAATTTGTGATAATGATCCTTGAGTTTTAGAACTTGATACCATCTTTCTCCGTTTGTTAGGCATACCTGATAAATATGCATCACTATATGGAGGTTGTGCTCCTTGACGTCTTTGACGTTGTGTATCTCTGGTTATTACTGGTACCCATTCCTTCAAAGTGAAAAGCAATATTAATTTATACTTCAACTTATATTTTGTTATTAAACCTACTGAAGGAACACTATGGTGCCATTCCTGTGATCCAATTACAACTTCAGGTAAAGGTTCATTAGCTATTTCTCGAGAAGTTAAAGTAGAGTTGGCAGATCGTTCTTCATTACCCTACAAACCAAAAAGATACATTATTATCGATAATACCATTATTTTAAAATATAAAATATAATAATTTTTTTTTTTTAAAAACTATATTAAAATGTTCTAACAGATTTGAAACTACTAATCTAAATTAACTGATGAAAATACAGTTGTAGTCAGTTGTTTTATCAGATAATAAGGTAAAATATCAAAATAATTATTTATTAATTTAAACTAAACGCATTAAATCAGAAAATACTTTTTTTTTTCTTCATTTTTCCAAAGATAACGTTCAATACATTGTATTGAAATAATGATACATTCTTATAAGAAAAAGGATAAATATATAGCAAAATTAAGTATCAATACTTACCACTCTCGATGTTTGTCCAGCTTCAAACTCATTAGTATCAAATGGTACTACAAAATCGACTACAGGAAAACCCATTCGGAAACTACTTGCCATATTATTCCAGTATTGGTCAACATTCACACGTATTTCATCCATAATCACTTGATGTAAATTTGGTGGAAGTGGCAAGAATTGCTAAAAGTAAAATATAGATTAAAACAGAGTATTTAAGATAAACATATAAATTAATTACCATAAGTGAACCAACACAAATTCTAAATACAGCACGGTTATTACAGCAATACACAATCAATGATAAAAGTGCTTCAGCAAATAAGATCAATGCCGGTAAAATATCAATAGTTGATGTTGCTCGATCTAAAAATACATTTGTATTAAGTAAATATAAAATGGTATAATATACAAAATGAGTTTTTGAAAAATTATTAATATACATTATCATTTTTTGATAAAATAAAATATATATAACTTAAAATTGTAAATATTTATAAAACTATGAGGTTACACAATAGACAACTAGAAGAGTATTATAATTGTCTATTAAAGATAAATCCACACTAAATTAACAGTCATTAATCTAATTCTAACAATATATAAATAAATGTTACTTTAAAATTCATTATATAAAGCACTGGCCAACATACAAAACTCAAAAATTATATTTTTTCACTTAATATTAAATAGTTTGATAATTAATTAAGATATTTATTATTTATGTAGTGTTAAGCACAAACATAATAAAACAAAGCTTACATACTTTGAATTATTTGGTGGGCTATTGTTATAGGTGAGAAATTCAGAAATATAATATAGTTGAATTTATAAACTGTATACATCAATAGGTAACCTTTTCATTCAAACAACATTCACTTTTCAAGAAAAAAATGAGTCACAATAAATATGAAGTTTGTGGAAATTGAAGTACGACCAATCCATAATTATAGTTATTGTGTATTATTTATATTATTATTCAATTTAATTATTTATTGTACAAAATCTTACTTTCTTCACAGTAAACAGCAATTACACGAAGATTATGAAGAATACAACGTCTAATAGATGCATTCAAATCTATATTAGTACGTGTTGGCACGGAACACTGCTGATTTATGAACAAAAATTAAATTGAAATTAAAATAAAATAAATATTATTAATTTGTTGTATGTTAATACTTACAAAAACATGTATATAGGACACCATTTCTAAAAATATACGATTTGCAGCTTCCTCAATACTGTGGTTATTAGGTGGTTGATTACGCATAATACGAACCAAAAAGAAATTTACTAATGCTTCAGAATTCCTAGAAACTGGATATTGTACAATAGACGAATCGAGGTCAGTTGTGTTCAGGTTTATTAAGTCATGTAAAGTCCAGTCACGAGCAATCAACAGGAACAGATCCAACAATAAAAAACGACCCTCCAGACGTCTAAAGAATGGTATGGTACCAATAGGTGCAAGAAGCAATTCATTTGGTTGACGTGAAGTTGATTGAGGAACAGCACTGAATGTGGTTTCCAAACCCTATAAACAAAACCGCATTAAAAATAAAATTTAGAGCTAGTTTAATAAAAATAAATATAAGCATTATATTTTTCTTAACAAATACTCAGCAACATTTTTTAAACTACAACATCTTAATACCACTGCAATTTTGTTTATATTTATTTATATAGTTAATTATAGAGGTAAACATATGCTTTTCTACAAAATATACTTATAAAATGTTACCACTAGTTCTAAAGATTTAAATATTTGATTAATACAGCTATGCTAGCTAATACAGTGAATCTATAGTGTTTCCCCGTAAACAGGGTACATTCTATAAATCTGCACCCTAACCATATTGAATTCTGCTTGCGGATCATGAATCTAGACTAGTGGATCATCAATTTCAACAACTTACAATGTTTTTTATTCATGTAATTTGCAAATAAGTAACAAAACTTCGACTTTTTTTAAATGGGAACTATTTTAGTTATCATTTTCGAATTGGTGGAATTGTTTATGTAACTTTTATGTATCAATACTTTGATATATTCTAAATCCAAAATTGACTAAATAAACGATTGCAGTTTCAATTTTAATTAATAGATGTTTTTTTATACTAAATAATAAAAATATATTTTTATATTAAATAAATTGATGAAGACTGTAGTATAAAATGATTATTTATTGAATAATTTATCTCTCCTATGCATCAATTAGACAAAAGCCACCACTGATAAAGATTAGGCAAGATTTTTGATGAAATAAAAGTTGTTAAAGACAAAAAAAAACACATCAGAGTAAAATCAATACATTTTCGGCTACACTCAGTATCTTAAACATAATTAAAGAATTTAGATGTTTGTCAGTAAACAAAAATGTTTATTTTACAGAATACTCTAGTGAAATAAATTATAAGAATTAAGTTATTTATAAAGTCATTGAAATTTAAAAAATAAATAACATTTTTAATCGAATTATTAACTTAAAAAAAATTACTTACTAATCCTGAGCCGCTTGGGGGTTGTAGTATATTTATTTCTCGTCCTCTTTCAAATCCTTCTCTTTCAATTCTGTCGAAAACACTTCCTATATCAACTCCTAAATTAAAAAAAAATGATTAAAATTCTGGAATTTCTCACAGAAACACGACATTTAAATAGTATATTGTTATCAACTATATACTAAAAGATTAGAAAACATATCATGAATATATCTAAAAACAAAAAATGTTTTAGGTAAAATTATATCTTTAAAAATGATGTGTGATGCTTACTTTTAATTTAACTTATAATACATATGTATAAAATTACTTATATGTCCTCCTGGCATTGTCATTGTATCTGTTGGAATTGCAGTTTGTCCAGTACCTTGACCATTATTGCTTACAGGTGGTGCATTAGGGTTAATACGATGATTTCTACCAAAATTCAAAATTGGATGTATACCAGACATAAACCCATCAATGTCATGCACATAACGAGCTCTTGGTCGACCTGTTCGTCGCCCAACTCCTGGTCTCAATTCGGCAAGAACAGGCATTGGAAGCTCAGTAGTTGAATTGCTGTTATTAGCAGAAGATGTTGGTCTATCTGTTCCTTGGGTTCGCCTTGCCAGTACCACTGGTCTTAAATTTGATTCAAAATGAAATGAATTGCATGGTAAATATGGGTCTGCACGAGGAATAGTAGGACGAGTACCATAAACTATAATAAAATGTTTATATAAACAAAAGTAAATATTAATAGGTGCATTTTAATAAATTCATTAATTGTATATTAGAGTATAATTATGTATGTCTATTACTGGAAATATAATACAATAAAGAAATAATAGAATTTCCAATTGCAGAGGTTTCCAAACTTTTACAATATTACCTAATATATTTTTTTTAATTTTAACAACCCACCGAATATACTAATTATAATTATTATTATCAGTATTTATTATTTTACAATATTCATTGAATTTAGTGATATTGTATATAAATGTATTTTAACATTTAATATCATAAGAAATCACTGTCTGCAATGATTCAAGTTTATTTTTCTGTAAAATAAAATAAATATTTCACAATTAAACGCAACCCACATTTTGGGAATATCTGGCCTAGTAAATTAATATTTCCTGACAATAGCGGGAAAATATGGCTAGGATTATATTTGTATAATACAGAATAGTATAAAGCAAAGTGGTTTTTTATCATGATCCAGAGATTATCTACAAAGATCATAGTAAAATTAATGTTTTTATTTTTTTTTTTAATAGTTAAAATACCATTCATATCATACATTATAACCTTCCCCGAAACAAGACTCGGCCGATCCTTGGGTGAAAACTGTACTAAAATCGGTTGACTACTTTTTAAATATTAAAAACTATTCATACACAGTTATTCATTAATTTAATCAATGCTCGCGCGTAAAAGGAAATAAATATTTTTTTTAATTTTGTTAAAATTTGGGATTTGAGTGTAAACACCCTCCTCAAGGCACGCCATCATATAAACAAAATATATAGTATAATAAACACCTGGAAAAGTATCTGCTGATTATCTATATTAATGGTGGTTCACGCTATAGAATTTTTATGTTAGGTTTTGTTCGCCAAGTAAAGATTATTTTGTTTGTTTCTTACAGTAGGTGTTTTATCTGTATGATTTCGCTGATCAAACTAAATATTTTAACATTGTTTACAGGATTATATTGCAGTAGAGCCCATGAAACATGAATATTCTATGATCACTGCGTTTAAATGATTTAGTTCAGTTTCTTAGTGTAATTATTATTTTTTATTTATGAATTAATTTGTGCATGTTAGACCTCATACAAATAAAAATTATTAATTAACTAATAATAATAACACTACCTTGCGATGGAGGAGGATTGGTTGTTGATGAAGAATCAGCTGTTCGAGGAGTTACACGAGGAGTTTGAGTGGAAGTAGTTGGTATACTACCCCAGTCCAATGATTGTTCAGACACAAATGGACGCCGCACACCGCTAGAAATTACATCAATCATTTGATCCACCCAATCAATAGGCATACTGTTATTAGAAGTTTCAGAACTATTTGGTGGTTCTAAATAAAAGAGAAAAATAATCTTAAACTCATAAACATTTTTATAATTACTTAAAATTACTTAATACTTACGAGAAATATCAGGTGGTGTAGATCCAGAAGAATGTGAATTGATAAATGCAGCTTCTACCGCATCAATGTGAATGGCTCCTGGTGCAAGATCAAACAAAAGTTCTGATAAACCGTTAGGAACTGTCGGCAACTCCATTGATGGATTATTACGATCAATATTCGAATCAAGTCTCACATTGGCATTTGCTGTAGTAGTAGCTGAAGTAGATACACTAGGAGTTTCATTTCCTATTACTTCAGTATTCATTACTAGAATAAATTTAAATTTAGTATCAGATTCTTCAACGTAATATAAAATTTAACTTACAATCAAGTCTAAAAGCTCGAACACTAGGAATAGATTGACCTGTATTAGTTGTTTGTGTTGAAGTAGGTTGTTGAGTAGTTGGCGGTGTAGCTGTTGTTGGAGTAGTAACAGAATGTGCAGTATGTAATATAGCACCTTGCATCAGATATGGGCGAGATTGTATAAGACGATTTGGTGGTCTACTAAATGAAACTCTTAAATCACTAATCAAATGATAAATATGTGATATATAATGCAACACTTCAGATACACTATTGTAAACAATTTGTGCTCTTGTTGATCCACGTTCACCCTATAATAAAATTAAAGTCATAATTAATTATGAAACAAACTAATGATAATATATGAACATATTTATGGTTAAAATCTTGAGAAAATACACACCAAATCACTTTATTTATCAATTACAAAAATAACAGAAAATGTTCACTAGTAGAAATGATCCTGAAGTTCATATAATTAACCAACTAAATTAAAAAAGTTTATCAAAATGAATTAAACCATGTTTACAAAGTGATTAACACACAAGGCATGGCCAGATTTCAATGTTGTTTCTGTATGATTTATAATTAAGAAACAGATACAATAGTATCTATATATATTTTTGTGTGAATTTTTTTTTTTTTTAAATTTTGTAAATCAAAATAAAATTTCTTATCTTTTTATGTTTACATATTTGAATAACTTAAACTTGTACAAACTTTAATAATATAAGTTTTAAAGATGTATTAAGAGAATTATATATTTAAATAATTGTGGTATTTTGAGATTATTTGAAACATGTATTTTATGTGTTATATATAATATTAAAAAAAAGCCTATAAATACTTTATCTACCAGTATAACCTTTAGTTGCAACAGTTTTGATGCTACAATGCTAGTGTATTTAGTGGTTTAGCAAAAAAAAATTATTATACAAACTTTTGATATTTATATTTAATAAATTTTTTTTACATGAAGAAAAGTTTATTAAGTTTATACCTGTATAGATTCAAATTGAGGATCTTCCACAAGATATTGGCAAAATAAAGTATAGAATGGTTGAAGTCTAGAGTTCAATTTATTCAGTTGTTCAATTAGTTCTCTTAAACGGTGTCTTTCACTTACACTAGTAGTAGTAGATCTATATTCAAATAAGTTAGGCGATTATTACTTCTTATTTAGTATTTAGATTGGGGTAATGGAATTAATAAATAAATTATTTGTTTACCTTGTATTTTGGTCATGAGGTGGTCCAGAGGATGGTCTAGTGGTTTGCTCTGTTGAAGATTGGTTAGGTGGTCCTAATGAAGTAGTTATAGGAACCGACGTTGTTTCTCTTTGAACATCTAAACAAACAAACAGGTCAATTTTATAATAACAGTTTAATTTAAATACAAATGATTATAAAAAAAAGTAGTCAATATTATCCTTGTGTTTCTAATTATAAATGACCAAACTATTTTTTTCATTTTAAAGTTACTAATCATTATTATCATATAATATATTATGCTACTCTTTTAACATGTTAATATTTATAATTTATAGTATATATTATGACTCATGATTGTAAATGATTATTTGTATAGAGTTGATAGTATTGTGGTTATTGTGAAACCTTAGATCATATACTATGGATGAACCCACATGATAATTTGAAGCACACATAAGCAATAATATCTCTCTTTAAGTTTGTGCGTTGAACAAAGAATGTTCTGATGAGACACACTTTCTGCACATGTGCGAGTATACCCGTTGCATATTTATACAAATAAATAATTACTTTACGCATATGCGCAGATTACACGACTCATCACTAATACCTGCTTCAAATTTTTTAAACAATGGGCAATAGAGTACAACTCTATCCATTATATATAATCTAAGGGTGAAACCGAAGAGAAAGTTATTAATCTGCAACATCAAATCTTGTAAATGCAAGTAAAAAAATTAAATTATATGTAAACCGTGGAAAAACTAAATACAAGGCCATATCAAGAATACCACAAAATTTCGCAAACACCGGTGTGTCGCGGATGCAATCAATCTAAATTTGTCATGAGGTTTTATTCTGTTTAATAAAACTTAAGTATTTTATTAGAGTTATATTTAAGATAAGGTTTAAAATCCATAAGTTAACAATAAAAATTAAAAATTAAATATTAAACATTACCCATTACTCTTTTCTTTTATGTTATGCCACAAAATATAAAATGTGTAGTGTGTCACCGCAATACAAAGGTCGAGAAATACTGTTTTAGTAAACAATTATATATTTCAAAAAGTGTAAGTATTAATATTTAGGCATCAATATTAATAGTAAAAATGTAGAAGTAAATTAATGTATCACGAGTGGGAACAGATGGTATTTCAGTATAAATAAAAAATCCTAAATCTACATTATCTAGAAAATCAAAAATTTTACACCAGTTACCTTTGACCTGTAATAATATACAATTGTGAAACCTAATCATTGACAGTAGGTAATAGTAGAAGTTTAATCACATACAAAAGGAAAGTTTTACATACCATATTTTAACCGGGAAATACAAACACATGAGAGGAATAATGAAAATATAGAGATTTTATAATAGATCATATAAACTCTCTTATATTAGAAGCAAATAATTAAAATGGCTTGGGCATGCATGATGCATGCTTCAGATAGCCAATCAATTAAAAATGTATTAGTCAACAAAATAAACCCCTGGACAACCCAAAACAAGATGGATTGACGTAGTTATCAAAGATTTAAAGCCGGGTTTACACGTAACAATAAATGCTAGCAATTTATCGTAACGATCGAATTGTTTCGATTTATCGTTGCGTATAAATAGGACATAGTAGCGATTTATTGGAATAGGAATTGGATCGGATGATTGATGCCGACCGGCATCAATTTCTGCGAATCGTAACGACGATAAATTGTCAACCACATCGTTACGATTTATTGTTACGTGTAAGCTCGGCTTAACAATGGTAGACTGGAACATGTCCTTACAACAAACAGCATATCAGAGAAACAGATGGAAAGAGTTTATGATGGCAGCGCTGGTCCTGAATTAACCATTTAGCTGATGAAGAAAAAGAAAACTAATATTTTAATCAAGAAAAATTGCTTACTTTGATCCATTGATGAACTTGAAAATGTATGCAAATTAGGTCCTTGCATTTGACCATGCACATGTCGCATTAATCCAGGTGACATTCTCATATGATGTGTGGCATCAATTGTAACTACAACAGTATTTGGGAATGTATCGTCCACTTCATAGCTCCTAAAAACATTATATAATAAACATACAGTTAAATCTTTATTTAACAAATGTTTTTATGAAATCATAAAATGTTTATAAAAAAAATCTTTCAATTACCCAAATTAATTTTATACTATTATTCTATAATACATTTATAACTATTATAATTTATGAACAACACACTCGTTAATTTGACATACCGTATGCCATATTATAGCTTGTTAAATTGTATTACCTGAGATTATTTTTAGACAGATAAAAGCATTTTTGTCCCTTATTAATCGAAATTATTCTTTTATTAGTTTAGGTTGTGTGTTCTACCAAAACGGAGTGGGTATGTTAAAGAGAAAGATTTTAATTAATACAAATTTTTAATTTATAAGGTACATACATAATATTATTTATTAATATACAATATTAATTACAAGTTTATATTTTTTTTTTGCATAAATTTCTTTACCAAAAATTAGTTTTTTAAGTGTAAAAAAATTGCATTTCTATTTTACAAATTTTATTTAAAGAACCTTCAAGGTGATTAAATAGTGTATACATTTGACTGTATAAATACATATATGTAAAAACAAAAAAAACTAAGGTATAAAAAAATATTCATTATAACAATTTATATATAAAAATATGCTTAGAAGCTAAAACAAAATAGAGAAAAATAAACAATGAATAAATTATTAATATTTTTTAAAAATATTTAATTTGTGTGATTTTTATTAAATGCATCAAAACACAACAAATTTGAATAATAGACATTTTTTTATATCTCCAAATTGTCAGAAATTACCTTAATTTATTTACTATATGAACGCGTTCAATGCAGTATTGATAACATGAATATCAATTGTGTGTATGTAAGCAAGGTATGCTGATCATAATATATTTCTAATCATTAATAAATAAAGAATTATTAAAATTATAATAAAAAAAAAAAAGGACTAATAACTAAAAAAAAAACTAACTATTAAATAATAACTAAAAAAAATGTAGTGTCATTACTGTAATATCAATTTTAAAACACGCCACAGAAAAAAAAAATGGTTTTATATTAATTTTTAACATACACATTTACTGAATCGGAATCTGACTGTGTCTGTGGTGTAGATGATTCTGGTGGTGAATTTCTTAATGAACTTTCTGCTTGTTGTGACCCTTCTGGAATTTGCTCTCCATCAGTTGTAGAAGGTGTTCCATTGCTTTCTACATTTTCAAGTCTATTTAAAATTTCATGCCCTTTACGTACCATATCAATAGCCACTGATATTCTGTTATAAGTTTGGGTGTTTCTAGGATTTATCATACGTGGTAATTCTAAGACAAATTTAAAATATAAAACAATATAATAATTTTTTTATTTCTTTAGTTAATATGAAAATGTTCTAACAAATTTGAAACTACTAAATTAACTGATGGAAATTTAGTTGTAGTCAGAGAATGGTTATCAGATAATAAATAAGGTAAATTATCAAAATAATAATTTATTCATTTAAAACAATGTATTGAATCAGAAAATACTGTGTTTATTGTTTGAATAACACATACAAATATAAACATAAACAAATAACAAAAAAGTCAAATTTTATTATTATTCTATGTATTAAAATTATCATTTTTCATAAAATTAAAAGATGACAATATTTTGGAGTGTTTTTTTCATTTTTTAGAATATAATGTATTGAAATATATCCATCTTAACATTTTTAAATTATGTATAACTTTTTTACATTTTTTTTTTTTTAAATGTATTCCTCTTTATTTTTTTGGTAGGCGATTTTACTCAAAAGACCAAAATCAATTAAGTTCTACTCAGACTGTGTAAGTATGTTTTTGCTATATCGCCTGATAGGCAGACAATGACAGCAAATGGTGATGTGTCCTAAAAAAATAACTTTTAGAACATTCTAATAATGTATGGGTACATAATTGGTAGTTATTTTTGGGATTATTTCTTTAATAATTAATTTTATCATTGTGGTAATTAGGGGTTATAATCCCACAGGAGTATCAAAATAGGCTACTATCATAACAAATGAGAATAACAAAATCAAATTACAAAATATTGTTTAAAAATAAAAAATGTTTTAAATCATATTAGAATTAAATCAATTTACAAATAATTAAATAATAATAATAAAAAATACTTGTGCTACAAACATAATAAAAATGTTTAAACATTACCTCCTGCATTTATAAATTCCGAAGGAATACCAATGGCACCAAAAACAACAGTTGGATCATATGCATGCCATCCTCTAAACCCAGGTGCAACATTTTGTCCTTGGCGACTGTTAGTATTTGTTGTTGTTGATGACGATGCTCCAGATGTAGTAGTTGCCAAACGTGGAGCTTTTTGAACAAGATGCATAACTTTTCCATGAATACCTATTACAAAAATGTGTATTGTATATTAATTTGATTTAATAATAAATCTGGGTATTTTACAAAAAAAAAAAAAAAATGTGATTACACATATTCTAAATTCTACTACATGTGTGTTACCGTTAAATGTCAGTTCAGCAATACTAGCTATCAGTAAACTGTATGTAAACTGCTCAATTTACATAAGAATAATGTAAAAAAACAAATTATATTATCATCTCATGTCAATAAGATTATTATACAACTATGTGTAAACTACTATGTAATGCCTTATACATCTTTTAAAACTTTAAAATGTTTGATAAACAATAGGTGTGTTTTCACAAAGTGACCAGGGAACTGTATTCAATCACACTTTTTGACGCATTTGGTTTCATTAATTGTTTGATCAATGTTCCCAAGTTTTGACAACCTGATACTTAAGTCTAGTTGAGCGTCCATCATTTCTACCAAATCTATTTTTACCTATATAACTGAATGAAAACTCTTAGTCATAACAGTGGTTAAATCTATAACCAATGCTATCTGTGGATGTCTGGATTTGGGATAAATCATTTAATATTTAATTAAATCAAATTCAAGTTAGGACTTAATATTGAAGATGGATGACTAAGGACTACTTTTTGAGTACCATTTTTGATCCTCATGAGGTTTCCGAATGTTTTGTTGACTATTTTATATCTATAATACCAGAAGGGTCAGCATATTATATAAGTATCATGATTATTTAATCAAAAGGTAAATCGTCACTTTATATGTTATATTATTTAAAATGCAAAACAGGTTATAAAGTTTGATGAGATCAAAACATTTTTGGCATTTTTTATTCCAATAGCAAAGAACTATGGATTATTGTTAATAAATAAATTATCATCATAAATATATATATAATATTTACAGAGTGAGAAACTGGTAGGTTTCCACCTACAATGTAGTCAAATTTCTGTACCATTTTAAGAAGAACTAAAAATTGTGAATCTTTTCGTGCACATTTGAATGAATAATTCTATAAGTCAAATAGGCAAAATAATACATCTTTCCTAAGAATTTTGAAACACATATTATTTTTAATAATTTTAAAAAAAAGAAGTGTTAATTTGAACATTTAATTAATAATCATATTATAAAATTTACATTATGATTCATTATTTACTTGGTACTTAATTTATTCCAGGGTTGGGTAAAACTAATTTTTTTATATAACGTTTTAAACTACAGTACTGTTTCATTTAAGATTTACCCCTATGGTCTAAAATAAATATACTTTCTTTAAGCTTAAGTAGTTAATTGTAACTAACAAATTCATTAAAATTATTTAATATTTCCGAAATTGGTGACAAATTACAATACATCATAGTTTAATACTACCACAAATTATATTAGAATTATTCTTTTATAATATTAATTTTTCAATGCAGACATGAAGTATTAACATAATACATAATTGTTGAACATTTGCTATAAAAAACCTTGTTTAAAACTATTGTATTTAAATCATATAATCCTGGATTAATCTAATAGCTTAATTGAAACTAATTCAGTGGCAAAATAAAATATTTAACAATATTAAGATTATTTAGACCAAATACATGTGACTATAATAATTTGTATAAAGTATAAATAAAATCTTACCAATATCAGCAAGTTTAGTTTCATTACTTAAAACACGACCACAAAATATTAGACGTTGTTGGATCACCGGGACATTCACTTTTTCAACAATGTGTTCCTTGAGTTCCAATACAGTGTACTAATTATTAAAGGAACAATATAATTAAACATTTGAAATTTAATAAGAATAAATATTTATGAATGTATAACAAATGTATAACTTACAGCATCCGGAACTGAAAATGTGTGATTCTGTGAATCCAATGTTTTAATAGTCAAATCAATCATTTTGTATAGATTTTCGATACTAGAATTATAAAGAATACAATAATTTAACAAATAACAACCACGAAAAACAATGGAGTATAATAAATAAAAACCATAGTACACATAGCTGTAAGTGTAATCACCTCTATAGGCTTCGATGATGTTTAATCAATATGATGATAATGCGTCTGGCACAATGAAATAGGCCAGGGAATGGTGTACGCACTTATTCGTATTGGCTAGACGAAGACAGGTATTTTACACGGTTACCGTTGTTTGATCATCGTTCCACTAACATTTTACGACTCGTAATTACTAAGATACTAACCATTTGGTAATAAACGTGTATGAACTCCGCGGAAATAAAATAAATCACAAATAAGTGAACGATACACGAAAGAGAGATCTGCAAAAAAAAAGTATACGGAATGAATGGAATATTGGAACGACGAAAATTTGTGATAAAACCATGGAACAATAACGACCACTGTGCAGGAAAAAACAATGCTGCCAACAGTTAAAATTTATCGTCCACAGTATATTGTTGTTGGCACCCTTTCCGCGTAATTCAAATTATTTTATATTATTTGTATTATTTTGTATAGTGTTTGTCGTTAATGTAATGTTGTTTTTATTGTCATGGTTTTTTTACTAGATACGTTGACCACAATTTAAGATATAGGTTGCATGACGGCATGGCATTACTATACGACCTAAAATATTAGTAAGTAATATTCCGTAATGACTCGTAAACTGAAACTAGTGACACTCAAAAACAGCTGTTTTACATAACATACAACGCTTCCAGTGGACCAATGCTTAAACCCAATTGAGTAAAGGTGGGATCAGTTGATACAAAAATTGTGAAATCCTCAAAACGATAACACAAAGTTCATTTTATCAGTACGACCACTAGAACCATTAACTCAATAAACTAACAATGTAATGTGATGTGATAACAGAAAAGCAAAAATCTATAAAAAAAAACAAAATTATTTTCGCCCTGTCACTTACCCGACGTTGTTTTGCCCAAAAACAGAGGGTTATTTTCTATTAAATACAAAATTTCTTTTGGTAAATTTTGTGGTAAAATCTCTATTGACACTACAAATATTTTAAAGGTTATGTAATATTTATTTCTTATCATACGTTATTATTTTTTAGATCTGACTGATACATCTCTACTTGGAGATATAAGTTCTATGGATAAACCTTGCACAGAAAGTTGATTTCCGTTTTCATATAACTCATTTACATAATACTAATGAATCATGGCTATTCATACAATCATTTTATAGCAACATTTAACATCAATCATATTTTACATTAAATAAATGTGTACGAAATTAATGTTTATGAATTATTTTTGTCGTTCTAATAAAGTAATTCAATACAATTGTGTGCATCTATTTCATTATTTAATTAAACCAATTATCAATGGAGGGGAAAGGGAAAAATCACCGTAGTTATAAATATAGCACAGAAGAAGAAGAATCGTTATTACTAGAACGTTTGATTGCTCTAAGAAGTAAGTTTATAAATCGTTTTTTAAATGTATTCATTAATCAACAATCTATTGTTTTAACTTTTATGCCTTACAAACAGTACTTGTGTAGTAAATAACTAACAATTACACGTTATATGATTACTGGAAAGACTAGAATGTAATTTTGCTATGGCACTGTTATTTTGTAATTTGTAATCGGGAACTGATTTAGAAGAGGGCAACCGTAGCCACAACCCTGGGGCCTCCACAAGAGAGGGGCCCCCACAATTCACAATACAATTTTCTAACAATACCATAGAATATGAAAAATTAATTTAATAAAAAAAAAAACCATCTTTGTTCATTTGGCCTTAACCACTGAATTAATACTACAGTTACTTGATTGATTATTATATTAGTATGAAACTTCAGTTGTGATGAAGTCTCT
Organism: Tuberolachnus salignus; assembly: GCA_956483605.1. Classification (NCBI taxonomy): domain Eukaryota; kingdom Metazoa; phylum Arthropoda; class Insecta; order Hemiptera; family Aphididae; genus Tuberolachnus; species Tuberolachnus salignus. The sequence continues at coordinate 1,215,335 of OY101434.1, forward strand.
TTACATAATTCAGTTCTACAAGATCAGTCGCGAGATAATTAAAAATTTGTTTGGAAATATTCAAAGAATATGTTCACACACTGTACTCAAAATCAAGAGTCTGTCAGCCGATTTTGGCTTTGTTTTTTTCCAACTACGAATAGAATATATTGCTATGCCTGTAAATTAATGTCCACTCAAAACACGAAATTAAGTGGAGGAGGTTTTTGTGACTGGAAGCATGCATCTGATCGTCTATACGAACATTAGATTTTGAAGACTCAATTGGAATCTGTAATGATTTTAGTGCAACAGGGAAATATCACAGGACACATCAATCAAGAACTACATAACAAATCCAATATTGACAGATAATCCTCAAAATTATCATTAGTACTATTAAATTCATTGCTGAACACGGATTAGCTTACCGAGGTTATGATAAAATTATTGGTTCACCGAGAAATGGAAATTTCCGCTGTATTTTATAATTGTTCGTCAAGTAAGAACCCATTTGAAAGAGCATGCAAAAAAAAGGAACTGGCCATGTCAATTACCTTTCGTCTACGATTTGTGAAGATCTGATCAGTTCCATGGGTGATAAAAGTCCTCAATGAAATAATATAGAGAAATAAAAAATCTTAGTATTATTTTATGTCAGTGGACTCTGCGAAAAAACCGATACTTTTATGTGTTAAAAAAGCTTAATGATACTCACTGGTCTTATCGAGCTGAAGCTACAAAAACCATTGTCGATTGTTATTCTAAAATCAATAAAACTCTTACCAGCATATTTTCTGATTTGGAGCGTAAACACATTGTGATAACCTAACCTAATCCTTTTGGAAAAGATTGTTAGTCTCGAAACCGCTCTTTTTGCCATTTTTTGGAATGACATTTTGGAGCAATTCAATGCTACAAGCAATATGTTGCAGGACCTAAAAATGGTTCTTAAATCTGCTATATGTGCATTGGAATCAATTGTTGAATTCTAAAGAGACTAGTTTGATAAAAACAAAGAAGCAGCTAAAGGATTATCAAATACTGACCAGACGTACAAACATGTCACCATGAGAGAGATTTAAAGTGTCAGGTTTTATCCCAGTGATCAATCAACTATGTGTTTCTCTTACTGAAAGGTTGCATGCATACAATACTGCCTGTTCAAGATTTGAATTTCTGAATTACTTTGGACGCTGCAAATGTGTACGCTGCTGCAGAAGAATTGATAAAAGTTAACAAAGACTGTTTAGTACCTAGTCTTGGTAATGAGTTGGTTCAATTTGTATCGTTGATACATTTATACAAAATTAGTATTAATAAGACCAATCTAAAGAGTTCTACTATCAAATTTTTGACAATCAAAATTTCTGAGCTACATTCCCAAACATTGAAATTATACTGAGAATGTACTAGGTTTTGATAGTCTCGAATTGCACTGGAGAGCGCTCATTTTCAAAAATAATAATTATAAAAAATAGGCTGAGATGATTCAAAACTGCCTATCAATGTATCCCTACCCAGCATTGAGAGTGACTTACTCCGGAAGCTGGATTTCAGGCAAATCATCAATGATTTTTCGTCAAAAAAAGCTTGCAATGTGCCATTTGTTAAAGTTATATCTTAATTTGGTTTATTTCTTGTATTTTATTTTGTTAATTAATCTATTTAAAAAATGATTAGAAACCTCCATTCCTTTGTTACCCCAGGGCCTCCACACCTGTAAATCTGGACCTGTTCGTAATCCTAATTATATATTAATAAACTTTTTTTTGTACCCATGCAATCTATTGGTCAAGAATTATTTCCCAATGAATCAATTAAATAAATACTACTACCATCTGCTAGTGGAATTTACGGTTGAAGTATGGTCTATTTTGTGCCTAGGAAAAGTTTCAAAACATCAAAAAACGTTTCATATAACTATTGTTTGTAGACCCATATGGATATATAATTGATAATTACATTTTTTATAATGTAATTTGTGTGAAAATGGAAAAATTGATAATTTGGTTATCCAGTTTGACTGTTAATTCCATTATATTACATATTTCTAATTTTAAATCCAATGTGTGTTTGTATTAAATAATTAATTTTAGTTAGTCTATTGATTTGTAAGATAATTTTTAATTTTATATAAAAAATATTACCATTCCTATACTAAATTGATAAAATTTTTATTGACATATTTGACATATTTTTTTGTTTATTAGAGCAGCTAGATGATGAAGAACCAAAATTAAATCAAACCCAATATAATATTAAAGACAATATTACTAATAAGAATAGTGTAACAACATCAAAATTTAAGTATCGAAAAGTTAATAACCATACATGTACACCAACAAAAATAGATAATCGTAATGTTACAAAGTTTCAAAATAGAACTTTATATAATAAGAGTTATGTTAAATCTAATAATTTTTCTTCTGTAAAATATGATAAATCAATTTTGCCAGATTCAACTCCTCTTAAAAATGATATTAAACCTAAACCAGTGATTGATAATAAAACCATAGAAAAATATAAATTGGACATTAATGAAATTGTGAAAAACAGTCTTGTTAGGAAAACTAATGTTTTGTTAAATGAGAGTAGTAATACAAATTGTAATATTTCTCAAATATTAGGAAATATTGATCAATATATATTTAATATAAATGATTATTTAAATTCATCTAAATATGTTGTTAAAAAAGAAGATAAGAGTATTTTGATAACTAACCAAACAAGCAAAAATCAAGCAAAAATTGTTCATGTCAATAGAAAATTTCAAAACCAATTCATTTCCAATAATTTGTTGAATTCTAACTTAAAAAATGCACCGAATTCACTACTATCTATTAAGAAAAACACAAATATAAACAAGAAAAAACCTATAAAAAGATTATCTGGAAAATTAAGTGAAACACCTAGTCTTATTAAGATAGGTAATACAAAATTAATACGCCGTTCATTGTTAAGAAATAAACACAAAATCAACAATGAAGAAAGTTCAATGAAAAATGGTTTAATTGAGCATATACCATCCTCAACTGTACAATGTCCATCATCAAGTACATCAATGTCTTATGACAAAACAAAATGGACTAATGTTTTGAAACAAACACCAACACTTCAATCAAAATTATCTAATTCCAGCAATAATAATAAGTTAAAATGGACAAGGCCCAATATTTTATTGATTAAAAATGCCCATAATAATAGCCATTCATTAGTATCAAGAAAATCTGATAATTTAATTTTATTTGGCAAGAATAAAATTATTAGACAATCCTTAATAAGTTCAATTCATTCAAATTCAAAAAAATATTTACTCAAACACTTTTCACATAGATTTGCTTTAAAGAAAAAATTACAACAAAAAAATAATATTTCTAAGTCAAAAAATATATTAATTACTAGTGAACAACCTAAAAATACTATGTTATTAAAGAAAACAGTAAATAATCGTGATATTAAAAGAAATGGAAAGACGTATTCTATGTATTCATATGTAAATCCTAAATTGAGGTTTGTATTTTTTAATTTAACAATCTATTAATTTTATGTAGACTGGTATTTATTTTTAAATCAAAAATCAATACTAATTTTAGTTCGAAAAAAACTGAATGCTCATATTCTAAGATGCCACGTTTATATACTACTTCTAATATTAAACCTCAACCACACTTAAAAACTATAAATAATGACACAAATACAAATTGTACAAGCAATAAAATCCTTGAAAGATCAAAGTCAGTTGAATTTGTTTATATTAAATAATTAATTATATATAATTAATTATAATTATTTATTTGCAGAAATAATAAACTACTAGCCAAACAACTATGTTTAGTATTCAATCGATTTGGTAGTTGTTCATTAATGGATCAAGGAAAATGTGATAAACGACATTACAAAAAATTTATCACATTGTGCACAAAGTTGGCTAATTATAATCAAAATGTATTACTAAATTAAATGTCTGTGCATTTATTTTTATGGTTTTTAGGTTTTTAAATGGAGATTGTTCTAATGAGAATTGTACATTATCACACAATATAGTTCAAGAAAAGATTCCATTTTGTAAACATTATTTAAATTTTATTTGTGTTGAACTAAATTGTCCATACTTACATGAATATAGAAGTCCAAAAACTCCTATTTGTAAAAACTTTCTCCATGGTTATTGTATTTTAGGAAAAAAAGTAAGAAATAATATTTTAATTTTCATTCTAAAATATATTCCTTAAGGAAATATTCATATTATTATTATTATTATTTTATTTTTTACATAATTAAGTGTCCTAAAAAACACTTAAATCTATGTCCAATTTTCGAAACCAACAGTAAGTGTCCACATGGTCAAAGATGTCTTTACCCTCATATTCAATTTGATGATAAAAACAATGATGTTGAAACCGATGGGCCTAGATACTTTGAAGTAATAACTCCTGATATTGAAGAATCAAATAAAAATGAGTTAATTCACATTGTACCTAAGCGCCGTGCACCAATATTGGATTTGCCTATCTATATACCTTTAAAACTATAGTAAGTCTGTATTTATTTAAAAACTAAAATGATACCTAGCTGTTTATTACTATAACTTATTTTTTTTTTTATATATCTATATAATTAGTTTTTATCTTTAAATATTCATATTTATTTGTAGTTTATATTCATTTATATATAACTAAAATTTATTTAATAACTTCTTGAATGACATAAATATCTTTATATAGTTGTTCGCCTTGGTAAAAAAAATTGGACTCGTCACATAAAAACAACATAAATCATTACTTTTACTCCAACGTCTGAAACACTACTATGGTGGTCTATGCCATTCAAAACCAAAATTGTTGTTTAAGACATCTAATTTATGCCTCACATATATATGCAATATTTTATCACATGAGTGATAACTACAGTATTTAACTTGGATTCAACAAAATCAAATTTCAATCAATTAATCTTTGTCACACTGCATAATGATTTTAAAATCCAAACTCTGATTAAGCACCTTATTACTATTACTGCCCTCTTAAGTCAAATGGCAGTAAGCAACAAAAACTACTTTTTTTAATCACATTATTAATGTGAACCAATAATAATCAAAATTACTGTATAGTGTGATGAATAACTACCTTTTTGCTTAATATCATATGTGTTTATTATGAAATCTATTGAATTTACAGTATCTTTGTTATAAACCAAAAATATGCGCCTTAAAAAGACAATTTTTTTTATATAAAAATACCTTTGTCACTTATTGTCTTTTGGCTTAGGATTCTAAATTCTAATATTTAAACATAGTATTATAACTTAATATTAGAATTTAGAATATACAGAGTTTTAACACTACTTTAAATTACTACTTGAATTTGAATTTTAGAATAGAATTTAATAAATCATAAACTTGAATCTCAAAAATAAGGAAAAAATTAAACTTTAAAAATGATTTTCATATAATTCTTATTTATTTATTTCAGATAATTTTTCTACAAATATATACATATAGTTTTATGACAACGACTAATACCTTGGAATCTGGTATGTAATACGTTATTAATTTTATTAAAACAATTGATAAAATGTTGGTAAATATGTATACAGTATACATATGTTACATACACACAAATATGTGTGTGTATTTATACATGAATAATAAAAGAATGGTATGTTTATACCATAAAATGTATGTTAAATTATTTTGTTTTCAAATAAAAATTAAGTATAGCAAAAGTTAATTTTTTTAAAAATAAAAAAAAATCATTTTTTTTTTTTGTTTATACTTTGTCTTAGCCATCATAATTTTTACTATAATTATTTTTTTTAATATAATTAATGTATAAATGTTTTACATTTGTATTTAGTTAAACAGATTAATGTATATTTATATACATTAATAATCAATTAGTTTTTTTATTTTTTTTTTCAGAAGTTTGGCACTAAAATATAACAATTTAATGTTAAAATTCTACATAAAAAAAAAGTTCAAATTAATTATATAATGATCAATGATGTTGAAAGTTATGACAACTAATCTACAGTTAGTTTACGAAAACTACCAACCATGTACTGGTGACTGTTGTTTGTTAACGCTGATATTTGTCCTTGTTTTGCACCTTCGCTAAACATATCGTCTCTAACTGACATTTTTTCATTTTTAATAATTTGTTCTCGTTTTTCTAACATCTCTTGTTTCCATAAATCTATTATAATTGTGTAAATAATTATAATTATGATTATACAATTATATTGAATTCAAAATAATTTACCAATCATTCTTGACATTACTATTTCACCACCATATTCTTTAGGCAATAATGACTTATCTACATATGTGTGGCTTTCTTCTATTGAACTTATTATCTATTAAAAAAAAAAATTATTTTTATATGACTTGTATAAAGTAATTACTAATTATGTTTAATATTTTATTGATTGGTTTGTTACTTTTACACGACTTCTAATTTTTTCAGATATCAAAGATAATCCAAAATCTAATGCAATTTTTAAACTTGATGGTACATTTACTCCATATATTTCTTTGTGTCGCATTGGAAGTATTCGCTAGATAGTTTTAATAAAGATTAATATTTATGATTTGGAAATTTATTTTTTATTATTATTATCATTATTATTTTATAGCATTCAATTTACAATATTGGAGCTCAACAATTTTAATTGTTCAGTGTTCATGCAATATATACAAGAATTCTTAATGTCAAAATTCTTGTATAAATGAAGAAAATGAATTAAATTAAAAGAATTAAAGAAGAGAGATAACCATTATAACATTTTAAATCGTAATATTAATATTATTTGAATAACAATTTTATGTACAGGAAATTGTAACTTAGAAAGTGTAGATTCAGATACAAATATATATTTTATGTATATCTTATATAATAAAACAGTAATGTTAAATGAATGAATAAAAAAATTTTAGTTATGAAATATATTTTTTAATGTATAATTTACCTCTCCATTTTTAACAATCCGAACAGCTTCTTTTGGTGTAAACAATGTTAATTGTTGTAAACCCATATGTGCTGCATCTACATAGTGTACAAAACCTCGAATTTGATTTTCTTGATCTTCCATCAGTGTTTCATAAGTAATACCTGTTATTCGGCACATATCTGCATTAGTCCAGTTTGATGAATTAAAAACTCCTAAAGTGAATTTTAACAAATCAACATTTTTTTTATTTAAAGAATCTTCTATCTGTAATATATACAAATTAATTGTATTATATATACAATAATAAGAGATATAATATCACAGAAACTTTGTATAATATTTATGACAACAATACTACAAAAACTGAATGTAGTAATGGAAATAATTAATGATTTAATAAAATAAAATTCACTCATAATTATGATATTTTTTAGACGTAAAATGTATCTTATTTGATCTGTTATTTCATAAATTTGGTATATATAATACAAATAATAACAAATTTGAATTTATAAAATATAAAACAGACTACTAGTAATACATAATTAAAACATAAACAGTAGCCTTTATTCATTCAGTATTTAAAATTAATAACTGATTAGATTGGATAGTAAAATTTGTTTAAAACCATATTTTACCCGGTCTTGTGATTATAATTCTACGGCCATTTGTATCACGTTTTGGGACTACAAATACATACCTGTAAATAAATGATAAAAACTGCAAAAAATAATATATTATCTTAGTACATATTTCCACAAATTATTTACTACCCCAATGCCAGTAATTGTTCTAGTCGTGGACACATGATACCATTGTTATAAAAAGGTTTACAACCAAAAGTTTGCCGTAATAATAAATAATGTTCCAAAGCTTCCTGGGCTAAGGGTAAACTAAATTTTTTAGCTCTTAAAAATCTCAACAAAAAACTATCATCTATAAAAATTCAAAAATTATCATACAATTAATGTTGAAACTTTAATTAAATACTTTATAAATTTGATGATGAGATCAAAATAATATTTACCACTACGAGAATATATGATTTTATTATTTTGTTTCAGCCATAACCGCATTTGATTTAAAGCATTATTTCTTGTCTCCTCATCTTCTCTAAGTTCTTCTTTTGCAATTTTCAATAAATTAATATTTAAATTTTGCTCCATTTCTATTGTGAACTATTAAATAATCAAAATATATTTTTAAAACTTACAATATGTGTTTTAATTAGTAGGTACAAAGGTACTTAGTAGTGGGATAGGTAAAAATATTTATCAATAGAAATTATTATTATAATTAACAATTATGCCTAAAATTACACCATACATGTCATAAAGTAGAACCAATAATACTACGACAGATTAAAATAAATTTGAAAATTATAATTAGCTCATAGAAAAAGATTGAAAAGATACAAATGACTATAAATATTAACCAAATGAACTTAAAATGTTTTGTTAAATAGGTATTATAAATTCCGTAATATAATTATATTAATACAAACTCATAAATACTGATATAGTAGTACATTCCATATAATATACCCTATACAGCTGTACACTGAGGTACCTATAACATAAACAATATGATATGATCAAATTAATATATTTTTTACTTACCTACCAAACATCATCAACATTAATATACGTCTAACTCAGTGAATGTCTGTGTGGCTTGTGATTTGTATAAATTGTGAGTGGGTACCTACTTTTAAATTTATTTTATATAGTATAACCAGTATAGGGTACCTACTAATTTTATAAAAAATCATGACTCCCCACTTAAACAATTGAATGGTTTGAAAATAATATATGCCACAGATTGAGTTTCAATACAAATACAAAATTAAAACCACTATGGGTAGATGTATTTATTTCATAAATAGGTATAATGAATCTGGGAAAATTAGCCAACTTAAATGATTAAAAAAAGTTTTTGGCTTTATTATTTAAAAAATAATGTTAATAGCTATCGAAATAATGAGCAGGTATTTCTATTTTCCGTTCAAAAAAACCACTGTACATACATACAATCTAAGTGTATTCAATTGATTTTAATATATGTACAAAATGTCATGGTATTTTTGTTCAATTAATTCCCTTAGAACTATTTTAGTGTTAAAATACTTTGGGTCTTACACATTTATCTCAAGTGTTAGTGTTTTTCTTTTTAATTTTTAATTTTTTTTTTTTTTTTTTTTTTTTTTTTTTTTTTGTCACTTGTCACTTATACTTATTATGCTATAAAGTATAGATTGTATAATTATTATAAAAAAAAAAAAAAAAAAAAAAATTTTTAATTTGGAAATAATTAATTGAAATAAAAACAATGCTAAATCATCTTTTGAGGGCTATATGTATGTTCTTAAACATACTGGAAAAAATTGAATTATATGTCGTTGCTTCAAAGCAAGTAAGCTAAATATCCAGGAAGTATTTACACCAATATAAAAAAAAACAAAATTGAAAATCCTCATATTCTAACATATAGGCCAAAGCAAAATGAGGTTAAAGCCACAAAATGTTATAATAAAATGAAAATTCTAGCTAAAACCACTAAAACTAATCCAGTAGAAATTTTTGGAGAAAGTGTTTCGAAATTGAATGATAAAAGCCAGATGAAGACCTACCTGAAGACATAGTCAATTCTACACTAAGAAACCGAAGGACAAAAAATTATCCCTTACACTCTGATGAAATTGTGGTTATTAATTACTGTACGGAGTCAAATATATATGTATTGTTTATATAAAAAATTAATAAGCATCCACAAATTTCCACAATTACAAATTTTTTTTGATGGATAGTGTACAAGCGAGCCCCAAAAAGAGATATGTATTGTCCGACGATGGCGTGAATGTACAAGGCCATATAGTAATTTAGCCTTATAAATAGGACTTATGGAGAGTGAGTGGTGATGACAAAAATACCCATTTTTAATTAATCTAAATGTATTGGTTGTCAATTGTATTGTTATTCTGGTGACCTATATATAATCCAAAAATATATTTACGATAAAAAATATTAAATATTAAAATATTCCTTAAGCAAGAATTCTAACTGGTTTTCACACATAATTGGCCATAATTACCCCCACCATCTGGAAGCTCATAACGAAATTTCGTGAAGAAATACAGGGGCTGATTAAACAAAAATAGTACTTTTTAAAATAGGTAAATCAGCAATGAAAAAAACTAAAACACATTCTAAGGAAAAATATACCCGGATTTATCGTATGAAAAATAAATATTTGAGTGTCGTATTACGTAGGCAATAGACATGAATGGAATACTTATCACATTTATTACATTTCACACATTTGATACACATAATACAGTTACCTATTGTTCAAGCAATATCTGAATACTGTATTACATTTGTGGCCATCGATGGAAAATCAATGAACTACGCATAGATAAAGCATATATATATATAATATATGAGAAATGAAAGGAAAAATTTAATTAAAATATTACACAATTCTATAATAATATTGTTAAGATGATGTAAATGATGTAATAATTTATTGCAGCCTTATTATTGGCAGTGGTGTAGCCAAAATTGTGCAATGGGGGTCAAGTATAAACTAAACTATCCGTTTTTTACATTTTTGTTAGTTTATTGCTCAATACTCTTATTGGACCGGTTCTTGAAAAGTTGTGATTAATAATAAAAATACGATAATAATTATTATCATCATTCTGGTCTCTGAAAGGGGTTTTCAGATTGATATGCTTTTACTTATAGAATAACATTTAATTTATTTTTACAATAAGTACTAAAAAAAATGAAATACAGTATTAAAAGTATAAATAATACTTAAGTTAAAACTTATGAAGAAAGCATGTAGGGGTGGGGATAAATACACAAAATCCCCATCTGTTACGCTATTGATTGATTGTCGGCATACTGCCGTTGTATTTAATTTACTTTTACTATTTCATAATACGACACCTACTCCAATATAGAATATAAATATACAGTAAAATATAGTCAACATGGTTGACAGGTATGTGTATTACCTATCTGTCTATTATGAAAAAAAAAAATTAGTACATCGTTTTAATTATATAGCCAAGTGGTAAGTAGGTAACAAACTAACAAAATATTTACGAATATTTCATAGTCGTGTAATGTCCAATTATTTGAATTGTATCAACGTAAAATAGCGCGAGTGTACCTACTGTAGGATTTTATATACTGCCGTCATATTTAAACTACTCGGTGACATTTATTTCTAAATAGCCAGAGTAGGTCTAGCTGTCTACGACACCTCGCCGGTATCATCTCGCCACTGACCATTTTGCCGCCACCGTACCGACTCGCAACCAGAATTTTTTTTTTTTTTAAGTATATATTTTGTATTTTTATTTTTCATACGAGTATTTAATATTTATTTAAAAATATTAGGGGACATACTATGTTCGAATTCAAAGACGCCCGTCATATAATATATTATTTTGTTATACATATTGAAGGGAAATGAGGTCATTGGTGAGATATACACTCCTCATCGCCATCGTTTAACCAGCCTAGACACGATTCAAAAAACACAATACCTATACCGTATCATGAATTGTGACTTGTATTATATTTTTATATCTACCTATTCAATAATCTGTTTATAGATAAAGTACCTATATGTCGGTTGCAAAATAATAATCCTACCTAACTCGTAATAGGTAGTGGTAGGCGATGGAAATAGATTACGTTACATTTGTTAACATTGTACATTTGTAACATTTGTTGCGTACCTACACGACATGATATGATATATAAATTCTGCTCGAATATTTTCCTATTTACATACATTTTTTTTTTTTTTTCAAATTATTTATATATAATATAATAGTAAGTACCTATATCATTAGAGGTTCCCGACCGGGGGAATTCCGGTAAGAATTTGGGTTCTGCGCACGGGGGGGTAAAATCTTAGATCATAATAATATGTATGTGAATACTATTATACGTATGTGATCTAAGAGTAAAATATAGTAACGATGAAATTACGAGAAATACATTTTTATTAAAATATTAATATGTGCCTTATTACAAGGCCGGGTTGATCCGGCGAGTTACCAATACACTATAAGCCATTTCAAGATACGCCGTACGGTGCTGTGTTTTATATTTTCTCCGATTGGATGGTAATTGAGTTTTCTAATAAATTAATATGGTAAACATTATCGTATAAGACATTCGGTCGTCGAAGTATTACAGAACCTGAACCCTAACCCCTCTCCTCCCACCAAAACGTACAACAGAAAAATTAGCCCCTTAAATATTATATATACTCGTATATGTATGAGATAGAATGTCTAAAACATATATGTCTAAAATAAATCGTAGGTAATTAGGTTTTGCACGGGAAGATGATTTTTACAAACGTGGAGAGCGGCATTGATATACTTAGGTACAATAACTTGACAATTGGCAAATTTCTGCCTATGATGATCAAGATAGTTTTCACGCCAACAGGATAAAACAACGGCATTGCGATGTACTAAAATATCTGTGAGTACTTATGTCAATATTTTGTTTGTTATTTTCAAAACACTAAATCCTAAGGATGCCGGAGAACCTAAAGCAAAGGTGTTCGGACTCAGGCCTAACTCTAATAACTATTTTTTTTATTAACTAAGGATTAATTAAATTAAGGATATAACGCGATTTAAAATTTTGTGCGCAATGTTTGAAGGAGTATAAAACTTTCAGTGTTACCACATAATTATTCTGGTAATCCCCATAGATAATAATTATCCCTATTATCTATGGTAATACAATGGTTAGGTAACCAATTATCACCATTATATATAATCACAACTTAACAAGGTCAACCAAGCTACAGTAGTACATTTTTACAAGTTGCGAAGTATTTTGCAATAATATACGTCTGTAAGTAAAGTACAAATTACAACTATATTTTTCAAATTTGATAGAAACTGTTTTCAAAAATCAATTTATTCTTTCAGGTAAATGGCATTTAGTCGGGTGTGGTACCACGTCAAACGTAATTTTTGGTCTGTTACATTTCCAATTGCGTCGTTTTCTGCAATTTACGGAGATTACACACATACAATAAACTGGAAAAAAACTCAAACTCAAACTCAAAATTCTTAAAGTAAGATATTTAAAAGTATAGCTAGTAATGAACAACTTAGATTTAGAAAAATATTCGCACTCTATTTAAACAACGTTCTTATACAAATTTAAATCATATGTTCACACAGAAATTACATAAAAATAAATATATAACATAATTCATTAATACAATTAATTCAATTGATAACTTGTTAATTAGTAAAAAACACCCTTACGCTGCGAGTTACAGTATTGATAGATGAAACTATTACTACTTGTTACCCGTCGGTTTAATTTATTTACTATTTTTATGTAGGTTAGTTAGTTCATTAATATTATACATTTTTTTTCTCTATATTTTTAGACCAACTCTACCATGGCTGCCAAACATGCATTATTTGGATTAACCTGGGACTATTTTATTGTAGCTATTCCAATATCTTTAGGTACTTTATTTGGCAAATTTTTAGATGACAAAGAAACAGAAAGAATGACATTATTTAGAGACAAGAGCGCTTTATATGGTGGAATGGTAAAGGAAGGTGAAAAACCATCTTGGCCATAGTAAGCTTAAGATGATACTATTAGTTTGTATTATTTGAAATTGTATAAATAAATTATTAATTTAGAAATGTATTTTGGTTCATTACAGTTTATTTAAAAAAATTAATAAACTAACAATTATTACAGTTTGATAACTATGAAAAAAAAAAAAAATGTTTTAATTGAAATAATTTCATAACTTAATTAAACATTGTGCTTTTATGTCACTCTTTATTAAAACAAATATAATAGTACCTAAAAATGTATAATTTTTGTATAATGTATAACACTATAATGTATTGTGTGTTTACTCATGTTACACAAAAAAAATTTAATAAATATGAAATGTAGTTTATATTGTACACAATACAAATAACCATTTATTACTTCTACTTATTAGTAAATAATAATCAGGATCGATGGTAATTTCATGGAGCTAACCGCCCCTGCACGTGCAATTGTTTGCAAATTATGTATAGTAACATACAGTATTCAAATCGATATGACTTCTAAAATAATACAATTCTGATTGCACCATCATGATGATCCACATCTTCATCATTGAAAACTTAGTCTTTTCTAAAAAAAAAAAGGTTTGAAAATTGTAGGGGCTACTTAACTAAATGTATCCTATCAGTTTATTGTTTAAGCCCTTTATCAGACCTGTATTACGGAGTTGTTGAACCATAAATATTGATCTCTGTTTTATTCTTTTTTTTTTTAAATTTTAATTTAGAAATTATACAATCTATACATCAAAAAAAAAATAGTATAAGCATAATGGATAATTTTTAAAATTAAAATGTGGTGGCTTGAGTGACTTAAAGAAAAAACCAACCACTGAAGGCACTTCATAGTGAATTTACAAATCAAATATGGTAAAACAAAAGTCTTTAATCTAAAAGGTCTCTGGGCTATTGACACTTGAGTTATCTGGGAGTTTTTCGTAAATAGAGATAACAATGGGATTGGTGTGATTTCTGAAATTAGAGTAGCATAATTTGACTGTTTTGATGACTTAAGAAATGTGGGGATTTGTTTAAAGAGTGTGCTTTTTTTAACCTAGTAATTTAATTTACAATCAGCACCGAGATCTATGCCCAAATATCGCTCCTGCAATATGTGTTTTGGATGAGTAGGGTTAGTAATTGGTACTTGGTTATTGATATTCCTTTTAGTGAAAAGGGAATATTTTCCTAATATGTTACTAATGAAGGAGCATTGAATACAATTTTGTAATTCTGCAATATAATATGACATTGATTTTAGCACTACTGTTTGTAATGTTTTGGTAATTATTCTTGAAATGTAAATGACTGCACTCTACGACATTTTCAGTTTTTACAATCATTTTTATGATTCTTTTCATGCAAATACTGTTTGCAGGGAATACTATGGCCATTGGAATTAAGCCATGCGATTATTAAGTAAATCAAATTTAATCATCTAGTATTTATAAACTTGGTATGTACGGATAAAATTAAAATTTTCGAAATTTTGAAAAATGTATTGTATCAATGATTGAACTTACAATATACAAAGTAAATAATTTAAATTTACTTACAAATCATATAGGAAATGTTTTAAAATTAAAATTAATTATGAACTATAATCTACAAAGTTACAAATACAATATTGTATTATGATGGTAATGTGTACAACTTTTTTATACTAGGTAATTTTGTTGCTAATGTTGGCAGTACTATCATTGTTTTTAAAATCCTTATCATTTTTCTGAAAAAGGTATAAGATACTGAAAACCGTAATCGTAAATGATGTTGACTATATATAATGTAATTAGAAATAATAATATATTAACAACATATTAATATAGGTTTAACACAATTTGCATAAATAATTTTAGTTATACAATAAATTATAATTATTATTGTGAGCATAAAAAAAAATTATTGTTTCTTTTGATTTGAATTACGAACAAAATTATTGTTGTATAAGTGTAATTGTTAAGAATATAAAAAATTCACTTTGAGAATGTATTTAATGTAAACTACTTTAACATTATATTATTTATCTACTTGATACATATAAAATAAAACATGGAATTAAATCCTATGCAAGTTGCTTTAAATACTGTTAGAACTTTAAGATTGGAATTAATGCAGCTAATTATTGAAATTGGCGAAGGAGTAAAAGAAGATGGAGGCCAAACAGACCCGAAAGATAATCGTTATATGTATTCTATGAATGAAATGGTTGGAAAGCTTGGACTTCATATGAGGTTATTAATCATAAATTATTTTTTCATAATTTTTGTTTTACTTATTCTTCATTACTTAATATATCTATATCTATTTTTAGAGACCTGGAACAAGTTTCTGGATCTTTATCTAGCCCACCTGGTGCTATGTTATTGTATAATACATCATTTTTAACACAAGAAAGTACATCTGATCGACAAGCATTATATACCCCATTGGTGGCTTCTCACAAATGGCTGGACAAAGTAACATAAATTAAAATAGTATTACAATTGCATGACTTACAATTTACATATTTATTTTAAGATATTTTGGTTTTAGAGATTTTCATGTTAACTATAAGTTTGTTTAAGATTACTGAAAAGCAAAAATACATAACTACTAGATACGATTATAAATATTATTCCAAAGTATTTATAATCATAGTATCAGCTAATAGTGACCTATGTTTCTTATTATTATGCCAAAAAATGTATTATTATTCTTTTGAAAATGCACACATTTTAGATTATTTTGTTTGTTTGGTGATCAAAATGTTCAAATTTAAGGATATTTAAATGTCTTCCAAATCACATATGACCGACTAGCAACAACAGACACACTTCTAACTACATTATTATAAACCAATATTAGTTTTTTAACCACTATTAGTTTGATTTCAATTTTTATTTTAAACAGTCGGATTTTCGTATTTTACCAAATGTTTTGTAATGTATCATTTAAAGATTTGGCCATGATGGGATTATTGTTCAATAAAGAAGATAATAAACCATGAATTGTATTTGGGCTTGTAATCAATTCAGAAAATTTTGTTTATTAATTAGTTTATTATATATATATATTAGTTATGTATTAATTTAAATACGTTTTTATATATAATAATATGTAAATTTCAATTAAATTGATTCCGAGAGAAATAATTTTCTACTCATTTTACTCATCTACTTATAATATATATATACAAGCCTTTCATTTTTAGAGGCGGTTTTTTTTACATGTTGTTAAAACAAATTATAATTTTATATATTTATCTGGTTTTTTTTAATGATAATGTTTCAATGTTATAATTATATATTAATAATAATACTGCTATTTGATTTCAGGTGCATAAATTTAGCTCTAATGCTATACTAATTTTAAGTCAAAATTCATTAAAAAAATCGTACTACAATTCCAGTACCAATAAAAAGAAAAGACAGCAGTCCAGCTTGCATAATATATCACCACAGTAAATGCCTAATTAAATTTATAATAATTAATGTTTAATTAAATTTTTTTTTAAATATTTTTTAGAGCTGTAGATGGACTGTTAACTAATATTGATCGGATGTTCCCTGATATGAGCATTACAATAACAAGACCGTGTGCGTCTAATGTTGTTCTACTGGTAATTTTTGTTTAAATATTTATTTCATATTAAATATAAAACCTTTTCTATAGTGGCTTACCATTTTGTTTTTATTATTGTGTATTAGTTGTTTGATAAATGTACAAATATGTTGACTGATTATATATTTTGTAATAGTTAAAATAGAATAATCTATCACCTTGTGTAAGCCATAGTATTAGTAGGTCACAAGCTAGTATTTAATAAATATTTGTACATTTAAAACTGAAAATCACTGTATTAAAAAATGTCATCAATTGTTTTGCTGTATTCAGTGCATTTCTGAGAAATTCAAAATACCAACAGTGTTCAATTATCTAAATTAATATTGACAATTGAAAATTTTTGATTTTTTAATAAAAAAAAAAATGATACTTATTCATTCTATAGCATTATTTTTATTTTACTAAGAATCCAGTCATATGTTTTTGTTATTGTGTTTAATGTTTTTTTCATATTGATTATTATAGAACTAATAAGTTTCTCGCCCAACTCTGAACCTAATACAATATAAATTATATTAGTACGTGAATGTTTAATTATTTAAAAAAAAAATATAATAATTAATATTCTTTAGGTTGGTTTAAGTAGAGTTTTACAAGCTATCATATCATTTAAAGGGGTGATGATTGAATGGGTTATTGTAAAAGGATATAATGAGCCTATAAACCCTAATAGTCTACAACAAGAGCTTTGGCAAGAATCAAGATATTATGTTTTCCGCAAAATAACTGATCATGCTAATGCGGCTATGTTACATTTCTCTTCGCCAACATTACCTGAGCTTTCAGTTCGATCTTTTATGGTAATTTTATTTAAACAAAAAAAAAATATTGAAATTAATTTAATACGTTTTATTTTTAGACTTGGCTCCACAGTTACATGACATTATTTAATTCAGTCTGCAAATCATGTGGCAATCGTTTGCTTAATGCATATCCACCAACATGGAGAGATCTTAGATCTTTAGATACATACCACTATGAATGTAAACCATAAAATATATATATTTTTTTCTTTACATAGTAAGTTTTTTATTATATTATAATTTTAGTATTTTAAAGGTGGTATTTTTAAAAAAAATTGTTTAGTATATGGCTGTAATATTGACAGCAGCCAGTTTTTATAATGTGTAAATTACTGAATTATATTAAATTTTTTCTACATAAATAATTTAAAATAATACAGCATAACTATTTATTGAGCAAATATGCTAAACATTTTTAAACCTGAGGAACATTGTCAGAATACATAGGAGACAGTAAGTTCAAGATTGTATACCTATTGAATATTGGTTAACAGTAGTGGTGACCAGAAGTTGGATTAATCCGCAACCCAGATTGAATAATATATTGAACCGATTAGAAATAAGCTGTTTAATCTAGATTGACAGATTCAATCTATAATCAGGATAAATGGAACGAATCTGTCAATCCCAATATTAAACATAATTATGAACAAAATATAAATTATAGACATTATAATAATGTTTAATAAGTGATAAGTTTACTCTCTATGATGTCTAGTATTTTTTGTTGCCAGTTTTATCACATTTTAGATTTTGAGTGAAGTGAAACCAATAGGGTTTACTATGTGTTTTTTTTTTGTGTTCGTAAACAACTTTTCTACAAGACATCTTGATCCGATTTTCATGTGTAGCACTTTTTCTGAAAGCATTTTGGATCTAATTGGTGTATTAGATTAGTAATTTATTTTACTTTTCGTTATAATTTTCATTATTATAATAGCAATAAAAAGATTTATCCATCACCGTAATAAAAACTCTGTTTTTTATAAAAAAATTCTTGAATATTGTATACAAATAGCATAAACCTTTTCTTTTGAATTGGTAAAATTATATTAACTTATTTTTAAACATATTTGTTGTATCTATCAATTATGTGCAATTGATATTAATTTGTTTTTCCATTTTAAAAACTAAAAACGTTGGTAAGTAACTAACCTAATCCACAACTACTTAAAGTAAAAGTTACTAGTCATAGAATATATTATTAAATGTAAGACTGACTACTATTTATTTTTTATAGAATTGTATTGTTATGTTTAGTGTAATTTTCAAAATGGAGATAACTCTGAGTTCTATTGCATTATTTTAGGTCTTTGATATTAAGTAGTTAAATATACATGTTTAGTTAAATAAGTAATGATATTATGGGATACAATAAACTTGATGTACCTAATAAAGCATTGTTCCTGCTCAATTGTTTTTATAAGTAAAAAGTTCTAATAAAACATTTTTATAAAATCACATTCTCAAATATATTCATATATAATATTGGCCAAATTTATATGTATATCTATATACGCATTATATTTGCGAAAGAAATTTAACTAACAATACTAACAAAATTGTCATACAATATTGTATTATTTACTTTTGCTAACTATTGAATTATTCATACATTGTTATCATATTTGTGTAAAACATATGGTTCACAACCTATCATGACAATAGAAATACGTACGTCCGCTAGCAATATTTGATAAGAAAATTCAGTGGTTCCCAATTTTGCTATATTATTAACAAAATGTTCAGTCTTTCTTTAAACCAACAAATTTTCCCATCTTATTGGAAATCTTTTATAAAAATATATTTTTAAAAATGGTTCAAAATCTTTAGTCTCTAATTACAGACCAATATCTTTTACTTCAGTCTTACCTAAAATTTGTTCTAAAATTAATAATTGTAAACTAACTACTATTTTTAATAACTTACTTATCTCACAACAATATGGCTTCAGATGCAATAAATCAATATTAACTAATCTAGTAAATTTGAAACTCTATTTTACAATCATTTTCACATGGAAGTCAAACTAATACTATATTAACTGACTGAAAAAGCTTTTGACAGTATTGACCATAGCTTATGAATGTTAAAATTGGTAAAAATTGGTTTCTGTAATCCATTATTGTCTTAGTTCTCATCCTTTATTTCTCAACATTTGCAATTTGTTAAAATTAATAATTATATATCTGAAATAATTGACGTCACTTCAGGTGTTCCTCTAACTACCACTTGTCTTCTTTTCTGTTCAGGTTAGGTTATTTTTTCTATTAACCACTCTAATATCTTACTTTTTACTGATGATGCTAAAATGTTTAGATATTAACTCACGTTCTGATGCTGAAGATCTCCAGAGTGATTTAATAAGCTTCAATAACTGGTGCTTACTAAACGGTCTTTCCTTAAATATTAATAAATGTTTAACAATTACTTTTTCTAAGAAACGGACAAATTGGGTTTTTAATAATAATTTAAATGATATTATTCTCACTCGTACGAATCTAATAAAAGATCTTGGAATTTTTTTTTATGCTAAATTATCATTCACCCATCATATTATTACTATAAAAAATAAAACTTTATCTATGTTGGGTCTCATCATGCGAAATTGCTCTTCTTTTAAAGATCCTCTCACCTATAAATGTCTTTTCACCTCCATTGTAAGATCTTATTTAGAATATGCGTCAATTATTTGGGACTTATTTGAAATTGGCGTGTAGTTATTAGCCACTTTAAAATAACTACTAGAAAATATTATTATACTTATACTCTGTTCGCCGAGAGACCAAGACCGTTTCGCGCATACGACTGACGGAAACACGGGCGTTCCGTCAAATATCTCTTCTCTACGACTAAAACTTTTTGTATACATAGTGAGTTCAAATAAAATTTCGGGTCGGCCGTTATAATAATATGCTACGTATTATACCAATTATAATGAATATTAATAATAATACAAATTACATACTGTCATTATTATCACTTGAAGTATCAACAGTTCTGACATAAATGTAAACTTATAGTTATACTATTAAATCTTCTCTCTTTCTGTTAAATAACTACTTCGTTTTCTTTTCGTGTATTCAAAATTTAGTATCAAAAATCTATCTACTGAGTGCAATAAATAATACCTAATATATACAAACTATCTACAACACAAAATAAATGTAAAATAACCATAATGCTACGATATTATAACTATGAAATTTAGACGGAATACCTATACAAAACTATAATAATAACTTCAATAACATTTGTAAAAATGTAAATACCTTTGAAAGACCACAGGACGAAATAACAGTAAGATCTCTGTGTCATGTGTAGTTGTCCCAGTATTTAATAGAAGAAAATATCATTGTGTGAAAATGATATCTAACTGCAGTTATTTTTGTAAGAGTTTTACTTCTCCAGCTATCTTTTAATGAAAGAAAATGTTGTCAGCGGGATTTCCTTCTATTTTTTATTGACCCTCAAATACGGTGGGTTACTGCACAAAATTATTTGGCGCCTTGTAGTTGATTTATATTGTGTATTTATTGCCTATCTAATCCCCTTATAGCCACTTTATCGCAATTTTGGAACCACTGGGCTTTCTTATCAAATATTACTAGCGGAACGTACATTATAGAAATGTACCTAATGACAATGACGTCTTAATAATGATAATATAAATCCTCAAATATTTTTCAATTCTGATTTAATATTTCTATTGAATGTTCTTTGTGATGTATCTCGTATTAGTTTGATTATTATATTGTAAGTAAAAAGTAATATAAAGAGTGACAGTTAAGTAGAATAATACTACTCGATTTTATTGGAGTCTATGTAATTCGTAAGTTTTATTGTTCATTCAAATAATTTAATAACTAGGGTCATATACTTATAGTATTTGCGTATTATTCTTTTGGATCGAAATACATAATACAATTTATCAATAGTTGTCTCAAATTTTTCCCAAGCATTGATTATATATGTATACTTCCATCTATGGTATTTCTAATTTATATTATATACACAATTTTAAAGTCTACATTTGTATGTGTTTGAATTTCTATTAAAATATTTTTGAGAATTTACATATTTTTATTGATTAAATAAAGGGTGTAATTTGAATATTTAAGGATATTGCATATGTATTGGTATATATACTATATTTCAAAAGAGAACATACCGGGCGGCGGACCAGTTTACATTCGGCGGCGCGCATCTCCCACCAATTACCACCGGTTACGGCGAGGGCGCTATAGCAATGACTACTCGTTGTCAACCGATATATACATGGTGTCAAATATCACCTATTGACTAGGTCTAACCGTGCCCCTTTGAACACGCGCGTCTTGTTTTTTTTATTCATTTTCATATTTTTTTTTGATAATTATTATGGACCAACTTGGACAATCAGATGACCATCGATCACCAGTAATAAGTTGATGCTCCAGTTAAATAATAATAATATCAATAAAAAACAATTTACAAATGTTACGAGCTAATTCCTAGTTAACCATTCACGCCGCGCTGGTCAGATATCACAAATAATTGTAAACAGGTTATTTTAATTGGTGTATACTGTATACTCGTCGGCACACTTCGATCGGCGACTTTCGTGTGCGATCAATGTCTCGTTTCGGCGAAAGTGGGAGAAATTAGCCTCGGGGCTGCTGACATCCGTCATTCGACATGCGCGAAAGCGGTATGTTCTCTTTTGAAATAGAGTGTACACATTAATATATTTATATATATAAAAAAAAACCAGACGACACTTATTTGGCTCATTCGCTTATTGGACTCAAACAGGCTGATCCTAATTTACACATAGAAATAAATTTGTCTATTGGATTTGTTATACCAATTAACAGAATCAAATTCTCCACGCCGTGCCATAAAGCTAAAGATATGCAAATTTACTCTTACATGGTATTTTATTTGACAATTTTTTGAAATTCCTAATACTTTTCATAAAAAAAAATGTTTTTTTTTTTTTTGTAGTTTTTTAAATCACTAAATCACTATTAATTAAAATGGTTCAATTTTAGCTACTTTAAAAATATTAGTATAATTTTATTTTATTCTTGGACCTTTTCACCTTATGGACTGTTTCAGTTTATGAGAGTACATGCTCTGGTCCTATAGTGAATCTAATATATTTTAAGAAAGCAATTTCCTATTGTTTTGTTATAAAATTAATCGCTTGTATATGTCATCTATATTTATTTAACATAATGGAACCATATCATTTGTTCTTACAGTTGTATATATTATATGGAAGGATACTTGTATGCAACCTACCGATTAAAATATTTTGGTGTTGTATGTGATCTAAAACATATCTATTTGTATAACCTAACATAAAGTAGGTACTTTGAAAAAATTATTTTAAATGGTTTGTCATTTTACTTAGAGCTTAATAAAATATTGGTTATGTTTATTGTTATCTTTATAGCTAGATAAGTTACAATTATACTACAATATATAATGTAGTGATAAATAATAATTTTCCCAATTTATTATCTGATGATATTAATAAATTGATATGCAATAAAATAAAGGGGTAAATGAGGTAATTAATCTTATTTTTAAATATAAATTTAGAATAATCATTAAGAAATAAACTGCTTAAAGACTGAAAATTGCAAACTGTAATTTGATTTAATTGGTAGATCCTATATAACATTGCATTGTGCCTGTGGAAATTCAATCCCTTGTTACGCTCTTTTTTGGATCAGAGACAAGTCTGCTATTTAAACCTTCTGTTATTGCCCAATTTCCATGTCATTTGTTTAGATCATCAAAGTTTGATATTGCCCATTACTTAGCTGTGCTCAGCGGAGATTTTTATAATTATTTCCATATTAAATAATATTATGTTTGAATTTAAATCACTAATTATTCTGTTTTGTATTTTATTGATTTTTTTGGTAAAAGTGTTATATTTTATATATTAAATACCAAATAGCTACTATTTCAGTTAAAATTGACAACTAAAAAATATCTATTTATTTTTATGTTTCAGAAGGAATATTATAAACAATTCAAAATGAATTTAGGAGTTGAAGAAAATCGTATTAAGTCATATTTAACTATGGTAAGATAAAATTATGCTTGAGTATCCATGATATAATGAGCGTTTGATTCTATTTGATCATTATAAAGTTAAATAATCAACTATTTAAAACAAAGATAACATTATATAGTAGCCATATTTAAATGCTCTAAAAAATAGAAAAATGAACTTTAATAGCAATAACCTATAAATATATAAACATTTTGATTTTTTTTTAGTATAAATTTCCTGAACAAACAAATAAAGAAGTAATAAAAACATTAAATTTGTATCACGGGCTCGTTTGTAGTTATGACACGTTTTGTAAGTTATTTTTATTATCTCAGTAATTGTTTATGTTTTTAATTATATTTATTATATCTAACATAATTAAATGAAGCTTTATCAACAGTATTTTCAAACAGATTTGAAAAAAAATTACTTAGTTTAAGTGGCACTATCCCGGTGAGATTTAAAGGTAATTTCATTATATATAAATATTTTTTAGTATTATGAAAATAATTCATTATTTATATTATTTTACTATTCAAGGTACTACTTATCACATTCCAATTTGTATTTGGCTTATGGATACACATCCAAATAATGCCCCAATTTGTTATGTTAAACCTACATCCGATATGAAGATTAAAATGTCAATGTATGTTGATCATAATGGGAAAATTTATCTACCGTATTTACATAACTGGACTCCGGTAATTTGTTAAATTAGCATTATTTAACTAATTTATGTATAAGTATTATTATTTTAGACTACATCCAACCTTCTTGACTTAATTGGGGTTATGACTGTTACATTTTCGGAAACACCTCCTGTATATTCTGTTACTCGAACTGAGCAGCCTGTGAACCCTGTCGCATACCCTACACAGATGTGTAAGTTTAATTTATATTTTGTACTCTTAATCTTATTATACATTTATATAGTCTCTGTTTAGAATAACCACTGAAAATTTATTGTGTTAATTACATACACTGATATTTATATAATATATAATGTTTAAAATATTGATTAATTTGTTTTATTTGTACAAATAGCTTATGGTGGTACTGTCACAAATTCTTTTATACCATATTCTGCAATACAATCAACATCTACTGCTACATCAAATCCTACAACGTATCACGGAAGCTCTAATACTCCCTACCCATTGTTTAATAATCAATTTCCAACTCAACCATCTTATCCAACAAGTTCAGCAAATACAACAAATTTTTCACCATATACTCCTCCATATCCTGCTCAAAATTCTTCACAGAATTGTCCATACCCTCAACAACCTGCACCATTAAGACCAGAATATCCACCCTATCCTCCGACTGTTAATACTTTGCCAAATACAACAGGGGTAAGAAAATTATAGACTAATTAAGTAAATTAGGTTTTGTAATGAGAATATTGTTTGGAATTTGTATTTTATTTATAGTTGAAAGATGGTGGGACAATAACTGAAGAACATATTAGAGCATCTTTGTTGTCTGCTATTGAAGATAAAGTAAGGCGTCGTTTTAATGAACAAATGGCCCAAAATAAAGCTGAATTAGACATATTGCAACAGTCTCAACGAGAATTATCATTGGGAAAAAATAAATTGGACTCTATTATGACAAGTCTCAATAAAGAAAAAGTAAAATAAAAATCTAAATTCCTTTGTATTTATGTTTTATTTGTTTAAATATTTAATTTTAGACTGAATTAGAACAAAATATTCTAGTACTGCAAGATAAAGAATTAGAACTTGAAAAGGCTATTTCTAAGTTATCTAAAGAAGATAATATTGATATTGATGATGCTGTAACAACAACTGCTCCTCTTTATAAACAGTAAATTTATAAATTTATGTAAAAATAAATGTTGATATTTTTAATAATATCATGTACATGTTAGTTAATCTGAATTTTCAGCATTGAAGTTATTAGACATTATTATTTAACCTGACCATTCATTAAAATGCAGGAGAAAAAAATAGCTTATATTTAATATACAAATTACTATTTTAAAATTATTCATAACATTATTATTATATATATATATATATATATTTTAAGTTAAATTATTTTACTGTTTATAGAATATTAAATGCGTTTGCTGAGGAAGCTGCGACTGAAGATGCAATTTATTATATGGGAGAAGCATTACGGAGAGGCGTGATTGATCTAGAAGTATTTTTGAAACAAGTACGATCCCTATCCCGTAAACAATTTATATTGCGAGCATTAATGCAACGATGTAGACATAAAGCTGGACTAGTTGCCTAATAAAATATAATAATTTGTTTTAACATAACATGCACAAAATAACGTTTTTAATTTCTGCAGATACTAAAATAGGGTAAAACAACATTAGTTTGTTACTTCTGTTATTTGTTTTGTAACAGGAAATGTATTTATTAATTATTTATGTTAATAACTAATATTTATAAAGATAAAATATTATTGAAATATCTACGTATTAATCACATTTATTTAAAATTCCATAGTAATAATGTTTTAATTTCTGTGGTGTTTGAAATATGCTAAATTATTATGAGCCTATACTGTACAAAATTAACATACAATATTTCAAAATAGAAGTTTAGTTTTAATTTGTAAACGCTATTGAGTTATTAATTATTTTTATTCGTTGTTTGTATAAATGTATCAAGTTTTTTTACACAATATTTTGTTTAAAATTATAGAAAATTGATTCATATAGTATTAGCAAATATCTGTATAAATATAATTCAGTTTTAAATTAAACATAAATATTGCAAACATAATATGCCTAATGAATGATTTAAAAAAATGAACAATATAGCCAAATAAAGCAAATTTTATAGAACACAATTGTGTATGAAAATAAGAATTTAATTTTTCAGTTATATAGTTTTAAATAACATTTATTTTAAAAGTTGTACAATTTTTGTCTAAACATAAAATTATTTCAATTTATTAATTTTAAATTTGTAAATTATATTCAAATATTCATAAAATTGTAATATTATTTTCATTCATAACATTTACGATAATATATAACATATAACATTATACTCATATAATTATTTGTAATATTTATTCTAGAAGAAAAATAAATATTTCTTTTTACTCAATTTTGATTAAAACTTTTTATATCCTAATTTGCAATTCCTAACATTCTACATGTTTAACCCTTAACTTATCAAATGAGACATAATAGATTTTATTCAATAATATAATATAATATTCAGTCTATAAAAGTAATTTATAATTCAATTTGTATCATTCTCCAACATGTTACTAAAAATAAAAATAATTAATTCCTAATACCTAAACCTAATTTTATTTTTTCTAACATGGCATTACTTTAACATATTTTTTTTAACATATATAGTACTACAATTTAAAAAAATGTTCACTCTTAAGATTAGTTTACACAGGATGAGCTCTCGACTGAGTACTTGACCAATCTAAACACAAGATATAGTACTCTTTAGTGAAAAGAAACTGTTTCTATTCGCCGGGCCCAGTAAGGTATTCCACTATCAAGTTGTATACTGTACTTAACGTGTCTAAATCGTCAGCCAAGTTTTGTGAATTTGGTGCAGTGTTAATCTATAAATGCTTGACCAAGCATCAAAACAAATTGCATAGCCAAGTGCTTATCCAGTGTAAACTAACCATTATTCTCTTCTTTCCTTCATACTGAACATATTGTGATAATAAAAATTACAAAGAAATGTATTTATCAATAAATTTATTTTTTCTTGAGATTATCAGCCACATGAATCATCCTGTTGCAAGCCCAATACATTTATTGTATTTTTAAAATTGAAATGATATTTATGAGGAAAGTATAAATAGGTGATTAAATTAATATTATAAACAATATTCATATGCATATAAATAATTAAATACATCTATTCATATTTTACACCTTACATTTTATGTATATATATTATTTCATAATATAAATGAAAATGTATTTAAGTAATAAAATAAAAATCACATTATACGTATATTCCAACCCATAATAATAAGAAAAGCAGTCCAAAACCAGTAAAAAGAGCAGCAACAAAAGATATGATCAATTCTTTTTTCAAACTTCTGGTATATTTGGTACCAGTTACTTCGTAGACGAAAAACCACGCAGTGAAAAACACACCAATGCTGAGTAATAATAATGTAAGGTGTGGATAGACTGCTGGGCTAACTGGAGACACATATCGTTTATACATTGTTGTCGTCATTTTGCTAAAAAAAAATATATATATATATATAAATTTAGGTTAGTTAAATCAACATAGTAGAATAAAATTAATAATAATACTTATGATGTATACCAACTTAAAATGGGTTCTCATTTAAAAAATAAAGTATATGTACTGTTTTATATTGTTATAATTAAAATTTACATTTTATATTTTAATTAAGCTACCTAGATATGCATTTGTTCAAATATAAACCATGTATAAATTATAAAGAGTAGAACAAGACATCACTATGAATGTACACCTGTAATTTTAAATGTTTTCAAATAAATAATATAATCTAATTCTAAAATTTATATTTATTTTAATCAGTAGCGCCAAACTCTATGTCCATGCGGTTGTTCAATTTAATTGGTGAAATTTTCGGGTACTACCGGCTGTATCTGTCATTAGATAAAAATTATCCTACAAGGCCTACATTTCATTTTTATTTTTTTGGGAAGAAAAAACATAATACATATTAATAAATAAAGAGACCTAAGTGAAATTTGTGTAAACCTTAATAAACAACAAATGCACATTGACAGGAATTATGCAAAAATATCATATAGTTTATAAGTTTATCTATAATAATAACCTATATCAGTATTATTATTATGTTATAATCACAAGTTCATAATAAAATAAAAATAGGAATATTGGAAATAATAATTTAAAAAAAAACAAAGTATAAATATTTAATAAAAAAAAAAAAGAAAATTTTATTTAAAAATATAAACTCATTTGACATGCAGTAAGTACAATATAGGTTTTACAGGGTTATATATTGACTATTGACTAAATAAAATAATTTGCATAGTATAAAAAAATTGATTGTATATATAAAAATATTTGTGAGTGAAAACATGCAATGAAATGTGTAATAGAAATGGGGAAAAACCACTTAGGTAAACATTTTTATTTGGATAAAAAATAACATCATTTCAAAAAAGATTTATCATTTAAAATATCAACTAAAAGCTGTTTGTCATGTAATACATCATCCACTTCATTTTTGTCCCAAAGTAATATTATTTTAGACAGTCTATTGACACTTTGGCCTTGAATCTTGATTATACCTCTAGTTTCTATTAATGAACACATGGTTATAAATTCACTTAGATCCCTTACTTGAATGTTTCTTTTTGTGCAAATTTTTTTAAAGACATCAAATAGGTTTCCAATGGTTATTATCTGATTTTTCTTACTAGAAGATAGTATCAATAATAAAGCACAAACTACTAATTCTTGTTGCAGTGGTAATTTTTCAGTATTTTCATCATTGTTATCAAGTGCTCCAGAAGTTGAATACACATTACTCAGTACTGCTACCACATCATTCAATCCTACCTTTTTGTCAATTTTTTCGTCAGCCAACTCTATAACACGTCTCGTTACATCTAGTGCATAACGCACGTCACCTCGAAAAGAAGCAATTTTTGCAGCCAATAACTGAACTGCATTGGCAGGTAGTACTTCTGTAACCCCTGCATCTTTTAATCTATGAGTAATAATATTAGCTAACTCCGTTTTGGTATAGGGTGGAAAATTAAGTAGTTCTGGTTGTAAGGAAACATTAGTTTTTAACATTGGTAATAATCGATCAGTAAGATCTAAAGAGTTTGCAATACCAATAATAACTATTTTCGATTGAGGAATAGTTGACCATTCAAATATTTTATATAATACTGATTGGTTTTTAGACGACAATTGATCAATTTCATCTAGCACTAAAAGAATAGATTGGTGCTTGGTTTTTAAATAATTCTCGATAGCTAATATGCATTCCCTTTGTACACTATAACCTAGTTTTAAAATTTCAGCAATCTTAGTATATACACGGTTTGCAGATTTCATCATACTACAATTCACATACGCTATAGTAAAATTCTTGGTAATTATATGACTAACAAATAACGAGTGCAATGACACAGTCTTGCCAGTACCTGGTGGTCCAGACACATACATGGAGGCAGAAATATTGTCTTCAATATGTTTCATTAAGAAAGATTTTAAACACTCGATTTGAATTTCTCTTCCGGGCAGTGAATCCGTAAAACCGCCGTGTAAATTCAATAATGCCTTGCTGAAATAAGACTTTTGACTGCAAGCCATTTTGGGCGATTCAATTGAGGACTTACGCTTGGAAAGGACGTTATCAACAATTGTTAATTACCTCAGACGAATCGGTAGTATCGTTCAACTTTTTAGATATATATAAATATAACTTATAGTATAACTAAATTGAAAAGTATTTATAGATCAGAAATACCGATTTAACGTGATGACTTAAATTCACAAGTCAATTAAATTATAATATAATTATTCAGATAATAGGTATGGAAAACGATTACAATGACCGAAAGTGTTTTTTAAAAACCAATAGACGATCACTGAACACTAGGAAATTAAACTTGAAAACCTGTGTATTACAACGGTCGTTATTTAAAAATAAATAAAATGTAGATTTACCTCGATGATTCTAGAAGCAAATGATGAATAGTGATCCCAAATATTTATTTGTGAGGTAGCAAATTTTTATTGTCGGTGTTTTAGCGGTATTTCCCTCTTGGTACCGTGAATTGTGTAAACGTATCTATAACCAGAAATCAGCAGTTGGTAACAAAAAAAAACTGTCGTGTGATAGACCGGAACATAGAGCCGGTTTTCGGTTATTTAGTAAACAAAATAAATTGAATGCAAAAATTGAATTGAAATTCATACACAATAATATAACCATAATATATGATAAACATACTGGCATACTGCATTACAGTATAATTATATATATATTTATATATATACAAATATATGAGGAGAGAATCACAAAAAAACAAATTGAATTAATCCAGTATATTGTAGTCGAGTCAGATGAGTGTAGTATACTTGTCCGTGCGTGGTCTTGCGTTTGATTGCATTTGAGTGGTGCGATTACAACGTCGTCGGTCCCTATGCGTTTGCGTTGATTAGTTTATTTTGAAGATCGACACCATGGCCTACATACTAAAACGCTGACATCTGCAATAATTTGACTTTCTAGGTACATATAGATACACTTCATTTGAATTATTGTATAATATAATTTTCTTTGTTAATACAACCGTGTTACCTATTTGTTAAGCAGAAAACTCAAGTAGACAGACGGTGCACAAACGGCCATGAGAAGCATTTTTCAGTGTGATGAATGAGGACGAGATAGCCGATAAAGTATACGAGGAGAGAGAAAGAATTGTTGATTTGTACAGGAATGGACCCGGAGATGGAACAATAATAGATCCTGTCGATGATCCTGCATTTGATGATTACCACAAACTTGATCGATTTGGCTTCATATGGTATATGATAATTTTTGTTGTTATTAGTTTGGTTAAAATTAAATTAAATTTTTTTTTAACACAGTGATGAGTCAAAATTGAAAAAAGAAGATCCTCAAGAAATCAAAATCGAACGATCTAGAGAACAAAAATGGGTAAAAATGATCAACAACTGGGATCATGTGTCTACAGAAAAGCTCAAAAGACGTGTTTATAAAGGCATTCCTAATTCATTAAGAGGTAAAGTGTGGGCGAAACTATTACATGTCGATCAACTTACTGATGATCAGAAAAATAAATATAAGGTAATTGTCTAAGTATACATCAGTTTTGTGTGGATGTGTCCTTTAAAAATCACTTAATTAAAGTCAATGATTTTATGTAGATTTATACATTTAAATGTAATTTTAAAATAAAATATATACATTTTTATACCTCTAAAATAATAATATCTAATTAATTATTAATAAATACTTATCTTGTACAGCATATGTGTGAATTAGCATGGGAGCATTCACCAGATGTAAGACAGATCGACCTAGATGTAAATCGGACATACCGAGAACACATCAATTTTCGCAAACGTTATGACCTCAAACAACAAGAGCTATTCAACATACTATCAGCATATAGTATTTATAATTTGGACATTGGCTATACACAGGGCATGTCACAAATTGCTGCTTTATTGCTAATGTATTTAAGTGAAGATGAAGCATTCTGGGCTTTGTCTACTCTTATTTCAGATAGCAAATATAATATGCATGGTGAGTTAAATTAATATATATTTATTGGGGTCCCCTAATTTTTCAGAAAATAATTGGCTAGAATGTTAAAAAACCAGAAAGTAAAATGAATAGAAAAAAATATACAAAAAATATAATAACAGAAAGTTATTTCCCAGAAAATAGATAGTAAGAAAATAGTTCTACAGAATGTAGTTATCTAAAAAATAGTAATCATCCAGGAAACAAAATAGTTGGAAGTAAAAATTCCAGAAAATATTTAAACAGAAAGTGATATCAATTATTTTTCGCAGGAGATACTACTTTCTGGTCATTTATTTTCTATCTGTTTACTTTCTCTTAAATATTTTCTGGTTATTTTAATTTCAGGAAAATTATTTTCTGGATTTCTACTTTCTGGCTGTTTATTTCCTGAAACATATTCGTCTATAAATACTGTAAAGCATTTTTTATATACATGCATGAGTTGGCCACTAGTGCCTGGAACAAGAGCTACTGAAGGCTGTGCACAACAGTTATCATAATGAATATGTTTGACTGAAAATTGGTCACCACTGAAGGTTAGACTTATTGGGAATAGAGTATAATAAATTATGTTGGCATATAATGTTCCAGATAATCATATAATATTAAAGTTATTTGGGACGGAGTATAGTAGACTTGCAATCTCAATGGTAATATTTTAAAGTTTGCATTATCTGAAATAAAATTATTTTGTGCTTGGTAAATTGTTTTTTGTAGAAGTTTGAATTGTTGAAAGTAGTGTGTGTATAAATGGTCTGATGAAAATTTAATAATTACAATAGCTCTGGTTATGAAAAAGGATGTTTAAACTGTGAAACAAATGTTTTGAGTGATTATTTTTATTTTTGGGTTTTTTAAGAGGCACTAATTTGACAGAAGTTTAAATAAACTCAGATCGTAAATTCTGGTGAATTTATGTATATGTCAATGAATTATATGGGAATCAACAACACTTGTATAAACTTTACTCTTGAATTAAATTTCAATATTTTAGGATTTTTCATCCCGGGTTTTCCTAAGCTAATACGATTTCAAGATCATCATGATAAAGTAATGAATAAATTATTACCAAAGCTGAAAAAACATTTGGATAAAAACGGAGTTGAAACTGGTTTATATACTTTAAAATGGTTTTTCCAATGTTTTCTGGACAGAGTAAGTTCACTTGTTCATTAGTTCATTATTATGGTTTTTAAATTATAATGGCTCTATAATTTAATGTTAATATATATAAAATTTGAGCATTCAATGTTTAGATACCGTTCAAACTGACATTACGAGTATGGGATATATTTTTACTAGAAGGGGATAAAATATTATCGGCCATGGCATATTGTTTATTAAAACTCCACCGAAATCAATTGTATGCTTTAGGAATGGATGATATACTTAATTTTTTACAGGTAAGTTACATAATATTATGTAACATTTATATGATACATGTATTATTTAACTAGGCTATTTAAATCTAAAAAATTGTTCATAAACTAATTCCTAATATAGCAACTTCTAAATTTTATCTTAAATGAACATTTTAAATATTTTTAATTAGCATAAACTTCTTATTTAAATAAATTATCATCAACAATTATATTTAGATTCAGCAATTAAATGTAATATTTATAAAATTGTGTAAATATTTATTTTATATAAAAACAAAATAATTTATTATACTAACATTTGCTAGTTAATTGGTTGAATACAACTTATTTTATAATAATGAATAGCATGTTCTAATTGTTTTATTTTTGTATCATTGTATACAATATAGTTTCCTAACCATATTTTAATAAATATTTTAGGTAAAATTAGAACAAAATTATCAGCACACAGCAGATTATACCATTGAAAAATTACAAGATTGTCTTATCGAATTAAAAAAAAATAAATTAGACAATGCTGGCATACCATCTCAAAGTGAACAGTTAAAAAGGGAACTTGGAATATTTAATCCTGATGATATACCTGTTAGAAAGGTAATGTTTAAGCTATCATTAATATATTATTAATTAAATTTACAAAAAAGTGTGTTCAAAAATAATAATTTTAGATTTTTTATATTTTTATTCCAGCCCCAAACCAATGGAGTAGACAAAATAAGAAAACCTATTAATAAAGATCGAGTTAATAGTTCACCTGAGCAGGATTCTCAATGCCAAGGTGAGTGGACTAGATTGTGAACACTTGCCTGATGATATAATTAAACTATAGAAACTAGTCTTCCATTTAATTTTATTGCACAAAAGAATTAAAAACAATTTACATTTAGGTAGTATATAATAAAATATATATATATATACATATATATATATTAACTATTAATAAATATTTATATATGTATATATATATGTATATATACATGTATTATGCATATAAACAAACAAAAATGTCTACTGCCTTGCATCTTTTATTTATTTATTAAATCAGTTTAAACAGCATCATCAAAATGTTGTGATAGTTATTTATTTGTAGACATTTTAAGTTATTATTATTATTATATTTGTTTTTATTATAAATATTTTTATTTATTATATATTTATAGTTTTTTGTTATTATTAGTTTGAATTTATTATATCTTATTGAAATAAATATTGTATACAGATGTGTTATTAGCCTTGTTAAATTGAAACTCTTATATTATATTTAGTAATTAGAATATTTTTGGACATGTATTACTTCTTGAAAAAAAAGGGCTGGTCAAATTCAAATACTTCAGTTTATCAAAAGTCTTAAAACCTTGGACAGAACTAATCATCTTTCTGAGAATTGCAAATTATCTGCACTGTATTAAGAGAATATATCAATTCCTTTTTGGAAATAAAATTTACTAATTTGCGATAACGGTACTTGGAAATATTTATAAATAAATGTATATATTTATTTATGTATAATTATTGGACATTCAATTTTAAAGTTTTTATTATTTAAATAATTTTCCAAAATTTGAATTTCAGTTTAAATATTTGTCTGTTGTAGGTAATTGCATAGTTAGTTTAGATTTTTATAATTAATTAGAGTTACTCTGCTGACCAATAAAGATAAATATCTAGTGGTAATCTGTTGGAAAAAGCAAACACAATAATGATGTTTACTTACTCAAAAAACATATTCAGAGAATAAAACAAATGGTTAATTAAATTACCTTGTATTATTTTTCATATGTTTATTAAATTGTTATGGTGTTCAGGATAATCTAGCCTATACTTGAGGAAACTTTGCACAACTCTCCAATTTGATATGAAATTTAAATTATTTTATTTTTTTAAGAAAATTAATTTTATTTACAGCGATAAAACATTTATGTTAAATATACAACAAATGTTTAATCATTATTCTATGAATCATTTATTTAAATTTATCAAATGTTTGTAATACTATGTTTAACATATTCTACAACTATCTATTACATTTCATCTTTATTTTTCATTTTTGTTATGTAAAGAAACTATTTTCGACTGTTGTGTTTTAAATAAAGTTGTTTCTTGTATCACATTTTACTAAGCTAAGCTATAGATTTTATGTAACAGATACAATGTGTATATGTTTGGTTAATGTGTTTATATATTGTTTCATTTGTATACAATAATATAAAATTGAATACAATGAATACATTGGTTTATCAATTACTTTGTAGAAATCTTTTAATGATATAAATTATAATAGCACAATTATTTATTTTTTTTTTAATTAGTAGATATGTTTGCCAAGTATAGTCATGTTTATAATGTGAAAAAATACTATATATTGCATGTAAAAATAGTTAATGTAAAAATTGGTTTGTTTATTTTGATAATTCCTCATACTTATACAAGGTGAGTAAGATATAATTTTAAAATTCTTTTTTTATAAACATATAAAGTTGTATATTTTATTTAAAAATTGTATACACTTATACTTTTAAGAGTTATAACCAGAAAATATAATACAATTAAATCTAACAATTACGTTTAATTTAATGTAAATCTATCAACCTCTGATGCATAGTAATATTTAAACATCAATATCATTTTGTTATACTAAAGTTTTGAAAAAAAAAAACCATCAAATTGTATTCAAATCCAATATGTATGTTTATATTTATACTATATAGGTTAGCAATTTGATATTGTTGAGTATCATTAATAAAATATTGATATTGAAAGTGCATCACTGCTATTGACTATTATTTATTAGATTTTATGTAGGTTTAATTAATTAATAAAAGACCCATTTAAATTATAGTAATTCATGTTATTATTTTTCAGGTTCAATTACTACAAATGGAAAAAACAGTATGGATGATGTTAGCTCAATTGTTGGAGATGGGTCTAGACGTTCATTGCTCGATACCAGTGTTACTTCTGCAGCTACAACAACTGTGTCTCCACAAAGTATACAAAATGATGATGACGGATCGGATGTTACGTGTGTGAGCCCACAACCTGATGTGCTTCGCATATATGTTC
The DNA here is from genome assembly GCA_956483605.1 of Tuberolachnus salignus. Taxonomy (NCBI): domain Eukaryota; kingdom Metazoa; phylum Arthropoda; class Insecta; order Hemiptera; family Aphididae; genus Tuberolachnus; species Tuberolachnus salignus. Next base: position 1,252,097 of record OY101434.1, read on the forward strand.
CATATGATAGTCCAACAAAGAAATCTCCTACTTCTGTACCAAATAAAATTACAACAATACAGGTGATGGATGAGATTGCTACGCCTACTATTGAAACAGATGGTATGTTTAAAGTGGTATCTACTATAAACTAATAATTAATTCCATTAAGATATATATATATATATATATATATATAATACTAATTTGGCTGTGATTGAATGTGGTTGGTAACTACTCAAAAGTCTACCAGCAGCACTACTTTTCATATAAATTAATTGTATAATTTTTGTATTGTAGATTATTATTGATGATAAACAATATTTTTCTCGTTAAGACTTTAAAGTAAAATTGCACAATCCCTCTCTTTTTTTTAACTATATCTAGTTATAAATTTATAATTTATGAGGTTAAAGTATCATTCAATAATTAAGTAATGTATAATAACCCCCATGAGTCATTAATTATAAGTAACTTGAGGAAGTTGCAAAATCTCTGTTCCACGAGAGAAGGAACTTCGACTGACGGTCGTCAATAGCACAGAGGGCAAATTTCCCTATTTTTTACCTGTGGCTGTAGCGGTGAACAACTTTGATTGCTCATCAGGATTATTTGTATTCTGCGTACTATAATGTTAACCATTACCATAACGCAAATATTTTAAAGAGACCAGATATATTTTTAATTAGATAAATTAGATAAAAATAAAAACATAAATTTAAAATATATAATAATTTGTATAAATATTATAACAAAATATTTGCATGAACAAACATGGGAAGACATCTTACATAATTTTTTTTTTTAATTGCAATCTAAGGAATCATTAGTTGTCTTTCCTGTTACAGTAATAACATGAGATGTTAATGGAGTTTTATCTAAAATTTCATTGGAGATGTAATCAATATCCCACATCTTGCCATCTTCTTTTTTTTATATTTTTTACAAAATTTGCCCACCTTTCTAAAGTAACTCGTTGAACATCAATCAGCAATTAACATACATCATTTAATTTGAAGGTCGTGTTATTTTGCTTCACATGATTTTTTACCACTGACTAAGCTAATTCAATTGGGTTTAATTCACAATGGTAAAGAGGTAAACGCAGGACAATTTTATTATGCTTTTTGGCTTCATCATCAATAACATACTTATCATAAATAGGCCCTAATTTCTTTAACCTTTCCATTAATTGCATGTTGAGCATTAAAATATCATGTACATATCAAATATCATTTTTGTCTTGCAACCATTGAACTATTTCATCTTTCTTCCATGCCATTGTTAATATGCTGTCCTTCTTAGCTGAATGGTATGTCGCATTGTTTTTAACAATTATGAAATCTTCATTAATAGTTGTAGAACTCCACAAAACCAATCATAAAAACAATAACCATTCATCTCATCGTCTGTATTTTTTTTTGTTTCAAAGTACAATAGACCTTGACGAAACCGTTAGATGAATAATATATGTACGAAGATCAATTGTTTACCTTTACCTACAGGTAACCTTCCAAACCAGAATCCATGGATCTATTTTCTCTATAATTGTAGATCATACTTTTTTTTTTGTCAGGTGAACAAACTACTTCATATTGTTTTTAATCCCTTATGGTATTTTTTGCTGTGCATAAACCAATCTCTGTAGTAGTTGATAACGACATCATTAAATCCATGTACTTCGTATTAGGCTATTCAAGAAAATAGTTTTTGTATAAAATAATAATTGTCTCCTGGCAGCTCCCGACTAACTAAAAAATAATAAAACATATTAATATTTATAATTTTTTTATAAACGATTAACATTAAAATTTGAGAAAAATACTTTTATTGTTACATGTTATAAAAATATTGTTTAATTATTTAGAGATGCTTACCTTTCCTTTTATTTTATTTATTTTAACGGGTGATGGTGTTGGTAAAGCTGATGCGGTAGGTACACCTTCCTCGGAAGAGTTCATAATTAATAAATGAAATTACAAAACACTAAAAGTTCAAAAACAAACGGAACGTTGAAGCAAAATCGAAGGTGTGTACACATACTACGGCGAGAATGTGTTGTTGTGAACACTACGTATATGTCCCACACTATACGAGTGAGTGTTTGGCGAGCACGGGCCAAACATTAAATAATTGTACCAGAACAGGCGCAAGTGGTGGGCGATGCTCAGCGACTGACGAAAAAAACGAGTTCCTTCTCTCGTGGAATGGAGTATAGCTATTAAGTCCTACACTACTACACTAAAATATACTCATTTCATTTCCAATTAAATATATATTTTTTAAATGTGATAAACAATTTGATTTGTATCAAATAAATAAATAAATAATTCATTTAAATATCATGTAAATCAAACTAGAATTGAAAATATGATATACATTTAGTGTGTTTAATATAATATGTAATTCTTACATTTTATCCATATTCTAAATCTACTTAACTAAATAAACTTACAATTATTCTAACATAATTTGAAATAATATTTATTTTTCAGATTGATTTTTAATTGTTCTCTATAAGAATTAAAGTTCTCAATGTTATGATTCAATCATAATATTGTTGTAAATTAACCATTTAAAAAATATATATATTCTATTTTTTGGTTTAAATTATTTATATAGGACCTAATTTTTAAATTACATTCACATTTATTATGAATTTGTATGTGATTTATTATATAAATAGGCTATTCTGTTATATATATGCTATTTTATTATATAGCTAGTAAACATATTTTTGATCCTATAAGTTAATATAATTAAAGACATTTTAGCTCAAATTTATTATTATATATATTATATTTATATTATTTTATGTTCAAATCAGAATTTGGTTGCATAATATTAATAAAAGATATCAATAAATTATAAGTTATATTGAGCAAACTTTATATCAGTATTAAATTTTAAAAAAATTAAGTAGTAACAATTTTTAATTCATAATAGATTACTAATTTATGGACAAACTGTATAGTTAGTTAAAATTGTATTATTAAGAATGAAGTTTATAATAAAAATAATATTTGTATTATTTATTTTAATTTAAGTTATTATTTAAATAAAGCAATACTAAATAGGCAACTGAAACTATTTGCTCTCTTTAATAAGACTAAACTCATTCCAGACTTTGCACTACTTAGTAAAATGTACATAAGGAATTATAATCCCATTTATTTGTTTTATAATTTTATCAAACAAAAGTGAATATATAATACAAATGCTTGTAATTTATTTATTTATACTGTATTATTCTAATTAATAATTATTACTTTTGAATTATAATTAGATTGTGCTAATAAACGTCATTAGATATTATTCTCGGTGTTGAAATAATATCTAGATGTTATAATTTTTTACACTTAGAATTTGTTAAAACTTGTTTTGTACTTTTAACATTATAATTATTTTTAAATAGAAGAACTATTGAGATTGTATACTTACAATTGTTTTGTTATAAATTGGGAAAGTTGCAAATAGAACAATAATAATATGTATTATTTAATATTTTATTTATTTACTGTACACTGAATGATCAAATACGAAAACTATTATACTCTTCTAAATAAACTAAGTACTAAGACTGTAAATTTGAAAAGCAAATATAATAGATTTTCAAATATATTTATATGTATAATAATTTATATAAAATTGTACAATTTGTTTATAAGCATTAAAATTATTAACTAATTTTAATTAATATGTATTGTAGCTATTTAAAATTTAAAACATTTGTCAATGATACCAATATATTTTTATTAAATTACATATACACACAAATATTTATGTAGGTATGATTAATGTATACTTGTTTATATTTATGAATATAATGTTGTATTACCTATTGGATTTAATTACATTACTGATATAACTGAAATATGATATTCTACACTTTAAACTAAGTTAATTTTAATACCAGTAAGCAACAAGCCATCGCTAGGATAAATAAAAGAATAGTTCTAAATAGTCTCATATTTATAATAACAATCTTTGTTAGTCTGTTTTTAACTTTTAATTATTTAAAGGTTAAATATGAAACAGCCAAATCTACATTGAAATTTTGAATATAGGCTAACGAGATTTAAAGCTAGATTTTTAAATTTATTTTTCTTTTTTTTAATCAACAGTTGTTACCTATGATTTAATGATTTTGTTTGTAGCATATTACTAAAGATTCATGTACTTTCATAATTATACTTTATATGACCTAACAGTTATCATGTGTCCTTTAAATACTAGAAAAACAACTCCCTACATAAAGTTTATAGCCAATCCATTAAATAGTATTTGTTATGCATAGATATATAAATATTGGAATTTGTAAATTATTTGTGTACCTCAATAGTAGATAATTAATAAATAATCAATTTCATTTTTTAATGATTAATCATTAAAAAAAATTATACCAACTAAATTAATTATATACATGTTTCAATTGATATCAATAATTGTTAAATACCTATTTATAACAATAGATAATACCACAGAATTCTTTAAATCTAGGATACAATACATTCTAAACTTTAGGTACGTTGCCTAAAAAGTCAGATGACAGAGTTGGATTGTTGACAGTCATACACGTTACCAATTTCTAGTTTGTGCTGTTGAGACGACAAAACCTACTATTCATGATCTAGAGAAAAATAAATAATTGTAGCCAGCTCACCTCTATGTTCAAATAACAATTTTACATAAAATAAAATGTTACCTATATAAAATGGAATATCCTGAAATTCTTTCATTTTTGTATAAGTTAATGTTGTCATTGCCATGAACAAAAATCACTATTATTTATTTTAGAGTTCTATCTATGATTTATTTTCAATGCACAAAGGATTTAATATATAAAAAATTTCATTGTAAATAAAGTAATAATGCATTTTAAAATGTCCAATTATTTCGTGTACGTCAAAAGTATAAATATAATTTGTTATTAAATAAGAGCTTTAGTGGAAGCTTTTTTTTTTTTAACTTAAAATAAAAATATCTCCATTATTATTTAAATATTTGCATAAAAATCTTTATAACAATGACACTGAAAGTAGAGTACTAGTCTTTCCTTTCAAGGGATTAAGAAAAAAATCAGGAATTAATTATACAAAACGAAGCATTTTTCAGTTATTAAAAATTTGTCTAAGAATATATTGAAGTAAAATAAAAATAATTGAAATTAATGGTATGGGTGTTTTTAAATAAATTTACTGGGTTGTGATTATTCATTTAGAAAACAATAGTTTCAACAATTTTTTATGTTTTCTTAATATTGATCAAATATATATATATATATCATATATTAGATTCAAATCTACTTTAAAAATAATAAATAAATTTATCAAAAGAGCATTTAATCACAAAAATAATTACAAAATTAAATGGTGTATTAGTTTAATAATGTCTCAACTAGATGTTTCAGCAAAAACAATTTTTTAAATTTTAACTGATTCACTGTTATACCATTTACCACTTATCCTATTAACAAATAATATAAACCTATAAATTATATATACAATCTAATATTAATCAGATAATATTTACAATTATTGTCACAAAATACAGGTATTAATTTATAATATTATCTATAGTACCTATATGATATCCCGATCATTGAGTAGTATCAAATTAGTTATCTATCTAGTCACCATGGCACTAGGAATTGAAACTATCTGTGGACATGAAGTATTTGTCCACAGTGGTTATATTATATGTATATTTTTGATGCATTTAGTGCTAATTAATTTTAAAATGTCTGGCAATTATTATTTATATCATGTTAGAATTTATCAATATGAGTCTGTCGATTTTATTGTGTATGGCTTAATATAAAATAACGACAAATTGTAATAACGGTAAATTAGTTTAAAATTATTTTTTATGCTGAAATGTGCTAGTCCAACATAATGTATTATTATAGCAAATAAAATAATTAAATTAAAATAAACAGTTTGTTTCTATTTAAATATAAATATTAACACATTATGTTTTGTTGTATAATACTAATTACTTTAAAAAGTCCCAGAAATTTTTATTTTAACAAATATTTTACAGGTACAGTAAATTTAATTTATGGTATAATTATTATACTATATTGTAACCAACGATAATGGTAGTAAAAATAAAGACAAATTGAAGTTTCATACTTGAGTATAGTATCAAACTAAAAATTAATGAGTAGATATTTTATAAATCACTTTAAGGACCACAATAATAATTTACAAAATGATTATATATATATATATATATATATATATATATATATACATATATATATATATATATATATATATAAATGTAAATTATATTAAATGTGGTAGCGATAGTATGTAATAAGTTCAAATGGTCAGACAAATTTCTCGTTTCTCTATACAATTTACTGATAATAAATCTACTTTACAATTACATTAAATCGTAGAAAAATCTTGATGGGCAGCAAATATAAAATATCCTACAGCTAAATTCTATATTACATATAAATGAAGTTGAATCTGAAAAAAAAAATAATGTTTCAAGAATTTAAATATATAATATTAATAATAATTTTACCTTCCAAGTGCCTGAGGTAATGATGATATAATAGATCCATATCCTTGAGAGTTATCAAAAAGCTCAAACAAAGGGGCTGCCACCAATTTGTAATTTTTCGGCACAGCAAACAAGGCTATAGAACAATCAAATTATCAAATAATTTATAAACAGCAAATTTTATTATATATCTTATTGAATTTACAAACATGTCAATAAATTGAATACATTTAACAGTATATTTTAAATAATATGAGTAAACAAAATATACCTAGAAGTTATACATAAATATACAATTATTTTTAATGTTTGTTTAAAATAAAGCTGTAATCAGAATAAATATACATAATAAAATTTAAGGATAATAAAGGGATTTTGAATGGCAACTTTTTACAACGAGTCTTAAACTGTATGTTTAAATGGAAATTTTGAAAAAATTTAAACGAAATGATACAAATACACAACATTGGAATAATACAATATTATTTTAATTGCCGACAGAATTACTAAATCGCATGACATTTTTTAACAAACATATATGCCTACGATGACAAGTAAAAATATTATAAATAAAAATACCTAATTTGTATATTACTGCATTATTTTAATGACCATCAAATCAATAAAATAATAAATTCTTGAAGTTCAAAAATTGTTTATTTAGATAAATAAGCTTAAACGTAATAATTGTATTTAAAACATTACATAAGTGTTGATTACATAATTAGATATTTTAAAATAGTGAATTGACAAAATAATTCCCCCAATTAACTATTATTAATACACTGATATTGATTAATATACATATTAATATTTTTTTTAACTATTAATACATGTTACACTACTCTTTATTATTAAATAACCAGTTTAACATATATCTCATACAGGGAAATTAGAACATTATATAAATAATTTAATAATTGCAACAAAAATAATAATTTAACTACTAAAACAAAACGAGGTACACAGTAAACATAATTATTAGTATTGCTGCTTTCCATCAAAACTGAATAACATGCATTCTTAATATTCTAATTTGAATATTGAATCTATACATTCAAAAGGATGTGACATTATAACTTGTTGTTTATGTTTTATTTCACGGTAAATCATAGAAAGTTTATGGTTTACATAATCAAAACTGAAAGGTCTTACTAATATCACAAAATATACAAAACTTATTTTTTTGTTATTATGATTTATGCATGAGACAGATATATGGTAATATTATTTTTTAAAATATAAATCGATAACCCACAGTTTATCTATGTAAATAGAAAAATTGTTATGTTTTACATAAAATATGACAAAAACAACAAATTGGTGTATTAAATTCAAAACATTCTTAATAAAATCGTAGAAAATGAATGTTTTTATTACTAAAATATTTTATATTGATACAACCTATAAACAAAACAACTCAAATAATTCCATCCCACCAAATAGATAAATTTGTTTACAAAAAAAAAAAAATAAAAAACTAATAATAATAAACAATTACAAGGTGTCAATAGAAATCAATTCAGTTGAAATTTTATATCAAACAGTACCCAAATGTTAGTTTTAAATTGTATACATTTTTTTTTAAAAAAAAACATGGTATAAACTTTTCTTTTTATAGAAATGGAATGTAAAATGAGTGGTTTTTATTACGCTTTTTCAAAATAAAATGTTGGCATTAATTAGATTCATACAAATATTCGTATTTTAGTCAATTCTGATTTAAATCAGTATTTCAGAAAAAAAAAAAATTTTAAATTATTGAAAAAATAGATTGTCATCTTAAACAAAAAATAATAGTATGCAAATAATATATTTAATTATAACAGAAAATACACGTACAATGCACATAATATCCAATACAGAAAGTGCAAATGCTGTTTTATAATCTTAAAATAAAAAAAAAATTAAGTCTCCCCCTTATTAATTTTTTTTTTTATTATCCAGTTTCAGCCAATTAAAAACCAGTTGTTAATTGTACAACAGTGATTAAAACAATAATCTTATAAGGAAACCCTATCATGAATTTTCCCTAGACAATTTTTATAAAAAAAAATACATGTCTTGTATGTGAAGTTTTACAATCAACCAGGATGATCCTTTCTGAACCAGCAAATCATGTTGCCATTGCAAACTGTGAAATATAAAATAATTTAATGTAATTTAACACACATCTTAGGTGATGTAATATACATGTAAATTAAAATTAAGAAATGCTCAAATATTAAAGTTAGAGCACGTGAATGTAAATAACCCAAAATAATGAATTAAGTAGAATTAAACCTTTAGGGAAAAAATTTAAATAATATAGATACCTCATTATAGTTATATAGTGTATAATTAGAAATACTAATAAATAAAATGGTAATTGATTATATTTATACTCACAATATTCGGGATTTTGATTCACTAATATTTTATCTTACCTTTATCAGGCAGCTGAACTAAGAAAAGTCTTTTATGCTCTTTAGGTTTAGTTATGTGTGGTGGTATATAAGGATATGTTGGAGGTTCAAAGTTTGGCCGCCACCAATTTCCAATTGTATCTTCAACAGTCCATTCTGGTTGGACACCATCCTGTCTTCCTAAAGTCTGAACATAATAACAAAATATAAGTATAAGAAATAAAACAAAACAATTATTTAAATTTAGAAATCATTTTAATATGCTCTAAATAAATTAATAGTTACTTCAGTAAGTAATCGTTTAAGTCCTTCAACTTCATCTTCAGCTGGATTTAGTTCTCCACCTGGCCTGAAATTGTATTTAAACTGAATAGTATAAAGTATAAAATATGAAAACTATTATTGACTGTTATGGTTAAATAAAAATTATTTGAATACTTAAATGTGAAATCTATCTATTACAAAATTCTATGGTTTATTATTATTTTAATCTTACAATTTAAAAAACGTCGTCCCTAACTGCAACAATAATACATGCGGCAACCCATGTTTATGAACTATTAGAACACCTTCAACACTACGACGCATGCCAATTTTTTCAAATTCATCGCGCATTCGCTGAAATCTAGCTGGTACAGATGGATCTTTTTCAAATAGAGGTTCTTTTGTACCAAACTTATAATTAGAAAGAGGATACCTGAAAAAAAAGATTATACCTATATTATTTTAAAATAACATAATGTCAACAAGTTTTTTTTTGTAAACTATCTGTTTATCAAAGATTAATATATTATATTGGTTATTAACTAAAAAAATTCTATGAATTTAATTAAACATATTAAAACTGAACATCGAATAAAAACAAATTGCAATCACCATCAGTATCAGATATTATACTCCTAGTTTCACAAAGTCTAAAAATACCATCCTCAACTAAAACCTAAATTAACTACCTCAGTACTAGTATGTATATATACAATTTTTAAGGATAAGCAAATTTCATTTTTTATCGATAATAAACCGATACTTGAGATTTAAAATTGAAAATCATAAGTTGATATTGAAATTAACCAATCAATCCATTAAAAACCTGATTTTTTTTCTTCTTATTCCAGGGACATTTTTGATATTTTTCTCCAAAATTATTGGGTTGCAAAAAAACTGATACCGATAAAACCGATATCAAGTATTAACTTATGTATTGGGTTATCTATGAAAATTTTAGAACTTAGAAGGAGAAATACAGAGATATTTTTCAAATGTATATAAAATTGATTAAATATTGCATTTAAGAACAATTATAAGTAGGTACCTAGAATACAAATTTAAACTATGAATTTTGTTTTAATATCCATCTAATGATTTTCAGGGTATTAAATATAGTTCTATAAAATAAATAACTATTTTTTTGTTCAATTATCATATACACATTCTAACTATCTAATAATTGTTTGGAAAAAACTTGAGCATTGGTTGTTTTGTATACTATTTTTAAAATTCTGGTACTTACAAGTTGATGTGTCTGTTTAATGATGGACAAGTCGACGATTTTACTGGCTGGGTGCGCCTAGGCCACCCGGTTCCCGCGGACGATTGAACATTATTTTGTACCGGTTGGCTGGTGCTCAACGCCATTTCTGACACCACGTTCGACGACAGTTTGATGCTTTAATAATAACAACGACAAACAATTTATACTAATTAGCATAAAGATATCAACACATAGTTTTAGAATATCGTCGAAGACAATACGAAGACTACGCGGCGTGAACGAGTCTTAGATTTCGGAATTTTAATACCGACAGCACAGACTTATTGATGGGAACAAATATAAAAAGCCGTCTCATATGCACCCAAAATGGCGGACTGTTTGTTTTCATGAAATATACATGACTGTAGCAACGATTTTACGGTAACAACCATAGAGACGGTAAAACCACAAATTTAATCAATGTTATTATCACTGTGTACTAGAATCACTATTATTTTTATCCATAGACATAACATACAAAGTTATGGACTTCGCATAAAAAGAGAAATAAAAGTAGCTATTGAGTAAAAGAAGTGGATGATGAAACTATGATAAGAGGGGTTGACAGCGCAGTCCATATCTTCGTGTGTTTATGTGCTTAAGTTTTTATCCGTGCGTATACCCATAGATAATACTAATAATAATTATCTATGCGTATACCATATATAGGTAGAGTTAATAGCTAATGTCATAACCTGTGCCGATAGTGTACCATAATTTTGAAAATTTTAATCAAACCCCCTCCTTAATAGGCAAATACTAATAATAATTATTAACTAGTTACGCGATTCCCAACCAGTGATCCGTGAGTCTGTCATAGATCTGCGGTCACATCATTTTTTTTTTTTTTAATTTAGCGAAAGAATAGCATAGGTACAATATGTTATGAGCAACAGTATTCATCCTAGAATTCAAAAGCTGGTCAAATTAAGTCAAGCACATAAATCACATTAATTAAATATATAATAATAATAAAATAAAATACACTGTAAACGTAAAATCGTAATGTAAAAAGATAAAAAACATACACATCTTTTTTCGGTTGATTTTGTGTACTTCTTGTTTATAAGAGAAAAAAAAAGAAAAGATCTTCCTAGTTTTCCTAAAGATGGCCCGCGACCTATTAAAATTCTCCAAGTGATCTGTGGTGGTAAAAAGTTTGGGAAACATTGATCTAGGCTCTTTGGCAAATATTAGATATTTAAAGTTCTGAACAACGATGATGCCGTGAAAACCACGTGTGGAAAACGTGATACTACTTATCTATAGTGGCATTGTCCCGAGCCTCGATTAGACAAATTGAAGCCCCTGAATTTTAATATAAAAGTGATCAATTTCGAAAAGGATCTGAAGTTTTGACTATGCACGCAGGCTTCAAATAGCCTAGTTACGGCACTGTTCACGACCTATCATATTTATAACAATGCTATAGATCCTTGCTATGATGAAAATATTGATTAATAATAAAAACTATATTGGTAATTTAAATTCTCATATTTTTTCTATTTTCTATTATATTTTTTTGTTTTTGATTTTCATTGTAATGACGAATCTTTTATTTTTTTTTAATTATTATATTATTGGTAAAAAAGTGAGTGACAGTTAAGTCATCCACTCGATTTTATTCAAGTATATGTACGTTCTATTGTGCATTAAAATAATTTAATAAATGTGACCATATACTTATAGTATTTGCATATTTTTCTTTTTGATCAAAATATATAATAAAATGTATCTACATTTGTCTCAAATTACTCCAAAGTACCATAGGCATTTTATTAACAATCAAATTAATACATTTGTTACGAATTAATTTCTAAACTTATATTATTTTCTAACTACTTTTTCAAATGTTACTGACTAAATTCATAAAAATAATGAATTAAAAAACCGGAGAACCAAACGTCCTAGGTCTAATAACTCTCGGGAATCAAATGTCCTATCTTAATATTGGTCGAGTACAAAACGTCCGTAAAAACAATTAACGTCGAAACGTCTTAGAATCATAATAACGGAACATATTAAAACATTTTTGTTGTATGTTATTGAACAAAATAAAGTCGTCGTTATAATGAACAAATAAGCTGAATAAGAGATATTGCAAGCCTAAGAGAATTATTATTGGGAAAATATAAACTAAAATCTGTTATAACAAGTCTCAATAAAGAAAAGGTAAAATAAAAATTAAATTTCTTTGTGTTTATGTTCTAATTTGTTTAAATAATTTTATACCGAAATATAATTAAAAATTCTATATAGTACTGTAAGATGAATAATTAAAAATTGAAAAGGCTATTTTTAAGTGATCCAAAAATAATATTCTTATTGATGATGCTACTCCTTTTTATAAACAGTAAATTTACGTTTTTCAGTCCATTACAAAATACATCAGTTCAAATAATGTTTAAGAACGCTTGGTTCTTAGTTTATATTTATTTCTATTCATCCTATATAGTCTCATCACATATTCATGTAATAAAATTCCTTCAATTATTTTCTTTCTATTTCTCTATAAACTATAAATAAGTTTATGTATTTGCCATTGATTAAGGCTCAAAGAGATTGACTGAAGTAGTGATTTTGTAATATATTCTATGAATATAATATATTATAGTAGTCTTCTCGTATAACATATAAAAATTGTAAGATGAATTTAGACGTGTTTATTCTTAATTTAGTTACCTACCAATTACGAACAGATATACTTGGATACTTGGGTATATCTTGGTGATTTGTGGTACCGATTGAACTATAAAGTGAACCGATAAAAACTCTAAAAACAGATTTTAATTTATAATTGACATTCCCACATTTTATTTAATTAAATAAAAAAAATATATATAAATTAAAAATATGGTCATATTTCAATTATTGAAGAAATTGAATGGGTTTTTACAAATTGTATTGCTTCACAATTATAGATCAATCGGAACGTTAGATATATTACTCACCTAAATTCACAAGATTTCGGAAAATCGCTGCTTTCATTTTAATTCTCTGAACTAATAATATTTTGTGTTACATTTGGAAATAAGGTTTATATTTTAATACATTATCTAAATTGGATCATTTTAATGTTTAATATACCTACTAAACGGGCGAGTCTGCTTCTATAGTACGATTAATAAAGTAGCCCAATGGCTCAAACACGCTGAAATGCTGACCACAATACAAAGAATCTCCTACAGTCGTTGATCCGTGATTCGTGATGCAGGCTCGTAAAGTCTAACTATAGTCGGGTGAATGAAAAGTGGCCGCTGATGCCCATATTGTTATCAATCGCGCTTTACGTGATTTACTTTGAGAACCCATGGCTTATCGAAAAAAAAAATTTGCCAGCGGCCACTTTTCATTCACCCAACTATAATACATTACAGACTGGCAGTGTCAAGCGACCACTAGACAATGTCACCAACCTAAACAAAGCTGATCTACGGTGATCCCCATTAGATAAAAAGATAACTATTTTTTAACCATACACCGCGAATAAAGATCTTAATTCGTTCCCTACACTAAGAAAATTAAACAATTTTGAATTATGAATTCCAGAAAAAAAAAAAAAATGTTTATGGGTTGAGTGTACCCACGACAGTAGATAAGGGTAAAGATTGTGCACGAATAATGACTGTGGCAAATTTGTTACCAACCTAATATTTACCAACACTTTATGAAAATAGTTTTGTAGGGACACATTGTTAGATTAGATTTAAAGTATTAAGTGATCATTTTTATATAACATTGATATCCTGTGACTTACCTGATGTGGTTTTGCATAACAAAGTGTTATTTTCAATTTATTTCCGACATGAGCTCCCGAATGGACTATGGAGTAGGCCGACGGCCTGCAACAAAGCTGTGTACAAATTTGTTTATACAAGGGAATTTCGTTAAGAGACTTTGGCACTACTTTTTCATTTTTGGACCTTTATCATTTCGGATATCTGTGACCTACCCGCTGTAACCATATATAATAGGTATCTATGGTCCAATGTTTATAAACCTTGTTTGTGGTTTGCATTTATCAAATACCCATCATATCCTGTTGTTTAGTATCATATTTTATTGTTCTAAACTTCAGACTTATAAATAAATATTATTTTTAATTATCAAATAAATCAAAATATACCTACGAAATTGTGAATAAATCTTATGCTCTATTATAGAAGTTTGTGTAACGTTAATGCGTACCTTCAGTATTTATGCATCACTGATTTGCCTGTACTTTTAATATTAAAATAATTACTGGAAAATCGATTTTATTTTTAACATTATTTAATCAATGTTTAATTGTTTTATATTTTACATGTTTTCATTTATAAATAATTAGTTTTTGAGTTTGTTTACTTGTTACTGTTTATTCATTTTAAATCGTGTTTGAATGCTATTGAAGTGCCGTGTTTACCATTAAATTATAAAGGATTATCAAAAACTTAAAATATATACGTTTTACGAAACATTTATAATAGAATTACAAAATTGAAAAGAAATTCATATTTAACAATTGCCCATGTAATTTTGAAAAGGGTATAAATCACATAAATCTCGATTTTTGATGTAATAAGAAGCAAATTATAAAGAAGATCAAACGGTGAACATAATTGTAAGTTTATTTGTTGTTAGTTCCAAACATTAATACAAATGCCCACCTATATTTAATTGTTCTTATTATTCTATATTAAGTTTTATATAATAAACCCATCAAGGACCAGAAGTAACTCGCTAAATGCATCATTGAATGAGAAATATGTAAGAGCTAAGAACAAAAGAAAACGTTTTTAGATTTTCGTCGTGTTTGAGGAATAATTTATCATAAACATTAATTTAATTTTTTTATTTGTTTGTAAAAATATTCTGCATCTTACAGGAATAATACGAAAGATGCGTGAGTCAATTATAAGAGACACATATGACATGAAGTTTGTTAGCCACCCTTATAATATACATATATGTACTTATAATGTTGATAATATTGATGATATATATAATGTTGGCCAAGCGATGTAACCCAGAAAAATGAAATTGTTTAGAAGAGGCAAAAAAAAAATGAGAAATTGAATAGTTTTGTTAATAACCATTTAAGAAATGTTAAACATTATTGGTAAAGTTGTATAGTGATGTGAGTCTTGATACTTGAAAAAAATGTGCATTTTGATGAGTTTGATCATAATCAATTAAAACTTTGACTTTGGTGGAAGTAATGGTACATCACTTGGACTTTTCGTTGTCAATAAATTTGTATATATTCCATGTAATATTACATAAATATTTATATAGTTTGTTGAGATTAGTTGTATACAATATCAATAAATTATTTTTTCATAATTAAATTATAAGAAGGTATATTTTATTAGAGTATGTACTTATAATATTTAATTTTTTGTTTTCAGAAATCTGATTCATTCACTACAGTGTTTATAAACTGAAGAAAATGTAAAATTCAAAAGAATAAAGTCTTAAAAACAAGGTAGGGAAATTTTAAATAGTTCAAAATTAAATTTAAATTACGATAAACATATTTGTGCTTTCTTTAGTTATATGCAAAACAATTTTAAAGAAATAATTCTTTATATACTTGTAAATTAATATATATTCAAAAATTGGGCTAACAGGCACCATAATATTTTATATATTCTTTTACAAATATATTAAAACTTACTTAGTTAAAGTTATACAGTTAAAAAGCTAAGGTAGGGTTATAAGCTAAGCTAATAAATTTAAAAAATACATTTTTTTTATTTTCTAGTATATTCAAATTTGTTTATAATATATAAATCACTTTCCATATTTCTCCATAATGTTATATTACAAACAAAACCTAATAATAATCTATAATAATCTATTATACCACCCTCCCTATGTTCCATACTAGTCATACTACCATACTAGCAAAAAAATTTTGCAATAGCGTGTGCATCACCAGGTCATGAAATCAAGTATAATATTTATGAACATAGTGCATTGAGCATTGTGACTCAAATTTTTTTTCGGGTATAAATTTTGATTTATTATAAACTTACAATAATGTATAAATTCATTATTAATATAAATAAATGTGAAGATTTGTAATATTAAACTTAATTTGTACAAAAATCTTTAAGAATACTGTTTTTCATTCTTCATTCAAATTTGGCTACATATCTGCCTATTATAACCATTACGCTTTTATAATAACCAATTCTAGTATAATATAAGTAAGCTTATTTAGACACTTTTCAAATGGGGGTCTGAAAGATCATAAAACCAGTTTTTATAAATTTCTATTTAGGGCTCACATTCAAAATATGGATTAATTTTTTTATTGGTATCCATCAATACACAAATTAAAAATTAATTTTTGTAAAAAAAAAAAAAAAAAACGTTTCTATAGTAATAGTTATATTATTATTTATATTGATTTGGTTGTTATGGACAATACTGTGAAGGGATTCAGCTAGTAATCAATAAAATAACAAATTTCACAAGTGAGAAATATATTACATTAGTGTTGTTTGGCTTTTACATTTTTATAAACAAAAAGTAATAATAAAAAATAGCTTCAGAAACATGTTAGTCTTTGATACTTTATTAGTCACATGCAATATTCACCCACTTAATAGTAATAGTATTAATAAATAGTAATAAACAATAGTGTATTTTTAATTATAGGTTTATAGTTTTAAAAAGAGGATTGCATATTAGAATTATTCTTCACAATTTTAAAGTCCTCTATATTCTATAATGTAATTTTTGTTCAATTTAATGCAAATGCCAAGTCAACCTTTTTGTGCATAGCTCTCAAGTTTTCCTATATATATATTTATCACTAAACTAACCTTTATTTCAAGCAAAGAATGAATACAAGTTTAATTTAACTATTTAAATAGTTCACTAAAATTTTATATTAATTCACCTTTTTTTTGAAACCTGGTTTATTTTAATTGATAATTTCCAGTTGAACAATATTAGAAAATAAATAATAATGTATTTTGCATCAAAACTATTTTACATTTTTATAATTTCTAAAAATAAAAATTGTCAGTAAATTGAATACCAAGTATTTTATATAATGGTTTAATGATTCAATTTTTACATGTTAAATTTCAAAATTTAATCATTTAATTTTTTTTTTTTGTAAATATGGTTTTGATTTTTATCTTTCTAATTGATAAAAACATTAAAACAATTAAATCACGACTAAATATTTAGCCATGTCATTTAATAATTCCCCTCATATTTCATAAAACTATTTAAGTGTTATGACATTCTTTACATACCTTAAAAATTGCAAAATATTTGTTTATATAAATGTCAAAATAAGTTAAAAGACAAATCATTAAAATAAGTATACCTAAAAAATTTAAAGACATTATAAAACTGTTGACTTTTTATTTAGAAGATTTAAACATATGTATATAATTTATTGGATACTATTTTTATGTTAATTTATAACAATTATTAATTATCGTATTAAAATCTATAGTATCGTACACAGATACATGTTATAATTTAACAAAATACATGTGTGCAATTTTAAAAAACATA
Source organism: Tuberolachnus salignus (assembly GCA_956483605.1). Lineage (NCBI taxonomy): Eukaryota > Metazoa > Arthropoda > Insecta > Hemiptera > Aphididae > Tuberolachnus > Tuberolachnus salignus. The sequence continues at coordinate 1,270,049 of OY101434.1, forward strand.
CGTTTTATTAAATATTGATTTCTCTTTTTTTCATATAAATGTAAGTTGGTATATTAATTAACAAATAAAAGATTAAATCATAAAAAAAAATAATATTGATTAAATAATTGTGTCTATAATGTTTGTCTTTTTTAGATGTAATTGGTAAGATGAAAATAAGTGTGAACATTATATACATTTGTTTAATTATATTAAATACCAAAATACCTATATTATTTCTTAAAAGTTGACATTTTTGCAATATAAATAAGCATATTAATTAAAATTTAATATTGTACATTTTATTGAGATTACTGATGAAAAGGCTCTGCGTAAAATGTATTGAAATATAGAAGCACATAATTTCTTCCATTACCTTTAAATCTTAGCAATTCATAATAAATATTGTAAATAATGATGAACCACCAATTTTATTTGCACTATGTTACAATTTAATATTATTATTTATATTTAAAAGTAATATTATTTAAAGAACCAAGAACGCTTTTAAAATATTTTTGTCCATACAACCATATGTTATATTATACCAATAATTAGGTAGATATAATTGAAAACAATACCATTATTAAATATTATCTGTTTTGGTTTTCATTTAAATCATCTATTAATAATTTCAAAACAAAGATGTTATTTTATTTAATATTCTTGGTAATAAACATTACAAGTAATATTATAATCTATTTATATAATATGAAATATTATTAATTTTTAGAAAACCACAATACAAATTAAAAAGCCAAATTCAATATACCAATGTTATTTGTTATGTTTTATTTAATATGATTTTCAAACACATTTTGAAACGTGATGAACTCTTAGTATGATCAAAGGCCATAAAAATGTTGAATTTAAAAAAAAAAATAGTCCCGCTCTCTCCCCATACCACCTGACTACCTTCCCTGATTGTGGGTCCCAGTATAGCAGAAAAATATATTCACCCCCCACCTAAACATTACTGGGCGCGCCATCGCTTTTCTACGCATACATAAAATACAGGGGCCAAGTACCATACATAAATCAGGTTGGCCAACCTAAGCGCACTACTTGAGAACATAGACTTCTCCCTTTCCCCCTCCCATTACATAGTTATTACATGTTTTAGACGCTTTGAGCTCACAATCATCATCATAATTATATGACGCCGTTTAATTATATATATTAGTTTTTTGTTATTTCGTACCACGAATTAGTGTTTGATTACTTTCCATTGAAAACATATTTGATAATTTTACTAATGCTCTATTTTTGTGGTAGAAAATTATGTACGCTGTATTTTTCGCGACTAATTTAACAAAACATTGGTTTTGTTTGGAAACAAAATGATTAACGATCAGAGCGTGCAACATAATAGCTCGTAAAATTTTTTTTTATTTTCGACAAAGGCGCGTTGACCGTTCAACGAATGAACCGAGATCGTTATTACACGAAACCCAATATATTTAAACGGCCGTGGGTGATCATTTTTAATTTTCTGATCTATCTTTCCTTCCGATCATAAGCTCTCTGCCGTTCCGCCACTTCCTTCTTCCTGCGCTACGTCATAGAATTTCGTGATCACGTGACCGGCAGCGCCATCTTGCTTGATTTTGGTATTTTTGTTGGCTCCCTGTTGGTAGTGCTCAGCTCGCTCAACTCAACTACTCGGCGGTACGGCGGGCAGCATAGCTGAACTAAAAAGGCTTTCCCCCAGTTTGCGTGACGTGTGGCTTTGTATTTGTGTGTGTGCGTTTATGTATGTGTGCGTGTGTGCATGTATAACGTCTTCCCCGTTAAGAGACGCATTGCATTATCCGCCGTGCATATACATTTATTTTTTTTCGTACCGTTTCGCTCTTGTCAATTTCGAGATAATATACGGTAAAAACTATTTCCATAATCGATTTGTACGCGCGTTAATTCGAAACATGTAAGTGAAGTAATGAGTGCGTCGGTTCTTTCGTTGCGGTTCCGTTTATGCGGCGTAAACAACAACTCTAGACGGCTACCCCTACATTTGTACACCTCTCCGCCATCGATCGATTGACGATCGTGTTTGACAGAACGTGAGTGTTAATGATATTTTTCATCCGTTGTCGTAACATTATACGCCTGTAATATGCGTTTTTGAATTGTATGTTTAACGCGAATCGTTACGCTTACAAAACGTCAACCGTTCGATCATAGTTAAAACAAACATGTTCGCGATTTAGACATAATGATAATAGTTGAATTTATACATTTCATAACCACCTATATTAATGTAAGTACCGTTGTTCGCCTGCGTCAAATCGGTCGTTTACTGTTTGGTGTTGACGGTTATAGGTTAGGTTTTCAGCTTCTGTTCACCCATAGACAAATTTATAATCAAAATCTTATCATCATATTGTATTAACTATTTTACACGGTACCCACCTACCTGCCTACTCGAATACGTTATTGAATGTCAACTCGATGATATTGAGTTGACCAATAATAATAATTGTTTGGAATAATTTCAATTACGAATTTAAATTTGACTACATCATATGCGTATTGGTTGTATTTGGGTATTTTGCTTTGATTTTTATATAAATTAGTAGATTAAAAATTGAGGTCAATGATGGATGAAATGCATTGGCCTAGTAACTAAGGTATCTAGTTAATAAGTTCTTTATAATTCATATTTAGACAAAACCTTGTATTTTTCATAAACATTTGGTTTTACATAATAATAATTAAAATAGTTAATGCCTATTGTTTGCTCTTTATCTCATAACAAATCTACATTTTTTTTTTTTTTTTATAAAGTAATTTAAACATATTTACCTAATGGCATTATAGTACATAAAACGATATACAATTATATGTACTATCCTTAAGTGTTCAATGACATCTAGGTACACAACTACGTACGTTATTTAAAATATGTTTAAATTTAATTTTTCCTATTTAAATAAAAACTTAAATACCTAAGTAGTATATTCTTGTTTATACCCCTATTTTTGTACTTTATTACTTTTATCTATAACTTATAGTTTGACTTATTGGAATACTAAATGTAAAAGTACTTTGAGACTTTATAAAATAGTAATATCTGCCATTATTTAAATCATTACTAAAATATAAAAAAATAAAATAAAATAAAATAAAATACTAAAATATACTATAATATATATAATACTATCATACTAAAATTACTATTTATTTAAGTTTTCATTAAATAGTGTAACTAGTTTTTTTTTAATTAAAATGTTACATAAATAATTTATTAGCTAGGTACTGATTTTATTTTGAAGTAAACTTTTTAGGCTATTGTAAAATTAATATTTGAGTACAACCTTATAAGTTTTTATTTTATTAATCTATATAATGTAGGTACCCATAATAGATTCTAGTATAACGGTTGAAATAATAAGTCACCTTTACTTTTAAACTTTTTGTTGGACATTTATATTTATACCTAATAAAAAAAATATTGGCATATTAAAATATGTATAATTTTTGACTAGGTTACTTTTATTATTTAATTTTAACGCCTACTCATTGTTTTCAGGTGTATCATTGTTGGATTAATTATTTAGTGAAATGGCAGATACAGAAATTGAAACTGATTTAAGTAAGTTAATTAACAAATTACAGTTAAAATGAATTATATTTAAATACCTACCTATGTTAAATGTTTATTATATTATTATTTAAGTAATTATTACAAACTGTAATCAAAACTAAATCTATTAAAACTGCTAGTATGTCCACAAGACTAATTGGAACTTTAATACACTACATTAACAGTCTGGGGTTCAGAATTATTAGTTATTATTTAAATTTAACACTTTCATAGAATTCTCACATTAAAAACATATGTTTTCAGTAATATATATATGAGGTGTGTTTAATAAATACTCAGGCTAAAATTATAACAGAAAAACTGTTCATGAAATTTGTAATATTATTACACAAATAAACTAAAGATAATTTCCAGTATTTTAGTGCACAGTTAAAGTTGTTATTTCACATAAGAACAGTATGTGATCAAAGTTAGATGTATTGTATAAAACCACAATTTCATAATAGATAATATTATAGAGCGATGCATGTGTATTCAATTTTGTTTTAAATTAGTATAAATGTAGATTTTTGAATTGTTAAAGTTAACTTGACAGTCAATCGATAATATAGTACCTATAATTTCTTTGCAATGTTAAAAATTGCCCAGGACATTAGTCATCTTTTCAATTGGAGGTCTTTGAAACATTTGAACCATTTAAAATTTACTAAATGAAGGAAACTAACTTCAATTCAAAAGTCTTCCTATCATGTTTACTGATTTTGAAATTAAATTTAATACATGCATGTCACTGTATTATTATTAATTAATTGTATACAATATGTCTAGTTTATTTTGTTGAAATAATATTACCAATAACTTCAATGGTTTTTCTATTTTAATTTTAGTCTGGCTATTTATTGAACACATCATATATTATGGCTATTGTAGTTGTAGTATTTAAATTTAAATTTTATTTATATTATATTTGGTTTTTTAATATTGTGATGATGTTGATCTTTGTTCCTAGAATTTCTTTATATATATATATTAATTTTCACATATTGTTCTAGGTGTCAAATTAAATGGTAGTGTCTGTACTAATACTGAACAACATGAACAGTCTAGTGAAGGATTGATAATCAATAAAATTATTGACAAGAGTGAACAGAGTTTAAATTCTGATAAATGTCACGTAGAAAGTAGTAAATCTTTATCTAACAATAGTAATGACGATGAAGAGGATTACTGTGTAATTAATGATGATAGTGAAGATGAAAATCATATTAATAACAAAGACTGTAAATCGGATGATGGTGTAATAGAAGATGATCAGACTGTTGATAGTGAAAATGCAACTGCAAATAGTGACGATTTGTGTGATGCAGGAAATAGTTGTAATGGTACCAAAGAAAACACTAGTAATGATAATGAAGAACAAATGGAAATTGATACAGTCGAAGAACAAAATTTAGAAGATGATGAACAAATGGATATTGACAATGATGGGGAAGATGAAGATAGAATAAATGATACTGAAAGTAGGTCAAATGAGATTAAAAAATCACTAGAAGACTCTAGAATAAATCTTGATAAATCTGTGACTATTGTTAAAGTGCCAGATCCAAAACAATTGCCTGGTAGTAGTGGTAAAAAAAAAGTGAAAAGTTTGCCTGATATAACATTAACTCCGCGTAGAAGTACACGGAATTTAAACAAACTCAAAAGTTCTAATGAAAAAGATGAAGAAAAGAAAGAAGTGGTAACAGACGATGTAAAAATCTCATCTCTTAAAACTACAATGCTTACCAAACCTATTGTTGTTAATGATACTAAAAAATTAGTAGAAATTGCTGCTGGAACAAAACAAAAAAGTAATAAAAAAGAACCCACTTTAGTTATTATTGATACTAATATGTTATCAGGACGAAGTAATTTACCTATGGCTGTGTCTATGCAATCCAATGCACATAACAATGCAATAAGTGTTACCCAAACAACTAGTAAGACAATTCAAAATTCATATAATCGTGTTCAACCGCCCCAAACTACTATAAAGCCATTTATATTAGCTGCTACATCAAATCAAGGTGCTTCGCCTCAAATTAGTGTTCCCAAACCTCCAATTATATTACCAACTCTCACTGACGATATGTTTGTTGTTGAAGCACCATCTTTTATTGTGCCTTATGTTTATGAAAAGCCTCCAAAAAAACCATTAAAAGAATATGTTGAAAAAATTGAAGACAATAAGACAACAAAATCTAAAATTAAAGTTATAGATTTAGATGAAAGTTTATCTGAAGAGGAAAATGAATCGTTCAGTAAAAATAATCAAAAAGAAAATAGTAGTAAAGATGATAAGATGGACAAAAATGAATCAGATAGCCAAGTAACCTTTGATGAAAACAAATCTCAGGGTGGAAAAGAAAGTGGTAAAAATAAAGAAAATGGTGAAGAGCAAACATCATTAGATGAATTTGATGACACAAAATCCAAACGTTTGTCTGGTTCAACAGGTTTAAAAAAGAGTGATAGCATTACCGATCTCACTATTGATTCTGATGAAAAGAAATCTGATGTTAAAGACAAACCAAAGACTCAAAGTTCCAATTACTTTGAAAATCCATTAGGGAAATTTTTCATGCAAATAGGTGTAAACCTTGTACAAGAGCATGTTCAATTAGACCTATTACGCACTCAAAGAAGAAAAAGAGATAGAGAAGGTGATAAATGTCCTGAAGAAGTTCATATTGCAATTAGCTCTTTAATAAAAACTTTAGAGTTTAGTAAAGAAAACAATGATCCATTCCAATTTGGTTTAAAAAAGTGTGAATTGTGTAATTTTAAATCTGAATCGAGTTTAGTAATGGCTCATCATTTAGAAACTCCTCATATGACAGCTAATTACTGTTATAGATGTAATTTTTGTACTTTCCAAGTGCGAAGTCCTCATGAAATATTACAGCACATGGATACGCATAATAGTAGAGGACGTCTGGAAAGAGGTCCAGCTTTGCATCAATGTCCAAGTTGTCAATTTGAAGATAGTTATAAGGGTAAACTGACCAGACATTTGATATCTTGTACCAAAAAATATCGGCCTGAAATCAATCAGGTACTTAATATACATATTGTATATTAAATGAGAAATGTTATTTATTTATTTATTTTTTATTTAAAGTCACCTCCATTAGATTGGGAACCCCCTGCTAAAATACCTAGAGTACTGCGAAACAAACCTTCAATGAGTCCTGGCAATGCAGTTTATCAAGCAGCTATGTCTGGATTTAAACAATTTCCTAATCCTAATATGTTACAATTACAACAACAACAATATAATAAAATGGTTCTTGCATCTGGTGTTAGAGCTCGTGGTCGTACTGTTTTACCAGGACAACGATTTCCAGGAATGGTACCTTCATTTCCAACTACACTGCCAAATCAAACTTCTGGAGGTATGATAATTAATAAATAAATCTAACTATTATGAAAATAAAACAGCATTGTTGTATTTGCTTAAAATAATATGTTATTTATTTTAAATTCAATTTGTTTTTAATTTTTTTAAACAGTGTGACTCAAAAAATCAATTATCTATTAGTTTTCTGGTTCTATTATTTTATACTACATGATATTAATAAATATAATATTTATACTTTTCTGGGTATATTAACCAAACATGTATAATTATTTATTTTCCAGGAATTTTGTTAAAAAATACAAGTATTAAACCAATTAATCAGTCAATGATTGTCCCTACACCTTATTCAGTAAACAACCATACATATCAGGTAATTTTTATATATATTATAGCTTTAAAGTTTTAAATTGTATATTTTATGTATTTAATCTAACTATCTAAGTAATATCAAGATCAAGTGGGGTAATTGAAAACTAAGTTAGTTTAAAATCATGGTGGGACAATAATACATGTTAAATCATGGTATACTCTAATATACCACTGTTCTCCAATACGTGTTCATGGCCAATATGCTGGATGGGGTAAATGGACATATGTATACTACTTGACCTTAAGTGATAACAAAATATTGTTAGTTGTGACAGTTTTTATTTGCCCCAGAATTTTTTCCTATACAACACATACAAACCAAGTTGTTTATTTTTAACTGTTCCAATAGTTAACATTATAATTATTTTTAATGGGTATATAAAAATGACATTTTGCATTTAATGTAGATAACATAATGATGTTTGAATTGAATGTTAAAATCAATAGAAGTATTGTATTAAGGTAATAGTACGAAAAACAACAAATAAAATTGTAATGTACAGTTACTAACAATTTATAGAACTTGCAAATTTTGTTTCTTATTACCTAATGTATCTATGTAATATTATTTTATATATTTTGAACTTCAGAGTTTCTGTAAAATAATATTTAAGTTCTATGACCTTGAAAGAGCACAATTTTTTTTTTTAAATAACTATTAATTTGGCAAGCAGCTGTTATATCAGTTCTCCAAATACTTAAATTTAACTGGTTGGAAATAGATTTTAAAAAGAAAATTAAATTTATTTATTTAAGAAACTAAGCATACTAAAATTATCCAAAAGTTTTTTGTTATTATTATTTATACATTACAACTTCAAGGATAAGTTAGGTAAGGGTAGGTTTCATAAAAACTAGTGATATAACAAACTGTTTGACATATGATGAACCAGTGAACATTATTTTGATGAAATATAACACAAAAATTGAATTTGAGTATTCCAGGGATATTAGTGTGCAATGAACAAATATTTTCCCAAGGTGGACAAGTGGTGACATCCAAGGGGCAAAAGCTGTCTCCATATTCAGTGGAAATACTTTTACATGACAACATTAGAATGAATATTTATTATTTTCATCTATATTTATCTGTTAGATTGCAGTTACAATTTATAATATTAAATTGTCTAGTTGATTATTGTATAAGATTACATTTAACAATTAATTTGTTGTTAAGTGGTAGAATCTTTGGTTTGCTTTTGATAAAATATTCCATAGTTTGGTTTGGGTTCAAATAAAATTTATGTTCGGTTTGGTTCAGATTCGTTTATTTAAAGAAAAGTTGTACGGGTTTGGTTTGACCTTAAAAATCAGGATTTGTATGTAATAACATGTAAGTAGTTTTACATTAAAGAATTTGTAAATTAATGTTAATCACAATTACAGGATAAATATATCATATATTTTTAATAACACAGAACTAAAATACTGATAAAACCTTAAAAAATATACTGTGGATGGAAACATATTGGAATACTGTTAAGACACACGAGTATATTTCTATATTAGTCTATTAGTTCAAATTCATAGTTCATTTATTATTGAATAATTTATAATTAATTAATTATGTTCTGTTATTAAAAATGACCAAAATAGAATTTAGTTTTGTATATTTCACTAAAAGCCAGTAAAATATGTATGCAATAAGCATTTTTATTTTTCTTGCTGATATGATATATAATTAAGTTATTTTATTAAAAGAGCTATATTCATCCCTAAAGTACTATAGTTAAAACAATCATTTTTTTAAAAAAACTGACTAAATTATTATTTTTTATATGTTTATCAATTTATGGTATTCAATGTCTATTAATTTCCAAATATGAATTCTAATTTGTTAGGTATAGATTTCTGTGAGGTAATCCTCAATAAATGATATGATTTCAAACAGTACTATGCCAATTTTACTTATTGTAAAAGAAAAAATGAATAATCAATAAATATACTTGTTTTAACCTTTTATTTATTACTATTTAGTATTTTTATAAAAAGCATATAAATATTATTTCAGCAAAATTCAAATAGTAGCAAATCTGTACAACAGCCAAGTATATCAATAACACCTCTGCCACGAACATTTCCATCGAATACCTCACAGTCAGCTTTTGTGTCTACTTTATCTAAAGCTAAATCATTACAACATCCTCAATTGTCATCATCTTCGACTAACAGTAGTAACAAACCAACTTTTGTAATATGTGAAATATGTGACGGCTACATTAAAGACCTAGAACAATTACGCAACCATATGCAATGGATACACAAAGTAAAAATTCATCCAAAGATGATTTATAATCGACCTCCACTTAACTGCCAGAAATGTCAGTTTCGATTCTTTACTGATCAAGGTCTTGAAAGACATTTACTAGGGTCACATGGTTTGGTTACATCTAGTATGCAAGAAGCGGCTAATAAGGGAAAAGATGGTGGAAGGTAAGATTATAATTTTTTTTAATATATATATAAATATATTATATCTAGTATTTATGTATTTGCTTTTTTTTTTTTTAACTTTGTTGTATTAGATGTCCAGTATGCGGTAGAGTGTATCAATGGAAGTTACTAAATCATGTAAGCCGTGATCATTCCATGTCATTAAAGCCAGCCCACTTATCTTATAAATGTACTGTGTGCACTGCAACATTTGGCATGTATAAACAGTTTGAAAACCATGTATATTCCGCTCATAGCAATGTGGCTAAAAACTCAAATAAGAAAACTCTTGGTAATCAACCTGTAGCTTCTTCGTCAACTTCTACAACATCTACACCAAAGGTATATAAATTATTAATTTGTTATATATATATATTTTTATTTATTTATTTATTTAATTATAATTCTGGTTTTCTTTTTAATTTAGCCATTAAAAATAAATGATGAAATTACTATAATACCACAACCACCCAAGATACAAAATTTGTCTGTTAAAAGTAATAATAGTAATAAGCCAGTTACATCAACTGGAAAACAATGTTCGGCCCCAACCACAGCAAAATCTAAAGTAAGAAAATAAGTTAGTTATGTGTATAAAATTTTAATATTTTACTTTTTAAATTCAAATATTTAATATATGTATAATTACACCAAATATTTGTATCTTATATTATATCAAAAAATAATTTATATTTTCTATGTAGTTATTACATAGAACAAAAATATTAATCAATTACATAATTTTATTTGTTTTAGGTGTAAAGAAAATTAATATGATTATTCAGTTTGAAAACTTGGGAGACATCAGGGTTGTCGGTTAACCCAATTTTTTTAGTTTGCTCGAGAATTTTTTACTTTTGTTAATAAAATATCGAGACAGTTTGATAATTTACTAATTATAATTTATATATAAAATATAAGATTATTATTGTTGATTTCGTAATTGTATATTATGTTTTAACCGCAACGAATGAGTGAAGATGTAAATTTAATTAATTTTACTTAAATGTAATTTATAAATATACAATTTGTTATATATATATTACTAATTAGAAATAATTTTATATTAACGTTATTCCCCAGAATATTATGTATATCTTTATCCATGACTGTAAATAACAGTACATTTATTTTCTCAGTAAAGGTGTATCTATTATTTTTGTATATCAAACAATCAATTACACAAATTTATTATAAGTTTTGCCCATCCTTTATTTATTATTATTCTTTTTTTTTTTCTACTTTGTCTAACGCACTTTTTTGTTTATAATATATATATATATATTATATTTTAAAAACTGCATTAAATACATAATTATAATAATTAAATATTAGTTTATATCAGTGTATATACGAGTAATGGCTCTTTTTGTTCCCTATTGGATGTACATTAAAAATATAAAATAAGACTATATTTTTGTACTCTTGCAATTTTATTTTAAAAATTCTTTTTTTTTCAGACTAAATCAGACTGAATTAATAAACAGATATTTAAATGATTATCAATTCTCAAAGTTAACAAATATGTATATTAGGATATTTTTTTTTTACCTCCGATAAATAAATGTCTGAAATAGTAAAGAAATGATTTATATATTAATGTAGTAAATTGGGTATTGAAAAATATATATATATACATGCAGCTGTTGAGCACAATATTTCCCGAGAAAAATTAAATGCATATAAACAATATAACGATAATAGTTTTGTTATGTATACAACTAGCTGAATTAACTGTCATTTTCGGGCTAAAGTAAAAATTAAGTGATTTTCAGTGGTCTGTTTGTTTTATTGTTATTATTTTTGTTCATTGATACTGCATAGCCTGTGCAACAGAAAGTTCTTGTGCTGCATCTGCAATGTGACCGATTGGATGGCCTGTGAGCGGTCGACCAGCCAATTAAATCAGCCCTCAACCAATAATTGTACCAATTCATTATTTAATAGTCTGAGTATTGTAATTTGTAAGTACAAGAAATTGGTTAAATTCTTTTGAACAGAATATTTCCATTAGATAATCAATTGTACCTATAGTTGACAACAAATTGGTAATTTATTGTATAAAGACACATGGTTGATGTCGATCTGCAGACTGCTACATAAACAATTTATAGGTACCTTACAATAAAATCTATCCGCTTTACAAATCTAGTTTTATTCTGACCTTAATGATTCTTTGCACACTCGACATTCAAAACAAGAGCAAAAGTCTAACCGGCGGCTCATGCTAGATTTGATATTTTAATATGAAATGTGAATTTTTTTTGTTGATCATGATTATACGGATTACCTTGGTGTCACAGATGAAATATAAAACAGTTATTATTATTTAATCTGATTGTCACGGGTACCTCTTTTGAAAGATAAATTAAAGGGCAAAAAATATTCCCATTTTAATGTTTGACTGATTTGTCATTTTGTTTTAATTCTGGTAGATGCGGGCTCAGTGTCGGCCTGGTACTTAAAAGGCTCCAGATGAATTTCTCCAGAAGAGCTCCCAAAAGTGTCATCTCATTGAGTTATAAAAAAGTGCTTACAAGTAGTGTATTGCACTACTATATAAATATGTTTCAAAGAACTTTATTTAAAATACACACAATTAATTAAGTTGTAACTACATAATAAGAGTAATTACAAGTTAGTAACTACAATAATATGTCAATCAAAATATCCTTTTCAATGGACATAAACATAATCATCAATGGATTAAGTAGTTCTTGGTGTAAAGAAAACCGAATATTTAATTATTTTCACCTTCGAAAATATTCTTTTGAAGGTTGTCTGTATTAATGATAGTAGCAACACAATAATTAATGCACAGTAAAGACATTTAGTGCATTTGTTACATTTAATTTGTTCGATGGATTTAACTAAAATATCTTCACCTTTACCAATATGTATATTTTTAACAGATTTAGATTTATCATGAAAATCATTTTCAGATACCTTTGGTACAAAATTACTATACTGGCAAGCAAACTGTATTAACTCAATTGAAATGTTCTGTTGGTCTTAACTGGTTAATTTACATATTGTGTTCAATGAGTCCTTGGGAAATGATTCTAGTTCATCAATAAAAGAAAATGTTTCAGAATTTAACCAATTTAATCGAAATTAAATCTGTTAATTTCATTCATTATGTACAAAATTGTAATTTAATTTTATTAAGAATAATATCTAAAACAAAATAAGCATTTAACTTAAATTTTGTGTAAGGAGTAAAATTCTAACTTTATCCAAACACTTCATTCTCCAGATAATGTTTTTTGCTTTTTTTTTTTTTTTTTGGAATACACTTAATGGGAAAATCATCTTGAATAGATATTTAGTCTATCCAGTCTTCTTTAACAAAAAACAAATTAATTTTTTTGACAAAAGATTTGCATCTTGTATACAAGTTTATATAATTTTAATTTCTTCTTTTCTCAATTTTTTTTTGTGTTAAGTTTCAATCATATTCCAACCTTGTAAATAGATTATTGATTTAGTTTGCAAATGCACAGATACAGGACTTGTTAATGCATATATATCAAGCAACAATTTAGTAATTGATATTGTTTCAAATTATGATCAAGTTATTAAAGATTTTTCGATGTAATTGGTTTGAACATTAAAGTTACCTTTGAAGACTGCAATTAAAAACCTCTAGTAAAGTGACAAACTTACTATTTTCAACTTAACGTCTTAAGAGTTAAGTCTTTGAGAATCTCGTTAGCGGTGTTACACCGCTATTTAATTTCTTTATTTTTAGTGAAGATTTTAAATACTATTATATTTTATTATGCATAAAACATGTCGAAGAATAATTTACAAAGACATTTTCAAATACTTAAATTAACCGAATAACTATTTAAACATAATGTTATATATATTATAAAAGTTAAAATTCAACTTGGAATATTTATTTTTAAGTAAAATATATTATATAATTATTTATTTATTTAAAAATTTAGTTTTAAATAAAAGAACTGGATGGATATATATTTTTAAATCAAGTAACTTAACTATACTTCTTCGTCTTCTTCGGTTTCATTATAGTTTTTATTAAACTCGTAGTATTTTACTATCTAATAACGTGCACTAATTAATGGTGACTCCAAGTGTACAGATAAAGTTGATAACTATTGCAATAAGTTTATAAATATATGGTGTAGGAATAGCAGGGAGGTCATTACTAAGCTAATTGATAACCATAAATAAATAAACGATTAAATCCCAAAGACTCCTAGGAGGTTAATTGAAGTTATCTTCAATTATTTGTCAATCCACGATAGAAGACAATGCTTTTTCTTATATAATATTCACAGTACCTATATGTAATATTTACAATTTGTATTGTTTTACATAAGTTTACTACTGTCCACTTTTGTCTATTAAGTGTATTTACATGCGCACTTGCCCAAAAGGTAGTCAGTAATTAAAATTTTAACAAATTGCTCGATTACAAATATTATGAAATTGTATAAATCTTGGGGAATGTGGAGGGGGCCTCGACACAAACACGGCTGGCGTTCGCGGGGCTATTTATAAGATTATGTGCCGGCATAAAAAAGGAACGGCAATTGGCAAAGTTTTGGCCGTACAGGTATATTGAACAGGAATGTTTGCTTATTATTAGGAACTGTTATCAAACTAAAATAATTACAAAGTCATAATAATATTGAGTAAATGAAACCTTTTTTCCGTGCTGCTAGTCCTGAAGAATTGTAATTCTTCTCTAAGGCTCTTACAGGCTTTCCAGTAATTTTTCATTCCAGGAATGATAATGATTTCATCTACATACATCATCAATTAAACATTTATAGAAATCGATAATAGGCAAGGTTGGATAAAGGATAAATGCATTTTTAAAATCTATCCATTAAGTTGATTAACAAATCTATTATTTATTAAGATCCATACAAATAGCAAATACAGACAGGTACTGTACCAAATGAAATGAAAGTGATACTTCGCAATTACTACGCATCACAAACTATTGTAGGTTGAATGTTGGGAATGTAGGATATATGGGGTAATTTAATTGTATACATCGTCGATAAATCGGACCCACCGTAACTCCGCATGAATCAACATTTTCCGAACGACCGGAACTCCGCACAGTGGTCAAAACGAAACCACCGCAACTCCGCACAGATTTTAAAACCCAGCAAAAACACCGTAGTCAATGTTATAATGAATTTATAATTTATAGATATCAATCCAAATGATGTAGTCGATCGCTTCGCAAAATAAAAACCGTTGGTTCACCGAATTATTATGGTTCCTAGGAGTACTACTATACGTGACCTAAATACATATATACACGACCACTATCATTCAACCGACACCCTACGGTTCGTCCCTGACACCAACAAATACATTTCAGACTATAGTACCTGCACCTACCATTTGCTTGCCGTTCGACACGCCAAACCGTCATCGATATCGCCTTATTTATGATACGAATAAAACATTAAACGGCTAATTTCTAAAATACAAATATTATAATATAGTTACTATAATAGACCAGTTACATTACATAAATTATAGTTTGTTTTGACAATATTATGTTTCTGGGATCAGAGTTTTTTTCTTCTCATATTGTATATAATATTATAATTATATTGCGGAAAACATGTTTTACAAACCCTTGGCGATTCAATTCATTTTATTTCATTATCTATCATTAATCATTAAATATATTATTAATTAACAGTTGAATAGTATTATATAATAAATAATAGGTGCGAGGTACTCTAATATACCTAAATATTTATTATTTAAAAAGTTTCCACATAGTAAATTAATCGTCCTACGAGTTACGGAAAATCTATTGGCGACCTCGAGTATAATTATTGACGACTACAATGAGGTGTTACACCATGTATTACCGTTGATATAATCAACGCTATTACCCCCGTCGTGCGGTCGCCGGTTGTTATGTTTGTTATCGTTATCACACGTTTCGATTGCCGCGCAACGTGGACGCTCCAATTGGACAACGTTCAATCGCGTAACAAAATATGAAATGATATTATTGGACATTGCCAACGTGCAGTGAAACTCTAAACTCACTTCTTAGATGTCTACCGGCGTTTGTTTGCCTTGCAGTCTATGTTCAGTTATTGGGCCGTCGAGTTTTGCTTACTCTGTTACCCGGAATATTTTTTACTAAGTTTATTCAATTTTTTTTTTACTTTTCGTTCAAACGAAATTAGTTAAACAAAAATGAGTAATACTAAGGAACCGGCAGACAATCAACTTGAAGATTTTAAAAAAATCGTTAAGGTAATACTTAATTTATAGCATGAATACACCTTACTCGTTTTATAATTTCAATTCAATTACTGAAATTCCAATTATATATTACGAACCGACAACATTACCGTGAACTATTATTGATACGTGACCGTTGTACACACATTTTTTACCAACGCGTATACTAACTTAGGAGTAGTTGAGTATTATACGTACCTAAATGATTCATTTTAATTTTAAATAACATTTATCATTGTATTTGTAAATCAGTACCTAGAATATAAGACTATGTCTGCAAGTTAAATGAGCTTATAAATTTATAATATTATTATTTTGACTGTGAATAGTGAATAAATGTAAATCTCTTTTAAAACCTATACCCACACCGTGTAGGTATTTGTAACAGTAATCTCTGATTTATTTATTTTTTTTAATATACAAAGTAAATTAAACTAATGATAGAAAATAGAAATAGAAAATTTCTCGAGTTCCTGGTTATTTTAATGTGAGCTATATATAAATTATGGTTTATCATTTGTCTATATATTCACTAAAATGCATAAATAGGTACTCATTTTAGAATATCAGAGTGATAATAATTGACAAATTATAATAGTCATTGTTAGCAAACAATGTAAATTGCAAAGTTAGTGATTCATTAATTTTGACATTATTCAAATTAATGTAACCTATCTACCCTGAATATGGTGTCAAATTAAAAAAAAATAATTAAATGCAATTGTTTACTAATTTTGATTTAACCAACACTTATTTTTTAAATAAAATATATTGTATTTATATACCATAATTAAATTTAAGTTTGAATCAGAGATCATATTTTATCTGAAAACTCAAATTTTCTTATAAGGTGGTTTTTTTTATCCATGCTGTCTGCTGTATGCTTACCTCATTTTTGAAAGATTTATTAAAAAATTCTGGCTTTTGCAAAATATATGATGTGTATCTAGATAAAGACTAATTTTTCTGATAGGCTTATATTTTTTATTTTCTTCCAAGAGTATTATGTGGCAATATAAACTTATTTTTCAATTGAGAACACCATATCTTTTTTTACACAAATAATTATTGAGATAATTTGTATGTATTAAAATAAAAAAAATTAAAATATACCCAACTTAACCTATACCTATACCTAACCTATTTATTTATATTATCTTAAAATATTTTTTGAAATTTAATTTCAACTTTTCTTAATAAATTATGTACTAACATGTCAACAAGTATTTACATAAACATAGTAATACTTAATGACAAGATAATGAGTAATAACTTTGGTATTTATTACCTAACTATAATTTTATTATTGCCTTCAGTTGTTTATACATGGCAAATGAATATTAATTAAGAAATAGTTAATATTATGAATAATACATTAGATTTATAAATAGCAAAAATGATTAATTCCGTTGTTTACATTTTTTAATTTAAATGGTTTAAAAATATTAAAGTATAAATATTATTAAACACATTAACAATTAATATTATATTTAATATATTAAAATAGTATAAAATAATATTATGTTTAAAATATTTATTTTTTTTTTTTTTTTTAATAAGGAACAAAGAAAAAGAATATGAATATTTAAATGTTTTTACTACCTTCATAAAATATGCGAGAACTAGACCTAATGACTCTAAGTTATATGAATTTCATTTTTGCTATTTGTATTTTATAATTACTTATTTGGTTCCCGTGTTAACGAGAACCAATTATTCATGGATAACAATAGAATTTATGACAACCTTGTAAAACCTATTTTACTTTAGACTTTTAGTTAAAACTTGCCATAAATATGTATAAAAGTAACCATAAATTATAAAAGAAATAATGAAAAGTAAAACTAACTGGTTTTTTTTTTTGTAATTTTTAATTAATTGTTATTATTATTTTTTTTATGTAGGTATTGTTCTTTTTTAGTTATTTTTAAATTAAGTACTTAATATTTCTCTAATTCGATATAAAAATTAATTTCAAAATTTAGAACACTAGAAAAAAAGACATAAGATCAATAATATTTTTTAAATTATTCACACTCTTATCCAGTTAATAATACTTGATTTATTTTTTTTCAATCCACGGAATATGAAAACCACATTCAATATATATTAATAGTATATTATAGTAAAAAAGTTATAATTGTAAATGTTATTATTACTTATATGATAATTATTGAAATTGTACCATTTAAATTTATTAATTAAATTATTTATTTTTGTTTATAAATATTGTTATTTATTTTTATTACTATTATTATTAGTTCAACATAATCATTATATACTTTTATTATTCAATTGCTGAATTTTAAATCCTTACTTGTAAATTGGAAGTCACTCCGTATAAATAAATAAATACCGATTGTTAGTAATAATTTCTCAGTTAACAACCTTGGTTCTTGTAAATGATATCTTCGAGTAAAAGTATTTTTTTTGTAAATCAAGTTTAGGCACTTGACCTATAGCCTAAAGACATGTATGTCCCACACGGTGTGATATATTTTTTTTTATAAATGTTTAGAATTTGACTACCCGATTTTTTTTGTTAGAAAAAATATTATTTATAATTAAGTTTTTGAATATAGAAATAGTATAATAATACGAATATAATTAAATTCCATGTTAATTATTGAAGGAAAAAATACATATACATAAATATTAGTATTACAAAATATGTATACATTAATACCACCTGTTACTTTTATTATTGGTCATAATTCCTAGGTAAATTATTAATTTATTATCTACAATAACATATTTTTTCCCATTAGAATTAACTATTATGTATACATTATATAATTGTTTTTAAATGATAATCATTAAGACTATTAAATAATTATCATGATGTATATTTTTTATGTTTAGTCTAATGAATTAGTTACCCAAGTCAGTTTTTACTTTTTACTAAAATATGTTCTCATCATTGAAATTGTGATAAAAAGTTTTTTTCAGATATAGTTGTGAATAGATATTTCTTTACCATCAGCACATTGGTAGTCTTTTAGAAATTTTGGTTGCATTGCTTTTAACATTTTGTATGACTTTGGGTGGCTATAATTTGGAATGCCTACCTACTTTTTTGTGGTAGAGTTAAAATGTAAAATGGTTCAAATGTGCAATATTGAAATAAAAGTTGTATGATTTGTTTAAAATTTAAAATGAAGCTCTACACTAATCTAACCTGTGAGGTATTGGTAAAAAACCATAAAATCTTTATGTTCTTTTACTCATTGTTATATCATAATATCGGTAATTTACTGAACTAACAATACAAAAATACCAAGAAGTTGTTATTTTGACGGACCATACATTTTAGTTTAGTTCGAGAAATATAATAATGGATTTGTATTTATTATGATTTAGAAATCCAATTTATATTGGTTTGTTTGGTGTTACAAAAATAATTAAACTATTTATGTTGCCACAACATTTGAATCATTATTATTATAATTAATTGTTTTGATCGCCTAGCAATTAAAAATCTAGTTGAACAAAATTGTGTATGAATTCACTAAGGTGTAATTGATACAACTTTGACTAGGTTTGAATTTATGATGCAGTGTGTCTTGTCTTAAAATTTGTTAGCCACTGTGTTTGTAAATATGAAATAATATTCCAATTTACAGAATTTCAACGTTATTACTTATAAATTATGATTGCTTAACCAATGATACTATGTACTTTGTACACTGATAAAATGTTGAAAATATAAGTACAATGTATAGTAGTTCAGTATTTTTAGTATAGATTTAATGTTTAGCATTCCATTAAGCAAGTAAAGTTTTTATGTAATAAATAAATATTAAAACAATTTTAAATAAAATATTTTAATAATAACACATCATATTTTATATTTTATATGCCTGGTCACATGTCCATTATGTCTAGTTTGCTTATGTAAAATGAACATTTTATAAAAAAAAAAAACCCTATTGTACACCTTATCCATGAATATTACAAGTGTACTTTAAATATAATTCAGTATGCACCTATGGTTGACCATTATTAAATCAGAAATATTTGATGTTTAAATGTGATGTGATACTATTATAACTAATACACTGGAATGCTAATTTTGTTTATTATTCTAGCCAAGAGAGAAAGGAGTGGAAGTGAAATTGAAAAGAGACTACTTAAGGTCGGTTTACTCAATTAAATAAATACAAAAATAGGCATGTATAGTCTGATTGGTGCAAGTTGATTTTGAGCCCATGGTCATACATTTAAATAAATCTATTTTGTTTAGTTAAACCGAGCCTATAAACATAATTTTCTTTAGGCTAATTACATATTGTCTGTAAATTTTTTCTACAGTTATATAACTTTGAATACTGTAAAATCTTTAGATAATACCACTAAAAAAATAGGAATATGGAGTAATATAATAGAAAATTGTAATTTGTATGAAATAGGCACACTGCATTTTTAGATGTTGTCTGTCTCCTATCTAAAAAAATTAAAACATAAATAGTATAGTGGCGTTCTGAATTAGGTACATATAACCATAAAATAATAAATAATTTGTCTTTTGTTGAATTTATTTGATTGTTAATTAATATTTTTATTTTAACGACAAGTTATTTTTAGCTTATACTTTTTATAGTACGTATTTGCATTAATTATAACTTATGATATTAGTTATTATTTTAATTAAACATTTAAATGTAAATTTGAAATTTGGTTAATATGCTTGTTACTTAATTCTACATATTTCTAGTCTATTTTTTTTTTTTTACTTTTTTAATTTTATATTTACTCAACAAATTTAAATCTGTAAATTGAAAATAAAGTTTAAATAGTTTAATTAGCATGGCCACCATTATCATAGTAGATCATAAAGTTTAAACTTGTTCATTAGTTATTAAAATATTTAAAAAATAATAAAATACAAGCTATTGTTGTAAAATATGTACCGGTAAGTCATACAAACTTAAGTGTTGTTATTAACAGTTGTTTATAGATATATCTTAATTTTTTCAATTTTGTAATGTGTTATTTGACTTAGAAAATTAAATTTTAATAGTTCATATTTAATATTGTTCCTATTAAAATATTTCAGAATGTTGGTGTTATTAGAACGGGAAATGGAGTACCAGTTGATGATCACAATAATACACTCCAAGCTGGAGTAAATGGACCACTTGTGTTACAAGATCATACTTTCTTGGATGCAATTTCCCATTTTGATCGTGAACGTATTCCAGAACGAGTTGTTCATGCAAAAGGAGGAGGTAATTTTAGTCATGGGTTCTTGAAGTTGAAGTCCTTCCTAGATTGACAGAAAATATATTTTTTTTTAATTTAAAATGTAATTTAGGTGCATTTGGATATTTTGAAGTAACACATGACATAACTAAATATTGTAAGGCTGATATATTTTCATGTATCGGAAAACAAACTCCTGTTGCAGCGAGATTTTCAACTGTTGGTGGAGAGAGTGGATCAGCTGATACTGCAAGGTATGTTAATATTATTAATATAAATAAATAATAATTTATAAATGTTTAAATATGTTTATTATTTATTAGAGACCCAAGAGGTTTTGCTATAAAATTTTATACAGAACAAGGAATTTGGGATTTAGTTGGAAACAATACACCAATATTTTTTATAAGAGATCCAATTTTATTCCCTAGTTTCATCCATACTCAAAAAAGAAATCCAGTTACTCATTTAAAAGTATTAAGTTACTTAAATACTTTATAACATAATTATTAATTATTATACTAATTTAATGTTTAGGATGCAAATATGTTTTGGGACTTTTTGACTCTGCGTCCGGAATCATTACATCAAGTAATGATACTTTTCTCCGATCGAGGAATTCCAGATGGATACCGTCATATGAATGGATATGGATCGCATACATTTAAAATGGTCAATTCTAATAATGAGGCAGTTTATGTAAAATTTCATTTTAAGGTATATAGTTTGAATAAAATGTTATAATACAAACATTTATTCTATACATATGTCTACTTAAATATAAAATGTGAGATAAAAAACAATAAAACATTGCACTAAAAAAAAACAAGCTTAATAATATATATCGTAATTAAATGAGCAATACTTTTTAAATTTTTGCATTCTTCAGGATATTAAACTAAGAAATTAATAAAAGAATCACCTTCTTTGAAATCTTTATTTAATTTTAATTTTTTTAAAAGAGGTAGTATGAAATATTTTGAGCATTTTATAACTGGATTTTCCAAGAAAAAAACATACATAATTTTAATACTCCTTTTGCTCAAAATCTAAAACAGTCATATTATAATAGTAAATTTATTCAATATATATTTTGACTTTTAGACTGATCAAGGTATAAAGAATTTGGATGTTATAAGAGCTCGTAATCTTGCTGCTGATGATCCAGATTACTCGAACCGTGATCTATTTAATGCTATTGGAAATGGCAATTACCCTTCCTGGACCCTTTATATACAAGTGATGACATTTGAAGAAGCTGCTGCTAATCCATTTAATCCATTTGACATTACAAAAGTTTGGTCACATGCTGATTATCCATTAATACCAGTCGGCAAACTAGTGTTGAATCGAAACCCTACTAACTATTTTGCTGATATTGAACAAATTGCCTTCAGTCCAGCACATTTGGTACCTGGTATTGAACCTAGTCCAGATAAACTTCTTCAGGTGTTATTTTATATAATTTTCTAAAGTGTATACTTTAATCCTACAAGTTTTTATATTTATATTTTAGGGTCGCTTATTTTCATACAGCGATACACATCGACATCGTTTAGGTGCAAATTATTTGCAGTTGCCGGTAAACTGTCCATACCGTACAAAAGTTACCAACTATCAGCGTGACGGACCTCAAGCATATGATAACCAAGGATCAGCACCAAACTACTATCCAAATAGTTTTTCAGGACCAGAACAACAACTTCACAACAAATTATCCACATTCCCTGTTTCTGGTGATGTTGCTAAGTATGAAATAAAAATTATATTAGACTAATATTTGTACGTAGTATGTACTAATGCATAGATACATTTGTATAAGTATTTATGTTTCTTCTATTTAATTTTCCAGGTATGATTTAAGTAATGATGACAATTATTCTCAGGCAGGCTTACTTTATAGAAATGTTTTACCTAACGATGAACAAAATAGATTGGTTGAAAATATTACAGATAACTTGAAACATGCAGCTGATTTTCTACAAGTACTAGATTTATACATTGATTTCTAAACAAATGTGTTTTCTTTTAACTTATATTAATTATTTATTAACATTGTTCTCTAGGAAAAAGCTGTTTATCATTTCACTCAGATTGACAATGATTTAGGACACAAGTTGAAAGAAAATTTGAAGTTGGCAAAGTGTTCTAAAGCAAACCTTTAGTTTAAAAAAATTACCACTTTTTCATTTTTTTTTTTTTCAAATTAATATTTATATTAAATTTAGTACTAAAAAGTATTTGTATATTATAATAACAATATAATTTCACAGGAATGAACTAATTATCAATAACGTATATTTTATGAATGCATATAATTTTTGCTCACACGTATAATATTTTATATTATATACACGTATTATATTGACTAGTATTAAATCAAAAATATTTTTAGCACGGCAGGGAATATTGTTTATGTCATTTATACTTATTAATTATTATATTATATATTTTATTTTATCATAACACAAAAATGTATTAATTATTTTTTTTTTACATATGTTTGATAAACTTCGATTTTATTGAATTTTAGTATTTCCGCTTAAAATTAACAAAGAGGTAAATTGTGAAAATATAGTTTGTCCAAATAGATTAACTAAATATTTTTTAGTTTCAATTTTTACCTTTAATAAAAAACTCGAATTTGGTAATGATGAATAATAAAGATCATTTAAATAATTTATTAATACCTATATAAAGATAAAATCACATAATACGTCTTGGAGTAAATATATGTTTGATTATAACTAGATAATATCGACGAGTCTATTAACTGCAATAGATAATAATACATAAATTATATGTACTGTGAATTGAGAAGCGTTCAAAATTCCGACATCACCTTTTTCAACTTTACACCAAATATTTGAATCTGTTTCTATGGATTCACATTATGTTTATAGTACCATATGCAGAGCCGTAACTAAAGTTTGGAAAGATAGCTTAAAAAAGAGCGTACAGTCCAGAATTTATACATAATAGAAATATATTATTTTAATATAATTTTTATAGGTGCACATTTTTTAGGTGGCTAGATGTGCTGAAAAGCCAAAATTAAATAACAATTGTGTCATCCTGTTAACTATGGGGATTTTGATCCAGACCCCTATAAGTTACTTAAAGCTACAATTATAGATACTGGAAAGTGGAACTATTTGTGTACATTTAATATAATTGTAAAAATTATAATACATACTCTAATACAATTAATTATCTGTTCTGTTAAAATTAACTAAAATTTGAATATTTCATGATTAAAATCAGGTAAAAATCATTCAAAAATAAATGAATACCAAAGTCAAAAATTATTTCAAGAGTTAACTATTAATAGTAGTAATAATATTATATAGTTATACTTTATATTAGTAATAGAAATTATAAGGTTTATAAGAAAATACTCTGTACTAGTAATTTTCTAAAAAAATATACCTACCTAATTCATTTTTTAAAGTAATTAAATTATTATATGATAATGAATTTTTTATAGTTCATATGTAGGTTCTATATTAGTTTTTTTTTTTTTTTTAAATAACTAGTATTATGAAATTGATTGTATTTATACAATTTATACATTTATAGTCTTCTTAGAAAATGTATTTTATTATACCTGTACGATTACACATTAAAAAAAAACTTGTTAGAGGTCACATTTTGGTTGATCGTTTTTTAAAATCCAATAAACGGATAACGATTATTTGAATGTTTGTCATGTAGGTACCTGTTGTCGGTGTATGTAAGAAATATCCTTGAACTTGTTATAAAAACTACATTAGCCGGTGTGTAGGACAAGTTAAACTGGTTTTATGGCGTACAAACGAGTTCAACTAATCACAATATCTATATAAGACGTAGATATAAGTTAAGGTTTTGCGAATACCGCAGAGACATGGGAAGGTCAATTTAAATTGAAAGTATAATGCACTTTGCATTAAAATTCTGGCTCTAATTATTAATCTAATATTATAATGTCGATAGAGATAGAGGATCATACCTCCTCTCACCCGCAACATTTTTTTTTATGTGACATAAGAACATATACAATCTTTACAGTTATGCACAATAAGTGTATGTGACAAGGGAAAAAAGAAAGTGAAACTGTAAACCTAACTGAAGTTACATGAGTAAGAAGCCAACCATTGGTAACAGTTAAATTGGTATTATATTATATATATATATATATTTTATATAAAATAATCACGGCACCATTTTCTACGCCGAGGATTTTCTGGAAGTGTGAGGGTAAATTTTTTGTTAGTGGATTTAGGAGGTTTTCTAATTTAGAAAAAGAATCGTTTATAATAAATTGCAGCTTATTCCTCAATTGATTTAGTGGCAATGTCTTAGTGAAGGATTAAATTAGAGATAAAAAATGGAGTGTCCTGTAACTTTGCGAAGAATAATATTTTGAAAGGCCTGTATTTTGTTTAGATTTGATTTTTTAACTGAACCCCTTGCAAACTTTGAAATTTAAACTACTTAATTCAACAATAATTTAATTTTAAAGTCTGCAAAATTAATAATTTCTAAATTTCTTTGTTTTTTTTTTTTAGTATTTTAATACGTGATTTACTATTATCGTAAAATATATAATTTATTATCATTTATCACAGGACCAAATAATGGGTAAAAAGTAAAAAAAAATCTATGTTAAAGACCATTTTTGAAGTCGGCGAAATCACACTTCTCCATCAATTTTTGTTAGTGGTTTTAAATAAATTTTGATGAGCGGTAATCCTTTCACTATTACAACTATTAATGAATCTTGTGTGAAATTATCGAGTATTTTTGGGAAACCAAAAGGGTTCAATCAGGATTTTACGATTATTTTTAACAAAATTAAAACAAAAAATGACGAAATCGAAAATAACAGAAACCAATACTGACTTTTTTCACTATTAAGGAAATTACAAGGAACACCAAAAATTTACCTCTCAAGTGCATCAACATGATTCAAAATTTAACAAAAAAACTAAGAACGATAAGAGTATCGTGTTTTAATTGAAGCCATATTTCCGATAGAAAAGTTGTTAACACAAAAAAAGAAAAATACCATAGTAAAACCAATACATTCCGCTGTCTAATAATAATTCGATGCGATCGCATCGACTGCATCGATTATTAGACAGATTATTATTATCGGACCGATAATCGTGTTTATCCAATTCCAATTTTATCACATATTTCCAGATTATTTATTACCAATTTTTACCATATTTTAATGCCACAACAAATACAGAGCTAATTGCCTTATTTTTTTCATCCATAAATATCTACAGGACAATTATAAAATATCATGGTCGGCAAAACATACATTGTGAAACTAAACCGGTATGTATTACCATTAATACCATTGATTATAGAGTATATGTCTTGTGTACTAAATAATCAATGGTATTACACTACAATAACTAAAAACAAATTTGAACAAAAAAAAAAATCCTATATATAACAACATTTTCGGTGACTTTCACCGACTTGCTGGCATTGATTATAGATTCTTCGAAACCCATAAAACAAATTATAGTTCTATGTACAGCCCGGCTAATAATTGCTTTGAAATGACGTATCTACCTCGTTAAAAATTGTGACGAAACAAAGAACCAATACATATTAGACGATTCAGCCCGGCCAAAAACCCTGGACGCGAAAACGTTTGAATTTATCTTATCGGCTTTGTAGACGGATATGAAATAATGTAAAATGTTTTATGTGTATCGTTGTAATAAATTATAAAATATACGATCTATGTAAGTGACAGAAGAATCGTTGACATCTGCATTAAAAATGCCCACAATAATGGGGCGACGGTGGCCACGTTTGGAGTCACTGGGATATAGATATTAGTTAGCACGATTAAAGATCAGGTACACCTTTAAGCATAGTCATTAAAATATATAGGTACCCCCATCGTATGTAAATATATAAAATACTCAAATAATTTTATATATCCGTAAGAATTATATTTTGTAAAAGTCAACTCGATATTCAAATACTATTTAAGTGATAACTATACGTTATATACGCACACGTAAGCCGTGTTGATGATGTAATAATACCGAATCTGCTATAATAATATGATGAAATTTCTAATCCGCAGACACGACCAACGATCACGGTCGTGACTTATGATCGTGATATAGAGATAATATATATATATATATATATATATATATATATATACACATATATTAAAAAAAGGGTTTATTGCATAGACCGAATTCCTAGATAATATATTATGCGTATTAATATTTTTCCTACTATATACACCGTATCTCATGTAGTTAAATCCAACGTGTAGTTGGTACCGAGTTACCAAATAATATTTTTGGTACCAAAGAATTGTGTATAGGTAAGGACCATATATTTTTTTTGGTGAAAACGGGACAAAAAAAAAAATTATTCATCATTTTTATTATAAACAACATTTTTTTTTTTTATATTTAATAATTATAAACAAACTTACATACTATTATATGTTTACGGAACAAAAAAATGAAATTAATTAATTACACTAATTATTTATTTTTTTCTTATTATATTTTTTTTTCTATTTAATAATTATAATAAAAATTACATTATAGTATATTTATCGTTGGAACATATTTGCTTCAATAAGTCGGGCGACGACTTCAGGAACGAGTAAAATTCTGGACAAGACATTTTAAAGTTAACTTTTGTTAACAGCATCGCCTTTAAAACTCACACTTGAGGCTGTGTTTTTTCAGCTGTCTATAAGTTGTTTATCAATGAAAAAATTAATTCTACAGGTGCATTCGAAATAGGCAAGAATATTCAACGATTTACGAAAAATGATGTGGTTTACGTTGTCTCGAAAGTGCTAAACGCTTGTATGCTCTACATATTTACTCAAGAAATCTGTATTCCATTCCTGCACTTTTTTTGATACATATAATAATATAAGCGTAAATTCGTCAAATACCCCAGTGTCCTTCTCAGAATCGATTAGCACATCCATTGATTTCTGGACTTCTTTCCACGTTGGGACTGTTCTCAAATCGGCCCATTGAAATATCTGCAATCCAAATTGATTGTACAAAGTCCACTGCTGAAGGTAATCTCCTAACATCAATTTCTTTACAGCTGTAAAAGTATTAGATTCGTTAAAAGAATCACTCAAAGAAAATGAGAAATGAGGAATATGAATGTCAAAATATTTATGAAAAGACTGAATTATGTACTGATACCGATATTCCAATTCCAACATCTAAAAAAAAAAAATTTCATCAAAAGTAGATATTTCTCATACCAACCAGTACATTTTTAAAACTAAATAAGAAGAAATAATAATAATACAGCTTTGGATCAAATGATCAATGGAATATTATTTAAATATAAATAGAATATTGAATATTCGTTTTAATCAAGAAACAATAAATATGATTAAAAGTATAGCTAATTTAATAATTTTACAAACAAATTATAACGATTTGTGATGTACATTAGCTACATAGTTTAATCTGGTTACAAAATTTTACAAACAAAAATATGACTCTCACAAAATTATGACGGTATTCCTAAAAATATATTGAAAAATAAATGTGATAAATGGATAAAATGGTTCTTTTGTTGTGATAGACAAAAAATATTCAAATATTAGTATCTAATATCTTTAAAACATTAAAGTTATTTGTTACAATACCGGTAACAAATTGTACACGTGAAAGGCATTTTTCAAAACTAAATATTGTTAAAACAAAGTTGCGAAGTATATGAGGCAAGAAAGATTAGATTGAACTCTTAAATATGTTAATTAAATAGGATCAAGCGTATAATGTTGATTATGAAGAAGTTATAGAAGTTTTTCAAACATCAGATCCTACCGCCAAATGACTTTAATGAAAAATATTACCTATTTTAAAAGATCAAATTATGTTTTCTTATTTTAATGATTTTTAAAAATATTATTATTATTAAAAAGGACTAAGTGGACATTTTTGTATTATTTTTATGTTTTACCTAACTCGTAATCGTGTAGAACAATATAAACCATGGTTTGATACAACCATATTCTTGATTTTATGTGAGGATTAATTTCAATGATCGTTGCTTCACATCAGTCTTAGCTTGGACAAATTCGGAGGGGGGGGAGGGGTTGGAGTCTGGACTTCCCTAGCTAAGGTTTTGCCTCCCTTGTCAAGAAGACCTGCGCACGCTTATGACCCTATGGCTACTATGTTTTAAGATATTTAAGGAAATTAATACCTACATATTATTATTATACATATTGAAAAATAAATGAAGTGACCATTATATGTTGTGTGAAATAAATAAAAAAAAATTTAAATCCCTTGCAACGATTGAATTCAAATTGAGTTAATTTTTATTAAAAATGCGTGACATATTTATAATTGTTGTAATTGCAATATGTTAATACAATTGACTATTTTCATATACCTGCTTACTATTATAATATTCTAATATTAATTCTATACTAATATGATGATATTTAATGATAATAATTCCTTATTGTACTAAATTGTAGGACAAATAGGTTTTATTTATTTTATTTAATATAGGTAAGTATGTTTACTTACCTATATTACCTTTTATTATTTTTGAGTCATGTTCGTTTAAGTCATCACAATCCAATTATAAACTATAATTATGGACAATGGGAGATACAGACTCACAGATATATGGTGGTAACCAAGGAGGTTATAATTGCTAATAATAACATGCTACTTGCATTTAATATTGATGTGACATTTTCTGTCATTTTTGTGGAGATTTGACTAGACTGATGGACTGGACACGAATATTGCTACGCCGGCAATCTCTATACTTTTTTGTGCTGTTCGTTGCCAGTCCTGTGTATCATACTCCGTGCCATGAATTCGGATAGATTAAAGGTACTACATTCAATCGGGGTCATAAATCATAGGGTATATAAAGAGTGGCTTACGTATTTTTTTGCGCGAGTGTTTGGACTAGGATTGATATACGTCCCGATTTGGCGAGACATTCACGATTGTTATAGTGTAGGTGATTTTCCCGCATCAATTCTTAGTGGGACGTCGCTATTTGTATACCTTTTTTATATTATTATTGTCCGGTGTCCCGTTTTACAAGCGAACGGGACAAGAAAGTCACGATTTCTTTTTACGACCATCTCGGGCAAAATGTTACTTGAAATTGGAGTGTGGATAGCAGAAGATCCTGTCAGATTAGTCCTATATATTTCAAGTCAATAATATGCTAAAGGAGACAAAGAACAGACTGTACACGATAGTAAGACCCACATTTACTTACGCATGCGAAGCATGGACGACTAAGAACACAACAGAGTGAAGATTTAGTATTTTTGTAAATACAATTTGGCGGTTGATAATATGCGAGCAATAATTAGATGAACACTTAACTGGTATGCGGACGAGAAAGTTCAACAAAGAACTATTGGAGAAGACTGGGACGACCTCGGTTAAAAGCCTCATAAAAAGTCAGAGGATACAATGGCTTAGGCATATAACATGTGGAAATGATAATAGTACAATCAAAGCGGCAGTGCCCTGGAAACCAACAGGGAAGAGGCCACGGTGATGGCCAAGAAAAAGGTGGACAAAATAGGAGTGTATAACCGGAATGATATAATTCAGTAGTGAAGTGATCCTGTGATATCGGCAAAAACTTTTGTAGAATAGGGTATAGTAGTGTATAAACCAGAATAAGAAAATTAAACCTATAACGATTAGTTATTCTTATCGTGTAAATCGTATTAATCGTAGCCTATAATATATATAAATACTCATCTCTTTATTGATATTACCTTAATCGATTTATTAGATAACATTTTCACTTTTCAGACAGTCATCACTGTCTGCCGTTCAGTGTAGTGTCGGTGTGTATTAGTGTATAGCTAGTATTTATTTTAATAAGTAATTTACTGTCCCAAATCCCGCTATAATGTTAAGCGGGATATCAATATCCCGTTTGTTTACAATATTATGTTTTAAAAAGTTGCGAATCCCGAGAGCCATAAAAAAATACCGACTCTAGTTTGGACGTGTTATCAAAAATAATATCGATAACGAGATAAAAATTGTTTACACCCGTAGACTTGTATATGTTAATAGGTCTATGATTCAAACACGTTAATCGTGTGATATTTGCTTATGAAAATTTAAAATAATGTGTTCTTTCATTTTATATTGGACGAAGGGAGTGATTGCTGTAAATTCTATTCGATTCTTATGTCCGATCTCTTAACAAGAACTATAAATATTTAATTATAGGTATATCCATTGTCGTCATGGTTGAGTGATATACTCTAGTGGTATATCCATGTCGCTCGTATGTTATCTATTTTCTATGTTTGCTACACCACGGTTGCTATGATAATTAAAAAAAATTAAACGCACAGTGCTATCACCGTTCGACATATTTGGATAGAATTCAAAAAAGAATTTGACAAAAAGCAAAATCGTACTTGAAATAATTAAATAATAAATTTATCGGATATTCTATTTCTCGTAGACGAGTGAGGACATTTTCATTTTGACCGATTGTGGCTCAAAGTATTAGGGTGACAGGTCCAAGTTTCAAATTAAGTTATAAATTTTAATTACATTGTAGAATCGTTGTCGTATTGACTTGATTCTTTATTTTTTTGTTCAATGTAACATCTACCTTCCACATGAATATGTAAATTAATTAATTTCTAACTTTATAACATATCTTTACAAGAGACACGGATGTTCAAGATCAAACACAAACCGAGGTCATGTGTAGATAAGCTGCGAAAAACTAGCAACATGCATCTTCTTTATGTATGGGCTGAAATATTATCCCCTTATCAATGCACCACATAAATTTAATTTATAGGATCATTTTTTAAATTGTTATTTGGTGTGTTCTATTTTTAATTTATATTATTTTTAATACCTATTACAAATATATGTACATATATTTATTCTACATTTAATTAGAAAAATGTTTTAATAATTTGGTATATTATTTTTTTACAGAATTTTAGCCATTAACTGCAGTACATTGCCAAACTAACTGACAAATATATTGGTACAGATAATTTGATTTTAAAACAAATAAAATGGAAACATGGTTAATTCAATCTATATGGATTGCTGTGTTTGGTTTTCTCAAAGAATTTCGACCAGAAGATCCTTACATCACTCAATATTTGACCAATCCACCAATGAATTTTACGAATGAAGAAGTAAGTTTTATTTTCAATTTGGAAAATTAACACAGTAAATAGGTACTTATTATCAAATTTATATTTTATTTTATTAATCCTAATTTTATAATTAATACTGTTATTAAAATATTGATTTTACAATAATTTTTGATGATCAAATGAATAAATAATTCTAATAATATTTACTTCCAATAAATAATATAAACAATAGTTTATATGGAAGATTTTCAAAAGGTAGGTGATTTTAAATTATTTATTTAATAATCAATGAAATTAAACAAATCAATAATCACTTTTAAATGATTGATACCTACCTATGTTTAGATTATGATTTGGGCTATGTTAAAAATAATACTCAAACAATTTAAATTATTAAATGTATTTATTCCTATTAATTTGTTTGTTATCAAGTCATTAATGTTGTTTAAAATAATTAATTTTTAAATAATTATTACTTTATTATTTTTTAATAGGTAAATCAAGAAATATTTCCTGTGTCAACATATACATGCCTTGGACTTACAATTATTGTATTTTTGGTTACTGATTATTTACGTTACAAACCAATTATATTGTTAAATGCTGTTTCTAGTGTTATTACTCAAATATTTTTGATTTTTACTCGAACAAAGACTAACATGAAGGTAAGTGGGCAAATTTAATTATGATATCATTTGTCTAAACATAAAAACTAGGGCTGGGATTTCAATACACTTTGTAGTCATCTTTTTAGCAGATTGAAAGTTCAAGTTAAAAATGAAAATTCATACAGTTCTGTAAAACTTATTTTAAATTTATTTAAGTTTGTTTGTTTTTTATTTTTTAATTTATTTGGTCCAAACTTATTTAAAATAAAATAAAAATATAGTGCATTTTTTATCATTTCCATTCCTAATAAAAACTAATGTAATCATAAATATTTATTAAATAAACTAATGTATTATAAGAAAATAAAAAAAAGTTTTTAATTATAAATGGAAGTTTTTCAATATTTATAGCATTTAATTTAAAAATTTAAAAATGTACATATTTTTAATAGAATATTTGTTTGGCATAGCTCATGGAAGTCTTTTATGGTACTATGATAGCTTGTGAAGTTCCATATTATACATATGTTTACACAAAAGTCGATAAAAAATATTATAAAAAAGTTTCCAGTCATATGAAGATGGCATGTCTTATAGGTCGACTTGTTTCGGCTCTGCTTGCTCAATTATTGATTGATAACCATATATTAACAGTACCACACTTGAATTATTTAACACTAGCCGGTAAGATATTATAATGAATTCAAGTTGATTAATTTATTAATTAACTAAATATGTTTATTTTATAACAGGTGCATTTTTATCAGTACTATGGGCCCTTGGATTACCTTCAGTTAAAAATAGTCTATATTTCCATAAAAGCCCTGAGCATGCTCATATAAGAGATAGCATTACAGGTATACTATATTTAAATTTTACATAAGTATACAGTTTAATATTCTTTGCTTACCGTATTGATTCATTTTGTAAGCTTGTTTTTTGTAACCTTAAAAATAAAATGCATATATTTTTACCATTTTTTAATATTACATATTTTAAGTATTTAATCTAGGCAGAGTATAACAATCTGACACTTTAAATAATTACATTATATAAAGTGACAGTGTGCTGAAAAGTAAAAATTAATTATTGTTGATATTATTGTGTTAACCCATCGTGACTTACACATATAATTTGAACACCATTAACTCACGTATAAAGCGATTTGCTTACTTATTAATATATTATTACAGATGTAATAGTTTAGGAAGAAATAAATTCATGATAAATCACTATGAATTTAAAGAAAATATAGTTATGAACAAGTCAGTGGTTCTCAGTTTAAAAACTATGCGAGGGAAATTCTCACATACGAGCAATGACTGGATAAGCTATTTACTTTATAATCATAAAAGGAAATATTACATTTTGATATTTGATTAGTATTTTTTTGTTTTTTATCTAATGAATTAAAGGTTTATACTAATTTATATTTTTAGTAAAAAAATAAATAATTTAATAATGTTCTTGTGAAGACTAATTTAAAATTAATAGGACAAATTATAAGATTAAATATAGAAAATGTTTTTTTTTTTTTAAATTTATTATTTAATATAATAAATAATGCAAGTAATATGCATTCATATATTAATATAAATATAAAATTTACTAAAAATGCATATTTAAACATTTTCCAATTTTCCAGGTAAATTACAATTATTGGTCTGCTTGCTTTCTTAAAACTAATTTAATAATTTTTTTTTTATTAAAACTGAATCAGTTTTAAAACAATTAGTAATTTAATAATATAATAAATCTTAACAATTAATGTATTAAATATATGTTTTTAAAGAGGGTGCAAAATGTTGAAAACATAAGTTTATGTTACAATTATTAAAATAAACAAAGGAATTCTGATAATCTTTTGATTTATTATGCTTTGATAATTATGTATTTATGTTTTATATGTATGCAATATGCATATGTGTGTATATATACATGCATATTGTATGCCCTGTATATAAGTACATCAATTTTAATGAAGACTAATATTAATAAATATTGTTGATAAGGGTTATGGAGTTTGACTAACATGGTGATTTGACTATATATTTTTCCAGATTAGGTTATATACACCTAAATATGTATATGTATTTAAATACATTTTTGCATTTATAAAATTTTTTTGTGTATATAAATATATATCATTCATAGATGTTAATGCATCCATACCTAAAACTGTGTGTCAAATACTGTGGTCGGACTTCATCACTGCTTTCACAAACCGCTATGTTCTTCAGTGGTCCATCTGGTGGGCTTTAGGCACATGCTTTTATTATCAGGTTCGGATTACTTTTGTAATAATCAAATTTTGTAATATATAGGAAATAAGTCATATTTTTATCGGGAACATTTTATTTATACAATTGTTTTTTAAAATATTGAATTTCCCATCATAATATTATGATTTGTAGATTTGATCAGTTTCATCTTGAATTGTTTATATAAATATAAAAAATGAATCTCATTGAAATTACAACAGGGAAGATATTTAGTTAACTTAGTAATATTAATAATTACAGTGTCTATAATTTCAACGTTTCTTGATCATACAATGTTAATGTTGATCTTAATTATTATTAGGGTAGATTTATAAACATAGATTCAGGCTGGACTGTTGCATATATACATTAGGGATGAAATCTTGTTTTTCTATTTCTAAATTATGTCTCTTATTTAATAAATTTAAATAGCATATAAAGTAAAAATGGCATGTAATGTTTGTAGTTTTAAGTTGTTATTTAGTTTCACTTTTATGAGACACTTATGAATTTCTTTGTATTTATTATTACAAATACATTACATTAACTAACAATGTATAATAACTTAAAAAAATTAAATTAATGTATAATTAATATATTAGTATTAATATATTAATATTATATTACTATAAAATAAATTAATCACTACTACATCTACTACTAGTTTAATAATCATGGATATATAAAATTCCACATAAAAAAAAAACCTTACACAATTTTTTCATTTATACATATTTTATTTTTGATATTTTTCCTACAGTCCCATTATGCATAATTTTTTTAATTATCATAAAAATACAAGTTTAACAGTTATAGGTAGAATTTTTTATAATTAAAAAAATTCATAAATTTTAGTCAGGTAATGTAGAAGATAATTTAAAAATATAAATTGTGTATATAATATACAAAGATTTAAAAGCTAATTTAGTTCTATTGTCTTTATTGATAAAATCTGTAAGCCTTGGTTTGTGTGTTTCATCTAACCTACTGTATGTTTATTTTCAATTATTATATAATATTAGATAATGAGATGTGCTTATTTGACTAGTTCAGAATTGGGTATAGGTCTTTGCTGATTTAAAACAAATTTATTGAGTGGTGACCATAGTGTTTTGATCTCTAGGTTTGCTGATTTATCAGTCATTTCATTATAAATTATACCTATCAATATGAATTGTTTATTGTTATTTTAACATAATAGTTATATCACAAAAAGTATAATCAATGATTTTTCAATTATTTTTGAAATTGTTCGATTTATTATCGGTCATCCAATTGGTTATTAGTGTTTTAATTTATATATTTAAATAATAAAATCACCACTTTTGGATTACTAGCACACTAAATAGTAACATATAGAGTGAAATCAATGTGTATGGGCTTATGTGTTTGGTAATGTTCTATGTGTACCACTTAAATGGTTTAATTTTTTTACAAAATTATAGGAACTATTGATAGACAAATTTACTACTTAAAACCACTTATAGTTATAAAAAACAGAAATAGAACCATAAGTGTTTAAAAAGTAAACAAGTTTTAAAATTAAATAAAGAGTGATGGACATTTTTAATTTAATTTAATTTGTAGATAGCTAGTTAATTAATGTTATTCTATTACGCATAAGTATTAAATATTTTTTGCTTAAAATTATGAGTAGAACTATTCAAAATTTGAATGCAAACTTTGTCTTCCACTTTTTAGATCCCTAATATCTTTATCTAATAGATACAGTAAAAAAGCCCAAAATATAATGTTGTCTTCTCTATACTTTTCTATGATTTAGGACACAGAAGTTACTTGGAAATAATCACTTTTGAAATGTACTATTAAAAATAGGGTTTTAATAAGTAGTAAAGCTGAAATCATGAAAAATAAAAACATGTCAAATTTAAGCAACACACTGAAAAATATATATTTTATAGAAGAGTAAATTTATTGCATATATGCAAACTATCATTTTCGTTTTCTAAAATAATTGAAATTATTAATTTTAATTTTTTTTTAATGTGTTCTTTAGTTTATGTCGTATGCTCAATCATTATTTCAAGAAATATACAAGAATGGCACGGATTTGGAAGTAACTGATAATGGAATTGTTGAAGCCATATATACAATTATAAGTATGTATAACATAGTTAACACATTTTATTTTCGTAGTAGTTTTAAGGTGGTTCAAATATTTAACAAATAAAAATTCTATACATTTAATATTATGAGAGTAAATAAAAATCTGAACATTTTATTACACAATTTATGAAATATTTGGGAACTCATTAAAACTTTGAATCGTTTTGTAGTGTATTTTTTTGCAATATTATTATTTTTTAAATTTGTAATACTAGACTTACAGGTTCCTAGACTACATCCTAAAACTTTTTTCCAAAGTTTATCATACAATATTTAAATTTATTTTTACATATAAATATATTATATTATATTAGACAATGTAAGTAAAATTGTAAATGCATTTTTCAAAGGTACATTGGGAGTTTATTTGATTGGAATTATAACAATACCTAGTTGGTGGTTAGTAGGTATTCTAACTTTAGGCCAAAGTGTGATATTGTTGATTATGGCTCAAGAAAATTTACTATCGCACGCATATGTGGGCTATATACTTTTTGGAACTTTTTATCACATTATGGCTACTGCAGCTAAGTAAGTATAAAGCCAAATTTATTTGATGACATCATACATTTTTCAATAAGTAAACTTATAATTTATTGTTTCTAAATAATTAAATTATTTATTATATATATATATATATATATATGTATGTATCTGTTATGTTAATATATTAATTACTATTGTTTTAGTTGTGAAGTAGCCAAAAATATTCCAGCAGACAGTTATGCATTAGTATTTGGAATTAATACATTCATATCTCTTTTACTGCAAACATGTTTAACAGTGGTTGTTAATAGTCCAATAGGATTGATGTTAAACATTAGAACACAAGTAAAGTTATTATTATAATTTATTTATTTTAATCCTAAACTAATAATTAATGGTATTCATTGTTATTCATGAAGTTTAATAGTTTTACATACATCTGGATCTTGAACTTAAATTTGCTTATTTGCTAGTTTTGGGATTTTATTTGCTCTACTTTAATTTATTATCAAAATTTGATTATAAATTGTGTTTTTTGATATCAATATACTTGAGACATTTATAAAAGATAAATATATTTTATTAAGTCCTGATGTTATCATTTATCACTTAATATTTTAGTTTTATATTGTAAAATTATTTTGTATTTTTATAGTTTTATGTATACGGCCAAAGTTGTTTAATAATTGGAGCCGTATATACTATCAAAGCATTGTGGATTACATTATCTAGGAAAAGAAGACATATTATTTCTATAACATAAAAGTAAAACTAAATTATTAATAATTTAATATTGATTATTATTGTATATTATATATCTCTATTAAAAAGTGTTAAATATTAAAATTAAAACAGTATTTGTATTATTTTTTAATAGTTGTAATAATTTTCGAACATACAAGTAGTAACAATGCAACATTGAACATTTGTATTCAGCGCTATACTATGAGAATATATTTTCATTTTTAATATAATATATTATCTGCTAAACACAGACAGGTTGCCACTTTGGTGTAGACAGCGTCTATCTACAATCGGTGTCACCACATAATTATGTTGCAACTCTTGCAAGGCAGAGATCTACTAAAACTGGTTACATTTATATAGACAAGTTATTTATTATTGTTAGTGTCCCAGGTCCCCAGCTGTAACATGGCAGCTTTGTACATACATAGTACTGTGCTTGTAATTTATATACAAATAATTTATTCAGTTATACTAAGCAATATCAAATGAATTGTTCACATAAAACGTATTACTCTACAAAGAAAGTATTTGTACTTACAAAATCCAAAATGTGGCAAATGTAAGTGCTGAAAATGGTTCAAAACACCTGATAAATTTAGATATCTTCAAAGTCAAAATGTTAATCTTATTTCACAATGTTTAGGAGAATGGAAAAAAAAAATTAATAATTAGATACTTGTAACTATATCAAAGTGGATTGTTTATAAGTAGGTATAGGTAAGACTTATAATACTACCTTCTGTTTTTAAAAGATATAAACATAAACCTAAACAAGATTATTCTTAGATCATGTTCAGATAAGTGATATTGAAGACATATAACAAAACAAAATATCAGCTTTATATAAATACCTAAATTGACATCTGAAGTATAATTTTCTTTTAATCAACAAACTTATTAATAGGTACATAATACTTTAAGTTTACGACTACTATTATTTACTTATCTTATCTTTAGTAAGTACCTAGTTGAATAAAATGTAGTATATTTTATTTTATGTTCTATGTTTCTTATGACAATGACAATCATTATGTGAATTATTTATTTAAAATATGTCATACTTAACAACAATAGTCTCTTGAACTAATTAACAAACACAAAAAAGAAAATTATTTGAAATAAAAAAAAATGGAGAAATGGTTAATTCAATCAATATGGATTTCTGTGTTTGGATATCTCAAAGAATTTCGACCAGAAGATCCTTATATGACTCAATATTTGACCCATCACCCAATGAATTTTACAAATGAAGAAGTAAGTGTTATTTTAAATTTGTTAATAAGGTCCTGTAATTTTGTTTTTTTTTTATGAATTAAACTATTTAGTAGGAACTAATAGTACTAACTCTACCTATAGTATTATTCAATTTTAATCATTTTTTAGACATAGTTTAATTTCCAAAATATTTTGGCTATTTTTGAGTCATAGCAACTGAAATTGTCGAGTTTTTTTTTCAATTTATATAAATACAATTTTTTTGCCTATAAAAAAAATCTCAACAATTTGAAACAATGTTCATCATAAATATTTGATCCTACTGGAAGTTAAAAAAAAATTGAACATAATATCACAATTTTTTTTATTGCTATTGAAGTTTAAATTAAAAAAAAACTTATTAAAAAGATAAATAATAATTGTAAACTATTTACATCAGATAATAATATAACAACTAACTCAAAAAAATAAAAACGACTGTAGATTAAAATTTTAATTTAGAAAATGTTTAACCAAACTCCATTCAAAATTGTTTTAATGGTTTTAAGGGTTCCGTAACCAAAAAAAGAAACCATTATTTTTTTCATCATTCCAGTTTATTTGTTTGTATATCACAGGCTTTACAGGTTATAAATCTGTCATTTTTCCATCGATTTTGACGCAACTTTACAGAAAGGGGTCTTATGTGATGTGAATTGCTACACAATTGTATAGTAAAAAAAATATATAATAATTTAGGGGTAGTTTTCAATACATATAATTGAGGAGTGAATATTTAATTTTTCGCGCATCAATTGTGTTTTTAAGAATGCAATAAAGGTTCTGATATGATATTTTTTATACAGATGAATATTTGGCGACATTTAAGCTCTTAAATTCGACAAGACACCAATTATATATGTATATTGTATCCCACTCTAATTTTCCAACCTTGTGATTAAAAATTGTGAAAAATTCTATATGAAAATATCACTTTCAACGTAAACTATTTTGAACAAAATATGTTGACAGTTTATGTTAATAATGAATAAAATATGTTACAATACTACGGAACCTTAAACTGATGGGCGTACTACACGTACCTGATCAGTCTTTTGTATGCAATATGCATGTATATTGTGCATGTATCGTTGCATTAAGTACTTACCATTAAATTAAATTATCCTATATCCTACTTTCTCACCAACAATACCTACCCTTGGTTTAAAGTATGCCTGGTTTTTTTTTTAACATTGATAGTTTTGTAGTGATAATTAATTTTTTTTTTTTTTGTTTAATAGATAATTCAAGAAATATTTCCAGTGTCAACGTATACATGCCTTGGTCTTACAATTATTATATTTTTGGTTACTGATTATTTACGTTATAAACCCATTATAGTGTTAAATGCTATTTCAAATGTTATTACGCAAATATTTTTGATTTTTAGTCGAACTAAGACTAATATGATGGTAGGCAGACAAAATTGCTTATGAAATTGTTTGTATACATATTATAATGATTAACATTTATGTTGATTATAAATAGGTATCATTATTTTTAATAAAAATATATTAATCATAATTAAATTTAATAATGATTAATTTCGACAATATAGTAGTTTTAAATTCTAAATGGAAGTTTCTGAAAATTTAATTAATTATTAAAAAATGTATTTCTAATGGAACACCTATTTGATTGGCATAGATCATGGAAGTATTTTACGGTACTATGATAGCTTGCGAAGTTCCATATTATACATATATTTACACAAGAGTAGATAAAAAATATTATAAAAAAGTGTCCAGTCATATGAAGATGGCATGTCTTATAGGTCGACTTGTTTCGGCTCTGCTTGCTCAATTATTGATTGATAACCATATATTAACAGTGCCACACTTGAATTATTTAACACTAGCCGGTAAGATATTATAATGAATTCAAGTTGATTAACTTATTAATTAACTAAATATGTTTATTTTATAACAGGTGCATTTTTATCAGTACTATGGGCTCTTGGATTACCTTCAGTTAAAAATAGTCTATATTTTCATCAAAGCCCCGCAAATAAAAACATAAGAGAAAGTAGGTACAGGTATAAAATAAATATAGTTATATTTTTAGTTGTACATGGATAAATAAACCTTTTATATTTTTGCCTTATATGTATTGATTTGATTTGTATAATCGTATGCAAATTTGTACCTATTATTTAATTTCTTCAAAATAATATTCATAATACTTTCATTTATACAAACTAAAAATAATTATCATTCATAGATGATGTTAATGCATCTATACCTAAAACAGTGTGTCAAATACTGTGGTTGGACTTCATCACTGCTTTCACTAATAGCTATGTGCTTCAATGGTCCATCTGGTGGGCTTTAGGCACATGTATTTATTATCAGGTTCGGATTACTTTTATAATAATCAATTTCAGTAATTTATAAGAAATAAGTCAATTATGTTTATTGGGAAATAATGTGTTGTTTTTTGCATGCTACCCACCCATATAGGTACCTATTGTTTTTATAAAACTAAAATATGGCAGTCATAAAAATCAATAATAGGAGTGATTTAACTAAATATTAGAAATTACATGTGGTTACCCGTAAAATGGACGGGTGATTGGTTCGTTGAAAAATGTATATAGGTAGTCTATGGAAGTTTGAATTTATTATTACTAATTCAATAATTGTCATATGTATATATTATATATTATACAATTACTATTGTTAATTTAGTTCATGGCTTATGCTCAGTCGTTATATCAAGAAATATATTATGGTGGCACAGATTTGCAAGTAACAGATAATGGAATAGTTGAAGCTATCTATACAATAGTCAGTAAGTACTTATAAAATAAATGTGTATTTAATAATTTGTTCTTTAAGGTAGTAATTGTATTACTTTACTATTATAGGTAATTCATTTCAAACACTTTTTTTTTGCTTAGCCTAATATTTATTAAAACCATCACATTTTAATAGACAATGATTGTATATTAATGATACTGTATATGTATGATTATGTTAGAACGAGTCAAGAGTTTGAACATTTTTAAGTGGAGAAACCTAAG
The DNA here is from genome assembly GCA_956483605.1 of Tuberolachnus salignus. Taxonomy (NCBI): domain Eukaryota; kingdom Metazoa; phylum Arthropoda; class Insecta; order Hemiptera; family Aphididae; genus Tuberolachnus; species Tuberolachnus salignus. The sequence continues at coordinate 1,312,897 of OY101434.1, forward strand.
TTGAAATCTATGGTGAAATAAGGTGTTCATCAAGTGTTGAGTCTATCGTAACCTATATAGGTTAGCAATGATGTACGGGTATTACTAAGTATTGGACATTGAATAAAATAGATGAAACAAAAATAGAAGTAGGTATCAGAAATGAGTGATGAAAGGTATGACCAAGTCGGATAAAATTAAGAATACACAATAGGCAGTCTAGGAGTAGTGGGTGTTGCAAGAAAAATGAAAGAACATAGATAGAAACGGTATGGAGATGTTGACGAGAGAAGGAGAAAGATAGGTAGTCAATAGGCGAGTTAAGTATTGATGGAAACTGTGGAAGAGGTTAATGAAAGAGCAAGAGGTAATTTGGGGTTCTTGAGTATTATGTTTTGAATGGGCAATGTAATTAATATTTCTTTATATTATAGGATTTATTACGGACTAAACTTTTATTTACAATTATATACAACTAAAACTAAGGATACGTGGTATGCCTTTATATAATAAAAATGATTAAAAAAAAAAAAAATAATAATAATAATAACATAGTTATTAATGTCTATTATTTTTTAAATTTTAATTAGGTACATTCATAACACTAGACTTACAGGTTACTGAACTACATCCTAAGACTTTGTTCCAAAGTTAATCATACAATATTTAAATTAATTTCATACATATCAATATATTATATTATATTAGACAGTGTAAGTAATTTTATTAATGTATTTTTCAAAGGTACACTGGGAGTTTATTTGATTGGAATCATAACGATACCAAGTTGGTGGTTAGTAGGTATTCTAACTCTAGGCCAAGGTGTGATATTGTTGATTATAGCTCAAGAAAATTTATTATCACACGCATATGTGGGCTATATACTTTTTGGAACTTTTTACCACATTATGGCTACTGTAGCGAAGTAAATATTGCATCATGAATTAGTCATAGATATATTTTGATATTTATAATTGAGTATACAATTACAATAAATTTACTTTCTTAATAGGAAATAAAATATATGTTGTGTATTGTATTGATGGTAACATTAACAATAAATAAAATCATGTATCTACAAATTAGTCCTATAAAAGTACACAATCTATATTTTCTAAGAAAAAAATAAAATATAAACTTAAAATAAAATTTTTCTTTTCTTTTTAAAATATAATGACAAGTTTCTTTAATTATTTATTATAGAGGTCTTAAAGTTTATCACTGTAAACTTATTCAATGATTTCATTTGTTTTATAACACTTATATTACACTTATGTTTTATAACACTTAAACTAATGCTTCATTGTTTATTTTTTTTAATAAATTAGGTAGGGAAATTATTTATTATTATACATCTACGTAAAAGTTTGTTTTGTGAATATGGTAATAATTATTACTGATTTTTAGTTGTGAAGTAGCCAAAAATATTCCAGAAGACAGTTATGCATTAGTATTTGGAATTAATACATTCATGACACTTTTACTGCAAACATGTTTAACAGTAGTTGTTAATAGTCCAATAGGATTGATGATAAACATCAGAACACAAGTAAAGTTTTTATTATAATTTATTAATTGTATTAATATAAAATACTTACTGTTACGATAATGATCATACCAATTACTATGGATAAAGTCCATTGGAAGAGATTTTATGATACCCAACTATGGGCGGGACTTGTGCGGGGTTCCAGTCCTATTTTTAACATTAAAATCACTCTGATATTACCAAATTCGACCGAGTTATATTGATCCAAATATCGGAAGGGGGGTTACTTTTAATATGTAGTACCCGTAATAGTCATATATACTAGTGAAGATCCTACTCGCGTACGTTAAACAAAAACCGAGTTACGGTAATTTATTACAATTCTTTGAAAATTGCATACCAGGAGACCAGAAGCTGACGTCGATAAATTGTGCCCGTGTTAATGACCGCCGTTTGCCTCGCAACAGGTGTGCGTGATCGTATGGTCCCCTGAACGAAAATTATCGACGTCAGCTTCTGGTCTCCTAGTACTCAATTTTCGAACATTCCTTAAAATTAAAACATTTTAAGGAATTTCAATAAATGGTATTTATAATTATAATTTGGATATTTTTTTGTCAGTATACTTGAAACATTTATACTATATGATAAGTATATTTGTTTTGAGGCAAGGTTTTATAGAAAATATTTAGACTTTTACTAAATAATAATAATAATTGTTTGTTATTTTTGTAGATTTACGTGTACGGCCAATGTTGTTTAGTAATCGGTGCAATATTTACCATCAAAGTATTGTGGTGTACATTGTCTAGAAAGAGACATATTACTCCTATAATATGAAAGTAAAACAAATTAAATACATTATTACTAATTTAATGATGATTACTGTTGTTTTTGTATAATATTTAGTTATTCTTTTATTAAAGTGTTTTTTTTTTTTTTTTTATTGATTAAAATATTGCCTCATTTTCTTCAGTTTTGTTTAGAATTATTTGTTTCCTACTTTTCAACTCACAGTCAGAACAATAAACAGCACACGTGAATACATAACAAAATAGGAGAATTAATTTTATGAGATATGACCCTAAATATTTAATAGAAAATAGAAAAAATAGGTCACTTATATTCTACAACAATTTTTAAACTAAAATAAATTATAACGAGTTATAAGGTTAGGCTAATAAATGTTAAACCAATTTTCATTTTCGAACAATATTGAATTATACGTGGATCTTATTGAATGTAGGTATTACATAGGAACAAAAGTTAATAACAATAGTTTTTGTCTTTATTGGTTATATTAATACATTCGTTTTAACTGTTGAAATATCGATTTTTTTTTATTGTCTTCTTCAAAATACCATACAAATTAATTGAGTTGACGTATGCGTTGAATCCATCACACAAATATAAAATATTAAATTCAAATGAAATTTATTATGATTTTAGTTTCCTTAGTTTTAAGGAATATTCGAAAATTGTATATCAGGAAGCTGATGTCGTCAAACTGTGCTCGAACGGTCAGGACACTTGATGGTGGTCGTGACAGATGGCCGTCAAATGGCAACACGCACCATCTGGGCTCCTGGTACCATATTTCTGATTTTCGTATAGTACTTCAGATACCTCGCTACGCTCAGAATCTAAATAGTAAATCTCAAATAGTAATTTTTTGATTTTTTGACGAATTTTATCTAACAAATTTAATTTCAAACTCTTACAAAATAAAATAATGACTTTTACGATACATTTTTTTCAGTAAGAAAAATTTATAAAATATGGCGAACTTCGTATTAAATTGTCGAGATATTTTTACTAAGCCAAGCAAATTCAATTATCTATTAATTAAATCAAAACTTTCCAATTTTATATGTATAACAATTTTTAATATTATTATAATATTTATAATTAGTTATAGATGTTGGTAGACATCTATTATTATACTAACGTAGAACATAACATTAATTCATTCTAAAAAGTGTAACGGACAACAAACAATGTAGTGGGTTAATTTCATGCTCTACGTAATATAGTATTGTATAACAACACATCTTCTAAAATCTTCAGAAGTAAATTCTTTGGACAATACAAGAAGAAATCTCATAATAACGCAATTGAAGTGATTTAAAATGGTAATGCGTGCATAACGAATTTGTTCATATTCATTGTTATAATACTATTATAATTTAAAGTGAAAAAAGGAAAATAATATTATATAGATATTGTGTATATTAAAACAATAGGGTTGTGGAATTCGTTTTTCATATAAAAAAACCCAATTTAGTTTTAAACATTTCATACGGATATTGTGAGTAGTACGAAAAATGTGTTCTGAGCACACAGGTCATATATTTTATTGTACAACGTTTTTGGTTTCATTTATCGTTTTCAGAGATTCTCGTGTGTGTTATTTTTTTTTAAACACCTACTTAATATGAACCCAAAACTGTATTTATTTGTTTTAATAAATTTATCAATGTCATCTCTCATAATATCATCAACGAGTTTTTCGCCTGAGACCACAAACTTAAATACTACTGTAAGTAGAAATTATTAGGTATACTATTTATTATTTATTATTATAAAATATAACATTTTTTGTATAAAGGTATAATATATTAGAGTGGTCTAAATTTTTTATTTTTTTTTCACGGACGTATCTTGATAGTTTTTTTTTGCTGATGTAACAACAGAATCTTATAATCCATAGAATCTTATATCAAGAAAACAGCCATTTTTCCAGTACATGAACACCGAATTTAGACATTTTAAGTGAATAATCGCAATTTGAGTATATTTAATTGTGGTTTAAATGATTGCCGAACAAAAATTTACATTAAGGTAAAGGATATCTGGATGACAAAAGAAACAAATAAAGTTATATAGTTGAAAAGAAGAAAATCAATATTAGAATATATAGGGTTAGGGATAGGACCGTATGTATTCTTTATTTAATCTCTTATGTTAGTTTTTATCCAGTGGTCATTTTAACCGTAAAAAAAATAATTAATAAACACATACAAATTGTATTACCTATTCACTTAAAATCGCTATTCGTGAACTGGGAAAATTGGTTTTTCTCGAAATAAGATTCTATGGTATTGTCAGACCTAAAAAAAAAAAACTGTTAAAGTACGCCAGCAAAAAAAATAACAAATTTGGTCCACCCTAATATATATCGATAAAGCGTATAGATTATAAGGACGGTATAGATTTTTATTCTGCGGAATGAACTACATCATACAGAACTTATATAATATCTGATTTAATGAAATATTTTGTTTTATATTTTAGACGGCCGGTCGTCAGTCGACTGAAAAGTCTAAAAGTATTTATTCTCATAGAGGAATTAAACAACGGCAGTCAACTTTAAAAAAACAAAATAGATGTAAGTTAAAAGTGTTGCATATGCCTGTATATCATTATATACTATTAATAATTCGTTAAAAAAAAAATTAATAATAAAACAATAGTTACCTAAAATAATCAACTTTACAGTGCTTTCACTCTTTACGATTGTTAAATTCGACAATGAACCGTGTTACTCGTCATCTGGGGATAGTGGTATTTGTATGACGTCCACAGAATGCTATCAAAATCAAGGAGTACCTATAGGATCGTGTGCTAATTCATACGGCGTTTGCTGTTTGTGTAAGGGATACCGTATTGTCACTGTTAAGTATTTATGGCAAACTGTTATTTACGGATTTATTTATTAGCGCTGTCTACTTGTGGACAGACAATTCGAGAAAATGGCACTTATTTTGTAAATGCGGGATATCCAGACGGTCTGAATGCAACTGGAACGTGTCAAGTGACCATTCATAAAGTATCTCCGAACATTTGTCAGTACAGGTAGGTACCGACACTACAGCTCGCGTGGATAAAAAAATGTATTATTAAACCATTATTTTAGGTAGGTAATAAAATATTATAGATTCTAAGAAGAACAGCGAAGAATATGATATTTTAACCATAGACTATATGGTATATATTAACTATACAGTTGCAAAATTATTGGCTAAGCTTTTTATTTTTTCTGTCTGTTGTCGTGGTTTAAAACCGGAATATTGACTAATGAAAATATTTTCGTAATTCCGGTTTTTATCAAAATATATTTTGTTTTTTTGTTGTAATTCAGTGAGGAAATATAATCATAGATATACCTGAGATACTGTAAATATTTTCACTGAATAAACATATTTAAACATATAAAAAGATATTTAAACATATATAAACATTTTCTAGACCCATAGTATTTTTGCTCCTTTTGAATTGTATTTAAAGCTATCCATTTGAAATTGTCGATGTTTTTTAGTTTTTATTTCAATTTATGCGAATAAATATTTTTTTAACTTTCGAAAACTCGGAAATTTAACGTAATTTTTATCATTAATAACTGGTTCAAAATCATGACTTATGTCATGATTTTTTTCATACACGTTTTAAATTTAAATTTATGATACAAATTGTTAAAAACACCAAATATTGTAAATTATGTATTTTATAGTTACAAATATATACACAATTTAAATTTAGCAAACAATTATTAACCTTTGGTAAAAAATAGCTATTTAGTCATGGGATGGATTATCCGAGTTCCACTTAGAATCGTTTATTTTGTTAGCAATGGTTTATTGTTGCGTTTAGAATTTATCATACATTATATCATATAGGTATCTTTCCAACTTACCACCTAAAACAGTGGTCTACCCATTAGCAGTTTCTTATTTTTATTCTTATATTCCAGATTAGATTTTGAACGTTTATCTATAATGGCCCCGGAGCCTATTAACCACCAATGTGATAACGACCAATTTATCGTTTCCGGTTCAAATCCCATTCCCGTAATCTGCGGGTTGAACACTGGTAGCCACAGTATGTGCCCATCTATATTTTTAAACATGTGTATATTTATATCCTATTACAAAAGGAAAATTATTTTTACTAGCTATAAATATTGTACAAAATGCGAAAAATAAAAATAATTTATTTAGTGTACGTGGACGCTGGTACGGGAACAAGTCCAATTATATTGACAATGATAACGAGTGGCATACTTTTCAAAAGGAACTGGAAAATAAAAGTCAGCCAGATACCTTGTGAATCCACAATGAAGGGTTATTAGTTTTACATTTTATTAAAATACTTACACTATTGTACCCTAACGATAAATGTATTATATTTAGCCGACACTGGTTGCTTGCAATATTATACTGGAGTATCGGGTACGGTGAAATCGTTTAATTATGAACCAGTTTCTGGCCTTCATTTGTCAAATCAGGATTACACAATATGTTTGCGGACGGAACGCAATTTCTGTTCTGTACAATATTCGGCCTGCGATGACCACAGTGAGTAACACTAAATAAATTTCTACTTAAAAAAAAAAAAAAATTAATAAATAATCATAATATGTAAAAATAAAATAACTGAAATATTTCCTATGGATATAGTGAACAACAGGAGTCATGCGTTTACTCTGACCGGCAATACGTTGGGTCAGAATCCCGTACAAGCGAATGTAGGCAGTGTCGGTTCGAGTCCGTGCAATTCCGATTATCTTATTATTCCATGTGTTTCGAGTAAGCAGGGCCCAGTGGCATCGGGCATGAATACTTGTGTCGACCGACTGTGCGGCGGAACTTTAAACACAGATTACTCTACAATGTCAGCGACAATTATAAGTAAGAAAGTCTTGAATATTATATCTTCTTCTTGGGCCCATTAAAAACCATTAAGGTCCATCGCCGCAGCAAAAACACTCCTCCACTTCCTCCTGCACATTTCTTTTGCGTTCTCTACACCAAACATCCTGAGATCTTCTTTTACTTTATCCGATCAATGTTGTCTGGGTGGTTTGTTATGTTTCCCAGTACCTCCTCAGGTTTCCATATACGTCATGCTCCATCTTATCCTGCCGCTCTTCACGACTCATAATAATTCAATAATAACCTTCTTAAATCTTCATTTGTCCTAACTAAAGTACTATTATACGAACTTTATTATTCTCTACTACACGCGTGACCGTCATCATCATATGTATAGTATGGTAATTATCATTAGTGTTTATAACATAACAGTAAAAACAATGTTATTTGAGAGGACGTTACACACTAATTTACGTCTTTACAAACGCACGAGTGTGTGAAATACTGAAATATCACATTTTATCTCACTCAAAAATTAAAACATCGAAAAAAAACCAACGTATAAACACAGACAATGTACTTGTCTACCTTTAATTTTGATAATAAGTCAATACACTCTAATATTAAAACTAACAGCATAAAATTGGTTCGGATAAGAGCACATTTGCTATGCCGTGTGTTTGTATAACGGAGATAAAAAACGAGTGTGTGGCGTCCTCTTGATAAATAATCGGAACAAAAAATAATCAGGATATCTATAGCTTTCTTGTTCAAGAGACGCACGAGCTAATCGAACCTTAGAATAACCTTTCTCACAACAAAATTAAAACTATATATTATGTCGTGTGAAGCAACACATTATTATACATATCGTACAAAACCTTAATTAACACTTTAGTAAAAAAAAATAAATATCACATTAAATTGTTTAAAACGTTTTATTTTATAACTGACTATCATTGTAAAATCGACTAAAAACACTATGCATCACTTATTCCAGACATTTCTTGTTTGAAAGATATAGATATTACTCATAGACAATTTTCAATTTTTTTCTTTATATTATGTGAAACAATTATACATGAAATAATGCAACATGACTTTCAAATTGAATTAATAATGTATTCAATTTTTTTTAAAAAAAAAACATATTTAATTATGTTTATTTTTATTGTAGGCAGTGTCAGACCTTTTCGGTTGTCATTCCACACAAACGCAGTGGAAATGCCAAATGATATGGGGAATCGTGGATTTTGTCTAAACTATATCCAACAACCGTGTAATGCTAATTATAAATAATAAATATTATCGTTAACAAAATTCTGTTTTATTTATTGAAATATTATTTGTATGTCTAATATTCGATATTTTTCATGCGTTCATTATTTTTTTTACTGCGTATCCGGGAATAGCATAAATAAATAACAATACAAATAAAACCACTGGCACAATAATTAAGCCGGTTATAAACTTTTGTTTGTTAGCCATAAATAATCGACGAAACACAAACGTGAATGGATCCGTAAATTTTTTCATGTAGTGAGTCGACGGTCTTCTATTTATGTATATCCAATTTAGATAATTATTATAATTCTAATAGAACGAAAACAATATTACTTTGGTTCGGGTAAAGGTTGCGGCCCGTTTCTACCGAGTCCTACCGGTAGTGCATCTGCTCCTTGCTTGGTTATTATTTGAATTTCGGCGTCCAATTTGCCCTTGTAGCAAATAAATAGCGGACAGTTATAATATATATGAATTTAACATACTACGTAAGAATATCAAGTATCCATACGAATAAAGTATATAACAATATATTTACTACAATCGAATTTTTATTGTTTTCTATGGAAACGAATGGCCACCAACCGCGTGTCTTTTTTACTTTGAACAGATTCATTCGGGGTACACTGTTGGACGTAGTACACTGCCAAGGCGATCTTGAACCCTTGGGCATATTCCATAAATCCAAATTCAAAAAACCTTAAATTTGAATAGATTAAACGTGATAGTTATTTTGAAGAAAGAAATAACTTTTTTGAAATAATAAGGTATTGCTTTGAAATTTAGATTATGTCGATACAATAATAAAATACTTAATTTTTTTAAAAACCCTTTTTGGCGTCCCGAATAATCGAAATATTGAATAATATTGAGTATAATAATGTGATTTTACCTATATACGAATCCGGAGATAACCGATCGTTGTCCCAAATTTGAAGATTCAACCTCGGTAAAAAGTGTTGTTCCTCGTCGTACCAAGAGAATAAGTATTTTTCGTTGTGGACGATAATATTTTCAGTTTTATTATAAGAAAACGGGAATTTGAACCGCCAGTTAAACAGTCCTTCTCCGTTCACTGATCGGTAATGTATGTCTGTGGATTGTTTTTCGATACCGGGTAACCATCTGAAAATTTACATGGTATTATGATATCGTTAGTATTGCCACATTGCGACCAAACGGGATATTTGATTTTTTTATAAACCCTTTAATGTAAATATCGCTGTATTTTTCTCCCGTAAAATAATTGTCGTCCACTAATTGTACGTCCACGACGGACCAAATGGTTACGCGGAGTTCGTAACGTTCAACGGCTGGTGGTTTAACGTCCACCATTGCTGGTATAATGTCGTCTTTGGCGAACATGTCGATCCACATTTCTAATGTACCCTACAAAAAAAAAAAAAAAAAACGTTAAAAACAGTTGTTACGTATTTTTTTTTTAAAAATAAATTTGTATTTTATTTTCACGACAAATTAATTACCCGGTGTATATTGGGCATATCCGGATTATACAGTGTTCTCGTCTCTACATGTTCCGGGACCAAACGATAGCCAATAACTGGCATCTCTTGCCAATGGTTTAATGTGTACAATGCTAACGACTGTCGATTGACTTCTATATTTTCGTCTGGGTCAGAAAATTGCTTAGAACCGACGGTAACGCTATTTATCGTATATACCGGAGGTTTTAACGAATGCATCGTACACAGTTTGTGTAAAATATTTGTTGGGTTTTCATTGTCTCTCCAACAATTATACCCATCTCTGAAAAATATTTATAATTTTAATTCGAGCTGTAATAATAAAATGATCGTCCTCGCAATAAAATCCACTTCAGTCTCATGACCGGCTTCATTCATTCGTTTAAAATTAAACGACTCAATCATTAATCATTAATCGATCAATGTCATTAATATATATACTTAATAATAATACCATAATTTCACACAGTACCATAGGTTTAATGTTTATAGTCTATGAGGCGCCTATAGTGCAATTTGAAGTTGTTATCAAATTTTATACACGCGTACCGCGATTTGACTAGTTTTTACATTGTTTAAGAATGGTTTTATTAAAAAAAAGAAACTTTCAATTTTTTTTTTTTAAATAACTTATAAATGTATTCAATATTTACGGGAAAAATATAACTAGTATGATACAAACAAAGTAATTGGTTAAATTACAAGTTACGAACAAAAGTAACTATCTAACTAGTTAAAGTCTATTATTATCGCCTATCTATATTTTATTATATTTTATTGCGTATAACTATAACAACTATATCTGGTTCAATATTAAATTCGAGATTATTATATATTCATATAAATACTTGTTATATCGATTTGGTAATCCACAGCGGGCTCTATACTTGCTGTAATATCTCGATTCAATATCTATTGTTGTTTCACCGATCAACTCGTTCTTTCCGATTCGATCGTAATCCATAATTCTAATTTTCAAATCCGAACATTCCGGCAACGATACTTCTCTTTCATAGCATCTTTTCGAAATAACACAAATAAACGAAATAATACGAGTTTTTACAAACCAATAATACGAGGTGTGACAATAAAATAACGAGACTTTTTGAATAAAACCTAAACTATTAACGTTATCTATAAAACGATTATTGAAATATGATTAGAAAACACTTATCTAAAAGTACTATGAACACTGATGGCATCGATTCATTTTCTTATATGTTAGTAGCCTTGTTATTAGTGCGAGTTCGACTATACTGCCGAAAAATGTTAGATATAAAAATCGAACAACATGTGTTAACATTAAATTTCTTGTTAAATTAAAAAAAACTGCCGCGGAATCGTTTCGTATGTTATGTGAAGTTTATGGTGAAGAATGTTTATCAAGAGCTCGTGTTTTTGAATGGCACAAACGGTTTTGTAGTGGAAGGGAGGACGTCGAAGACGATGATCGTTCTGGACGTCCTACCACGTCTTCAACAAACGAAAACGTTGAATAAATCCACAAAATTAATTAATCAATATTATTATAAAGAGGTATTAATTAAATTAAAAGAAAGTGTCAGAAAGAAGCGACCAGATCTATGGAAAAATGGCTGGGTTCTTCACCAAGACAATGCTCCAGCTTACAGTGCATTTTCAATTCAACGTTTTTTAACTGAAAAAAGAATGTCTGTACTTCAACATCCCCCGTACTCGCCAGACCTTGCTCCTTGTGACTTCTTCTTATTTCCTTCTTATTTCTTTTCCCATTTTCAAACAGTTGATGACGTAAAAATGAAAACGGCAGAACTTCTAAAAGGGCTGAATGAAAGCAATTGGCAACACTGTTTTCAAGAATGGCAGCGACGTATGCAATAGTGTATTGATGTTGAGGGAAGGTACTTTGAAGGTGATAATCATTAAATTATAACATTTTTAAAATAAACAACTTTTATTCAAAAAGTCTCGTTATTTTATTGTCACACCTCGTATGTTCTTATTTTTAAATGTATGAAATCCGCACAGAAAAAAAAAATTATTGTAAATGTTCGATGGATATGTGTACCTGCCAAACATTGGATTTAATGATTTAGGAATATAGTTATTGTAGTCTGAAATGCGGCGGGATTTTCCAAATATAATTTCCACATACGGATCTGATAGTCCACCTATATCACTGGGATGTAAGTTGTGCGCTCTCAGAATATACACACGCACTATAATATTACATTTGGCATTTGATTTTAATTTCGGCCACATTTTAAATTCGGCATTGGTGCAATATGATTTTCTCGAATGACCTTTGTCTTTATTAATTGGTTCTGGATATAAATATATGTTCGCCTATAAATGTGCACATATATTGAAATTAAAAAAATACAAAATTGAAAATATACATTTCGTTTACTTATACGTCGACAACTGGTAGGTTACTTTACCAGTTTTATAAAAAGTTAATAGGTTGATTATAATTACCTTTAAAACAGCTATAGCATTTGGGTTTTTATTATCATCTGAGTTTAATCCGGAGAACTCAAAATTTTTTATATTATCTTCAAATTTCTCAAACTCCGGTATATTTTCTAATTCTTTGTCGTAAATCTTAAAACAAATACCGAATTATTTTTATTTAACTTAAATTAAATTTATATAATGATACACATACCGTTATAGATTTAATTTTTGAATAATGTTTTGTTAGATAGATTTTATCTTGAGATTCCTTGCAACATGCGCAATTCGGCAGAAGTTTACATGACATTTTTAAAAATGTATTTGCACGCTTATTCTTTTCGAAATTATTCTGTAACCGAGCGATTGAAGAATTGATATGTTATATATAAAATAGATATATTACTAATAAAAGATAAGGTTGATGATAACGGTACAATATGCGCTTATTGTACATAATATTAGCTATAATTGGATAAACTCGCCCAATTCCAAATAGTATATTATTAATTAATTAAGAGAATTTTGAGAAATATGTTAATAGGTACGTAAAAAACAAAAATTGAATAAATAAAACCATTCTTATATATTATATTATTGTTATTCATATTTGAAATATCAATAGCATAGTTTTAGTTTTCAATTAAAAACTGAACACGAAATCATTATTTTTTTTTTCCAAAGCATTGTTAAAAAATAAGTCGTACAAATACATTGTCGTGTCATTTGGTTATGTTATAACAAATATTTTAAATTTTAATGTGATTATAGTGTATCAATGTTCAAAAAATGTTTGGCTATGCCAAAAGTGCATAAAGTATTTGTTTGATATAAATTTGTTTGCAGAGTATATCGATGAGATTTAGAAAAGTGGTTTTTGATCAACTAATAGCAAGCCATTAACGTATAATATAATTTATACACATTTCATAAAAGGTGGTGTAAGTATATGTTAAAATTCTTTAAAAATATTCAAATTCAGGTAATGGTTTATTTGAGAACATATTGCGTTTGTGTTTATAAAGGGGCGTCAATTTGAAATTTGTGTTTTTTGAATATCATCTTTGTAAAAAAAAAAAAATTGTATTAAAATATTTTTAAATATCTTTTAACAGTTTTAACACAATATATATTAATCATATTTTTAAAAAGTAAATAATTTATACAACCTTCTGGTATTTAAATCCATAATATTTTGTCCACCAGGTGAATTCATTTTCATTTTCGTTAAGCTCGTTATCGATTAATTTAGAATATTTATCTTCAAAATTGTCCATAAAATCCATATATTTTTTTGACGACCAATAAATAATTTCATTGATACATGGACATATGCATACTAATGTCTTAAATAAAAAAATTAAAATCGGCATAGCAAACGAAAAAATCCACGAAATGCTATTTTTTAAACAACATGGTGTAAAAAAAACAACTGTTCTTGTAAAAAAATCGTAAATCAGTTTGAAGCTAAACTGAAAATAAAAATAAAGTAAAATGTATAGAAGTTTTTACTTTTTTTATGTGCAAGGATTACTTTAGGACTTGAATCCAATTTATTATTGTTATTTAATAATTTATTATTAGGGTTTTTAATTGTTTTATCTTCGATTACTTTTTTTTCTTCTTCTTCTTCTTCTTCTTCTTTTTCTATTTCTAAAACTGTTTTTTTTTTGTTTTAATTAAAATAAATATACTAAATAAATAGTCAGTTTTTTTGTGTCACCCGAATGGACTGGATTCTCGTTTCTTAGTTGCTTCCATTCAGTTTCTGAAATCATAGGAACTAAAAAGTGATCCATAGTTTGAGAAGTACACATTCCAACTGCAATTGATTCTTTGTGTAGCCTATTCTTGGTAAAAAGTTGAAAATGTATTGGAGGTATGAGATTTAGATCTTCAGGTAATTCCTAGGTTATTCAAATTTAAATCATTAAGTATATCATATAGTTTAGTTTCGTGCTTAGATATTATACTTACTATATTGAATATACATTTTATATTCGATTTGCTTGGGAAATTCGGGAACGAGATTACTTTTTTAATTATATCAGAGTCAACGTATAAACCAGAGCAATACATTCGGATGAACGGCTCGCGCAAGGGTAATTTCAACTGTCGCAATCCCCAAAACAGTACGTTTATTCTGTAATTTATTTTGAACTATTAATTTATAGACCTACATGGCTACATAACTATTAAAAACTTAACTGATAAACACGAAATGCAGGTTGTACACGTTTCAATAGGGGAACGTACGAATCGTTTTCAGTTTCTTTTAAATCATTAGATATTTTTATAATTTCAATAGCCATAAACAGTTTTCCAATTTTTTCCGAAGTGTCCACAATATCAAACCAATCTAATGTGTTATGTGAATTAGTTTCAGTTTGTTTTATATTAAGTACAGTAAAGGCAATGACATTCTGTAAAATATGTAATCAACAATAGGAAACATAATTATTGTTTTATTTGGACACATTTACTTACTTCAACTAATTCTTTTTTCTTTATTTGTAAATTACATAATTGGAAAATTGCATAAATTGGAGTTATATTATTCATATCTCCAAAACGCATATATACAATTGGTTTAAACGATATGGAAATGTTCCAAAATGGCCATAAACGTGAGTTAATTACCTAACAATAATAATGGATATGTTAAAATGACTACAATGTTATCAATATTTTCGGATAGATAGTGTAAATAATAATTATATGCCAATATAAGTCCCTATATTATTAGAAATATAGACACCCATTTAATTTGACCATACTTCGATATTTACATATTCTAAATATTGTACCATTTGGTGTACAGATAATAAGAGTAATACGTATTCTATAAACAAATTAAATTAATTTCACAATAGATAATATTGCAGTTTACTTACCTCTGTTGTCATTGAATTTCCATAAAATATCACTCTTATCATTAAATTTAACTGTCCATATTTTTTGTAACATTTTTCAGTGAGTGCAGCTTGACTTATATGTACTTTAAGTTGTAATAACTAAATATAATAGGTTTTTGAAAAAAAAAAAATAATAATAATATACACGAGTTAGGTAAATTTATAAATTTATTTTATAATATATTTATTAATAAGTTCAAAATTACCGTTTGATCGAATAATTTGCATTTATATTGTGAACAAGGTTGATCGTTAATTGTACATTTATTTAACACCATTCCAGAAATTTGATTTAGTCCCAAATTAAAATCAGCGTATGGACCAATCCAAAATGCGGTTTCCAAAATTCCATCAAATACATTTTCTTTTTTATCATTAGTCTGTTGTTAATTAGTTAGATTACGTTAGTCGGCTAATTCGAACATAATATATAAAATGTTATGTTATTACTAACCAAAAACCATGGCTTAATTTGTCCACAAAACTTTCCTTTAAACTCTAGAATATTAGAATATAACAGATTTCTTATTTGAATCTGGCATTTCGATACAACCGTTTTACCATTACATAGATTTAAGAAAATGTTTGGTAAACCATTGCATGTCTGAAAAATCAACAAATTGTTAATAAGTTGCGAATACGTTCAAAAAAATGTAGTTAAAAAAATTTGAAAATGGATCTGAATTTAAATAATAATATACACATGGAATTTGTTATTTGATTAAAAACTCTCATTGTTATTATGATCATAAAACTTTTATTTCATAATCTTATTTCGTTATGGTTCAAAGGTTTCATATTTTATCTTTATATTAGTTTTAGTAGTGTAGCTTAAGTTATTGAATTATTCTTATAAAATATCTATAAATATAATTACCTTGTTTTTATATAATACCAACAATTGTTCAAACATATTTCTAATTTTGTTTACCAATGTTAAAGCATTTGATTCACTATAAACAAGAGATGCATGTTTTTTAATTTCCTCTAAACAAAATTTACCGAATGATCTCTGGAAACATAGGTATGATTGTAATAATTTCACATTAAATTAAGTATATATAAGTAAAATCAAATATTATCGTTATTAGTTGATTGAATTGTAAGACAATTCGCTAAACAAACACTATCCAGACCCCAGTGGAATAAATTGTGTAGGAGTATAAAGGTATAGTGCTTATAGTAGATAATATATAAACCAACTTATTTATAGTCAATTGTTTATATTATAAAAAATAAAATTCTAAGGTACTTATCCAAAATGTATTAGACAAATAAAATGTACAATACAAATACCTATATAGTGAGATCAAGATTTAAAAGTCCCTAATAACAGTTTGGCTAAAATATGTGTTGAATTAAATCAATTTAACTTAAACTTAAATACCATATTATTGACACATGAATTATGAATGCACATTTGTATTCTTATGTTTTCGTCATATAAATTTTGAAATCGTTGATGATATGAATATAATTGATTTAACATTTCACGGACAATTTCTACTTTATTGATATTGGATTTGTGAGAATTAAGACGTTTGAGAGTTGTCAAAATACATGTTTCCTGTTCGGGTATTGAAAACAATTGATCATATTATATTGAACAATTGAACACATTATATCTGACTAATAAAAATAAGTTACCATATTAAACATAGTTTTAGACAATAAATTCATAGCAAACATAGTGTAATATTCAATGCCCAGTATACGTGTAACTAAAAATAAACAAGGTTTTGTATCTCCTTCGATTGGAAATTTATAAAAATCGCTATCTACGTTAACTCCTTTGTATTCCGGTGTTTGTATGTTAACACTTTCTAAACAGTTAGTATAAAAAATACAAAATTAATTATTTTATTTAAAATTTTGGAACATATATTATTTGTTTGTTTTTATAATATTTTTTAATATCATTACAAAGAATTATAGACACTTACTTAAATAATAATTATACTATTTTAACTAGCCTTTTTTAAATCGAAATCCATGTGGTCGTGATTTTTTAGTTTAAAATCAATGAATTCTACAAATAGAATTGCAGGTTTACAGCAATGATTTTGAAATACTTTTTCAGAAATGTTATTTCCAGTTTTCATTGACAAATTTAAATATATGGACAGGAGAAATTATTTCTTTTTTTTACTTGTTGAACCCACGAGACCCCCATAACTGTGTCATAATCGTTAATAGATGATACAATAATACTTATCCTTGATAAACATTTAATTATGAAAAAAAATCAAAATAATTTTCAGGATAGTCCTCCTACATGAATAATGTTTGACTTGTGTAAGTATTAAAACGTAAAAACGTTTATATTTAATAAATAATACAATTAAGTATTTTAATGGAAATTTTCATAATAAATGGTTTTATGTTTCGTAACTCACCGGAATTTGTTTCATATTCCGAAGTCAAATTATATTTCTCATAATTCAATGATATTGACATATTATTTGATTCGATCAAATTTTTATGAACTTGATTCACACAGAATATTAAGCCAATTATAATTATTTTAAAGTACAAAAGTTCCTAAAAACACACGTTATAAAAAAAATAGTTGTTTAACAATAAAGATGACACATAATTAATTTCAATAAGGCTAAATACGAAATCTTAAAAATAAAAATATATTGTTAAATTAAATTATATTATGTATTCATTAATACACATACAAACATTTTAATGTAAGGTAGTAATAATTTTAGATGAGAATGGTTCAATGGTGCAGTATTATATATAGGTACGCATTAGAAGTTATCGTGCTTTTCCACTATTATACAGTGTGATCAGTTTTTCATGTAGCACTGAATATTTCGGCCGGTTAAATAAAATTCGGGTTTCGAGAGGCAATGAAGTACTGTAATACATATTTTAGAATAAATTTTAATTTTAAACTCTTTTGGTGTGTGCATGTCAATACAAAATACTTTTTTAAATTGACACCCCTCTCCTAATTGTTTTCCATAGATTCGAATAAAACTATTTGTTTCAAAATCGACTAAGTTACAGAAATTCACTATTTCAAAAATTTAATTTTTCTGGTAAAGTAAAAACTAGCTCGTATGTCAGTTTTTCATTGATTTTTATGTTTTTTTTTTAATATTAAATTAGATTACATTCATTTTAAAATTATTCATACCAAAAACTAGGTACTTTTTTATAACTGACATGTCGATATTTCCAAATAAATATCACTGTAACTCGGTAAAGTCAACCGGCCAAAATATTTAATGTTACCTGGAAAAAATAATCATATTTATGCTTTTTTTTACTAGCTATTATTTTTAATGTAATATTTTTGTACAATACATTTTCAATTATATTGTTTTGTAAATGTAATTTTTTCCGTCAATAAAAAATTTAAAAATTGTATAGTATAGGTAGGCACCTGGTTAGGAATTGGTTTTATATTTTCAATTTGATAACTTTTGATATTTTCAATTTCTGATGGTACTAATTCTGTTTTAATAGATATGAATATCTTGCCAAAATATTGTTGAGTCTCCAATGACATGAAATATAAGAAAGCCGGGCCAAAACACGGTAGACCGTCTATAATGTATTGAACAATCAACAATGTATTGAACATTAATTTGATAATAGATTCAGTATTTTTACAACCTTCTCTGGTAAAATCATGGATGGATAAAGTTTTTCTAGCCACAATATTTCCAGAAAAAATTAATTTAATTATTACTGTAGGACATAATGGAGGATACAAATTTATCGTTGAATATTCTTTATTCCAATTTAGTTCTGGTCCGCTTATGTTCAACATAATACCCGACTGATTAATACATAATTATAATTGAATTAATTGTTTTTTAGTCAGATTGCATAAATAATTGAATACTTCAGGTGCTTCACCAAAACCAATTGACAGGAACTTTTTAGAGTTTCCATCGAATAAGTGACGCATCATTTCGCCGTTGTATAATTTAAGAGAATATCTGGCTAAATGAGTTGGAGCCATTTTAAATCCATTCGGAATCAATAAATTACTATAAATTTAGTTTATAATTATTTATACCATATTGTATATTATTATAATTTCTAACAATAAAAAAGTTGCCCTGATAATAATAAATATATTATCAAGTTTACAGTGTGACGTTATATTGTTTATTTTTTTTTTGGCGTCCAAATCTTCTTCGCGTCTATTTTTCCTGGGCCCTCTCGATAACAGTTCAATCGATTTCGAGGGGATTTTTATTGTAAGATTATGTATTTGCTATGGCATAACTTTGGCTATTTTTTATTCCGGAATTCAACCCCTAAAGGGTGAACGACACTTGAAAATTGATACTTCATTGTTTATTTATGAGTTATCTTGATTACACGAAAAAATAAAAAAACGAAAATACTAAACACGAGGAAGGCCGCACGGGACCAGCAGTGTAATATTATATATTTAATTCTATTACCAGTATAATATACGTTCACGACAATAGTACAAACCTTTCTTTGATGTCAGTGTCTGTAACCGTGATGTCTAAAGGTTTAGGTGTGCTTAAATTATGAACTAGTTTACTTTCATAAAACATAACTATATCACATCTTAAATATCCTTTAATACCAAAGTCGTCTTTTTCAAGATCAACCAAAGTCAACCATTTATTATGAAACAGTTTGTCTGTTGATAAATAAAATGTACTAAAAGAAGTTGTTAAATTATAAACACATTATTATTATACTGAATAATAAAAAGGTAATAATATTATTTTGTATACTATTCAAATTTATTAAATTAAATTTCAATATTTTATTCAAAAATATAATTTAATAATAAATAAAAATCAATTACTTGGTTCTGACCAAATTGTAGAAATTTCTATAGCGGTTCTACCAAGAATAGTTTTTGACAGTAATGACGGTAATTTATGCGATTCGTACACCTTTAAAAATGTATAACACGGCCAAATGTTTTAATGGCACAATAATATATTTAACTACTACAATAACTTACAGTCATAATTACGCGCAAACTCATTAGATCATCCAGTAATAATGTCGGAAGATCGATTATAAACTTCTAGGATTTTTTTTTAAAATTTAATTGAGTATACACAAAATAATTAAATGTTAGATACTTTAAAATAGGATGGCGAAGTTGACGTTTTTCTAACCATGGTTTTGCCAATGAAATACGATGGTATTTCAACTACAACATATGTGTCCAGATTACTTTTGTAATAATGTCTTCCCTCGATTATATTTATCATCAATTGGCTTTTAATTTTTTCTGATGGCGTTTCTATTTCTCCTACATAATTAAGATTATCCATTACTGTAATTTACAACAGATAAACACGAATCTTACAAAAATGGCGTAAAAATGTAAAATAAAGTGCCTATATGTAAAGTCAACAGTTTTATAAAAATAAACAAACCGTAGACGTAGCTATAGAACTGAACAATGTGAATATATTATATTATTTAATTGTCTTTCTTTGTTTTTTTTTGTACGCCAATTAATTGTATTATTTACGTTAAATTTTATAAACATCAATAATAATAATAATAATAAATGAGTGTTGTCGGTTTCCATTACGATTAAATTTCCGTATTATGCAGACATAAAAAATATATTCTAATTTAAAGATATCGATTGTCAAAATTGTATTTTACCGTTGTATTTTTTGACCTAACTTTGCCGTGAGCCAATAATTCATCTCTGTCCAGTTTTATGTTTAGAAAGGACCGCGACCACTGGTGAATGTAAGGTACACAACAATAGACTTTCATGTAAGGACCGCCTATAGGGAAATTTTCGGGGGGAGGAACAAAATAAAACTATAATATAACACGCACACGGTATATATACAATTATTATTATTATGCATACTACATGTGCTTCATTAGAATGGTATAATAAAGACATTTCTGTTTTGAATTTATTTACAAATTTCATTGTCTGTCTGTTGGTTTCGGTATAGAGACGCCGATATAAAAATGTTAATGATTACCTACAAGATTTATACAATTAAATATAGTTTACATTTAATATTTTCGCGGTGTATTGCAATTTTAATGCAATTATTATACTATTAATTATATCAATTTTATTAAAATAATAATAATTAAAAAAAAAAAAAAAAGACTTATTTCTTTGAGAAAATGATTGGATTCAATAAGTCACGGACAAACACGGGGACAATGAAAGGTAATAATTACTATTGTATTAAAAATAACACATGATTAAAAACACCAGATTTCTATATAATATAGTTGAAAAAACCTTGTTTGTACTATAATTTTATCTCAAAATCACTACCAACAACAGAATAACATACAAAATTATGGCACATTAAATATTATTATCATACTAATAATGAATAAAGAATAGAAATAACATATATAGTAATACATGATGCAGGTACTAACAAAAACCGTACATTTTTTTTTTTTTTTTCATAAAGCACATTACAATATATTATTTATAATGATAAACAATATCTGCTCGTGTACTCGTTTGATGTGTGTAGTGAATAACTAATTATAAAATAAATAAAAGAAAACCGTGTAAATAGGTTATTATCCCGACATATGTACGCACATATTATTAACGTTCTGTAAATCCTGATTAACAATCGATACACCCTAAAAGACAATTATTATAATATTATACAACAAAGCGTTTTTTTTGGGGCCACAAATATCTCGATCTTTTAAACTCGGTGGACATTATCATTTCCAATATTATATTATATCAACATTTTCTTTAAAATATATCAAGCCAATTAAAAAATAATCAAACTTCAATAATATAAAATAATAATAATAATAATAATAATAATAATATCAGCTGTATAATAACAATGTAAACAAACGAATCTAATTAAAAATCTACTAAATGATTCAGTCTTAAACATACACTTATAATAATAACAATATATGATAAATTATAATATGTATAATAAAAAAAAAATAATAAAAATAATAATAATAATAATAAATAAAAGCATGTCAGTATAATTTGGTTTAGTTTAAATTAAATAATTGGCAAACTATAACCAAACATTACTCAATATACTATAATATGATGTCATTTATAGGATTTAGAAGAAAATATTGTCAAAAAACAGTAGTTATTTTGAAAATTGTCCAACATTCATGTCATTGAAATATTTGTTTAAAATAAATTTAAAAAAAGTTAGTAGTTCCTAATGTTATATCAGTCAACTTTCCCTAAAAGAAAGTTTCTTCGTCTTAACCTTGGTATTCACCAAATTGGTGCTTAAAAATATAGGAGTGATAAAAATGTTTTTTTCGATCTACAAATACTTGTTTAGTTAATTGTTTATAAGGATAACATTTATATAAATAAATAACAATTTAGGTGGTTTTAATCGTACAAATTGATTGTATATCGGTATATTAGTATAGCAGTGATAATAACAATCTTGACGACTGACCAATAATCAATTAAAATATAAAACGAATAACCAACAACAAGTAGTATAATATTTTAGTCGAAAGAGTCAGTATCAAAGGAAAGCTGTTTATTAATGAAAATTATATTTTAATAATTTCTATCTAAAACATTTTTTTTTTTTTTAAAAATTACCATCATAATACATATTTTATTTATATTTTTTATAATGTTAATATAATCACAATAAAAACAAAATTTATATTTACTTAACAATGCCTCATTAATGATTGTAATGTAAACACATCGTTGAAAAATATCTAATCACAGACTTAGTAGTACACAATAGTAAAACTATTGGTTTGTAGTTTTGTTCGATACTAACTCCTTCAAATTTGACATCTGTACGAGTACAACGCAACATTAAATCACAAGGAAAAGTCCTCTTTGCATGATTCCCACAGTTAGCTAACGAATTATATATTAATATCTATTGTTTTTTTTTTATTTTTTTTTTAAATTTTTTTTTTTTATAACAATATAAATATTTTATATTAGGCCGTCAAACAAAATGTCAGGTAAACTTTATCGATCCCAACGTCAAATGATTAATCAATAAAATATTTCTAGAACCATGTAAAAGCTACACGATTTCCTTACGATTTTTATATAACGATAACAATACCATATAATAATTTCTCTATTTACGTGCATTTTATTTTTTACATCAGATTAAAAAAAGGGATGTCGTAAAATATGTGATGTCAATTGAACTGGCGGTCGCGCAATGTATACATATACATTTATATACATATACCTGCGTGTGTTCATTGGATTATTTTTCACAATACAACAAATACACACACACATATATATATATATATATGTATATATATTTATAATTGTTGAAAACATGTCGACCGGATATAATTTTCGTAAGCGCCTAAACGATTAAAATGGTGATTAGAGCGAATAAATAAAAAAATCAACAATATTAATTAATTTTACCATAACACTATTATCACAATAACTGCGCGCCTAAAACCTAAAAGGGGTTCTCTGGTAACTTTTGTAATACTAGTTTTTTTTTTTTTTTTTTTTTTTTTTTTTTTTTTTTTTTTTTTTTTTAATAAAATTAACTACAATCAAACATATTCATTGAGCTTCGTTGATTATCCAAAGTACATATTATTTTTATTATAATGAAGCTTGAATTTATTCCTACACATTATTATAATGTTTTTTGTTGTTGTTGTTGAATACTATAATAATAATTAATAGTATTATAAGTGTTCAACGTAATTACGAAAAAATAGATGGTGATCAAGTAAACTAACCCTGTCGTATACTGTGGTTTTTTTTTTATTATAGTATAGTTATTATTTTGTTTCACTGAGTAGAATAAAACGCGAAAAACATTTTTAATAATTGAAAACACCAATTAAATAAACAGATGGATGCATTTTCAAGACTTTATATCCTGCCCTGTACCGAACGTATTAAATTATACGAATTTAGGTACAGGTTAATAATCGTTAACGAAAAAATAAGTAAGACTTCCGAAAGTTAGAATTTTAAATTGTCCACAAAATCGTTATGATAACTCGTAATTTATGAGATGAACGATAAAAAATTGTATTTTTTTTATGAAAACAAGTTAAGCGAAAAAACAAAAATTTGTCATCATTTTAGCATATTTTTCGAATGTCGTCTAAACGACGCGGAAAATTCGATTCAATTCGATTTTAATATTTTATAAAAAAAATTCTTAGTAATTATAGTTATATTAATAGCGTATTATAAACATGAAATACTTATTTGGTGTTTCTCAAAAATTAAATTTTCCCAATCGAATCTATGTATTATATGATGATTAGATTAAACGATTTTAATTAAATTGATTGTTTGTTTTCCACTCGGTGCGTGAATAGGTTGTTAAATTGAACGATTATTAAAATGTGGCAGGCTCAAGTCATTATAGTAAAAATAATAATAATAAGTCATATAATAAATATAATACTAATAATATATAATAATAATAATAATAAAACTACGTTAATAGGAACAAACAACTCGTATTTCAAATACAATTCCAAAAGTGATTACTGTTAAAATACGCATTTCGTTTGTTTACACATTATTGTACTACACTTATATGTAATATATATATATATATATATATTCATACATTTCAAATCTCGACGATACGAATTCGGTGCGATTTAAGAATGTTACGCATATTGTCACGGAATGATAATAATTTATTATAGAATATAATACCGCGATCAGAATATTTCGGAGTTGGACTCTCGGTGGCGTTCAAAGGCGTTTAGTGCGACTTTAAAGTAAATATTATTTTTTAATAACGCCGGCCAATAATTTAATTTCCATTGTAACCGGTTAGAATTTGATCGCTTATGCGTAAAATGATTATTGTATCGACTGGAAGCCCTGAATTTAGTATTTTTATGATTTCCAAACACGTTTTATAATGTTATTTTTCTTTCAATTTTCGCCCAACTCGTTCAATGATAGTATTATTCGGCCGTGAAATTTTATTACGTATATTCATACGTGTGTTCGTATGCAATTTTCGCTGTTCTATTAATAACAAGTCGTTTTGAAAACAGTGGTAATTAATAATATTCAAAAACAGTCTAAAAAAATAATTTGTTCTACAAACGTTTTGATAACACCATCTGATGGCTCTCTATCGGCATACTAAAATTATTAAAAAACTCTCCTGATTCACGAACGTTTTCATGAATTCCGGGGGTACAATCAACGACAATTTTCATAATTATTTTTCGTTTGAAACATCATTATTATTATTATTTTTTTTTTTATCTGAATAAAACGTAAACAAATGGACGAATGATTGCTCTCGGGAAGAACATTCGATTAATAACAAAACAAAGTTCAACAATAATAATGATTAAAAAAAAAAAAAACAAAACATCAACGTAATACTTAACTTAGAGGAAGTGATCTTCCATGTCGAGTTGTAGTAGCTCAAGTTCTGCGCGATTTTTCCGTTTGCAAAATACCGTCAAACACAACAATCTGAGCATGACGCGGAACTGCGGGCTAAGAAATATGAGCACAAACGCCTTCCATACCGAGTTGGATATGCCCAGCCACAGGGCGGCGAAACGGACCTGACCGGGCACCGCGGGTACGCCGCCTAGCTGCTGGTACGCTTTAATGGACATCAATGGCGCCCAACAAACCCAGAACGACACTATCAACACAAACGACGTGACGTGCGTAGGGTTGGATAGGTTTTCAGATAACGCTGTTACGTATTCCTGTGTGCCAAAAAAACAAAACCGATTTATGAAATATTTTTAAAAAAACTAAAAATTTTACTGTTTTAATTTTAAAAAAAAAAGTTACAACTTAACGGATGAGCAATTACGCAATATTAGGTACTTTACCAACATTTGCAATTTCAATCCGCTTTCACTAATACCTAACCTCCGTAAAATTAATTTTCGGAAAAAGATTAGGTAAATTAAGTGAATATAGTGAATATAGTACTGATATACTTATGATTTACAAGGCAAATCTGTAATCGATTAAGAACGTTTTCATTTATTCGGACAGAAGGAAATTTATAATTATTAGGATCTAAACATCTTATAAGCGCCCCCCCACCCCGGATAAAATTCATATCTCGTGTAACAACGACGGTCTTACGTTCCACCCGTTTGGAAGAGCTGTGCCAGCCTGTCGGCCTCATAAACCCCGTAAATGTGCCTGACACAAGCGAAGTTTGTATTGGTAGTGTACTGTGCGTGTTTGTGTACCTTGTCGTGCGCTAGGAAACCCCGTCGTAGCCGCCTGATGGCCCCGTATATGTACACATACGTGTACAAAATAGTAATCAGGCTGGGCCCCAGCACCAGTATGGAGAGCGTCACCGAATACGCCGCCATGCCCTGCCAGTCGAGCATGCACAGGGCCGTGTCCTTGTCGAACACCGGGTCGCCGAACTCGAGCAGTGGCGGGCAGCACAGCATCGCCGACGATATCCACGTAAACGCCATCCAGCATTGGCACCTGGTACGCGTCTGTACCGTAAAGTATCGGACCGGTTTGCGTACTGCTATATACCTGCAACACGGCCGCAACGACCGGCGTTATAAAAAGCAACGTTCGATAAAATAACAAAAAAAGTCGACATACTTTACACCACGGGTGGATCACTGTTTCTAGGTGGGAAGATAGTTTAGAGAATTTAGTTTTTATATGTAGTCGACGATAAATCATTGCATACAAAATATCAATTCTGAGCAAAGTTCGGTTAAACGCGTCTCGATAAATTTATAAAATTGATAATTATAATAACTTCTAACTACGAAATAAATTATAAGTATTCGCTTTTTTAAACATAGATTTGAATTTAAAACGCCGATAATAATAAAATACAAAATTGTTATCAACTGCACACATTTAACAAATAGCTATAAATAATGTTAAAACGACAGATTGTTTTTTGAAAATTGTACCGCGTTCAAGAAAGTCGAAACAAAATCGAGAAAAACGAAAAAAAGTTATTGTATAAACATTCCAGTTTTCTCCTAGTTATTAAGAAAACTAATACAAGGCAAACAAATAAAAAGTGATTTTGCGGGCGTTTCTCGTGGTAAAATCGGTTCTTTGGTAAATTATTGTCGTCAAATAAAAAAAGTAATAAAATGCATATACTACATTTATTATTAATGTGTTAAAAATGAGCAACTACATATAAATGTACAAAACGCGCAACGTTATTACGGTGTAATATAAGATTGCGAATTAATAATATAAATTATGAAATAATAATAAATTCTCGTAATATTTCTGAAAAATGATTATAAATTATGTAAAAATAATAACACTAAATACTACACGTCCATCACGGTCAACCGGAATGTATACACAGTATACAGGTAAACATATATGGATTTCTTGATAAACATTCGATAATTTATGATCGCAATATAACCACATATTATAAGGGTTATAAGGCTAGGAAAATGACGCACTAAAAACCTACGGAAAAGGCATTAAAAAGTTACCATAATACTATAAAAAAATTATTTTTATACATGAAAATGCTATTAAAAAATTACCTAAAAATTTAGTTGAAAAATATTTTTAATACCTTATTATTATAAGTTATTTTTAATAACTTACTAATGAACACATTGTCATATGTTCAAAAAAGTTAATTCTCAAAACACCTAAATATAATTTAATATCTATGTGAAACAACAAATGAAAAACGGTTTTATTAAATTGATAATAATTCACCATGTACACGAAATTCTACTAAATAACTGTCTATAATAACGTCAATTATGAAGATAATTTTACTTTAATTTTATAAATATGTAGGTACCTATTAAAAAAAGTGCATAAGGTTAGTTGTAATTTGTTGTAAAAAAAGGTAAATAAAAATATTTGTTTATAAAATGTTAAAATGTATGCGAAAAATGTTAAATATGCATATAGCTAACATAAAATAAATTAAAAAGTACCAAAAATGCATTAATTCTTGAAAATCAAAGAAAATGCAAAAAAAAACGCAACATACGTTTTTATAATTTAACTCTGTGGTGTATGAATCAAATTTCATAGCTTGATAAGCTGATGTGCTGAAGATGCAGATGCAACAAATTCCTAGCCATAATAATAATGATTGTGCATACCACGGTTCAGGATACATTTTGAACCGTGATTTGTACACGCTGTTATTGAAACATATACCGTCTCGTGGCGAAAAATGTCTGCAACTTATCAACCGTATGACAAATGTATACCCAAGACTAATCTATTTAACCGTACTACCAATTGACGTAAATTCAAGATATCTGGTAGAAAAATTGTTTATAGACAGAAAAAAAAAACAAGCACACACATCATAGACTAAAACCAACGTATTCCTCGCTACGCTTAGAAAATTTAAATACATTTTTTTATTCAAAAAAAAAATGCACACACCATAAAACCAATAATTTTTTTGCTACGAGCATAAATACTGTTATAATATCAATGAAGTTATTATATTATAATTTGGTCTCCCCCCTCGCCTTTCTTATCTACGACTTCCGGGGTCTATTTTTCGTGCATAAAATATATTTATATATTATACAGGGTGTCTCACGAAGATATACCCGTTTCGATATCTCATGAGATAATGATCAGAGTAAATTCTTTTTTTTTCTATTATACTCACAGTGTATAATTTCATATAAAAAATATTTACCCATTAATCATTTATTTATTTAATTAAATTACTATGACGAAAAAACTTATATTTTGTTACATACACGACTGTACTAATTATATGTTTTACTGAATCTGTTCAACAATCAAATTTAAATTGACGAACACCAAAGAGACGGACATTAAATATAATACTAAAACACCGATTATAATTATGTATTACTTTAACATGTAATTCGTATTAATTTGCTAATCGTTTTGTATTTATTTTTTAAATTTCAATTCACTGATTGACAGCTTTAACTAGAAACCTGAGAAGGGCAATGTCCAGTAGTGTGGAGAACGTCTTCCACTCACCACCTATTTTTTGTCTCTACACACTGAATTTAGTAACTATTATTTTTTTGAGATAATATTTATAACTTACACTGTTAACTCGGTTTTAAATTTATATCTATTTTATAAAAGTTGCTTCTTGCGCCTAATAATAATGGTCACACTAGTTGTGTTGGATTTCTTTTCCTACAAAGTTTGGCACGATAACGGAAAATGGCCTCTGAATTCTAATTGACCCCAAGGTCAATTGGACCCTCTCCCTCACGCCGTAAAACCGCCACAGATTTCAGGATATATCGCACCCATATTATCGCGGGACGTCCCGCGAAATAGAACATCTTTACTGGAAAACGACCCAGGATGGGTAGTGGAAGGTTTAGGTGGGGTGGACCAATATTATTATTGCGCGATAACTACGACAGCGTACACGCCGCAACGCCGTCGCGCATAATAATATAAAAATTGTATCGGACACGCGAACGTCGTGTTGTTCGGCGGATGTTTTGCTCGCGCCATCGACGACCGAGGTGAATCCGCGCAAAGCACGCGATGTCGACATGCGATAAAACTGCAGTGATAGAACACAAAATATATATTACAATATATATGTATATATCGTATTGTTAATATTATTAAAATGTTTATATGCGTTGCGCATAGTATTATTATTATTTTAATAGCCGTACGCCAAACCACTGCGGTGTATAGTCGATAATAAATACAAAAAAAAGAGTTTAAAAAAAAAAAAATCGTCGACGATTTGTACGCACGAACCATAATACGCATACGTATCACCGACAATTGGGGTTGTAACCTGTATACGACATGGTTTATAACAGTATAACAAACACATCATTTTTTACGTAATAAAACGATACTATCGGCGTGGCGCGCATATAACTAAAAATCCATTTGGGCATAAAGATGTAAAAGATATAAAACACTCCGGGTGTTTATCCGGGTATTGAGAATCGAAATTTTAAATTTTAATCATTTCGTTTTTTGATCGACAGCCGCTTTAATGCCACTTGGAGTACCTACAGGATTTATCCGGAAATATGTTAGTTTAGACAATACGTACAATTATTTTTTCAATGATAATCCATTGGATAGCCAATTTCGTAAAATATTCTAGATAAGATTAATTATTATCTAGATTGTGCTGGGCTAGCATTAATTCCTGTCCGAATAAACACGTATAATACTATATTATAATTATAAATTATGATTAATGACACAATTATATTTAATATATTAATAAATGTAAGACTGAAATTCATAGGTCATTGAATTGTAAATTGTATTTAAATCGAATCTCGAATACAAGCGGATTGTATGCATTTTATACGCATATATTATCCTCCCGCTATATACAGGATAAACTATAAACACTCGTTATTTCGACATTTTATATTTCGGGAACTTATCCAAAATATCACTATTCTGCACATCAATGATGCAAATTATCCCTCTTGCACTCTCTGTAAAAATACCAAACTTAAATTGATAGGGGGCCGTCAGCAGTGTTTCACCAACGGGTTAATATTAACGGAAATTAAAAATAAACAACACCTGTAAACAATTCGACTAATTTTACTAAATAACTTAAACGAATTTTTAACATACGGTTACCATTTGAACCATTCGATAGTGATGATTTCGCATAACGGACAATTTGATGTTTGCTTATTATTATTGTTATTGTATCTTAAATTTCATAAAAAAAGACAATTTTGGATCTGTAATATTGTCTAAAAGATCTTGCGTTAAAAAAAAGCAAATAATCACCTCGTTTTGTTGGGCATGCACGGAATCGGCGTAATTAAGAATATTTTACTGTTTTAAATTTAAATTTATATCGACGAATACAACATGTGGACGTACACATGCGAAATTATATTATTACGTCCAACGTAATGTACCAGTACGCGGGTAGATCTGGATTAAGGGGGCGGGGTAAGAGGGCTATATCCCATGGTTTCTGAAAAACGTGGACCATGGAAAATGTCGGTATTTTAGTTTTTACAAAAATACTTTCTGACGTGAAAATATTTTATTGAACGACTACTTAATATACATAGTCGTATGAGAAAATTTGTTTTGTAAAATTAAGGCCTCCTAGAATGGATTAGCTCTGTGCTACAAATATCATTAATTCGGTTCATACAAAAACAAATTAATTAACGTTAATTCGAACAAAACTTTTTAATAAATGTATTAATGTATAAACACATTTCGAAAAAAAAAGAAAAGTTAAAAATGTTTACTTCTAATTTAAATTTCTTCCTCATTACTGAAAAAATACAATACACTAATTAAAACTAATTTGCGTCAATAAAACATTGTTTAAAAATAGTTGTGGATAGCAAAAATAAAAACATTTTTCTTATGACGGCGTTAATGATAGGCAATTTAACACCATTCGTGTCGTGTGGTCGAAATATTATAATCATTGAAAAATAATAACTTAAAATTATATTTTTGTTTTTATATTTAGTAATCTGATCCTTTCGAAACGAGTAAAAACGGAATATTTAAAATTAATCTATGGATATAAAAAAAAAACTGATCGATTGACTTATTTCCAACCTAAAATCGTGTCGTATTTTTTAAAGTTAGCTAAGGAAAGGAATAGTTGAACAGTGTTTGTCACTTATTTAGGGTTACCACGAGTTTGAGTTTTTAAAACTCCACGTATTATTGTCCATGTTTTCCGGACAAACTTTTAAAAATGTCCATGTTCAATCGTGATAAAAAAAAATGTATTTTAATACGAATTTTCTAGAAAATAGTTGACAACAAATCCACAATATATTATTGTAATATACTCGCGGCAGGATTTACATGAAATACACAAGATATGCTATAAAAAATGTTAGGAATTTAATTTGAAATTTTAGAAATTCCATTAAAAATAAATAAATTCTTTGACATTTCCCCCGCTTTTTAAAAAATTCCCTGATATTTCCGTGATTTTCCAGACTTGTGGCGACCACAAATAGGTATTACTATTCCTGACTGTCGGGAATACATTCGCATAATAGCATTTTATCTATATCGCTATATCGCAATAACTTATTTATCTCGCGTATATCCCGTACAGGCGAGTTCATATCTAGAATTTTTTTCAAGGAAGTGAGGGGGTCTAAAACACGTATATTGTAATATTAGTCAACACTGAATTTAATTTTCGATATTCGGTATGCTTATAAAACAATTTAAATTGTAACAAACCGTTTATGACTGAAAATATTTATGTGATCGGTGTAAAAATACATAATAGTTTTAAACAATTTTTTTTTTAAATATCGAAGACATTTCGGACTCGCTGGATCCCCCCTCGGAAACGGCCTCGCGTACGGGAGGCGTTATGAAATTCTACACGGATTGCCTGAAACGATTCTAGCCTTAATTTTAAGATTAATTATAATCTTAATAATTTTTGTTACCTGTCCACGCTAATCCACATGAGCGTGTACGCAGACACGGTCCACAATGCGACTTCGATATATCCGATAATTCTACAAGCGACTTTCCCATAGACCCATTGTTGTACAAGCGCTGGGTATACGGAAAACGGCACTACGAGCACGCCGTAGAGTAAGTCGGCCAGGGCCAGTGACACCAAGTATACATTCATCACCTCTCCTCCACCTGATTTATACATAATATACGTACAATTAATTTAATTTCATAATAATATATAATAACGTGTAGGTACGTACCTCTAATGTTAGTGAACGTAGCGATGATGAGGATATTAAGGAGGATGATGGCGACCGCCATGGTGAGCACCAGCGATGCCTGGGTTAAGGGCTCCAGGTTGTGGTGGGGGTGGGCTTCAGTAGTACGTGCCCACCGCCATTGTTGCTATCTGTCACACATTATAACCTAAACGAAATAATAACGTATAATGAGTATTAGAATTATTATTTGTTATTATATCAAATACGAAATAGTCAGTGATAATAGTTTATATATATTGCACAGTTGTATGGCAAATCAAACATCAATATTATAGGTATAAAACGAAATATAATAAAATATCTATCGACATGTAAAGGGCTATGCAGTCTTAATTTATATTTTTCAGTAAATATTGTTTATACTTTTTAATTTTTAATTTTTATTCGCGTAAATAAATAAATTATAATACAGTTGTACTCCCCCGGTCATGTTGTTCGTCGTAGTTATTTATTATATTCATATTTTACGTAGATATAAAATACATTTTATATTATAGAGTATAAAAATGAACATATTGTTATTATTACAACATATATTTAATTAAACATACATTTATATTTATATTATTATGTATGATTCAGATAAACAATATATACTTGTCTTTTTTTATAGTTTTTTTTTTTACTGAAATCGTTAGTTTTACTTATATTGTTATTTTTAATCGATATAAAGGTTATAAGTAATCCAAAACGATATGTCGTGATTAGTTATTTAATTTAATTTTTTTTTATTATTAAGACATATTATTATGGCGATACAATTTAAATTTGTTTTTAGTATTTTATACACGATAAAATAAAATAATTATTACCTAAAAAAAAATCAATTTATTGTTATTTGATATGGTATCTGATTACGTAATATGACATCTTTTATATTATACATGACTACTATTCAATATCAGCTCAACGTATATATACTATATAGTTGTTACTGATGTGCGTGATGTTATACAAATTTTAATTAGTCGCTGAAACACGGTTAGTTTTTTTATTCTTTATTTTTTTACTCAAATACCTTGCTTTACATTTTTTACGACACTTATTTTATGGCTTCAAAAATAACGCTAGGCGTCCGGTCGATTAAAAAAAATAAAAAAAAATACATTAAATCCTTTGATGCCTTTGATTTGTACTTGTATATATATATATATTACATTCGTTGGTCACGTACACACAACAGTGAATAATAGTAAATTATTATAGTATAATTTAAATTGAATAATATTATAATATTAACCGACTATAATATACAAATCAAATATATTATAGTAGAAATGTATAAAATAATATTATGATGATGATTATATAATATATATATATATATACCATAATAATTATTTGACGATATGGGGAAATTCGCCAGCCTTATGAATTGTCGTAAATCCATGACGTCCAAAATGGATTTATCGATTTCGTTATAACGAGTAGCCGGATTAGTGTTGGACGATATAGTCATACATCTAATAATAAAACGTCCCATAAATAAATTTTAAAAAAAAGAAAAAATATAATTATATTATGTAGGTAATAATAATAATAATAATAATGATAATATTATATACTAACTCTCTATAACAGTACTAAACAATTGTGTTTCGTATATTATTAGAAACGCCTGTATACAAAACACAAAACCTAGATTAATATTTTCCGGGGCACAAGTTATAATATTATACCTACTATACTATATTATATTATTGTATATGGAATGCAAGTGCAGGTCAAATTGCACCGTCCCCGCGGCCTCTTACGTTCGTAATGTGTAATCACTATCTTAAAAAACAAAAAAAAAAGCGCCCTTTACAAATAGTATTTCAGCCTTGTGCCCCCATCCGTATAAGGAAACGCTGAATGAACATAACAAATTCTATAGCGGCCAACGAGTAAATAGGTGGAGGACGCGATAGGGGAATAAGGGTCGTGCGGGAATCTAAAACGAGTACGGAGTTTACACAATGTTTAAACAGTACGGGGTATTATTATTATGGTACGTCGATAATATTATCGCTATCGCGGTCAAGCGTCAATATAATATTTATATGCCTTGCCGTGCCTACTCTAATATAATGTAATATTGCGTATTACTATCCTGGTGGTGTGGGGGAGGGGGTGATCTTTGTAAGGGTTGGGGGTGGGGGCCGATGTCGACGACGACGATGGAAGCATTAACAGCGCACGGAAATATAATAAGACCGCCGCCGTCGAAGATCGCCCCCCCACCTCCAGCCCAACAACAACAATAATAATAATAATAATAATCGTATTAATTAATAACAAATGACGATTTAAAAGAAAAATAAATATGCAATTACTGACCGTGTGTATGTACTGAATGATATTTAATTTCTATACGTACCTATTACGTATTATCGTAAACGAAAATATATTATTGACGGTGGCGGCGGTAGTGGAAAAGCGCACGTCCGACGACGACCGATAGATAAATATAATACGAAAAAGAACAACAACAGAAAAATTAGGTACCTACCTATATTATAGATTATTATATTATAAACCCATACAATATATTATATAGTTGTGTGTCTGTGTGATTGTGTGCGTGTGTGATTGTGTGCGTGTGTGTGTGTGTGAATGTGTGTGTGTGCTCACCAGATTCCGGTAACATGGCGGTCGCGCTGACGGGGTCGAAGTGCCGCAGCGGACGAGACGAATAATTATTACGACCGTGCGACGATTAAATATAATTTATATTTTACGACGCGACGCGATTAATAATAATATTTATGTTGTATATAAAATAAGTGTCGATAATAATTTAAAATGGGTAGACGTGGAAAGCGAAAAAAATAAACAAAAAACGGAAAAAAATGAAATGAAATAATTTTGTTTTATATAGAAAAAAAAAAAATAAAAATAGAAAGATATTGTACGTGGAATGTTGCAAGAGCTACACTACTACCACTATTATACCACTGCGGCGGCCGAATCGCGCGCCTCCCCTTCCGACACGCGCGCGCCTAGCGTACGCCACGCCGCATCGTCCCTGTCCGCCGTTCAGCGCCGCGTAAGTCCCGCACCCCGCAACGACCCGACGGCGCCTCGCCGCCTAGTCGCCGCGCGCAAGCTCGACACCGTCGTACGCACAACGACTACGACGACGACGCCCCCGTCGCCGCTCTCTCCACCGGCACCGTCATCAACCCCTGTGCCACCGTATACACACACGTACGTATATATACCAACCAACACCGCCAACAAATTTCCCCGGTCTTCCCCCGTATAATATAACGAACGCGCGACCGCGAAAGCGCGCGCGCACACATCGGTTCTGTATATAATACTATACATATATATATATATATATAAACGTATAACCTACTCAGTAGGTCCTATACTGCTATAATACTACACCCGCGCTCCGTAGGCCAGACGATACTGCCGCCGCCGTCGCATGACGTCAACCAAAGGACGACGCGGCGTTCGGCTCCAGCGTGTCCGCGTCGTATCTGCCGCCTATATCAGACTCCAGCGGACGAGGGCAGCTCTCGCGGCGGACGCGGCACGCGCGTACACACACAACTGCACATCCCCCAACGATCGCGCTCGCGCATAACGTTAAGCATTTACGTATACGTTGGTTTATATATATATATATATCTATATACATTAAGGTATATAATAATATTATATTATATATATATATATATATATACGTATATAAGTGTGCGCGCGGGTGCTTCTCGCACGAAGATCACAACGCGCGGCTCGTGTGAAAGGAGTTTGACCAAAATAATATTACCGCGGCTGGACGTAATATAATACGATATAATATTGAATTTTTCCAAATATCACGGGCTGCTTAAAATCCTAAAAATATTAAAGACTTACAACCAAAAAAATTACTTCTTATTCGAGACAACTCATTTAACGTATAGCCTTTTTTTTAACAATAAAATAATGTCTGAGTTTCGAGACTTCACCGATTGATTTCGGCAGTGGCGCTAAACATACAAAATAGCGACCTCAGACGAAGTACAAATTCAAAGGCCGGACCGTCCCCCCACTCGTATATAATCAATGTATTATATATACATTTTCAAATACAAAATAATTACAATTTTTCGTGATTTTAAGGAATCTCATCAAAATCTTAACTCAAACGCTTTAAAAAGAATGAAAATTTCATTCGACTTTTTTTTTTTGATCAGTAATAACAACTAACGTTAAACCCTAGGGGGGGATTGGAACCGAAACCGAAGAACCAGTTCCCGATGAAAATTTTAGAACGAAACCTAAATTGTTTAATTCGAGGAATCAGATTCGTTTAAATAAAATAAAAATATTTTCGGTTCTTTTAGGTTCTTATCGGTTCTATGAAATCACAACAAGAATGACTGCAAAATAAATGAATTAACGAAAACAATAAACTATAATTAGTAGAAAATTTGTATGCGCATTTCTTGGAAATAATTATATGTATTGTATTTAGATTAGGTGGCTTTGCGGGGTGGGCGGGCATACATAAATATGGGGCACCTGGAATAACAATGATGACGAAAAAGTTTCAGATGCCGAATATAAATCCCATTCCCGCCCACTGTCATATATCACGGGTGTCATTTTTCTCGGTTACACCGGATCTTATTTGTTTTACATATAAATTGTTATTTACATTTTAAATTACTCAAGTTGGTGTAATCAAAGTTTATCAAAACTAAAGCATGTAAAGAATTGTTTGAGAAATTTTGCCGCACAAGTACATTTATAAATCGAATTAATGCTGAAAATTAATTGTTAAATAAATTAACCTTAATGAGTTGTTGGTAAAGTAGCAACACAGTAGTGAATAATTTGAATGAATTTATTGATCGAATACATTGATTTGCTTTTTTTCATACGCATGATGTATATTTTCTGTAATATTACACCTACATACTATTTTTATTCCACTAGGTTTTAAATTAAAGTTATATATTATTGTATAACTTAACCTAACCTATATTAATAAAGTATTTATTATTTAATATGATAAACTATCTTTGATAGTATAAATGTAAAAAAAATTATATAGGATGCGATGCCCCATTTTTTGGGGGCCTTTTTGTTAAGGGTTCTCAAATTTTCAACGATTAATTATATTTTTCAACCAATTTGAAATATAATAATGATTCAGTTTATTTATAAAAGACCCCAACCAGATATCCGTTATTATATCGGAAACCAACTTTACTTTGAAAACGAACAAATTTTACATATTTTGTCTTTTCATATGTACTTTTTCAACATAATTCAAATTCTATTAAGTATACGTAAACCAAAAAATGTGAAAAATTATTACACTGCCCAACGGCAGAATTGACTTTTGTGACAACCGAAACCGAAATTTTAATTGTTTTAAAAACTTAACTGAAACACCTATAAAATCCCTGGACGAACAAATTGTTTATTTAACTCGAACAGGATTATTTTTTAGCCCTTTTATACAAAAATTGTCAATAAATACAAATTATCTACTCAAAAGAAGCCAATATATATATATTTTGAAAATTATACGTCTAAAAAATGCTAACGCGAGCATTCAGTGTTATAATTATTTCTTACTAAATTTTAAACAAAAAAACAAATTGATTTTTATAAAATATTTTACCTTGTTTCTATTTTTATCGGGATTTTCCGATTGAGAAAAGTACATAGAATTTCAAAAAATGCCTTCCAAACAGTTTCGAAACGCTACAAGAAAGATTCTAACGATATTTTGATAGGAAAATAGCTCACATTATGTATATAGTAAACACATAAAATAAATACCTAATAGGCACCTTTTTTTTTTTTACATTGGTAAGCTATGTTATGAAGTAAAATTACAAATTTTTCTCGAAAAATTTTCTATTTTTATCAGTTATTTAACGTTATTTGTTGAAGTACTAATAGCTAATAAATATATACCTATATCGCAAACTGTACGAATATCGTGTCGGCAAAAGACGTGTAAAACCATGACCATCTTGTTTTTGTTCCAATATAATTTCTAAGGCTAGAAACTCACCAATCAATAATCATCAAAGCTACCAGATAAAGCTATTTTTTGCATACTAGTGAAATAGTTGCCTCTTCGTTATTATTTTTTTTTTCCATAAATAACGTTTCTAAAAATTAGAACCACTCGAATAACATAAATTTGACACAAATTGAAGTACGTTTACTGCGATCTGTTTTTTTTTTTTTAGTAACATAATCGACGAGTAAATTATTAGCTTTTAATTGTTGTTGGTGTTTTATAGCATTAAAAAAAAAAAAAAACTTTAAGTATAAAATCATTTAATTAGATATCGAAAAAAAACTAGATTTCAAAAAAAATTTATGAATATCCTTACTTTTTTTATGAGTGGCAAGTTCGTAAGTATATAAAAGTAGAAATATTAGAGTAAAAAATACGATACTGAAGAGATGTATACTATATTTTATTCATCACGCATTCACGCTATCTAGTGATCAACAATAGTATAACTGAGTTGAATTCATAGACTTTAAGGTCTTTTTAATTAGTATAACTGTATACAGTCAACTTAGTTTACAAATTAAATTAGTGTTCAATACCGTATATATGTTTATATCTATGGTTCGTACCTACTTAAGAATCATCAACCAATGGGTCAATCTACAATCGTTGTTTGGATGAAATTAAACAAATTAAGTTCTTTGGTCACAACTCAGGTTCCTCTAAAATCAGGACGGTTGGCAACCATGATGTGTACGACACATACCACTGTAACACGTTTCGTAATTTGCCACCTTTACGTCGATAGTTAATAGGTATTTTAAATTGAAACTTAACATTACATAGATAATAGTCTTCGTTAATCAGTTATAATCACCGCGCCGTCAGTTTTTAAACTTTCCGAACTTTTGCTATGATCACACATTATCACTTTTTTCTGCTATCTATATATTATTGAAAAATAATTTTTTTTTTTTTTTTAAATCTGTACGATCTGAAAAAAAATGTATTCTGATAATATCCACAGTAACAAAAAATTAACCTTGTTTAGTTTATTGGTAACATAATGAACAAATAAATACACAGGTTCTGTACAATGTCTCATAATTCATAAACATTGGTTAAATGTGCAAATTATATATTGTTTTAATATTTCTGAAAACCTGCAAGTTTTATAACTTTTAAATTTAAATGAATCAAAATATATATATATATGTATATTATACAGTATACATGAATTATCAGCATTTGAAGTTCTGAATTAGGATAGCTAAGTTGTAGGATAATAACTAGTATTATAATTATAATAATGAACAATGGCATTTTATTCAATTTATTTGCAAATAACCTACAAAATAAAAAATAACTATATAAAAAAAATCATATATTTTTATAACATACCTACACAATTATTTCATTTAAGTAGGATAAATAGTATTATAAAAAGAACCAATATAAATAAGCAAAAGAAATCAATTAAGTGAATTATTATACATTATAACCAATATTTAAGTTCTGGCTCATGAAAATTAAAGTATAAACTACTATCGTTCAAATCTGATGTGAGAGTATTATTTCAAAATATAAACATTTTATCCTTTTCGTAGGTGATAATGAGCCTGCAGCACCTGTGTAAACATAAATACATTTTAAAATTATTATTTATTTATTATACAGTACATTATTATATCTACATTCTATATATATATATATATATAGAATGAAGATATTATATCAGGCCTATAATAAAATAATATTTGTACATTTATAAACCTAATAAATTACCCCGTTTGTTCTTTTATATGTTGATTTAGTAATCATTATATATACACATTATACAGGGTGTCCTATGAAGATCGAGTAATTTTTAAGTGCTAAGATTTAATTATGTTGGCATTACCTTGCAACTTCAAAGAAGATCCTGTACAAATGTACATACGAATACTTAATTTTTTATTATTAAACATATAATATGAATATAAATAACATCATGTACTCTGTATAAAACAAATAGTTAAAATATTTAAAAGAAAAATCAATTTTAGTTTTCTTAGCATGCATTAATTATTTGAAACATAGGCTATATATCAGTACAAATTAAGACAATATAATTTATAAAACTGGTCAAATAAAAAAAATGATACATCCTAGGCTTTCCGTTTTCACTGATTAAATACACACCTTATACCTACCATATTACAGTTTCGACAAATTGGACGGTGTTCGATGAGTTCGCCCTGTATAAAAATCTACCACACCATCATGTTGTGCCAACAATGAGGAACATACTGGTGTCATGACAACCATCAAATCAACATCATCAATATCAACAACATCATCATCATCAACATCAACATTGGTAAATGACGCCCCAATTAAGTTCATTTAACCATAACACTCACATTCTCCTATATGAATATAAAATTCAAACTTTTATATGGATACAATTATATTAGATACCACAAAAATAAGAATTACAAAAAGAAATAGATATTGTTTTTACCGAACTTTTTTTTTTTTTTTTTTTAATTGTACGTTAAATTAAGTTATAAATGTTATTTAATATTTATTAAAAATTAGTTAATTCAAAAATAATTATTAATTTGTATAATTAAATATCGAAGTTCAGAAAAGAATATAGAAGAATTTTATACTTCAATATGTTTATGGGTGGTAGATATTTTACACAAAGTTTCATTTAAATAAACTTTTCAAGTTAGAAAAATATATATTATATAATATTATGTACCTTGTTTCCACCTCTTGATTTAAAAAAAAAGTATATTCATTTAAATTTAAACCACTACATTTCTCTTTAGGTCAATAATGAAAATCAACAACTATTAGATATGGTAATATACAATTTTAAATAAACATATATAAAAAAAAGTAGTGTTCTACTTAATTCTTAATACTGTAATTACATGTTGTTGTGTATCACAGCCAAATCATAATTATATTGTTTATAGTTAAAACCTAAGGTTATGTTCATAAATAATAATTTAATATAAAAATGTTTAATTTATATAATAGAAGTAAAAATAAATGTTATTACTTTTTAAACACAATTTGAATCTGAAACATGAATAATTTTGCATAAAAATCTAATAATTTTGTAAGTGGAAACAAAGTTTTTAAATCTATTAACATATGAACCCGTTTTCTGTGCTGTCAGTTATTGTCGACAGGCCCAGCAAACAGGTTGAAGGAATATAAAAGTTATAGCTCCATTAAGCACTAATATTGTAAAAATAATGTATTATACTAATATGTTAGGAAAGCTGCCTACGATATTCTTTAAAGCAGTGGTTCTCAAACTATAAATTATGGAGCTCCTCAGATTCACACAAAACAGATTTAAAATTGCATACAAAAAAAAAAAAAAAAAAAAAATGGTTATTTAAAATAAATAAATATGCCTGTGTATTGATATACATAAATTTGAAATATCTTTAAAACATTTTAAGTTTAATTACATTAATGTATATATGTCATAGTACTTAGTGTTTCAAGTATTTATATATTAACTTAAGAGCTCCACAATAAAAACAATCTGAGGACTTCTGTTCTAAACCCCTTTTTACCCATATAAGCTAAATCTATAAAATACTAAAATAAAATATTTAATTAATAAACATATTTTATTTTAATTATGAAATTTCTTTACTCTTAATGTTTAAAATATATATTAAAAAGTTAATTTATTATATCTAAATTAGTTGGTATACTATTCTAGAAACAACTTAAGTTAAGTTAAGTAATAATTATAATTTAGTTTGTTGTTCATGTTTTATGTATATATATATATATATATATATAAAAGTACCTAATTGAATTTGGTTATCGTAACATATTATATGATTATAAAAGCTTGTGTTTTGTTTTATTTAGTGAAGTGCAATAATAATTAAAATAATTAATTTATCAAGTGTATGAATAATGTTAATGCAATACACACAATTTTCAAAAAAAAAAAAAAACAGATTTTAATATGTAATACACTTTTAGTTAACAATTAATGTTCAATGAAATTACATAATTAATCATCTTCTTAATAAAACTATTAACTCTTAGGCATTCTGTACTCTATTCCATTTAAATTTACTCACTTTCGCGCATTCATATTGAACCGCTGAAAATGCAGACCCCCACACAAAGTGGCATATGCTCT
This sequence comes from Tuberolachnus salignus, assembly GCA_956483605.1. Lineage (NCBI taxonomy): Eukaryota > Metazoa > Arthropoda > Insecta > Hemiptera > Aphididae > Tuberolachnus > Tuberolachnus salignus. The sequence goes on from OY101434.1 coordinate 1,355,944, forward strand.
GTGATTTGTCACCATTCATCAGCAACCGACATCAACACTCCTTGCCAGTAAAATTTATAGGATGTGATGTGCGGCGGTACCGGTTTTGTTGGTAGAGTGGGTAAGCTTAAATGGACTAGAGTATAGATTTCAATAGTATGCAAATTATATAGAATGCTAATATTTAAAAAAAAAAAAACATGAACAAGATATACCAATTGGGTGTTTAACACTCACTTTGCTGACCATGACATTATTATTTTAAAATTTAAAACAATATACACAATAACAGTGATAAATCACTGTAACAATTCAATCCAAATGAAACTTGGATAATGTTAAACAAATTTGTCTGCTCCTTAAAAATGTAAGTATTCAAATAATTTTCAAATATTTAAAATTTATTAGTAGGTAATATGACGACTGCTATACCACATTAAAATTGTAAGCCCGCATTAAGTTGGTCTACTATTTAATAAGTCTCTTATTTGCATTCAGGTATTACAGAACTCCAAGAAAACTAAAATATAAGATAAGTAATATTCAATATAACTGTAAACTTAAGTAATAATTTAATTCCCATACATAAATGTATAGGTTAAATCTACAAAGCATTTTTGAAATAAAGATCATGTTCCAAAATATTGTTTGTAATCAAATAATAATAATTAATAACACACTATTATAATACAATAGCATTAATGATATTATCACTTCACTCAGAATCGGGACACATTAGATTATATACAATTTAAAACTTGTAAATTGTAATACTGCTTATTTAATTTAAAATTAAAATAATAACTATTATACAACACTAAAGCAGTACAATTAATGGCAAACTTGTTATTAATACAACTTAACTAAATATTTTAACAAAAAATTTTTAACTATAAAAACTAATGTGGCTTAAAAAAATGTTATGTAATAAAAAAAAGAGTCAGTTTTGTTCAAATCAGATATGCGACATTTTTTTTTACTCATTTAGAAGTATAAATAAATATGGTCTTATCCATAGTTTTAAAATTTAAAAGTTGTTAGTTGACTATAATCAAACATTTTAAAGAGAGCTGACACCAATGTAAGGTAATATAGTATAAAGTCTCATAATTATCAATTTATGAAAATATACTATTTATTAAAAACTATAATACCTAAAAAATGTAGAAACTTAAAAATAAAATCCACAATTTATGTAAAACAAAATCATTGTACCATTTGAGGGAATTTCTTATTACAACTCGTAGTTAAATTAAAATATATATTGACGATGTGTGTATCAATACCTTATATAAAAGTATTTAATTCATATTCAATTGTATGTCAAAACTGTATTTGTTACACATTTCCAAAAAAATCAGAAAAACACTCAACAAATAAGAATTAATATATTACCAAAGAAATGTTTCAAATAATTATATACAATTACCTTAACGTCTGTAACCGTAGTTGACTTCCTTACAGGAACGTGAGAAATGCCCTACTCGATTGCAAGAGTAACATCTAAGTGAATCACGGTAGCTGTTGTTTCTTGAAGACCTACGACTGAGCCCACGAGTTTTTGCAAAACTTACAGTTAAGAAACTTCCATACAATTCCCTGCATACAAAATATAATAATAAAATAAAATTTATGTGATATAATGAGAACTCATCGATCTAAAATAAAATCTACTTTTAATTTCTTAATCTAGATTTTTTAATGTAGTACTTACATTCCATTTGTACGTTTTTGTGCTTCTGCAGCATCCTTATCTCTTTTATATACAACAAAAGCAAAACTTGGTCTAGTTCTAGACATCCATACTTCAAGTAATGTACCATAACGTTCAAACTCTTTTTCAATGTCACGTCTTGTTATACTGCTTCCTAATCATCAAACAAAATAATTTATAATTAACTTAAATTGACAACAGCATAAACCATATTAAATTATTTAATACAATAGTAACTTTGTGTTACTAATGTGACAATATGTGCTTTAATAATCGTACCTATGTCCCTGACGTGGAGCCTGTGTTTGTCGACTGGGGTCTTGCTTCTACTGCGACTGCGGCTTCGAGACGATGGCGAACGACTTCTAGAATAACTACGCGACGTTCGTCGACTACGGGAACGGCTGCGGCTTCGGCTCTTTGTACGGCTCTTACTTCTGGACATGTTTCACTGAAAAATGTAAAACACATTGGTAAATTTACTATTATCCAACTACTTCTATAAATAATAGTGTCGATGTGGCCATCGTTATTTTCATATTCCTAATCAAAACCAAACCAATAAATAAAAATGCTGACTTACGGTACGCTAGAATCGGGTATGTTTCTCTGACCGCACATGTACTTGTGGTTGGTATGCAAACAACAGTCGTTGAGTTTGGGCGGATTTATAAGATAAGAATTCTCTAATTGGAACAAACGCAGTTTAATAAAAACAAATTATCCAAAAGATAATACGGTGCAATGTACAAATAATAGAGCATGGGATGAAATGTCCATCAATATTTGTAGGTGGCACTACAGAAACCGCATCAACTATGTAAAATATAAATGGATACTTGTCTGGAAGCAATGAATAAATATAATCAAACAATAGTCAAGTCATGGAAGAGCGAAAAAACTATGATTTTCGTGACAGATTAGCCATTAATATAATAATATATATTAAAATATCCAAACAGTGTAACCACTAACTGAATATTATTCTTGTTTATTTTTACAGTGTTTTCACATGTTCAAACCGATGACCAGTGTTGCTACCTATACGATGCAACAAAACTTTTAAACACATTTCATTGATCAATATTTTTTTTTTTTTTAAAACTAGTTATAAGTTAAAAATCATATTTTTTTAGTCATAATAATTAAGATAAATGTAAATAGTTCTAAAACACTTGTTCATACGTATTACAATAGATTATGATCAATTAATTGCGTGAGTAATTTATTATTTTACAAGTATTTAAAAATACAGATAATAAAATAATTACCTATAATTATGGTAAACACCAAATTTAATGCTAATAATTGACATACTAACGTATGTATACTACTGATATTATATTCTGCTGTGTATCGTATGAATTCAAATATTGTGTTAATGTTATCGAAAATATTAATCAAATATTACTTGTAGGTTCTTACAAATTCACAATATTTCTCGTATCATATTATAAGTGACGGCTCGAAGAAAGTATATTTAAATCACGTGATTCACAAAAATTTTAATGGGTAGCGGGTGTCCTGTGGTTGAAAAACTAGGAAGTTTGAACAATTTTTAAAGGTTCATAATTAATTTGTAAATAATCTAATACGCATACACGCGTATACATACATAAAGTTTATACAGCGTAAGTGGTAAGTTATACCTTAGGCTAAAACGTTGTAAAGAGTTGAATTACTTTTTTGGTGAGAATAATGGTTATGTTGACAAAACTTAATTTTATAATAGTCGCCAAATTTCAATAATTTGTTTTTAAATTATTCGAATTAATATCACTAAAACAAAATTCACTCCATCGAGAATTGGGGATAGTTCTGAAGTTTTGGTACCCATTCGTGTGGCGAAGTGTCGATTTTCGAGGTACAATTTGAGAAATAGGAAGTAAGGGGGAGGTAATATAATTTTTAATTTGAATAGGGGACCGGAATACCACACGCAGTCAAAAGTTTGAGTGACATCTAAGAACACTGTGGAGCAATACATTTTTTTTTCTAGTATTAAAAAGATGGTGTCAATTAATCGGTGGATTCAGTCAATTAATGCAATATCTATCCGTTTCTCATGTAGTGTTGCAACTAATTAATTTTGTGATATTGAAGACCACTTCAATTCCAAAGAAAGATGGGTAGTGACCGTGATGTATAGGAGTTATTTTGCATTGGAAATTAGTCGATCGAGGACGGATGTTAATAACGCTATTAACGGATATATGATTGATTTTAATTCGTTGAGGAAATGTGTAAGAAGTGAATTTTTAGTTTAGGCTGATGGGGGGATCTTGATTAGAGGTTATGTTAACTTAGGAAAGTGAGTATTTTCGGAGGTCACCTGCTGGGCAAACTTAATTTGTACATTGTTTGGGCCATTTAAGTTATTTACATTATTTTCGTTATTTATACTATAAGTGTTATTAATATATTTACGATTTTATCTTGACTGGTTGGGCTGACGAAGGTGTTGGAGTTGTTTGTGGATACGGTATCCCCTGTAGTTGGCCGGATGGTCACTATTACAGAGCGCACATTTGGCGGGAGTATCCCTCGGTTTTTGGCATACGTTTTAGGAGTGATTGTCCCCACACCGGATGGGCGCAGTATTTTAATGTGTGTCCATACTCTTGACAATTTTGACATTGGATTATTTCTTGATGTTTCTGTGGTTCTTCTATTTTGAATTTGGTATTTAATAATTGACCAATTTTAAAAATATGTTTAGAGGAGAGGGTTCTAAATCTACGAAAAAGAGAGGCATTGGTGTTCTAGTTTGTGCACAACAATCTGATGACACATGTCTCTCGCTACTCCGCGAATTTTAATTATTTTTTCAAGTACCTTTAAAGTGATATTTTATATCATAATAACCGCTTTATTCACGTCTCTAAGAAAACATCATAAGGACATCGGAACTTCAAGTCTTATTTTTTACGTGATATATACAATCTGTGCCCTAGAGCACAATAAGAATATGTGATAAAAGAATATATAACATGATAAAGCTTGAAGGAAGAAGCCACCCAGTGATGACACTACCAGACGAATGATTTAATTAAAGATTTGGATAATATTTTTATTTTTGTATTAATTACTAAGAAGGTCTTTACGCCACTTCCTTTTTAGCTGCCTCGGTGGGTTGCCAGGAATCGATAGTGTGCCTAAATTAGACTTCAAAAGTTAAATAGTAAATATCCAGTCGGTAAGACAAGTTATTAAATACGCATCTAATCAGTCACGTAACCGCCGCAACCAATTGCCAGTTCTCTTATCTTAATTCGTCTATCTAAGAAATTAATCTTAATTACATCAGAAATAATCTATTTAAAAATGGTACTGCCAATTAAGAGTCCCGATAAAAATAAAACTGTACCACCGCTTATCATAAACAAAAACACAGAAAAATAATACACAAAGCAATTTAAACGATTCAAATGATTCTATTTTCTATGAACATGACGAAAATGAACAAAGTATACAAAAATACATGTTCACTTCTACTGTCAGTTCTCCCGAACGCAAAAAAACCAGAATCCTTGTTCGTTACATCAAACAGATATATGCTGTCCTAGAAAACCAAGAACCATCAATCAGTAATACGAGTACATTGTAAATAAACGATGTATTAAATCATGAAAATAATATTAATAACCACGAAACGACAAAAAAATCGGGATCCTCTCCCTCTACCCATTTTTATCAGAGGTATACTAGACTTCACAAATATAAAAAACGAAATTTCAAACTTAGTTCTTCCCGATAAATTTGTATTCAAATCCTCATCAACAAATTTTTAAAATTCAAGTTCACAAATCAGCAGCCTACCGAATAATATTTGCATTCCTTAAAGAAACAATGCCGAGTATCATACATACCCACCTAAAGAAGATAAAGTTTTTAGGATTGTAATCCGTAATCTTCATTCGACAACTTTAACCACCAATATTACGGAGGCATTAAACGAAATTGGATTATCAGTAAGACAAGTAGTTACTGACGTTCTAAAAAAAATAAAAAGTTTGTAAACATTTCACGTTCCTCCTGTTTTATAATATGTTGACGTATTGTCAACGTTGTCGCATAATTCAGGTTATAAAATTAAGAAAACTAACATTAAAATAATGATTAATTTTTCAAGTTTTGTTTAATCAAGTTATCAAGTAATTTCATTAATATTTGATTATTTTTTATACAAAGAATAAAAATACCCTTGGTTATGATTTTAGTGAATTAATTATTTCCCACCCCCTAGTTTTTTACCCAGTTACGCCACTGTCTACCGCAGCCGAATCTCCGAAAAAAAGACCACGAACACCCGAATCCAATACGAATAAAATACTGGTTACAGTGGTGCAACCAAAGGGAACACCGGCACTTCGCCACCGTTGTCTTTCAACGTACGCTGGTGTGATCTTCACTTTTGTTACATAGGTCTATTAGGGTCACTTCATATTAAAAGTACTCCCTCCCACACTTGCTGGTTTTAGCAGCATTTTATTTTTCATCTCGTATTATATTGTAGGTATATTAAAATTTACTTTCAGCATATAATTAATAAATCAAATTTTTGACCTAAATAATGATTTTCGCACGCAATTCGGAAATACCGTATATAATAATAATAATAGTGAAGATCACATCAGCGTACGTTGAAAAACAACCAAATTACAGCACTTAAATGAACTAGGAGTTTCATATCCACTTTTGAAATTCATTTAAGACACGCTGTTTGAAAACCATGCTACGAGTATAGAGTATAAAAAAATGTTTCGCAGCGAAGTGCACTTGAGCCCAACCGGGGGGGTCTGGGTTTTGGGTGTCTGGACACCCCCCTCAAACCGTATTTATAGAATTTAGTATATTTTTTTTTTTGAAGATTTTTATATACAAAAATAATCATGCCTCAAAATTTGAAAATTACATAAATTATATGTGGTTTGTATCTGTACACCGATGTATAGACCAGTGAATCAAGAGTTAACGCTCTAGAGTTTTTAACTAGAGCGGAGGAAAGTATTAAAAAAAAACACCAATGAAGATTTGAAGGCCGAGTCAGGATAATTACATAAATATAGTTTACGTTTATTTATTACGCATTGTATACCGTTCCGAGTCAATAAAAAAGATTTTTTTTTTCTTTTAATTTTACAATAAGAATATGTGCTATGATATACTTGATATAAAGAGTGACCCACTAGGCTACACTTTATATTGATTTAAATGGGTTTTTTTTTTTTAATAAGTCTTAAGATTCCTTTGGGGATTTCCAGGTATTGAGTCTGAGTCAAATGCTGAAATTAGTGGCTTAGGGTGATTTTCTATAAAAAATAGTCGTGAACGATAACGTTTATATATAATTGAGGACATTTCTGGAACAGTTTTGATGTGTAGGTCTGTGTTTTATTTATATAATGTAATAATAAAACTAAATATTGAATTTTTTTATTGTACTTTGTAGTTTGTACCTAAAATATAATAGGTATACGTGTTAATAATTAGAATATTTAATAACTCTATTCGCAATGGTTCAAAAACATTGACGAGTATGAAAACATGTTTCGAATAAATAGAAACCCCGTTAAATGTATACACAAAATACGTTATCGAGACGCATATTTATGATTACCAAGTCACTTCCAGACGAGATAACTATAGGTTCCATTGAACCTAGAATTGTTATTTTGTTTTAAATTTTATATAATTTACGGATTAAAATCGAGGAAATCACAATCGGTTTTTCCGGGCATCGGGATTTTATTCAAAAATAATATATAATTGTAACTTTTAAAGACAAATGAAAAAAAGAACAGAATATTTAAACGCATGAATATTATGCTTTGGGAAATGTTGATTTCCAAATACGACATAATTAAAATTAAAATCGGCGTTTCGGATATCTTATCGCATTACCACATCAACGAGGTACAAAGTTCAACAGATGAATAAGTTTTTGATAAAGGCCGCAGATAAAAACGATCAGTATATTATTATAATCTAAAATGGAATAATTAACACAACCATAATAATCTAGAATCGTTAAATATTTAGGGAGTACATATGTTGAAAATACATATTCGAACAACACCATTTCGCTGAAAATCGGTGTATATTATGGACAATTGTCCGCCAATGTTCAAAATAAATCAACCTAGTATATGTGTGTAGATTATTAATCGAGTGGGATTGTACTTCCGTCAATATTTACACACTCTTTTCTTCATTAATATTTCCCATAGCGTTTTAAAAGATGAAACATGGTTCCGGTTAAACATCACTAAATATTTATTTATACTTTGGTATTAATAGTATTAAAAATCTAGGTATTATATAATTTTTACATCATAATACTTGTTCTAATATTTTAATAATTTTAGTAAGTTCTGGGAACTATAAACCATACAAATTAGGTAGTCAACTGCATTTGATTTAATATTGTTCAGGTTTAAAAACTCGCGACTTGGGAATAATAAGAAGGTAATCTATGCAATTTATGTCATCCTGGTCATACTACATGGCACATACCAATCTTATAATATTCTTACCCGTCAATTACCAGCATAGACCTTATACTAATAAATTATAAGGTCTATGATTACTAATCACCCTCTGACCTTGACTGAGGTGGTCATATTTTATGATTTTCCCTATAGTTTATTACATAATTGGAAAAAAACGAGAATATTGATACAATGACAGTTTTGATTATTTTGATTTTGTTTAATTGTTGTAATTTAGTTAAAAACAATTGTAGGGACCTGGAATTTACACCAAATACATAAACTTATACTAGCCTTTTCTTGTTACGGTAAAATGTTCAAAATATTCTGGCTATTGTTGAGCTATTTAAAGCCAAATAAATTCACAATGTTAAATAATAATACAAAACTAATTATTACTGTTGTTATTTATTTGTTGAAGTTAAGAAAAACCAAAAAAAAAAAAAAAATATGGTTTTGTTGTTAATTTTGGTGTTATGGGTATAATAAAAAAAAAATATATAATAGTAATATAAACTTAAAAGAAAACACTTAAGTATACATGTTTTGTACAATTTTGTGCATAACAAATATATAGGTAGCTTAACATTTTGTTAATTATTAGCTAGGTACTATATTTATAACAAGCAAAATTAAAAATTAACATTTTATTTACTATTGGCATAAATAATAATAATAAAAATATGAAGACTATGAAACAATTATACATGATTAACATAATAGTTGTGATTATTAATAAAAAAAAAAAGTGTTTAAAATGATTTTAAGATGCCACCCAAGTGGTACTAGCCGTCTCTGAAATGGACAATAAAGTATAAAAGTGCTTTTGAAGTTCCAGCAGTACTCTGACTCTAATAGACTTATAACAAAATATTTTAATCGCCAAATTAAAAACATTTTCTATGTTTTCAAAGAGTGATTTTTTTATATTTCATTATTAAGTTTTATATTATATTATGATTTAAAATACTAATATATTGTCTGGTAACTAGATATCAAAAAATCTATCTTTTAAAGTAAAAAATGTTGCCATCTTCAGTTTGGTAAAATAATTTGTGTTTTAAATCTATTGTAACCAGAGTACCATTAGAACTCCAAAAACATATTTTTTCTATATCTCCCGTTAGAAATACATTGATGGTAAATGTTACTATGCTGTCCTCTTAAATTACTGATAAATTAATTTAAACTAAATGCATTATTTAAATTGTAATAAAGATCTAATTATACAATTTTATGTCAGATAAAATTTATAACAAAATAAATAAGTATTAAACAGTATTTTACCATATTTCTACAATTATTGACTACTTATATTAGTATATCAAATTAATAAGTAGTAAAACAAAATTAATGAAATCAATAAATAAATAAAATTAACAATGTTGAAATTGACTGCAACAGTATTTAACTACTTTCATGCAGTCAAAAAATAATGATTTTATTAAAATATTGAACACAATGTAATATATATTAAATAAAACAGGTTAAATTAAATGATTTAAGCTAGTTGTACATTATAATACTTTGGTTGAAGAACAATGTCTTGTTTATAATTATAAAATAAGACAAAAAGAAAGTATATTAAAAATACTATTATACAGATTGTTATCATAACATTTAATAAAATAAAACAATAGATATACATTACAAACAAAATTCTATTAAACTAGTCAATAAAAATTTGGCATACATTTAAATTTTATTAAGTATTGACTAATTTTATCTTTGGCCAAAGTTATTCATCTTTAATTTACTTTATGAGTTTTATCAATTCAACATTTGAAAATAATACAAAACTAATTTTGTATGAAATAGAATAATTAATGTTTAAATTAACTGTTCTTTTATCCCAAGTCCCAAGAATACAATAAAATAACAATAGAATTTACATAAGATATTAAGAACATATAGGTTTTCACTAAGTCTCAAAATTGTATTCAATGGGTACCATATCTTATTATACACTAAAAATATTTTATAAAGTCTAAAGTAAAGACCTTAGAAATCACTATCACAGAATTAGTTTTAATAACAAAACAACATATATATATATATATATATATATATATATATATATATATATTTATCCTTAATTAAAGCATAAATATATTATTTATATATTTTTATAACAGCTTATAACTAAAAAATTAAAGGAGACAGAGTGACTGATCGGTCATATGTGGCCTATCTCTAGGTAAGGCAATTTACTATGGAAAGAAACTGCCAACCTTTAAGCAAGACATAGCAGGTTTAAGCGTGTCGAATTTCTGGTATTAGACGATTGGACTAGGTTGTTTATTCCTAGTCATTATAAGCCTACAAGGGGAGGGAATAAATAATAATGTAGATTAAGTAGTTGTTCATAGTTAATTATTTCATTATTTGTCATATAATTATAAATTAGTAACTTAAATTTCACTGGATTTGTGCACAATATCTTTTAATTACTACTTAATTAAATAATTATTCTAATTGGATAAATATATTTTATAATTTAAATATGTTAATAATTATATTACTGTTTTTGTTCAAAGAATGCTGCCATATCTTTAATACAAAAGTGAGATGGTCCATCACTAGTACTGTATGCTCGCTGTCGAATTGAACTGTATAAAAATATATCACAATATTAATTATTGTATACATAACAATTTAATTAAATTAACAATTAGTAAGTAGTATGTACTTAGAGGTTGGTTTATCTATTATTGGTTTGGATGTATTTTGGTTGTTAATTACATCTGAAGAATTTGTACTTCCAATCAACTGATTAACCCTTGATGCAACTAAACCTTTAGTGTCTTTTTTAGCACCATTTTTACGTTCTAAACTTCGTGTATACCATTCTTTTTGTACAGGAACATCTGATACTGTTACACGTTCATCATAAGTAGTTATCTTTACTAAATGTTTTGGTTGTCTAGTAGATGTACAAATGTTATTATCAGTGCATTCATCGGGAGATTTTAAGGATTTAGCTCTTAATCTTATAATTATTTCGTCATCATAAAGAACACTTTCGGATGTCTTAAAGCGTTCGCGTAGAGCTAACCGTCGTTCTTCTTTATAGCGGTCAATACGTTCACGCCTTGTAACATCCATATCAATAGATGTTTCAGATTTTTGACTACTACTAGCATTTGAAAATATCAGATTTGGAGATGTTTTTACACGTTCCAAATTTTGATTATCAGTAGGAAAACTAAAAGCATCTAATGAAACAGTAGTAGTAACATGTTGACAGTTATTACGCATGCGTCGATTTTTTATCCAAGTAGAACTGTTTTTAGAAGATTTACTAGAATCAAATTTATTTAATGGCTCGTGAACATATGTTGAATTTTCTTTATTTCCTAAAATAAATACTCCAATAATAAATTTAAAAGAATATAGCAAAATTAAAAATCAAAATTACACATACTATTTGTACTATAAAAATAACACAACATTGTTTGGAATTCATTTTTCAAAAATGATCTATTAAATAATTAATAATTAAAACTTAAGTTTTGATGTATTATAATTGAGAATATTGACAGTTAAGTATAGGATAATTAGTTCAATATTTTCACAAAAACTTAAAATTATTATTTAATATAAGAAATATTTAAAGAGCTGGATTCATCTTGGTAAATGAAGTTACAAGTTATATTATTAATTATATTAATTACATAAATCAAACAATTAAACTAATGAGTTATAATGAACTTCTTTGATGGATAAATTTTGACCATATATTATTATAGAATGTTGCTTTTAGTACCTAATGTGTATATTAATTATCAGGAACAAATAATTACTGAATTTATATAAAATAAAATAACTTATTTTACAATTAAAAAATTGTTATTTACCAGTAGAACTTGAATTCTCCATCAATTCTTTTCTCATACGTCTTTCGTGTACAATATCTCTACCTATTTCTGATTCAAATTTACGTCTATTTGAGTCTAAAAATAAGTCCACTTTATTCTCAATAGTATCTTCAGTAGACATCACTAAAATATTTGCATCATTTGTTTCATTATTTATTCTTTCAGAATTATGAACGGGTTCATAATTTTCATTCGGCAAGATAATTGTTTTAAGTTTATCCTGTATTAGCATTTCAGTGTCTTCATTTTCAGGTGAAATTAAATAGTCATTGTTATCTACAACTTTTTGATCACTTAGAATTTCAGAAGTTTCTTTATTTTTAATATTTTCATACTCTAAATTATCCTAAACATAAGAAAAAACCATTTAAGTGCATTATAATTTCATTTTAAAATACTTCACATATTATTATTAATAAATTTTAAGTACCTGTGGAGAAACTGACATTTCACGTTGACTAGAATTACAAGATTCAGGAGTAGTAACTAATGTTTCATAATGAATATTTTCAACAGATTTCTCATTTTCTAAATTTAAGTTTTCTAATGAATCATTAGAACTTTTGCATGATGGAATTACTTCTTCATAACTAGAATCTTCTTGGTGAAAGATTGAATTTTTATGACTCAAACGTTCATAATTATTACCTATGATAATTTCATAAATACATTCATCTTTTTTTGATGAACCACTCAGAGACTCAGTTAAAATTGAAATATCTGATTTCACTTTTTTTTCTATTCTTTTGTTGTTAAAAGATTCACACTGACAATTATCTTGTTTATTTTTTGGTTTGATTTCTTGAAAACTACGCCGGTCATTTGATAAACTTTTATTTTTTATATCTCCTTGATAGCTTAGTCGACTTCGAGGTGTAGTTAGAAGGTTTTTAGTCAAAAGATCAGGTGATACAGTAAAATCAATTCCAAGTGTTTGATAACCAGGTGTAGTGTTTCGATCACTATAACTATCTTCTGACAATGGGCAGTATGAATGGGTAGGTGTTGTAATAGTAGAGAACGAGCCAGTAGCTGTTTCATTACTTTCAACATCTGTCATTATTTGATCACACTCTGTAGGTATGTCTGCAGTAACAGTCATCTAAAAAGAAAATGATTTTTAAATTTAAATAAATAAACAAAATAAAAATAATTACATGTTCTGGAGATTGACTATCAATAAAACGTATATCAGGTGAGGCAAAACGTTCTTCTAAATATGATAATCTATTGTTCTTTGAATGGTCTTTATCCTTATTTGAATCAGCCGTTTTCTTTTTTTTTGGTGATGGATCTGTACTCATTGAATCATCTGTATGTGCTATAACTGGTAATCGTTTTGTACTACTATTTAACTAAAACAAAATATACAAATTATAAGCATAGTTATTAAAAATATTCAAAACATAAAGAGGTATCTTTTAGAGTACCTTAATTTAAGTACTTAAAGAGCCATTTTAATACAAGAAAATCAACTAAAAATAGGTGTTAAAAAGAATACAAATGACAAATAAATATTATTTTGTGGTTGAAACCCTCTAAAGATCTAGAATCATATCTAAACACCTAAAAATTGAAATGCATATAAATGCATTCCTTTGATACAACCTGTCATCATACATCACTCCGAATACTAAGGAAGAAAACGGAAGAATTGTGGCTAGAAACCTTAAAAGGAAAGTATAAAGGCGAGTAAGATTTCTGGTTCGAAAAATTGTTCACAGACATTACAAACACACATTATAGTAAAACATGTTCAGAGTTTAAAACTAAAGACAATTTTCTTAATAATGTTTTAATATGTCTGACATACTATCAGTACTTATTTATTTATTTATTGTCTATATTTGATATAAAAACTGTTGTATTTGTGTTATTTTAGAAGCTTATAATTAAAATTAGCTAGAGAGGTTAGGTTTGATTTTAGCGGGTGTTTTGCTCAGTACTACAGTATAAAAGTAAATTATTTAGTACTTATAAAATTGAACCTACATTATTAGTAGTTGCAGATTGAATATGTTCCATACTTGATTGGTTACTAAATATATGGTTAGTATCTTCATCAGAAAATACTCTCATATCAGAATTATCCAAATCAAAATTAACTTGCAAATCACTCAAATCTATAATACAAAATATTATACATTTAATAACTGTTTAATGTTTTACTAATTAAGTAATAATATGCAATATCAAGTACCTTCTTGACTCGGGTGAAGAATAGGTGATGTTTCCAGATCTTCTTGATCAGCAAGTTGATCAAAATATGAATCGTGTGAAACTGAACGATTATGACCAATTGAACTACACAGGCGAGGAGGAGAACATGCGGGTGTTTCAATCATTTCTTTCAGAGACATTGTTTCACTAACTAGTTTAGACGCTTTTGGCGTATCTTGAATACATTCAATCATAGTCTGGCGCAAACATTCTTTGGAATCCTAATAATTAGAGAAATTGTATTATTTAAAATAAAATTTAAAAAATATTTAAAATACAAATAAGAAAAATTCACAATAGATTTAAACAATTATTAATTACTAAATATATATATATATATATATATATATATATACAAATTTCACCATTTTCTGAAGAGGCATTAAGTCTGGTTCAGACTTTTTACGAAGAGGTGGAGCTCCAAGTGAAATACTACTTCCACCACGAGTAAATATAGATTTCCATCTTAATGGAGAACGCCTTTTGTTGGGATTACATCTTCTAGATGGTAATTCAATAACTGTGTGATATTTTTCAGGCAAACATGAGGGCCCACCACCTAAAATTTCAAAGATTATTATAGATGTTATTATGTCTATAAACAGACATTTATTGTTGTTTGAACTATTAACTTACCAACTTCTATATAATTAGGATCAGCTCTTTTGGTAGAAGTTAAAACACGACTTTGGGCTTCCTCAAGAGTTAAAAGTTTTGTCTGAGTAGATATTGCCAAAGACTTAGGTCTAGATTTTTTCGGAGTGCCTAAAAAAAAAAAAAAAATTGTTTACAGTAAAATTTATATTTTTATAAATATTAATTAATATTTATTTTAAACCTTTAGTAGGTGGTAATTTTGATCCAACAGTAGGAATAGGGCTGAAAATATAATCTGTATACCGAATTAAAAATTCAGTGACTACTGCTTGAATACCCACGCCGTGTAGTGCAGCAACACCACTTCCATTTTCTAGTTGCTTGCTTCTTAACAAATTTGGTGCCCAAACAATTGCAACATTTCTTGCTGTCATGCCTGTTTGTTCACCAAGAGCAGCTACACGAGACAAATGTTTCATTAAATATTCCAATGTCCTAAAAAATGCATTAAAAAAATATAAAAATTGTATTATTGAAATTATATAACCCAAAGAGGATGTAACAGTAACATTTTTTATCTTTGTGTTTCTAATTGGTGATGTAGCCCATATAACAAGTGTGTTTACAGAATTCCAACAGAGTTTGTAATTTATTAAAGCCAGAGTATAGTAGGAACTCTAAAAACACATTTTTATTATATTGCATGTTAGAAAGACAAAAACGGCAAATGTTGACATACTCTTAAATACAATTCTAAATTGTTTTAATAAACTTACCTAAAGTGAGGGGGGGGTAATTTCTGAACAGCTTCTCGCATAAGCTGCAATCTAACTTCAGTAGTTTTCTCAGGTACTGACTGTACTGCATTTACAAATGAATCATATAGTTGATAAGTACATAATGGATTTGGTAATTCCCTAAAATATAATTTCAATAATGAAGCTACACTATGTATGTCCTGTCTTATTGATTCATCTTCCCACAATGCTGGTACTCGATCCTCATCAAATGTTGATCTAACACATAAAAAAAACAAAACATAGAGAATATAAAATTAATTAGAAACAATAATATTCATTTTTATTGTTGGTTGAACTTAAACCTATTGGTGTTTTTACTTATGACTGGTGTTAATAAGCCAACAAATCATAAACACTAAAATGAGGATGATCCCCAGACTTCTCGAACTAACGACCCTCGAACTTTGGTTAAAGTTCAAAGTTTGTTAAAATTGTAGCTCAAATTTATATTTTATTTATTTTATCAGAATTATCTGCACATATTTTATCTAAACATATAGTTTAGTTAAACTAATTATTTTCTTCTTCTTATTCGTAGTACAAACAGCCTCTAGAACCATACGGTTTTAAGTTCTTCTCAATCTGGTATATAAATTAACCATTCCCCCCTCTCAATAATTATTACAAAGGATTATATGTCTGAGATCGAGAAAATTATAGTCTGGCCCATTCTTAATATATATATGATACAAACCTCAACCTTTGAATATTAGATGTAACACCAGACAGTCTATATATACCATCAACTATTCCAAAATTTTCAATAAATTCAGCACAACTGGTTAATACATCGGGTACTGAAATATAAATATAAAAATTAACATTAGTAGGGTCACTAAGTAAAATATATAGGTAAGCTATAAGTATTTATTAAGTTTAAAATAAAAAAAATCACTAATAGTGAGACTCATGTTAGAATTGAACATTATCATTAAGAATCTATTCTTACTATTTTTAAAATTAAAATTTATAAGTAATGTAAAATAAATAATATACAAGGTTATTAAAAAGTTTGATCATTTTCATTATCATTTTAAAATGATAATGAAATTATATTTTACCAATAAATATTTGGATAACCTTATATAGTTAAATATTATTAATCTTATATGGAAATGTACAAACAATCTTTTCCAGTATTTAGAAGATGTTCGCCCAAGTCACAACCAAAAACTCTTTCTTTTAGGATTCCAGACTGTTTTAATGTTCTTCGTGTTGGCCTTGATAGTATAAATGATCGAAAAAATGATATCAATTTGCCATGTTTCCTAAAAAATAATTATAAATAATGTATACATTATCATAGTTTATAACCCACTACAATAATCTTTATCCTGTTATATTCAAAATGTATGTAAAATAAATACTTTTAATTAAATATTACTATCGTAAATTAAAAATTAATAGTAGAATATTGTTATTTTAAGACATAATTAATTTAAAATACAGTGACACTTCTTATAACAGCAGTCACTTGTGAGAATTTAAAATCACCTATTATAGAAGTAAATCTAGAGTATCAACAGAACATTTCTATAGTTAAGAATAGTGCATAAATATAAATTGTACTGACAGTATTATAATTTTCAGCATATAAACTGAAATATAAGCTGCATTCATTCACACACATAAACTCTCATTCGCAATAAAAACAATTTCACAAATATAAATCATATATAATTTAATGGTCAACTTATCTTTACAATTTTAGCTAGTAATAATTAATTTAAAATCCATTTTTTGTTACTTGACGATGGTCCATGACCAAAATTAATTATAACTTTAATTAAATGTTTTTATTATTTAAATGACTCTCATGGCTTTCATTATAAATTGTCTTTCTTAACCTTCAAGGGGGGAAGGAGACAAAAAATCAGATCACCTCAACATTTACACTATCCTAGTTTTCAACCACTTTTGGTTCATATGTGTTTTTTTAATTTTTTAAATTTTAAAATATAACCAATTATATTGAATACATTTTTAAGGTGCTGAACCTCAGCCTAATGGTGCAAAAAAATTACTAGGATTTCTCTAAAGTGCGGCGTAAATGTATGTTAGGTTTATTTTAAAAATATATGATAATCTTAATTTTACCACATATACCGATTAATATGACTTCATCAAGGTAAATTAGTTTAAAATTAAAATGTTTGTATTAATTCATAAATAATTGCAATAAACACAAACCCATGTGCTTATCCAAATAAATATAAACCAAATTATAATATAGATTTTTCTTTTTAAATATTAAACAAATGTACCTTAAAACTGGTTTTGTTGGTTCAGAAAGTGGAAGATTTCTTGGTACTTTGTCTGTTATAATAGCAACACAGTTTGAAGGGAAAAATCCGACTAAAAAACCATGTTTACCTCTCCACCAGACACTTTCTTCGGGTGATGGCATGTCAATAACAGAAATAATGTCACCAACCTAGAAAAAAATGTTATCAATAAAATGTGTAATGCAATCATACAAATTAATATAATTACATTAAATGAAATTTCATCGGAAGCATGTGCAGTGTATTTTCTGATTGAATAAGCTGCAGCAACAGCAGGAGTGTTTATTGCACAATGATCTCCGTCAGCAACTAAAAGGTGATGGCCACGATTATCAAGTTCTAGCCAACTGAGTATAGGTCCACAATTAATTAAACTTTCCACAGCTATTTGAGACAATCTTTTGCAATATTTACTAATCAATTCTTTTACATATTTCTAAAATGTAAAAATATAATATGGACATTTTACTAAAATTATATATTTTTACAAAATAAATAATTACTATACTACTAACATTAGGATTTTCACAATGACTTGGAACAGGTTGAAGTTCTGGAAGTAGACTAAATTTTCTGTTATAAACACATTTATGTAACTGATGGTCAAGAATTCTAGCATTATCATATGAACGTCGTAATACCCAAGCAGTATTTTGGGATTCTACTTTTATAGTTAACCAATAATTGTTATCATTATCTATGTTTCCAAATTTTTGTTCATCTTCTTCAATCAAATCAAACTACAAAAATGTATTTTCTTTTATAAGTTAAGTCTATTCGTTTAAATTCTCATAACATTAAACATAATTGATATTCTATTAAATAAATACTTAATTAATTAACAAATATTTTTATAAAATTACTAACTTTTAATGATCCAAGTTCAACATGTTCATAATGAAAATGGGCACACTCTTCTAGTTTTGGAAATCTTGATTTTCCATCATCAATTGATGTTATAGGTAAAGTAGCCATTCGGATACTCCCATTGCTAACTATACTGCTACCAGAAGACCTTCCTTCAGAGTTCCGACTCAATAGACTATGTTCAGGCATCATTTTGAGAGATGTCTGAAAATTCACCAATTATTTATGTTTCTGTAACATTAAATAATAATAATTCATTATATTTGTTTTGTAAAGAAATATTTAGAATATTTAATTACTATACAAACAAAAAATAAAGAAATGGATATTATAAATTATAAAATAAGATCATGTATAAGATCATGATATTTATCATGTTCATTACTGTATAGGCTTAAAAATATAGTTACTAAGGATTTTAAAAAAATAGTTTATAAACTTATAATTTATCTAAAAATACAAAAACTGAAGATCGTCATATTATAACTTAAATGATCTTTCCTAAATATCATAATAGGTCTATTTATTGTACAATTTTTAACACAAAACTCACAATATTTGAAGTATAACACTATTATTTTATTTTTAGTATGTAAAATGCTAAATATTGGTACCTAATATTATTTCTATAAGAAAATACTTACTTTTGAATAAGAAGAATACTGCATTGTTCCCATTTTATGTTATTTTTCTTGACAGATATTTATGTAACAATAATGATTGGTGTTATATTGATCTTGGTTTACAAAGTAATATCCGAAAGCATGAATTTTATATTGCTTCAATGTAAAATATAACATTTCCATTTGTGTTCTAGGAAATTAACTTATTTGTAATAATTGAAATATGGAAAAATAAACTATGTTGTGTCAAAATTTTTAAAATATACCATACATTTTTGATAATAGGTATCTAATTAGGAACAACAAGTGTCAAGTTAGTGTCTTGGTTTTAATAATTACTGAAATTGTTTAAATATATTTAATTAAAAATTGTCAATATTATTTTAAAATATATTAAATTGTTATCAATACAAATGTGTTTCTCCTGTACTGTGTACAGTTAGTTTTACCTACAGATATATTATATCCATATCACTTTTTTTTTTTTTTTCATATAATAAGCACAAGTATAATATATAATATGTAGGTAGTGTTTAAATATTTTAAGTGCAAAAAAAAGATCTTGTTCTATTCTTTTCTTCAATTCTTTTATTAATGTATAAATACCTAGATTTTAACGAAGACAGTGTTTGTATATTGAATTGAGTTGGATACAGTTTTATAAAAACCATATGGTTTGATTAGTATTCGTATTATATGAAATGAGTACATTTCATTAAAAAGCACCAATTAATACAGAATTCACAGCAACATTAGAATAATAAACAAATATTAAACACTAAAATCAAATTATTTTAAATAAAACAAAAGTGTTCGAGCCCTAATCAGTAATTAGATTAGCGCATCTCAATTCCAAAGACACTCAGGTGTAGATCATCTTTGGAAATGTCATCACCACGATTTAAGATAATAGGTCTATTATGATACTAACAGAATGATAGCATATCTATAAATTATTATCCCACGAACATATTTATTGTAGACATACCCCTCATTTATATTACATTATAACATATTTAAATTATTTAATTAATTACTCACTTGTAGCCTTTTTCCAAACATCATATTTATATTGTAATGTAAGGTTCAGTTAACCTATAGACCTGATAATAAATCAAGTTTATGGGTTAATCCATACAATAATATTACTCTATGTGTTAACGATAGACAATATACATATTTTTTTTTATTCTATGGTTAACCCTATACTTTAACAAAAATACAGAAAATAAATAATTTAAAAAAACATTTTTATTATCAATTAACAACTTAGGTTATTATATAACAGACTAATGTTAACAAACATGTTTTTAAATTTGTTTCTATTGTAAAAAAGTTACAACAATATTATTGAAAATTATATTTATTTTATAGATAATTCTACTCTAGGATTTATTAAATTTTTCCATTTTTTACAGCAAATTATTATGGATTTTATTCCAAATTTCACCAGGAAATAAATTAGACAAATACATTTTAAATAACTATTTGTATATACCTACTTAATTTCACATGCTATATTATGAAGTATTCAAATCTTTAGTAAAACTTAAACTTTCTTTATTGAATTCTAAAGGCATGATACCAAGATTACCATTGTATCTATTTTTGGAAATCTGAAAAAAAAATGTATAATTCTAAATACATATATATATGTACAGTTTATTATATTATACAAAATTAAAAATATATTTTAATGTCATAATTTGAAAATGTACTTGTTTATAGATTTTAATAATAATTAAGATTAATGTCATTCAAAACTATTACATGTTGAAGAAATAGAATAATATTATACAATACTATCATCAATTAAGAGATTGTATAACAGGCCTAATTATTAGTTATATTTATATGATACTATTCTACCTGTAAATATTTTTTAATTTGTAATGATTCTAAAGTTTTATATTGTATCATAAGAATGTTGTCTGCTTCTTGGGTTGCTTTAGCAGTACCAAAAATAGAACTGATAGATAGTTGTTCAGCATCTTTCTCTTTTCTTGGATGCATAACTAATGTCACATGACAGTTTGAATATGTGGCAAACCGTCTGAACTCTGCTATTATTGAATCTTGTTGCCAAAATCTTTCCGCTCCCATGTCATACTTAGTACCAATTCCCATCATAAATTGTACATTATCGATGATTACATGACCAATATCATAAACGTAAACAGCATTTATTATAGCCTAAAAATAAAATAAAAATATAGATTTAATTTAAGATACAAAATGTATGACTATTTACAAATAAATGATTAAGTATGACTTACATTCATCACTATATTCAGTGGTTGAGAGCCATGAAATGTCAAAAAATATAGTGGAAGCTTTTCAAAATTGTTTGCTATGCTGTCAAATAAGTTTATATTTAGGTGCATTGGTTTTCTAGCAAATTGTTGAAGCATGATTTTAGCTAAACGTTGGTTACGTATTTCAAAACTTCCCCATAATGTTGGCAACTAAACATAAATAATTATTATAATAAACATTAATAAAACTATAAATAAAAAATACAAATATTTTACCTATATTAATAAAATGATAACTATAGTAATATCTGTGGGTTTGCCACATAAAACTACAGAATAGATTTAAATAAAACTTGGTATACATATAGTTTATGTGGAGAAAATTACTGTGGGGGGGGGGGGCTATAAACCCCTAGCACACTTATATAAGAAGCTCACATTAAAATTTTGAACCTCCTCAATAATGTTTAATGAGGTACAATTTATCGTGAGCTGTATATCAAAGTTTCAAGTATTTTAATTGGGCTAATAATATTTTATTCACAGAAAAACTTGACAATTTTAAATGGCTATAAATAGTTTTATGAAAATTTTACTCTAGCTAATAAAAGTTTAGTAAGTTTCATTTCTCCATAATTATTTTTAACAAAAAAAAAAAAAAAAAAAAAAAAAAATATCAAAAATAACAGAAAACCATTATTGAGTACAAATTCCCGTTTTTAAAGAAACTACAAAGAAAATTTTAAAATGACTTCCCTAAAAAAAAAAAGCTTACACCATAGTAAAACCAATACATTCCTCACTAAACTAAGAATCTAAAACTTAAATGAAACCTATTACCATTAAATTACATATTATTTTAATTACTTACACCTTGTTCAACTAAATCTAATGAATATTCACTTATGAAAGTTGTTTTTCCTGAACCCGTCGGACCAGATAATATTGTAAGTTCTCCACGACGATGACCTCCAATAATTTTATTTAAAACTGGAAATCTTGTCCATTTTATTCCAAGGGTCTATACATAGAAATCAGTTTTGTTTAAACAATCAATCAACTAATATTAACAAACAAAAAGACAAAAACTGTTTTAAAGGTTATTACTCAAATTATAACAATAAATATGAAGAAAAAATACTCCAAGCTAAGTTAATTTACTTCATATTTTTTTATTATAATATAACATTGTAATAAAAAACCTTGTCATGATTTTGTAACTCTGCAAGAACTTCATTACGTATTGTTGAAAATTGAATAATACTGGGATGAACCATTTGATCAGCGGTTTTAATTATTTGTTCAATGTCTAAGCCAAGCTTATATGCTAAGTAAGGTGATGGATGATCGTCTGTAGGTCTTATAAAATAACATCTATTTTCTATTAACTTTTTTGCAAATGTTCTAGTGGAGTTCCATGCAATCTGATCATTTCCAAACCATAAAATTAATTTATTGAAGTATTCCAGTGATGGTAAAATTTCTTGTGGTAATTTCCGTAGACCTTAAATATTTTATATTATTAATAATTGACTTTAGAATACCACTTAAAATACTTTTTGTCTACCTTGAACAGTCAAGGATCATTTTATCATTTGTTTTAAACAATTCATCACAATTCAATAATTAAAAAATGTGTTCCAGATAAAACAGGAACCAACCTATTGGTGTGAAATACTTGTTTTATTTTTGATGTATTATATAAATAACAATAAAATCAGCTCTAAAAAATTATATGCTACATTTTAAATCTAATATTTATGAAGGATGTAATTGAGTAATAAGAAGTAGAGTGATCTAATTGAGTGATCTATAACCACTGAATTCAACTTAATGTATTTGAATGTTTTATGTTGATTATTGAGTGTAAAAATGTAGAAAATAAGTGAAAAATAATTGAGTTTTTAATATTAAATTAGTTTTATTTTTATAAACATTATTTGTACGGTAGTTAAGTAGTTTAAATATAATAAGTTCTGTTTAAACTCATAAATACATTACTGTTACTAATTACAAATACCATAATACGTAGAAAAAATAATACTAAAAATTAATATGGCAATTATTAATTACCATGTGGTATGCACACAATATGATGTGATATGCGAAGACCAGCCAACACTATTAAATGTTTAAAGTCATCAACAATAATAGCACATTGACTATGATTTGAAGTTGATGGAGGGACGTGGCCAATACCCCAACAACAGTCATCTGGTACAGTTGATTGTGTGAGATCATCGTTCAATTTTATTTCTTTATATCCAACAACTATTTTATTATCAAGCATCATACTTAAGTATAGTGAATTATTTTCAGAATTAAAATATAAACCGGGAATACGATCAAGGTTTTGTGTTTTTAGCCCCTGCAAAATAAATACTACAGTTATAGTGAAAATAATTTAAATTTAAATAAAATTGAACACATAATTGTTAAATTTATTTATTGCATAACAAATCATTATTTGATTGTGATTATTGATTTTATCTTATTTAACTTTACAACAAATAAATAGTAATAATTATTTAAACTTAAATCATAAACTGTTGGTTAAAAATTGATATTAAAAATGTATAAAAACTAAAATTTTGACAAGGACCAAATTGTTTAGTTAGGTCTATAATTAAATAAGCAAATTATTTCTTGACATGATTAATTACTTCCATACTAAGAGATTTTAGAATCATTTTTTTACTGCTATCTCTTAACGACTTAAAGGGTAATAATTTAGTAGCTATATGTTGAAAATATTTGCCAGAGTCAAATATCTTTGGGGTAAGAATTGAAATGGCATCTGTCTTCTCATGCACATGAGACTTATACGTTGACCAATCACCACACCTTAAACAATGTGTACATATAAAAAAACCTAAAACATTTAAACATTAAATTATAAAAACATAATGACCAACTGTTTAATTGAAATATTTACCAGTAGTTTTATTTATGTGTAAGGACATGGTTTTGCAAAAAATACATTTTGACAACAAGCAAGTAAATTGATCTTTATAATGTACTTTAAAATTGTTTAATGATTTTGAAACGTGCAATTCTCCTGATGTTGTGCTGTTGTCATGTTGTGTTGAATTCGTTTTAAATATTAAGTTATATAAAGTTGGAAATGTGTTTTGTTTTGTTTTTTGAAATATGCATGGTTTTTTTTGGAGAAAAAATTTTGAATAATGTCTAATTGAATAATATTTTTTCATAATTATAATATTTTTTAAACTAAATAAATATTAATATCTTAACTTTTGCATGTTGAAACTAACAAATTTAACATTTAAATTCAATTGTAAATAAAATTTGCGGAAACACTAAAAACTTAAATTTAGAGCGAAGTAATTCAAATTAAATTTGTTAACAATATTGATAAAACAGAAAATGTTATCAATAGTTACCACCACGCTTGTACAAAATAGTAAAGAGGATATACATCTACGATATATATATATCACTTACATATTTATATATTCACCTTGATACACGTCTTATATTATCATTTTTCTTTGGTACAATTATTGGAGATAGCGATTAATTTATTCGTGTGATATATAAAATGTATGAATTTAGTGTTTAAAATGTCTAACTCGTAAATGGGTTTTGAGATTCGAATGTTATTCTAAGCTCATAATTATCACACTGTTCAATTCTAATTTTTCGATTAAATATTTGAATTACTTGTTGTAATGACCATTAGTGAAGATTTCCTAAAATCTAAATTAACAGACATACTTAACGCCTCATATGTGGTAAGTTTAATATATTAACAATATTCATATTATATTATGCATTTTATTCTTCTTGATAGTTTTCAGTAAAATTTAAATACAACATATTATTTGATTATTACTCATATACATTATTATTTAGTTTATTGGTTTTACATAGTAATGATCTTATGTCTTGTAGTAGTTTTGTGTACCTATTAAATTTATAATATTTTAAATAAGCTAACACGAACATTTTGTATTAATATCTATTATATATTTCAAGTGCAATAATTTTATTGTACTCCTAATATTATTTGTAATTTAATCCGGACTTACATAAACATATGTACAAATAATCTTAGGTGAACAATATAATTATTGCACTTGAATTATAATACAAAATTTGGTTTATCTCTTTTTCTTTGGATGGGAGAAAAAATGTATAAGACTGTATACCCTTGTTAATAAGGAATCTGCTGTTCTAGCTTTTTCGATGTTCCGGACATATGTCCTTTGAGGATAGGGAAAAATGGCAACTTTTCTTTTAGCTCCAAAAGAAACTGAACAAATTACTTCTATATCCTATTACCTGACCACTTAAAACAGTAGCCTACACTTGTACCCATAAAAAAATGTCTTTTTGTCTGTGTAATTATTCTATACATGTGGGTTGCTCAAATTTAAGTTTAATTTGTATAAATAATTTTATATAATTTATATTAACGTTTACTAGTATATTATACATACATATAGCCATGAAATTCTATACTATATAACAGCGGTATCCAAACTATGAGGTGTGGTGCCCTTGGGAGACACAAGCACTTTGTTACAAATGAAATTTTCTTCATTTTAACTTTTAGGATTTTGGAACATTAATGATAAATATCTTGAAGTAGCCAAAAAATCTTTATGTTTACTACCATTTGCAACATTATATTTATGTAAAGCAGGATTTTTTGCAGTTGCCATATTAAACTTAAAATATCTGTCTAAACTTAATGTTGAAAAAGAAACGTGTGTGGCTGTCACAATATTGTTAAATATTTTAAATATTGTTAAGTACATTGTTCACATTAAAATTAAATACTAATAGTCATTGTTTTTTTATTTATAAAAACAAAATTATTTTGTAATATTTTAAATTAAAATTAAATAATATTTATGGTTGATTTATTTTGTCAAAAAATGTTTGAATATTTAAATAATACAAATTTGTAATTAATTTATTCATGAGGCACAATTTTTTTTTAGGGTAAGGTGAAACAAAAAAGTTTGGCAACCGCTGCTATATATTATCAAATATTTTAATTTTCATTTAAATTGCATTCTTCCCTAGACCCAAAAGCCACGAGACGTCTGGAAAATTAAAAAAATCGAAATTCTCACTTCTGTATTATAAGTAATGTTGTCCTATAAGTTTTTTGAAATTTTTTCTCCTAGTCACAAAAGCCAGAGACCTTAATTATGGTACAGTTTTACTATAGGTACTTGATAAAATTGAGAAAAGTTGTAGCCCAGTCTATATCAATTATGTACATACATATTAAATATGTAAAATATACGTACATTAAATATTTAATATGTATACATGATATGCATATATTATGCATTAAAATTATTTTCATCATTAAGCGTGTTTTTGAATTTGACTATAATAAAAATATAAAATGGTAAATGGAAGGCTAAAATTGTTTTCGCGAGTCTATATAGTTATTGTAACCACACATGGTTATAGCAAATAATAGATGAAATCCATGTTTCATCTATTCCGCGGCTATGGATTTAATAAATGCGCATATGCAAGGTTAGGATAATATATATCCACTTTTATGTTTTTGTAAATTTAATCTGTGATCACCGAAATGCCGAATTCGTCAAAGACGTTGTAATATTATCAAAAATGGTATAGCCTTATCACCTTTGTAACTTGACTGCTTGATATTATTATTTTACCCATTAGTCATTAGCATAATACAATTGCCGACTACTGGAATACCTAAATTTCCGACGAGTTTATATCTGAAACATAAATAGTGTAATACCCGTTTAATAATTTGTGAGTTATAATTTAATTTTAACCGTTACGGTCTTTTGAATGATTAAATAATGTATTTTTAAGGAATATAGTTTATTTTTGTAATTATCATTGATATTTCAATTTTTTTTTTTTAAAGAGTGATTTAACCAGTATATTTAAATTTTTTCTTTGCAAATCGATACGTAGTGAAAAAATTTGAAATGCAGTCTGAAACTCCGAAAAAAATTATTTCCAGTCTTCTGGTAATAATCCTCGATGTTAATCCAGCTCAAGATACTTTACTCAGTGGAGAAATAAAATTATCATCTATACTCAGTTCAGTTGTTGCGTTCGCTAATTCTCATCTTATGCTTCGAACCCATAATAAAGTTGCAGTGCTTGCTTCTGATCCGAATAGTTGTGATTTTATATATTCTGATCAAGATGAACTTGACTTTAAAAAGAAAACTGTTAGTAGTTGTAAAATGGGCGGGAGTCAATATGAACTATTCAGCCATATTGATCGTTCCATCAAATTTAACATAGTGAAATTTCTCAGAGATGCAGCTGAAGAACCACATATGTCCAGAGATACTGTTTTTGGAGCATCTTGTGCTAAGGCATTGTGTTACATTAACAGATTACAAAGTAATCTATTACCAGGAGAAACAATGAATTCAAGAATATTAATTATATCTGGTTGTGATAATGAAGGAGACAAATACATCCGATGTATGAACACTTTTTTTACGGCCCAGAAACAAAATGTAGCTATTGATGCTTGTAGCCTAACACATGATGTCACTCTTTTAAAACAAGCTTGTTACATCACAGAAGGTTCATATTTTCGTATGCCTAAATTAGAAGGTTTATTGTTATATTTACAATGGATATTTTTGACCGAACCGTCTTCTAGAAAGAAATTAGTTATACCATTAGCTCCACAGTTAGATTTCCGGCCGTTTTGTTTTTGCCATGGAACTCTGACAGCAATTGGTTTTGTATGTTCATTGTGTTTAACTATTTATTGCAAAATAAGTCCTATATGCACTACTTGTGAAGCAGTATTCAAAGTACGTTCAGCTATTGCAGTCAAGCCTAAAAAGAAGAAAACTAAAGTGACAAGTGTGAATAATTAATTTGATGTCAACTATTTTATATAGCACCATACATACATATTATATATGTTTACTTCTTAATAATAAATCATTATTGTTAATAAAATACAAACAATTGCTTACAATTATTATGGACTTATTAATGCTGCAGAATAGATTATTTATTTAATAATTTACTATAATTTTGGTATTAATTATATAATAATATTTTTAAGTAATTAAAAGGGGGATCCAATGGGAATGAGACTGCTATTATTTTATAATAAATAATAATACATTTTACAGAATAGGTCCGTATTTACTATTTATTATTTTATTTTATTCTTTTTATTGAACTATTGATCTAATGATATTCATGGGTATTGAAATGTTGACCACATTTTTAACAGTTAAAATAATAGTTTAATTGAGTACCTATTACTCAATTACTTATTAGTGTAGCACAGATTTATATGTATTACAAACTATACAAATATATCATATCTTATTCAGTAAAAATGATAAAAATATGCAGTCAAAAAGTTTTGCTCTGATTATGACTGGCAATTTTTTTTATAATGGTGGATAATTTTCATTAAAATATAAAATTACAATAAATTGTAAAATATTTAAACTTAAATTTTGTATATTATTTGTAAAGATTTTTTTTTTTTTGTAGGTTTCTTTTAAATTATTAAAAGAAATCTAAAAAAATATGCAATCACATTAAAATCTATGCTCTACTATTAGTTGACTGCTGAACATGTATTATTATTATTATTATTATTATTATTATTGGTTTATTAATACCATGACATATTAAAACATGGTTATGCAAATGTTATATGTTTAGAATCTATCTTATATTGATATATAAAAGCTAAATATTCATTTAGGTGTATGCTAAATATTCATCATAAAAGCAGCATAGCTTGAAATACTGGTGTAAAATTCTGTATTCTGTATTCCAAAAAATTAAATAATTTTTTTTTTTTAAATTTAACTTACAAAAACAAATACAGCTCAACAATTAAGTTATAACTTAAATTTAAAATGTAAATAACTTATTTTGATATATCTATATTAAATCAATGATTTTAGTACAATGTTTATTTTATAACAGGAATATTGTATTTAAAAAAAAATTAGAAGTACCTAGTTAAATAATTTCTAAAATTTAAATGTGATAAATATTAAATTTATTTATTATTATACAGTTTTTTTTACACAATATTTTATTTTAAATACAAATATATACTTACTTATAAATTATTATTATTTATATTTTATTTATTTTTATAAACAAATTTAAACCGTAAATATTTTATCCGGTACTTTTTAATTTGAAATTAAATATTAAAAACTAGGTCATGTTATTTACAATTTCAATTTTTCTTTTTCCAGAACAATTTTTGTGAAAACTGGAATTTCATGTTGATCTCTGAGTATATTGTAATACAATGACTTTCACGCGTTTAAAACTTATATACTTGAAAAATGTACTCGACGAAAAATTTATCTTAATGATTGCTGTATTATTTCGTTGGCTTGTTGGTTTGCATGATTATTCTGGAAAATCACAATCTCCAATGTACGGTGATTATGAAGCCCAACGACATTGGATGGAAGTTACAATTTCTCTACCAATCACTCAATGGTATTTTAATTCAACTGACAATGATTTGTTATATTGGGGCCTTGATTATCCACCTTTAACTGCCTACCATAGTTATATAAATGGTTTAGTGTTTAATACAATTCTACCAGAGTCTGTTCAGCTAAAGACGTCTCGAGGTTTTGAGTCAAAGTTTCATCAACTGCTTATGAGATATTCAGTACTCATAGTTGACTTATTGATATTTATTCCAGCTGTATATTGGTTTTTCATTCAATTTTTTAAAATTAAAAAAAATAATTACCAAATAACCCAAACAATGGCCTTTGGAATATTATTACTATACCCAGGATTAATTTTAATTGATCATGGACATTTTCAGTATAACTGTGTTTCTCTTGGTTTTTTTGTTGCTAGTGTTGCTAGTATTTATGCCAATAAAACTATTTTTTCTTGCATTTTTTTTTGTATGGCCTTAAACTATAAGCAAATGGAATTATATCATGCTTTGCCATTTTTCTTTTATTATATTGGATTTATATATGAAACGTATAAAAAATATTCATTTATTATAGCTTTGAGAAAACTTTCTATTTTAGTATTTAGTGTGATACTGACGTTTATAATAGTATGGACTCCATTTCTTTGTGATCTACAACAAATATTTCAAATTATACACAGAATTTTTCCTTTAGAGCGAGGTGTTTTTGAGGATAAAGTTTCCAATATATGGTGTTTAATTAATGTTTTATATAAGTTAAAGAATATTAATAATAGAACTATGGCTACTATATGCTTATTGACAACATTAATTTCAGTATTGCCTACATGCATGGATCTTTTTAAAAATCCTTCTAAACCAAAGTTTTTACTGTCATTAATTAATTGTTCCTTGTCCTTTTATCTATTTTCATTTCAAGTTCATGAAAAAAGCATACTTTTAGTTGCAATTCCAGTTTTAATGTATACTCCTCAAAACATATTTATTTGTACTTGGTTTACATCTATAACAACATTTAGTATGCTTCCATTATTGATAAAAGATAATTTATTAATTCCATTCATTGCTATGTCAATAATTCATTTTATAGTGTACAACAATATTGAAAAATTAGTATCAAAACGAAAAGAAGCATCACAATTGCATTTATTGCGTAATTTATCATTAATTGGATGTGCTATAATTTCTATTTGTTCCATAATGTTAAACCCACCACAAAAATATCCATATTTATGGCCTTTAATTATATCTACTTATAGTTGTATACATTTCATTTTATTTTTGATATATTTTAACTTAAATCAATTAATGTTACGTGTTCCAAAAAAAAAATTGTATTAATATTTTTAACTTATGTCAATATGAATTAGTTGTAAATATTAAATATTTTATTGAGTTTTCAATTCTGTCAAATATAATAAACATTTGAACTTATTTTTTTGTAACAATTACTATTTTGTCTTTAATTAAAAATGTATTGTCTTTGTTGATAAAATAAACATTTTAGTTATTCAATAGTTTTAAATAAATATTTATTGCTTAAAATCAAGAAATATAAACATAAAATATATGTCAATTATTTATAATATCGTAGTTTACTTAGTATACTTAATTTTGTATAATTATTATATTTAAAAGTTGTTTTTAAAGAACCTCTATACATTTATAATTGATATTTTTGTTGATCTCAACGATTATGTATTAATTATTGTACATTTATTTTATCATATTCAATATAAAATTATAAATTACTTATATATATATTATTTATTTTGTCTTACTCCTTTTGAAAAACCATTTCATTACAACCAAGAATCTATAAAAATATAATTAAATAAATAGATGAGTTGGAATAATTATTTTGTAATTTTATCACATTCTAGTGAAGAGCCTTAGCTTTATAAACATGATGTGTATTCCATGTTAATATTATTATTAAGATTTTTCAAAGTCTGGGTGTTTTATATTAACTGCATATTGTGTATACAATTATAAATTGCAAACATATGAAGAATATTAATTGTTCATTTGAGTATAATACAAGTATACATATGATATTGAGTTAATGTTTCACTAAAAACAAAGGTTTTCAATATATTGTAATACTTAAGTAGTTTAATAAATATTGACTATAATGTGGTAATAATAAATAATATATCATTATTTGTACCTTATCTCAACCACATCACAAAGTATACGCTTTAAGTAACTTAATAAATACAAACTGTGCTTGAATTGTTAATTTGAGAAGTAGAATTTATTAATATAAATATTAAATTATTTTACAAAGACTAATTTAAGAGAAACAATATGATGTAATGATGAGTGCTTACATTTTGTTGTTTAGTACAGAGTGTAGGCATAGGTATATAATTTTATATACTTTAAAAACTAAAAGTATTTAATTTTTGTACCTATAGAATATAATGTTATTAGATCAAAAACCATGGTATTTATCTTATTCTTAATAATATATTACTTTATTATATAAGTGAAACATATTTTGTGTTCCTGATGAACTACTAAATTATAATATTATTGTTATCTAATGTTTAAACAAAACCTCTTCCACACATTTCTATTTAAATATGTTATCTTATTTAAAAAAGAAAGACTATTTATTTTTATTGTATAATTTTTTTACTTTTTTTCCAGTCTGTTAATGATGATTCAGATGGATGTGGTGCCAAATTTAGTGTAGTTATTGTATCTGATAAATTTATTGGGAAAACATTATTACAACGTCATCGGTGAGTAATTAATTTTCATAAAAATCATAAATTATTATATTAAATATTACAAAATTAATAGTTTAATTTAAAAAAATATCAGTTTATTGTATTAAAATTATGTAAATATTTTATTATCTATTTATGATGTGTGGTGGTACTAAGTTGGATAGGATTAAGAATGAATATAAAAAAGGAGTTTGCAGGTATATCAGGGAAAATTAGAGAGATAGATTGAGATGGTATTGACATGCCAGAAAAAGGAGAAATTATGAGGTAGTAATCAAGAAGATAAGTAAAATATGTTAAGATTAGGAAGTCAAGGAAAAGGTGTATCCAAGAAAAAGTGGTTAGGGTTAGGAAATGTGAGAATTGTGAAGTAGGTAAAATATATGACATTTCACATCACATATACTATGATACTTGTTAGTGAGATACGGGAGGGGGGATGAGGAGAGAATAAAAGTAGCTGGGATGAAGACTTACAAGGTTTAAGAAGGTGATCAATTTATGCATGACAACATATTTTGTAATAAATGCATACATTTATAATATTTAAGTATAAAGAATATTAAGTGTTCATTTGAGTATAATACAAGTATATAAATGATATTGAGTTAACGTTTCACTATAAACAAAGGTTTTCAATATATTGTAATACTTATGAGTCTATCATGGAAATAAATAAACAAATTAAAATAATAATGATAATTTTGTATTATCTTATCTTGTGAATTATAAGTTATGAGTGTATGACCTATATTTGTTATTTTCTGAAGTGGATTATTAAATACGGATATTTTATATAATTGGTATAAATTAATGTGCATATCATTTAACTAAAATTAATTGTAAAGAAACAAAAATGAAATTTGAATATATGTAGAATGTCAATATTAAGAGAATTGTATTTGTGTATTGTCTCTATTTTATTTCATATATACCAGGGACGTATATATTTATATGGGGATAAATTTTCTGGAAAATAGTAGTTTTAAATACAAATAGGAAGGTGGTTCTGGGGCTCTGAAAAATGTAAATTAAGTTCATTATTAAGAGGTTTTTATATAGAGTGGATGTATGCTAAAGACTTAATGTACTGGTTGTATGCATGTATAAAATAAAAAGTGATAAAAATATAATATTTTTAAGTATTCAAAGTAATTATGAAGTCATTGGCTATCAAAGATTTTTAATTAATATGAGGCCAGGAATCTAGCTGAAATTTGATTATTAATATTTTTCATTGTGTCCAGTGTTCTTATATTATACATAAATGGAAAACATTTAAAAAAAAATGTATATCATTTTATATACAAATCTGTATAAGTAATTTTTTTCTGAGTTTTCATGTTCTATGCAATTAAAGGTTAGTTTAAAAAAAAAAAAATTTAAAAAATTTAAAAAATTGATTTAAGAATTATCATATTATGTTATATCAAAGTTATATTTTGTTTATAAATAAGTAATTTTAATTATTACATAACTATAATACAAATGCCTTTATAATACATTTATAAGCATGTGACCTAAATCCAACAATAAGTATTGATTAATTATAGTAATTTAGTTTATGTATGAATATTGTATTTGTAATTAATGGTCACATATCAATTAAGAATATAGTTTATACTAATTTGTTCTACTTTTGTTCTATTTTAGAATGGTAAATGAAGTACTAGCTGAAGAACTAAAAGTAATACATGCGTTCTCACAAAAAACATTGACAACAGAACAATGGAACAATTTAAATAAAAACTAATTAATAATTATTAATAATTGATTAAAGCTTGCCAATATTTTTAAGACTACACTCTAAAATTTTTTCCTCAAAAAAAACAAAAATGAATTCTAATATACAGTTTGAAATAACTGCGCCAGGAAAAATAATTCTTTTTGGTGAACACAGTGTTGTTTATGGAAAACCAGCAATTGCGTGTGCTATTGATCAACACACAACATTAACATTTACCGAAAGTTATTGCAACAATCAAGATCTGAATACTATACCATGTCGTATTATTTTACCACTAATAAATTATTCAGGAATGTTGACTATTCATTTAGATGCAAAACCATCATTTTCACCTACTACATATTTTCATGAAACCTTAAACAAATTAACCAAAGATGAACAATTTTTTAATGAATTAGATACATTGTCTGGCAATGAAAAAAAAACTCTTACTGTTTTACATTTCATTTTTGGAGGAATTCTAACATGTTATATGAGGCAATTGAAAAATGTTTCATTCACCATCGAAGTAAAGTCAGCATTGAAATTGGGTGCTGGAACTGGTAGTTCCGCATCTTACTGTGTTTCTTTAGTTGCTGCCTGTTTGTCCTATGTTAAATTCAAAATCAATTCTAATGTAGAAATACAATTTGATCCATTGTTGGATGATTTTCATTCTCAAAGTGGTGACAATTTGTTAATAATTGAACCATTTACTCAGGACAACTTTATATTCAGTGATGGGGTAAGATTATAAATACTGATATTTAACATTATGCATTATTATTATAATAACATTTTAATATATAATTTCTATAAAAGTATTTACTTTTATAGACATACTTTTAAATCATGTTTGTTTTGAATTTTGTTTATAATTACTTGTATATTTCTTTGTATTTGTATATATTTTATTTATTTAATTTTATTTTTGTTGCCTTTATTTTCTAGGAAAAAAGTTTGATAAATAGATGGGCTTTATTAGCAGAAAATTTCATTCATACAAAAGCATCAGGATTAGATAATACTATTTGTACATATGGTACAATGGTTCAGTATACCAAGCTTAACAGTCATAAATTATTGGAAGCTCCTGAATTAAAAATTCTTTTGATATACTCAGGTTTGTTTTAAAAATTATTTATTAACTTAATTAAGAGTAAAAGTTTTTAAAAATTAAAAGCAACATTTTTTTCATGCTTTTGTGTTCAATATATCAAAAAATTACTAACTTAACCTAACTTACTAAATTAGTTTTGTTCAAAATAGTTAAAAGGATTCATTAATAAATGTTTAATGTTTAATTCAGCTAAATTAATGTATTCATAATTTTTGCAATATTGCATCATATTTGTACGATTCACAATGAACTTCAAAAATAAAACAAATTGTTTATTTTCACGTTTAAATTTCTAACATTGTTTTAGGCATTGAAAGATCCACTGGGAATGTGGTCAAAAGTGTTCGAACTAAATACAATGATGACACTTATCGATCAATTCTTGATGCCATTTTTAATTCTATAGGACAAATTGTAAATACAGCTGTCAATTCAATCGATAAAATGTCTCAAAACCCACATCTTGAACTTCAACAAATTAGTGTTTTGCAAGTCCGTACATTTTTATTATTTACTAATGATTTTTGTTTTTAGTATAATATTATTATTTTTTAACTAGACACTCATGGATATGAATCAAGGATTGCTGATGTCATTGGGCGTATCTCATGAAACATTAGATGCTATTGTGGCCATATTAAAAAAGTTTGACCTTCATGCAAAGTTAACTGGTGCTGGAATGGGTGGATATGCTATATGTTTAGTTCCTCCTAATATTCATAAATCTAAAATAGAAATATGTATGCAAGAATTAAAAGTATATGGTTTTGAATCTAATATCTGTACAATTGGTTGTCCAGGTGTTAGAATACACACAAAATAAATCAATAACACTAAAATACATAAATTTACACTTTAAAAAAAAAAAAAAAATGTTTTATAAATTATATGGTAATGCTATCTGGCTAAATTAGTAAAAAAAAAAAAAAAATAATAATAATTAATAAAAGCGCAATTTATATAAAAACAAAATTTCATTTTATCTGCCATAGTCATAATGTTAACTAATAGTTTAAATACTTAAAATATTTGAAAAAAAAATCATTAGAACTTTTATTTTTATGGTTAAACTATATGCCATTCCCTTTAAATCATTTACATTTATTATTATTTGTATAAATGGTTCTCAAAAATAGTTAAATCAAATATTAAAAGTTAAAAATAATTATAATTTAAAATTAAAAAAACCCAATTTATAATATATAAAATATTAAATTTCATTTATTCAATTTTTTTTTAAATATTATAAATAACTAAAATCTTTAATTTCTACTTTTATTTATTTTTGCATAAGTTATATAATTTGTGAAAAGTTAATTGAATGTCTAATGCCAGTATACATTTTTTTTAAATAAAAAAAAGACTTGAAATAATATTGATATTTATAATGACACAATAAATACATTTTTTCTAATTTTAATATTAATTTATAAATATATATTATATATCGGGTATTAAGATTTAAAAAAATATTTATTAAATACAACTTAATAATTACAGCAATCCCTTTGAAGAACCTATTCTCTATTTAAATACACAAGTCCCAATGATTTTTAAATTTATTTGTTGACATTTAGCGTCTACGTTTTTTTATCTACACCTAAAACATTTTGGTATAATGTGTCTAATTCAAGTAATTCAGAAAAAATGCATCGGCTATTATTCTAGGGCATTTATTTATAAATAAATAAAGCATCTCAAATATTACTTTGCCAATTTACACAAATCGTACATTTTCCAAAGCTATAATTCGCAGGATAGTAATTTGTATATATTATTTAAAAAATTAAATTATATTTATTAAAAAAAAAAAAATATTTTAATTATTAACTACTTAGCTATTAGATATTTTATAAAACAAATTAGATTCAGTATTTATTGAGTATGCTATTATGGACAACCATTATAAACTAGGTAGTAGATAAATATTCAATATTTATATTATACGGGTTTTAAAAATAAATTGTTACTATAATTATTGTTCTATTATAATAATTTAGAATGTGCTTAATAATTTTTTTTCTTAGAACTGCAAATAAAGTTTGCCAAATTACAAATGAATTGTATTTATTTATATATATATATATATTAGCTACATACAGGCTTGCAGCCAAAGATAAATAGGTTATTAATATTAGATTATCATTCATTATAAAGAATTGACAATTTTAATACTCAAATAAAATAAAGACAATATATAATGAAAGTGAAGAGTATTATTTAAATATAACAAATATCTAAGATACAACTATACCCTATTGCATTTAAGATTGAACCTCTTTCACGCACACAGACTGAGCTGCCTGATCCCCCCTGATGGCTATGCGTTCTGTGATTGTCGGTGCCGGCTTTGCTGACATGCATACAGAGAATCATAGAAATTTAGCGGTTAATAATACAACATATTTTCATCATTAATCAGATTGGAATATATGCAAACACGCAAACATAATATATTATAACTTATATTTTTTTGTTTCTTCCATATCAAATTAAATTAGAAAGCATTCGTATACAATACAAATTTTATAAAAGTTACAAATCAATATGACATACAATTTTTTAATGGAGCCTACAGCTTGTTGATCCATGGTAATTAAACAACAACAAAATATACAAACAAAAAAGGTAATAATTCGCAAAGGAATATTATAATAATATGAAAACAAATATGACGTATATCGCAAGAGTGAACGTATACACGCGAGTGGCAATGTGTTAATACAGCTCACTACGTAGACAGCTGCAGTTTCGTGGCGGCCGACACCAACGCCTCGCAGTTATTCCGGTTATATGGTGGAGATGCGCGAATAAGACGAATTTTGGTCGGCCGAGTGGTTTATTCTTAATTGAAATAGGGTATAGTTTCGGTCATGGCCCGCAGTCATGTAACAGAAAATATGTTTCTATTTTTTCTGTAACCCGAAGAAGGCCAGGTCTTAAGTTTCTTTTAATAAGGAACTAATTATAGGCTTGAAAAAAAAAGAGTTCGTTCCTAACGGAAAATGTTTCTCAAATAAATATCTTAAATTTGTGTATTATTTTTTATTAAATTATAATATTTTGTGGATTCCATGAACACCTAACTTGCAGATGTCCTTAACTGGGGACAAACTAATTAATATATTATATACTTATTAATATATGTTTGAAACAGTTTATGAAAAATGTTTATGATTTATATAACAGTTATTACTATTAAGCACATGTTATTTTTTATAGAAACTTAATGTTTACACATAAATATGTTTTGTGTAATTTGTATTCTAATTAAATCAAATTATTTTGCTTTTTTGATTTTACTTATTTTTATTACAATTATTCCGGTTATTGTATTTACATTTTACAATTTTAATATGTGTATTGCATTTTAATAAAGCAAATTAAAATTCAATAAGAAAATTAAAAATATATCTTGCTATACAAACTAATGGAGATATCGCAACTGTAATTTCTAGTAAGTTAAATCGCGTTCTATCAAAATCAAAGGATAGAAACGCAATTACTCTACATTAACAATGTACTGTGCGGTGTTTGATGAAATAATAATTTGCATGTATTAGATTTAAACGAAACAGTTAATATGAAATATTGTGTGTTAACTTCTGTGTAACGTTCATTTCCTATGTATACAAATAATTATTTCAATATAGTTTTATAACTAAAGTTAGTATATGTTAGCACAATTTAAATGTAAATTATTCCATTTAAATGATAATTTTTAAATGTAAACAATATAAATAATTAATGATGGTTAATAAATATGGTCAGTTATAATTTGAATTTTGTATTGAGATATGCTTTTTTCAATCAATTGTACGCTCCTTTGGGATTTAGTTCGCTTCGAAATCCGAGCCATAAATATAAAAAGAAACGGAAAAAAAAAAAATTCTATTCAAAAGTATTTTAACATTTATTATGCCTATATCTAAAGATTATTTAAATATGGATATGCCTAAGGTAAAAGAAACGATAAAAATGTTTCCAAAAAATGAACCAAATATCAATTGACAGATACGTTTTGTTCCCGAAAAGCGAATGAAATTAAAGGAAGAGGACGGAAGGTCCTTTAGTTGCCCATCGCCGAAACTATACTCTGCCACACGAGAAACCGCAGCCCGGCGGCGAC
Organism: Tuberolachnus salignus; assembly: GCA_956483605.1. Lineage (NCBI taxonomy): Eukaryota > Metazoa > Arthropoda > Insecta > Hemiptera > Aphididae > Tuberolachnus > Tuberolachnus salignus. The sequence goes on from OY101434.1 coordinate 1,395,815, forward strand.
TAAAACGTGTTCATTTTCGCGCTTGTCCCGCCGAAACACGACGGGTGTCAATATGTGACGGCTGGTGCGGGAAAATTAGTCCTAACTGATATTTGTCATAACCGTTCTATTGTGGTGCGGCGTGCAGTTGTAACATTAATTAAATATATTTCTTACATTTAATATTGAAATAACAGTCTCTTGACTTTCTCGTCTTTATATCTTTATGTATATAATTCTTTAGTGATTCTGTTAGTGTTCGTGTAACTTTTGAACGGATTAACAGTTTGAAATTATATTTAAATAGCCGAGACGATGATTTATAGCTTAATTGTTGTTCGGACATGCTATGTAACTAAGTTTAAAAACAAGACAGAATGAAGAACATTTGTTGATTTACCATGGAAACCAAATAGTATAAATAATGATACAAAATAAAATGTCGAGTTTTAAAATTTAAAATCAAGCAAAATTGAAAAACAATATGGAATTTAAAAAAAAAATTTATTTAGATTTAGACAGAAAAAAAAATTTTAAAAAAAACACACATCCTAATAAAACCAATACAATGCACATTTCGTTCTAAATTTTAAAAACGATTTTTGTTCAATACTGTGTACGGGCAAAACGGAACAGCTAGACAATTCTGGATAACCAACAATATTGATAAGGTCTAGTATATTTATATGATGTAAATAATTATATTTTTCTATTGTCTTTTCAACACATTCGTCTATTTAATCGTTAAAATAATGTTACAATGTCATGAATTTATATTTAAAGTATTTCGTTTTTTCGCGCAATTTTAATAGTTTAAGATATCTTTGAATTGTAGCCATATGTTTTCAGGGACATCAATACCTCAAAATCGCGATACGTTTTATGGTAACTGTTTAGTGGTTAGTCACATATATATATATGACATAATCTATCGTCTATATCGGTTGTCTTTTATTTGCTTATTATTAGTTAAATTTTATATACCTTGTTGGTTTTTCATCCTATAAACTCAAAGATTGATATTTAAATTATTGTGACTAACACGCATTCCCATAAAATCTACGTTTTGGTTGAATTAAATCTATATTTTGAACCGTAATCAATACAATTAAAATATCATCATGAGCGACTGGAACACAGTGACCATCTTGAGGAAGAGGCCTCCCAAGCCTTCTACCATGAAATCTGAACAGGTATGTTACCACCTATTGATTTTGATCAATTTTTGTATTAGAAAATTATTTAATTTGTAAACGGTAATCGATTTAGGCCATAAACAAAGCTAGACGTGAAGGTGCAGTAATCGATACTCAAACAAAATGTGAGTATTGTAAATATGTAATTGTTCTCTATTAAGAGTTTAGTTTCATAAAGTTTATTTAAGGTTAAATCAAATTATATTTGTCTAATACCTATTATAAATAGTAGAAACTATAATTATACCTAAATAAATTAAAACCAGGGATCTGGAGACTTAAATTAAAATCACATTTTGGAGCCCCCATTTTATTTAATACAAATTAATTTTAAAACTTTACCAAACACAAATAACATATTTCATAAGCTGCAGTATACAAAACAGACAATTTTGTATTGACTTTGTTTTTACAGAATAATGAACAATATTTTATATTGTAATTACTACATAATATTGTAGTTTAATATTCCAATCAATTTAGCAAAATTATCAATTAAATATTGACTCGAATCAAAAAGTTAGTTCTTTCAATTTACTTTGTAATTTGTATAAAATTTGAAATTTTTATAATTATTATTTTTATTGTGTTTAAATGCTTTATTATATATTCATTTAAGAGAATTTTAAAATATTATAGAATTTATTTCATTTATAATAAAATAGGGGGTGCGGCTACAAATAAACATCAAGTAACAACAAAAAATACTGCAAAATTGGACCGGGAAACTGAGGAATTGAAACATGAAAAAGTGCCTATTGATTTAGGTCGTCTAATCCAACAAGGTCGACAAGCTAAGGGTTTTAACCAAAAGGAATTAGCTACTGTAAGCTCATTTTATATCCATTTAAATTTATAATATTTCATTTATATGAAATTAAAATTATTAAAGAAAATAAATGAGAAACCACAAGTCATTCAAGATTATGAAGCTGGGCGTGGAATACCTAATCAATTGGTTATTGGGAAAATTGAAAAAGTGCTTTGTAAGTATAAATAATAAGTTAAATTAATAAATAAGTTAAAAGTTGAACTAATAAGTAAATTTAGTATTTTAATAAAACTAAAATATTAAGTGTATAATTTTTTAAGTTAACAATATTCAATTTTTTTACATTTATTGTAATAGGCGCCACATTAAGATTAGGTTAGGCCATGACATAGGTTTTTGGTTTTCATTAAAAAATTAATCATTTAAAACCTATGTTTTCTGCAGCGTATAAAATATATGCTGTGTCATAATCTGTTCCACGGGAGATTGGGCCTCTTCTGTGCATGTATCAGGACTTCGAGCGGTCAACTAGACCGTCATTTCTTTCACATGAACAGTTTTAACGACAGCAACGGATCAATGGGCAAGGTTGCGGCATGGGGATGTGTAGTAGCGACTGGTTTTGGTCGGCGAGAGACCTGATCTCTCGTGGAACAGATTTTAGTTAATATGATATTTAAATAATATTTAGAACAGCATAGGCACCACTTTTAGCAGTTACTGGATACCCCATGACGTCTGTTCCTTAATATAATATTAATATTCAAACTTGATGTCATGTTTTTTAATTTAATTTGTATTTTACTAACTCAAAAAACTGAAGAATCATAAAAAATATAATTAAAATAAAGTAAAATTATTAAATGTTGGATTGTGGAATAAAAATAATTAATATTAACATTATTTGTTATGCATTTAAACAAAATTATATTGAATATATTATTGTTTCAGGTGTAAAATTAAGAGGAAAAGATCGCGGCCAAGTGCTTTTGCCCCCTAGCACCAAGAAGTGACGGGCTCGGGGAGCAATTGACAAAAGTCACCACATATTATATATTTTCATTAAATACTTTAATTTTTATTTGAAATAAAATAAATAATAATTAACTTTTCTATTTTATCCTTTAATTAGGTGAAAAATCTGTTATAAAAATAGTATATTATTACATACAATTTTTTTTTTAATCAATATTTTGGCCATTATATTAAAATAATATCGGTATGGCATTGTATCTTCTACATTGATAATTTTGTTTTTTAAATATTGGTGTTTACAATAAAACAACCAATTAAACAATTAAACGTAATATTTAACATATATCTGCTAATATTTTTATTGAATTTACCCATAGTTAAAAAAATATCAATTTTTAAACAAAAACTGTTTACTGCAAAGTTGATGAATAATAAAATCCACCCATGCAATTCAATAATATTTTTATTTTTCAAATCATTTTATTTAAACGACCATTATTTTTTATAAATACAACTCATAATGGATATATAAATATTAAATAATACATGCATAATAAATACATATATTTACATGAACATTATTGGGTTTGTACTAACAATGAGGTAGCCCTGATCCTTAGCCTAAGTCGTACGGCTTCAAGCGTTTGAGACGCCTAATGTATTGTGAGTTGCCAAGAAATTGTTTGCAGCTACATTGGGGTGTAGTTCTTGTCTTTCGAATGGTTGTTAGCAAATCTTTTAATTGTTTGCTTGATGGATAATATCTTCAGAACAATATGTGTGATGTTTGTTTTTATCAAACAGGTATGCTGCTACATTGATACGAAAATCAATATTTTAACAATGTTAAATATCTTCGATGTTGGATTTGCTGGCACAGCCCCACAGCTGTAGCCATAAGATCAAAACGGTTTGATGAAGGCTACATAAAGGAGACTTTTGTTAGCAAGGTCTTCCAACTAGCCAATACAATTTGTGCATTTTTAATTTTTAATTTCTTCTGACGGACATGGTGATTGCAATTCAGGCGGAAGTCAAGGTGCATACCTGAGTATTTAGCTGAATCTTTTTGTGGGATAATTGTGTGATCCAGCGATACTTGGAAATTCACAGTTTTACACAAAGTCAAATTTATGTGTACCAATTTGATGCATATGAATTTTCCAACATCTCCTCTAACGAAAGATATTATTGAATGAGATCTGTAAGTTCTCAGTCACAGTCAGCTTACTGGAGGTTAAAATTGGTCATTGAGTCATTGTTAGTAGGGATATCGGCTGTGTAATGTAAAATATAGGTCCTAGAATGCTACCTTGAGGTACTTAAGCCAATATATTTGTCCAATTTGTAATCGTTTCTTTATACATGACTCTAAACTGTCATTCAATCAAATAAGATTGAGAAGTGCAGCAATTTTTCTTGTAATTGCATGAGTAGTCCTTTATGCTAAACTTTTTCAAAAGTTTCTACGTCTAGAAATACTCTGCAGCAGTATTCATGTCATTCAATAATATGAAAGGTTGTGATAAAGAAGTGTAAGAATAAATATTTAAAATGACAGGTATTTTATTTGTTAATCAACCAAATGTTTAAAAATGGAATGGTATATTACAATTTAATTCATTACTGTGAATAAATTAGTTTAAAAATGTATATCATTGAATAGTTAACATATAGGTAATTGTATATAAATGTTAGCTACAATTATAATATAATAACCAAATAGTTTAAATAAAAACACTTATAATACCATTATTTGAATTCAGAAAATGAATGATGAAAAAAAAACTAATGTTAACTTTTGTTATTATTTATATCAAATTTTATACTTACAAAAATTCATTGATTAGTTACAAAATATATTAAGAACTTTAATTCAGACATTTACAGGCAATTCTAGTTACAACAGAATCAAGTAGATTAGAGTTGTCAATTTCTATTTGTTTTATTTTATAATACGACATAATATACTTTTCATCAATATTTTCAGTAAGTTGTGAAATATCGGCTTTAAGTCCATTTATACAGTTTTCATAAAATATGTTCATTTCTGCTACATTAGAAAATTTTGATATAATTGCTACTATCACATCCTCATCTGTATCATTTGCGCCTACTTCTTTCAACGATTGTGTAATATTCTTAGTTGAAGACAAATTGAATAGAATTTCAGTAGCTAAAGACTTGGTTATCATAGTGGAATTTTTACTAGACAATAAAGCGTTATTTACAGCAACTAAAATCTGAAATGGATCGACAATCAATGCGCGGCTAATTAACACAGGCGATTTTTCTTGGTAAATTAAATTCAAATTTTCTTTTAGAAATTTTATATTCTTGACATTTGTAAAATAAGATATGCCCAAATACTTTCCATCTTCCAAACGGTAGGTCTTCATAGTACTGATTCTTGCACAATTTACTTCTGTTTAAAGTCTTAATTACTAATCTAAAAAAATTTTATTCATTCGTAATAATGAATAATTGACAACTGTAAATATAATTAAGTAATTTATTAACTGACGTAGAAATAGTCAAGTATGACATAAATACAAATGGTTTGGTGAAAAATTAAAATTGTATACTAAAATAAATTTAAAAGTTATTTAACATTTATAAGACATGTCTGTGAAGATAGCTCCGTCGTAGTTCGCTCATATAACATTGATAAGCAATTGGTTAATACCATATACATTATGCTGCATTCGCCAGAATAATAAGGAGTAATTTAATATTAAATAAAGCTAATAAAAATTACGAATATTATCGTTTACGCGTTAGTTGTTGGGTACCAAGTAGTAATACATACCTTAAGTTTGAAAATGAATTTGACAAAATTCATTTAGCTTTTATGTTTCAATCATACCTAACACTTACGTTTATAATTAGAAAATTGAACAAAACCAAATTACATATGTTAATTATATATTATTGCATAATGTAAGCAATAAAAAATACTACACGTTTAACAGTTATTTCTTGATTAATTATAAACTTTTAACTAATTATTTGAATTTTATGATTTTTTAACATCTCCATCTATAAAGGTATCTGTAAAAGACGAAATCATAAAACAGAATGTTAGATTGTAGGGATAAGTGCAACAACAAGACATTTCCAGCAAGTTCTTAGATATTTTTTAGTTGTTAATGAGTAATTAGTCTAAAATAGTTCTTTTGTATATTATAATTTGTTTTGTATACCAATAAAATTGTCAAGTCTTCAACGACTTATACAAACAATATGAAATAAATTAACATATTTCATTTTTTTTTTTTAAAGATATATAGTGTTCCACGAAGATCAGACACCTGAAATAACTTTTGTTCTAATCATTATTTTTAATATTTTTTGTAAAAGAGATTTTTAGAAAAATCTTGGTGATTGAAACTTTATTTGGGTATGATCATTGAAGTTATTACAAATATGAATATTATCGTGGTTTATGATCTATTATAATATTTAAACCACAATAATATTCACATTTGCAATAATTTAAACAATTTTAGAAAATAAATTATCATACTTAAATAAAAGTTTTAATCACCAAAAATGTTCTAAAAATCCATTTTACAAAATGGCTATTTTGAATTTTTTTTTAAATTTAAATTTTTTATTTTAAGTCTTCCTCTCCTAAAAATATTATTTTTTATATATTAGCTATAGCGCGCAATGACGTACTAATTATTTAAAAAAATATTAAAAATATTAAACAGAACAAAAATAATTTTAATAACACTAATTGTATTTTGCGCATTTTGCATATTTTAACGTTTTTACCTATTAAATGTATATTTCATACATATTTGTACTTTTATGGTGTATATTATAAATTACAGCACATAAATTTGTTTTTCGTCGTATTTTCACGTTCACCCGCCAAATAATATCGATAAAATTGAGACCGGTCGTTATTGCCAAAGATAAGATAAGATACTAATAATATATAAATTCGTTGTTTATATAATAAAGATCAAGTGTTCGACGGAAACCGATCAGTGTCGTGTCGTGCAGCGTTGTACGTTTTTTCGTTGTGTCATATTTTGTGCTGGTGATTTTTGATATAATTTTAATTCGTAACTTTAAAATGCCTAGTGTAAAAACACCAATTAGGAGTCGTTTACAGACATACGTAAACGAGCATAAAGGTATTTTAAAAACCGACGGTTCAATTATGTATTGCAATATTTGTGAAATTCCAGTTAATGCGACTACAAAGTTTTTGGTAGACCAACATTTATCACGTGATATACACAGGAACAATTTAAAACTCAAATTATCAAATTTAAAAAAAATTACAAAACAAAGGTTTTATTTCTAACACGAACGTGGAAAACTTTAATAAAGATATCTGGCAATGAGTTAAAAATTATGGACTATTGATTATGGATGGGATTAATCGTGCTAAGTAAATTGTTTTTTGCTGAATTATAAATTGTGGATTACTGTAGTCGATTAACAAAAGGATGAATAAATTATTTTGGCTTTTTGACTCCGATCCCCAAGTGATGTTTCTAAGTATGATCTTCATTCTTGCTAAACATTCAGTTTTGATTTTTTTTTAAGTGGAAGCGCCAACTTAGCTTATTGTTGAAGTGGAGGCCTAGGATGCGTATATTATTAGAGAAGGTCAATAATATATTATGTTTGCGTGTTTGCGTATATTCCAATCTGATTAATGATGAAAATATGTGTTGTATTATTAACCGCGAAATTTATATGATTCTCTGTATGCAACACCGACACCGACGACCGGCAATCACTGCTGGCCAATCAGAGAACGCAAAACCATCGCCTGGGGAGTCAGACAGCGATCGGCGGCTCAGTCTGCGTGCGCGAAAGCGGTTCAATTTTAAATGGAATAGGGTGCAGTTCCTTCTAGGTAGGTTACTACTCGTAACGTTACTTAGATGGTTAGGTGTAATATTCATTATGTGGTGAGTAAATAGAAACAGTAATAGCTAATAGGTATTAATAGTATAATATTAGACAATTAAAGGATAATGAGTGGAGATTATTCAACTATATTATCTCTTTAATCGATTTATGCATATTGAGTCAATCAAATGGAACATTATTATGTTTTAATTTATTCTTATGTATGTGTTTTTTTTATTTTGTATTATATAAATCAATTCATAATTATCACTTAAGAATGATATGAACAATTGTATAGCATTTTGTCGACATCGGTAATATTATCACAGTCTGGATAATGTCTATTTTGTTATGAAACAAAGTCTTAATTATTATTTAGGAATCTTCAATCTCAAAGAATATGTGCAAAAAAAAACATATGTATTATTGTATTAATGTTAATAATGTATATTAGGAGTCAAAACACCTTGTATGTTACATATAGACAATTAAATATAAATATTTCTCTCTTATCAGAAGTTGACAAATAGGGTGCTATATTCACAGTCATTTATAAGACAAGATTTATCAATTTATTTGTTATCATTTAATATATCTTTATCATGGCTAAAACCACGAATAGTTAATGTATCACTAGAGGCACATGATAACAACATTAAGATAATCAAATGATAATAAAGACAAACACACTTATTTAAAATAAAAAAATTGTTTATGTTATTGAAAGCAAATACTGTATTTTTTTCAAAATATTAAAATAACTAATTTAGCTAACTGAAATTATTAAAGATGACTGAAGATATTCGTGATATTCTGGACATAGAAAGAGGATCTGGTCCTCAGATCTCTAAAGATGAAATACTTGGTACAAACAAGAAAAAATTATCACTGCCATCAGGTAATCGTCAAAACCGAAGACCTGAAGGAATGACCCGTGAAGTATTTGCTTTGTTGTATAATGATAAAAAAGATGTTCCGCCTGTTATTGCTACTGAAACTGGTAAATAAATATTTTAGTTTTTAATTTTGTTTATAGTTTATTAATGATATTATGATTGTAAATAGGACCAACCTATAAGCTCCAAAAAGCTAGATTGGGTATGCGACGTGTTCGCCCATGGGTGTGGGCACCTTTTGTCAACCCAGCTCGGGAAGATAGTGTTGCCTTTTACCATTGGCGACGAGTTGCTGATGAGGGTAAAGAGTATCCATTTGCTAAATTTAATAAGGTATTTTTTACTGTTAATAAATAAAATATAATAAATCCTTAATAAATTGTTTAAGTATACAATTCATACACTATTCCTATTGTTATTATAATTGCATAGAAAATTGAAATACCTGAGTATACAGATACTGAGTACAAAGAACATTTATTGTCAGAAACATGGAGTCAAGAAGAAACCGATCGTCTTTTTGATTTCTGTCAACGTTTTGATTTACGTTTTATAGTCATTCAGGGCAGATGGAACTTTGGAGAGTATGAAAATGCAGTTAAGCGAACTACTGAGGATCTGAAAGATAGATATTACTCAGTGTGTAATACACTGACAAAGGTTGTGCAAAAATAAGTAAATTACAATATTGTTTTATTATTATTACTTACAATTTGTTTTGTATTTATTTAGATTAGAGGAGGGAATATCAATGAAACAAAGATGTTTGATGCAGAACACGAAACTCGTAGGAAACAACAATTAGAAAGACTTTATAGTAGAACTCCTAAACAAGTATTTATTTTTTTTTTTCAAATAGGTACTCAGTTTTATACATGTTATATTTAATTATTTTATTTCATTCAGATTGAAGAAGAACAAGGTTTATTACAAGAGTTACGTAAGATTGATGCACGAAAACGTGATAGAGACCGTAAAACACAGGATTTACAGAAATTAATAAGTGCAGTTGATAAGCAAAATGATAGTCGGAAAAGCTTAAAAATTGACAAGAAGACACCTCATCATCGTAAACGTATTGCTGTTCCTGTTCGACCAATAAGAGTTGATCCAAATGTAAACTTTCAATTATTTAGTAATATATATAATATTAAAATTATGTTTATATTTAGAACTTTGAAGCTACTACTATTAAATTCCCAGATATTAAAAATAGTGGTGTGTCGACTCGCTCACAGCGTATGAAAATACCAGCAAATGTTAGTCAAAAAAAAGTTAAAAATGTCGAACAAGCTCTACAATCATTAAAAATTAGTATGTACTATAATAATATTATATGAATTATTTCTGTAATTAACTTTAATAATTTATATTTTTAGAATTAAGTCCCATTTCAACGGAATGTACTTGCCAAAATTACAATGACTTACGTAATGAAATAGTTTTGCTAAATGAATTAAAGGCAGTATGTAACTCAAGTGATTTTGAACTACAATCATTGAAACATCAGTATGATACATTAAATCCTAATGGGGTATGCAATTAATTCAATTTTAACTTAAATATTTATTTTAATTATTAATATTTATGTAATATATGATATTAGGTTATTGGAATTCCAAAAGATCTCATAGAAGATTTAGCTAGTTTAAGTGCTGACAATGAAGAAAATGAACCAAAAATCGTAATAAAACAAGAAATTATTGAAGAATTAGAAACAGATGATAGTAATTCTATGTCTAGAACATAGTTTTATAACTATAATTTTATAGTTATAAGGCAACTATTTAAATTTGTTTACCTACATAAATGTGTTATTATTATTTGTCCTGTAAATAATACTGATCAATATTGATTATATTTTGTGAAAAAAGTGATATTATTTGTATAGTTTAATAAATTGTAAGCTTTTTGTAGATAGAAAGTATTTTTGAAATTGATTACATTTGATTTACACATAGATTAAATTTGACTTAAGTACAGATATATAGTATGATATAAGCAATACTAATTGTGTATTTCTAAATTTATTTCCTATGTTATTTATTACCTTGAAAACACGTTTAAACCAAGGGAGTCAAAATTCTCAAGAAGTTTTACTTGATAGCACTTAAAGTACTTTAGAAGGGTTAATTTTGTACATTTATGCCTCAAAATTAAAAAAAAAAAATCATGACTAAATTATAGTGAGGAGCTAACATTTTTATTTTAAGTACTATTCAGAATCGTTTTAATTCAAATTTATTTTTTATTTTTATTAATTACAATCACAAACATGTATATAAGTTTTATTACTGTGGAGTTATTCTTTACTCTGTAGCACAATTATAGATTTGAATATATATTATATCTATAGGGTACAGACAATTTCGATTTGGCAAATTAAGTGCTCAGTTTAAAAAGATGTCAATGAATCTTGACTCTATCTCATCATTTCGCGCTCACAATCGCTTAAACTAAATAGGTAGCACAGTGTAAGCGTTGGTGATATTTCAGTTTGTTCAGGAAAATAATTCCGTGATAATATACTTAATATTAATTTTCGAATTTTGTGTTATTAAAATATTGTACAATATAAAATGTATTTGCTATTAAAATTTCATTTTTAATTGAAAGAAACTGTACAGTATATTCGAAATCATCACCATCATAAATTTCTTCTAATGAAGATGAAAATAAAATTTCGCAGCATTGTTTTAAAGCCAAAATACACCTCATTAGTTTTTTTTTGCATCAATTGAATTATCCATTATAATGTTGGCAAATTAACAAAACGTTTAAAAATTTTCAAAAATTGATAATTTGAAAAAATGAAGGATTTAAAATGAATGTCTTATCTTGTTATAAATATTATATTTGATAACACGTTCTTACGAAACGTTCGTAACCGTTTATACTTGTTCGTATTGAAACGTAAGTGCGTAAGCTTGAGCGTGAACACTAAGCGTTTAAAGTGAACGTACCCTATATATCAATTTCATATTTATGTTATTAATTCTGTATTCTCCGTCTATAAATTATAGTGATAAGTTTAATAATTTAAAATTCTAATTTATGTAGTATATACTAAAAATACCAATTTTTGATCCTTCATTTTCAGTATACTAATTAAAAATGTCTATGATTATTTTCAACTCCAATATGAATTTAATTATAAAGAAAACAATCGTTTCAAGTTCTATCAATACTCTAAGGTAAGATAATGTTTTCAATATTATGTTGTTTTCTAAACTTCAAGGTATATTTAGTATAAGTACCTACTCTAAAATATTAAAAACAAAATACCTATGATAGGCTTCAGAATACTTATTTTTAATTCCTGTTCCTGTTCTATCTATAACTGTAATCCTTAGTCTAGTCAATGTGATTTTGATTAATACATAGTAGGTACTAAGTTAATAAACTAATGGCCAGTGGCGTATTTAATGGTTCGAATAGTCGGTAAATCCATACAAAATCTATCATTGACACATTGCAGTTTGCAATAGAAAATTTATTTTTTTTTTTGTAGTAAAAATTGAAAAAAATTAACTATATAATTTAGGTAGGGCCCCAATAAATACACAATTTAGTAGAGGGACCCCATCGTAATTTGCTGACTAATCGACCGTTAAATCTTCCACTGCTAATGGCTATATGTAACAAAACATAATATTCATAAATCAAATTTGTTTGTAGAATAATAAAATACTAGGTTTTTATAACACGTTTTACTAAATAGAATATTTTTATTTCAGATCCATTACACAAAATTATATCAAAGAAACAGTAAATGCTCAAGAAGTAGAACACCATTCTAAAATGAAAGAATACTGGTGGAAAAGTAATGGGCCGTTAAATGCATTACATTCATTTAATCCATTAAGGTAATTTTTAAACTACATATTACAGTGAAAATCGTTTAATTTGTTGAACTACTAAGAGAACTTGATACCTATCCTCAGGTGCTGTCTCCGTCATAACAACTTATGGCATAGAAAATTAGCATTCTACTGGGCCTGTTTGTGCTGTTAGTTTTAATACACCTGAAGTTTCCTTAGCTGACATACCTATCCCTTTATCTCAGTAGGTTAAGTACCTAGGCCTAACCATTGATCAGTGCTACATGTAAAGGAAAAAAAAACTCGTCCTAAGTATGCGTCTACGGTTGCTAAAAATATTATTATCTAATAAACATACAAAATTAAATATCAAATTGCTCATTTATAAATCCCTAATTTAACCTGTGTGGACATATGGCCTCCAACTTTGGGGCAATGCCAAAAAATCCAAACCGTTCAAAATAAATTCTACGCTCTATCACCAATTCCCCACCTTATATTTTTAATTTTACTCTCCACTCTGATTAAAAATTAAAACTATCCATGAAGAAGCTAAATTGTACTATAAACGATTTTCAACAAACTAACTTCTCACCCCAACCCTCTTATATCCGGTCTAGCCACTCACTTGATTCCTGGCAACACACCACAGCATCTAAAAAAAAACTGGTGCAGAGATCTTTTTAATAGTTAACGAATAAAAATTATATAAATAAAAAATAAATATATATTTAAACAAAAGGAAGTGTGATCACTGGATGTCTTCTTTCCTCACCATATTCTTATTATATGCCTTTGGGTATAGATTGTATATTTTCGAAAAGTTTTAATACTAGAGTGAATTGAGCTAATTATTAAATTTAAAAGCAAATACATTATCTGTGTTTATCCAACAGTATTTTAATTTTTAAGTAAGATATGAGTATGTGAAATATCACAATCTAATAAAGCTTATATTTAATTTTGATGATAGGACCTATGAACGGACCGTTCATTTTAATATTAAAACTTACAGTAAATTGGCTAAACTCAAATTTGCATTACCATTTGTTTGTAAGACCTAGACTAGACAGCATGCTGGTATGTCATCTTAATAAAGAACAATAGGATAATTTGGTTTTATATACCTATATATAAGTGGTTTCAACTGTATTATTTAGTTTGTTATCTACTAAATTACCTATTGGAAAACATGGTAAAATTAAGTTAATGTTTGCAAAAATCGTAAACATTTAAAATTTCTGTCTCGTTTTATTCGTATAGTAAAGTAGTAATAAAACAAATTGTTTACAAATATGACTAAGTAATATAAGTTTTTACTAATATTGCAATTACCTAAATGATATACAGCAAATACAAATTATAAAAATTATTATTATTTTTGTTAATTTCTGAGATATTTATTTTGTTTATATTTAGAGTTTCATTTATAATAAATGGTTTGGTTAATATGAAAAAAATAGAGACCAAAAATATTGGTACATGTCAAAGTTTAAAAAACATTAAAATACTAGATGTTGGTTGTGGCGGTGGTCTTTTAACAGAGGTATGGTTTAAGTATTTAGAAAACTTTTGTATTATTAACAGTTTAAATTTGTTTTAGGCATTAGCTCGTCTTAATAGTAATGTGACTGGAATAGATCCAAGTAAAGATCTTATATCAATTGCTACTGATCATTCTGCGGTTTTAAGAGATAAAAAAATCAAGTATTATTTACACATAGATATCACAAAAAATATTTATCAATATTATAAAATTGTTATTTATTTTTAAGATATATTAATGAATCTATCGAAGAGCACGCAATATTAAATGCAGAGAAATATGATGCAATTGTAACCTCAGAAGTTATAGAGCACGTATCTAACAAATACAGTTTTTTAACTAGTTGCGTCGAGTGTTTAAAGGTGATTAACTGAGTAGATTTCTTTATCTGTAATATTGTTGCTGCATAATTTAAACATACAGCTTTCTAAAAAATCATTTTTAGATTGGCCATGATTGCTATTTATTTTTTAAAATTATTATTAGTATTAATATTACAGTTGGTTAACTATTTAATAAATAATTAAGATATTATTTTTTTGTATTGTTTTAGCCTGGAGGATCTTTATTTATAACAACTCCAAATAGAACTTTGTCTTCATGGTTAGGTGTAGTTATAATAAGTGAAACTTTTAATTTTATACCAAAAGGAACTCATAAATGGGAAAAGTTTATTTGCCCACACGAATTGCAGTCTATTTTAGAAATCAATTGTAAGTATAAAAACTATTAATTATTATTTGCCTATCAAATAACTCCACAAGTAATTTTTTGTTTTTATATTGAAATTAAATAAATCTATAATAATATAAATACATCAATATCAAGTTAAAAACATTTTATTTAATAGGTTTAATTTTTATTTATAGGTAAGTGTGATACCATTTCAATTAATGGATTATTCTATGAACCTTTTACAAACCATTGGCGTTGGACTAATTTAACTAATATATCTTATGCTATACATGCAGTAAAAAATGCTATGTAGGTGAATATAAAATGTATATTATTATTGTTTGTAAATATATTCATTGACAAAATTAAATAGTAATATATAAGAATAAAACATTTTTTTATGTATTAATGATACAACTACTTATTATTATTTTTTTGTTGATATTAAATCATTATTTTTATTAAAAATGAAAAAAAATGTGTTTTTAATTGGTTAATTCTTAAGATTTAATTGCAATCTGCTATACCAAAATGGTAAACAACAGTTTTCAAATAAACAACCATTAATAATATAGAACAACTGAAGTAGTACATACTGCCTATCATAAGGTTTCCAATATCTGCCTTTAATCTTTATATACCTATAAACGTTATTAATATATTACTTGGACTTTTATTTTAATCAGAATTATCTGGGAAAGAGGAACCAAAAATAGCAACTATACAAATATATGGTAAAAACTAAAATTGTTTTTTCAATATATTCTAGTTTTAGGTTTAAACTCAACTCACATGCTAAGTTTCTGATTTCTATACACAATTTATGAGTTTAAAATATAATAATAATTAGTCAATCTATCTAAGTAGTAAAACTGTTTGACAAGTTACCTATAGTTTTACTAACAGTTTTAGGGATAACTAAACATTGTAAAATAGCATTATCCAAAATATATGGTAAAACTATGGTTTATATAAAGGTGATAGAACCAGCCCTATGTTATATCTGCATTTACTGCTTGAATCTAATAAGAGTGACATATCAAAATTAAATTTCTTATAATGGAAATTGATGGTGTTTAGATTGAAATAATAACTTAAACAAAAATAACAAAATTTAAAGAATAGAGTATTTTCAAAGGCATGTTGATTTTTTCCTTAAAATTTGTGAAACAAAAAAGTATAAACTGACGTGGATGGTCTGAAAATATTTCAAAAAATTACAATTAAAGTATTGTAGTTTAGACTAATAATTAGACTAAGACAGTAAATGTAAGTATAGCCCTCTTCTTTATTCAATTTTGTTTTATTTTTTCAAATTTACTGTAGTATAACAGTAAACATATTTAAAAAGTAAATATTAATATAAAATTAAATGCAATATGAACTAGAAACTAATCAATCTTATTAATAGCAACTAAAATACCATAAAGAAAACAAGTTACCTCTCAAGATATTTGCAAAAATATAAAATTAAAAAGCGATTAATTATTATATAAGATAAACTGTAGACAAACTATGTGAGACAAACTTATATACAAAGTGTATGATAATTTCTGTCGATAAGTGGTACAGTAAAAATAAATGGACAGAGATTTATATGTCTAGAGTCCATTAATAAAATTCCAAAGGTTGTTTGAAGTCAGAAGAGCTTTAAGTATTTTACAAATTATATTTCAGGTGACACTGAAAGTTTTTTGGGGAGATTTTTGAATGCAAGATCTAAAAATAATCAGAAGATTTAAAAAGGGAGTTTAGGCGTTTAAAAATCCTTTATAATGGAGTTTGGTAAGAATTAAATAATATTGAAACATAAAATATAAATAATAATTAATTACTTATTTATTTATTCCTGTAAATCAAATAAAATAGGTTGGCTAAAAAAAAAAATGTCCACCTAAAAAAAAACTTATTTTATATAAAAATTGATTATTTAAAATGGATTTTGAGTGATACTACATCTAGCATTAATTTATATTGCAAATCGTATTAAATCAACTTGCACGTCAACAGAACATTCTTTATGAAACGAATAAGACGCTGGCAAATCAAATCTTAATTCTGCAATAACACGTCCATTGACATTCCATTTTCTTGCCATTTGTAAAACATGTTTTCTAGTACTTGTTTTATGAAGTGAATATACAGCTGTATTAGCCATGTGTATAGCTGATTTTAAAAATACTAAATCAGCTCCTTTTACTTTTGTGCCGAATGGTGGATTCATCACAATTGTATCAAAAATTTTAGGTTTCATAAATTTGAGAGCATTTTTTATGTCACATAAAACAAAATTACAGTCATCTAAAATATCACGATTATTAGCATTTTCTGCACTCAGAGCAAGAGCAGATGGATCTATATCAAAACCTATACAAAAAAAATCATAATAGATGTTTATTATTATTATTTTTAAATTGGACCACATACTTTAAGTTTTATTATGCATGTATTTATTACCTGTACAATA
Source organism: Tuberolachnus salignus (assembly GCA_956483605.1). NCBI lineage: Eukaryota > Metazoa > Arthropoda > Insecta > Hemiptera > Aphididae > Tuberolachnus > Tuberolachnus salignus. The sequence continues at coordinate 1,413,020 of OY101434.1, forward strand.
TTTAGCACCTAATACTACCGCACCTATGGATAATATTCCAGTGCCACATCCTAAATCAGCAACGGTTTTATCTTTAATGTCACCATATACAGATTGGGCTGTATGAAGAATACTCGCAGCAATATATGATGATGTAGTATATTGTTCTAGTTCGACTTTTGGGTTTTCAAAAGTTTTCATATCTTCAAGTTCACTTTGTAAATGTTTTAACTTTAAAGTTTTCATATTTACTTTATTTTTCAATGCGCGGTAAAACGGGCAATATAGAATTGCCAAATGCTGAGTCCGTGGTGATAAAGAAGCCAGAAGATTGTAATGCTTGGGCACGTTGAAAATTACTGTCTGATGTACCCTACAAACAATATGATAATAATTATGTAAGAGAAGATTAATTTTTTTTAAATTAAAGGTGAAAAAATCATTTTACAAAGTATTCTGAATTAACAGGAAGGTTATCGGGTATATAATTTAGAACAAAATTGTACATGTTAATATATTATTGTTACATCGTACACATATACATATGATAAGACATAATATAATAATTTTAGAAACTCATCTAATTTACTTAAAATGTTAAATTGTTTTCTTAATACACACTTGGTTTAGTTAGAAGTGTTGTATATATACCAATAACCACCATAGGTAACTACTAATACTTATTTAATTTAAATTCCATAATTGTGTTTAGAGCAAAGTAGAATAAAGAATTTGAAAAAAGTAAATAAAAAAAAAAATTCCAGGTTGAAGAGTATTATCTGTAATTTAGGTATAAAGTAAAGTTGCTAATGTCAATAAAACTAAATTTTAATTGTAGTATTATGTTTGTTCAAATAAATATGTGACGTTAGGTAGGTACCATTAATTTTAGGAAATGTAATAACATAGATTTAAACATTTGAGAAGCCAAAGTAAACTCAATTTAATTTTAGTTATTGTTAAGTACACAAAATTAGAAATTAAGCGACCTATTACTAATTATTGTATAAAATAGTTGCAATTCTTTGGCCTTTGTTAAGACTGACACATTAATTCATACCGGAGTTGTGGGTTGAGGAATCGTCGGAGGAGTTGGAACGGCACCGGTTTTTAACAACAACTGTTTTTTTAACTCTAAGTCTTCGAGTATTTTTCGATTTTGAATACCTGTGTACAAAATTAAAGCACTAAAAAAAATAATTGATGTTAGGAAAATAAAACATAGTCATAAGATACCTCTTGCGTTCTGCACTGGAAAAGACATTACCAGCAAAAGATCAATTATATTTCATTTGAATAATATAAAGTATATTATATATAATAAGTGTAATGTAAGTAAGTACTAAACCATTGGACTGTATGTATACAATGTATGGAGGCAAATAAAAGGTGATAAATAATTTTGAGGGTACGTTTTTAGTGTGAACAATGACCGCGAGATAGAGCCACAATTACTGAATATTTAATGTTTATGGAAAAACATTAACTAATTCGACTATAGGACAAACATTTCAGGATCCACTTATCGCCCTCGCCCCACAGAGATCGTCGCCAGCGTCGTCAAGCGACAATTTTTTTTTTTTTTTTTTGCTGACGATTTAGCGCGTACAGATATAAATTACATAATTCCCTTTCCTATCTTATATCAGTGGCCTATACTTACTAACGATCGCCGCTATTATGTCATGTGTATATATATATATGAGGGTCATTCACAATGAAGGTGACAAAGGTTCTGTAGGCCAATAACGATACACAGATTCACCATCCACTAAAAAGTTTAAAACGGTCTAAAAAGTCACGGCAACAGTGTTTTGGGATCGCAAGGGAGTCCTTATGGTGGAATTCACGCCTAAAGGCAAAAAACATTAATGCTGAAGAATATTGAAACACCCTAAAATATCCGAGGAGAAACATTAAAAACCGTCGAAGGGGAATGTTGAGCGGTGGAGTTTCCTTTTTTCACGACTACGCCAAACCCTACACGGCATGAATTTATAAAAATCTTATGGAATTCATATGGATGGACAACCTAAACCTTATTCACCCGATCTGGCATCCTCGGACTTTCATATTTTCACCGAATTGAAGGAATTTTTGGGTGAGAGACACGTCGTTCCGACAACCATGAGATCAGGCAGACGTTGGAGAAAAGTGGCTGAAGGAGTTGGCGGGAGAGGCATACAAAAAAGTGTTCCCCGATTATAAAAATGCATCGAACTTGACGGTGATTATGTAGTTTAAAATGTTTGTGATATATCCTGTGAATTTTATTAAAATATACGCATTTTTCTAGATTATATTAATGTTTAACCCTACTTTGTGGATTACTCTTGTATATACGAAGAGCGCATACGGACGATTATGTCCAAAACACCCATACGATGGCCTTTTTTTTAAATATTCGTAGGCCCGTGTCCACATGCCTTAAGGAGCCTCATCATCACGAGTTTTTTTTAATCAAAAACTACTGTTTCTAATTCCAACGATACGAGGCGACAATTATCTCGATTTTAATTTTGAAATAATATTCGGATTCTCCGTAATATATATGTACGATAACACGGTAGAATCGCATTTTTAATTTTTGTAATTGGAATAAATGGTTAACATTATCCAAATTGTTCAAAATTTCAAACATAAATATTTAAAATTAACTAAATAAATTTGTAAAAATCTGCCTCGGCCATATATCTCGTACATCATGTTGTGAAGAATTGGAATATTTTGTCAGAATTCAAATCGAGGTAATCGTTGGGACGTATATTGTCGGGATTAGAATCGTCCGTTTGAGTGAAAAATAAACAATTGTCCGTGATCAGAAAATCAATATCTGACATGTGCGTGCTATAGCCCCCGTATCACCGTATCCCATGGCCGTCGCGTACCTAGACAAAAAAAATCAGACGGCGTACCTATACTCTGTCTCAAACGAGAACATAACGGCCGCCCGACCGATTTTCGTTCTGCGGCGCGCATTCGGTCTAGTTCACCAGCCGCCCACTAGGTGTTCGGACCGGAGCGCCGTTATACAGAGCATTCCAAATGTTCAACATTTCAACGTCCTCACTATAGGACTCTGCGAAAAATATTACACGCATATTTAAACCAACAAAAAATGGAAAAAAAAAAAAAAATGATCGAAATATCCAAGGGATACATACGTCACGCGGCATTGTAAGCAGGCCGACACACACCGCTTTGTCATTTTTCCACACATTATTATAACACGGTGTATAATTATTACTACGGTAACCGATCGTTCGTTCGACGTCGGCTGCCGAAATCACCGTATAGTGGTGGTGGTGGTGGGGGGAGGAATTGAGTCAGTCGCGACGCGCAAACCCCGTTACGTTCTCGTTTGAGACAGCGGCGCGAGTATTTAAAAGAAGAGACGTGGAGTAAAAATTGTGTACATCTAATTTTTGGACCATTAGATTCTTAGGATTTCGAAACCACATAACAGATGTATATTCCGAAATTAAAAACAAAGCTTTGAATTGGCGTGAACCATGATTTTCCGCAGTAACCGTGCTCAAATCCAAATAGCGGTACAAACTCAACGTGGGAAAAAAAAACACGCGTGGAAGTTACATACATCGGTGCTTATAAATTGTTGGCGATGCATTAATACGCTAAAACGATCATTTTTAACCTATGCTGTTTCCCTATTATTCACGGAAGGCGTGAGACATTTTTTTCTAATTTTAGGGAGGCGTGCATAAAAAATGTTTGGGAACCGCTGCTATATATAATTTAGTACGTTTATAGTATAAAAATAATACATTAGTAGCCGTGAACTGGTTTTCTCCCCGAGCTCACTCGATGCCTGTTATAGCCACTATTGTTTTTCTAAATTATAATCGTTCTGCTATTAAATAACAAATGTAGTTGTTCGACAGTCGACAGCCGTCCGTATTATAAACCATGTAGTCATTATTCCACACTCGTTCAGTAAAACATTTTGTTATTTTGTTTTATTTTATTGTGCAGTATAAAATGAGTTCCTAATATAAAGCAAAAAATGATATTAGGGGCCTCCATACCACGAACCAGCCAACTAGTAGAGAAGATAGTATACGGGGTGCCCCATCGCGTTCTCTGAATCCATCTTAATTTCATCGTGGGAGACATATGTGTAGAGAAAAATTACATTTTTATTTTTACCCCTCAATGACTATACTTAAATTTCATTTAAGTTTACCCACTTTCGCGCATGCATACTGAGCCGCTGGACCCCCCGCAAACAGAGGCAGATGCTCTGTGATTGGTCGCCATTGTGTGTATACAGATGTTTACAGAAACACAATCATTTAAATAACACGATATAATATATATATTGTAATGTGAATGTTCACACGCTCTCACATATAGTAAATTATTATAATAATATTTCATATAACTCTTCATTTTATTGTAATTTATCGCTACTATCCATATTAAATAATAGTGAAATAATAACAATATAGACAGAAAAATTGTACGCGCTCGCGGAATATGGTGAAAACGTGATAATACAGTTCACTGCGTATACACCGTGGTGTTTCGCGACGTTTAACATCAGCGCTCCTAGTCGGTAACGTTTAAGGGATAGGATGCGCGGCGGTGACCGGTTTTCGTCGGTCGAGTGAGTAAACTTAAATGGAATATATAGTCGATTCAACAAGAGTACGCATCTAGGCGGTGACCAAAACTCGTGTTTTCAACCCACCACTATACTAGGCCGAGCGGTATTCCTCACCGTAGAAGGTCGCTGCGTATTTAGTGGGGGAATCAGAGATCGGGCGAGATACGTTCTCTCGTCGGATTGAGTATGGCAGCGGTTCCCAAATTCTTTCGTTTTGGAACTGAGATTTTCTCATGACGCTCTTAATAAAACTTATGACCTTTTTTTTTAGATAAAAATAGATAAAACCAGAAATATTTTTAATAGATTGTATGGAAATATTTATTTTATTATAATTATATACTTACACATTTTATTTTAGTTATTGAGGTGTTTTATACGTTTATTTGTAGAAGACATTTAATTAGTGAGATGGACGAGCCTGGAAATCACTGTATATTTTTTAAAATCTTCGGATCAAACTAGAAACAGCCACTCCTCTCTCTCTCATTTCCCTCTCCACATTGATTTTTGTCCGACACTTATTTTTTATCACAGCGACCGCTGAAAACCCAGCTTCGCACAAATATGAAGTAGTAAACGGAATTTAAACATGTAGAGCCTTTTCACTTAGAATGGAATATTCATATCTTATTGAAATCCAAAATTTGGTCAATTCAATATTGGTAAATTTTGTTTTCAAACAACTGTCGCAAGACGATTCAATCAACTTTTCATCTTCGGTAGAAATTAATTCAGATGGAGTAATGGAGTTGAATGTATCTATCAAACCAAATGACTAGCTATGAAAAGTGATCTTTAAAAATAGATTTCATATCTTGAGAGATCTCAACTCCATTAGAGATCAAAAACTGCTGCAATATGGAAAAAGAATCCTTCCTTGCACCTTCATTAATTTTTCTTCTTAGTTTGAGTTTGCTTTTATAAAAGCCGACATTTATTCTATCGACTTCAAAAGTTGCATATTATTTCCCTGCAACGAGGTATTCATTTCATTCAGTTTGTTAAAAATGTCGCACAAATATGCTAACTTAATTAAAGATGTTTATAAAAATATTCGTTGGCTTTTTGTGTCCTTTAAGGAATACATACATTTCTTAGTGTAGTTCAAACGTACGTGATAAAACATTACCACTAGAGAGCCATCGTGCACTGCTGTAGTACAACCAACTTGAGTGTTTGGCTCCCATATCTTCACTTAATTTTTTGAAAAATCTTGACTTCGGTGAACGATTTTTTTTTTTTATAAAATTGACTACATTCAATACACATTCTAATACTTAGTTCAGAGCAGGACTCAGATATTTTAACGCAAGAGCTTCTCTATGAATAATACAATGGGTCCATAGTGCACCAGTAGGCTTTTCTTCTAATAAGTGCTTGTAATCCTCCATAACAGTCAGACATGGAATGAGCGCTGTCAGTACATACAAAAACGCATTTAGTCCAATCCAAAATATTTTCCTATATACAATTATTAAGAATCTCGAGCCTTGGCACTTGCTGTAATACTTTTACAAAAGAGTAGGTCTTCTACTATGTCATCACCATCTATGAACCTAACATAGCATATCAAATGAGCATCATTATAATATCCGTAGCCTCATCTAACTGCAACCGAAATGCCTTTACTTTGATTTTATCTATCAATTGATCATTGAGATTGTCCGCCATATGATGTATTCTGTGACTGACCGTATTATTAACAACGTAATCGCAACACAAATAATAATTCTAATCTAATTTGAAAACAACATTGAGACCAGAGTAGATACCAGCTTATAGCAAATTATATTGTCAAAATAAAACGTGGCCAATAAGTCAGAATCTGGCCGATCGCTGTGACTGTTGATGTGCGCACAGTGTCAATTTCAGTGAAAACTTGTTTTCCGATTTAATTGTAAGTGTTGTAACTGCGGGAGGATTATTTTAGTAAGTATATTTTTTCGACAAAAGACGGTTTTTAGCGATTTTAAGTATAAGTATATCAAAGAAACGAAAAATAGTGGACTAAAATAGAAAGTACAGTGAGGAGTGGGAAGAAAAATAATTCTTTATAATTCAAAAATACAAAATTAATGTGTTTAATTTGCCGAGAAACAGTCGCTTTATTTAAGGAATATAACGTTAAAAGGCATTATGAAACAAAACATAATGATTATTTGAAATTCAATAATGAAGTGAAACGATCGAAGCTCAGGGAATTTAAATCATAAATTTTGTATATCATTACAGGGAAAAGATAATTTAATAATTGACTCATTTAATCACATCAATGCATTTCAGAAGAAAATATTGTTATTTGAATCTCAATTAAAAAAATAATAACGTTCAACACTTTCCATTGCTAAACTAATTGAAAAATTCAAAACATATCGATTACATTAAATATGCAAAATAAGGAAACTTATAGCTGCTTTTGAGAGTCATTTCACTAATTTAGAAAAAATACAAGAAAATATTTGAAATATATTCATCTCCTTTTCATACTGATGTCGAGTCGGCCCCAGAATATCTTCAAATGGAACTCATTGATTTACAATACAATAATGAATTAAAACACATTTTTGAAGGATTAAATTCAAAAATAGATTTTTATAACATTAATATCACAAAAGAAACATTTTCCAATTTGAGAAATCTGGTACAAAAGGTTGTGAGTGCTTTTGGATCGACATACAACTGTGAATCGTTTTTTTCGAAAATTAAATTCGCTAAAGATAAATCACGCTCAAACCTAACCTAGATGATAACCTGCCACATCAATTACGGTATGCAAACACAAGCATTTTTATAGATTTGCAAGAGCTTAGTAAACGAGTTGAGAATTAATTCTCTAACTAATTTATTAATATACCAAAACTTTTTTTGTTTTGTTCAAATCTAAAATATGTAATTAAGTATGCGGCTCGTGAACTTATAATGTATTTCCAAAGTGGCCCACAAGATCATTTGGGTTGGCCACCCCTGCTTTATAAGATGCTATCAAAGCATTGGTTGGTTATTGATGCATTCTTGAAAAACGTAATTAATTTTTTCCTGTTTTAGTTCTTGAGGTTCCCAGCAAAAGAATCGCGAGGTTTGCAAACCGTGTACTTGCGATTCGCTTTTAAATGAAGCTCCAAAATTTTGGCATTCTGGCCAAAACGTTCATACACATAGCGGTCTCTCTTCACCGTTAATTTCTGTCGACGTAAACCCGAAAACCAAATAAATATCATCATACATGCCATATTTTCGTTTTTTGCAGTCGGACCGCGGTTGGTTGATGGTACACTATCTTCGTCTTCAAAGAATCACAAAACTGACAAAAATATAACACACCATAACCGAAGCCGGCGTGTATATTAAATACTAATACAGAAACATATTTCAGTAGTTACGGACAGTCGTTTATCAAATACGGGCGGTCGTTGTAAATGCAGGGTATTTATTATAATCGACATAATCGTAATCGCAGTTATGACCGTGATCGTAATTTATTTTTAGACCAGATAACAGTTGGTAGCGTGGCGCGGTGCACAGTTTGGGAACCGCTGAAATAGAGTATAGAAAATATTATTTGTTCACAAATTTTCAAAATAGCCGATTTGTAAAAGTTACATTATTCTAAAATTGTAATGTACCATACTTACTTTTAATCGCTGAATAGTTAGTTTCTTAGAAATAGCCGTTTTAATTTCTAAAGAACGAGTATGAAAAAAAAAAAAAAATGTCTGAAGTAATTTTCAGACTATTAAATGACATTATTTTTTTTATTTTATTAGAAAATAAATAATCTATACAAAATTGCACAATAATTTTATAGGTTAAGAGTGTATAAAACACGAAGGAGCTGAACAAGTAGCCACCCACCCAACCCATTAATGACAATTTGCTGGATTATTATTTTCGGTTTTCCACGTGTTCAAACCTCACGGTTCGAAAGTCGTTCGGGTACCACTAGAGCAGTATTATTACCGATATTTTTGATTTATACGTATAAAGTGTCCCCTATATTTTATAATCTTCGCTGATTACAAATGATTAATGATGACTATTGCGGTGGGCGGTAAGGTATAATAATTTTAACAGTGGCAGTTGTGAGTCATCAATTTATATATTATAATATCACGTACAACAAGCCTTAATTTAATTTTTCTGTATAGTCCTACTATATTCTATAGCAGTGCACACCAAAGGGTGTGCCGTGAAAACTTGAATTATTTATTTTAACAAATTTAATTGTGTAAATAAAAATAGTGTACATGTTAAACTATTCTAAATTATAAATCTAAATAAATACAATTTTAGTGTGAATCGTGTACTTGATGCTGGTTGCATAATAGTTAAATTCGAGGAGGAATTGACGATAAACAAACTAGAATTTCTTGTTCAACTGATAGAAGTCGTTCACGTTTCTTATTTCTAATATTAGTTAGTACGGAAAAACCATGCTGGAGGAAACGATAATAACGTATTTATTGTTATTTCTGTAATTATCGGATACTCGGTATTAATTAAATTCCAAAAATGGATGAGTGTAAGCTATAATTGAGTTATAGCATCTGATGTTACTGCAAAAGGATTGCATACCCAATCATATTCGTTAACAGATAAAGATGGGAAATATTTCTTCATTTTTTTTTTTAAATTATATGCTGGTAAATAATCAAAGCAGACGTAACTTCTTCACGTGGATCGATATATGCTGCTAATGGAAACATTTGTAGTTGTTTTCTTTCCAATATTTATCCAAAGTGTGCCGCGACTTATAGAAACTAATTATAATGTGCTGCGATAGAAAAAAGTTTGGGAATCGCTGTTCAATAGGTTATTTCCTATTATACCCCACCTATATTATATTTATCGATACATATATTTTTTAATTTTTTTGTTTCATTAGTATTCGTTTTGTTTTCCAATTATAATACCGGTAGAGCATAAATCAACTGCTCGTCGCTATATAGGGGATACACGGTCAGACGACGATATTGTTTAATTGTAATAAAATTCGACGAGAAAATAAAAAAAGAAAAGTTCAAAACAATATAAACTACACAACAATATTATTATATACGGATGCGAATAATAAACGTTTAGTTTTCTATTTATTACGACCGCTCATCTGGAAAAACCATCGTAATCAATAGGATTCGGAAGTTTTTGTATTTGCATGTTTTTTGTGAGCTATTAAGATTAATAAATATTTCCAAGTAAGCTAAAAATTAATTTCACAACACTAAAAGAAAAATATCAAAAGTTTATAGTGCATATTTAGTAATTTTATAATTTTAAGAGCATATTTGATTAATCATGATAATACTATTTGAAATGTAGAAAGTAATAAAAAAAATAATAATTTTCGAAAATAATGAAAAGGTGATTCCACCGTCCTTGGGTATTTGTTTTAAAAGAAACAAAAAAAATAATAATTGAAAAAAATGGCTGAAGAGCATTATTTATTAAACAATAAATACGTTGTTACCGTTTCCTACAACAAACCTTTATAGACTTGGTTTTTCCGTACTAACTAATATTAGAAATAAGAACCGTGAACGACTTCTATCAGACTTATCGTCAATTCCTCCTCGAATATAACTATTATGCAACCAGCATCAAGTACACGATTCACTCTAAAATTGTATTTATTTAGATTTAGAATTTAAAATTTAGATATTTAGTTTAATATGTACACTATTTTTATTTACACAATTAAATTTGTTAAAATAAATATTTCATGTTTTCATGGCACACATTTTGGGAAGAACTGCTATAGAATATAGTAGGACCTACGGCGTTTCTTTTGAAAGTAACAAAAATAAAAAATGACACATTTGTCAATAAACGACGGGCATAGGTTCTCCAACACCTTTTGGATTTACTATTTTGATAGTAGAAAAAAAAAAATGTGCATAAGTACTCACAGTTATTAGATCGCCGCAATCCAGTCGTATTTTATCCTGTTCCCGTGAAAACTATCTTGACGTTAAGGTTCCGTAATACTTCGACGATCGAATGTCTCGTACGATAATAATTACTATGTTATTTTATTGGAAAATACAATTACGACCCGGTCGGAGAAAAAAAAGCGCACGCACTACGACACGCACCGTACGGCTGCTTGCGAATAACTAAAGAGTGATATTTAAAATTTAATATTCACGACCTGTTACGTCATAAACAGAGATAACGGCTATTATTTATAATTGGCTAATTATTCGACCAATAGAATCGTCGGATACGTGCGATACATTCATATTATACTACTGTTATACCGCAGTATATCGTCGTTGAATTTCGGTATTCCGGTTACATGTTTTGAAATACCGTAATTTTTACGATTTTCATCTAAATTTAAAATATAAATACTTATATAAAAAAAAAAAAAAAATTATTAAAATACGCTGTACATTTCTTTTTACTATTAATTACAACTTATATTGAACTTTCTTTTCAAGTATTTCTGCTAGCCAAAACAATTTCTTCTATATAAAACCAAATAAAAACTTAAAATACTCGAAAATGTAAAATGTCTATAAATAGCTCAAACCTTTTTCCATGTCTTGAAAGAGCTAGTTAATTAGTTAATATATTCGTTTAATATTCTGTGAAAATTGCAGGTCTCTACAATTATTTTTAACCGAGTTTACAACAAACAAATAATCGATAATAATGAAATCATTATTGCCGTAATTATTCCCGGTTTTCTTAGCTATTAAGAAATTAATATATAAATAAAAATGACCGCATGAAAACACAAAGGTTAAATTTACGTAAATTAATTTTATCAGAAAATTGTATAGAGTAAATTTTCCGAACCCACATCCGTAAGCTAGGTATATTGTTGGGTGTTTCGTAAATGTATTAATTTCGAATATTATAAAATAATGAATCTGCCATTTTTGGTAAATTTAAATTAATAAATCCTATTGACATACTGACATAACCTGTATATACATATTTTATCTGTTCACTAAGTTCTATATTGCATAAATTATTTTGGTATTAAAATCTATACATTGTAACTAAACATTTGTTATAACTTTTAATGTTAAACATATGTGTAGGTATATGTATAATTTTAATTTAATATTTTGTTCAAAATTTAAATGAAATATACGTTATGAAAAAAAAAATCTATAAATCATTCGTTCGAAGAAAATAGCATAACATAGTAGCTATACATATTATAATAAAATATTTACGATTGTTGCCAAAACCAATAAGCATTTGTAAGACAGACCTATAATTTTTAAAGACTGTATAACATAATAATTATGTCATACGATCTCTTGGCAGTGATCATTTTATGTATCTGTTTGAAAATTATACGCAATAGATATAAAATAATTATAGTAATAATAATAAATCAGTCTATAGACTAAATAATAACATGAAACATATTATAGAGGGTGATTTTTTTAAGCACGCTTATTATTTAAACATAACATTTAGCTTATTGTATGAAGCATATAGCATAATTTATTGTAATTTTGTTTATTGTACCATAAAAGATTTTTTTGGTTATTTACTATAAAGTAAAATTCATTTTGCAATTTTAAAGTACTTTCGTTTTATATAAAAGGGGATTTTTAACATGGTTGTTGATTGGACATTTTACAAATTTGTTAGAAATTAGTAATTATATGAGTTATTACAATAATAATAACTTGTAAACTATGACACTATTAATTAACATTATTGCTCTGAAAAGTGTATGATGAAAAATAAAAAAACATATCCTAGTAAAATCGATAGCCAGAGTCTGAAATTTAATTATGGTGATCACTATAGAATCCAAAATTAAGTTTAATTAGTTTAATACACAATTCAAATTTTTCAATTATAATTAATTTCATAAAAAACTTTATTTAGTTTATTTATAAAGCTTTTATAACACTTTTAAATAGTATTGATTTATAATTTTTGACCATAAAAAGTATAATAGTTAGTGGTTTTTCTTGAACTATACAATTGTATTTGGTAATCGAACAAATATTTGTCATATTGTCCCACAAGTTTGAATACCACCTCTGAGTTCATTATAGTATTATAATGTATTTATTAAAAATGTGAATAAATATTATTTAAAATGTAGTTTAGGCCATCAAATATTTATAATCTCTGCTATTACGGTATGAAGCATTTTTTTTTTTTTTTGAGATTTTGTTCATTTGCAAAATGGTACATGACGTTATAAATAAATACGATTCAGTGTTAATAATTCGAAGTGAATCGATTATTTTTGGTAAATTTTAGTTATTGTAATCAAAATGAATTTGGTGACTGCTAGTATAAATTTTTTTATTTTAATATACGTGCGTGTTAAGTTATTTTCAAACAGTTTGCGCTAATGCTATTTAAACATGCAACTTGAATTATTTGTCCCTCTGCTGATAAACTTATTAGTATCTAAAGAATAACTAAAGGTTGCATGGGAAATAAATATGAACGTACATTTTAAAATATATAATAACCATAAAATTATTAATTACATTTAGATAACAAAAATAAAATATCAAATCGTTTTATTTACCTAAAATTATGTTTATTATCCTTGCCATTGTATATTATTGTTATATATTTAAAACTTTTCTAAGTCGGTGATTAAATTTAGAAAATTAGATGAAAAAAAAAAATACTTTAAAAATAATATGGATTATTTTACGTTTGTTTCACATTATACAAATATTTTTTTCCGGTAGTATTAAAATTGATCAATGTGCATACTGCAGAGAGTATTTAAAAGAAGAGTCTTTTTTTTATTTTGCTTATACTTTGAAAAAATATCCAAAAGAATTATAAGAATGTTTAATAAGTTACAAAAATTATACTATAATTACTCAATATACTTGTATACTATATACAGATTAATTTTATTTATAGGTATCTGAACGCAATGATAAACCATTGCAAACGAAAAATGATTTTGATCGAAGTTTGATTGAACAATTTGTTTATGATAAATTTATACTGAAAATTGTATTAATTTGTAACTACAAAATAAATTGTAATTGTTTTTGTTGTTAGTAAATTTTAACCCGGATACAAATAACTTATACAATTTGTGTTCACATAAAACAAAAAAAACCTATACAATTTCAAATAGCTAAAACTAACTTTAAAAACGCCAGAATATTTTGAAAATTTCACTAGATTTAGAAAGTCATAACATAAATTTTGCGAAAGTTTCTGATCTTTAAGGTTATTTTTCACTGAATTATAATAAAAAATCTAAATCTAAATTATTATGGGAAAAATGCTGTGATTTGTATACGATTTCCGTCAAAATCAGAATTTCAAACGCGTATAAAAAAAAAAAAAAATAGGTTTATACAGTAGTGGATCTAGCCCCCCGCCGAAGTGGTATAGGAGGTCATAATTTATTTTAACTGGTAAAATTGGCCCCTTATTAAGCCCCGGAATTTGGATGTATTTGCTTATTATTTTTTATTCATTAGTTTTCAATAATAATAACAAATAACTATTTGATCCTAAATTTTAACCTTAAAAATTAGCCTCTCAAAATTAGCTGATCCATAGTTCCCTAACTGGATACGCCACTGGGTTTATATATTGCATAAGAACAATTTATGATGAACCTTGTTGTATAAAATTGTCGAGGATTTCGAGCCAAAATAATTATAATACATTTGGGAATTAAAATATAAGAAGTTTACAACTTTTGTTAAGAAGTATGTAAACCATATGATGGGGTAATAATATAAATTATTATTGACCTAGCTCGTAAATTCATCCCGCTACATCTATAAATTTGGACGCTATGGACTATAAAAAAAAACTCTAATATTTATGATACTAAACTATTGTTTTATCGTTATCAACAAGTTTGAAATATAATTAATTAAATCATATTATATGTATGATGACGGCATTTTATTAATTTTTTGTAATTGACGTTTTAACCGTAAACGAAAGAAAAACGACGTACTCGAATCATTATTTAATTGTATTTTATTATAATATATATACAAAATACTAATAAACTTCTTACGAATTAAAATCTGCCAGTAAACTATTTTCATATTCATTTCTATAAACAATTCATACATTCCATCTGTATATCGAACGCATTCGTTTAACATTGAAAACAATATAACTGGTGCCCACGTGTACTAAACCAAAAGGCATAAGGTCAGTTAGAATCGAAAACTTTTAATATTTTTCATCAAACCTCACTAAATTTAAAGTTGGCAACAATTCAGTAATTAAACAGTAAATTAAAAAAAAAAAAAACAATATCACATGGTCATGATCCAAAAATACAGTAGCAATTAATTTTTTATAAACTTTAAACATTCAAAGCCGCTTTATTGGAATAGTATCAATACTGTCATAATTTATTGGTATACATTTCATTGATGGAATATTTTGACATGTATAATAAGTGTATTGAAAATATTCAAAGTATTTTTTTTAATTTTTTTAATTGGATTTATTATTATTTGCACCGCTCATTATTTCGTATGAAATGGTATACATGGATCCATTCGCATATTTATATTTACAATTTGTTTTTTTATTAATATATTGTATTGGAATAATTAAAGGTGCTTAAGTACATGTGACTGTAAGTCGTTTGTCAATATGACATTATGGAATATTTGAAGCAATTAAATTTCGAAATTGTGTTAAAAAATACACGTTTTTTAAGGTTTTTCCGGATTTAAAAACTACCGGAAATGTGTCGCGAGGAATATGTTTACTCTTGATATATTATCATTTTTTTTTCCTTGAAATAAATGTAGAATTATTCATTTCGACTTAAGGCTCGCCTTAAATTCAATTCTCCCTGTACGTTTTTGACTATTATTACTATTATTTACGCAGTAGTCCAAAAATTAATTTGCCGGCCGGCAACCTAGCAGTTGAATACTTATTTTGTTCACGTTAAAACCTAATAGAAATCGTCAAGAATCGGATTAAAGCGGCGAAAGTCCCGATCTACCCGGAGTTTACCGTGAAATCTGTTACGGGGGAGGGTTAGGCGACACAGCAGGACACGCGTAACCCCGCAACACACGTATAATTTTTTTACTGTTGATAAAGTAAAAAAAAAAATACGAAAAATAAACCGCGTACAACCCCGTTTTAAGCGTAGATACGATTTGTGCTGTATATTACACATATATATATATGTCTGGGAACGAAACGAAAACAAGTTTAGACCGGGATACACTACACTAGTGGCGCGTGATATAAAGTTTTGAGTGCTGTAAACGATAAGCGTCGGAGTGGTGATGTTGAAAAGCGGGAAAAAGAAAAGAAGAAAAAAAAAAGCAGCCGACCACCACCCCCGATTTAGAGACGCGACCCGAGAGCGCGTATGCGAGGCCCTATGCAATATTCATATTATATACCGCGGTAGGTACACCCTAACCTTACCTGTACGCCGGTCGTACGCTTTTGGAAAGAGCGAGAGGGGACGCGCGCGCGCCGTCTGGTGGCGTTAAAATTTTTTTTTTTCCGCCGAACCTCCCGACCCGGAGACGGCGGCGGCGGCGGGCCGGTCAAATAAAATACTCGTAACAGTAGACGGAGCAGTAGTAGTAGTAGTACTATAGTAGTAGTCATGGTGCGGTGGTCGTACGCGTACGCTCTGCGTTCGTCGGCTCGCGTTCGCCCGCCGTCACCGTCGTCGTCGCCGCCGTTGTCGTCCGGACCGCTACCGACTACCCCGCGTCCGTCGTTCGCAACTTGTTGATGACCGTACACTATACTGTAGTAACCGTCGCCGTCGCCGCGGACTATTCCGCTCGTTTTCTTCGCACACCGCCGTCGCCGACAATTTTAATAATAATAACTATTATTGTGTTATTATTATTATTATTATTATTATTAATAATATGTTAATCCGCGATCGTTTTTTTTATCTTCGCGCCGCGCAACCGTTTCCCGTACTGTGCTGCGGCCGCCGCCGCCGCCGTCCGACTACTGGAAATTCGCCGGTATGTTTTTGAAAACGGACGCGGAGAAAACTTTATCCGTCCCACAGGGACGATATTTATCTATTGCTCAACGTGATGGGGTTTGTTTTGTTGTTGCGCACGAAATATTATATTCCTAAAAATTGTTATTTTCCTATACTATCCTGTTGTGGGCCGTTTTCCGTTCTGCATACGCCTGTCGGCATATCACTATTATCCCGGATCCACGTATGAACCGGGAATGTAGAAACCTGGACCGTACGTACGTATTTGGCAAATACACAATCCTACTGCCCAGATTTGTACCGTCCGGATACGTACGGTCCAGGTTTATACGTGTTCCAATTATCTCTACAGTTTATCGAATAGAATAATGTTTAATTATAATATGTGTACGTTCAACTATTTTTAGATCAACGTTATCAATTTAACGTGTTCGTTTAAATAGTATAGTACATGTTCTGAACCTGACAGCGGTGATTTTAATAATGTCGCCACAAAAGTCCCATAACGATTGATTACAGAAAAAAAAAAATCACATATACATCGGGGTTTTCAGCAAGACCTAAAAAATTCCCGAATGTTCGTGTTCAATTTACTTATGCGACAGTACAAAATAAATTATATTATAATAGGTATATGGTTTTTTTCACATTTATTCCGTTCGATTTATATAATCAAGCGGTTATCGCAAGGACTTCAAGATGGATTGTCCCGATACAAATCACTGCTGTTCGGCCTAGATGTAAGTGTAGGTTCTGAGCCCATTTTGGACAATATGTAGGTAAAGTTTTGGAATCTATATATTATTTACTATACTGGTATAACTATACATTGTTACATTATATAATTTCATAAGGTTTATAGTTGAAGCACATGTTTAAAAGAACAACATATTATTATCATAATGAAATTAATATTATAAATAAATTCATAAATACGAAGAAAAAACTTAGTCTGGAGTGTTACATAATTGATTATGTGTATTTTCGACCGGTTTTGAAAAAAATTATCATCGGGTAATATGGTGCACTATAGGTGAACAACTTTTGTGTGCTTTCAACTTTAAAATAAATCTATACTGTAAAGAAAAAAAGTTTAGTATACTTAATTGTTATCTGAAGGTTTTAAGTAGATATTATAATTAGTTTAAACGATACAGCAACCTGAGTATAAGGGATTTATATCTAAAAATAACTTATTATTGGTCAATAAATCTAATTGAACATTTTTTTAAAAAATTAAAACTATATATTTTTGAATTTTAGTTACATGTTTAATGGGTATTAAATTTCGAAATGTTTAAAAATTATCCAGCACAACACTCTTCAGATGAAATCATAGAATTACCTATTCACAATATATATATGTATCATTCTATAATAATATGATTAGGAGTTGTAGTTGTATTTTGTAGATAAATAATATGACTGTCTTATCACGGCTCAAAAAAGTGTTTTTATACTAATTCAATCTTTAACGACCTTAATATCATAAAATCAGACAACAGCATACTTTATTATAGTGAGCAAGAACACTATGCGAAAATATCTTTTTACTTTGATAATGCTGGTGTATAAAAACCATGGATTAAGATATATAAAAATATATTCGTGATACAAACTCAAACGTACATTGTAATACATTTTATATTGGTAAAACTAATAGGAACTTTCCAATCAAATATAAAGAGAATATCTCTGAAATAAGATTAAAGAAAGCTTCTCTTTAACAATACGTCATATTTGTACTAAAATTATATAAAAAAAAAAAAAAATTATAATGTTGTTATAATACAAAATTCTGTTACCTACTAATATTGTTTGACTTTTAATAGAAATAATACATCACTTATAATTCGTTTTTTTTTTGTTTTTAGAGAATTAATTATATGCACGTGAATCTGTGAAAAATAATCTTCCGATCATGTTACCAATCCGTTTACCAAATACGATATTGGCGAGTCGTCGCCAACAACCACCTACACCAAGCCCAACAGAACCCAAAGTACAAGTTCGGCCATTGACCAAAGACTCACTGGAAACTAGGCAACATGTATCAACTTCTGTTGGGTATGGTTACCAAACTCGAAATAAAGTTAGCGTGCTTGACGGGTCCGTGTTACCTAGCAAATTTGAGCCGTTTCCTAATGAGTTATATGGTATGCCACTTGAAGAAATTGACAATTTCATATTTGATGAGGTAAGACAAATTTATTTTTAAAATGACTACTTTAATTATTTATTTATTTTACCTTATATTATTGTTTTTTTGGCCGTTTAAAGCACGGACGTGTTAAGTTTTTTGTATATATCTATAGTTGTATTTTTATGGCGAAACACAAAACTAAGTATTTTTATACGTTTTTTGTATTACTTAAATTGTTTATTATTTAACTAATATTATTAATATCGTTATTAGTACTTTGTAGTAGATAATTATGTGATAATATTATGCACTTTTCATTAGCTTGTTTTTAAGTTTTTAAGGAGATCTTATCTTAATGGTGTTTTTTTTTTTTAATACTAAAATGGTCTTTACACAGTAATATTATTACAAAGTGAAAAGTTTTTAATATTTTTATATAATTGTATATTATTATTAAAATAATATTAGCATTTTGTACTGTAATAATTATTGGTATAAAAACCGTATCAATATTTTATTACAATTATATTATAGAAATTCGGGTGTATACGAATAAGTGAATTTCTTCCATTAGTGCTATTACCTGAGTAAAAACAATGCTATTTGATTACTATAAGATTAAATTACGGAAAATTGGGCCATACCGTGAAATAGCTGTTTTAAGAGAAACCAATTTCAAGTAAAATAAAACATATATATTGTTCGAGTAAGTATGTACAATAATAATCGTTCGTATAGTTGGTGTCGTATCATGTAAATATAATGCGTTATTTGTTTTAAAGCATTAGGTATATTTCGATGTTAGGGGTATGCAACTATTTTCACATCCTTCAAACTTATATTCACTACAAAATAAAAATAACTGTACTTGGATGATATATTTGTATTAGTCAATAGCTTTTGAATTAGTTTTATGGCAGTATGGCGCATACAAGAAGTGGTTATAAGGGGTTATAACTTCCTCTTGTATCCTCTCCGGAAAAGTCTACCGGAATAATAAAGGGAGAATTTTAATTATTCGTGGGCATTATTTTTTTACCATAAAACCCAAATGAAAAAAAAAAAACCGGCTCGTGCTACGCTGTCTAATTAGGTAGGTACCTATAGCTATATATATATTAATAAATATTTTGTACACTATCTATACAGATTATAATGTATGGTATTTTTCTTATTTTATTTCAATAATATCTTTATATGGTTGGATTTATATAAAAACAATTATTATTAGGTAGTAATTATTGTTAGTAGGCAATAGGTATACTCTTGATGATCTAAAAAAGAGGTTTGATGTGTAACTACTGAAACTAAGACCAGATGTATAAATCTAGTACAATTATAATATTATTTTATGTACTATAATATACATCGTGTATGTAGATGGAATTTAAATATAATAAAAAACAATACCTATTAATTATTATTATTTATTATATTAATGCATTTTTTAATCCATTTTTTCTCTTTAGTCTCTTGATATTATGGTGATACGCTGATATAAGTTTTAAGTCTGTTAAACTATTTGAGAAAGTCATTATGTAAAATATTATCGAAATACATTTTTCTACGATAAAACTAATCGCCCAATAAAAAAAAATGTCATACAGCAAATACCTATTCGCCTAAACACGATATATATATATATATATATATATATATATGAAAAAAAAATCGACCAAACGCCAAACCCTCCTTGGTATCGTTTGTATAACGATCTGTACTCACGAGTGGAAATTCCCTTCAAATACGATGTTATAACTCAATACTTAAAAAGCCATGTTAATATTAAAATCAAGGTAAAATAGAATTTTACGAATTTAGAAGTTAAGGGTTTATATAGAATAGCTTAAATATCTAAAACGTCTAAAAAAAATAAAATAAATTATGATAATAATTCTGCATACACCCAAAAAGTATAAAACATACTTAATACTTGTAGGTATTACCGTATAATTTATTATGTGCATTATATTTTATATTAGGTGTAGGTACCTACGTTTATAGCTATTAATCACATTTTTTATAGTACTACCTACCTAGTATTTTAAGAACAATAATTACATTTTATTTAGAATAAAAGTGAAAATTAAAAATTAAAAAAAAAAATCGTACTATCCGTTAAAAGATTCCTCATAAACAGTTTTTGTATTGCGTTTTGTGGTCAAGTATAATTTACAATAGTATAATAGTATTATTTTTATATATTTATTTTACATTTTCGGCTACCATTAAAACTACTTGAAAGTAGTATAGTAACTCTTAACATATTAAAAATTTATAAAATGTTAAAAAAATAAAAAATAAATGTATATCAAATCAATCATGTCAGTTTTGTTCTTTTTATATTTTTTGCGAGTCGTTATAATGCATTATTTTACGTATACCTACATTAATTTAATTAATTTCGAAAATAATATATATTTTTAAAATTTAAACATCGATAACGGTATAAAAACAAGAAAATGTTAGTTAGGTACCTGGTAGAAGATACACCTATTGAAAACTGAACAAATACAATATATTACGTATACCTCCTATACAAGGAATCGTCCATTATTCGAATTTGAAAACATTTTTCTTAAGGGTAAAATGATATTTAAAGCTTCTTATCAAATATATTTACTATATAATTTCACAATAGTTTCATCTTTAATATCATAATATCTAAATTCAATCATACTTGTTTTGTAACAAAACGACCGCCTCCTCACCCGAGTATTCGGGATCTTTAATAATAATATTATTATTATATCTTTAAAAATCTTTAATATTATTAATTTTTGTTTTGTTTTAACTTCCGGTATTTTTCCAATTTGTATAAATATTATAGAATAACACTTATAAATTAATATTCTAGCCTTTGGTCTTTTAAATTGGTTGAGTCTATTTCGACCAGTTACATATTCGTTTTTCAAAGTAAGATAATGCAAACTTGTTTTCTCTCTCACTCTGATGGGTCTAGTAACCAATGTTTTGAAAACAAAAAAAAAAATAACCCACATACTTAATCTTACGAATACATCTTACTGCATATATTAAGAACATAAATTAGAAAGACGTACTAATAAGTATGCATTCAACTGGAGAAGTTGATATTCAAACTCGTATCAATCTGAAAACAAATAACGCCACCGGTGTTATTTATTTGTTGAATATTCGATATTTTATACTGTTACACGGTTTCAACGGTATACATTTACAATATACCGTCCAATAAACGGGCAGCCAAGATTGTAATAAAACCTAGGAATACTATGAACCTATTACTTAATTTAACGTACATTATGTTTTGCCCCTACAATAATAATTATTATTCGGTAAACGTTTTTATTTTAAATCGAACGTTCGAAATATATAACGTTTTTTTATTTACGCGCCTAACGAGGGCCGCACAACATTTTAATCAATATAAATAGGTACACCGACAGTGTTTTTATATACAGTGAAATCTCCCTAAATCCTAACCACCCTAGGTTGCCGAAGTTTTGTCCGCTATTTGGAGGTGTCCCCTATTTGGAATTGTTCCTTATTTAGAGCGGATCAATTTGTTGTGGGGGAAAGAAGTGTATTTTGCACATCAATTATCGACTATTTGTATATCAATTAAAACACCGTATATTTAATGTATAATAATGAAACATTTTACATTGTATTAATTAATTATTTATAGTTTGCGTGTGTAACTATTTATAATACAAGTATTTATTATTTTAAATTAATGAAAAGGTACATACAAATAATTTTGAAGTAAAAACTAACGTTTATTAAAAAAAATCACTTACTTTAGCTTGTTTAAGACCTTGACGAATAGTCATTTTGTATGTCAAGGCATTTTCTCGTTCGATTATGCTGAAGAACATTTAAGTATACTTCGGTGGATAAGTTTAGTTAGTTTAAAGTGCAATGTAATAAAATATACTTTGACAAATACGACAAAAATGATCAAAATCTAGCCATAAAAGTGTCCGTTATCTAGAGGTTTTTTTTTTAAATAGATAAGTAGTGCAAATGTCCCCGTTCCCAAAAAAAACGTCCGCTATTTAGAAGTGTCCATTAAGGATGCTTTCACCGTATCTGCCATTCTACCTACAGGTGTACCTTTAATCAAAGTAAAAAACCGATTCATCGATTATTAATTTACCAGGGCGCGCGTGTTTCATAATATTTGTTTGTGAATAAAACAAAACAAATCATTCGGCTCAGATATTGCATTTTTCATTAAAAAAAAAAAAAATGTTAATAAATAATTAGCGATAATATAAATATATGCGTTCTTGCGCACCTGACGCGTACTAACAACATCAACCGACCAGTGCCCGTAAAGAGCTCGGCGAGCGAGTGTTCATAACGCTATATTTTCATGAATATATAATACGTATACGCGGTGCTCAACCTCCTCAGTCAGAGTTTTATTTATTTATAGACGAAAACGGCAGTGATAAAATAACAAAACGAAATAATCTACTGCCTGTCATTATTTATGATTTTACTATATTATTTAAAGCAATAGTAATATACACGTGTATATATATATATATATATATATATATATACATTTTTTTTATTAATTTCGCAATAACAATAATTACCATATAGTAAAAATAATACACGTTTCCTTTTTTTTTTCAACAATAACAATAATTAGATTTACCAGTTTCTTAAAATTATCGACGGAAACTTATAATTTATATTTGTATGTGTATATTTTTCTAATAAATGTTAAAAAAAAAAAAAAAATACTTGTATGTATTATTAAATTTAAATACAAATCGTATATGTAATAGGTAAATTGTTAAATTAATTCAATAACTATTTCTGTAGAATATTTGAGTTATTTATAAAAATATTTTATATCACACTGATAACAAGTATGAAAAATATATATATATTTTTTTTTTGATAAATACATCGATTTAGATTTTAAATTTATACAAATCATAATTGTATTGTTTCTATCATAAGAAAAAAAAAATGTTGCCAGGTAAAACTCTAAATATGTCGGTTAAAAAAATAAAAAAAAAGTTTTTTCTTGCATCGCTTAGTTATCTGTCAACTGTAAAAAGATCCGTTTGTATAAACTGGTCACGTTCCGTTTATAGGTAATCGTTGGTGACAGCTGGTAATTACGCCAGTATAATTTTATGTTTCCATAAGTCTGGTAAAATATTTTCTATCGTGAATTACTTCGGTAAAATATGGGTAACATTTTATAAGAAAACTTAACTGATAGGTTCAAAAAGAAAATAAGGGAAGTTATACAGTATAAATACACACATATATGCGTATAATGCAATATAAATATTAAACAATAATGGTAACAATAATACTTGATATTTTTTTTTCATCTATCTATTGCAAAACTACTAAAACTTTAAAAACATTAAAAAAAGTTTATAGTAACAATTTATTTTTATTTTACTATAAAATTAAAGATTTTAATATTTTTTCTCGGAGCTCCCTTAGTTTTATTTACAGTATAGATTCAATGTTAAATTTGTATTATTTTAGATTGGACATCGAATAATAGATAAATTAAAATTTAATAATGACCTAGCTGATTTTATGATAGTTTTATTAATGCATTTTCTTTTTTGTCATGAAAAATCGTTTTTCACAGTGATAACAATTCTCAAAAAGTGACTTTTTTGGATAGATAATATTGAACGCAGGCGGTATAGTTCATTCGAATTTTGTAGTTAAATAATTAAATATTTTAATTTAGAAAGTGAGTTTAGAAAAATGTATTTTATACGTATAATAATATGTAAAAATCATAGTTAACAACTCACAATATGCACATTATATCATATTAGTTATATAAAACTATGAAAGTGGTTGGACGAAAAAAAAAATCATTTAGTTATAATTTAAAATATTACGAAGGTTAAAGAAGTTATTATTGGTATTGAATTAATCGATCGATATTTCATATGAAAAAAATGTTGTGTTTAAATTTGAAAAAATAATACAAAATTATGTTTAACGCGTAAGACTCGACTTATTACGTGTTCTGCAGACTGCAATTACTATAGACTAGAGTTAGAAGAATCGCATTGTAAATTCAGGACATTCTTTTTTTACAAATTTAATTTACTTGCCAGTTATATATATTTTTTTTTTAAAATTTTTGTTTTCATTATAATAATATAACCACTTGTTTGGCACTTGAAAGTCAGAGCTTACACATACATACATCATGTGTACATGCGGGGCAAAGTATTCGGTAAAAGTGCATTGAAGTACGAAGGGGTCACGGCGTATTGACAAAATCAATACCCCCTCTCTTTGTGGCTTTATGCCTACTTGTTGAAAGGTGCACGTGGTCACCATATTATATGCCTCCCTGTTTTATGCTTTGTGAACTCTGTACAAGCTACACGGTATACATTGCGAGCGCACATTAAATTATTTCAATACACGCCTCTTGTTCGATATGTAGGTCACTATGCATAATAATACGATACACGTTGTAAATATTATAGGTTTTGAATGTTTCGTGAAAATAAATGTTTTATTTTTATTTTTTTTTTTAACGTATATTTTATATTGCACAACAGATTCGGAAACACAGGATTGTGCTTTATGATATCCCAGATTCTCGGTATCACAGTCTATAGGTAGTAGGTAACGATTGTGTTTATTGAAACTTTTTCAATTTCTAAATAGTGTGCGCGTTAAAAAAAAAATTATAATCAATACGGTTTTATGTTCACAAGTGGAAGTTTTTACGTATACAAAAATGTAATATTAGTATTAATAAATAAACAAATTTAAAAAAAAAAAAAAAAAAAACATCAGAAGAGGATGGTTCGAAAAGGTCCGTTTTGTTACAGTGGAATCTATTTATACACGGGGGAGGTGTGTCAGTTGAACAATTTATGTACACGAAGTGACCATGCGAAAGGGTTTCTCTTGAAAATAATGAAATACACGTATATATAAAACATTGCGTGAACCCGTATGACTATATTCTGCCAATTTATGCGAAGATGAGGAATTAGACGGTTAAAATGATTACGTACAATTTATCATGACATCAGCTCGGTGTCGATAATAAACGAAAAAATGATGAACATATAAAATGTCAATGTATATATTTTTCATTAAAATAAAGTTTAGTAGAATTGCTGTGGCCCACAAATTATTAATTATTTTACGTATAAAAAATACTAAACGAAATCCAATAAATCCCAAGTTATTGTTAGTTAACCTTTTTTATTGTGATATATTTTTTTTAAATTTAAATAATAATATTGGTTATCGTTAATATTCAGCTGTTGTGTGGGCGATATTATTTAAACAAGCAAAAGCAGCAGCAATAGCAATGGCTAGTATGGGTAAATACCTAATTGTCAAGGGATTTAAAATATTGCCAAACGAATAGAAAGTGTAGAGGTTGTGGAGGATTGTCGCGATTTATTGTTTGGCCCTCGGTTTTACCACACCTGGCCTCCACCTGACCCGACACTATTTTAATTAGACCCGGATATTACAATAAAATGACCACTGTATACAGATAATCCGTTATAAATGCACGAGTATAAATTTATACCTTTTTGATTTTAAACATTAATGAGTCATTTGGAAAATTAATGTTATTAGATAAATCGAAATTTGTGTAGTTATTATTATTATTATTATTTAGGTTTTATATAACTGCCCGAGTGTATTTTTATTTGTCACACTAGCTTAAAAAACTAGTGTTCAAACTTCGGCGAGTAGTTACAGTACAGCATTATTTCTATAAACTTGGAGCTCAACTAGATATTCTCGACAAACTATAGTTGAAAGTAAACTATTGGATCACATTAAATGTGCCATTGGTCATAGTTTTTGATAATTCAAACATATTAAATCTATTGGGGTGGTTTTAAAAAGAAAAATCGAAAGACTAAAAGATTATAACTGAATTATTATAATCGAACGTCATTGCCTGTGTGATAACTCTTGGGAAATTTTGGTCTTATAATGAGATGCCTAATAAGTACACGTATTTAAATGCTCTCATCGATTTGTTTGTCGTAATATCTAACTGCATTATTATACGCCTTGTTCAGAATTATAGACGAATTCACCGGTATGATTGTTTTTTTTGCGCTCTATTCAGTATAGATCAAATTTTTCCGGCTAGTTATATATGCACCAAATAATATGGTTTTGATTTCAATTTATAATGATGGTTTAAACGTTGCGTTTTACCAAATTAATTAGTAATTGACTGGTAACGTTTTTTTGAATACTATTTCAATATTTTACTGCTAGTTTGATTATATAGCTAGGTACTCGTTTCAGACTTTTCGAAGATTCGCTATAATAATAATAATAATAATAATAATAATAATACGCTTGCAGTACAAGAATCGTTACGAAAGCACGTTTAGGTTGGGGTGAGGAGTTATTAACGTATTCACGGGAAAACCGCCATAAAGCTGATGATAGATCATTGCCCGTGTTGCGTGTGAATACAGTGCTTTTGGCAAAAGGTTTTTTAGTGATTGATGTCTCTCTGATGACGTCGCGTACAAGTTTTGTTCGGGCGGCGCGGCTCGCCTAGGACCGCCGCCGGGTTTTATGATGAATTATCCTCCGGGTTGCTGCCGTGAATTACCCGGGCACCCGACTTCCTGCCTTTCGCTTTTCAATTCTATCTGCTAAATACAAACGTTTTACCCGTAGGTATTTTTTTTATTTTTATCTTTTCTCTTTTTTTATTTACGTTTTAAAATTATTTATTTTACTGTGTTTCTTTGAATATTTTACATGCTATATGTAGGTACCAATATATATGTGTATGAAAATAAATATATGTTTATATACAAAATATAATATATATATTAATATCAAAATATATGACCTAACATAAAAAATATGTTTTATTGTTTGCAATCGGAAAATAATATTATGTAACACACAATTTGTACCGATAGGGTTTTTTGGTATATTAAGAGATATTTTCAAATATTCTATTGATTTCATTTAATCATATACATTTATTTATGCAATACCTATTAACTGATTATATTAAAATGCCAATTACCAATTGATAACACAAATATCGAAACTACTAAATCTAAACTTCGTCGTCGTGTCGTCTTATAGGAATTATTATAATGAAAGGTAGCATGGGTAAACTGTCTAATGATATTATTATAGAAAGCTTCTAAATTCCTATACCTATGTATATAGGTAGCAACAATCATATCCTCCTAAATATTGATGTCTGAAAATGCACCTACAAATTAACATATTTTTATATATGAATAATCCAAAACTTCTTTATAACAGTCTAAAGTTCTAAAATAAAATACTTCTCTATATACGAGGTGCGACAATAAAATAACGAGACTTTTTGAATAAAAGTTGTTTATTTTAAAAATGTTATAATTTAATGATTATCACCTTCAAAGTACCTTCCCTCAGCATCAATACACTGTTGCATACGTCGCTGCCATTCTTGAAAACAGTGTTGCCAATTGCTTTCATTCAGCCCTTTTAGAAGTTCTGCCGTTTTCATTTTTACGTCATCAACTGTTTGAAAATGGGAAAAGAAATAAGAAGAAGTCACAGGGAGCAAGGTCTGGCGAGTACGGGGATGTTGAAGTACAGAAATTTTTTTTTCAGTTAAAAAACGTTGAATTGAAAATGCACTGTGAGCCGGAGCATTGTCTTGGTGAAGAACCCAGCCATTTTTCCATAGATCTGGTCGCTTCTTTCTGACACGTTCTCTTAATTTAATTAATACCTCTTTATAATAATATTGATTAATTAATTTTGTCGATTTTTTCAACGTTTTCGTTTGTTGAAGACGTGGTAGGACGTCCAGAACGATCATCGTCTTCGACGTCCTCCCTTCCACTACAAAACCGTTTGTGCCATTCAAAAACACGAGCTCTTGATAAACATTCTTCACCATAAACTTCACATAACATACGAAACGATTCCGCGGCAGTTTTTTTTAATTTAACAAGAAATTTAATGTTAACACGTGTTGTTCGATTTTTATATCTAACATTTTTCGGCAGTATAGTCGAACTCGCACTAATAACAAGGCTACTAACGTATAAGAAAATGAATCTATGCCATCAGTGTTCATAGTACTTTTAGATAAGTGTTTTCTAATCATATTTCAATAATCGTTTTATAGATAACGTTAATAGTTTAGGTTATATTCAAAAAGTCTCGTTATTTTATTGTCGCACCTCGTATATTCTAGAGTTTTTAGAATATAATCTCTATAAATATATTGTTTATAATATTTTAGACACCATGAAGACCATAGTAGGGATATAGTCCCCATAATTGTTGAATAGCCACCCACTCAAAAAAAAAAAAAAAAAAATTGAAGATTAGAATGTATGCAAATATTTTAGTCTCTACATTGCTTTAACCGCCCTCCCAAAATCTCCAACACTATTTACACCTAAATATAAATGTGTTATTAAATATAATATTAAATGTGACAAACGTGTTGTGTTTTTTTCGGAATAATTTTTCATTTTACCTCATACTCGTGTATAAATAAGAAAGAGAAAATATCAAAAATATTTAAAAATAATAAATACCGTTAAATGTAAATAAAAGTTTCATTTTGAAATCCTTCAAAAAAATGCATTTTTCATTAAAATCCAGTTATTAACAGTACTAAGATACTTCGTCGTATTAAATTATAGTAATAATTCTATATTATTATTGTAGCAAAATATTATTTTTTGCAAAAATGCATTATTTATTTTTTGGAAATATAAAAATTGTCAGTCAATCGTTCGAAATGTTTGTATTGAATCAATACAATCAATTGTTGTTTTCGAGGATTAACAAAAAAACAAAAGATAAATACAAAACACGAGGGGTCGTATTTGTATATGCATAAATATTATTGTGAAGGATATTAATGAATATAAATCACATTATATTTTAACAATATGGTTTATAATATATAATTGTTTCTCGGTTTATTTGGTTATACAATTTAATTTTGTCATTATTCATCACGAAATTGCCCTTTTATGTTTAAAAAATAACGAACTTAACCATAAAAACAAAGATATAGCATGTTTAAATAATTCACATAGAATTTTTATATATAAAAAAAATGACGGGCGGGTGTTCTTCAAACGAACCCCTAAACCACTATTAGTACCCGTAAATGACCCAAATAATAAATTTATCTTTTATCCCATAGTAAAAATAGCCATTTAACTAAATTTTAATGTGACAAACGCAATTCGATCATTCATTTTTAGTTTAGGACGACGTTTATTAAAATTATTGCCTTTTGTTTCCGGAATACATATACATCATATATGATTTACCTACATAACAGTGTCAATCCATACGGCGAAATTAAAATGTATTGTTTTTAAAATTTGTATTAATAACTATTACCTACACTTTTATTTTTGATTTAAATTTATATTGTAGAAGGGATTTTTGCGAACCAAATTTTGTTTTTAACTATTAAAAAGTGATATGATTTTTTTAAGGCGTTTCATTCATAAGATATAGTAATGTGTATTATTTCGTATCAAATTGAACGTGACAATTCATCGAGAAAACCATTATGAGTGGAACTGATAATTTAAATCTACACACTATTAGGGTATTAATTTTGTTACTATTTAGTTAGATACAGTTTAACGAAGTTTTTCGGGCGTATTTTACCATGATAAAAATATAAAATTGACCCATCACTGACAAACTATTAGGCCCGTCGTTTCGCTTAGAATAAATTCAGAATAGTTCGTGAAATGTTTTATTATAATTTTACCGATTGTAGAAATCCATATGAATATATAGAAAAAATGCATAATTTTAGTTTAAATAGTATGAATACTGTTGGTAATTTTGAATATTTACTGTTAAATATTAATATCAGTGATCGAATTGGGGAGGGGGGAGTTGCAGGGAGTGATGCTCCTTTAATATTCTTTTTTTTTTAGCATCCGTTTACTAATTATTTCTATTGAGGAGATACGTCTCTTTTTGATATCTTCAAAAAATATGTATTATCAGCTGAGATATATTGTAAATATATTTTGTTTAGAATTTAATATTTATCGTTCAGTCATAAATTATTATTATTATTATATTTGCTGTATTGTACTTTTGCCTTGTACGATAATAAAATAAGTGATTTAACCAAATACAAAATATTATCATTTTTTTTTTTACGAAAATAAGATAAAATTGTAAAATAATGATTGGTTTTTTTTGTAAATAATTAATTATTCAATTATGCTTGAAATTATATTGTGGTGGGTGAGGCCCTCCAATGGGCTAGGTTATATTCAATAATTGCAAGGGACCCTAAGTCTCATAGTCCTTATCATTTAATTTTTTCAATTTGAGCACTGTTTAATATAAAGCTATTTCAAGTTAATTGTGTGTATAATTTTTCATAGTTTGAATGTCGATAGTTAATTTTTTCAATCTTAACCTCACTTAAAAGTAATACTTGAGTGTTCAGTTATTTTAACCTAAAGATTGTTGAAAATTACAATAACCCTTAGTTATGGGTGTTTCATGTATGTTGTTGCATTGCGTAACCTGAGTTACATGCGTTACTATAAGTAATAAGTGAAATATCTATAGGAAGTTACTGGTCTAAGTATAATTTATAGGAACAGGATAGTACGACGATACCTGATAAATCATGTAATTCCTACTGATTTTATCTGTTAGGTCTAGATTAGTCAAAATAAATCTAGATTATTATTCTATTCTGTGGAATTCGATAAAACAGTAGATATTTGGGAGTATTCTCAGTCCTTTTTAAAATAATAATATTCCCCTCCCCCCACATAAGATTGTAATTTGTTAATACTGCTCGTGATTTTTTTTAGCTACGGTAGTTACTTACATATTATAAATATCTACTTTGTTTTATAAGCCATATACAATTGTATCACCGTGTGTTTACGTCTGCAATGAGCTTAGTTTCTGGGCAGTCACTTAAACGTATTAAATGTAAATGTTATCCCGTTTAAACAAAACGCGACACTACCTCCAAAACGGTACTGTTATTTTGCTTAATAATCACCGTCTAACCTATCGGATGCCAAAACCCGGTTCGCGTATAATTTCGCTCGTTGGCAACCATGTTTGCGGTTTAAGGTTATAATTTAGTATATTATTATCTTCTGTACCGGTCACTGTTAATACTCCCATTGTTTATGCTAAAAAATGTTATTAAAAGTTGTATCATATTAAAATGAGTAAATTGCGCATACAATTTGAATGAAAAATGACCGAATAAAATATTATAATATTATATATTAGAGTGTACAATATTTTTTTAATTTCATTTGTCTTATTAAGAAGAAAAATAAAAAAAGTATTGGTTTTCTATACAGGTACTCTTTTACTTCTTTTACTCTTTTCCAACTATACGGCGCGTTTCAAAGTTTCACGCGATCTTTTATATGTATAAGTTGGCTATTGAGCACAACATGCATTTTAGTCTTTACTCTTTCGTGTGATCATTTTTAGAATTTGTTTGTAGTTCAATATAGATCATAAAAACATAAATACATTTACTTTAATTAATATACTTTTGGATGAAAGCATCAGGGATTGGCAATGTATCAATAATTATTAGCGATTTAACGTTTAATTCTAAATTTGAATAACAAAAACATTATCTAATATAGAAATATTATTTTTAATCATCCAGTTTTTTTTTAAAGTATTGGGTATAAATAATGTGTTATATTTGTTAAGGTGCAGCGTAGTGGATATTGTATGGCATATAATTTGTTTTTGATTATATTCTTTCATTTATGCATTTATTGATGGTTAAATAAATATAGATTTCAAAATGTAATGTTTCAATAAAAAAAAAAAAAAATGGGTTAGAAGAATTATAAATAAACGTTAAGAGTAATTAGGTAAAATTCGTATGTACTCTCTGCGCGAGTAAAATTGTTCGAAATAATATTCATTTACTAATTTTTTGGATGAATAATTTAATACAGTTTGATTACTTAAAACGATTATTATTCGAACTTTTCTGTTTAATGTCCCGCAAAGTGTGATAAACCGAAATAAACGGAACGAAATTTAAACAAGTATCAATATTTTAGTTTTGAGCTTTTCTCAGGATGTTTTTTCGAATACAACGATATATTATTAATCAATTTTAAATTTGCCTAACAATATAGTAAAATACTAAGTAGGTTATCGAATTTGTGTTTATTTCAAAAAAATGTTATTACAAGGGTTCGGAACTTCATGCATTTGTATTTTTATTATACATACATTTATGCTACATATTTTATTAAATTTATGGGTACAGTGAAAACCTCTATTAATAAACACCTCACAAAAGTGGACACATTCCTAACAGTAGACATTTTTAAATTTCCCAACAAAACTATAGGTATACAATAGGGGATATAACCTCTAAATAGCGGAAACTTCTAATAGTGGACGTCGATACTAAAATCTGATACCAAAATTAAAAATTAGCCCTCATAAATGGAATTAATAAATGTATTACGAGTACATACTACATATCGAAATGGTTAAGTAATAAAATTACTTTTAATTGTCAATTGTAATAAATACGATTTGAGTGAAGAAGAAACCGAACAGAACCCGATGAAGAATATGAGTTGATATACAATCCAACATATGAAGAAGTTTGGAAAACAATAAATAATTAATAAATATATTTTAAAAATAAAGAAGATGCGATAGGGTATCAATGGTAGCCAATATGCAAATCCATTGTAAAGAGCCGAAACATTTACTCCCCCCCCCAAAAAAAAAACAGGATTTTTTTCTAATCGTACATTTATATATACATACCCATTTTTTTAATACATATTTATAATAAATATATTACAGTACAGTAATAATAAATTTTAATAAATACATTTATTCGTTATTTTAAATCAACAACAAACCAATTTTCAATAATTGAAATCTTATCCGCTGCACACTGTCGTCGACTTGTCTATATTTTGAAAAGCACTATCGAATATTGATTGTAAATTTGTTATGATCGTCTCAGTCTTAAATAACATTTAGTTTTTAGTTTTTTATCAAGAACTGTTATTGTTGCTGCCGCACACCGCCGTGGTGTGAAATTACATTTTTTTTTTTTTTTTAATAGTTATGCATTTTTGAAGCTTATCCTCATATAAATGCATATTTTATGAAAAAATAATTGCATATTATACTGCATATTCCATTGTTATTTATTGCATAAAGTTCTGAGCCCGGGTTATTACCGACATTTTTATCATATACGATTCTCTTTTAAATAGTATTTTATTATTATGTTGTGTCCGGTACATTATGCAATTATTACTAAAACAGTAAACAAATAATCAATACAAAAATAACACGTTTAAATTTTGCGTCCGAGAGCACGAAGCGAGACGACTAGTATTATTAAGTGTGATTTGTTTATATGCAACTGTATGCAATATACGAAAGGTATCAATTGATATATTTTACTTGTACGTTTTTTTATTTTTATTATATAAATGCAAACTAACCAGCGAAAACTAGTATATTTTCATAATAAAATCACCTTGAGTTCTATTTGTTTCAACATTGTGTTTTTAATTTCATATAATTTTTTATAAGGGGTGCAAAAAAATTAAACCCCACTTCGTTTCAGATATCCTTCGAGATAACTAAGCACGACAATGTGTTGGTACCGCCATTATAAAGGGTGAACTTATTATTTTTTTTTTTTTTTTTTTTGTTTAGGTCAAATACTCAAATATATACGTATAATAATATTGTATCCCACCTTTCCGTTTCGTTTATTAACATAATGAATTGTAGTTAGCATGTTAATGATTTTGCAGGGGCTATTCAAGTATACGTACGTTGTCAAACTTGGGCGATTGTTACTTTTTGATTAAGACAGATCGCGTATACGATGTATACAACTTTTAAGTGCGCAGGTTTACATTAAGGTATCTATTAATTTATTCAGTTTTTTGGTCGATCGATTTTACACAACGTATTGGAAAGTTCATTCGAAAACCAGCTACTGGATGATATCAGGATCGTAAAACTATCTTTCTGCGTTCTATAGTGTACATTTTGCATTAAACATCTGCCGTTAATGTTTTAAATTGGCCCAACGACACATGCATATGCGTTTAAAAAATATCGTTAACTATTTTATTTTTACCATTTTAAAGTAAACACACCGTTAATAAAAAGTTATAAATAAATCATTTCACGATTGAATAATTTTAGTCACTGCACGGTTTCCAGAAATTGTATATACTTT
Organism: Tuberolachnus salignus; assembly: GCA_956483605.1. Classification (NCBI taxonomy): domain Eukaryota; kingdom Metazoa; phylum Arthropoda; class Insecta; order Hemiptera; family Aphididae; genus Tuberolachnus; species Tuberolachnus salignus. The sequence continues at coordinate 1,447,959 of OY101434.1, forward strand.
TTTCTAATTTTGTTCAGTGTACACGTTTAAGAAAAAAAAAAATATTGTGTACAGATTATTTTAAAATTATCTAGATAAGCTAACAGATACCACTTAAAAAATTGCATCTAGATCAAAGATAAGATTATCTCGTTTTTAAAGACTCACAAAATGTAAAACCTGTGAAATAGTAAAATATAATTTGTTCTATGTATTACCTATTTGATTATGAAATATGATTAATTGATTGAGGTCTCACGAAGTCATCATAATTTATTTATTGAGCATTGCCAATTAATAATGAACATATTGCATTACACAATAAATCATAATATATGCATTTATTTATGATATAAATTATTTATTGTATTATATTATATACATTAAATGAATTAATTTGGACAGAAAATGACAAATTTTAAGTTATAAAAAAAACGAAAGTAATCAAGTGAACTTAATTTCCTGAATATCTATAGATAATAAGATAATAGTTTTATTTATTTAGATAAGATATAAAGATAAACATTTCTATTTAGATAACGCACAATACTGGTATTAATAAAGAATATTGAACTGTCGTTTTTGATCAGCCGGTGCGAGACTGTAACGCAGCTACCTTAAAATATCCAAATTTAATCGAGGAGAGGTCTTTCCTATCGAGTTTTGACTTAATTGTCTTCTCGAGTATTTATTTTTTGTAAAAATCTCTTGTATTTTGTGTACGGTACGCTCTCGTAACTTTGGTTGGCCCACCGTACTTACAAAACATATATGTGTACAATGTACACACTAACCAAATGTTCCGGTGAAGTGTGTAAATTCCCAAGTACCTGCATGATAATATACACTTGACCCCGAATAGATTCCGTATCTGGAATATGTTGTTTTTTCGTTTGGAAATACGATCTGCTGTGCCAAAATGGTTTACATTTGATCAGCCAATAACGTATATTAAGGTGCAGCATAATGGAGGATATCCATTAACGGTATCAGTTGCAGTTTTTCGATTCTGTTTCACATAACCGTAAATGACCTTCAACAAATGCATTTTTAAAATTCCTCAAATCGATGTTTAAAAAAAAAAAAAAAAATGATATAGCGGAAACCATAATTATGTTTATGAATTTCGCCCAATAGAAATAATATTGTCGTTAAAAATAAAATTACTTCCCATGTCGGTATATTAAACTCGGGTAAATTTATCTTTGTTTTGAACCGGAATTTACACACGACACACAATAGAGTATTGCCCCATATTGATACACCGTCGGGGATGATTTCTTATCCTTCGTCGTCTCTTGAAAACTAATACTTTTCCATTAGTGAAACTGAATCTCGTATAATGACTTTATCACACTTATAGACTGTTGGCACTATACGAGGTCTGTTCAAAAAGTACCAGGACAAATGTTATTACGGCTAATCTACACACGATAACATTTTAAATTGCAAATATGTATTCCCCGCGAATTAGTGGATATTTTAAACAAAACCCGAAGTTGGTATCTTATCTCGGTTCGATATTACACGTGGTGAAATCCGGTCAGTTTTTTTCGTTCGCCGTTTTCGACATGTCCGAAATTAACGAACAACGCGTGTACATCGAGTTTTGCTTGAAACTTGGTAAAAATGATGCAACGGAAACTTACGGAAATGATTATAACCGCTTTTGGGGACGATTCATTAAGTGGTTCCGTGACTTACGAGTGTTTTAACGTTTCAAGGACAGTTGGCGGTTGCCTGAAGACGATCCACGTTCTGGAAGACCGTCGATGTCATCCACTAACGATGGTGTGGCGACAATTTGCGAAAAAAAATGCGAAATGGCTGCCGATTAACCCCTTTCGTGAGTTAACAAAGCGAATCTCAATTGAGTCTTGTCATGCAATTTTACAGGAAAATGTACAGATGAGAAGGGTCGCGCTGCCAAATTCATTCCGCGATTGTTCACTACGACAATGCACCGGCACATTTAGCTCTGTCGATTCGTGCATTTTTGGCTGATAAAAAAATTGCTGTTGTCCCGCGGACTCTCCCTATTCTCCAGATCAGGCCCCATATGATTTTTTAATTTCCCAAGACTAAAATCTGCGTTTAAAGGACAACGATTTTAAGATATAAAGGGATTAAAGCGAACGCAGCAACAGAACTCATAGCTTTAACTTTGGAATTGTTTCAAAGGACTTTTGAAAAATGGCAAGATCGCCGGGATCACTGCATATCGTCCGGAGGAGTGTATTTTGAAGGAGATATCTTTAAATAATACGTAACTTTATTTTTGTAATTATTAAATATAAAATTCTGGTACTTTTTGAATAGACCTCGTATATTAAATAAATGAATCGTCTTGTTGAGGAAAATTAATAAATATGTCCTCGGGCATTTACAACGAAGAATTTACATATCTTAAATTCAATTATATGTATTTTTTTTAGCAAGGGTGAGAATAATAATTGTATATTTAGATTATAGAAATATTAGTTCAATAATAATATTGTATTAATACAAGTACGTCATACATTTACGATTAAAGTATTGTTTTATCTCAACGTGAATAAATAATAAAGTGTTTATTATAAATTAAATACATATCTTAACCATAAATATCGACATAAATATTTAATCACTGACATTCCTAGTTTTATAGTTCACTTGTTTGTGTAATTTTTTTAATTTATACATTGTCAATAGGTTTGAATGTAAATTGGTAGGTATAATATTGTATTAATATTTAAAATAGTTATACATTTTTTTCCCGCGAATTTTGTTAATTATTTGTAATTCAAATTGATTGACTTTGTAGCATATTATCGAAATTAAAACCATCAAAGACAGTATAATTTTAATTCCAATGTTTAATAATATTCAATTTGTCCGATTGACTATAATAATTATAATCGAACTGACGACATTTATACAATTATAATAAATTATATTTATCTGCACACATATATATCTACGTATATGAGATGATTTGTGGAATTTCACAAGTCGTTAACCCAAAGGTGCTGAATATTGTTTTGCTAGGTACCTATTGTACTTGTGCACGAGACACGATCGTCTAGAGTCCGGCCGCGGTACAATGGAACGGTGTACCGGCAAAGTTGTTTGCGCGAATTTACGATTCGAGGGGGCCAGGTCAAAAGTTTTGGCAATTAGCATTCAAAACCTCCCTTTTGAAATGGTTTCAATGAAATATTAATAACAATACTAATACCGACTAATAAGGGTCATCTCCGTTCACGGATCATTAGGTAATAATTTAGATTCACTAAATATAGTGTTGTTTAAAATTCTGGATTAAACGATCAATTCTAACAGGATATTTTAATAACGATTAGTGATTTTCGTATGGTCAACTTTTTCTTTTTACCGACGGACTCGCGCGGATCGAGTATTCCCAATTATGATTTTTTAGTCGAATCAATGTGCCAATGGTGAAAAAAATAACGTGTTTGTGGCTCACTACGTAATATAGATTCTAAACTATGGAAAATATAAATTATTGGAAACATTTAAGAACAATAATATGGTTAGTTGATAATGTTTTAAAATAAAAATCGCCATCACCTCCAGTGTAACCCAAAAGTTAAATTATTATTTATTAAAATACTCTTATGAAAAAGTTCAATGAATTTAAATATTTGTATTTTTTTTTTTCAACGAACGCGCTTGCTAACTAGGATAGTATAGATTTTTAATAAAATAACACTCAATTGAACTACAAAACATATTATGTTCGAATTCTTCTCTGTGAATTAAATTCGAACAAAAAACTCATATTATGCTCGAAAGCTTTTACTATGTATTCCACGTGGTACTAAGCCATTATAATATATGTATTTTAAGGCATCGCCGCCGTATATACTTTATAATAACGAAAACATCAACATTTTCCAATATCGACATGTTTACGAATAGATAGGTAGAATCTTTTAATTTCTTTCTCAATGTATGTTTTATTTACGATTGTTTTATATAATGTCCCTCAATGAGTTATAAATAAATATTAAACAAATTATTGTTTTACATTTATAAATCACTTATCGAACGTTGAATTTATATTTATTAATATTATTTTCCCCTTGTTGCTTATAGCTAATTATTTGATATTAAAAATATATATTATCAAAAACACGACCACCTGTTATTCAATTTTGAGATTAATCAAACAAACTATAATTAATATTGTTTAAACAAGTAAAAGTTAAAATCATTTAACTTATTTAGGCACTTGATGAGTATAATATATAGTTTATACGAATAAAATTTATTAAAACATTGAAAAATGTTTTGTCTTAAATTCTCAGTTATTCTAAATGTTCTATTTTTAAAATGTCGAAGTGTTCCAAGTATAATATATTTATAATACAAATGTAGTTAACGTTGTTTTTTGTCGTATTTTCCCCAAAAATAGTGACTATGACACTGTAATGTGTCTGTTTTATAGGTACTTATATATTGTGTATCTTTTACTTGCTACTTTAGGACACATCTAGCTGTAGGATCTGGACGAAATGAGCGGATTGAAGTGATAAAAAGTTGGGTTAAATGAAATTCAGCATGTTGTTGCGAGATAATGGTGTTTTTTTAAACTTTGGCTACCCCTACAAACTCCTCAAATGTATCTTGGGTGATGGGTAAGCGTAGCGTTAGTATCAAGGTTGTGCCTATTGGGAATTTAAAATTTCAACACCAGTTTTTATCATTTTTACGTTCAAATTTCACCATGTTTTTGGAAGTAGTTTTTTTGATTATTATTATAGGGGCATCATGCTATACTTTTGGTATCTACATAATTGAGGGCCGAGTATGGCGATAGCTAAATCTTTAAGTAGGTAAACAATTGACAATTGTCAAATTTAATTAAAATTAAACTTTAACAATAAAAGGATTTATGAATAATATAGGAATACTAACTCATTTATGAATTATGAATACTTATTAATTTATGGTATAATAATTGTTGAAAAATACCGGAAATAATATTTATTCATATTCAGATGACTTTAAATGTAAATATTTGTTTTATTTATATACTAGTATAGTGTATTTAGTGTGTGCATATTAAAAATCTGTTGAGCGAAAGTGTAAAAATAGCTACAGCATATTATTGTATAGAATAATTCGTTTGCATTGAACAAAAAAATAACAAACATATTATTTCGAAATCAATTAATTTGCAGTTATAGTATTCTAATTAAAAAACGGTACCTACATAACATTACATGTATAAACTATAATAAAATGAGTCTTGTGTAATTAATAATTATAATAAGCAATATTTTTAAAATTATCAATATCATGATATAGTAATAATTTACGCGACCTTATGCCATAAACACGTAAATGAGATTATAAAGAATTTGTTAATATAGCATGATATTCATTATTTATTGATAACATTCATTGAATTAAAAATGTTATGAACTTTATCCTTACCAAGAAGTGTTGTACAATCGTTTATTATCTAATTGAAAAAGTCTATTATGAGTCCGTCTCACTCGCACATAATATGTTGTATTTAATATATTTTATAAATGCGCGGTCCACACTCAGTCCAAGAGTCATAAGTCGTAAAAAAAAAAAAAAAAAAGAAAAAAAAAGAAATGGAAATTTCGTGAAGAAATCATTTTTCGTATCACATAGGTAGCAATAAAACGCGAAATAACTATACGTTTGTAACGTGGTATGTAATAATATGTCGCCGTAACGTCGTATAGGTAACCAGAATAATATTAATAGTAATATGATAAATTATGATGAAACGTCGTGGGAAGATTGTAAGTCGTACAACACGCGTCTATAACATAATATACGGGGGAGAGTATGACGAATTAGGCTAAATTAGGGTCAAATTAGAGATTAAAGAATATTTTTTCTTTTTCTTTTACGTTTCGGTCCCTTATATTACGTGCTGCTCGTGGCATCCCGGTAACTAATTATATATAGCGCTGGCCATCAGCGGCGGGGGCGGGGGGGGGTATAACTGTAGGCACCCGAATAATAATAACGAACAAATAAATGTTCAATAAATCGAATTTTCCCCTCGTAATTTGGCCGAAATTTATGTATATGCAATTCAACGCATCAAAATTTACGCAGAACACAGTCAGAACTGCACGACGATTACGATCGAGTACACGAACGTCACCACAACACTGACGATAAAATTACAAAACCACGTATTATCGGTTGTTGTATTACGTTTAATAAATTATTATAAATTATATTACGACAATACGGTCACTATAGATAAATTGGTTTTCCAATATAAACCGAAAATAACCGTCATAATAATCAATACAAATTTGTACACACTATACTCTGTTCAAGTTAAGAGTGCCCCCCCAATCGCTCGGATGAAAACTAAACTAGTTCTGTTCGCGCATGTGCGGTCCTGCTTATCTCGCTACGGGGAACGCTGTGGTATGCCGGGGCGCGTTTATACGTAGTGAGTATAGTGTCACAACGTTTTCACGGCGCACCGTGGTTGTACTAAATTGAACATTTTCGTGCCGTCCGTTATTTTAATCGTTTTGTATTGCTTTTTTTTAATATGGATAATTACAACAACGACGACGACGAGCAAGCAGGAGCTCATCGCCAGTTAAAAGGAATAAATGTATTACACTATATAATATGTTACGCGACGGAGAAAATATGTTTTGTTTTTATTACCACGCGTATACACGGCGGCGGTCATACAATGCCGACCGATCACAGAGCGTTTGATCTCGCCCCGGGGGTCCGGACAGTTGTCGGCGGCTCAGTATGCATGCGCGAGTTTGGGCACTCTTAAATTGAACAGAGTATACAACCGGTGTCACTATAAACGGCTTCTACTATATATATATATTTATAGAGTATACATATACGTTTTGAAATCGAATTACTAAATAAATATTCGTATTTTAAAGCCAATGGAGGGTGGTATATGACCCCTAAGTCCTCACTCCCCCGCACATGTACGCCATTGATGTTGACAAATGGCCTAAAGACGTGAGAAATATATTTCGGCGCAGGTTTATTGGGTAAGCTAACGCCGCACAGACCTACCGCGGAGTAGGTTGAATTTAAAAATTAACGAACGTGTCGGACTGCGGCATGCGCACGCATTCGAATAATTTATAACGTTATGCGGTTTCTATATAATAGGGTACGTCGTCGTATAAAATTGCGTTTTTCTTTTAACGGAACAATATAACGTTCCAGTTGTAACGCCTTGCGCCCTTTCACATAGGGAAATACGTGTCGGTCCGGACGGAGCCGTATATTTGAAAATAAGGCCGCCAACCTACACGGCCGGAGTGCGTAGGATATTGTATTATGTACCGGTGAAAATGGTGTATCGGGAAATAATTAGCGAACACAGAAACAAAAACAACCATTGGCTTTAGGGTATACGGAAGTGGAATATATCGTAATCATTTAATAAATATAAAGTAATGTTGACGGCGAAGGAAAGCCACGGGGCATAAAAACAATGGAGATAACAAGGTTAACAAAATATAAGATATATATATATATATATATATATTGAAAAAGGGATAGTGGACACCGGCCAAAGTATAATAGAAACGTTATTAGTTTATTACCTGTGCGGAAGGTGGTCCACGTGTGCCGTTCCGGTTGCACCGGGGGAACGGTGTCGGTGTTTAGCCGGGACACGTCGTGTTTAACAGCAGCGAAATCAAGACAAAGTCGTCGTCGTCGTCGTCGTCGTCGTCGTCGTCGCGGACCGTGTCGGCGGCGGAGACGCGTTTAATTACCGACGGTTAATTAATATTGACCGATATCCGCCACGCAGTGTTCCCGAAAGAACAATTATTAATATTATCGGGGAGCGACAGTGTGCGACTACGGCGGGGACCGGTTCGAGGGAGTTGGCGCGCGGTTGGAGCTGGTTATCAAATGCGGAAAAAGGCGCGCTACAGTTTTTTGAACGTTACACAGTAAGAATCCGTAATCGGATTATACCGACCGGAGTTTACTAGTAAAATTTACAATTTGTACACCTATACGGGCGTTCATCGTTGAACGTGTTTTTCACTACAAGTACCTAGGTGTATACATCTATACTTGGTTGTTACCTAATGGCTAAAGTTTAAATGCAAACTATTTACACCGAGTCTTCACTAAAATTATCAGTCAAAATACTAGTTCCTACCATACAGATTTTAAAATTTTTTACCGTTAATATTATTACTATTTTTATTAATTAATATTACATAACGAACAAATTCTTAATTGTTATCATTATTGTTGTGCTTAGATTAGATATAAAAAATAAAAAAAAACAACTAAAATATCTACGACGCACGAGAAATATGAATACAGTCAAATATATCAATTATAATATTCGTGTCATGGTTTTACTATGATACAGCACACACACCACCCATTACTTTCAGACATGAAGCAATTGCTTTAAATAGTCCTTACATCCCGCCGCCACGTTAAATAATTTAGCGATCGTTACACGCAATCAATTGTACACTAATTTTGTTTTATACACGTTGTAAAAAACCATAGCTGATCAAATTAATAACCACGTGAAAACAATAAATCCTCCGGACTGTATATGAAAAAAAAAAAAATAATAATAATAATAATAACTCGATGAAATCGAATTAATAAATCACAGAAAATTATATCACGGGGTGAATTTGAAATATTTTTATACATACCGTTTTGGTCAGTACAAATTTTTTGGCATACATCAGTACCATAAAACCAATTGTGCTTATCATTATTGCTGTTGTATTATCGTCGGGACTTTTCGATGTCTACCGATGCGCCCGAGTTGACATTATGGAACCACGTAGCCTCTACGAACCGCGGGGACACTCAAACAAATTAGGACGTCGAATGTCGACGAACTCAGAGCCGCCATATAGTATCTTGCCCTAAAAAGAGAGAATAAAATGTTTATTATTATTATTTATTATGTTTTATTAATAAAATAATAAAATTCTTTCAAACCTTGTCTGGCAACCGCTATACGTATATACTTGATACCATTTCCGGTAAACTCATACCAATCGCCTAAAGTGTAAGGCCCATAACAGAATCGGAAATTGAGAACTAATTTCTTAAAATATTATTAAAATATCAATATTAACGATATTATATATACGTTGAACTTTTTTTCGTATTATTATCTCCGTATCTACTTCCCGTACTTTTTACATAAAAAAAGAAAAAAAAAAGAGAAAAGAAAATTGAACAATAGTTACGAAAGTAATACACGAACATAATAATATTATAGTGTTGTCCGATGCAATGAAAGAATCCTCATGGTAGAGGAACTTCCTCGTGGGTCGTTTAATTAACAGGTTTTTAATATAACAAATAATATAGCAATTTCATCAATTTTTGTTATATATAGAAAAAATAAAAATAGTTTGTGTATTACCACCGCTTATTTTTATTTGAAGAATATTTTAGTTACACAATTATATTTTTAGAGAATTATGTGTCGTATGTTTTGTAGTATTTTCTATAAGACTGATATATGATTTACGAAGTCCACTTAATAATTTTAAAGTATATTTAACGTCCATCCATTACTAATATATATCCCTTCATAATTGGCTTAGATAGATTTACACACATTTTTAATAAGAAAAAGTACGTTCGGGTGTAGTCAATCTGTTATAATATAGTATGTTAAAAATGATCACGAAAAAGGCTATAAAAATGCAAAATAAATATTACGATTTTCGCGTATCCGTTTACACAAGTCGAACTATGTATTTAAAATACACGTCCCAGGCCATCACCACCCCTCGAAAAAATAAACGAGGCACGAATTCCAAAATCCCAGCCCTAATAATATAACATTATACGTACATATATTCAATAATACGTGGCTTTCAATTGTCATTATTATTATTCGTAACGTTTATTCGATTTTACGCGTCTTGTGAACCTATCGATCAGCGGCGTGACGTTTTTATAATGTTATGGTGTGGTCGGACGTCAATTATAGTGTTCCGTGTATACGTGTCCGAAATACGTCGTCGATCATAGGGTTGCGTCTCGCGAAAACCGACGTTCCTGTGGGTTCCGTGGGAGTGAATACGGAATAATAAAGAGCGGTTAGCGCGGCTCGTCACCGTCAACCGCACTATAGTGAACAAAACGACTTCTGACGAAGACGACTGTTGGATCATTACGGCCAAAATGTCAGACCCCTCAATGAAACACCTACGCCATCGCCTATAACCGTGTCACTCGATCGATGGGGGAAAAATAAAAAATGGTTCAATTAAATTTTTTGTTACCGTGCCCCCCACCCCCCCTTCTTCCAACCCCACACAATTTAAAGTATACGGTTGTCGTTGTGCGTATACACCCGTACGCATTGTTCAAGATTTAAAACAAACTGACAAATTGTAATAATTTGAGTTCTAAAATTTCATAAAACCTATTTTTTCAGTTTAAAATCATAATAGTATCTACAGCAAAAATTGACTCGGGTGACTATTACTAATAAAATTAGTGAAACATTGTGTGTTCGTTATATAATAATTACGATATTTAATTTTTAGAAATGCTTAAAAATATAATTGATTATTATTAGATAGGTAACGATATTATTAGTTGCACAATACTAGTATATTTCAAAAAACGCTCAAGAAAGGTTTTGTTAGTATAGATTGTTTTTTTCATATTTTCTTTAAATTGATATGGTTATAATGACTCGAGTAAAGAATTTTTGATTATATTTCAATTTTACGTTTAAAAAATCACACATACAATCTGTATACAATTTCCAGTCGATTAAAAAATATTAAGTTTAAATTAACGATTGATATTTATTGATATGACATGAAATCAGTTGATCAGTGCGACAATTGATCACTCGCCTAGTTATGACTTAGTAAAACACATTACAAAACCAATAAATGAATATTTAAACAAAAATGTATTTTTAGATATTTAAAATTGTGTGACATTTCAATTTTGAAATATATCATACTCGTAACTTTAGTAATAACATGTATTTATTGTAATATTATGTAATATTATTATGTATTTTAACGAATAATATCGTTGACTACTTTTGAACGCGTATCGCATTATTATTATGTTTGATTGGGTGAAAAATTAAACCGTGGGTACTCGTACACATTTTACAATTGTCTTAAACATAAATTGTTTAAGAGTTTTTAACGAACTAGCGTATATAAAGTAATATTATATTAATCGCATGTAATAATCTATTGCATACGAAATTCTGAAATGTTTGTCGATTTCATACAGAGAAACAAAATATCCGCATACGTTTTTGCTCTCGGGTTATTTATGAAAATGGATAAATCATAAGCGCAGAGTTATATTTTATACTTAAAAGAAGTGAAACGCTTACATAATATAATACAAATCTACCTATATTTACGTATACATCAAATTTTTATTTAAACAACGGTGAAATTTTAAAAAAAAAAAAAAAAAAAAAAAAGGACATTTTGAGAGCAAAATATTTTTAAATATTTATTTTTATACGGAAAATTTAAAATTATTCTATTATCGCGTTTTTTGAAATCGCTGTTAAAATATTATTATAATAAGTGCACCTTCTAAACCGGCATTATACTCAACAATTATGTTTGTATAATACTAATAATACACATTTTTGATATTCACCGGGTTAGGTTTTTTGATTCGTGTTTTACTACGCGACTATCCGAAACTCTAGGACTTAAATAATTAAAATAGAATTAAGATTTTAGAAACTTTTATGATTTTTATATACACAAAACTGCGATACAGTATTACGAAATGATAAGTAGTATAATTATGGGCACACGAATACGAATTATTGTGGTAAACAAATGTCCGCAGAAAGAATAAATAGCGAATTGTACGACACAATTATAATATTCAGTTGAACCCGATGCCAAGTCTGGTTTTGGTAACAGTAACAAACGAGTATAACTTTATTTTGGTACTTATTTATAAAATTATTTATTATAACACCATGATTGTGGTGATTTTTGTCTGGGTGTATATATCAAAGTGTCCCAACTCGAAATAATCGTATACAATAAGTACAATATTAATATATTTAAGTATACAAATTCGATGTAATGCAATTTTGTACGCTGTATTATATTATAATATCTATAATATGCAATCATTATTATTATTTTTAGATAATAATTATTATAATTTTTCTGTTTTATAGACGTTCTGTGTGGTTTCCAAAAGGTTTCGGAAGAATTATATACACCGTTTCACTGCCACCAAGTCTTTCTTTATGTTTTCACCCTGGAATTCGTTTCGGCAGCTTTGCATATACATTTCTACCAATCAAATATTCGATTATGTGGTTATGACCACTATATTGCTCAATTGTGTCTTCCTAGCCAAAACAGATTCAGTCGAAGAAGCTGAGTAAGTATTTTATGTTTATATAAATTATATTTTCTAAAAAAAGAACACATACGTGGGTATATTTTATTCCGAATACAGTAATTTCATGGACGATTACATTACAAAAAAAACCGATTTAAGTATTATATTGGTATTTGAATAGTTTAGGTCCATAATATTTAGGTTAATTACATTTTTCTAGTAAGCCAACCATAGGTGTGTACATTTTTGGGCTATTATCTCGTGTTATTATCATTGTTGTAATGTTATGATTGTGATTTTGTAACAACTATTTTGACCGTTTTGAATTTGAGTGTTACTAAGTGCCGTAGCCGTAAGGTTAGGTTAGGTTAGAACTGAAGGCACGTTCCTCCGAAATATTTTTTTGTTTCACGTAATATTAGGCTGAGATTTTATTGTTATACTTATTGCCAATCGTCTAGTATGTCGAATTTTTTAACACATTTCAATAATCAAAACATACAGTAAGTACCTACAAATTATAATATTAAAGTACAACAAGATTTATATTCAACATCACTAAGCTTACAAACAATGTCAGCGATGATAAAAATATAAAATCCAAGTATAACTTAACGATTGACGTGGTATAATATAATATAACATGTGATAACTGATTTCATGTTACAACAAGTTTTACGTTAATAAGAACCAACATTTTATGATAATTGATGAATTTCGCCAATTAACTAATCACAGCGTAACAGCCTATCCATGGTTATAATTGACGATTAAAATTTGATTATTTATTTGACCACCACCACAAGCAGTCCGACGAGTCCGACTATTTTTAAGGACCCCGGTGATAGCTGAAAAGAGTTCAGATCAGACGTCGACGACTAGACGACTACTGAGACGGCAGCGAGGACGCAACTGGCACACGCATGCACACGGTGCACTTGAATTGATATGAGTTTGAAAATCTACATATTGTAATATACCTTTCAGTAATTGTGTGTCATAAAAAATTAAACTACATCTAGTACGTCCAAGTACACGTCTTCTAATTCTGTTAGAACCTCCACTCGGCACGCAACATCACTGTTTAATGACGGAAATGTACAACTCTAGCCCTGAAAATGATTAACCTACATTTAAGTTATAGAAATCGATTTTCAGAATAGCCTATGTAAAATTGTACACGGTCAATGATAATAATTAAATGATAAAAAATCCCAAGTCGTTTGCGTAATTTTTTTAATAAGTAGTATTTTTTTTTTTAAATAACAAAATGAAGTCGTTCAAAAGCAAATGTCTATATGATAATAATTCATAAATCGTATATACTTTTTAAGGTATGCAAAATATATTTATCTACAATGCAAGAGAACAATTTGAATTCCATAGCGAAACGATATATGATTTTTTATTAAACAAAAACTAATATAAAACCGTCTGTAGAGACGATAGTGTACATTGTACATTGTTGATTTTCAAAAAAAAAAAAATAGAATTCTTACTAGCAAACCCGTTTTAAACCGTCAGCTGTTTGTTTTGATTGCCAAATGTTACTTGTTGAGGTTAGATTGATACAATCCATATTTGAAATAAAAAAATATCGCGTACTATACAATTTTAGGGATCCAAAATTTGTTATAATATAAGATCATTTTCGAAACTTATTTCTATTTTGATAGTTTTACATTTTGAATTTGAACTCAATATTTTATTAAACATTTTGAGAGCAACCGCTATTATATCATAAAATATATGAAAAATATTAACGTTTTGTGAATATTATATTAATTATGAAAACTATGAAGTTGTTTTAGAAACATTTAAGTAAAACCAATAGTTTTCTCTATTCACTGAATCTACAACAGGCATAATTGTTTGAAAATGATGTTCGGATAGATGTTTGCTTGGTAAATTATATAATTTGTTATTGTAACATCCGAATTAACCTATTATCACTGGTTAAAAAATAGTCATTTCCATTTGTATATTTTGTTTAAAAACAAAAAAAAAAAAAAACAAAAATATTGGACCTTTAGTGTTAGGTCTGTGATTGTTCTATTTTCAATCAAACGTGATAAATAAATAATACATAATATACAATTTGATTAGTTGAAAAACCATTTGAAGTATATGCTACCCTAGTTTTCGAAGTCTCTTACAGTCTTTTTACAGGCTTTAATATCAATTATTATTTAGCAAATGTATATAATTATTATTCTAAAATGCCGTTCAGTTAAATAAATATGATACTAGCCTGGTACGTACGTAATATAATTGTCGTAAAATTTAAAATCATGAAATATTCAGAGCTGTTGATTTAAATATTTGAAACTATAAATCGATGTTTAATGGAAATTCCAGCCCGAAAAATATGGGCATATACCTACAAAATAATTTTTTTTCCCTATTGTTTTAAGGTTGAATAACTTTGTATATGTTTTGCATAATGTGTTTTATTATAATCATGCACTTGCAAAAAAATATAAAAATATGTATTTGTATATTTTATGTATACATATGTATCAATCGTGTATTTGTTCTTTTTGTGGGACACGAATGATGCTGTTATACAACAATAACACTAACTCAAATAATTAATGATTATAAATCTGTCAATTTTAAAAAAAAATACTATACTTAATTTAGACATACGCCTAATTTGATTGAGAAGTACTTTCCGTTAAAAGCAAAATAATTATCGGTTTTAATAAAACGGCCTAGTCTAATAATGTAAATGTCCTTGATATTTATTTCAATCGAAAAGATTTATATATTTTGAAATAATTCTAACTTAAAATAGTTTTGAACGACTATATATAATATAACCGCCTCGGCTGCGAAACGAAACATTATATCATTTTATTCGGTATTGTGATAGATCATACTGTTCCAAACGACTTACGGGTATTACGGCACCCCCATAATGTACGTTTTTGTTTCCATATTGTGATCTCGGACTTTTTACCTGTCGCGTTTTTTCGTGCAACGTTTCCGCATCGAGCCAAACATATTTCGTTATACGTTTTAGTCAACGATCGATTGGTATCAGTTTCACGGATAAGTGGTTTTTGACGACACATGTTCGGTATACATACGGGCAAATGGGTTAGCCGAACGTTTTGACAAATTTTATTTAAATCTCTTGATTTAGACAAATAAGTATAAAATCGATCTTTAGTTTTTGTTAGAGCTGTCGTTTTTGGGAGACTGACGCGTCACTCGGATATTTTAAACTGTAGGATATCGCTGACACTCGACGATAGAAATTCAGCTTGGGACATTTACATTTCCGATGACTGTGGTTTTTTTTTTTACGAGATATTTGATATTTTATGTTTTTTAAAATCGAAACGCAACTTAGATACTTAGAACTCTAGTCTACAGATTTTCTTATACATTAATTTATTCTTCCATGTTATTTATTTATATCAATTAGTGTTTTTTGTCTTTTTTTTAATTTTTTTTTTTTATATTGTTTGTTATTCGGGTACAACAAGTAGGTTTCTTCTTATCAATTTACAACGATCGTTTGCAATCATGCGATGAAAAAGCTGAAATGTTCTAAATCGTGTTCGGCCCGTTGATTATAACGACTTATGCGATACAATGAATATCAAAGTGACTTATCAAATTCTTATGGTCTTATAGTTTCGTTGTTTAACATAATTAGTTCGTAAAGTTTTATGCCTTCTTGGCTGAAGTTCATATTATGTAATGTGACGTAAATATGTGAATGAAAAGTTTCAATTTTAAAGGACTACTTAAATACAACATATAAATGTGTTAGCGGAGCATTATTTATTATTACTACAGGAAACGCTGACGATTGTTTTTGGGATTTTAACATTTCGATAAACATTTTCCCAAATTTAAAATTAAGTGATTTCGGAGAGATGCGACTTAGACTTATTAAATGCCTACATATAAATGTTATCATACATTTAATGGAGAAATAAAATTAGTATAAAGATTTTTTTTAAAAATTTGATTTATTGTGATTATATAATAGGTAATGGTTTATACTTATATTGCGGTACGACAAACTAACCTATTTTAATATTAAAACAAATACAAATTACACACTCTTCGCAGTCACAGAAATTTAAACTAATAACATGATAAAATTATTCTAATTTTGAACTATTGAACACTAAAGATGCTATAATTTGTTTTTATAAATTATTGTAGAATACAATTTGTGAAAAAACCTCTGTTTAACCTCGAAATGAACCATCTAGTTTTATACTATAGATATCACGCATTTTACGACTAAACTTTACATGTTATTGAGTGATATTACATAAATAATTTTGTACTTTTCCAAATTTTTAAACGTGTTTAATGTCTGAATCAATTTGTAATTTGTTGACAATAATTGATCTCGTTAAAATCTTTGCATGATCGTAAACAATTTAGACACTTATGCAATGTCATGCAATTTTTTAGATGGTAAATTTGTTAAAAATAAAAAAAATCTTATAAATTAAGGCTTTTTGAAGTAATTTCTGTGAATTAAATCGATTTTAAGGAATTCTCAATAATCCACGAAGACAATCAATAATAATTTAATAATATATATTTAAAATATTATACGTTAAAATTTTTTTTTGAATTTTTACATTTATTTTACACAATTCAATTTTTTATGTAAGGATCATATTTGCTAAGAATGAAAATAAAATTCGAAAAAATTGTTTGTCTATACAGTGTATAGGAATCGGTTAATATAATCCAAATTGTATTTAAATAAAAATACTTTGTTTACTTAGAAATTAAAAAAAAAAAAAAATAGATTTAGAGAATTCATATACTAATTATCGCAATTTAAAATATTTCATGTTTTTAGCCTTAGTTGATTGAGAATTTTAAAACCAATAATATTAATTTATACTTAAATAATAATTTTGAGTTATGCCAATATTAATATAACATTCTGTTTTTTTTTTTTTTTTATATCGTTTTATATAGTATTATTTTAAAACCAATTTTTGATTAGCACATTTGCATTATATATCATCATAATATTAGTACAATATAATTTCGGCATTTCGTACCAAGTGTTTACACAAGTAGGTAAATATACCAGTTACAAACATATTAATTTATTAATTTCAATGATATATTTTCAAAATAAACAGACAACGGTACCTGTATAAATGTATAACATGGGTACGTGTTTTTAAAGTAATATTTTTAAAACTATAAGACAAGAGCAAAGGAAATACAATTATTAATGTAAGTTGTGCTTCACCATAATGTTCAAATGAAATACAGTTTTGTGACATTTCTGTAATCATTAATTATTATTTTTAGTTATACTTACAAAACAAATAACACAAGTAAAATTACAAATCGGACAAGATACGCGTATTAATAAGCGTTCACTTCACCACGATGGCGAAGGAGGTTACGTTATTGTAAATTTAAACGCGATGATGAATTATTAAATAAGAAAAATGAACCGGGCGTAAATCAATTTACTTAAGTGTTTTGTCATTTTAGATTCCGTTTGAAACGGGGAACGATATTTTCTTGATTCATCGATTATGTTTTATTTTTTTTTATCTAATGTTTGTATGCAATCATTCCCCCCCTAATGTATAATAACGATTTTGTAATCATTCGGATGTAGTAATATCGCAATGTCCATAGATCAAAAACTAAACCAGTGGACAACTAGATAGTACTTAAGAGAGATCATTTTTTATTCTTACTGAACGCGATGATTAATGAAGGTGCGTATATATTTGTAGCCGAAGAGAAATACACGTCTAAAACCCAATCAGGTTATTTTTAAACTTAAGTGTTCATAAATATATAAAGGCTTAAGAGACTGTATATACGAAACTATTACTGTACTCGAATTGGGGGGGGGGAAGGTTCGCTTTGATTTTTGCATAGGTACCACCTCATTTATTTTTACCCAAGAACGCTAGGAATACTTTCGTAGTAAGCGTCTGTCTTTATTTATTTAACAAAATTGTTGGTTATTATTATTATTCCAAATAAAAACTTCGATTTCGTTTATATTTCGGGAATCAATGTAAAATTATCGAAAAATGTTTCATATAACTTTGTTTTGGGTACCAAGTTAGATACCTAAAAATGTCATGGTTAGAATTTCGATTTTCTCATTTATCAAGCAATTTATTAGGTAATTCACCTGAAAATTGGTCAAAAAAATGAAAAAATGGAAAATCCAATGACGGACTGCCTGGAAGAGGGCAAACGAACAAAAAGTTCATGAATCGTTTTTCGATAATTTCTCCCATACCAATAAGCCAATGAATCAACATAAAATTCTAAAATTTTTTCAATGCTTTTTTGACAATTGTGTCAATACGAAGAGTTTTTTTTTTTTTTTAAGAAGGTGGATTTATTAGAGATATTATTAGTGTTAATAGCTGTGTTTTTACTCCTTTATTGTGAATTTAATTATTTAACTTACTTCGTGTGTGTTGGGTTTGGAGTCTTCGCGGATTTCTGTAACATTTATCTGCTATGGACGATGGTTTTTGAAATAAAACTAGCGTCCATTTTCATTATTCCCCCTCACCCAATCTTAGCACTAACTATTTAGAGACTTTTGTTGGACCAAACGTCAAACGTTATCGATTGTGGTGAACCATGTCATGTTAGTCAACAATAAGAAATCATAATTTAATTTTATACGGTAAATTTGATACGCATGTATCTGCCCCTCCGAATAATGGTTAATTAACGTTTGATAAACTATAGATTTCATAATAATTATAATATTTATTAAAAATTAAAAATACAAAATATAGGTACTCTATAAAAAAGTACATCTTTCAATAGGTACTGTTTTGAATACTCGTCGCTAATAAAATATTACGTAAATTTTAATTAAAAATATATATATATAAATTCGATAAAAAAATACAACAGTTTCGAATGGCTATACCTCTATACGCGTTATCCGCAAATACCTTTAAGAATACAATAATTATTGTGCTTTTCGCTTTAATCGTAATTATAATACACGTACGTAACGTAATACCTAATTATTTATGGTTGATGTATGCGGGTGTAATGTTGACGAAAAAACAATAATCTCCACAGAGAGGAATCGAAATTCAGAGAGATCGGTTATCGTAAAATTGCGTAAACTTTCCGCGGCAGCATACCGTTTTTAAACGGCTAATCGGCATTCATATCGTATATTATATACCCCGTGCAGAGGTATATTGGTATAGATGTATAGTTTAGGATCGTCCTAAAAAAAAAAAAAAAAAAAAACCGTCATCCGCGCGCGTTTCTCCCCGCAGTATTTATTCTGCCATTATTATAAACGGTCCGACCTATAAGGGAGATATAATTATCTTGGGGAGCTTTTGAATGTTCATTGAACAATAATAATAATATAGAGAAACGATTCCATTTTCTCTCTCTCTGTCTCTCTCTTTCTTTCACTTTGGGGACGCGGAACGGAGAATTTTCCACCAAAGAACCACGTTCGGGACTGCACAAAAGAAAGCATTATAATCGAAACGACCCGTGTATATATTCGACGCGGCCGCTCGACGATCCCCTTTTATGCCGCCACGAGAAACTGATTATACTCGTTGAAATATATTATTATACTTACATATACGTGGTGCACCGTATGTGTGTCCTAAATATATACGTACCATATATGCATGCGCGTATATTACAAGTCGTTGAAAGACCTTTACCGAACACAGTGTGCGGGGTTATTATTATTATTGTTTTTTGCCGGTACGTATAGCTAAATCAAATACAACTCACCACGTGCGCCTAAACGAGTGTACGGAAAAGCAATTATTCGATAACGCCGGAAATGTGTATATAATATATATTATATATTGTACGTTTATAATAATGGCCCGATATTATAATATTACGGGCAAGTATCGAAAATGTCCCGCCATTTTAAAGGCGCCCCGAGTATTGCTATTGATTCGAGTCGAATAAAAAAAAAAAAAAAAAAACAACCACCAAATATTTGTCGTTGCGAATTCATTCGACGGACATGATTCTTATTTCGGTCGTACAATCAGGGCCTGGACACTTTTGGGCGGCTGGCTGATAATTGAGTATCGATCGGCCACGTCACCCGGCGAGGTGACGTACGTATACGGCAAAACAATGCATTTTTACGTTTGTAATTGTTTCAGGACCGAATATAATAATAAGATTATAAATACGTTTATAGATAATATATGGGTACCTAACGACCTAGGAAAAAGTGTCCAACGATGTGACTCCCGTGAATCAGCTGAATTACTGACTGCTAGCGCTCACGTGACGGATGTTAGAGAATGTCGAGTTAAGAAATCCCGCACATTTAATCTATAGGTGTGATCATGACCTTGAACATTTATATCATTACCATGGTTTTACTCACGGGGATCCCATATTTTTTTTTTTTTTCATAGTTAAATAGTTAAACTGTTCAGTTTAACTTGACCTATTGTTCACTTCGGGTGTCATGGAGGACTGATTCACATTATTATTCTATGGTATAATATTGTTATTTAATTCATAATTATGAAAGTCTCTAAAATAATGATAAACCGAAACTGTATCTCTATCTTTTTGTCGATTATCGCGGATTAGTTATTATATATTTCATTAGAACATACCAAACTATTTTAAAGAAAATTACGATCCTTATTACGATTCCTTAATATTTGTATTTTTTAACGTCAGCAGCTTCGTCACACTATTATTTTTCTCTGTTTTTTTAAATGCCATTGTTCCGAATTGAATTAAACGTTCATCTATATATATATACGAACCATTTACATATACTATCAAATTTAATTGACGGTTTTAATAAATTGAGTTTTAAATAACCGTCATCTATTTTATTCTAAAAATTTCACTATAGGCACATATACATATTATATTTAATATTTATTTAATTTAATTTAACTGAATATCAGTATAATAACATAAATATGCAATTTCTTTGCAGGATTCGATTCAATAAAATCTATACATAACTGAAACTCAATATTTATATTTTTATCGTAATTTCAACAGTAATCGTGTAATTACAATTATTGTCATTATAGTTATTGTTTATTTATAAGAATACCGTTCTAGGGAGAAACATTAAGTGCGTGCAAATCATTTCTCGGTAATCAAAATAAGTTATTTTTCTAAAAATTATTACACATAGTTAATAACCAGTTATTAACCGGTTAATTCGGTTATGGTTAGGGTAGTAAATCAAATTTGTACAGATATCTAATATTTGTGTTGTAGAAAATAAATTAGTGTTTTTACATCGTTTGGAAAATCTTATTTGACAAATGCAACGACACTGTCGAGGACTAAGCGTTCGTCTTTCAAGGTTCCGTTCCAATAAAACATCAAAAATAAATCAGAAATAATCAAGTATTGAACAGGTACCTCTAATATTATAGAAATATCGAGGTAAAAATGTATAAAATTCGTTAAATATTATGATTCAATCGAATCTTTTGCATGATTATATTTATTACAATGTTAAACTAAAAAAAAAAAAAAATAATTACTATTTAAAATCCCGATGATATATTAAACGGGAGAGTTGATATCGACTTATACAATACACTAATTAAACGACATTGCTTTTTATATTTTAAATTATGCACATGGGGTCACGGGATCAGTCTTTGTTTTTCACTAACGGTGACAACATCGTTGTAGAAATACGTGTATTTCCTAAATAATGTAAACGTTTTTGCGGAGTTTCGGGTTTTCGTATTTTAATATTACATTTTACATTTACTTATTGTATTACCTGTATTATTATAGGATAGGTATACGAATAATTTATTTAAATAAATTGTTTTATTAAATTATTAAAAAAAAAAACAAGACGTAGAAACATTAATATATATTGTTTGTGTGAAAACTTCTATAACGTACGTTAAACGGGTTTTCAAATATATTATAAAATTAGAAATTTAAAAAAAATAATAATATCGTTCAACTCCGATTTTTTAATATAATTATATTAAGTTACCATATACCTTATTTTTTAATAAAACGTTACTGTTTAAGAGATTTATTTTCACAGAAACAAAAAAAGATGATATATAATAAACAATATTTATAATTATTTCTCTTCGGAAAAGATAAATCATGATCATTTTGAATATTAAACTTTTACCATTATAAAGGTAAAAATTGAATGTTTTTCAAGGGTTATAATATATTTAATAATTATTTTTATGACTGAAATTGAAAAAAAAAAAAATAACAAAAAAAAATAATGGCCTTATTTAACCTTATAAAATAACCTTTATTAACCCATTCTATCTAAAAAAAAAATTTAAAAAAAAACTGCAACCATACTGTTTGTTGCCAGTAACCACAGTCACCGCCAACCGTATATATTAGCGGTTAATCATTAATGTGTTTTATTCTGTCTCGTGGTATTTTATTTACATTTCAAATATGACGTGTATAGTCACAGTCAATCATAAATTACTACGTAAAAATTCTGCCGTTAAAATAATAATAATAAAAGAAAAATCAGATATGTTCTTTAAAATTACCTACCCTAAAAAATCAAAATAATCTTAATTTTGAATTGATAATGGAAATATTTTTAACGAAAACTTCCTCTAATTTTACCGTAGTCATGTTTTAAAGAATATAATTTTTATATTTAAACATTTCTATACAATAATAATTGTCTTCTCCTATGGTTTGAAATATTACGTTTTTATTTATTTATTTTTTTTGTTTTTAATATGTTATAAAATTTAATAATTCAAATGGAGAATTTTCGGAAAAATAATCATCATACATCGAATATATAAAAATAATATTTTAAAGTAGGTACCAATATTGTTGGTAACATTTCAAACTATATTTCAGCAAAGTCTAACGGTATTATTATTATTTCTAATACAAACCACATAATTATAATTTTGTAGTTCACCCACACAGTTTTTAATGGTATAATACAATACTACGTTAATATTTTGGTTAAAACTTATTCAACACAGTTTTTACGAATTACTCCGTATAATTATTTAAGTGCGTAACACTTATTTTACACATTATATTATAACACGTTCAATATTTATTTAGTAGGTAATCAACTTTAATATAATATATAATAGTCACTGAGAATAATAATTATTTGAATTGTATTTAATGTACTTATTTGTTCTGGTTATCATACATTACGATTAAAACTATTTATTTTTTTATTTTTATGATATCTACTATAAATACCTTATCATCACCAGATCATTCTGCACGATTGATGGTGGTGATTATAGTGAGACATCCTGTGGTAGGCGAGGTTTCAGATGGCTTTTTTTTTTTCTATACATATAGTAGTGGAGATTTCCGTCTGCTAGACTCGTGTAGAAGCTTTTTCAATTGTTCCTTTATGCAATCGGCTAAGTACGATAAAAAAAAAGTTGACTTGGAAACAAATCATTTAGATTTTAGTTAGGTTAGTGGTTTTTTAAAAAAATTGTATAATACATGCTTAAATACAAATATTACAGAGTACAATATTATTCACAAATATACCTTTGATGTTTTGGCATACAATTGACTGAAAACTTACTAGGTCAACAAAAAGTTTTTTTTTTTAAAATATTTTCATCATTTTTAAACATTTTTGTTTTATATATGTGTATAAGTTATTTTTATATATATATATATACTTATAATTTTTAATCTAATATAAACTAATTTTGTTGAAAATATTGGCGAATTTAATGACTTCAAAAAAAAAAAAAAACATTGTCGAAAACTTTCAAGAAGTTTTTTTTATCTACAACTAATATCTCTTTGAATGTATATTTTTTGTATCTTCATAATAATACATAATTTAATTTAAAAAAAAATTTGAAATTTACCTTTACTACCTGAGAACAACCGAAACAATTATAATTACCATATATTTATTAAGGTTTTCACATTTAAATTTAAATTTACTATAATTTATTAAATATTCTTTTAAATATATTCGTATAATAGTTATAATGAAATTTGAACAAAGATTTAGCTTTCCAAGTTAAGATAATTAACTAAGGACTAGGCAAGCTTAAAATTAATGATGTTTCATTAAAGTATTCAAAATTAGTATTAAAATCATAATACCTATACAAAGTTAAATAAAGTGGTTAAAAAGTATTTCAAACCACTTTCTTAAATATAGGCAAAACGACAAAAAACGCTGTCGAAGATATTCCTCTGTACCTCGTCGTTTGTTTTTAAGCTTAAAGTTAAGGGACACAAAAAACTTTTATACCTTCGAGTTACAAACAACAGTACAACAGTGGAAAGTTGTTTTTTTTATTTTTCGGGGTGATGGAGGGTAAAAGTAAAGGAATAACGCAAGTTTTAGACGAAAAATTATGTCAGGATTGTTCGTATAAATAAAGGGGGAAAACGTACACGTTGATTATCCATAAAACAGAACCAAAAAGAATGCAAATCGAATTTAAAAGGAATATTTATGGAAATGTTCGAGATTTATATTTGTTGTACTATTCGTTCTATTTGTTGTGTGTGTATGTAATTTGAAACATTTTTATTGGGTACGAAACCATTAAAAACGAACATGATTTATGGACGTTATATAATTTTTTATTTTTCAGATACATATTCTTAGCCATCTACACAGCCGAAATGGTTATCAAAACCATATCGAAGGGATTTATACTAAACAAATATACATACTTGCGAAACCCTTGGAACTGGCTGGATTTCATCGTCATCACGTCGGGTTACGCAACTATTGGAATGGACGTCGGAAACTTAGCCGGATTACGTACGTTTCGTGTACTCAGAGCTCTAAAAACCGTTTCGATAATGCCAGGTAACGTTTTTAATTTGTTATTTAAAATTTTACGTTATTACTATCGATAATTTTATGACTACTGGGCACATATAAATATAATATATACTGAATTATACAGAGGTTTTAATAGCATTACCTATACCTATACCGTTTTGTTAAAAATCATATTATAATATGTCAATTTTATAAGGGTTAAAAATTATGATTTTAGACATTTTGAACCATTTGAATTCATGCTCTATATTTACATGAAATACCTGTACAAAGACTGTTTTTATTTTTTTTCTTTCTATAAAACACGCAGGCCTTAACAAGAGTAATATATTCGGTCAAACGTTGTTTGCGCATTTCTTTTCAGAACCGTGAAGTGTTAATTTATAGGCATTTATTAAAAAACCATTTATCTATGTTTTATATTTTTGTTTGGTTTTCACCCTTAAGGTTGGCCTCACAGATTTTTTTCCATACTTCATCCATTTTTTTATGTTACTAGCCAATCTTTTTAAGTCTACAAGTCCAGCATCAGAAATGACTCTATTTATGAACGATGTCCGGGTGGGATCTTTGCCTCTTTTACTTTCAATTTTGCCCTCAATTATTATGTGATGTATCTTGTTTCTTTATTTTTCATAAAATTTACCCGGATTCTCTTATATTATTATGTCATATTAGTTCTCGATTCAGTCCAACTAACTCGCTGCATTCTACGTCAACACCACGTTAAAAAACTTTTCGACTTTGAGTTTGAGCTTTTTATGTATAAAGGATTATATTAACAATAGTAAACGTATTTCGTAAAAACAAAAACATATGCAACAATATATACTAATAAAATGTCGTATTTTTATTGTTACGACCCCTGGCGAAACGTATTCAGCTGTACTCGGCGGGTACTTGGCCCACAATAATGCGATCGACCAAAAAAAAAAAAAAAAAAAATGTATTTTAATGTGTACTAACATTTCAAACCAGCGCAATAATATGTCATAAAGTTATGTCAAATTTTACATTTGTTATCTTTTATACCATGTCGGTAGGTACTTCCTAAATTGAATAATACTGCGAGTGTTTTTGGGTTTTTATACGATACAATTTATAATGTAATGCCATATATTGTTATTTAATATGTATATTGCGTAATATTTTATACCGTTTGGACTTGTTTTTTTTTTCTTTCTATGTTTATCGAAAAGTTTATTGGTCGTGTAGTACTGACGGTTTGAATTAATTTTTCAAAAAACGAGAAAATTATAATATTTTCGTTTATTAATTCAATTTTTAATTGGCCGCCATTATAAGAGGCGTCCGCAACGGACTTTTAAACGACACGGTACAATAAACACAATCGATTAATATCAAAAAAAAAAAAAAAAAAATAAAAGCGTGTTACCTATAAAATGTTTAAGTTGAAAGAACAATATATATATATTTAATGGCCAGACATTACCATGTTATCCGTTTTACCGGAACGTCTTGCGCGTAATGCAGACACTTGTCGCAAGGTCATTTAAAAAACGGTTTTTACGTTCTAAATAAACGTCTTCTATAACAGGGCGGGACGGGAAATCGTCCGAATTTTAATCGAAAAACCCACGATATTTAATCGATACGAAGTACACCGAGTGCTTTGGATTGTTATTTTATTTTAACTCTATCCTCTAATGGTGACCTTAAAAAGTCAAATTGTCTAATATTGTCGGTTAATGATTTTCGTCTTGGAAAAAAAAAAAAAAACCATAATATGAACTCATATATTATCGAAACTAATTAATAGGAAATATTTTCTAAATAATTACGTATTTTCTTTGATTATTTTAACTATATAGCCGATTATTTTTATTATAAATTTAAGCGCCAAAATTGATCTGTTCTCTTTCCCCTATCGAATAATTCGCCGTCATACCACGTCATTATCACGAATTGTAACACACACGACCGGAAAACATGATATAAAATAATTTGTTATCGCTATATAGTCTGTTTCGTTCTAACCAGATATGCTGGTGGTTCAAATTGCTTCCCGTTCGGTGTAATTTTCCTTTCATTTGCCGCGAGCACACAGCGGGCCGATTCGGTGCCGGGCGATTACCGAGCGTCGGATAGTTCGTAAAATGAGGAGACCCGCCGCACAGCCGCAGTGATCTTTACCGTTTGACCTATTGCGAGTACCGCGCGTATTATTCACATAACATTTTCGACTAGAAAAAATTATATTCCTACAAACTCAGAAAAAAAAAAAGAAAAAAAGAAAAAGAAATTCATACTCGCAGACGGGCGTTTCGTTCGTTTTACGAACTTTGTAGGTACCTCCTAATACTGATTTAATCCGTCACGCGATCGCTTTATAGTGCACGAACAGAGTCGCGAGCTATTTTTTTTTTTCAAATTTTATTTACAAATTTTACGACATTTAAAGCTGTATGATAATGGATTCGAAGTAAAAACATAAATTTAACGATTAAAAAATACTCTGATGATTTATCCCTTTATTTTTTTACAAATACTCCTAACGATAAATCAGTTTTTCGAACAGAAATCGAAATACCTACTCCAGTAAAATTTTCAAACGAAATTTGAACAAAACACTATATTGAAATTCATGTTTGTTAACACCTGGAATACTTGACGAATTTATTTTGCCGGTAACAGTTTCTGTATATGAGGAGGAGGGTATAAGATCAATAGAGTATTTTTATGATTTTTCTGGGGGCTGTACTATTTTCGTTAAATCCGTAAAATAGTTATTTATGTAAAAATGTATGTTGTGGGCGGATACATATAATATGTATTTCTGAACAATCGGTAACATGATATTTTTTTATGAGTAAGTACCAATATTTAATAAAAGTCGTAAAACGACAGACACTTCGGTAAACTGATCTAAATTTTGAACTGTTTTTCTAACGTATACACTCGTATTCTTATAATATATTAAAATTGATTTCACGTGCCAAGATAAGTGAGGCTAGACGAGTCTTGAATATCTATTGTTATATATATATATATATATATTGAATTCTGGACAAACCGAGAAAATGAATTAGTTTTACAATTATGGTTTATTTTTTTTTTTTTTTGGTGCACAGAAAATATTTTTTCGCGATAGCAAAAAATGCGGAAAAAGTTCGGTAAAGCGACTAATTTGATGTATATAACCGAAAACGAGTATTAATTAGAAATTATGTAATTCTTCGACTATCCCAATAGCATTTACTTATCGTAATTAACATAGACAATGTCTAATATTTTAGGTTTTATTTCGCTATACAAAAAAATGTGTGATTCTAATTCTGACGTGTCATCATCATACTTTTCAGGGCCTAGGCAGATATTTTCTATTTTTAAAATTTTATCGTTAAATTCATAAATTACCGTAGTAAAAGTAAAATTAATACTACTAAATAATAAATAAAAAAAAATTATCAGACAAATGATTATACTGATAGCACTGAGACATGGTATTTTTTTTTATTTTTTATTATATATTTAATGGTCAACGATTTCGAATTGAAAATTATATCGACCAATAAAGCTATTTTAATATATATATATAAAAAGTAAATATATATATATATATATATTTACTTTTTAACAATTGTCGAGCATAACGTTATTCATAAAGGAGTTTTATATAAATCTACGCAAGTTTTTTTTTTTTTTTTTTGTTTGAAGGACGTTCATCTCGACGCTTATTATTTTAAACAAACAATTCGCATACTTCATATCAAGTATTACTGTCATCGGCAAGTACGCGGGGCGTTGTCATGTTATTTTAATTGCAGTATATTACATCCAACTGTGCAAATGTTACACGACTCCGGGCGAAACTGTTTAACAGTTTTTGGAAAAACAATATTTATATATATATATATATATATTTTTAGTAGGTGGTAATGATATAATAATTTAAGAAATTTAAAACGATATCTAGGGGACACTCCCTTTGAATTAAGTGCAAAAACCATTAATTACTACCTACTAAAAAAAGACCGCCGCCCTGCGTCTATACACTCAGGCAACTAACTTTATATATTTATCCACGTATATATTTCCAGTTAAATTAAACTGTCCAAACGGTGCGTTAGACGTTACTAAAATATTCACCGTAATTTTTTTTTGTTTTTTTTTTATACGTCATGCATTTTTATAATAGCTGCGGTATGAAATAAATTATTTACATTTACATCTATTTCGACTGTATGTGAATAATATTCAAATGGTAATATTCTGTATGTGAAAAATATTTGAAAATTATTTCGCTATTATTCTAAAAAAAAAAAAAAATATTTATTTACTAGTGGTAAGCCGATATGACGTATTTCCGATATCCCATATACCAATAGTTACTACCAATTTCCTCAATGTGCAATGCCGGTTTATGCCAATACTCACCACGAATATTTACATAATAGTATTAAACGATTTAAAATAAATAACGCAAAGCAGCGAGTGTTATTAGATTTAGTATTTTTTGCGACTGGCTCGACTGTTAAAAATGCGAGGCTGACATTAACGAGTTAAAAAGTTAATAAGCTAATTTTTCAACTCGACTAGTTCCTTTTTTGTTTCCATTAATTTAACTACTAACTTAACTTAATTGTGTATTTTTTTTTTTTTTTTAATTAACGTGAAACGACCGAATTTAATTTTCATTTTAAGAAGTTAAGTTAATTTATGTTATTTTATTAACATTTCAATCTATTTCGTTTTCATGTCAGCATATATGTCGGTTAATGATTGGTGTGTTGTCTGAAGCTGAAAATAACTTTTGGGAACAAAATGATTGACTCATTTTAGGTATTATAATTTTATTTCGAAAACACTGGATATACTTTATTAGAAATCGTAAATATTATATTATTATTGTATAATAAAAACTATACAGGATCTTTAGGTATAAACATTGAGCTTATAACATTATAATGCGCAAATGTTGTCATACTTTATGAAGTATATTTAAGTTTCATAAAAAAAAAAAACGGTTCCGGCCTTAATTATAATTGATAGGTATGTTTTTGTTCTATTAAAATTTCGCTCCGATTACATAGGTTTTTTTTTTTTGCAGGCCATAATATTCGAATCTATTTTGCATAAAACGAATTCCATACGTGTCCCAACTCATAAAAGTGTAAGTAGGAACAAGGGATATATTTTGTAAAAAAAAAAAAAAAAAAACCGTCTATTTTCGACCTCGGCACTGAAACAGTCTGAATTTTGTACTTTCGTTAATTTGTTTCGCTTTATCGCGATAATACGGACATGCAATAGTTCAAAAAAAAAAAAAAAAAATGGTAATATTACCTACCGTGTATTTTAATTTGTATTCAAATAACTAAATATGTTTTCCTCATATATAAATAACAATTATATGTAAGTATAATTCACATTCACCATAATAAATAAGTTATTTTTTTTTTTTTAAATCTCATTTCGCCGTATGCATTTTATATATATATACAACGTTAAATCTTTAAACGAACAGCGTATTCAAACCCGGTTACCGATCGATTAATTAAATTATTATTACTATTCGTTATACATAATAATATGCGTTTTATGATGTAATTATTCCAAATTATTCCGAATTGATCACTGGGATCTGAAAATATATAATTTAACGGACGGGGAAAAAGGGAATTCGTCGCCAAACGTTTTTATTAATAAAAAACAATTAAATAATTTCGGTTCAATTGAAAATTCCTAACAAAACGTAACGTTTAAAAGTTACCAGTAACTGTTATAATTCGTATTTTGTGCGGTTCGTCTAGAAAAAGCGATTTACGATACTTCAAATGCATCATATCCTCTTCGATTGTTCTGCACTTTTTACTAATGATAATCGGCTGTCCTCTTTTATTTTCTGTTGACCGTCGTCTTCCCTCGCCGCCACGAACCAAACCTCAATCTTTATTTTCTTATTCATGCCTATTATTTCCAGCCTATTTTTTCTTTATCTTATATGTACATATGGATTTATAGACTCTATAATTATATATTGTTGTTTGAAAAAAAAAAAAAAAAAAATTATGATAATAACATTGAAATAAACATTGTACCAGTCCAGTTGAGGCCTTTGAAATATTTTCAAGAAAAACGAATAAGAAATTATAACTAATAATATTATTAATTATCAATTTATTTCATTTAATTTATTATTAATATTATTAATTCAAATGGTTGTATTTTTTATTATTTAAAAACGGATAATAAAAAAAATCGTCGTCGTTTCATTCGTGAACATTCATATGTATTACCTGTACACAGCAATATAAACTGTAATGGTGTTAAATGAGTTTTATAACATTGGAATTATGTGTAAACCCAAAAAGCATTTTTAAAAACAAGTTTGATAAAGGGAACTTGTACAAATATTATATAAGTAGTATATTGTATAATAGCTTTTTATGCTAAGCCAATAAAAACATTTTATGTAATATTGAAGTGGTTAACACTGTAGAAATAATAGTACGGGCGTAGAGGTATCTCGAAATACAGTTTCAAGTGCGCCCGATTCTTCAGTAAAATGTCATCGTGAGTGTAGTTAATGGATTTTTAATGTTTAAAAAAGGTTTTGACAAATGGTTGAACAATTTTTTATTATCTACTCTTCGTAAAACTTTCACTACAATTTGACTGTATAATATCATACAAATATAATTTTTCATTATTAAAACCTTTACAATCCAAGTATATATATATGTATATATGTATATATATATATATATTAAATTAAACTTAATTTTAATTTTATTTAAGTTTAGTTTATCGCCATAAAAATACAATTAACATTATCTTTACATTTGAATAATGTGTAAAATACGATACTTTAAAAGATATTATTTATATTGATTGAAACCAATATAGGGAATATTGTAAAAATATTATATATTTTTGAACAATCAACGAAATTGTAATTTTATTGGACTATTATGTTGTTTCACGTGTACAAAGTCTCGTGAAGTCTAAAAATTTGATAGGAAAATAACTAGAATAAAGAAAATTGGGTTTGGTATACATGATGTCTGAGTTTTTACGGCTTAGAGTGGTGGAATGAAAATAAAGTCTGAAATATGGTCTTGTTTCGATGACGGCCGAGCGCTCTCGGATCGCTACTGATTTATATCTATTTTTTTTTTTTTTGAATACAACCGACACTGATTTCAAAAATGAGTAGTTTTTCATCCTATCATTTTGACACTCCCATAATGGATCGTCGATGGTATACTGTAACTACTAAAACAAAAAAACCAGAAATGATGAAGAAGAACATGTCATACAGTTAAAAGAACATTAGTTTTACATTATGAAGGATTTATAAGCAATTTGAGTTTAATATTGGGTAATTTGTCTATATTTAGGTAGTACAAACATAATATTTTATGTATTTCGATCGGTTCAAAAATAATTTCAAGCGTTGAACAATATTCATTTTATTATTATTATTATTGTTATTATTACAAGATATACACAATCTGTGTTCAGTAGCACAATGCGAGTGAGTGATAATTATATGCATTGTGACGACACAACGAAAGAAACCATCCAAAGATAGCGACACTATCAGAATAATAAATTTAATTTTGAAACGTGGCAATTGTTCAGACTGTGATTCAATCACGTTTATCATTTAAACATACGTTCACGTATAATATCAAGTCAATTTCCATGAATATAATACTTAAATTATTATCAACATTTTTTCCATTCTAAAATTCAATGAAATAAAACACTCCCCATAATCTCATAGACAAGACCATTTTAACAACTAGAAATTCTGTTCCAAAAATAATGTATGCGAGCCACTTTGTTTGGTGCTATTATTAATAATAATTAGAGGTTCTCTAATTTTGGAAACGTCCGCAACAATGCCCTTTCAGTTTTTATCTTGTGTAAATATAATTATGACACAAAAATGATTGTTATTTACATAATGTGTATACAAATTGTAAAAGTTTATTGGAATTAATTGGTCTAATATTCTGTTAAAATAATAGTTTTATAGCAAAAGTAAATTCAAATATTAAAATAAAGGGTAATATTAGGGTTATAATAGGTATTACGCTATTTTCTACGGTGTTTTAAAGAAAGAGATTTTGATAAAAATAAGGAATTATAATAATAATAATAATAATTATAAGATCGTTTATAAATTACTCGAGGAAAATTAACTTAATAAATAATAATTGATGAGAAAATCAATGTTTAAAATGGTCCAATAGTTGTGTTATGATTTGGCAATAAGAATAAAACTAGTTTGAAAACATTTTTTTTTTTTTTTTTTTTTATAATATATTATAATATTTTAACATTGTTGGTTTTTTTATTATTACAAAAATAATTAAGTAAAACCAGTATTTTATTGTTATAGAACGTAAATAATTTTTCAGGATCATAACGCTTAAACGGTTGTTTTGAATTTCGTTGAGAAAATTAGTATAATATACAGTAAAAAAAAAAAAAAAAAACGTTAGGAAATGCAATAAAACAAAAAATATATATATGTAATAATATTATTCTCGATCAATTTGTTTTAGTTTGTAATTGCATCTATTTATTCGACTCATTCAAAAAGCACACGGGTACAATATACATAACAAATAACCACGAAATCCGAAAATGTGCGAGAAAAGTTCTGTATTTTTCTAATTTTTAATATTTCATAAGTCGATTGTCTGAACGACAACGATTTTCTACCGAACGCTACAGTTTCAGATTTTTTTTGTATAAAATTCAGTTTGTATTAATTACGAATTTATACAGTACAGTAGAATAAATAAACCAGCGTGATATTTTTTTTTTTTTTTTAAAAAAGCATCAAAGTCGAGTTGTTCACGCAGAGCACACAAAATCGTGTAACAAAATAACGGCGATGTACATTAGGTAAGTATATAATCGGTAGAATATTACACTGTGAATATTTTTACTACTGAAAAAAATAGCCGTCAAGGTGCTCGAGTGTTCCATAAATTTATCATTTGTCTTTTATTCTGCACTGTGTATAATGGGCGAAAGGTATACTATATTATTATCATTATCGTAGTACGGCGTTCGCGTCGATTCGTTCGGCGTCCCATTAAAAAAAAAAAAAAATTAAAATTAAAATATTTCTACCGGCCGTAGAAAAAATAAAAATAAAAATAAAAAAATGTATGCAGGTATTATGCGTGTTGCATACCGCCGTCCGTCCGCTCGTCTCGCGTATATTCGCCTGGACGTTGTTACTACGGCCGGACAACGTTACAGCCGTATTAGTACATCCGCCGACCGCCGTCTCGGCCCTTTCAAAAACTTTCGGACTGGCTATTTATCGTCATATTTTATAAATATAAATACCGGCATGCGCACGGAATAATAATGAAAAACGTCGGTGTGCCGAACAATCGGCCGTACCCTATAATCTAAAACCACCTCTATCTATAGGTGGCCCCGCCGAACGGTCGCGTTACTCAACAACAATGTCCGCGCGCGCCGGTACGCCGGTACGCCTCTGGAGCGATACGTACGAGCGCGCGGTCGGTTATCTCCGTACTCTTAACGGCACTTGTTTTCCTGTACAAATATCAGCTACGCCGGTGTAATAACGTTATATATATATTTATTTATATTTATTTATGTATTTTACTAACCTGAAAATATTATATTTGAATAAATAATATACGCGCGCACAAATACGGTTTGTTCGTCGGGCGAATTTCCGTCTTATATACCCCGGTAACTACAAAACACGTACGTACATGTACTTACGCCGCCGTTCTGGAAAATCAACAAAGACGAAAATCGCGGAACACGCGAACGATAATTATATTTACCATTATGGAAATATTTTATTTATTCCGTCCATACCGCCCTGCGTATATTATCCAAGTCGCCGGTAAAAGATCAAAAAAAAAAAAATAAAAAATTTGCATTAAAATTATACCGGGCGAAATTAAAACCTTTTTTTTTTTTTTTTTTTTTTTTTAAGGATGACGATATCACCATCCCTCCCCCCCCCCCCCGGTGTGATTATTATTGTAAAAATTGTTTTGCGCGGGACAACAGTACACTTTCCGTAATTCATACAGTAGAATTTCCGACGTTTCACAAAAATTTATCTGTATCGTAGCGTGCCTTTTGTTTTGATATCCAATACATTTTTTTTTTATAAGTAAATTAAATCACTAAAATCACTGAAAATGTCTTTGCGGTTGTTTTTAACCTAGTTACAATAAAATGAATACAAATCTAACACAATGAATACATTATTGTCGTACATTTTCCCGATATTCTTACGTTTTTCCCCGAAATACAACGAAAATCAAAAAAATGACCCTCTCAATGCACCAACTAGATCCAAAATGCTTTCAGAAAAGTTGCTACACTTGTAAATCGGAGCGAACAGGATGTCTGGTAGAAAAGTTGCTTACGGACAGAAAAAAAAAAAACAACACACACACACTTTATAGTAAAACCAACAAATGAATCGCTTCGCTCAGAATCTAAAATGACATCGTGAACACATGTTTCTGGCTTTTTTCTTTTTTTTCTTTTTCTTAAATTTTAACAGAAGGTATATTGTTTACCAACTATAAATATGTTAAGTTTAGACAAGAAGTACATGATGACGGTAGGGGAATAATCGAATATCCCGCCCATTTACTGCACTACTATTAGGCATACGCAACATTAAACACTTATAAATAATAGATTATTCGTTCGATACGAGACATTCAATTTTCCAATAAATATTACGCATCTGAGTTCAAAATCGGCAACAGAAGGTTTATTAAAAGTGCAAATCCGTATAAAGTCAATAAGATGACAAGTAAAGTAATTTATAAATACATGTTTTTTTTTTTTTTTAAATACACGATTTAAAAAATTAAATCGATCTGTAAACAATACTTTTCGACACAAAACTCTTACTCCGATCATTAACTACAAGAGAACTGACGTTTTCACTGAATTAGCATGATGCAATTTTTTTTTTATTAGCGGCTTTATGTTAAAATTCAATAAAACCCATTTTCAATTTGCTATCGTCGCGTATAGATATAAAGAAAAATCACTCTGTATATCCTACCTTCCCAATATTCCCACTTACAACACTGGTCAACCCACAGTGCGATGTGTGTACGGCTTTTTTTTTTTTAAACTATGGTTTGTATTTGAGGAGAATGATTAGATTTGAACGTCTATGTAGTAAGTTTATATTTCTTCTTGCGATTTTTTTCAGCGTCTAACTGAAACGTTAAAAAAAAATACGTCTCCTTGGTACCTACGTACCATCTGTGTTCAAATGCATATCTATAAAGTTGCCGGGCGAAACTTTTTGTGCTTGAAGTAAAAAGTTTTTATGAGTTTGAAAAAAAAAAAAAGAAGAAAAATAAGTCATTGTAAAACGAAAAGCTCCATCTGGTTTAAATCCATCAATATCGTTTGTGGAATTATGAAAAAATTACGGACCGCGATGTTTTGGATGAGTCACGGCGTACGCCAATATTTTAATATCCATATTTTTGAAATTTTAAGTACAGGTAACGATCAATCATAACGGTCAGAAAACAAAATTAAGGTAAGAGCTCGGCTTTTATCATTCTTTATGTTTTCGATTTGATGCAGGGCTTCATCGGCGTAAAATATTTAAAACCCAACACATGCAAAACGTACGTTCGTGGTTATTGCCTGTATTAATAAATTCGCCGAATGAACATTTTTTTTTACTATAAATCTTCAAAATGGAGTTTGATGAAAAATTAAAAACAAATCTTTGTAATTATCTATTAAAACTAAAATTATATTCGTAGACCGTTAAAATGCTAAACAATGCATAATGCAATTTGTACTGCTTTTACGAGTCCGTCTCGTGGGTTTTATGATTTATAAATTTTTAACGATTTAGGTAATTCGTATTTTATAAATGGCAGACATTATTCAGACAGTTTATCTATATAATAATATTTTTACCAATTGAAATGTATATATGTGTATTTTTTTTTTTTTTGTTTGGCTTTTGAGTATATTTTGTATATTATTAACATAAGTTCATAAACATTAAATGATGATAATAATAATAATTATGAAAACTGTCCCTAGACATTTATTAATTTGTGAAATGCTCGGTATTATAATAATTATGGCGGGCCTAAATTTAATTAATTAGTTTGGATAATATACTCTTTGGTCGCGAGTTGGACTATAGAAATTACTGCTTTGATATGCCTAAATATTTTCTCGGTCCGTATGAGCTCGTGTCATTAGAGCACTGCTGACATTTGGATTCGAACAAATTTTGTCTCGTTTAATTTTACTGCTATAGAAATTGTTCGTACATGCATTTGTATTAAAATTCCTATTAGCTTAACGTCCTAATACTATTTAGTGTAGTCATGTGATAAATATTAGTTAATAAAATAAAAATAAAAATCTCGTATTTTCTACATAAATTTCATTTTTGTATATTCTTAAATGATTAAATATATACAATTATTATAATAAAAAAAAAAACAAACTTTATTCTCTGAATTTTGTAGTGTATCGACAGATATACGAGGTGTGACAATAAAATAACGAGACTTTTTGAATATAACCTAAACTATTAACGTTATCTATAAAACGATTATTGAAATATGATTAGAAAACACTTATCTAAAAGTACTATGAACACTGATGGCATCGATTCATTTTCTTATACGTTAGTAGCCTTGTTATTAGTGCGAGTTCGACTATACTGCCGAAAAATGTTAGATATAAAAATCGAACAACACGTGTTAACATTAAATTTCTTGTTAAATTAAAAAAAAACTGCCGCGGAATCGTTTCGTATGTTATGTGAAGTTTATGGTGAAGAATGTTTATCAAGAGCTCGTGTTTTTGAATGGCACAAACGGTTTTGTAGTGGAAGGGAGGACGTCGAAGACGATGATCGTTCTGGACGTCCTACCACGTCTTCAACAAACGAAAACGTTGAAAAAATCGACAAAATTAATTAATCAATATTATTATAAAGAGGTATTAATTAAATTAAGAGAACGTGCCAGAAAGAAGCGACCAGATCTATGGAAAAATGGCTGGGTTCTTCACCAAGACAATGCTCCAGCTCACAGTGTATTTTCAATTCAACGTTTTTTAACTGAAAAAAAAATGTCTGTACTTCAACATCCCCCGTACTCGCCAGACCTTGCTC
The DNA here is from genome assembly GCA_956483605.1 of Tuberolachnus salignus. NCBI lineage: Eukaryota > Metazoa > Arthropoda > Insecta > Hemiptera > Aphididae > Tuberolachnus > Tuberolachnus salignus. The sequence continues at coordinate 1,486,274 of OY101434.1, forward strand.
CTTGTGACTTCTTCTTATTCCCAAAAATTAAAAGTTTATTAAAAGGAACCCATTTTCAAACAGTTGATGACGTAAAAATGAAAACGGCAGAACTTCTAAAAGGGCTGAATGAAAGCAATTGGCAACACTGTTTTCAAGAATGGCAGCGACGTATGCAACAGTGTATTGATGCTGAGGGAAGGTACTCATAGGTGATAATCATTAAATTATAGCATTTTTAAAATAAACAACTTTTATTCAAAAATTCTCGTTATTTTATTGTCATACTTCGTATACCTATATATATATATATAGGTTTGCTATATATATATATATATATATATATATATATATATATATTGAACAGAATATTGTTTATTATATTTTATCTAATTTTATTCAATAGTAATCATTGTAAGTAAACATATTCGTACGGTTACACATGCAAAAAATTGAAATCTTAGAACTACGTTAGATACACTACCCCGCTGTAAATAAAAAAGAAGCAAAATTTATTTAACGATCGGAGTGGAAATTTCAATATTGTTGTTATCACAAGCAATGGTCGGAAGTAGAATATACATAATGTGTACCTTTACGTAATATAGGAAACGTATACTGAGAAAGTTATTGAAATGCTTAGATGGGGAAATGAGATTCGCATGCCCACAGACCCGGTCGGACTATTATGTGAAAGATGAAGATAAGAAGAACAAAGTTGTAGTCCAACGTACACGATGTCTGTTGAATACCAAAAGCGTAGAAAACGACATGATCGTAAAGTAATCACACAATTTTGAGTTTTCTTAAATGATAAAGTTCCTAAAGTTCCTAAAAAATTATTAAAATTTACTCGATTTGAAATAAGCAAATGCAACAATACTGTTTTCGTTCATTTAACATTAACCTGATTTATGATTTTAAATTAAAACAAATATGCAATATTATTTTTTTTGACGATTCTTAAAATATTATAATAGAATTTGAATTATTCAACATTATTAACATTATATATGAAATCAGACGAGTCTTTAAAACATTCGTTTGAATACGATTCGTAATTATAGTGCAATATTAACCTAAGGAATTGTAAAATAACTGAAATCGTTGACGTGTACATTATAACAAACGACCTAGGGGATTTCTGCAGTATTATTATTCATTACAATTTCGCCAGAACAAAGAGATAGAGCAAAAGTCGTAAACGATCAAGGCGTTTGGCTTTTTTGTTTTATAATGGGAATCGCAGTCGTTTCCGGTATTTTCCAATCGATTTGGAACAGGTATACAATACGGATATTTGCAGATAATACTAATAGTGCAGTTTTAGTGTAGTGTAAGATCAAAAACAGTGTTCGTATATATTACTACGAACACGGCAACGATATAAATAGCAAGCGTAAAGTTGTATTCACGGTTTGCCGTTGATTATATCAATACATTACAAAATAGCTCGGAGTACATAACGAATTCACAACGAGATCAACTGGCTCGTTAAAATGAAGTGTGTACCTACAGTTCTTTTCCGACGAGAAAACTGTTGCCGAAACTCAAAGTCAACGGCTGCATGTCTGAGGCGTACACTTTAGGGACTTATGCATACTCTTGTTGAGTTAGTCTGGTGGTGGGCCGCGTGCGTATATAAACCCCCCGTCGTCTTCGGAATAATTAACTCGGTCGACTTTTGTCGTTTTATACGTTACACGCGTATATACGTAGTGGTGCACCAGCTTGCGGGACAAATGATCCGCGCTTTGAGCCAGCGTTTGTTTGGGCGTGCCGATTGCATGTCGGCCGTTTACAGTGCAAACTATAAAATTAATGTATACACTTTTTTTTTTTTTTTTTTTTTTTTTTTTTTTTTTTTTTTTTTTACGCGAACTGCGTAATTAAAGCGAAATTTCTGTACAGACTAAAGTCAATACTTTGCCGGATACCGCAGTATTGTCTTACGGTTGACATTGATCAACCCGTTTGACAAAATAGTGCGTAACGCCCGGGCACTTCGACGCCGTTCAATCAGTAAATCCTCGGGGGGAACACTGGAGTATTTAATAAGGGTGTCGCCTGCGGTCGGGCCTTGCTGCATTTCGTCGGAGACCCGGAAACTGACTTGTGTAACGCGCCAGTTGCCGGTGGTTAACGTCCGCGGGGGCCTTTTTAAGACATTCGGTAATAATATTAAAAAAAAAAAAAAATAAATAAACTATCATGGATATCACGATAGAAATCACCTATCAAATTTTAATAAACGCGTTATGAATAGTATAGGCATCATGCCGTACACGAATTTTGTATTTACACTAGTAAAGATTGATTTTATAGAGAGAAAAAAACATATGCAAATAAACTTTATTGTTTTTTTTTAATCGGCGATTTAATTATTTTTTTTTGTACGGTTTAAATACACAACAGCGTTGAACGTACGTAAAATGTATAAATTAATAATAAACCCGTGTAGTAGGTATACTAAGTATGTAGTAAGATAATACAGACAAATATTATTTTATTTCGAAATATTCAAATATATATCATATGCCAAAAAATACGTAATATTTTTTTATGCATTTTTATTTTAGTGTGCAGTGTACTATATAATTCAAATGTACAGACCAAAAAGTTATACGTCAAAATTAAAATAAAACCATATGTGCGATTGAAAATGAAAAGCAACACGAGTTGAAATTATCAAATGTACCACTGACGATGATTTATTATTATTATTATTATACCTAACCGTTGATAAACCGTTAACCGTTTATAAATATATATATATATAAATATTTTTTTTTTTAAATGTCATATTTTACTGCTCCCGCCCGATCAATCGCAATCGGCAATCTCCGATGCACGCCCGTGATATTGTAAACCATAAATAATAATAATAAAATAATTATCGGGCGATCGAATTATTCGTTTCTATAACGTTTAAGAGATACGAGTACAAATCATTATTAATGGAACGTTACCAATAACTGTTGATTTCCATTAGAAGTAAAGTTCATAAAATAGGCGTATTTGCTGAGCGCACCTTTTCCGGACCAATCCGAAAAATTTAAATTATTATTTTTTAGATAAAATGAAAAAAAAAATAAATAAAAATTATAATACAACTGGCAACACTATGCCAATAAAAACCAATCACTAATAAAACCGTATAATTGCCATAAAAAAATTATTGATTAAAAATTATAATATGAGCCTGGTTACTTATAATACTACCATTCACCGTAATCAAAATGTTGGTTTTGAGTTTTTTAAACTTATAAATACTTAAAATTATTACGTTTAACTTATTTTTAAAATAATTTTTAAAGTACTACACTTAAAAATCGGAGTAGAAAAGCTGGTAGAAAAGTTGTCCAAGGACGAAAAGAAAAACACATCATAGTGAAAATAATAACCGCCTCACATCGATTACAATCTAAAAAAAAAAAAAAAAATCGTTTGTTCAAAATTTTAAACACTTCTCGTACATATAATATTAACCTCATCGATTTTATTTAAAAAAAAAAAAAAATAAAAAAAATACAATGATTTTATAAAGGAATCGGTGAATCAAAAATAAAATTTAATCTACCGGAAATCAGATGTACGCAACCCATTTTGGTTGCAATGTAATATAAAAACAATTAAGAAATGTTACGAAAGAATAAATTAAGTGTGTTTTGTAATTATCTCTTGATTAGAAAATACAATTCCTACTTCGTTAGTACCTTTGTCCCCGTAGAACTATTAAAATACTTTTGTATTTCGGGTACATAAAAAAAAAAAAAAAAAAAAAAAAAAAAATTAATAAAACAATTGGTTTAAGTATATAAATGCAATTGCGTCATTGTAGCTTATTCAATTATTTATTTGAAAAGCCGTTTTAATTTTCGATTATTTTAAACAAAATGTATACATCATACATTTAAGGGTCAACAATATAATATATGGAGAAAAAAAATAATTATGTTGATATAACAACATAATTACATAATAACATTTACAATTTGCTCGCATATTGCAAATTACATTAAATACGGTTACTCGACAAATTGTAAGTTGTTTTTAGCCTCTCTCTACATTTGTCGAGTAATCAAATCTTATAATTTTATATGAAAGTGCAAAAATTTCGAAATATTCGAAATAAAATTTGTGTTATAACCTAACGTATCTATATATCCAATTTTATTTAGTATATTTTTACATATTTTGCAATTTTCGCGCATATAATGTATACACGTCAGGATTTTGTACATTTGTTGAGAATAATTTACACATTTCATATATTTGTCGTGCCTAATTGCAATATTATATTATTATCGTTACGCAGGTCTCAAGACGATCATCAACGCCTTGTTGCACTCCTTCCGTCAATTAGCCGAGGTCATGACCTTGACCATATTTTGTCTAATGGTGTTCGCCCTGTTCGCGCTTCAAGTATACATGGGCGAGTTGCGGAACAAATGCGTCATGATCAACAAAGACAACGTGAACTGGCTGTTGTAAGTTTTTGTCGATCGTTTATAAATATAATACTATATTAAAATTCGAAAAAATAAAAAAGGCCGGACATATTTTTCGCAGCTGTTGTGAGAGAAAAGTCGGCATATATATATATATATATGTATATAAAGGGGAATTTAATTTATGTCCATGATGTATGCAACACAAGACATTTTTGCTACATGAAAATCGATTCCGAGCGAAGTTCCGTTAAAAATGTCCGGTTTTTTGTATTTAACCGATAAACAGACGGGCATCCGTATCAATCGGCATCAAGGGAAAAACAAATAAATAAAAATTAAATTTAAAATACGGCTATTTAATTAAATACGCCTTATTTAGCTATTCGAAAACCAAATGTTTACATTTATATTATCAGTGGATTTTGAAAACGGTACGATATTTTTTATTCAGATCGTTTAACGGTTCCACGCGACGGCGGCTCGAAATGCCGAAATCAAATTTATCAATTTGATCAACCGTGGCGGATTCGAGATTAAAAAAAAAAAAAAGAAAAAAAAATGCCCCACGCGCGCTTTATAATAATACAGTACGTTTTGTTATATCTCTGAGACACGTTTGTTATTATGAAAAATAAAAATTGAATTACGGTAATTGGATTTGTTATTTCGTTGATACGACGACGCGTTACAGGCTCAGGTTAACGTACGGGCAAGGTGGGCACACGCGCGGCTAAGAAATGGCAGAGGCTTTTTTTTTTTTTTTTATCTAGTTGTACGCAATAGCGTCCCGAAATTAAGCGCATTTAAATATATTAAATTATAAAACGTTGTATATCCTATAATTGCATAAAATTAAAATCGCACGGTATTGATAAATAATGAAATTTATTAAGCTTATTGAGTCATAACGATCGCGTGCGTTACAACCGACCACGCGTGTAAATGAAAACAGAATAAAAAAAAAAAAAGAAAAAGAAACGCGTTCGATATGCATTGGAGATACGTTCCTATAGCAACAAATCAAAGAGGGCGTAGAAAAAAAAAATAATCATTTTTTGATATTTATGTTAATAAGTAGAATAAGTATACACTACCGTCGATATAGAAACCGATTTCATAGAAAATCAAACTATATATTGGAAGGATCCGGCTAGAAATAAAAAAGGGTATTGTGAAAATACCCTTTTTATATACACGAAAAATGGATTGTGAAAATATTAATGGTTGAAATAGTGAACATTTCGCCTAGATACCCTTACACTGGACAATTAAGTGAAAAAAAAAAAAAAAACCGTGCCCAGGGCTATTCTCGGGCTCATTCTGGCCCCGGTGCGTTAATAGTTTTTACGATATCGAATCAAATTTTGTAAAACTACAAAGACGATTAAAAACCATACAAACGATATCATATACGTATAGTAGGTACCGATAACAGTAAACGCTCGGTTTTCAGTCTATATAACTACGCCGGTGGCCGAGAGGTACTTGACAACATGCCATAAATTCAGGGCAATTGAACACTACAGCGAAACAAGGATTCAGTGAAATATAATGTTTTACCAAATAATATGTCCGCAACAATAGAATGAAAATAAATAACATCAGAACGTATATATATATATATATATATATATATATATATATATATATATATATATATATGGTATAGAATACTAAGGGAACAGACAAGTGATTTTTATTTTCTCTGGGGGTTCCATTACGTTTTATCCCCTTGGTTTTTTTTTTCTTTTGTTCTTTAATTTCGCATCGTCATTGCTGTATAGTATATAAAAACAAAAAAAAAAAAAACCTAGCCTTTATTTTAGGCATTTTTAATTGATTATAAATATATATATATATGCATGTATATTTATTATAAACGAGATAAATAATCCTTATATTTTAAATTTATTATAGGTACCTCCTGTTTTTTTGAAATATTTTTCTATTTTGTATATTATATTTTACAAACATGTCGGAAATAGTTTAAACGTAAAACGGATTTTAAAAAGACATCAACACTACAAAAAGTAGAAATATTAACTAGGCAATTTAATTTAATTATTAGAATGTATTTTACGCTACAATGCGCAGGTATTAAATTTAATTAACTCAGGGATCGTTATTTGTCCGTTTATAGAGTTCAATAAATTCGTTTAATAAATATAAATACTACAAAACCGCTACAATTTCACGTAGTCATTTAATTAATATTGATATCCGTACATTATTGAAACACATTCATCTAGTGATTAGTTCCCAGGTCCTGCTCTTCTTATCAGTCAGTTGTCAATATTAAATTGAATCATTTGGATCCGAAAAATTCTATAACACATAATATTTTCTTTCAATGCTAATATTGTATTCAAATATGAGTACTTACAAATTGAGTTTTGACTACTATTAAATACGAGTTACTCAGATAAGATTTTTTAACAATATAATAAATATATAAATATTTAAAATAAGGAATATAAGAATTTTTAAGTTACTTTACATCATATTTGTATGTTCATTTTTATTTGTTTGGATTCAATCACACCTAATAAGGATTGTTATCATAAAATACGAGGTCACGCTAATCGCGCGTATTGAACTCGTCATAATGAAACTACTTTTTTTTTTTTCTTTAATTTTACATTCCGCATAAGAGAGTTTTATATGAATATATTACGTACATTTTTTAATTTATTGTGAAATTGTTTATAAAGTGAATTTACCGTACGAATTTACTGCATTAATACGTACACTGTCTGTTCCTCTAAACATTAAATTTGTGTTTATAAAATATTAGGGCTGTAAAAGTTTTAAGCTTACATGTTTATTTAATCGTTGTGATAAGATCCCGGGGAGCATCTGTTGCTTTTCTAAAATAAAAATATGAGGATAACGTACGTTACGTTTTTATCTTGAATCGTTTAACAATATTTCCTCGACGTCAAGAACATATAAAATATTTATCGTTTTTTTAAAATAACATACGTTTAATAATTGTCTGTTTACGTCACTTTCTGACATTTTAACGCTGAAATATTCAACTGGCGTGTTTATAACGGTATATTATTAATATTATTACGTTATAAGACAATTGAAAGTTACCGATACGTGTAGCATTATTATTATTTACTTGTAAACCGTCCGAAACAAGTTTACCGAACACAAACATGTTCGAACGTAGTAGATAGAAATTTGTTCCCTGCAGATGTTACTTAACACGCATAAGGTTCTCAAAAATAAATTCTTAACCGTACAAACGAAAAAAAAAAAAAAACATTCCGCCATAATGTAATTGCCTATACGAGTACAAGAACACTGGCCTGAAGGAGCTTTAGATCTACAAGCTTGACTTTTTTTTTTCAACGTCTCCTTATGTATATATATATTAGTGTTGAAAAAAAAATAACAATACGTTATACGCATATAAGTATTCGGTTCATTTTATTTAATTTATTATTTAATATTTACATTTTTTCGAGTACAAACTCATATTCGGTTTTGGAAAATGTTGGGTTTAAATGCAATATATACACAATGGCATAACAAAACGTACATATAGTAAATTTTAAAACTATACAACAACAACAAAAAAAGAGTAGTATTTTGAAATTGTAACTTTGGACAGCTATAAACATAAATAAAAAGTATACGAAATACATATTTTTAAACTTTTCGTCGGAAAATGTCTAAGTAACCACTATAATTAAAAAAAAAAAAAAAAAAAAAATTGTAATTAAAATCGAATTAATCCATAATTTAGTTTTTTTTTATGATAGATATATTTTAAAAAGCACCCGAACTTATATCGATTGACGGTACCTTTGATTACTAATACAAACTTACCTTAGACAAATCTTTGAAAATTCAAATTGCAAAACATTTCATTACGATTGTTTTACTATAATAATTCTTATGAAGACGAATCGTATTCGGTGAACACTAGAAACGTAAATAGCATGAAAATCACAAATTCAGGAACAGTCGCCACTATCAGACAATAATATTCAATTGAATTATACGTCCGTCATTTTAGTACAACACGCGTCTATAGTTTTATCGATATAATACTAATAGTAGTTACCTCGTAAAAAGTAATTATTGTCAAGCCGCGCGCCGTTATGACAATTTATTATAAGTAACATTTGTATTGTATATATTAATTCCAAATCTACGACGTGAGACGGTGAACACGGCTAAAACGACCTACAAAAGTCAACGATTTACGCGATTAGAGAGGGCCTAAGGTTAAGTTAGGTTAGGTTAATCGCGCGGTTCTTAGTTGAACATTAAGCATTTTTTTTTTTTTTTTTTTTTTTTTTTTTTTTTTTTTTTTTTTTTTTTTTTTTTTTTTTTTTTTTTTTGAGGTGGACTGAAATTTGACATTTAAGCGTACATCAAACTACCATGAACGGTTCCACTGCATTTACCGTATGTTCTTTACGGCTTGGAAATGTTATATTCTCGTGAATATTCTCATTAATTATTATATTGTAATAGTGGCGTACTCGTGGGTGGTGATACGGGGGATGCATCACTCCCCGGAGCACTGGGGATCTTTTTTCCTTCAAATATCTGTTACTCACAGTAGAAAAATACGAAATATCAAGACACACAATCACACGATCATTTTGTGTTCGTATATTATGAACGTATCCTAGATGATGACGACAGTAGAGTATCGTTAGTTGTGAATCTAACATAAGGTATCGTGTGAAACCAATAGTTTCGTTTAGGAAGCATGGTCTACCGGCGTTTATTATAAAATATTATTTAAATATTATTTGGGTAGTTATGATTCTTATCACCGCCCCTTCCAATAAAAAAAAAAAGTCCTTTTGACACCAGTGCATTATATAATAATATTATGTACACGTTATTATTTCGTCTTTCAACCTGCGTTTTTAATAAACTCGATCCGTTTTGTTTGCATATCGTTTTCGCGCATACCGACCTCGGGAGAAACTCCGGCGAAACGCGTACTGTTGACGATTTATGGTTTTTAATCTCTGGGGTTTAAATTTTCTACGCGGTACTTGCCCATTTTGTTTTTCATATTTTTATATATTCTCCTTTGTTTTGTTTTTTTTTTTTTGAATTTTTCTTGTTTTTTTTTATTTCAGATGGATAAACAAAGAGCAAAACTGGCTGTCAGACGACGCGGGCAATCCGATGTTGTGCGGAAACGTGACCGGGGCGAGGTGAGAAATGTAAATTATAAATATTTCAAAGATTCGTATACACGCGCAGTTTCACTTCAGGGGTTTTAATGTTGATGCCGTTATAAAACTAATTGTTCGAATATAACGGTTAAACAGGAGAGCCAGGGGAGAGAGTCTGGAGAAGAGGTAGGCACATGATTTTTTTTTTACGTGTGCTAAGCGAAATTACGTTTTTAAATACGCGGGTAGGTACATTTTCCAAAAATATGCGATGAATAATGAACGGTGAAGAAGTCGTTACAATATATATGAAATCAAAAATATATATATAAAATCTACAAAACGTATTTCGATTGTCGTACGGTTGATAAAATCAATTGTAATGCCATCTCGCTTGCGACGAACGTTCCGATAAAATATTTTTCCTATTATTATTCGACCGAATTTTTTAGAAAATAAGAACATGCGTATAGTATTGAAATGGGCTCAGATGTTGTTGCATTTTTGCAAATTTTCTGTTTTAAGTTAATTGCTAAGTACGTTTTAAATCTGTTTCATACGATTTCGAGTTAAAATCTAATCATGTTAGTGCAACATTTTGGCAAATTTCGACACGTTTTAAATTCGATTGCAATTTTGTCAATATTTTACGTTTATAGTATTATTTTTATTTGGTTTCAATTGTTTTATGACAATTATTACTGTTATTTTATAAATATAGTACAAACGGATCGATCTACCACCCGCCAAACGTAAAATTATTAAATTATAGAAAGATCAAGTTGTAGTGGTAATAATCGTTTAATTTTCAATAAAGATAAGATTTATACGTGCGTATGCTACACATCCTCTGTTCATCCGAACGCCTGATGATAACATTTGTAGCACAACTAAGTCAGTTTTAATGCGATTTTCGGTATTTTTTATGCTAATTTTTGATTTTTTTTTTATAGTGTAGTATTGCAATTGACTTTAACAGTGTTTTACTGCCGACAACACCCGAGCCCTAGAAATAATGCGCAATTATTTATTTTACCCGAGACTTTGTTTAGGTCGATAATTTAATAATTATCTAATTATTTTTTTTTATATTTAATTATTTTCTTAGGTTAGGGTATTGGTATAATACTGTCGGATGAATCTTTGTTATATATTTATAAATTATGTGCCCGTCTATAATAATTATATTATTAATGTATACATATTAGTGCCCGTCTATAATAATATGTAAAACACAATTATGCAAATATCGTGTTTTACTGTCGAGTTATTTTTTATAATTGGATTGTCGTGCGTACGTTACTTGGCCGTCACTTTACCATTATTTTTATTCGCAGACACTGTCCGGTCGGTTACGTGTGCCTCGGCGTTGGCCCTAACCCCAATCACGGATACACGAATTTCGACAATTTTCTGTGGTCAATGTTGACTACTTTCCAGCTAATTACACTGGACTATTGGGAAAACGTCTACAACATTGTAAGTTTAGTTAAAATAGTACATTTTATATTTACGGATAAAAATTTTTTTAATACCAAACACGACAGCGAACCGGACTTGGGTTACGTACGTAATGCGTATTCGATTGCGTTTTTTAAATACTTCCAATTACAAATTATTCGGCATTGTATTTGGACGCGAATACTTTCTGTTATAAGTTACCCTTATACGTTTTTTAAATGGTTTTACTTTAATTAAAGAGCTTGTGCTCAAAACGTGTTATTAAACAATTACAACCAATGATCAATTCCCGATAATTTTAGCTATTTTTCTACATGACACTAAACGATATAAAATCGGTTTAATTGTACGATACGGTATTAAAAAAAAAAATAATAATAATAAGACATTTAGTTTTCTAATCTTACTTTGGAGGTATTCCACCACTTATTTTCAGTTAGTTTGACCACTGGGTATACTGACAGTATACGACAGTAAAAAAATCGGGATAAAATACATTTTACCGAATTTGTTGCACGGAATCACAATTATTTACTGAAAGTACAACCGATGATGGTTATAACAGACACGTTATCCTTTTTGAATGTCGTTCGAAACGAGTGTACGAAAACGGAGGATTGTCGAGAACATAATATAATTTATTGTATGTAAATATTTTTATTTTTTTTTTTTTAAATCCGTTTTAATCTCAATTTACAGTCCAGCCGATTACTATGACATTATGGTACTTAAATATATTATGCATTTAAATTATACGGACAATTTTTTTATTTTTTTTTTTTACGATCCTCGAACACAAGTGGGAATATATCAAGAAAACTGTAGCGTATATATTTATTATTCACGTCATAATATTTTGCACAAGGCAATAATGAACGAAAGAATCTGGAATGATATCAAAATGTCTTGGCGTATACAAAATTGTATAATAGTGATTCGACTAGACGAATTATTATACGGTTTATTGCGCAATAAAAGCTGTCGGGCTTATAATGTTTTACAACCGTAATGTTAACATTATAGATTTCATCAAATATAATTTATTATGATAATTCACGAGTGTTTGACTGCATTTGTATTTTGCATTGATCATTTTTATTATTATTATTTTTTTTTTTTTTTTTTTTTTTAGGTCATTTTTTGTGTAATATTTTAATTATTCGATTTCTTTCGTTTAATTATTAAGTGCACAAGCTACACAATAACATTGTAATTATATATATATATATATATATATATCTCAATATTGTTTGAATTCTTAAATTGAATGAAAGATGTGAAGTTTCTTGACATTATGCACTCATGAGCAATGTACTGATTTTACTATAATATGTGTGCGTATTTTTTTTTTCTATATAAAAACAACTTTTCTACCAGAAAATTTGCTCTAATCAAAAAAGAAAAGAAAAAAAAAAAAGAGTTTTTTTATTGCATTTTTGACCTAGTCGGTACATTGAGATGGTATTTTTTTTGATATTCATGGTAGTCTTCTCAATAATGGGTAAATCTATGAAAAAGTTTACGACAGTTAATTTATACAATACCTTTTATTATTTTCGGTTTGTTTTTTTGTAATTCGGTGAAAAATAATCGTAGATATTCGAAATTTTTACCGAACACTAAAATCATTTTATTACATAATGCAATTTTTCAAATTTTCTGAAGTTTTTGTGCTATTTAAAATTGTCGACGTTTTTTTTTTTTTTTGTGTTGCAATTAAATTTATCGGCTGTTTTGTTCAAATGTATATTGAAATTCGATTAAAACTCGAATAACTGTAATTTGAAGTTAATACAATTTTTCAAAACATATTTAACCGAATTTGGCTCAGAATCTCTTTCCACTCGATATGGTTTATCGTTGCGTATGGGTACAAATTAAGTTACCCTAAACATCCCACCATCCCAACTATCCACTTACAATATTGGCTCACTCATGATGTGAGGTATATATCAGCTTATTTAAAATTTACGCATTTTTAGTAATTTATAATTTAGCCAATACAACTGTACGGACAAAATAATATTATTTATGAATTAACATTTTATTATCCACTGCGTTGAGAAACAATAGTTTCATCAAACGGTCGAATTTGTGTTACTTACATTTCACATTTAAAATTCAGAACGGGAAATAGGAAAGTCGTGTCGTATCGAAAACATTCCTACCTCTTTGTTTTTTTTTTTTTTTTTTTCATTATTGTATCTGCGATCACCTTTTGTCGAGTAATTGGAGAGCTTCGAAATCCGAAGTGTCGTAAAGTGTAAAGCGCCTTTCATAGATTGAAAATTTGAACGAACGAATAAATTATTGTTTACTTTGGAATAATCTTTATTCGGGTTTTATATAGTACCAATGTACAAAATTCGAATTATATGTAACTGGTTTAAGTTCCATAGCTAATTTTTCGTTTATCAAATCGAAAAAACCAAGTTAACAATTGTTGTTAATATTTGTAATGCACCGAAATGTTCTCTTTTCGCAAATTAAACACAATATAATATTCATTGTGCAGATTTATGTTTCGAATTTGTTACGAAATTCGGATGTCTATCCATTTATAATATTATTAAAAATGATGTTGGTTTTTATTAATAATTTTTAAAAGTCGTAACAATCCGATAAATATATTTTTCACAGTCCTTCTAGAAAATTTGAATTACGGTGAAACTTATAGTAACCGTAACAGTTGGTAATTATTAGTTATGGGTCTTGAAGTTTGTTCAAACGATTACTCAAATCGCCAACTTATAAATTATTATCTCATGATAATTATTTTTTATCGGCACACCCGGAGAACACGGGAAACAGAGATTAATTCTTATTCTTATTATTATTATTATTATTATCATCAAGTACTCACATTAATTTATCATGTTTTATTATTTAAAATTCATAATTCAATTATAAAACGTTATATTGTTTTAGTTTTTCGTATAATTTATTATAACTTTACAATATAATATATTATGTACGTGCAGTTTTAACTTTTAGTTTGTTTTGTCCGATAGATTTCCCGCATATTGTATTATAACCTAATTAAATATTATTAATCACGTTATTTAAAAAAAAAAAAAATATATATATATATATATATATATATAATATAATAACAAATATAAAGATAACACTCCCGAAATATATTGTGGTGCGAAATCGCGCGACGCCGTTGAGTGGTTTATTTTGCGGAGAATATTATTAATTATTACGCGCCGTCCGTAACAATACATAGATTAAAAAAAAAAAAAAAAAAAAAATCGAATTGAATATTGCTTTCGTATTATATTCGTCTGCGCTGGTTCACCGGTTGAGTAACAAACACGAATGCGCATTATTATGAACAAAATAATTATTTTGGTCACGAAACTGTATATAAATATATAAAATATTGTGTTTTGTGCGAAAAAGAGAGAATTTTTTTTTTATTATTATCGTCGGACGTCTAATCACAAACGTGTGTTTCAGGTGTTGGCGACGTGTGGCCCAATGAGCGTGGTGTTCTTTACGGTGGTGGTTTTTTTTGGTTCATTCTATTTGATCAATCTCATGTTGGCCGTGGTGGCCCTGAGCTACGAAGAAGAAGCGGAAATAACGCAAGAGGTATGTTAAATTGTTTTTTTTTTTTTTCATTTCTCAGGGCGTCCACAACAAAATACCCACCGTGATATCTCCTGAGAGAATGAAAAACTTTTAGGGATAAGGACTAAATTTTCTAGACATCCATTTTTATTGGGCATATTATTCTGAACATTTTGACGTTTCGACTTTTTGGTTCCATCAACGTCGTGGTTTATTATCATAAATCATTTTCTATTTTATAGAGAATTTGTGTGTAGTTTAATAGCATAGCGATGCTTTGAAATTATCTCATAAGAATCTCATCTCGTATTGTGATAGGTTTTGTTTTAAGACTCTCAAATGAATATCAATTGCATTCAATTGATATCGCAAAATTTGTCGAAAATAATAAAATTAAAAGGAATTTGTTTTATACTTTTTGCCAAACATATATTATATTTAATTGAAATATGAATATTTCTAGTTTCCCGTGAGACATATTAAAAACAAAAATCCACGGTTTCAGAAAACCTATAATTGTCAAGAATTACTACAATTGTGTAGCTTCAACGTAGAGCCTATTTTTCGTAAATCACAATTATTTATATTTAATAAATTTGAAAAATATCTATGAAAGAAATAATTGAAAAAAATTTGAAAAGAACAACAGTTAACAACCGTTACGGCGCGTATTGTTTATTTACTCCGGTAAACGACATGACGGAAGATCACGGAATAGTCAGGAAAAATTGAAAATATTATTTCGTGGCGACGTGAAAACGGAATTTTCACGGTCTTCATTGTCACAGTGTATATCATGGTAGGACATATAAAACCCTGGCTTATATAAAAAAAATAACCGTTTACAAATATAAAAACACGAATACTGTATTCTGGCGTGTAAAAGTAACGTTTATGTATAAAATATTGTGTGTACATATATATATATATATATAATTATAATTATTGTTACGGTTTTCATATATATTATAGCGAGGCGGAAAACACGTTCGTATATATGAAAACTAAACGTACGGCCGCGGGCAACGCCGTCATCGGCGGAATATTATAAAGACCGCGAAGTAATACAAGAACAAAAAAAAGTATATACTTTTTTCGTGTCTGATTGTTAGTTTTTTTTTATTTTTTTTTTCTACTGTCGTGTTTAATCCTCGTTGTCGACCACAAAGTAATACGAAACGGACACCGATAGCATTTCAGAAGGGCGACATAGGGACGGCGGCTTGACAGTCGGCCCGCCATGAGGCGAAACCCGAGGCCGAAACAGTTTATATACGAAAAAAAAAATATATATATATACATGCGATCTTTTTATACGATAAAACATCGAGCGATAATAATTATTTGTCGCCGTGGTAATGTGTTACTTGCCGTTACCGTACTCGGTGGTAACCACAGATATTGATAATATTATATGCTGCGGTGTTTACGCAAATACGAGGTCTGTTTAAAAAGTACCAGGATTTTATTTTTTAAACATTAAAAAAAAAAAAATGAAAATTATTATTATTTAAAGATATCTCCTTCGAAATACTCTCGTCCGGACGATATGCAATGATGCCAGCGATCTTGCCATTTTTTTAAAGTCCGATGGAACTGTTCCAAAGTTATAGATTTAATTTCTGCTGTCGTATTCGCTTTAATTTCCTCTACATCTCGAAATCGTTGTCCTCTGAGCGCAGATTTTAGTTTCGTATCCGTAAATCCACGTCTCGTCACCTGCGATAATGTTTTTTTCTTTTTTTTATGAAATTAACATCAGCAGAACGATGTCTAAGGTATTGACAAAGGTCCTTTTGTTCCAAAGTTAACAATCACCGAACGAATTCGGCAGCTACCCTTTTAATCTGTAAATTTTCGGTTAAAATTTCATGACAAGATCCAATCGAGATTTCTGCTTCATTCGCTAACTCACGGACGGTTAATCTGCGATCATTTCGCACTTTTTCGCTAATTTTTGCCACAACATCATCGTTGCTGGATGTCGACGGTTTTCCAGAACGTGGTCTTCATCTTCGGTTGACTGTCGACCATTCTTGAAACGTTTAAATCACTCGAAAGTCGCGGAACGACTTAGGGAATTATCCACAAGAGCGGTTTTAATCACTGAGTGCGTTTCTGTTGCATTTTCACCGAGTTTCAAGCAAAACCCCGATGTGCACACACGTTGTTCGTTAATTTCGGACATGTCAAAAACGGCGCACGGTACAAACCGACCGAATTTCCGACCGCGTGTAATATTAAATTTCGATAAGACAACGACTACGGGTATGGTTTAAAACATTCGCTAATACGCGGCGAATAAATCTATATATAATGTAAAACGTTATCGTGCGCAGATTAGCCGTAATGACATTTATCCCGGTACTTTCGACCAGACCGCGTACGTTGTCGGCCCGCCGCCCGAAAATGCCGAGAACCCCGGCGCCGGCGTGCCGTATAGGCAATATCCATTAAACCGCGCGCATCGAAGTAGCGAAATTGTCTAAACGGAGCGCCGTGCGTCGCGAACCGGACCGGTCCGGCGTAAAATATCGTTGGCCGTTTGGGCCGCAATAAACGCGGACATTTAAATAATAATATTGCGCCCCCCCCCCCAATATATCAGTATCACAACTGAATATGTCGGTAAATCCGCTTTTTAAGTGGTTCAAAGTCGTTCAACGTTTGCCTCGCTAAACCGATTAATTTCCAGATACCACTTTTTGATCCGGATCGAACAATAACGCGGTACGATAATTCGTGATAGCTCAGCATAAAGTCGTCTCACGCTGGAAACGATATTTTAGATCGTCGCGCACGGAAATACTGACCGGGAATCCGTGTATCCGAAATACACGTCTGGTTTTAACAATTCGTTGATATAAATTGTATAGGCTGTGACTCATAGTATTGAAAAAGTTTAATTTATTATTGAATTTGAATTAAAAATATAAAAACAGGATCGATGAATTTATTATCGAAACAAAACCAGAAATACAAATGTATGATTATTATTGTACACATTACCGGTACACGGATTTTTATGTTCTTTTACCCGTGCATTCTATTTACACGGCTTTTAACACAGTTTTCTTTAAAACACGTGTACCCGTGTAATTTTGTACACGCGAAATAGACACCTTTAGTTTGAAGGTCTTTTAGATTGCGAGCATAGCAAGTGATGCACTATGGTTTTGCTGGGGTGTGTGCTTTTGTTTTTTTTTTCTGCTTGCAAATTTCTTTTGTACAAGACCTATAAGTCCGGTCAATAAACAACAATTGAGCATTTTAGTTGCACATTTAATCTAGTCGGTACATTGAGGGTGTCACATTTTAATTTCCCACGTAATTTCCTTAATAATTTGGAAAAGCGGAG
This sequence comes from Tuberolachnus salignus, assembly GCA_956483605.1. Taxonomy (NCBI): domain Eukaryota; kingdom Metazoa; phylum Arthropoda; class Insecta; order Hemiptera; family Aphididae; genus Tuberolachnus; species Tuberolachnus salignus. The sequence continues at coordinate 1,504,261 of OY101434.1, forward strand.
ATATTTTACACAATTCAGTTAAAAATAATCGTAAAGCGACGATTTTCTACTCATTTCCAGACGTACTATCGAAATATATTTCAATCATTTTTTTTCGCTAAATATGACCATTTGAAATTGTCGACTAATTTTCGTGTTTTTTTATTTTTTTTATTTTTTATTTGGTTTAATGTAAATTCTATTATTTTTGATTTTCAAATATTCTTGAAAATTTGCCACGAGGTTAAGCTCAATTTGTTTTTTAAGCTATAATAAAATATCAAAATGTCGTAGGCACTGTTTTTTTTTTTTTTTTTTTATCTTATATTAGTGTAAAGGTAAAATGTCGACGCAATTTATATAAATCACGGAATTCCCAAACATAATTAACCAGACTTCACTGAGAATCGTTATTTCTTTAGCGATAATTTGCGTGCGGATATAAATAAAATTCCCCTCTACTTTACCAACTTTTCAACTACAACAGTGACCATAAGCAGTTCCGTTTTTTACATTGAAATATTTTATAATATTATTGCCGTTTAAATTTGAATTATTACGTACAGTTTTATACGCATAATCGCAAGTTTGTAATAGTATACATATATATTTCACATACATCGAAACTCGATTAAACTTCCCTCTAACACACGAGGTATTGAAACAATGTCGTAAGTTATTACTCGTGTAACCACTATAGAGCGGAGATAACTCTCACTAACAATTTATGACGTTAAAGGAATTTCTCGATTCTTGACTATATAACATAATTTCGTTATTTATCATTTTTTTATTATTATTATTATTTGTTTATAATGTAATATACTGTTAAAGATTTTCAAAAAAAAAAAACTAGCTATGTGAATAATATAAAACAACATTAGGTAAAAATTGAAAAATTATATTTGTGAAAAAATCAATTCGCGCGATACATGTGCGCGTGTGATTTAAGTGTAAAAAATACATTTAAACAGAAAACGTATATGGAAAACGGTTTAGATTGAAATTATGAAACGGTAATGTGGACGAAGGGTACCGTACAAGTAGGGCGGCACGGAACGGGAATTAAACTAACTAATGGTATTGCAAGACAGAAAACCGCCCAGGGTAAACGTAAGTAAGACTGGAAAAATGTAATTCTGCGGCAAGAGGGAATGAGCACAATAAAAAATAATGGTGTTTCAAGTGCGTATAAACAAACAAAAAAAAAAAAAAAAAAAAAAAAAACGTTATTGTTTTTATATACATTTTGTTCGGTTAGCAGGTTAAACGGAAAAATTATTGGTTTTTTACGATATATTTTTTGTTTTTTTTTTCTATAAAAACTATTTACGTCATTATAATCACCTTTTAAATTCTGATAAAACAATTGGTTTTTTTTTTTGTTTTTTTTATGTATCGCGTGAACGCGTTACTACGCGGGGTATATAACGAGCACTTTGGTATAGTTTCAATGCGCGTTTAGTGTTTTGATTGAATTTAGTTTGTATTTTTATTGAGACGTTTTCTGAACTAAATGCAAAAAACCATTACAGAGAATACGATTTAATCTATTTAGCAATCAGTTAAAAAACAAACAAAAATAAAATAATAATAATAATAATAATAAAAAAACCCTGACATTTTTTTTTCGCAATTAAAACAAAACTCAAGCGAAACTCGTTCGATGACGTTTACAAATGTTTTAAAACTTATTTTGGTGAATCGATTCTACCATTTTGGAGCGTATGATTTTGTACATTTTTTTATTTTTTTTTTTTTATTATTCCCGTGTTCAATGATACGAAATCGATAATTTAAATAAGGTTAAACACACCAATAGTTTATTTATTATACATTTCAAAAATCCAAAAATTGTTGTACGTCAATATGTTTTTTACGATATTTCGAGGTCAAATTTCAATTAAGTCTTACGATAATAATGTGTTCGTATCGGTTTTTTTTTTAAGATTTTTCTTATGGTTTTTAATTGTTTTAAATATTTAATCTATTGCCCCGATGTTCTACGAAAAAATCGACAATACACGGTAATATATTTCTTTATGAACAACTACACTCTAATTCGGAAGTGGCCAAACTTTTGTTTCTTTTTTTTTTTTTTTGGGGGGTCACATCGAATTTTCTTGGCGGCCTTTCCGGTTTTCTTTTATTTATTTTACTCGATTTAAGTAATACATTTTAATAATTACAAATGACAAAAATATATTGAGTATAAAAATTGATTTAGATATTTACCTCCCCACCATCTGCATCACGTATACTATTTCAATTATACTCGTAAGTTTTAGTGTAGATTATCACAAGGATTCGATTATTTTGACCCTCGTCGGAAAGCAAATGCAATAAATTATATTGAATAAAAAAAACGTTAGATTGGAAAATAAACCGCGCAAGTAATGATAATATGATCATAATGTCTTCAATTCGAACGTTCGAAAATCGAAAATCGCAATAGGAAACAAAAATAGTGTTATGACGTATAAATATATTTATTTTTTTTAAAAAAAAAAAAAAAAAGAACATTTGATACTGTACACTATTACATTGTACTCGTGAAACGTCATATACTGGTTAGATACCCATTATAGCTACAAGAAATCGGAGTAGAAATTTTACTCGGTAAAACTAAAGTGGAACAAATTTAAACACTTATAAAAAAGAAACTACTACATTACGCTCAACTTTTTTTTTTTTTACTACTACTCAGTACAACTTATGAATTTCAAGCATATCTGCTCGGTCGAAACAATTTTTTCCACACAAATCTAAAATTCCAAATAAAAACTAAAAAAAACGTAAAAATGCCATTGAATAGATGTAAAATCACCAGTATGTTTTGGAAATTTGTCCATGCGTAGATAATATATTTTGTGTACCAAAATCTCAGGTCTCTACAATTGTTTTGACCTGATTACAATAAAAGAAACAAAATCAGAAATAAAGAAAAAACACATTTTTCCCAGTTTTCCCTTTTATTAAGAAAATTACTGTTTTGTTTTTGTACGCTATTAAATGTTTTTTAATGTTCAAGTCATTTATGGGAGCCGTAAACCAATTTGCATTTGTATATTTCGATAATGATAATGTTGAATATTTTTAAGCCCTCAACAACTGAAGTTAAGACTTAATTTAAATTGCGATCGAAACACATAAATCTTCAAACAGTAAATGATTTTAGACATCCACCGAGATCTATGGAATGCTTCTGGTTGTTGTATTTGTAATTGTGTCATCTTCATTTTCTCCAAGAAATAGCATACTAATGTGTAATAATTCCTTATAATCGTCTTTTGGCTGATAATCCGATAATTAAATAAATGTGACTATGTCATATTTGACGGGTTCTGAGTCAGAAGAAATAGAATCGCCCGACATTGCATTTTCATATCCCACTGTTTTGATATTTTTCCGGAAGTTTGAAAATCGTATAAAAAGTAATACGTCGAGGCCAAGATGGCCAGGGTTTCGACTGGAAGATAATCGAATATTTTTGCTGCCTACTATTTAATACATTTAATGTCTCCGATTTCTTCCGATTTTTTGTTCTAAAATAGTGCATGCCCTCTTTTTTTTAGATCAGTGTTACTAGATGTGTTATCGAAACACATTAACTTTATTCGATCTATAATATTCCGATCATTCAGTAAAGTATTTACTTGTTTTTCTCCTGTTCCACGTGTTAATTTTGGCACGCCAAATAGCTTCATTAACTCTTCTCCTGAGACTAAAACTGCTAAACGATCGATTCTTTAGACATTAAATCTGGTAACCGTCCAAAACCGTCGGTTTTACCGTCACACAATGAGGACGGTGAACTGTAAGAGGGACATCAGGAAGAAAATCGTTTATGATTTCTTTAGCTATATTTTCCCTACGAGTTCGTCTCGTCCAATGGATTGTTTCTCTATTCAAATTAATTTCGGAAATATTTAAACCAATGGTTTCAACTGTAGCTGCTAATATATATGTGCCATTTCAATCACTTATTTTAGTACGATCTAGTGCTGGCGTTCCGGCCCGATTAATTATATTTCTCGGACGTTTTCTAGTACATTTTGAACAAATATATTTCTCCTTCTTCGCCACTACAACTAACACACTCCTTACTGCTGCTACTGCTACTTATACTTAATTCTGTATGATTTTTGATTTCTAATTTTTTTTTTTTTTTATGAAATTATTTTTAAATCCTTTTCTACGCGTTTTTTTTCTTTCTGTAACTAACAAATTTCCATCAAGTACACCCATTGATCCTCGCCTATCCTACTTTCTCTCTGAAATTTCAAAAATTCTTTGTCCTCTTATAATATTATTAAATTCGTGGCACTGGCATGTGCAACATCAAACAGATCGTCTATAAATTATTTACAAAATTGTTAACATTCATAACCCACGTCTCTGTTTTGTCTGGTTGCACTTTTCATAATACTTATCCATTTCGAATGTAATTTTTTAATCCGATTTATTATACAATAATATTGTTTTGCGGGGATTCTCGCTTTATTCCAAAAGTCTAACAATTAATTTCTAGTAACAAGAGCACTATTTTTTTGAATCGATACGTTTTCTTTTAAATGTAATTGTAAAAATCGGTTTAGTATTTGTCTGTGTGAAGGAAGTCAAGATCCGGCTAAAGATTCACTAGTGTGGGCCAATTGAATAAATTCCACGGTTTTTCGAATGTTTATAAAACATAACTATTATAAATAATAGGTAATAGGTAAATACTGTGAATTATCAGAATATATATAAAACCTCAAATGTATAATTTACATACCGATTATTTGAGTAAATACTTGAATGTGTGTTGTATTGAATTCGAGTATGTGTGTGATTTCACAATTGAAAATAAAAATTTTAACTTGTCTCTGGCATACGAATACTCGTAGACTGACGTCGTATAAACAATTTATAATTGTTTCTATCAAAAAGCATGGGGAAATAATAACAACGTTTAAAAATAAAAATGTAGTAATCAGTATATATATTATACAACTTGCGTGACCTTGAACGACCACTAAATATGTGAATGTTTTAATTACATGTTAACCAATAATTTATAATTTATTTTTGAATCGATGCTATGAGGCAACATATTGGGAAAACGAGCAATTTTTTTTTAGCCGGTATAGTCGAGTGGCACCGGCTAGATCCGAATCGTATCAGAAAAAATGTTACACGGACGAAGAGATTCCTGGTGGAAACGATGTTTACGGTCGGGGAAAAAAAAAATGTTTAAAAGACGCGGCTCGTAGGTAAACCTGTGATACCGGTACAAGTATCGCGTTTAAAATAACTACGAATCGTTTTCATTCGCAATGATTTATCATCGCACGCAGTTCAATAATATTATAAATAAAAAAAAAAACTAATATTACCGGACGAGTATATTCTAATAGACGTTCGTATAGACGGCGGTTCACCCAGTTGTGGGGGGAGGTTAGGAGGTTTTTTATTCCTCGAGGTTTAACACAGGATGCGGCGGAGCCGACTGACAAGTTTAATGGGGACATTAGTCTGAAATAAGACAAGTGCAGGCCTATATCGGTGGTTTATTTTGGATTACACGGTTATGCCGTTAAAAGTCGTAATCGTGGTCTGGACATGTGTAATTGCTACACAAAGGGCTACACTCTGCCATTCCACGCAACGGATCTGTCCCTTATGTTAATACTATTAAATTTTGGATTCGACGTTTGGAAATGACCGGAAGTACCCCGGGTGGACGTGAACGCGGAGCACCCAGAACGGTGAGAACCACCGGAAATGTGCAGTTGGTTAGAGAGGCAATTGTGAGCGGTCATCAAGACGCTCTGCCCGGAAGCGGTCGCTTTAGAACAGGTCGGAGGAAATAACTGAAGAACATGACTTGGGAGACGTATGGTTTTAACGATCCGGGGCAAGAGCGCACACGCTCGAGTTCCGCTTGGTCTCTTGTGACAAACGTTCCCTGGTCGGGGTCGGTTTCTCCGAGGGGTGACGCGTAGGCACGCTCCTCCGATTAAAGCACGTGCGATTTTGTTCTCTGGGAGATCCTTAAGAATAAGATTTTCAAATATCGTCTTCATACCATTGAGGACCTGACGGTCATTGAATCACCGAAGAAATCGCGGCTATACCAATCGAAACGTGCCGAAAATCATATTAAAACTTCAGTGATCGCCTACAGCGATGTATTGTTGCCGGCGGCCGGCCAGCACGAAGAAACTGTTTTCAAAATATAACTTAAAAAAAAAATGGGATTTCCTATTAATATTAATAAAAACAAACCGTTTTCCACTTAGTTTTAATGTTAGTTATTAATAGCTCCTCAAAACTCATCAGTCGGCACCCTGTACGGCGTTTGTTTTGTTTAAAAATAATAACCTATTGGTAACGATAATTTCAAAACTAAACCCACGCCCGGGAAATAATTTCCCCACTGCGGTCAGCGAGCAGTACGTTTTATTTAATTGTTTATTTCGTTTTTTTTTTTTTTCTAAATTAAAATTCGAAATTTACACCGGGGCCTGAGGCCATTCGCACCGGGGCCCCGGTGAAATCACTGCCGGTCGTCCGGCGAGTAGAGGTTTTCCACTACGCTCGTACTATTATTTATTATTATATTATTTCGATTTTGGGAGTGTCGGTGTTTTGCCGCGGCGGCCTATAATAAAGACGACGACGTAAAACGTTACAGTAAGTAATTTGTATGCGTTTCGTACAACGAAAATGATACCGAAGCACATAATAAACAATGCGTCGTGGTCGCGGTCGGCGGGTAGTATCAGCGGCGACAGAGCGCCACGGTGATTTATTACGGCCGACCGGGCGCAACTCCTTTTGCCCGGGTCGGCCCGCCGCCCCGGAGTCTTTTGTTATTGATACGTTATCATCTCGTGTGTTCGGGGTACTCACATGCGCCGCTGTTGTCATTATTATTATTATTATTATTGTTATTACGATTATACTTCTAAATACAATGGTTTTCGAACCTTCCCAGAGATATTATATTATTATTTACGCGGCTACAAAATGAAGGAACGTAAAAGAAAAAAAAAAAAAAAAAGAGAAAAAAAATACGAGAAAAAGAAAAAACCACTCGGCGCTAAAAACTCTTCGAACAGAAAAAAAAAAAAAAAGATTTTTTTTTCTCTATTATTATTATTATTATTATTATTATTTTCAAAAAGAGGATATGCGTGATAATATCTCGCGTATACGATTATTCGCACTCGCGAAATTTAGAAAATTAATTACGGTATATTATTTTTTTATATATATATATATAAAGAGCGAGAATTTAATTAATATTTTCCAGTTGCGAACGAGGAAAAAAAAGAGAGAGAAAAAAAAAGATATATTTTTTTGTAGTTATAATTTGTAATGTCTATGGACAATAATAGTTTTACGATTTTATCATTTTAACCGCTCAACTGTGATTGTTTTTTTTTTTTTTTTATCACAATCCAGCGAATTTATTGAAAAATTCGACTTTTGTTTTATCCATAATTTCATTTACCAAACATTATTATCAATTTTTCAATTCTACTCATCGTACATTTTAGACGATTGTTTAACTTTTGATACGCCGTTTATGTGTAATAACAGGTTCAACACGTTCAAACCAAAGGTGTAAAAAAGTATTAGTGACATATTTATATGGACCTATAGAAATAAAATCTCCGAATGTTTAATGAAAATACAAGGAAAATTAAAAAAATGTATTTACATACATTATACGAGTATATATACAGAGGTCTTTTAAATTTCACGATACGATCACGTGCACCATTAATGAATTACTTATTATTCTTTTTTTTAAATGACATCCGCGAAACATTTTTAAAACCACTACCACATTTTTTTTTTTGAATTTCAAACAATAACCTATATTAAAAATAGGCGAAGTTTTAGTCTAAACACGTTTTCGGTGTTGGTATTTTTTTTTGTTCTCGTCGACTCCTTGACGAGATATGCCGCTTTTGAGTTTGTCATTTTATCCACAGGTTAGGGAAATAGTTGGCGGTGTAGCATCAATTGTGGGTTGAGGTTAATCGCCTCTTCCCTTACTAGCAAAATGATAAACTCAATTCGGCGACGGGTTGGAAGAGATTAATTATGTCAACACCGAATATCTATTTAAACTAAAACTTCATCTATTCACAAGGAATTTCCAATATAATTTGCCGTTTGAAAACCGCCAATGCCCAAAAATCGTTTCACGTCCCGCGCGTAAGGATGACACAAATAAAGGGCAACGCAATATTTCCGAATATGCGACAATAGTTACATTTTTTTAATTTTTTTTTTTTTTTTGCATTTATTATTTTTCGAGTACACAACAATTATTGTTGTAAATAAAAATATATATTTTGAAAACATAATTTTACATCAAACGAAACAGTCATTAATTTATATATGCAGTAGGTTAAAAAATCAATTTTATTTATAGTTGCGTTCTCTCTCGCGTCTGCAATTTCCCCCGCTGAATAAATCAAAAGTTTACAATTTAATTTAAAATACGAAAAAGAATTTTCTAAAATTTCCTACTTGTTTAACGGTGCATGGCCTGGAAATTACACTATAAACAAATGAAATAAATAATGGTTATTATCAAGGTGTACGATAATAATTTGGCTAGGTTCATTGTATTTCGTAAAATATACGTTAACTTTTTAAGGCACTTTAAAGTTGAAAATGTCTTCTTTCGAGTTTCTCCGTTGAAACTGTATAGAAAAAGCACCTATACGAATTATTCTCAACGGGAAACAGAATTCTTAATGAAAACCAAAAAATATACTTTCGCCGCATTGTGTTGTACGCACAATTAGAAATCTCTTTTTTCCTCTCGTTTTTTTTTTCTTTATATATATATATATTTTTTTTTTCTTTAAATTGTCTGGTTTTGTTGGCGACATTTTTTTGTTTTTTCGACGTCTACAACGAGACACGCCGTCGTTGGTTTTGTAAAAATAAACATCGTTCCGTCGGTGGTTTTTTTTTTTTTTTTTTACTATCTACGAAATACACGTGCACGTCAAAAATGCATTTACGATGCAGTTATGGTGCACATTTTTTGGGAAAAGTATATATATATATATATATAAAAAATTTAAAAATTTAAAAACGCCACCGTTGGAATAACATTGTTATGATTAGGGTTCGAATGTGATTACGTTTGCAACATCCGCTGCGTACCTCAAATTTCAAACGGTCAAATGATCAGATAATAAAATTAGATTATATCGAATATCGGAACTCGGTAGTGATTGCTCGAATTCGGGATCGATATAAAGCAAATTATGATAAAATGTTAAATAACGGACAAGTACATAATAACAACAAGTGTTTTCAGTATACGAAAATCCATAGTTGCTCGTCGCCATACACGTACGGTGATAGCGAAATTTATTATCGTCCCGGTAGGCAATCACACAGTTGACAAAAACCGATCAAAAATTCGTTCGGTCACGGAACAAAAATATGTCGAGTTTCAAGCATTTGAGAAAATATTTGACCGCGTGAACCCGGCTTTGGTTTAACGGCGCGCGTTTTCACGGTACGATTTTCGCGTTTACGACGGTCAGACATTTCCCATCGGTTTTTTGCGTGCCAGACGGTTTTCCCGTTAATCCTTTTCATATTTTATATACGCATTTTTTTTAAATACCATTTTCCCGCACACACACACACACACTTTTTATTATATAATTTCATAAACCGCACCGTTTGTCACCGACGCGATACACGAAAATAAAGTAATAATAAAAACAAATACGACGCATTAAACGCCGGCCATTCTCTTGTAACCGTATCCGGTAATAAAACGCCGTTGGGTACTCGGCACCGGTCACAATAACCGGGTGGTTTTTGCCGCTGGCCATGGAAACTTTTTTTTTTTTTTAACGGTAAATCCAATTTTCTTCTACTGATTTCTTGTTCCTAAAATTTAAATTTTTTTTACAATTATCTTATGGTTATATTTGTATTCTAATGAATGCTTTTCATCCATTACAATAATGTCACAAAGAAATATCGGATTGGCTATCGGTTAATAATAAATCGGAAAAAAAATACTATCGGCCATAAAACATTGCGTCCCAAGATAAACACGAAAAATTTATCGTTTTTCTAATTCCCGAGATTATATTTTTCACGATTATCTTTCGATTATCATTTCGATTCTAATGGATAGGGTGGCTATATCGCAAAAGTATAGATAGATCAACTAACGGTACGGTTTGTCGGTACCAAAATGCCATTTCAATCGGAGGTCACCCGGTGAAAATAACAAATGGTACCTCATATGGTAAATGCGCGGTATAAATAATATTGGACCGAGGGGATCCCGTAGACATATTGCGGAACATCGATCGTAATTATATCAATACGTTTAAGTTACCGGGACTTGCTGAGGCGACGGGCGAACTCTGCTATGTCTTTAGGTGCGCTCCGGGCACGGCCTTTGCGCGGTGGTCGGGTTGGCCACTCGCCGTTTGCCGTCCTATGACGGACCCGTCACACTTTAGTGACGACGGCCACACGGTCGGTCGCACACGTGGTCGGTGTTCACGTTTTTCAGATTTGCGTCCCCTACGTGCCGGGCGATTTTCTTTTATTTCGTTGCGTACCCCGTGTATTCGTTAATTATGTGCTTTCTCGGGACAACGGGCGGCTGTATAAAATCGTCTATATTTCCTCATTTCCCGTGGCTATCCAATTGTATAATCATTGTTTAATTGCATTTTTCAGTACATATTGTCCTGGACGGTCACCCGAGGTCAATTAATAACCGAATTGAATTCGATTGCCGAAACCGTAACATTCGCATGGTCAGAAGGTCGCGATTCGTTTTAGATTCTAATTCGAGGGTCCACCCCCGGGAATACAGGAACTAACGGGCCCGAGCCCTCCATAGAGCCGACGCCCTCCAACATGTTGTTTTGTTAGGCACCGGATTTAAAATTTTCATATCGAAAAGATTATCAACTATTGAAATTAAAGTATAATTTGTATACACGCATTGCTTCACCGGGACTAAACCCAAAGTGTAAAAAATAAATAAAAACTATTAATATTATTGAGTTACAATATAATTTCCCATGATAAAACATTTTTTCTAGAATTTATTTTCTTCGTTTTGTTTTTCCTTTTGTATGTTATGCTATTTACCGTAGTTTATTTCATAAACGAGCGAATAAAAGCGCGTGCTCACGAGTTTTTATACATATTTTAAAATAATTACTATTATTATTTAAAAAAAAAAAAAAAATTGTATTTATTCCTCCACTCCCCCTCCCCCCTTCCCCTTGTAGGGAAAAGAATAAAGAAAAATATCTTGGGTGCGCCTTTGCCCGAATTATACCTACCCTACGGACGCACTACACCTGTATAAGGACTTTGCATGCGTGTAGTTTATGTTCTGTAGCCTCGCTCGTCTAATATTTAGCGCAAGAACTGAAATATTAATAATGCAATTCTGCGGGGCAGAGGGGAATATGCAGTCAATGTTCAACATTCTTAAAAACGTCTAACCGATCAATACATTTTCAAACGCGAACCGCACATAAATCTGTGTGGAATTCAAACATTTCGAAATATAAAACCCGAGACTCTCCGTGTTATACCGAAGTGTACGTGGCGGTTGCGGCAGTGTGGGTGGCGGTGGGGATGGGATAATGATACGACCCGCGTCTCATCTAGAATACGTGTGTGGCATGTGCAATCGTCTTTGAAACCTAAAAATATGCGCCTAAAATAATTTAAATCAATGCGATCGTATCGATTCCCCTATACGTATTTGTACGAATTATTATCGCATTTTCTATATTTTGACGTTTTAAAAATAATCTACGCGGAATGGGCCCATATGGTCGACATAGTACATGATAGCCCGAGAATTGACAATCGGCTGATAATTATTTTTTTTAAAAAAAGTACGTACACGATTAGATTCGCTTGGGTATGTTTGTGTGTACATCTTTTTTATCTTTTTATATTTTTCCGGAATCCGACCAAAAAAACATAGTTAAACGAATTATAAACAAATCGAACGTTTTACCGTTATCGTTTACTGTAAATTGTCGCGCTGTCAGTTCGCGGTATACCGCACAGAATACGCATAACTTTTGTCGGTTATTAATTATAATAACCATTATTTTAATAATAGTATTTTTTTTTTTAATAAACGTTTATTTTCGGTTTATTGTATTTTTTGGATTTGTGACGACGCGCAGGAGAGGCGAAAAGACTTGACGGACTACCGGGACGAGTCCACGTTCAGTTTCGACCCGAGCCGGATTCCGATCAAGCAACTGGGCAAAGAGAACAAGGCGAAAAAGACGGACGGTCGCAAGGGGGTGCTGTTGTCGTCGGTGACCCGGAAACGGAAAAAATCGCGCAGACGTCGGACGGCGTCGCAGCAGCGGCCGCAACCGGACCAGCAGCACAGGCCAGAGCCGGGGGAAGGGCAGGAGCCGCGGCCGGGCGAGGACGAAGGGGGCGAAGAGGAGGAGGAGGAGGACTATGACGGGACGGCCGTGGCGGATAGGGACACGGGGGCGGCGGTGGCAACGGCGGGCTCGTCTACAGCGGCCAACTGCGGCGCGGTCACTTCCGTGGACGACTATGGTGACGACGACTCGGACAGCCCGTGCCGGAAACGCAAAGCGTCGTCATCACCCGACGCACCGGCAGCGGCACCGTCACCGCAACCGGCCACGCCGCCGCCTCAACCGGAGCCGCCGCCCGCCATCGTCGACCCGGCGACCAGGTCCGCAATGGTCGCCGCGGCCGACACCTTACGGCCATGCGCCCTGGTCGCTCCACAAGGTGAGTGACTTGTTCAGTGCAGACCCGCACTGGAACATTTGGCGTTTTAGCATTAACCAATCGTAGGCAATTACAATTTATCAAATATTGATAACATTTTAATTTTGATAACGACTAAACGCTACGTTTATCAAAAAGTATAAATATTTAGCGTTTTAACACGGACATTTTTCCATATTTTGTTGAGGAATTCAAAATTATTGATTTTTGTTTATTAGTTAACACGCGTGTCACCGGAGCACGGTTACGGACATTACGTGGTCGCACAACGGCCTATGATAAGACCGTCTAATATTGTCCACCGGAATGACTGTCGGAAATCGGCTAGATTCTGGACTGCTAGCACTCATGTAACAGTGTAAGAGAACGTAGAGTTAAAAAATAATAGATATCAGAGAATTACAATCACGGGTATAGATAAAACGTGCGGGTTATCTTAACTTGACATTATCTCGCACCGTCACATGAGCGCTAGCAATCTAAGATCCAGCTGATTCGCGGGATTCACTTTGATGGACACTTTTCCCTAGGTCGTCGGGCGACCATAATGTCTATATTTACGCACTAAAGTAAAAATTCTGGGGTTACAAAAAAAAAAAAAAAAAAAATGATCTACAAAAAATTCGTTGTCATCCGCTTATATCCGTTATCGTATATTCAACACTTTACATTGAAATACAGCTAATTTCACGCCATTACAATATTGTCCAAAAACTATTAACATTGTATCACAGATTAAAATATTTTATATTTTATATTTTAAATCTTCGTGTAAGTGTGCGAATCGAGTAAATCGTTTTTTTGTGGATTAACTAACGAGAAAAAAATGAACGAGAAAGCCGATAAAAATCGATGGCGAGAGTGTCTATATACTATCGAATCGTTTTTCAAATATAAAAAGTCTACCGTATGGAGGGGGAATAAATAACGGAGATGGACGGTAGATTGGCGTGGACTTGAGGCGTAAAGAAAGGCAGAAGAGAGCACACAAGTCACGGAAAGTATGTTAAGTTTATAACTTTTACATTTTCACACGTGCGAGTAAAAGGCTGCAATTGTATTCTGCTCCGAAAAAAAAAAAAAGAAAAAAAACCAGATCCTAACACGAGGAGAGCACAACAACGGCGCGATTTCGGGCGATTATCAAGTCTGAACTCGTCTGAAACTTTGTATTTATTTTATCACGATGTTAAAGCTTTACTTGTGACGTTGTCTACATGCGGGATTTGAGATTAAGTGATGGAACGGGGGCGAAACCGGGACTTCCGTGTATAAACAAGAGAAGAAGAAGAAGAAAAAAAATAAAATATAATAATAAATAATAATTTTTAAATATTTAATACTCGACGTACTTAGTGAACGGCCCTTAATTGTATAAGAATAATATTTTATTATTATTTACACTGTCCCCTCTTCCCCACGACTGTTTGAATAGCCATGAGTCTACGCTGAAATAATGTAATTTTAATGTAATGGTTTTAATTACACTCGTATTTATAGCTTGTTTTAATATTCGTTATTCTTTAACGTTTTTAACGTCAACGATATAACTAATAAAAATTTGCACGAAATGTATTCTTTATAAAGGGTAAAAAAAAAAAATAAAAAAATAACTCGACTTAAAATAGCATGACCTAAATTATAGTTAATATTTAAATAACGCATTCGTAAAAAAAAATATATACGTATATATATATATATGTAAATAACAAAAAAATAATCAATATTTTTCTCGGCAGTCGTATAACGTGCAAATAGGTTTTGTTTCATTTTTAACTAATTTTTTTTTTTTTTAACACGTTATAATTATATAATACTAACGTGCATTAATAAAATATGTTCGGCAAACGAAATCAATAACAATAAATTTTAAAATTCCAATTGCTCAACGTGGTGTTTACGTTAATTTTTTTTTTTTTTTTATAATTCGACGGAATAAGAAAATCACTTTCGATTTGTAATTGTTACATTCGGAATCATAGTGGCAATTGAATGGTAGCAACAAGTAAACGGGCTTACCTATTTATGACTATCCGATTATAGTTATTATTATTATAGTTTGTAGTCTATTAGCACGACAGGAATACTCGTTACCGAAACATTAATTTTCATTTGAACCGCAACTAACCCGGCCTGACCTCAACCGACAAACATCGCGAAATGCATTTAATGCAGTAATGCCACCGTTTGCTGTAAATTGTAAATGTAATGCATTTTTTAATTGGATACATTTTTTTACACGTTGCCAAATTTATTTCATAAATGACTGGGTATTAATCGATTTAAGCGCGCTCGATTGAATTTGCAGTTCTAAACTCTATTAAAAAATATAACGAGATATTATATCATAAAAATACGTTTTAAAAATATTATCGATGTCTATTTCATTTATTTTCTTCTTCTTTCTTATATTAAGATAATTAAAAAAAAAAAAAATTATCAAATTCCGATTAGTTAATTTATTATTATTTTAGTATTCTGATATCGAAAAAAAAAAAAAAAAAAACCAAAATTGATTTGTGAATTATTATAACAATCTCTTAGTCGATGAAATATTTTGTATTTTCCGGGAGTATACATTTTTGCACATTAAATATTTATAAAAAAAAAAATATAAATCGTTTTGAACTTGTGATTTTTATCTATTTCTGCCGATGTCTGTTTTAGACGTTTTCAGCTGTAACGTTGTTCATATACAATAGTATATTTTAATACTCTCGTTAAATTTACACGAATTTGTTTATCCGTAAAATTCGGCGTTTTAACAAATAAAATATATGGTCAAAGTACAATACAAGAAACAAAGGTAAATAATAATTCTATTCAGTATTTTTTAGTAATTTTATATATTTTTTAATTGGATACATTTTTTTACACGTTGCCAAATTTATTTCATAAATGACTGGATATTAATCGATTTAAACGCGCTCGATTGAATTTGTAGAAGTTCTAAACTCTATTAAAAAATATAACGAGATATATCATAAAAAAACGTTCTAAAAATATTATCAATTATTTTGTAATAAAAAAAAAAATAAGAAAAAAAAGTCGGTAATATTTAATGGCAAATAATAAGAAACTTTCGCGTATCTTTGAATTTCGTATACCTATCTAACTAAATTTTAACGAGTTATCTATGCGCCATTATTATTATAATCAACCGATAAAAGTTTGAGTTTCGCGACGAGTATAAAACCGACAACAAAATATTTCGAGGTTATTTATTGTTTAGCTCTAAGTGATAAGTTCTTAGGTAATCAATATTAAAAAACTTAACGCGCTTTACATTATTGATATACACATTAAAAGTCCGGTCGAAATATAAAATTAATATTAAAAGAAAAAAAAACGAAAATCGATTTTAAAAGATATTACCGATTATAACCGAGCTAATAAATAAATACACCCGATTAATAAAACAAACAATTTATATAAATTTACATTAACGTTTCAAGACGAATATTTAAAATGCTGCGATTTTAATAATCTAAATTTAGCTTGTAGTCTGTTGTACCGTAATAATATGGCCGCAAAAAAAAAAAAGAAAAGAAAAAAAGTCGAATAAATATTTCCTTCCCTCGATTAAAATATCGTACTGTAATCGTGAGTTAACTGCAGAACACTCCGAACTCGAATTCAACCGAGATTGCGTCAAAAAGTTTCGTATGAAATTATTATAATATTTATTTTATTTAAGAATTTAATTATTTTAAACGAGTATTAAAACTCGTCTTCTGTGTAATGTTTGAAATCGAATTTTATCAGATCCAACGTCATTTAAATACGAGATTTTTATCGATAATGCTACGACAATAGTAACTACGCAGTTCCGACGAAAGTATAAAAAATAAAAAAAAAAGTCTGTAGGTTAAAAATATTGAACTGTCCATTGCTTTTGAAGAACGATTCTGTGTATGGTTCAGAATTAAAATGTCGAGACTTTCTTACATTTTTTTTTAGGACACACGACTAAAATTTCGCAAAATAACCCAATACAATTATTATTATCCATCTGAATAGGTTGCCGAATAATTTAACGTTGTTTCGAGCTGTATGTAATGTCGAAAAAGAATAAATTGATTTTTTTTTCTCCAAAATATAGATCCGACCATAATAATACGAGTAATAATTTTTAATTACGCGACAATATTTCTTAAAAATCGAAATAACTGTGACGAATAATATCACTAGGTACAAATTAAAATATAATCATTAACTTTAGCCGAGGATTACTAATTACTATACCGAGGAAACGTTTAAAAAATAATATAGTATGTTAATTATAATATATTAATGTACTCGAGTTTGAGTATTTAAACAAAACAACAACTTTTTCAATCAAACGGAAAAAATAAAAATAAAAATTGAATATTCCGTTTTAATTTAAACTTTGAATTTTATAAAAGCCCGTTTCAGATAAATAAATTAAAAATACGATTCAGAGTTATTTCACTTTTCTCTCATTAAACTCGGAGATAACGTAAATTAAATGTCGTTGAACACTTCATATACCATTATCAAAGCGAATACTTTTCGTGTAACTGGCGCGCTGATTTAAAGTTTAATTTGATTTTACCTACGAGATAACAAAATCAACAACAAGCACGAAAAATAAAAATAAAAAACTAAAATTTATGTTATGCGTTTTTGAATATTTATCGTGATAGTTGAAATATAATCGTCCTTTGCATTCAATTCGGTGTAAAATGTAATTTAAAAAAAATAAATAAATAAACCTATGCCTACGACGAATAGAAAACTGCAACGCGAACTAAATATTATAGTGCGAATATCTTCGCATTCGTAAAAACAAGTGTGTTAATAAATACTAAAATATTATTATCTTCGGAAGATGGCATATTTTCATTGAAAATAAAAAAAAAACACAATCTAAATAGTCTATCTGTCGGGCCTGTTGTACTTATTTTTTTTAGAAAAAATACGAATTTTATCGTTATTATTTATTGAATTGTATTTCGATTATTATTTTTAACTCGCCATTTTAAGTTAGGTATGGTCAGGGCAAACGTCCACCGACCGTATAAAATAGCTTTTTTTTTCTTCTATTATTTCAATTCAGGCAGAGAACGGTGGTTGTTGGGCAGCATACAAGGCGGCAGTTTGAACACCAGCGAGGGGAACAACAGGGATTCGTCGCTGGACGACTCGGGCGTGGTGGACGATCACGACGACGGCGAAGCGACTTCGCAATCGCAATCTCACCACACCTCGCCGCAGCCTCAGCAGTGCGGATACCATCAGTTACCGCAGGTAACTACCACCACCTCCACTTCTTCTTCTTCTTCTTCTTCTTCTTCCTGGCCTGTCCTACAATCGATTCGGGGTCAGCCGAAGCTTTACCACTTTCCGACTGGGTTTTCCACGTCATCTGCATGCATCTCCCAGTAGAAGTCATTCATATCACTCGGTCGATCGTGTCCAAACATCTTCTTTCGGTCTTCGTCTTTCTCTTCTCATCACATGTTCGTCCAAACTACCTCTCTCGTTTTGCCCAACTACGGATCAACCATTCCTTAGTCTGTCCTCTCTAGTGACTATATAGTCGTTGAGCCAAACATTTTCGTTTCTGTTACCACTATAGAGAAAAACGTTCCTCGCGATGCACATGACAGTCGGAAATCTTTAAATAGCACGGAATTATTACAATCTCGAAAATCTCGACTGTTTCGAAAATTTCGAGTTCTTTAATCATAGACAATTCGTTGTGTTTTTATTCTACAAGCCCGACCTCCCCCAACCAAATATTTCACCATCCAATACGATTAAAGTTTTCATTGAAATTATAATATTATCGGGATTTGAATATTTATACTAGGTACCTAACGTTAAAAACAGTAAATTCAATTTTGTTAGTTAAAAAATAAAGTTTAGTAGAAGAAACTTCTGAAATTTGCGGTACGGTTTATTTTTTTTAGAGTGTCGTAGTTAATATAATTGTTTGACAATTAAATTTAATGCAAACCCAGATAGAATGACTGCATTTTTTGTTTTTTCAATTTCTATTCGCTATTTTTGCTATTGTTATCAAAGATAATTTCCACATTTTCTTTTTTTTTCCCCCATTCTGAAAATCTAATATATGTATAATAAAATATAAAGATAACGTATTTACCGAAAAAAAAAATATTAAAATACAATTTTCTAAAATCGAACTTGGTGAATTAAAGCCCCGGTCACGTACGCCTACCCCACAAAGTTATGGGTTGGTACTTAGCGAGACACAGGTGGTAAAATACCGAGATCCAAAATGTCGAGAAACCGAAAAATTATTACCAAGACGCATTAAGGGGAAACAACCGATTTATCGGAACACCAGTATTTCTGAAGTGACGAGCCAAAAAATAAAAATTGTTTTAATAAAATAATGTCTCCGTCGCCACAGCTAGGCAACTTTGTTTTACGTGAAACGAAACAATCAATCTAATTAGATTAAATCAACTTTTCAAAAAAAAAAAAAAAAAAGTTTCACGGGGGATAAGTTCTTAGCATATTCCTTGCAGTAGCGTATTTACGGAATTCAGGAGCGTGACCTTTTTTTTTTTTTTTAAAAAAACTATTTTGCATTATGGTTTCAGTAATGTATAGGGGATTTTTTTTTTGTCGAATTGAGCCGTGACGATAATAGTATAAATATAATAATACCAAATGGATTTCGGTAGGGCGTTCGATTAGGAGGCAGATCCGTCTCCTTGTACCAAGGCGAAATCGGCCTAAATAGGCCACTGCGTTGCGATTTCTTAAAAAAAAATCATTCAATTATTTCGTGTAGATAATAAATATAATGTAATATCTACGTGATCTTTTTCAGAACGCTACCGGCGACAACGGCGCCGTGACCGTGTCCAAAAGCATTAAAGTGATCAAATGCAACGGGCTGAAAACAAAACCGTTTGGCCGCAACGGCGAGGCCGAGTACGTGTCTCAGGTGGTGGTTATCGGTACGTGTGTGGTGTCTGTCCATTAATAACGGTATTAAATCCCTTTGTACGGTACCCAGCCTCTAGTACCGTAATGGCTCGGGAAATAATAGTCCGCAATGTTAGTTATAATATAAGATCTCTTTGTTGAACTATCAACGGAACACGTATGTAATTATGATAATAATAATAATAATAATAATAATAATAATAATATGAAGGTTATTATTTCGGTATATTGTGTTGCGCTAGGCCGTCCTTCGCCCCCCGCGTGTGCGTACGACGACCAAAGCCTCTCTAATAGTGCCGCCACGCCACGCCACGCCACGCCACGTTTGCGCGCGCGACGGTGCTCTCTCATTGGCCGGTTTGAAGACCACCGTAACTATTTTAAATAGGTACCCAATGCCTTATCGTTAAAACTAGAAACCCCCTCTCGCCCCGTATACTGAGCGAGGCCGTGGCCGAGACCGATTTTCGAGGGCCACGGGGAGGTTTAAACGTCCCGATGTTGTACAGTTTGTCTTTTTTTCGTAAACGATTTTCACAACGGGAAATCTTGCTACAATCGTCGAAATCATTGACAGGCGAGGTTTTTGGTGAAAATTTTGTCTATTTAGCATATAGGCGGTCAAATTGGATTGATTTTTTAAGAACATTTAAAAAATTGGGAAAACCCGGACAAAATAGTACGCAACAACTGATTGTGTTAAATTCGATTCAGTATTTTCGTTTAAATTCAGTGGAAAACAATCATGAAATGTTCACCGATTGCTTATATCAGCACTTTTTTTTAGACGTGGTGCAACATTAAAAACATTATAGAGGTCTTTAGGTTATTTATAGCAATTTTAAATTGTCTAGTTATTTTGGTTTCGTCATGTGAATAAAAACCGTTTTGGCCCCGGATAAATGTACAACAATATGACCTATTGAGGTTCGTCATAATTTGTATTCAACGGTAAAAAAAAATTGAGCTTATGACTTTATTTTTTCTAAAACCTTTTAGATCAAATTTTGTCGTGTTAAAAAAAAAAAAGGCACCGCCGTCTGAATAGATTGGGAACCACTGGCCAATGCACACTGGAAAGAACTGTGTTACATTCTTGGCCTGATGGGTTCCGTTAATAGTTTTTTTTTTTTTTTTTTTTAATCTTTTCACGGTGAAGAACATGTGTCTTCTGGAGTGGAAGTCGAGACCGGCGGTAATGTTGATAACAACTTTTCAAAAGAAAAGATTTATTTGGAAAATATTCATAATTGCATTCAATGCTCCAACAGCCGAATTTTATAGTTTCGTAAATTCAATTTATTTAAAAATATTTCGGGGATAGGGGGTTTGAACCTGCAAAATCGCCCTCTAAATATGACCTTGATACTGAGATAGTGGTAAATCGCGTAATGCGTGCCAATTGATCGAGCATAATGTTGCGATTTTACGTACAACATATTTTTTTAACGTGTAGAGAATGTATAGTTTTTTTAATTTTCTTATATAGTATAACGAACAATAATAGTATTGTGTTACAATAAAAAATTTCATTACGAAAATATAATTTTGATATTTTCGACATTTTCTGTGACTTTTAGTTATTCCACCCTTCCCCCTTTTTTAAAAAAAATATATTCAGTTTTTTTTAACGCGACCGTATAAAATATAAACGCAACTGTTATGCTTATCACTTTGTTTTTTAAATTTTTTCGGTTATGTGTTAACATAATATATTTCAGCATCCGCGCGTGTAAAATCAATTTTTTCTCTTGTTTTCGGAAAACAGTTACCCCCGTGGTTGAAAACTTGGCTACTGCCATGTTAAGATAATCCGTTTGAACATTTTTCCACGTTCTTTTATTAATTTAAAATAATATTTTGAATTTATTAACCGCGACGATAGATAAATGTATTTTGGGTATATTCCGTAAATATTTCATACACACATATATATATACGAAATTATTGTTACAATAATTATTTATAGGGTAACTTCGAGCGAGGTAATTACCGCAGATGTGCACGGGTCGCAGTCTCGCCGCATCACGAGGGAGTTTTAGAGACGTGAGGGACACGGGAAATGGTACCGAATTCCGGGATAGGTCCCCGAGTCCAAAGTGGACGGCGGGTTTCGGTACCTTTATAGGCAGAAGTGGGTCATTTGGACCGTAATATAATACTATTATTGTGAAAATATCCCTCTACGGCCGGTCTCGGATAATAATTCGCAAAATTGTTTATAACACAGTGTTTCTCATCCTTTTCATTGTTATATATCGCACCCTCAAGAAGCGAAACATTGTTCATTGCCCCCCCCCCCCTATCCTTTGTAAAAATCACATTTTTTTTGGGGTATGGGAAAGAAAGGGGGGGATGTTAAATTAAAAAAAAAAAAACAACCAATTGATTTGGTCAACTCTGTCTTATCAGTGTTCCGCTTAATTGGGCGAATACGTTTGAAATGTCGCCGTTGCACGAAATCGAGCGCTACTAGTTATACTTTTTTTGAGGTTAGGTTAATAAAGTATTAAACCACGACGGTCCGTGGGCTGCGGGAGCAATGGTAGGCAGTGGGGTACGCGCCAGTAATCCCGATTACAATTTTAAAACAAAAATGTACTTTCTCGCATATAATAAATCCCACAGATTTTACAGATTACTCTATACAGAATTTCGTAGACGCTATTTCATTAATGAAATAAATTAAACACTGACGACTCGGGTTTATGGTAGGAACTATCAAATTTTTTTGTAAATTTTAATTCGAAAAGTATAATGATTTAACAAACACGAATATTGTATTAAATAAGGATTTCGAAAATTCATTAATACTCTATTATCAAATAATATTTCGTCTTAGATTAGGTTTTTGAACAAAAACTAGGTAAATCCATATTTTCACTCATTCACATCACTCGTTATATTCAATGTCGATCGTGTATATTAATAAAATTAGTTTGATTTACTACAAATACGTTATTTATCGAATATTTATTTTTAAAAAAACCGTATACAGAAGGAATAATCAACCCGACCAAAGTGGTCGTATATTCGTGTATTTTTGTACTCGTCACTTCAATTGGGGTACGATAGAACATTATTTCCACTAAAAGCTAAAATCAAATTAAATACGTATAGCGATAACAATATATTTTAAATAACGATGTTTAAGAATGATTGATTAATAATTTTCACTCTGAGACTTGCGTGTAGTCAAATTGCATTATTAATATATTACTCTTTCGGAAATGTGCTGCACGTAGTGACCGGATTATTAATCCGATGAATGTGATTATTACGAACAAAATTTATTTATTACAACATTGAAATATTTGCATTTGAATTATTATTACGATGATGACGATATGAGGGAACGAATTTCTCATTGCGTTTTACGCGTATTATATTGTTCTCAGACGATTTAGTGGACCGGAATTGTTCGAATTGCAACAGAAATTGCGTTGACTACCAGACATGGTTGAGGGTGCAAAACTGTCTGTACAAAGTGGTCAGGGATCCGCTGTTCGAGTTGTTTATTATGGCCTGTATCATATGCAACACAATAGTTTTGGCTATTGAACACCACGGAATGTCACAGAACGTGCGAAACATTTTGGACGTCGGAAACAAAGTAAGTGCCCGGCTTTATAGCCTTGTGAGCAATAATTTACATTTTGACTTACCTAGGTAAAACGTTCTCGCTAGGTTCAGGTTCTCCCAACGTATCCTATATTTTTTTTTTTTTTTTTTTTATCATTTAAAAACCTTTTTAAAAATTCCTTTTTTTGTAGGGCGCTACACGGTTTACAATTTTCTTGAATGAGTTTAATTGAATATAAACCCCATTGAAAAAAAGGTATATTTTTTAGGATACAATTTCCCAGTAAAATCGAGTATATGCATATGTAGGTGATTTTACAAAAATAAAAATACCAACTCGGAAAATGTCAAAAATCAAAACGAGTTTTCCTTGCAGCTAGGCGCGTAAAAACGACAAAACAATGACAAATACAAATTAAAACATACATTGAGTGCCAATTACGTATTTTTTTTTTTTTAATTTTCATTCGAACAAAGCGATGAATGTATCGGTTTTACTACCGTATTATTTTTTTTTTTTTCTGTGTCTGTAAATAACGTTTCCATTAATTCTATTTGAAAATCCTGGTTTTTTTCTATACTAGTGGGAAGTACTCGCGGTTGTCATATAGCGGGAAGCCTAACGATTTGATTTTAATTGCTTTTTTTTTATTTTAACTTATACAAAATACAATCCGAATATTTTAACGATATAAAAAAAAATGAAGGTTAATTTTTAAAATATTTTTATCATAAAATATGTGCCTTAGCGTTAAAAAAATAACCAATCGTAATTTTTATTTATTTTTTTTTTTAATGTATAAATAAAATTAATTCAATTATATAATAATGAACGAAGATTATATTTTTTTTTTCAGTTTAATGTTAATTAATAATTAACCCATTTCGATAGAATATTTTAAAAAAAAAAATGAATTTTTAATTTGCTATTTACTTTCAATATTTTTTATTATTCTTCAACGTAATGTTTATTATATGTGTTGGTTTTTAAACTTTTTTTATCATAACTATTTTAATAGATATAATTAATTTTCAACAGAAATTTATTTTATTTTTTTTTTTGGCCTCGTATATATATATATAATTTTACAACCTTTCACGCACACGCGTTACCAACCAAACTATTGAATTATATTTTCACAGGTTTTTACGACTATTTTCACTGTCGAATGCGTGTTCAAGTTGATCGCTCTGAGTAACGAGTTTTTTA
The DNA here is from genome assembly GCA_956483605.1 of Tuberolachnus salignus. Lineage (NCBI taxonomy): Eukaryota > Metazoa > Arthropoda > Insecta > Hemiptera > Aphididae > Tuberolachnus > Tuberolachnus salignus. Next base: position 1,528,793 of record OY101434.1, read on the forward strand.
ATTGCGGTTGGAACATATTCGACATGATCATCGTGACCGCGAGTTTATTGGATTTGTCGTTCGAAATGATCGACGGTTTGTCGGTTCTTCGCTGTTTGAGACTGGTAAGAGTGATAATAATATATTTATTCACGATCAAATTCAATTTTCACAACATTTATTATAATTAATATAGTTTATATGTGGAGTTTGAAATAATTTGATCTGTATTCGTATTATTCGTATTATTAGTATGAATAGTTTTTAATCGTGCCCTGCGAAACTGTAAAACATTTCATAAAACCTTTCTTTTTTTTTTTCTTTTTTTCCCCCATATTTCATACATGAAAAAAATAATATTTAGTTATGTATAGAGAATTTTTTTTTTCCGAACTGACATTAAATGAATGTTAAACGAACATGTAACATGTAAACGTGTTTGTCTTGTATCACAAAGGACGATTGGAAAAAAGTTTCCCTTATTTGCTCGGGGGATTATTATTAGTTTTTTTTTTTTTTTTTGTTTGGTTTTCCGTATTATTAAACTACGCTAAATCCGTAGGAACACACAGTGGCTTCATAAAACGCAGATGACGTATAATGCAATATCGTGATTATATTAAAACGTTATCAATATGCCGGAGTATATAACTTAACCGTTTGATTCCCTTCCATTCGCTTGTTTGCGCCAGAGGAATAAATATTAGTGTTTATGCAATTTTATAGATACGAATATTCAATTCGACATCAAAGCGGTTGTTAGGTAGTATAGGTACAAGTAGGCACTAAATATTGCGTAGTTAAAATAAAATATTAAACGTCGGCGCATTGAAAAATAGATAAAAAGTTTTCGTCTGTGGTCAGGTGATTATTGCGTAATTTATGCGTACGCTACTTAATAGAATATTAAATCTTATTTCGAAACGAACAATAAAACAAAAACCGAAATTTTCTCTCCGGTCATTAATATAAATGATTATAACAGGGGGGGGGTTTGTTTTTTTTTTTTGTTGTTGTTGTTGCAATTAATACAATCAAATTAATACCAGAATATTAAGAATGGGTGTACACAGAGCGGTAAAGATTTCCAATAACAATAATAATATTAATCAGGGCTTGGATGTTTACTGAAATTGCACGTAAATATATTTCTATTAACCCCTTGAGTAATTTTAAAAAAAAATAAATAAGTTTTCTATTTTTTTTTTTATTGAATTCATATTGATTAACATTGATAACATAATAACGGATTTTAATATCAGTAACGTAGTTTTGGATCAAATTTTTTGTTTTTTTTCGGCTATAGAGTGACCAACTGTATCGATTAATGGTGGTTTCAATAAAATACCACTACTACGAATAGGGCAAAAAAAAAAAAAAATACAAAAAGGTGGTTTCAATAACATACCACTACGACTCAACGGGTTAACGCGATTTAACGTTTCATACTGCTTAATCTGCTTTGTACGGCACCGGATGAAATTATATTTACGGTTTTACATATTATTGCATATTGACGGCTTTGTGATTAAAAACGCTCATCTATACTATTGGGTTTCGGTGATACAAATACATTTTATCGGTTCATTTTTTTTTTTGTAAATAATTTTTACTAATTACACCGGTGCATTTACCCGTATATTTCGTATTGTGTTCGTTCCGGACGTTTGGAGATTTTTACACCGCTAACGGTATTCCTCCCGTATACGATTCCCAATTCTTTATTGAACGGATTCAACTTCTGCCGTAAGCCGGACAATCGATTTAATTTTTCAAATAAACTAACACTTTCGTGCACGTATTATTGTGGCGTTTTTTTTTTATATATATATATATATATATATATATAGCGAGTAAACGCTCTAAAAATAATTGTCGGCAAGGCCGTTATGGTTTTTTCCCGATATCCAACATTCGATAATCCGATATTTGAAATGGATAACTGCGGTGCAAATATTGAAATTAACTGTTGTTACGTCAGTTGGAAAACCGTCTATTTTTTTTTTTTTTTCATAATCCAGAGATACGTGGTTGACTTTTTTTTTTTTCTCCAAACATATCGTGTATTGAGAAAAACAAACGCCCTCCTCCCCCCCCCCCGCCAGATATCCGGGTCGTGTGTGCGCCTCACCGCTAACAATAATACTAATAAAAAAAAAAAATGAAAAAATCGTTTTCGAACACCGCTTTGAGCCTCGTATTGTGTCACTTAAAAATATCAAGTAAACACGTAGTAAATAATATCGACGTTTATCGTTCAACAGTATTGCATTCCATACCTATGGCAGTATATTAACGATGGCTGCCGTGTGAGTTATGTTTTGAAATGCATCTGACACACCGTAAATTGTTGTTGTGCTTACTACTTACTATATATATTTATATATATATATATATAATACCGCTGCAGAGTTGGGTTTTTAGAAGGAATAGATATTATATATGAACGAGTACCTCGCCCCGAGGCAAGGGATGTAATAAACTGCATCCGCGTGTTTTCCGAATGGCTTTAAGACGTCCTGCCTCCGCCATCGCCGCTATACGTATACGTATTACTATTATTATTATTATTATTATTATGCAAAGTGCCGGGTTAAAATGTTATTTTGTCAGACCTAAAACAGCGGTAACGCGCGGAGCTGCGGGTAAAAAATAAAAAAAAAAAATAAAAAAAAAAAAAACCTGTTAAATATTTCCAGCCCCGTAGTACCCGCGCTATTATTATTCGAAAACCGAAATTGTGTGCAGTAGCACAACACGCTAGTTCGCGATCAATACACTATTTTAATATATAAATATTATTATTGGACGTTATTTAGTACACATATATATAAGGGAAAACTTTGCTTATAATCCGGGGTGGCAATACAGTTTTCCGAAAATGTTGACATTCTATTTCGTTATCGTGATTTTTTATTTTTATATTATACGAGAAAACAACAAATACGTGTCATTTTGTTATTTATTTAATTTATTAAATCCAAGGTACGTTTCCCTATGCTCGATTAACCGGTTGAGATTAACATTGACGACAAAATTATGAACTCTCATTAGAAAATACAGCTAGAACGGCCGTTGTCTTCGTAATATCAGTTAAAATTACAACAATTTGTTTCTCCTCCTCGTCATACGTTACCTGCTTAGAATACATCTCAAAAAGATTCAATCCTAGCTCAGTAGTATCTTTAACGACTCGCACCCAGTTATCGAATTGCACGTATTATATCTGCGATTTTTATCTCCCGAGTGCTCCCGAAATTCTCACACCAGGTACTGTTTCAAAAAGAAAAAAAAAATCTATATTTTAACTTAACCTTCCCCCCGGTGGTACTTAATTTGAAAATGTTTTCTTGATTTTCAATAGTTTTTTCTATATTATTATTATTCAAAAAAAAAGTGACGGTACCGTAAAAATTGAGTTTAATTTTTTTGAGATTTCTGGATTTTCTTGACCACGAGTAATAAAAACCCGACTGATATATAACGTACGACATTAACAACTTAACCCGTTTAACGAGCTCTGGTAAATTTTTTTACTCGAAATGATATCTTTGCTTTCAGCGAGTATACGAACAAAATAATTATCCTGCACTTGCCCTATTTCTCACCCACAACAGTAGGCCTCGCACGGCGCGAAGTATGTCTGGCTTTAAAAAAATGATTTTTACACGTTCAGTAGTATTTATATATAGACAAATGCAATGTGCAAAACGTGTATTGCATACTTAGGTAATTACATTTTTTTTGTTTTTTTTTCCCCGTGAGAATGGGTATAAAGAAAAAATTGTGCGTGCAGTGGCAAATACCATAAATTCTAGGCACTAACTGACGTTATATTTAATTTCGTCTCGTATATTGAGTACGCCTGTTCTAGTTTTATTGTATACATTTTAACCTACCCATTAAGCCAGGTACATGTATACAATATTTTGAATCTTTTTTTTTTTTTTTTTTAACATTTTTCAATGTGACTGTTATTGTTTGATTAAACAGTGTAAAACGTTGGTGACATAACCGCTGAACCGTTTTACGGATAACAATGTGTTTTTGATTAAATGTACTGTCGTTTGTTTTTTGTAATTTTTTTTTTTTTTTTTTGCGATTAGCTTCGAGTTTTGAAATTGGCTCAATCGTGGACCACAATGAAAGTTTTGTTGAGCATCATTATATCGACAATCGGAGCTCTCGGCAACCTGACGTTCGTGCTGATCATCATCATATACATATTCGCCGTTATCGGCATGCAACTATTCTCCAAAGAATATATGCCGGAAAAATTCGATCCCGATCCCGTGCCGAGGTAATAGTTTACAAATATTTTCGTCAGTTACGAACGGCCGTTTTATTATTTTAATGTAATGTAATACAAAAAGTTCGGTTTTATAATAATTATATTAACAAATAAACATAAGAAGTCGTGTTTACAACTCGAATTATTATGGTTTATTTTTTCCGATTTAAAAAACGAAATATTACGAACATTTTAAAATCATTTTATATTAAATATTATTATTATTATTATTATTATTTTTTTTTTTTGGAATTAGTTTTATGATTACGACATTATAATGACCGCGCAATGATATTTCGGTTGTTTTATTTCTGCAGCTCCGAAAAGCTCTAAGATTCATTCTTCGGATAATAATATATAACGAGATTATAAAAAGTTTACGCGATTGACATTGTCGCTTGTCAAAACACGTTGGTACCTAATTGTATATGTAGTGTAAAAGCCGAGGTATCTGTCATCTTAGTTATTTTTCCTTCTCCGTATTTTTCAGCAGACATTCTTCGTGTATCAAATAAAAACTCAATATTTTAAGAATATCTTTCGTTTTAATTCCGAAATTATTTTATATATTTTAAACGACCGATACCCAAACATAACGCAAGTTAAAATCAATATCTCAATCATAACGATAAAGATACGTTTTAACATGTAAAATTATTATTTGTAATTATTTAGTAATCACTCGTGTTTAACCTCAACTTATTATTGTTCAAGACATTTTTATTTACAAATATATCATTTTTGTAATTGGTTGTTTTTTTTTTTTTCAGGTGGAATTTCTCGGATTTTTTCCACTCGTTTATGATGATTTTCCGGATTCTCTGCGGGGAATGGATCGAACCGTTATGGGACTGCATGAAAGCGGAGGAAAAAGAGGTATTATTTGTATATTTTGATTTACGATGATTGAATAAAATTCCTCAGAGAAACAATAAATGTTGCAAAAACGAGGGGTTTTAAATGTACATGAAATATTATCGATGCGAAAAAAATCAAAATAATAATACGAAAATAGTCTGTGGTTAATGCAGTTATTATAAAACATTTGTAAACCTTCTCTGGGGATTATTTATTAAAAAGCTTAATAATGTGTATAGATAAAATAATTATTTTCAATTGTGCATTGCGTTCGTGCAGGGTTTCGGTATATGTTTCGCTATATTTTTACCCGCGCTGGTCATGGGTAACTTTATGGTGCTGAATTTGTTTTTGGCATTGTTACTCAACAGTTTCAATTCCGAAGAATTAAAATCGAAAAAAGAGGTAAGATGTTTTTATATTTATTGTAAAGGTAACAAAAAAAAAAAAAAATTATATAATACAAATGTATACCAAAAAAAAAAAAAAAAAAACCTATGTCTCGTTGCCGGTGTATACGTACAAATATTTATTTAGCAAGGTCAACAAGAAGTAGACGAAGAAATGGCACATTACCGAGAAAGATGGGCTCATCATGTTAGAGTAATCAGTAACGTTTGCCATAAGTGTAGAGTACGAAATTCGTCAAGGAGGTCCTCGTCGATATCTTTGTCGAATATCCCAAAAGATACGATCGTATCGCTGGTAGACTATAACGAGGTACCTATACAGACGATAAAAAAAAAAAAAATTAAAAACATTATGTGGTTTTTCTTTGGCTTTTCAACACGTTTTGCTGAGTACACACATACATCATATCATATTTTTACGCATTTTGCCGACTCACACCATATCGATCAACAAAATAATTATTATCAGCGTTGAAACGGCAAAACATAATATTTATAATTAAAATTAAAATACGAATTATATAAAATTCACACTTTTTCTTTTTATCAAACTCGATTTGACACACGCTTTGACACACTCGAGCACGATTAAACACGATCTATGTCATATAATAATAATAATTTGGGTGTTTAAATGTTTATGCAGAAGTCTATTAATTTTACGTATAATATGCACATAATATTATTAATTATTAGTAATTTTAAGATAATTTGTTCTACAACACGCAGCTAATTTTTTTAAAAAAATTATTGTTCAATGTACACGCGCTAGGTATATACGATTTCGGTCGAAAAAAATCTAACGCAACAATATTAGATAATATAATAAAAAATTGTCGTGTTTTTATTAACACTGCAATCATTAAACATTAAACCGTGATTTTTTTTATACGCGATTTTACTGCTTTCGAACATATACAGTAATAATTGTCAGCTTACGAATACTATTAATTCGATTTCGTATAAGTATGAGTATTAATTAACTAATACTAATAATATTTTATAGTGCGAATATATTATTTCGTATTTTTTACTGTGTGTTCCAAATATGATATTGGAAATATTGTCAATTTGGTCGGTACAGCGTAGGTATCTCCTTTGTCATCTCCATTGTCAGATACAAATGCGGCCTCTAAGTCCATCATCGTGCTTTCCAATCTAATCCTACTCCAAGTTCTTCAGGGAATTATTTACTACGTCTTACCGCATGACTCCTGATCCTCCGATGGTCTTTTCCCTGTCGGGTTCATTTCCCTGTGCCTTGCCCATTGTATTTTAATCCCATACTTCCGACGGCTTCTACCAAAACCGTTGTAAGAAACCAAACGTCCGGTTACTATTTCCGCGGTCTTTATTATTTCCCTCCGCTCGTTAGTCTCGGGGTACTTTACACCTCCGAAAATTGTCCTCGGAATGTCCTTTTCAAACACGGGAAGTGGTTTTTCGGCGATTTCTCTTCTGAACCACATCATGTAACAATATAAGGCTGTATCAAAGTATTATATGATCGTTTCTTTAGATCTCTCTGTATAATAGTGTGTACCTATGCACTTAAAATATATTATGATTATTAAATATAATATTTAACCGCATAAAAACATATAATTTTTTGCCCCGAGAAGGCTACTGCAAGAGCGTGAGTTAGTATTTTTATTAGTTGTAAAGCCCGAAAAATGTTCCGAGACAAAAACTGCCAAATCCTCCGAATGTTCTTGTTCGTGTGGGTCGTACACAGGCACGACTAGGTATATTCAAAAAGGAAAAATGTTTTTTTTTAATTATTCCATATCGAGTAAATCAAGGATCAGTAAGTAAATCGCCTATCAATATAAATTTTCGAAATTAAAATTTTATGTCGATTAAAATAAACATTTACATAGGCCCGTAACATAAAACGGTGAAATAATAGTTTCGAGAAATCAATGTTTTGTGCGGTGTCCCAGATGACCAACGTTTAACGGATATCCGTCGAGTATATGACTAACAGTTATACGAGTATATATTTTTTTTTTAAAAAAACTAACCTGTCTTGCCCCTTAAAATTTATGCTCGCATAAATAAACTTGTCACTGTATAATATTTCGGAGGGCGAACATCTATATACGCGCCCTCACACAAAAACATATTATTATTTTTTTAACCACCCCTGGTTATATTGTGTAATATTTTTTTTAGTTTTTATATACCTATAACAAGTATCTCGTAAAATAAAATAGCAACTACACGTAATAAATTATTTGTGGTGTTATTTTTTATTTTTATTGTTTTAGGCTTCTTAATTTTATTTATTTTTATTTAATCGCATACGACTACGACTACAAATACGATCACTTATAATACTAGTACATTTACATTTAAAATTTTTAAAATTGATTCCGTTGCTATCTTTTCTTTGCTTTTTTTAAAAAAAAAAACTTTTTCCAACGATTATCGCCGTTATCGGATTATTCGGAGAGTTAAACCGAAGCTTCGCGTCGGGATTAGAATAGTAATTTCGATTTTTCACGAGACATATGAAATACGACACGAATCGATAATCAGATGTACGTACTCGTTATATTATTTACGTTTTGTGAGAGTGTAGAGGTGTGTGTAGGGGAGTTTGTAATGTTATTTTGTTAATAAACGCGTACAATGGATTGAATTTTTTTGGATTTTTTAGGACATGGGTTTGTCGCAGTATTGATCCACGTTTCTTCTACCGAAGAAGACACGTACTTACTGCTATTCGATATTTTTGCCTTTGTAATGGAAAGCTTTTAATTTAATGTTACCTAAATATTAACTTAAAATATATCATAAATTACTCTTTTTTTTTTCTCCGGCAAGAAGAGTTTATATATTGCATTATATTTTTATTTTTATTCGACTTATTATACTCTGGCCAACAATTTTTATTTGGTTTTATAATAATACAATTAAAACAAAACATGGTATTTTTTTAATTATTATTAATTTTATAAACTTAATTTCACTAAATTTCGATAATATTATAATAACATAAAATAAAATCGAATGTATTTTTTTTTTATTTTTTTAATTGTGCTATTTAAATTATATTGGAAATACAGTTTTAAAAAATCGTTAAACATTATTATTTTTAATATATAAAAAATGTTAATAAAGTAAAAATGTAATTTTTTACACTGGCGTTACAAAATAAATAATTTTCTATTACTTAATCGTTGTAATGTATATATTCGTACATAATCATTATTATTTTTTTTTTTTTTTTTTTTATCGAGTGAAACAATACACAAAGAGTTTTACCGGATAAAATATCATAATTCGTTGTGAGTGTATTATACGTCCGTGTATAAGTAATTTATTGATAATTTGATTAAGATCGTGCGTCATTAAATATACTAAAATTACATTCAATTAAAAAAATCCATTACTTTACAATGTCCGATTTGTCTCGAACTGTTCCAAACCGCGAGAAAACAAAAAAAATGTCGGTAATGTAACAGTGAAGTTTTTCGTAACCGTCCCTAACCTAACCGCTATGACGCCATAAATGGTGTGTCCTATATTTGTATTTGTATTTTTATTTTTTTTTTTTTGTCTTCTGTTTTCTGCTATTTTCGCAGCTCGTCACGATTTCCGGAACTTCGAAACACGAGAATATATTATTTTCGAAAACGACCTCTTGATGTCGAGGTCTACCCGTGGGCAGTTAAATAATATATTATCCGGACAGTTGACGCTGGAAGATACTTTCCCAACGCTTTTATCTCTCTAAAAAGTGTCTTCCGGCGAGAGATAGAGATAAAAAACAAAAAAAACTATCATCAAATCGTCGCGCAACACTAATAGCTTTTCATCGCTCTGTCGTTCGGAATCTAAAAACAATGCACACCGAAATCGTGCCCGGTTAGGTGAAAATAGCGACACACTCGTAAAGTGCTTCTAGAACAGCAATAGGTTTCTGTATCCCATTTGTGTTTTTCTTCCGAAGGTACCTATAGCGTAATAAAATTACGACCGAAAATATTATACTATACGTGTCAATACATCTAGAAGACGTCATTTTTCGACTTATTTTAGCTGCAGATTACAAGTCTGTGTTTGTGTCATTAATTTCATTCGCCGATTGTAATTTACCGGCCGGCGAGAAATAATATTGTCAAATTTGTCAAATCCATATTTAAATCGTTTTAATATTTTACTCGATAACACGATTGATTGTCGTAATAAAAGTATTTTCTCGTTGTTTTAACGATAATGCAAAATTGTTTTATATTTTACGCTAACAATTGTTTTAGGTCCAAATGTGATAGGTATACAAAATGTACCGAGTAAACTAACATTTGCACGCCAGTCTAGCGTTAAAAATTAAAACCGCGTCTCAATGAAAAACATTCGGTGGCGGTGTGTTTTAAAATGATAAAAGTGATTTGTTCATATTTGCATCCCCTAACCTAACAATGTTGCACAGTTTTCCATATTTCACTTCGTACACGCTAAACGATATCGCGCGAATGCTAACAGAGTTTATTTAATTATAATTCCTTACAGAAGAAACACAAACAGCCGATGACCGGACGATCGGACTAACGGTTTGTTGGTTTTATATTATAATCGGGTGAAATGCGGTGAAACGAAGAATTGGGTTTTCTATTATTTACTTTTGGACTGCGTTTCTCTGACATTTATTTTACAGAATATAGTAGGATAATAATCTACCGCATCTAAACCCGTCCGGGTTTATAAGTGGTCCCACTTATGATTATTATATTATTGTAATACGTTTTTATTTTCTTTACATCAATACCGAATAGAACGCGTTTTTATTAAAAAAAAAAACAGACAAATAATTTATGGAGCAAATTATAATTTAAACTATTAGGTATCGCTCGGTTAAACTGTTATCGAGCAAAAATTATCGCACAAATAGACGAGTCGGCAGAGCACTGCATAATATTTTTGAAAATATTATCATAATACATTACCTACTTAATAATAGGTGATCAAGGCTGGGCAAATTGTCGAGCTAATTGAACAATTTAACGTGTTGACGCGTTAGGTTATTTATTATTATCCAATAAATTAACTAAGTTAGGTTAAAAGATAATTTTAAAATTTAATAAACTTATTAACTCAAGTTAGGTTGGTTTAAATTTTTTTTCCTCGGAAAATCGTTATTTTCACAGTGAAAACAATTAAACGCGGAGTTTGTGATTTTTGTTTGATACTGAAGACAATCGACACAAGGTGTCATATAGAAATCCTGCCTATTGGCTTACTGTTACAGTCACAGATAAGTTCCTTTATCTACCGTCACGGTAGTAGAAATACCGACCGAATCCGGAAATATCAAATGACAAAATATATTTATTTTTAAATCGAAACTCCACACGCATAATTGATAGGTAAATGTATTGAATGAAATAAAATTAGTCAAGTTAATAGAAAAATCTAACGTCAAAATTATCTTGACTTTTGACTTGACTTTACTACTGTTTTAGCTCGTTAAACGCCCAGCCTTGATAATTTAATATTATAATCACCTGTGCAGCAAACGGATCGAATTTGTACTATTTGTAATGTACTATCACTAATGTAGGATTTTTTTTTTTTTTTATTATTACGTGTGACTCGCAGGAAGTCGGGGATAGCTCTAAACTGGAAAGAAGTTTCGAACGGATCCGTTCGATTATCAGAAAACGCAAGCGCCGGCAGTCACGTACCGAGACCACTACTACGAATAGTTGCGACACGACTGTCAATTTTAAATTGGAGAACACGGTTAAACAATTGATGCGGTTCAAAAACGAAAAGAAAAAATTGAAAACGGAAACCTCGGTCAACGTGTCCAACGACGAATTGTGCGAACGACAGCAGAGCTGGTAAAATAAAAATAAAATTTAGTATTTATATTTTTTTTTTTTTTTTTTTTTGTGATTACGATCGAATTATTAATAATTATCAGCAATGCCGTTTTAGTGTTTTACCACTTTGTTTTCTATATATATATATATATATATATATATATAAAAAATAAGATTTTTTTTTTTCTAATTTAGTTCCATTTTTGTTCCATTTAGTCTTGTTTGAATATTATAAATTAACAAATATTACCGACAATATATCGGTGACGGAGGGCGCAAGCGAAAATTTAAATACTTTTTCGGACAGGGGACATTTAGGCGCATCAATCCGTATAAAAAGGTGTTTCTGTGTTTATAACGAACAGACGAGAATTCAATTAAGGACATAAATTACCACTTCATAATATGATGTGTCGTCTCTAAAACATGGGCCTAAGCGAATTTTTTACCGACTAAACATTATATGAGCGACGGTTATCACATAATTCTACAAACCTTCCGAAAAAATTGTGGTAAAAGCGGCTAAAATTACAATTTTTTTTTTTTTTTTGGAACTTATTCCTTGACACTTTTATATAATAATATAACATAAATTATAAGTTACTAATTGAAAATTAATTGGCCGTAAATACAACAAAAATCTATTAAACAAATTACCTTACTATTAAAGAAAATCTGAAAAATCACTTATAAAAAAAATGTACAATACAATAATAAAGGTATTTTTGTTGTCCTGAAACCCTAGAAGAATATTTAATATGTCGTTAGCGTACTATTGCCTCGGAACCATCGATATATTTTTATATTACGGAAAAAGTAAATTCGATTATATCAAGTCTATTTCCGATTCCTAGCGCGTTTTTAGAAAACAATACGGCGATAATAATACAAACTCGCGTATAATAATCATCATTCTTAACGGGTTTTAAAACATTTTAATTGTCCATTAAAAATCATAATATAAACTTTATTGCAATACAATACGGGTACGTTGTGTATTTTGGACGATGAGGTGAAAACCGAAAACTCCGCGGTATCTTCTCGGGTTTCGGTAAAATTTAAATCGTGTGTTTGCCGGACTCGATATAATTAAAACAATATTCATTGTTCTTTAGCGGTTTTCGGTGGCGTGAGTGCGCCCAGAATTATTCAACGGGGAGGACGCTAAGCGTGGCAAATTAAAATTATATATAACACGGCTTTTTTTTTTTCTTTTTTTTTTACTGGGTTAGTTTGCAAAATACACAATTGTGTAGTAATTATTTGTACTTAGTCGAGCAAGTAGTACACATATAAATGTTAATGTTTGGTACGTTTTCAATGGCGAATGGCGAATAGTTTATAGTATTATTATTATTATTTTTATTTTTTTTTTTTATTTTTTTTTTCATGTATTTTAATACTACCTAGTGGATGGGGGAGGGGGGATTGAAGCCTCCTTGGCCCCACACTGGTAATAACCTATTGGCTATTCGACAAATCCTATTATAAGCGATTTATTCGCGGAGCTACTCGAGTAAAAAAAATTTCTGAAATACTTGTAAAATAACAACAAAATATGAAAACTAGTAAAACGAAAATTAATGTGAAAACCGTTCACATTGAAAATGTTTTATTAAAAAAAATTAACCCCCCCCCCCCACAAATATTAAATATTCGGTCGATCGTTCTGAGAGGGTTTTCCTCTTTTTCCAGTCGAACGCACCGCGTATATATTTCCACGGTGTTTTATTTTATTATTTTGTTTTTGGTTATCTTTTTATATATTTATACGATTTATAACACGCAACGGTTATTGTAATGAACGGATCAGAACGTCGGTTTTTGGCGTCTCGGCGACATTAGCGAACATTTACTTTTCGGCTGACAAATGTATTTTTTTTAAATTTTTAAATTTACACACTTCCAATATTATATATAGGTACACGACGCGATCTACATATTTCATTAGAACGAACGTATGTACGCATAAATTTAATATTACGCGAATCGGTTTAAACGTAACCTGCACAGGTCCTAATATAAATTATGTGGTACACTGGCTACTCGTTATATTATTCGGACACAATATTATTAATATCTAAAATTCATAATCCGCTGTATCGCAATGTCTGTATGTAAATGTTTATATAATATTGACGCCGGTCGCCGTTATTATTGTTATTATTATTATTATTATATTTTTCGGTTTTTTTTTTTTTTTTTGTTCCATTGGTTTTTTTTTATTCGCGAGACACTCATTGTGTACTATTATAGTTTTATTACTTTCTCTAAAGATGTATGTGATTTTATTTGTCTGTCTGTAAACGAGTTTTTGAGCGGAACCCGTGCCCCTTCTCGGTCGTCAAAGGCGGTCTCTGGTAGCGAATATTTTTGTTGTCTCGTTAGTGCATTGGGATGTCGCGGTTTTTATTTTTTTGTTTTTTTTTTTAATAATCTGGGGAAAACGGGAATATTTACGCAACAACGATTATAGTAAGTAGGTTGGTTTCTGTTAAAATCGATTTTGTTTGTTTTTATTTTTTTTTATTTTGCAATTCGGCGAACAACCGTTAAGACCCGAAACTTTCGTTGAATATATTATATTAGCGTTTTCTATAGACTTGATATAATTCTCAAAATATTCAAAATAGTTTTTAAAAATATTTGAAATGTTCACCTTTGTTTTTATTATAAAATTTGCCTTTGTATAAATGCTCGACAATTTGTGAATTTGAATTGAATTGTTTAAGTTTCGTAAAATCTCTCGAATATTTGTATTCGATTTATATAATTTATTGACATTTTTTTTTTTATAAATATATATATATATATATACATTCTTTAAATATAAAAAAATATCCCAAATGCATTTGAACAATTCAGCTTCTCTTATTTTAGTTGTTATTATTTATTTATTTATCATAATTTTCAGCGAATACGACGTGGAAAGTGGCGGTCAACGTAATATGATTATGATGGAAGCCGATCAGAACGACGGCGCGTCGTTGGTGTTGAACGCCGGATATTTGGGCCAACAAGAAAACGGCAACGCCGACCGCTGGATTCAACGAGCCGCGACCGATGATTCGTCCGATACAGGTTAGTCGGCCTATTAATTTTTGTCAATAATTTAACGGCGTTTTTTTTTTATATAATAACCTAATCGAAAATTATAAACACTATAAAATCTGACGTCCTATGTCCTACATCAGATTTCGTATTCCGTCCTATCACGCCGTGATAGAGATTCCTCTATTTTCCTCGTTCCGCTCAATATGACCATAACCGTCCTTTGCGCCGCATTTTTACATCTGGCATAGCTTCGAAGGCACTGGTTGAAAAAATTAATATTAAGTTTTTAGCAAATGTACTACTACGTAATACCCGTGAAGCGGATCTTACACTAACCCCAAAAGGGGGAGGGGGTGAAAATATTTCGTATATTATACATATACATGTCCCATTTTTTAGGGACGTGAGAATCACTACTTTTTTTTTTTTCCTTATCACCTGAAAAGAAATGGTCGAGTAATATTAAAATGACTACACAGTAAACATATACACATAAACACCGGCCAAGGGAAGGGGATCCGCGTATCACCCCCGTTTAATACCACACCCCGTTGTCTGTCTATTGACTGCCGTCAGGCGTTTATTAATTAAAGATATAAATATGTTACAAAACGACCTTACCGAATGTAATTAATAATTTATTATGGATCAAAATAAACTATTGAACGATGTATAATATATTATAGGTATTAAGGTTTTAGATGAATTATTTTTTTACACTAATAGCGTTTGCGTTTTTTTTTTTTTTTTTTTTTCGTTATCGAATTCGTAAGATATTCGTAAACCGTCAAGTTTAAATAAATTTCAGTATAAAATATATTCTCTGTACGGACAGAATATTCTTAATTTTGAAAAAAAAAAACCTTCATAAATAATGAACAAAAAATCATTTGAAAAATACAAAAGCATTTGATATATATTTATTTTTATTTTTTTTTGGGGGGGGGGGGTAATTTATTCAACACTAAATCTTTTTTTGCAATTTCTATATTTACTTTATATTAAATTATTATGGATTTATATTTATATTTTTTTTTTTTACATTCTTTACGGTACTGTTGTTTTTAATTTTATTTCTGGAAAAAAGGTCTCATACATGTATTGATATTTTTTGTTGGGGTGGAGGAGTTATTCATATTGGCTATTATCGATTTTTGAAATAGGTAATACGCGCGTCACGTGTTATATAAAATAAAATGAAACAATAATAACAATGCATTGCATTATATATATATATATATATTTTTTTTTTTTAAATTGTTTTATACGTATATAGGAAAATGAAAAAAGTTTTACTCAATACGATTTGTAAATTAGAATATTATTCAGCTGCAATTAATTATTTTTAATGTAGGTAATACGATGTTTTCCATTATTTTTTAATTAAATCTCTCCCGCAAGTATTCGATTATTTTAATAGTTTTGAAAAACTGCACGAAAGTCACATCCAACCATCGGCCATCACTATAACCTATAATTTTAAACTTTTTGTAACGTTTTCATTATACCTTGACAGAAAAAAAAAGCGGTTAACCTGTCCGGAATAAAACTACTACTCCGTTATTCCGAATCTAAAAAAAAAACAAAAACCAATAAGAACTATATCCGAGCTATACGCATAGTGGCTTCAGTTCCACAAATATATTATGTTTGTACACGCGAATTGAATGTTAATTTGATCGTGTTTATTTTTTTTTATTTTTTTTGGATTAATAATACCCATAAAAAAACTTAAATCGACAAACACTGCAATTGTTATTAAAAATACAGAAACCGGGTCCAATTGTTTTACTGTTTTAGTATTATAGTTAAAAGGATTTGAATATCCATTGGGATTATATGCAAAACTTGATTATCTCGTACACTGTCGAATTATAAATAATACCGATTTATGATAAAAATAAAAAAAAAACAAAAAACGTTATTTTTATATATAATTGTATCAGTATTTATGATGTGCAATGCTTTCGATCAAAAATCAAATCCAAAACTAACGACTCGACACTGTAAAAGCCAACGGTTGTAATTATATTATATAGATTGCAATTTAATACTATTGAAATTTATCAGGTTTTTTTATATATAATTTGTATTCCTAACTATATTAAAAGGAGGTAGCTACCACTAACAATATTCAAAACGCACTTTTAACGAAATGTTCGAAAAAATTTAATCGTATCGGCTCAATAATATTCAAGTTCACGAGTATTTAATATAATGAATAAAATACCCTTCGAAGTGATTTTGGAACTTTTACATTGACCTATTGATTTTCAATTTACCACTTGAATGAGATATTAGACATTAAAAAGTTGTTGGTATTATTTACAATTAAAAACAGTCGTAACTTTTTTTTTTATATAAATTATTATTTAATCAAATTGATATGTCATTCAGATCCGATTCTATTGTGCTTGACAAAAAATTGTTTTTAAAACCATTATTAACCTTGACCCATGAGTACTTTAAACTGTGTTTAAAAAAAAATTGGACAAATATTATTGGACCTAAGGATGGGTACACCAACGTGGAAAGGAAAAACTATTTTTCGTATTCGTCGTATTTTTACTTTTTGTTATTATCGTAATACTTTTTTAGTTATTAATTGGTTACAAGTCTTCCGAATTGAGACACGGCTGATCGTAAGGTTATCATGCCATTTAATATTACGTTTATTATTTATCATTAAAGATGGGATGGTTCCAATCCGGTAGAAAAGTAAAATCTAAATCTGCCATATTCATCTAAAAGAGATTCAAATTGATCGATTGGAAATAATTCTATATATTCTTCTTCACTTTGCCGACTACCAATTTCAAACGCATTCAATAATTTTAAAATATTCTCGTCACAAAGCGTATTTTTATTTTATTTTTTATTACATAATTCGAAAATAAATAATTGTCAAATTAAAAGCAGCAAATAATGACAATAACCTAATCTTTGTGTTCCTAATCAAAAACAAAACCCAATGATTACGATCACGGTTTAAAATAATATGATTAAAATATATCTAAAAGAATAAAAAGTAATAAATATTAAAATTATAATATAACATACGAAACATGCCGGTTTTATTATTTTTTATTATTATGAACGCGGCACGTGCACACTGCACGTATAAAAGCGTGCCACGGTGACCCAAAGTGTGCCAATATTTTAACCACTCTGTAAAAATGAATAATTATGCTAAACATGATTATATGAGTGTATAATTATGAATAATTATGCTTTATATACAGCGTTATCAATCCTAGAAACAGGAAAAAAAATTGTTAATTGCATTTACTGAAATGTATTTCTTAGAGATACAATATCGATTAAAACCTCAAAGTCCCATCAATTGATAATAATGAATCACGCTAACGGTGAGGTTTTTAAATAGAATTCTTAATTTTTTTTTTTTTTTTAATTTTCGTTGTAGATGCTGTTTCGTAGTATTATTTCGAGCTAATACGATCTGTTGACACAATGTTTTTTATATTAAGAAAACGCTCGGGCCGACGACGTATCATCTTATTTCGCATTGATTTTTCCTTGCTATCGAATTGCTTTCGAATTACAACTGTTTAATTTAATACGAAAGGACATGTATACGCGTGAATTGTATTAAAATCGAACAAGCATAATACAGACCCGTACCGTTCTGTAGTCGAACGTTGTGAGCCACAATCGTTATACATATGGATATAAAATATATAAATTCAGAAGCGTAGTTTTTTTTTTTACAAATCTTGCCGTGACGTATAATATAATAATATACTTTTACGAAATAGAAGACGACATTATGTAAATTGGGTTCCGCGGCCGTTTACGACTCTCGGATATTGCGTGTATCCCCGCGTTCGTATACAATTCAAAAATGTTATGAAAAAATTTATACCTATATATGAATAAATTCATAACGCGACAGAAGGTGAAATGAGCCCGAAGATCAATTACTCCTTAGGGATTCTGCGGAGGGGCCGTGTCCAATTTAGAATCTCTATAATATATAAAGGTAGTACACGTATGGCATATAACATTATATTATATTATGATGACGGTAGACGGATTTCGTAGTTTGAAATATCAAATAAAAAAATAATAATAAAACAAAAAGTAACGATAATAATTCAATATCGTATAGTGCGTATTATATCGTCGCGATTTTTAATTTTAGTCCAGCACAATTATTATCGTCGTGATTTGTTTTACTCGTCGAGCAGGAAAAAACACCAATATTGTTTTAAATTACTACGAAAATAAATCAATCGCGTTGGAAGACACCTAAAAGCAACGACCGGACAACGACCAAATTTGTTTGGTATGGCAGTAAAAACGTTTTTTTTTTTTTTTTGTATTGTTTTGGAATAATCTAGTTGTTACTCTCGAATATAGAAAATCGTTTATCTTAAAATTATTCCGTTAAAATGTGATAAAGTGATTGTTCGAGAAAAAATACAGAGTTATATTTGGCCGTTACACCGGGGCTTTCAAATTCAATATGCGTTAAACGTACCTACTTATTTGATTAATTTTCATATTACTAACTATTGGAAACATTTATTATTTCACCTTGGTCGGTACGGAATTATAAGTTTATGAAAATCATTCTTGCGTCCTTTCTCTCTCTCTCTCTCTCTCTCTCTCTCTCTCTCTCTCTCTCTCTCTCCTGTATATTGCAGTGGCGTATTTCGTATTTATGGTGTTTTTAAGTTATTATAATTTCGGAAAATTTGGATGCAGTGAGGGGATCTAAGCTAGTAACCTCTGGATAAATTCATATCCCCGCCACCCCGCCCCCAAGACAAAATCATACAATATACCACTGGCATATTACACTCCTATAATAGAAACATGAGCATAACCTCCCTCGGGTGCATCATTATACTTATAGCGTATTATTTATATTGGTTCTTGATGAAAGTAAAAAAAAAAACAAAAAAAAAAAACCTGTAACTAATTTGAATAATAGCAAATACGTTCGACACGCACATTTTGTTCAGACGAATAATTTAACAGAGAGTTTCACCACTTTGACCATGCTAATACATAATACAATAATAATGCCATCATACTTGCACGACTTAATAGACGATTATAAAAGATATAAAATATTTAGTTGCAACTTAGTTTATAGTTTGTGTAAAAAAGGACATAATATTTTAGGGTTAGTGGTTTTGCCCCCTTCTCACAAATGTAGATTTTGTTTTAAATTTTTAAACATGATATTGGTACGTACATATAAAAATCACAATATTAGTATTAGTTTTTCTGAAACCCCAACCCGAAAAAACTGTCCGGATCGATAGCAACTAACTTTTCGATTTGAAAGTTCTTCCCTCAGGATAGACCGTTCGAAAGTTACGTAATCGTTTTAATAATAATTTGTTTTTATTTTATTTGCATGCATAACCTACTGTACTACAAAACAATAAAGCAAACTGAATTCGTTTAAAATGAAATAAAAACACTATAGGTTAAACTCGAACAGACATATTTGTTGGTTTTATAAGTATATTTTATAAGTCCGTCCTTCTGTATCTGGCGATTTTCGTCTATAAAATTACCATTTACAATAAAATATCGATAGTTCCGTAGTGTGATGTTATACGGAAATAGAGAATTGTCTCGTGTATAAAGTAAAAACAAAATGGGTTAAAAATTATTAACTTAGAAATACATGACAAGCACATAGCAAGTACGAAATATTTAACCAAATCTAGTTTGTTTTTTCGTATTTAATACTGTTCATGAAATTTTAATCTGAAACTAATTTGTACACTTCTAAAATTATATCAAAATTTCCGACTGTACGAGTATCATAAGAGGTATATAGTTGGTTGCCATATGTATATATAATTTATATAGATACTAGGAGAGCATATTGTATTGATTAATGGGTATTAACCCGTGAAATGTTTGTTTATGCCATGAGTTATGCGATAATATAGATACGGTTTGCGATTAATTTCAAATATTTTTCATATCATCGCACATATTTCATAGCATGATAAAATATTTCACGGGTTAGTCAACGATTAATTTGTCTTCCTGGTAGCGAAGCTTCGGATTCGCTTATACATAGTTGCGTTGTAATTTAGCTGTATAGGTATTAATTACAGTTGTTAATTTTTATAATAAAAAAAAATAAAAAAGATAAACTTGTGCCCAAGACGATCTTCAAAGCGGCGGATCACTAAAAGCAGCGATGACGGGTGCCTATACTTAATTTTTGTTGATTTCGTCAGTGATTTAAAAAAATTAAATAATTATTTCACCTAAATCCTTTAGAATTTAGTAGACGTGTTTAATGTATTTATAGAACAAAACGCACTACCGACGATTAATCAACAACAGCAATTTTTTAATAGGACGCAAAGCGGCGGTGTACGGTGTTAGCAACTTATTAAAGATCATTAGTCATTTTTTTTTTTGTTTTTTTTTCTACAAAACCCCTTCAACGCCTTTTGTTTAGTTTTTATAATATGGTATTTTTTTTTACCTTGCGTAATTTAATTACTATTTTCCCGCTGCATAGTCTCTCGTTTTGTTTCAAAAATATAAATAAATACCGTATAATATAATATTGTAATATTATACAATTTCGTTTTACAATATTTCGACCGTTTTCCAAATCGATTATTTATTATCACCGTACCTATCGGGCGTCCGCCAACAATAATCGTAATAATTCATGCAAAACGTGCAGTCCCATCAAATAATCATATTAATGTTTAATAAATTAATAATAAAATTTTATTTGTAACCTCAGTTGAATTTAAATCATTTTAATTATTATTTCGGATCGGACAAAATGTGTTAAAATAATTTCGGTCAAACGCCGAATATTGTTGAAATAAATAGAAAATCATAGAACCGGCGTTGTACAGTCGTTGTAGAGTGTATTTGTTATAAGACTGTCTTATATTTTTCAATTCAGAACGTTTATTACACCAAAAAGGTTTCGGTTGTTCTCTAGAGAAGAAACAAGACATCAGATTCGTCGTCGTCTTTCATAAATTAGGTATATTTTATATTAAATCAGAATTTCGTGTAAAAAACCAACTTTAAATTTAATCTTATTCGTATAATAACAATTACATTGTATTTGGTGCTAAAAAGTATTCAACGCTGAAGTGGAGGTATCGATATTTAAAGGGTTACGTATAGGCAATTTTAAAACAAATTAAAAGTAATTCACTAAAAAGTATTCAAGTTCACATTCATATAAATGTTAATAACGGTCCCGAGTCTTTGTCCCGAGTATTTCATTGTTTTATTTTAAAGTTTGTTCGGAAACATGACCACGTAAAATTACAGACAAAACGTGCAAAACTTTTACTTATTATGAAATTTTCAATTTACTTGAATGATATAACAGATAGTCAAGATTTTGAAAAAAAAAAGGCAATAACCTTTTTCATAATTTTTATATTTATGTCCAAATGGTCGGTTGACCTGTGTCATTACACACCACGTCACGAAAAATAACGGGCAATATAGGTGCTTAATTTAATAGTATAATTGATCAAATGTTCAATGAAGGCGGGGTCAATGGTTTGTTGAAAAATTGTACAGCGTCACTGAAATAAAAATGCCTGTTGTAACTGTTTCCGAAATGTTCAGGCGAAGTATGACGGATACGCTGAAACGGACGGGACTCTTATTGCTGGAAGATGGTACAGGATAAATTATCGATAATTATCATTTTTGTCGTTTTAAAATATCACACAACGGCTATTCGCTATTCGATTCGACGATACCGGAACACTAGTCGGATATAATGGCACCTAACGCTTTAGGCTGCAGAATGATTCTTTTCGTGTTTTTTTAGCTATCGAAACAAGAGGAGTGTTTGCAATAGTTTTCAATGTTTCCCTAAATAATTAAGGAACGTAATTAATCGTACGAAACCGTCGTCAGTGACTCTGCTTATTCTACAATAACGTGTTAAATATTTTGTGTTAAAAAAAATTCGAATACCGTTATTGCAAATAATATATTATATTTTTTTTTTATTTAGACGTTTTAAATACGTAATAATAATAATAATAAATACGGGAAAGAGTGCTTTATACGAATTTATTTATTATAGGCCACCCGAGTACGCCTGGGCGGATATCATTAAAATGGAAATATTTTTAAAAAAATAATACCGCTCTCCGTTTCATAAAATTGAAAACGATTTAAGGTTTGCCGCATTTAGGGTAACAGTCATTAACGACTTCCCGTTCAAACGATTCGAGCCACGATAAAAATGTTTTTTAGAGTCGAAAACGTTATAATAATTATTAAACCCGCAAGATTGTGTATCTATATAAGTATAGAAAATGGAGTCGAATTGTTTTAAAAAGTGTTTGGTTAAAAACGTTAAGTCGAGTGGCTTAATAAATTAAAATTATCATCCTCGTTTACTGTTTCCGTGTGGCTATATAAATCTATTACTATATATAGCGAGTTATAAACCACAATCAAGGTTTTATTATAGATAAGATCAGAGGGCGAATCACTGATGAATATTATGCACACCAGAGTCCAGGACACTAGTGTATGATTTCCCAACGATCACTATAAATATCCCAACGGTTATCATAGATTTTCTACGCGAACGAAATATTTCGGTGATTGAGTGCGGGGACATTAACTATTTTATTACTTTAACTTTGTCATTTTATTGTGGTTGATTATTATTATATGTAAAGTTTTTATGCATTTCACTAGGAACAGTATTATTGTTCAGGTCTTGACAACTAATTTTATAAAAGAACATTATTTGTGGCCCGCAGTTTTTCTTCGTATCACAGCTCGTCGGACGACCATCCGTAATCTGTCTATTCGTGATTATATTGTAATGCGCACACGTGTGTTTGCGCGTCTGAGTGCGACGCGATGTGAATTAATAACAATATTATTGATTTGTTTCAAGAAAAATAAATTGTTAAACAGCAACACGCTGCGTTCTATAAAATATTTATTTTCTGCAATTTAAACGTTATAAAAAAAAAAAATAAAAAAAAACCCTCTAAATGTTTATAGCGTACAAAAAAAAAACACGTCAGACAGCTACCGATAGGTATAAGTCCGAACTGTGACGGTGTTATGTGATCAACGGGGGTAGGGAAGGAAAATTAATCTGTTAACAAGACGTTAACATGGACGGGAGAAAATAAATCGACGAAATAGAAGGGATTTCAACAAGTTTATTCAGACTCGTTCGTTTGCGTTCAACGCACGTTTTACACAGAACCAAAAATAGTCACCTATCTCCCCGAAAAATTTAAAATCAGGATTTTTTTTTTTTTTCTTTGTCAAGCTTTGTGTTTCGCTCCGAAAACGATTTCTCCCGGTCGAAACAAAGCAATAACGAAACTGTACCGGCGGAACTGATGGCTTTGTGTATGCTATCGATTTATCAGCCACGATACATCGCGATTTTAGTTTGTATTCTGCAGTATTATTATAGTTTACAGCCGTGACCCGTGGACGACCGGCCAAAAGGGCGTAAATAGTTAGTACCGGCACGCAGTAAAAATGCGTTGAGTGCTGCACGTGTAAATTCGTGCAGAAAGTCGTCGAAATCCATACGAGGGGTCCCAAAACGGTTGAACAAGTTCGATCGGACCTATCGGAGTCATTGTCTTGGTGCGACCACCAGATTTTAAATTATTCAGAAGCAATATAAAAACACGATCTCCATTGATTCCATCTGATTGTCGCACTCGAAATATTCCATTAAAAAGCGGTTTTTCGAGGAAAAAAAAAATTGTAGTTATCTTGGTTGTTGCGCCAACAGATATCTTCGAGTATTCGAAGAAATTATAAGGCCGGTTCTCTATTGCTATGCTTTCCGTACACAGAATGCGTTATTTTACGTTATTATTAATGTCCAAAAGAGGTGCAGAATACAAAATATTTAATATTTTAAAAAATATTATTTTATCGAAATGCAACTGAAAGGTAAATTAACGTACCTAATACGTGAGTGAAGTTGCGTACAAAAATGTAAATATTAATATGACAAAATTAAATGCCTTAAATTGTGTTTACATTTATCCTCGTCTAAATAATATTTTGAACATTCTATTATTGAACTCGTCGCTACTCGAGAAGTTGCTTAGATATATTTTATTATACGTACTCGTACTTGTATTTTTTTTTTCGAAAAAGTTCAATATTATAATTATTATGTCGATTATTTTTCGTCGACATATTGTTTGCGTGGTCGTCACTTTATCGTAATAACTTCGTTGAAATATACGAATTTCCTCAGCCAGTTTTGTTTCTCCACTGCGTCCGCCACAGGAAACCCTCCGGCGTTATTGTCTGTACACGGATTGTTTTCAATAAAAAACAAAAAATAGTGGCCGGATTGCCGGACACGTGTCGGATCGTCGTTCGACCGGATTGCCAATAACACTATCCATTTTCTATACCGTCATTTTTATCTCAGTGATTCTTGTCCTCCGGTAAAGTCGGTCCATATTATATATATTTCTTTTGCACGGATGTAGGTTAATCTACGTGCGCTCGGTGTTTTCGGTAGTGTGCAGCGGGATGTGGGTGATGGTAGGGGGAGCGACCCGCTTTTTCGACATCATAAATCAGAATAACGCGCCCGCGGATTCGCGTTCGCTGCGGAATCGCACACACCACCGGCGAAACAGCAGTCGATAACACGAACGAGTGTATAGAAGAAAAAGAAGGAAAAAAAAATGGTTAAAAAAAAATAATAATAATAATAATAATAAATAATAAATCCGTCGTCGCCGTACATTCGGCGGTACCTATATTATAAAACGGCGAACCGCTCCCGGGGTTCGTTTCTCTTTTCAGCCCGTCTCTCGTGTATTACCGTCCCGGTGGCATTCGTCCGCCGTTAGATGTCATTCGATTAACCATACCTACGCCTGGAACGGCGTTTTTTACCGTATAAATTGTTTCACTAGCGATAACAATTTACAAACAAATAACTAGGGGTACCGGCGCAGTATACGAATTCGATTCGACGCGGTAAAAATTAAACGATTAAAATAAATGGGAATGACGCCTCGTTAGCGATTCGCATCAAACGGTTTGGACGACGGATAATTTGAGGAAGAAAAGAACATGCGAAGGAATGGGAACGCTATTTCTGATGGGACGCGACAAAGGAACCCATTAAGTCCATTTCAAAAAAGTGAATATTCGACCAGATTGGACACGGGAAAGAAGTATTAGCAAGGCGCTTATATATATATTGTCATTTTGATAACTGCGTACGCGGAATAACGACTTAAAGTTCTTTTTAGATTTAATTTTGTTTTTACTATGTGTCTGTAAACAACATTTCTGCCAGAATTGTCCACCAGAGCCGTTGCTGGTAACAAATTTTAGTCGATGCATTGGGGGTAATTTTTTTGATATACACGGTAGTTCTCGTAACAATTGGTAAAAACCAAAGAAATGTACGCAATAACTTTTCGGTAAAAAAAAAAAAAAAACTTAAATTAGCCCTGACTATTTACAGCCATTTGAAACTGTCGATTTTTTCAAACATTTTTATTAGGTTTAATGTGAATACAATTTTTTTGTCCCGGCAGAAATGCATTTGAATGAATACTTGGCACAATACGTTCAAGTTGTACTCGATGGTAAAAAGAAAAAATTCGAACGTAATGTCGTAAGCATTCAATTTAACGGCATTTCCCGAAACGTGATTACCTGAACTTTGCGCGAAATCATTTTACGTTAACTATGATTTTTTTTTTGTTTATATGGGGTAAATAAAAATTAAAAAAAAACAGGGGTTGTACGAATAATAATACTAAATCGTATCGCGCAAAACGTGTCCGTTCGACGGTCGTGGAATAAACTACAATAATATTGCTCGTTTTTGCCGGCCCGCGACGTCTCAAACAAATTATTATTATTTCCGACGACGACGACGACGACGACGACGACGCGTGCGTGTTGACCGTGCGGTCAAACGAACCCAACGAAAGTTTTTCTCCGCGTGCGCCGCCGCCGCCGCCGCCACCATCACTGCCCAGTGTTTCGGCGGTATTTATTGTTAATTTTTCATTTCCCCCCCCCTTCCGGGCCATTTGAAGAGCAATTTTTTTTTTTTTTTTTCTCGCCATTTCCATGCGATTTCAATTGGTTTTTTTAGGGCATAGGCGCGTAGTATTTACGTGTTTTTGTAAATAGAAAACTATAAGTACCTGTATAGGCATTAGTAAATAGAAATATCAATATCATCGCGAGAAAATCAGTTTTCATATTGCACATTTTGATCACGTCGAAAGTGAAACTTTCTTATTTAGCATTTTACATTCTGAGCTTGGTTGTATTTGTTTTATTATGATGTGAGTGTGTGTGTACATTTTTTTTTTTTTGTCTAAACAATTCATCTATCAGAAACATTGCTCCAATTTTTCTAAAAGCATTTTTAATCTAGTCGGTGCATTTGGAGAGGCCAAGTTTTTCTCCGATTGTCAACTACAAGAGTGATTCTAGTAAAAAATTGTGTCTTGATGGATGCGTAGAGAAAATTATTTTTTATTTTTTTTTTGAATTTCGTTGTAATTTTCTTAATATATTGTAAAAACGGGGAAATGTACGGATTCTTTATTTTCGATTTTCTTTTTAACTCTTTATAGTCATGGGGACCACTTGGATTTTGGAAATTGTGTCGGTTACTGGATTCCCTCGGTTAAGAGAGAGGAAAAGTCATTTTAATAGTTAAAAAAGCGGCGGTCGTCCAGTAAGCCGAGCTCTATTCAAAATTGGTTTTATTTATTTTTTTCACAATGATTTATCGTTGCTTTCAGTATATTGTAAATTAAATATTTACCGCGCACACCATAACGACTTTTTCGAGTGTTTGTTTATGGAAATATAAATATACTATCGCCATAAAATAGTTCTTTTGACTTTGAATAATAATAAGATTATTTTTAATCTCTCTCCGACGATAACAACTCTTTTTTTGTAGTGGGCCTGAATAAATGATTGTTTCATGATAACGGTGTACCGTCGAGTAAAACCATTTATGTGATCCGCGCTCGAATATGAATGCCTTATCGAAATTCAAAGTTTGTCGCCATTTAAATATAAATTCGTATCCGTATCTCAAAATGAATTTGGATTGAACGTCGAGACGAATCTGTAGGTGAAAAGGATATCCAACAAGTTCCACTACCATCGTAAGGCAGTTTGTTCCGCGTATGCTTATACAAAAAAACAAGCGTAGAAATAGATTGGATGCCGTTCTCCACACTTGTTACGAATTTAAATGTCAGATATAAAACCAAATTGTAAAACTATTGTAAGCAAAACCACGAAACAGTTTTATTATTTACATTAGAAGCATATTAAAATTGAATTAATTTAAATAATAAAACATTAAACGAAATGTTGTTTAAGTCAAACGTAATAATACTATTATTCTATCCGCCCAATTTTTTCGATTATTATTATTTTTTTTTTTTTTTCGGTTAATAGTTAAAAAATTGTGGCTGAGTTGGGAGTTGGGCTTCCGCAAAACACCAACTATTTTCTAATCGTGCCCAGAGACGTTTTCTGGTTATCAGCGGACGGGTAATATTTCCCTCCTCTTCCTCCAAAAAAAAAAAAAAAATTTGTTCATTAGTTTTCATATTAACACTGAACTGTTTTGCAGCAAATTGACGTCTAATGACCGTTTAAAGCATTGAAAAAACATTTTTAGTAAAACACTAAATCCATAATTATATAATGACGATTAAACATTCAAACTACACTTTTCAGTTTGAGTATAAATAGTTTGATAACAAAAAATATGTTATTATTATTATTATTGTCTATTATAGTATAATAATAGCCGGCGAACGAACTGGCTATTATTATTTTTTTTTCTCTCTCTCTTTCACCAAAAACTTCACCTGTAGATTTATCTCTAATCGTCCGTAACAGATAATATGAATCACCGCCGTCGTCGAGCGCAGTTCTTTTTATTTTACTACGTGTACTTTTTTTTTTTCTTTCTTTTTTTTTTTTTTCTGTCTGCAACGAACAAGTTTTTGATCAGAATAGATGACTCGCTCCGATCAATAAATTCACATAGGAGCAAAACAGAGTATGGGTATTTTTCTTCTTTTTCCGTATCGCTCCCCTGCCCTCCCCCCCCCCATCACGGGTTTAGACGCTCTTTTTATCATCTCCATATAAGCTTCTTGCATCACGATAAACGTATAACATAATCGTTGCGATGTCATTTTATTTGATATTATTGCACCCCTATAATACTTTTATCTTCATAACGGAAAAATTGCATTTAAAAAAAAAATAATAATAAAACAAACAATACGGAAATAACATCGCTCCAAACGAAATACTCGTCAATGTCTACGTGTGTATAAAAGTGTTCGTGTTTGTGTAAGCGCGTGTTAAAAGAAAAGAAAAAAACGGCATAATATTATTCTTTAAGTATATTTCAAAATGTCAATTGTATTTCACTCGATTCACAAACGTGTTGTACTGCGGCGTTGTGTACCTAAGTACGAGACTTGCCGTTTGTCGTGACCTTTGGTTTTATTGATTTTTCGTGAATCTATAACTGAAATTATTTATATATTTCGTTCACGTAGGTAAAAATATTGTTTTCATATACGATTTTCAAAAATATGTATTTTTATCCCAGACTATACCTATACAATAGTGTATGTATTATTATTTTTTTTTTTTTTTTACATAATTTAATTCGTACATTTTCAAACGTTGTTTATTCACCTCGTATATTATAATATCCAAATCAATCAAATTCTATTATAACTTTGCTACGTCTTTTAAAATTAAAGAAAAAACCCGACATTTTTCACACCATGCGTGGTGTGCCGTAGTTGTGAATGGAAAGTTGGGCAGGTAAAATACATAGGTAATATATATTAAATTTATATCTGTTCGCGACGATAAATCGTTGCAAACGAAAAACCATTTTCAGCGAAATTCGGTTAAATATGTTTTGATAAATTACGTTTAAACTTTTTCAAATAGAATATAGAGAGGTACGAGTTATAACAGATATTTTATTATGGTAGGTATATACGATTTGAGCTTGTCTCTATTATATTACCTCATGAGTTTAAACATAGAATGTTTAGAATATTATTTAGCAGATGCTACTTATATTGGTTTAAACAATTTAAGAAATTTAATATTGCCATAGTAATTTGTAACAACAAAATAAACTACAATATTATTATCCACGTAAAACAAAAAAAAAACTCAAAAACAATTTCAAATAACTTAAAAACACCAGAATCTTTTGAAAATTGTACTATATATATAAAATGCTAAAATTAACAAAACTACAAGGAAAATCAAAAAAATGGCCTCTTAGATAAACTATAGATTCCTACAAGAAATTGCCTGTAAAGCTTTTGATTGGAGCGAGATTTTTGGTAGGAAAGTTATTCACAGCTAGCAAAATAAAAGGAAAAAAGCTCATGTTCTAATAAAACCAATACATTCCTCGATATTACATCGAAGTCTAAAAAAAAAAACTAAACATTTCGAAATAACAAATCCGGCGAAATGGATAATACATTATAACAATATTCTGCGGTTTATTTTCGTTAGATTTGATCGATAGTCTTACCAATGCTCATTTTGAATGCATTTTTAGAAATAGATTTTAATACGCAACCTTCAACACAAGGAGGGTTTGACAATATTATTATTGCGCTACATTACTAGAACATTCGGTTTTATAGGTTTTTTATATAAAGAGTTCGAAAACGCCAATAATTATTATACGATTGTGAAGAAAAAAAACCGCTAATGGATTTATACTATTTATAGCATATTATTTATTTATTTATTTTTATCAAATACTCTCGGTGTACATATATTTTACTTTATGATTTATATACTGTATTTTTTATTTTTTTTTTCTACGACGAAGTATTCGGTGTGATTTTTAATATCAGTAATTAAATATTTTTTTATACGGCTGTACGCTGGAATATCATTTTATCAGCGTACAGACGTTAACGTGGGTTAAAAACGTGCATGTTTGATTCTAATTGAGTTCAAAACTATAGGTACCCTACCTACGGATATTCGAAATGTGTAATTTAAATATATTACGTTGGTAGGTAGGTACCGCGTATTTATATACGAATGTTTTAATAGTTTATTTTTCATTAAATCGATAAAATACATATTTTTGTCTGGAAACAAAACCGGGTACAATATATTATTATTTCGATGGCCTCGAAATACTGTTTGTAATTATTAAATACATATCTATACAGCTATGTATTTACAACAACACATACAACTTTATTTTATTTTTTTTATATACGGTATTTACAGAAATATTGCCAAATTCAGTTTATGTAGATTGGTTCACAACACAAACAACACGAACTTCAACAGTCGACTCGATCTAATAAAGAGAAAAATTATATTTCACCGTAAAAAGGAAAAGATAACGCTAACTTGTAACGCGTTTCTCCTCGTATAGTTTTGTTCGAAAATTGTATTTACGCAGTGGTAACGTTATAAAATAATTTCAAAGCTTTATTCCCCCTGCTAATCCCGCATCGTGTCAACAACCGTATTACCAGATAAATTTAAGTACGTAATACAAATTTGTTTAAATTTACTAAGTTTAAAATTGTTTTATTCGTTCCCGCTGTACAATTAAAAATTAATTAATTCTGATAGTTAACTTGAAAGTTATAAAAATTAAAACTTAAAGACACAATATGTGTATAAGTAATTTTATAAAATGAATTACGATAAGATCACATAATAATATGTTAGACTCTCGTATACGGGTAGCAAAATTGCATACAAAGCGAAATTGCGTTACTTAAAACATAAATCGTGGCGTATAGGTCGAAATTAAAGTCAAACACAGACGACTAAATTTAAACAAGAGAATATGTTGCCGTTTTTCTAAAATAATACCGTACAAAAATGTTACAGCCGTGTAAGTATTTTTTTTTTTTTTATGTGGGCGTGTAATTTTTTGTTTGTTTTTCCGTGTACTTTTCTCAATATTGTCGGAAAACCAAAATAAAAATGAACATATACGCAATTTCTATTAAAACAGATTTTGTATTTGTATTGTAATTCAGTGATAATTAAAATAAAATATCTCATATTCTTTATTTGTCTGCTTTACGCGAACAAAATTTGTTTAACTCTGTAATAAAAATACTCGGCGATTTCATCGCATAAGTTGTTCTTATAAATATCAATATAAAAAATATCGAAAATGGCCTACCCACGAGCGGTATCCTGCTTTTTTTTTTTAATTATTTTTTTTTTTTTTTTCACGATCTGGCGACATTTCAAAATCGTGAATTATGCGATTTTCCAACAAACTTATATAGGTAAATATTCGCCCCGCGAGTTTCAATATAATACCCGTAGCTATAATATACAATATTATTATATTTATGGATGCCAAACGGCCCCTCGTACCTAAACATATTTATATATATATAATGTGGTAAGAATGTTGTCGGGGAGGCGTTCGTGTGTAAAAAGAGATGTTTATTTGAAGAAAAAAAATGAATTCCCACGTATAAACATCGCCGACCGGAGAAACGACAATATTATTATTATTATTGTAATATGTATTTATTTATGCATGTATAGCCCGACAAATCAATTACTCGCATAACGTTGACATTTTCGTGTACGACGACACGACAATTCGTTTCAAAAAATAATAATCGTAATAAGTTTATCGAAAGAAAAAAAAATATGATTTACGTGCGTGCACTGGATGTATACTTTGATATTTTTATAACTCAAAATTCGTTATACGTATAGAGATAAAAGTACAGGTTTTTTTTTTTTTTTTACAATGATTTTAATTTCATATTTGCTTTTTTCTTCCAAATTGTATTGTCGTCAGATCTGTAGCTGTGCGCTGAATTTCAACGCGATTGGATTGCGATCGCGGGAAGGAGGTCATATTTCAATACTACATTTGAACTTTAATACATCAGTTATTGAATGATTGAGTTCAGACAAGTTAATCGAAATAGTGTTCAAATTATTAGATAGATATAATAATCAATCGCATTGGAGAGACTAAACGAGATTGGTCGATCGTTTTGTAGGCTTTTTTTAGAGGCGTTCTTATCAACGCTGACAAATTTTTTATACGCTATAATATTGTATTTTATGAAAAACTAATGACGGGTTGCACAAACGATTTATTCCGACTTATCGAACTGATAACACCGTAACTAATTCGATAAAATGTTTGGCTTTTGCATAAACGCATTTTATATTTGATCGATTCGACCAATAGCGTCTTGTCGGTTCAATAATTCGAAGGCCCGATTTTGGTTGGATAAATTTTACAAACAGTTCCCTAATTTTATTGAACTGACAGGACGAAATGTATTTCAGTTTTTCACAATTGTTCCTTATTATATAGATTGGTTTTGCGTCACGTTATTTCTTTAAACGTGTCTCACGCGAATATAATTGTAAGCGGAGCGCGGCAGAAGAGGGAAAAATCAATTTTGATTTCTAATCATGACACCGATAATCATGACTGATGATTTATCGTTTACGACCGATTATTTTTTTTTTTCCAGGTTATAATCAACCGTTCACGACACAACTTCAGACACCGGCCGGCAACGGCGGCAGTCAAGCGTTGACGTCGTCCGAGGATTTGCTTTACCATCAGATCATGCAGGACGCGCTGTGCTACGCACCGACGTTGACCAGAGACTTGAACTTGCCGGTGCTGGACGAGACGTTCGAGCTGTCGGAACATTATCGGCGCGACGACAACGACGACGAAAACGACGACAGCCCGCCGCCGGCCGGCATCCATCGGAGATCGTACATATTGGCCACCAGGCAGGACAGCAGTAAAGGTGATAATAATATTGTGCATTTAATTATTGTGTGCATGGTCTGCGAAAAACCGGCGGACGGCTACGATCTGTTAGAATACAATTTATTGAACAATAATTATTATTATTATTATTATTATTAGATAGGAAATAATAACGCCGCCGCAGTACGATAGAAAATAACACAATACTAACGTGTCGAAATCGTAAATAAATAATATTTTAAAGAAAATTCATTATTTAGATTCCGAAAAAAATTAACTTTCTAACGTTTGATTTTCTATTTACATTTATTATGAATTCTGATAATTTTAATTTTTAACAAAATTACTTAGAAAATTGTTTTCTAGATATTATTATTTTCTGAAATATCGATGTCCTAGCTATTTCATATTCTTGTTCATTAATCAACCTCTTAATTCAAGATACCACGTTTTATTTTATCGGTAGGGTTGTGTTGCGTAGACGGAACTATCAACTCTTTAGTCAAGGTAAATCGAACAATAATAATATATTCCAAAACGTGATTTTAGTATAAAAAATATTTTTTTTTTTTTTTTATCAGCTAAGAAACAAACGACAAATATCATACCATTTTAATACGAGGTCGTAGATTATAACTTCGACTATGAGGAAAAATCTCGCGACGAACTATTTCTTTTTGCAAAGAATATTACAAACATATTGTACGCGCGTAAATTAATTGTGTTTTATCAATTTCACCATCACGATTATACAGTTATAGTTACGGTAAAATGTTGAAAATAAATTTGTTGTCGCCATAAGTGGAAATTTACCAAAAATTTTGAGGAGGGCAATAATTTGATATATTTTAAAATATTTTACTGTACATAAAAAGCCGCTCTCCGTGGTTACAAAAATCATCTTACCGTGCATAAGCTGATTTATTTTAGATATCCTCTATCATACATATACGAATATGTATTTACAATACCTGAGTATATTTAAGGGGGGCTAATACCTCTGTGTGTACATTTTGATGGGACTAACTTCCCATTCCCGCCTATGTTTTTTCACACTTGTACGCTCGCGGTGTGGTTTAAAATATATATTGCAAATATCTTTGTGAGGCGACTATAATTATATTAGGTAGGGTTTTCTTTCAGATAGCTATTTTACTATTGCACTATAACTATTGAAATTAATTCATTATCGAGTTGTACATGATTTTTCAGACGAAATAGACGAACAAGATGAAACGTGTTTCTTAAAACAGCAAAATACCAACGATGTGATAATCGACGAAAAATCGAAAAAGAAACCTTGGATAACGCTCGTGTCATATGTGGACGAGTTGACCGTGGGTGGACGGAGAGATTCCAAAGGGAATTTCGTAGATTCGGCTCCCAGTTTTCCAGGGTTCGGCAGAAACAAACAGTCGAAAACGCCGCAAGAATGTTTTCCTTTCAGTTGCTATCAAAAGTAATATTAATCACAATCGTTTTTATCGTTTTCTGTATTTAAATACATCGTTTGTATCTGTAACGCGCTAAGGACGGATCCAGCACCTATATTTACTGTCAGGGAACTTACCATTGGCGCAATTAGGGAGAGGCTTGTCCACTCCAAAATCACGAAACTACCTCTACGAAATTGTGTTCTGCTTTAGCCCTCCTAAGCATTTGACTTTGGTTGTGCTTATATGAAATTCAATACAATATAATAATGGAATCGATAATATTACATAATAAATATAAGACCGTGGTAAATGAAGTACTCGGGTTTTTTTTTTTATATTTTAGTAACAGGGGTGGATCCGGTCTCGTATCGCGTGTCCGCAGTTTTGTCGGGCCACTTACACGAAATAATAAGAACTTTCACGCCGGTATTTAATTTCAAATGTGTTTTATTTGTAGAATCGGAATACAAAAAGAATGGGTGGACACTTGTTTCGGCGACCGGTGGATGTCGTTTCGCCAGAAAACCCTGGTCATAGTCGACACTCCGGTATTCGAATGGTTTATATTAGTGTTGATTTTCGCATCGAGCGTGACACTGTGCTTCGAGGACATCTATCTGGACGAGAACAAAACGCTTAAAGACATACTGTACTGGACGAATTTCACGTTTTGCGTCATTTTCACAATCGAGCTTATGCTCAAGTGGATAGCGTTGGGAGTTCATAAATACTTTAAAAGTTTTTGGACAGCGTTAGATTTCATTATTGCGATGGTAAAAAAAAAAAAATACAATTTGAAACATTGAACGCCCTTTTAAACTGTTACTCGTGTGGTTTTTTTTTTTTACCCGGCAGATGTCAATATTTAGTTTGCTGATTGACGAAAACGAAAATCTTAAAGTGCTGCGGTCGTTGAGAACGCTCCGGGCTTTGAGACCGCTCAGAGCCATATCCCGATGGCAAGGGATGCGAGTAAGTATACAGCGGGCGAGGGGGGCTGCCATATAATTGTGCTGAGTGTACATATTATAAGTACACGTTGGTGTTATAATATTAACATTATAGATAGTGGTGAACGCTTTGATGTACGCGATCCCGTCGATTTTTAACGTCCTGTTGGTGTGTCTCGTATTTTGGTTGATATTTTCAATAATGGGCGTGCAGTTTTTCGGCGGCAAATTTTTCAAATGCGTCGATGAAAACGGCGAACGGGTATCCGTAAACGTATGTGTCCGCGATTCGGTTTAAACATTATATAAGCGGGGTATGTTAAAACTGTATACGTTTTGTGCATAGATCGTGAACAACCGCAGTGACTGCATGTTTCACAACTACACTTGGTTGAACTCGAAAATATCGTTCGACAACGTGGGCATAGCCTATTTGGCTTTATTTCAAGTCGTAAGTCCGTATATACGTGTACCAATCCGAACAGACTTGTGAATTATTCGAGTAAAATTGTTTAAATGAATAAAAATGTCCGAATACGTTTTCGGTGTTTAAAATAATGTTCAAAAGGGTTTCTTTTACGAGTCTGTGCTGGTTTTATAACAATAATACATTTCCGGTAAACCGCGGTGGTGTTACGATTGGGTGTTATACTTGAACGTTTTCTCATCAGGCCACGTTCGAAGGTTGGATGGAAGTGATGGCCGACGCCGTAGACGCTCGCGGCGTAGACTTGCAACCGGAATACGAGGCGAACCTGTACGCTTACATATATTTCGTGATATTCATAGTGTGCGGTGCGTTTTTCACGTTGAATCTATTCATCGGCGTCATAATCGACAATTTTAACATGCTTAAAAAAAAGGTGTGTCTGCTGGTCGTTTTTTTTTTTTTTTGTATTCCATAAATACGTCATCTTGTTATTATTTATCTGTCCGTTGCAGTACGAAGGCGGCGTGCTGGAAATGTTCCTCACCGAAAGCCAAAAACATTACTATACGGCCATGAAAAAATTGGGCCGGAAGAAACCGCAGAAAGTGATCAAGCGTCCGGTCAACCAATTCATGGCGATTTTTTACGACTTGTCCAATTCCAGGAGGTATTTTGTGTATATAAATATGAAAAAAAAAAAAAAAAAAAATTATAAACGCCGTTAATTAATCAATTGACAAAAAGCTATTGTGCGTCAAAATATCGAGAGAGAAAAACGTGTAAATTATTTTTCAGGTTCGAAATTGCAATATTCGTATTGATTTTTTTAAACATGTTAACAATGGGTATTGAACATTACAATCAGCCGGTGTCGGTGTTTTTCATATTAGAAGTGTGTAACGCATTTTTTACTACCGTTTTCGGATTAGGTAAAATTAATTTTCAAACAAAATTATAGTAATAATCGATACGCGAATAAATATAGTAGGTGAAATTATTTGATAATGTTTTACAGAGGCTTTAGTGAAAATCATCGGTCTTCGGTTTCATTATTTTGCCGTTCCTTGGAACGTTTTTGATTTTCTACTTGTCCTGGCGTCCGTTCTCGGCATACTCATGGAAGACATAATGATCGATTTCCCAGTGTCGCCGACACTTCTAAGAGTTGTCCGCGTGTTCAGAATCGGTCGAATACTACGACTGATCAAGGTGATGGATGATCGACGATTGATTTATCGGCTCCATTTACTTATTATAGGACGCGTGCGATTTATAATAATAATAACGAATTGTGAATTTCAGGCCGCCAAAGGTATACGAAAACTTTTGTTCGCCCTGATCGTGTCGTTGCCCGCATTGTTCAATATCGGCGCGTTGCTCGGCTTGATCACATTCATATATGCCATCATCGGTATGTCCGTTTTCGGGCACGTTAAAAAACAAAAAGCCATTAACGATATGGTCAACTTTGAGACGTTCGGCCGAAGTATGCAACTGCTGTTCCGGTTGGTACACCGTAAATTACGTACTTAAATAAAGTGTATTGGGTGTAAACATATTTTTTTTTTTTTTTAAAGGGGGGTTGGCGGTACGAACAATTTGAATATTTAAACATGTCTTGGGTAGAGTGGGACAAAACTATGTAAATAACAACTTAATA
This sequence comes from Tuberolachnus salignus, assembly GCA_956483605.1. Taxonomy (NCBI): domain Eukaryota; kingdom Metazoa; phylum Arthropoda; class Insecta; order Hemiptera; family Aphididae; genus Tuberolachnus; species Tuberolachnus salignus. The sequence goes on from OY101434.1 coordinate 1,566,515, forward strand.
TCTCTTCTGTACTCGTATAAAATTATAATTTATATGGAATTCTATAAAGTGGCCTATGCGAATAAACCCGTTAAAAACATTATAAACGTGCAATTGTCTGAGGAAGAACATTTTAGGCGGGCAAACGCGTAGAAACATTACTCGCGGACCATATGCCGACTTTTCATTCAGTGGCGGATTTATGGAAGGGGCTGGGAAATTAGCATTTTTCTAAATCTAGATGAATTCTTATTTATATTATCTTGTATCCAGACGATTTTGGAACAATTATTTTATCTCCGTTTTTCTATCTATTTTCGACTGTTATTTTATAAAATTACCAAACACGGGCCCGGCCTTGTGTGTTTTTAATGTGATTTGTAATGTTATACGGAATATTCAGTAGCGGATTCTGTAGGGGAAAGGTGGTAAAATTACCTTTTTTTTTTTTTTTTAACCAAGATTTATTTGACTTATCTATATCATCTTACATGAGATAATTAAAATATTGGTTATCTTAATCTGTATTTAGATGATTTCGGAATAACTATTCTATATCTTTATCTATAGATAATTTTAACTTATCTATGTCTCGACACCGCCTATCCTCCGTTTTTCTATTGATTTTCGACATTGTTCGATTGTATTTAACGCAATTTCCAATTGCGGACCTACCACGGCAATATAATAACCCGGGTTGGGATTTTTTTAACACTTAAAATTGCATAAAATATATGACACATCTATGACGGGTCGGGCAGGAGTGTTGTTTTTTTTATTCACATTATTCGTACGCCGCTGCCGTACTCTTTAATCTTCTAATATTATATTATCCGTCCGGAACCTCGTGTAGTGGTATATTTCAATAACGGTTTATCGTCATTTGAATAATATTACATGTAGGCTAATGACGTCGGCCGGATGGAACGACGTTCTCGAATCGTTAATGGTCCAACCCCCGGATTGCGATCCCGAATCCCCGGGGCTTCCGAACGGCAATTGCGGACATCCCATTCTCGCCATCACTTACTTTACCAGTTTCATCATAATCAGCTATATGATCGTCATCAACATGTATATCGCCATCATATTGGAAAACTTTAACCAGGCCCATCAGGAAGAAGAAATCGGCATCGTCGAAGACGACCTGGAAATGTTTTACATCCGGTGGTCCAAGTGAGCGACAATAAAATTATTATTATTATTATTATTATTGTTTCTATTACTACTATTATTATTTTCAACGTTTTTTCTCGCCGTAACAACTTTCAGATACGATCCCCACGCCACGCAGTTCATAGCGTTCAATCAAATATCGGATTTCATCGCCAGCCTGGACCCGCCGTTGGGCATATCCAAACCGAATATCGTGGCTTTGGTCAGTTTCAATTTACCGATAGCCCGAGGAAACAAGATCCACTGTTTAGACATACTCCATGCGCTGGTAAAACACGTGCTGGGCCACGTCGAAGAAACGGACGAATTTAAAACGGTAAGACAATCGGCGGCCGGCCGTATTTTATTATATTAATGTTCGTACGAGTTCATATTTCCCGACCGTTTTAACTAGTGCCGAGCACTTGGCGCGACTATTACGGGATGCTGAAATAATATTATGCTCACCGACCCAAATCATACCCCCAGATGCCCTTCCTCGATTAAATTATAATTCGAATCACTATTATTCAACTCACAATAATAATAAAAAAAACACACGCTAATATTTTTGTAGAAAACTGTATTTTCTGTAGTATCTACAACCATGTTTTAGGACAGATTGCAAATAGATGCAATTTTAAACCGTGCATTGATGCAACCATGATGAACCGTTAATATATTTTTGATATAAAAAATCAGATTAAAAAGAAACCGACAGAAAAGAAATGAAAACTGTTTTTTTTTTCTCTTCAAAATGCTCATGTTTTTTTTTTTTTAGGAATGAGGGTGTCGAATTAGGAACGGGAGGTACTGAAATAGACCCCCTAGTTGCGCTTATAGCGCTGAGCACTTAATTGAACCGATTCGATCCGAAATCCGGATACACGACGACCAATCCGGATTAATATTGTCGAACGATCGGCAAGTTAATCACAAGAGTCGTGTGGTGTACTTTATCGATATATAAATTATGTGTTTAATATTCGGACGACGGATTTAATGCGTTCAATCCGGAATTGCAGATCGATCAGACTTCTGCTCCTCGATACTGTGTACTGTATAGTTTTAATAAAATATTCGTTCCGTTTAGCTCCAAGACCAGATGGACGTCAAGTTCAAAAAACAATTCCCCACGCGCAAAGAATTGGAAATCGTATCGTCGACGCGTCTGTGGAAGCGTCAAGATAAAGCCGCCAGACTGATACAGAGGACGTACCGAAATTTCCGAAGGTATTGTGTGTAGTATTTAATGTTTTGCGTAACTCGGACGAAAATATACGTACGATCCATCATCGTTATCTATACACTTTAAAACACTTTTTTTTTTTTTTTCAAATCGTATACAGTTTTAATATTTACTCGATAGTATTATATATATATATATACGTATACCGTTTACACGTTACACACCCCGTCGTTTTTCCCGCAGTATTTTTTTTTTTTTTTCACATTTCATATCTTTATTATCCCGTCCATCGTTATACCATATATATATACTTTTTATTATTATTATTATCATACAAGCGCTGTAGTTTATTATAACAATATAGGAGGGTAAATGTTTCATTATTTTAAATCATGCAGCTCAAAAATGTCCGCTGCAGACGACACTATTACGGTTTACGATTAAAGTAGTGCACTCATTATCATCCGCACGTCAGGATGCATAATAATCGTCACAATAATTTTCGTATTCGGGCTATCTGAGTCACTGCAGACGTTTGAATGTTATACATATTATACTTTCTTTCTTTTTTTAAAAAAAATTTTATTTATGTATATATATATGTAAAATGCTTGTTGGTCATGGGTAATATCCGAAACTACTGAATCGATTGATTTGCTTCTTTTTCTGTTTTGAACGATATAGTACTACACCGCAGAGCATGTTTTAAGCCTAATTCCGCTTTTGTAAGTCAATAAACTATCGAGTATAATTAATTTGGAAAAATAATCGGCGAATTCGGCAGAGTTGAAATTAGTACAACTAAACGAAATAGGTGACCCGCTAAACGCCAAACGAAAATATAAGTATGGCCTTGAACGGCACAAGATTTCGAATAAAGTTTTGGAAAAAGATTTTTTTGAATCGCTTCGCGATGACTACCAATAATGTACATGGCCAAACATTAAAACTAGCAGCCGTCGACAATTCTGACGATCCCTGCTTCACTTTTATGGATAATTTTATACCACATGTTCTCGAGTCAGCTCAGAAAACAATGTATATATCCATGCATCAAATCAAAAAACGACCAAGAAGTATTATAGATTTATATTATATATACAAACGGTATCCGTGTTGAATTTTTTTTCTAGCTTCAAATGAAAATTTTCGAATATTTCAGTAAATTTTCCGTAAAAAAATGTAATTTGATATGTAAAGTTACTCTTAGTATCTGTGTTGAATTTTTTTCTACCTTTACTCGAAATTCTCAAACCGTTAAAATAAAATCTTTTTATAAGTTTAAATTTAAAAATGTGTTCTATTCATGTTATATACAAAAACAAAAATGATTAGGTAACTCGGGCGAAGCTGAGTAAATCATCTAGTATACATATATATATATATATATATATATATATATATAAGTACTATCATCATAATTTAACGCGTACGGTCGGGTTGTACATTTTTTTCATTTCCTCGGCGTTTCCGGTTACATAATAGTTCTATCGCCCATCCGTCTCGTGTATATTGAAGATGACGATATATATAATCGCATTGAAAATCAAACTTTCAACAACTAAAACTAAATTACCTCTCTGACCTCGCCGAGTCCCTAACCTTTCCATATTCTTTACTTTGCGGCTACTTTCCATGGTAACTCGGCTTTAGTTGGCATCAATTCAGTCAAGTTTAGTCCTTGTCTAAAAAAACCGTCTCTTTTCGTTCGGCCGTAGTTATCAACAATCGAATAATCGAATCGTTTACACTATTCAGGCGGAAAAAAGACATAAACGACCTGTGTTCGGACACCCAGTCGTCGAGTCCCGGAGGTTGGCAGTCACGTCTCTCATCGTTCTTGCACGTCAAAGGCATGTCGATCAGCGGCATCGGAGGCGGTGTCGGTAGCGGTTCCAGAGCGTCTTCCAGAAAATCGTCGAGGGCGTCGGACGCGTCCGACATATCAGAACTCGGGGCGTCGCTTTGGCTCAACTTGCCGTTGTTCTTACTGTCCGGCGCGCAACTGGACGCGACGATTAAAACCGATGAACAATCGCCCAAGAAAAAATCGATGTAAGTATTCCAGTGAATCAGTTTTTTCTGTATTTTAGTAAATTATTCGGTAACGGTAAAAAAAAAAAAAAAATACAAAAGCAGTCGTTAAAATAAATAAATATATATATATATATGATCAAAGATCATACAAAGCTCGAATTTGGGTGGGCGCATTTTTTTTTTTTTTTCTAAATCTCATACGAGGTGTGACAATAAAATAACGAGACTTTTTGAATATAACCTAAACTATTAACGTTATCTATAAAACGATTATTGAAATATGATTAGAAAACACTTATCTAAAAGTACTATGAACACTGATGGCATCCATTCATTTTCTTATACGTTAGTAGCCTTGTTATTAGTGCGAGTTCGACTATACTGCCGAAAAATGTTAGATATAAAAATCGAACAACATGTGTTAACATTAAATTTCTTGTTAAATTAAAAAAAACTGCCGCGGAATCGTTTCGTATGTTATGTGAAGTTTATGGTGAAGAATGTTTATCAAGAGCTCGTGTTTTTGAATGGCACAAACGGTTTTATAGTGGAAGGGAGGACGTCGAAGACGATGATCGTTCTGGACGTCCTACCACGTCTTCAACAAACGAAAACGTTGAAAAAATCGACAAAATTAATTAATCAATATTATTATAAAGAGGTATTAATGAAATTAAGAGAACGTGTCAGAAAGAAGCGACCAGATCTATGGAAAAATGGCTGGGTTCTTCACCAAGACAATGCTCCAGCTCACAGTGCATTTTCAATTCAACGTTTTTTAACTGAAAAAAAAATGTCTGTACTTCAACATCCCCCGTACTCGCCAGACCTTGCTCCTTGTGACTTCTTCTTATTCCCAAAAATTAAAAGTTTATTAAAAGGAACCCATTTTCAAACAGTTGATGACGTAAAAATGAAAACGGCAGAACATCTAAAAGGGCTAAATGAAAGCAATTGGCAACACTGTTTTCAAGAATGGCAGCGACGTATGCAACAGTGTATTGATGCTGAGGGAAGGTACTTTGAAGGTGATAATCATTAAATTATAACATTTTTAAAATAAACAACTTTTATTCAAAAAGTCTCGTTATTTTATTGTCACACCTCGTAGTCGATCTTTTTTTTATTTTTCCAATTCGAGCGTTGTAGTGGTAATTTTTTCTGGTTACAGTTTTTAACTAATTATTTCGGTCGGATTACCTTGATAATATGCCGGATAAAATTTCAATTGTCTTGACTGATAAAACGACTATTTTTAACGCGAGATTCTATTTGATATTTTACGGTGTTTCCGTTTAAGATAATAATAATTTTTTTGCTCACGCGCGCACCGAAAAAGATTAATATTTCGAAATTTATCCTAAAGTGTGCAATTAAGTACTCCCTAAATCACTGTCGAAAAACCTAATTAAAATCCAAGCGGTCATCCGGCTGAAATATTCAATGCGATCTAGAAAAATGAACACACTGTCTACCAACTATACCAACCTACTTAAACGCATTAAGAGTGATGTGCAACAACTCGAAATCTTCGGGTTCCAATAATTAATTAGGAAATATTGTAATTTCGGATTCAAGTCAAAATCGCGTACCTATAATATTGAAACCCGAAAATAATTGAACAAATCTCCATATTCCTTTGTGACATTAGAATATTGACAATCGGCATTACTGTTATTATTTGGTTCGGTGGACAGTGGGAAAAAATCGGTACTAATTAGTTGTTAACTAACAAACGCGTTTTTAAATAATTGTTTTGTTTAAAAGAACAAAAAAAATTCGTCCTAGAAAACCTTCGTACACAGCTTTTCCGTTTTCGTTTTCGTTATAGTAAACTCTGTATGCGTATTATAGTCTTGACACGGGTTTTTTTTTTTTTTTTTCTATCGGAATGTATTGTTTGGTCGAATTTCAATGGTCATACATTTTTCATGAAGATACGATACTCTTCCCGATGGAAATATAATAATATCATTTTTTTTTTAAAGTACGGTATAAACAGCCACACGAGGGTCGTTCCGTATATAATATAATAGCAAGACAACGGTATATTATCCCATGTCCAACGGTATTTGACGAATTCAATAACAATATTATCTAGATTTATTCTTTATATCTGTGTAACATATATAGCAAAACCAAAAAATTCATTTTCTCGACGAATAAAAGTATATAATATTATATTTATACGCCGCTTTGGTTTCCAACTGTGTGACAATCGGAAATTTGTTGTATACGTTTGTAAATAGACGCCGTGCACGGCCATAGGCGCCACGTACGGAGGTGCTGTAGGGCCGAAGCCCTCTCCCTCCCCATGAGATTTACAAGACGGGACTCGGTCCCCCGTGGTGGTTCTTATTTCAACAAAAAGAAACCATTCGCATCTGTCCTAATTACAATTCTTACAAAATATTGGCTTTATTTTCAACATTATAGTCGTTGTAATACGGACAAGGAAAATAAAAACGGAATATTCGCTTATCGAATTACGCATAAATTATTAGGTTAAATTATACATGAATATCTAAAATTATGAGCAGGCTCGGTGATACTTTAATAACTGTGTCCGTGGGGCCCATAATATTTATACTATATAATAATTGGGATATCTGTATATGGGGTAATAATTTATGAGCGAACTAAACAAATGCGTAGCGTATGAATGATTACATAATTTATAACTTTAAAGTTAATCTATAGATATATATAGATATATATATATATATGTACCGCGAAACTTTGAATGCTAATTATATTATTATCACACAGCAACAATATAGACATTTTGTAATTCAAGTACGTATATAAACTTAATTGTAATAGAGACGGGCATACGCATTAAACGGTAAAGTTTATATAAATTAGGACTTATAGTATACACGAATTAATCATTGTTGTTCGGTTAACCGTCATGTGGGTACCACCTGCACCTAGTTGGTATTGGAAAACAAAGTAAAAAAAAATTAAGAAATATCTAAAATAATATTCATTGTCACTTTCAACGTGCGTCGACGGCATCGGATAATTTATAAAAATTATTATATTTTTTTTTACAAAATAAGGTGTGTTATACAGAGCGCGGTAGAGCCGACTGACGAGTTTAATTAGGTCATTATGCTGTGATAAGATAAGAGCAGGCCTTAATAAGTGGTATATCTTGAATTGTACGGTAATGCCGTTTTTATTCGTAATCAAGGTCTGGACAGGTGTACATCGTGGTTTCGTCGTGCGTGCGTATTACGAAAATAATCATTCTGTGATGACTACACAAAGGGCTTTTCGTATACACTTCGGCATTCCACGTGCTGAATCTGTTCCTTCTGCTAACACTATCGAATTGTGGATACGGCGCGTATGGAAGAAACCGGAAGTACTCTAAGTAGACTTGGACACGGAGCACCCAGAACGGTAAGAACCCCCGAAAATGTGCAGTTGGTTAGAGAGTCAATTGAGCAGTCACCAAGACGCTCAGCCCGGAAACATGCTGTAGCTTTGGGAATCTCAGACCGTTCTTTGAGAAGATTTCTTCACGAAGATTTATCATGGTTGAAGAACATGATTTGGGAGATGTATGGTTTCAGCAAGACGGAGCTACAGCGCACACAGCTAGAATTTCACTTGCTGTCTTGCGACAAATGTTCCCTAGGCGGTTAGCCTCTCTGAGAAGAGACATAGGCTAGCCAGCACGGTCCCCAGATTTAAGCATGTGTGATTTTTTTCCTCTGGGGCTACCTTAAGGATAAGGTTTTCAGACATCGGCCACATACCATAGAAGAAATTAAACAGAAAATCACCGTGGAAGTCGAGGCCATACCAGTCGAAATGTGCCGAAAATCGTATGAGAGCTTCAGAGATCGTCTACAACAGTGTATCAATGCTGACGGCCGCCATCTTGGAAAAATAATTTTCAAAAAATAATTTTTAAAAATGGGATTGAATACTGATTTAAATAAAAAAAAACCTTTTCTCTAAGTTTTACTGTTCGTTATTTATAGCCCATAAAAACTCGTCAGTCGGTTCTGCCGCACCCTGTATATTCGAATTATGTTATTAGGTTAAGAGAATGACCCTTCGCAAAGCGGCTTATTCTCCGCGTATTTGTTTTTTTTTACAATATGCAAATTATTGCAATAATTCGTTGTCGTCGTCGTCAAAATATTAAAAATCGAATATGTAAATAAATGATAATGGTCAACGATTGTATGGACGTAATATATACGTAGTGTACACTAGGGTGGTCCTTATTTTTTAACGTTCATTCGAATGTTTAATGTCACACCCTTTAATTTTGTTCAATACTATAAGAAAGTAATTTTAGTAAAATTTGGTTATAATTACTCGTCCATTTCCTGTGCCTATAGAGAATTGAAAAAATGGTCAAATAAAGTAGATTTATTTAAATTTAATTAAAAAACTTTAGCACGTATTATTAAAGTATAAAGGACCTGAATTATAGATCTAAATTTTCTCTACAATAATTGTATTTACACAATTTATCGTTAATTTCTAATTTTCTAAGAATAATAATCAAATACAAAAAATGTCACTTTTTTAGCAAATTTGATTTGAACTGTGCAAGTGTACACGTGTACAATTTTATTTAACATCAATTTAATAATTTGTAAAATTATAATAATACACCATACATAGTGTAAAAACATGTTCAGGGAACGTTATCTTCAGACACGCTTATCTAATAGTAAAAATAACTAATACTAAAAACAATCGATTTTTTTTTTTTAGAGTTTAGGGGTCCCTTGAAGTTTCAGAGTTTTCTATAAAAATACAATCAAATATAACATATAGAAACATATATAAGTTTGACGCATAAACGCATCCGTTTTCTACGTGGTCTGTTGAAATAAAGTTTGTTGACGTGTATATACGTGTCAGTGGCGTTAAAAGTGTTTTAAGCGACCTGTTTTTTCTTCCTCGATTGGATTTTGAAAATTATATATCTAAATACTATAATGAGAATTTTCGTCATTCTTTCAGCTCGTTTTTGTTTTGTTTTTTTTTTCCTGCGGGTTTTAGTTACAAAAAACCATGTAGAAAGTTTTCCTTTTCTCAACAGAGAAAAAAGAAAAACTATATGAGAGTTTTTCTTGTAAAATATATTTTTAACAAAAAAAAAAAAAAAACAGGTCACGCGCAAACCCCTTATTATAAAAATTAAAACTGATTAAACTATTTGTTAAGACTTGACAATTTGTTAACAAATCCAAGAGCCATATAACCTTCATTATTCGAAATCTGTATAGGATGAAAGGATTCATATGAAAATGATCTGCTGTTCGATCGTTGTATTTTCATTGGAAATACAAGGGAGTAGAAAATTTCAAATTGATCGGACCACAACTGGGAACTGGGTCAAAAATCGACTGCAATTTCAGAATGAATCCTTCTTAGTGAGCCATGAAAAAAGCTCTTTGCAAATTCAAAACGTCGATATATTATATTACGACGTGTTAAATAAATAAAATAATGCGTTTGGCCAAAGTATACTCTAAAAGTATAATATTATGTATACTTACTGGGGGCAGATAAATATTTATTTTTTTTATTGTTATTTTACAACATGCCGTGAATGTATATTTTAATTAAAACGGAACGCCTCACTTGCATCCGTATTACAATACATTGTACCTATATAAATATGTAAAAGTATGGAACTTATGAACAGCTTTAATTAAACGTGATGTTTTCGGTTGAAAAAAAAAATATACAATGTATATATATATATATTATATATATTCACCGCAATTTAAAAAAAAAAAAAAAAAAAACATTTTTCAACAGAAATTAATAATTTCTTCTACAGAAAATATACCATATTGCAGAAAAAGTATTGTAAAGACCGGTGTCGAGCATTATCTAGACAAAAAAATGAATCATCTTTTATATTTTCTAGATAATTAACAAATTTGACAAATTGACTTAGTTGAATAATATTGTATTATCTTTAATTTAAATAATATATATCCAGATAAATAGTGTTTTATATTTTGTCTCTATCTAGACAGTTATGATTTTTAACTTTTTTTCTACATTTGAACAACACTGACAAAGACGACTAAACATATTTTGAAAACGCGTCGATAATACAAAATTAAATTTAGCCGTGCGCTCTTATTTTAATGGTCATTTTTGTGTTCTTCTGACTTATCATAAAATTTGGTTTACGATTTTTTTTTTTTTTTTATTGGTATTTTTTTTCCGCTCTTTTTTGCGTGCATTATTAATAATTTATGCCGTATTTTTATGTAGATCTCGATAAAGTTTATAGTTATTCCAAGTCGGAAAGGACATATTTCGCACCGTGAGTAAGCCACTTAATGCACGCAGAAAGCTGCAAGGAAATAATAGTTTAAATAAATATACTAAACGCAACGATAAATTATGGCGAACAAAAATAACGTTTCTGCATGAAGCTTGTTTAACTGGTTTAGCTATGATTAAAGTATTTTTTTTTGCATAAAAATAAAACAAATGGAAAAAAGTCTGGAATTGCCATATAGAAATTGAAATTTCAAAATCCGTTTTCGAAATTTTATCCGCCTATTTTCAATGTTTCATATTTCCGCTGGTCCACATAGACTTTATTGGCGTTTCGGTTTTTTATTTTTGAAAAAAAATATTGAGTCTAGAAAAACGCTCTTTTAAAGTACGGTGTGAAGGTTTTGGACGATTTTTTGGTTTTTCCTAACCGAAAAAAAAAAGCGGTCACAGACATGTAAAAAATTCTAAAAGTTTGGTTTTATACAATAGAAATAGAAAACAATAAGCTAAATTGCTAGAACACCGATTTTGTGGAAAATTAAAGCCTTTAACATTAAGATTACGATTATTTGGGAAATAATGTGATAAGACAATGAACAAAGTAATTTGTTTAATCGTGGATAGCCTTTTATCGACCACCCGACTACTGTCCGCAATCCGACAGTCTGTCCGGGTCACCAGCGATCCTGGTACAATGTACATAAAAGTTTACGGCGTTAAAACCGTGAATTAACGATCTAGTTTTTAGGTATTAAAAATAATAATAATAATAGTTATGATGATGTTTAAAATTAAGAGGCCGCGGGTAGACTGAAATTAGTACAAACAGTGTTCTGAAATTTTGGATTTGTAACATGTTTTACCAAACACAATAATATTATAACCAAAATGTTGATATTTTGTTACGCGAACTCGTTTAGTGTCGAGGAAGGCGGGCCCGTGCACATCACCATCAGCGAACCGTCGCCAGAGTCCAAACCCAACGCGCTGCTGCCGCTGTCGCTGCAGGACGAGGCGGCCGGCGACTGCGCGGACCGGAACCGAAAACCACAGCAACCGGCGGCCAACGTGAGCATCACCATCACGGACGCGTCGCCGGACGGCGCGTACGGCCCCAGACCGTTGCCCGCCGCTGCCGCGCCCGTGACGATGGCCGCCGTGGCCGGGACGTCGACGACGACGACGACGACCACGGCGCATACCAAACGGCTGGCGTTCCGGCGGGCCAGCGAAGCGAAAATCGTCCAGCACAAAGCGCTGGTGCACAGGACATCGGAAGGACCGCATTACAGCTGATGGAAACAATAGTTAACAATAATATTATTATTAAATATTTAGAAGGTATCGTCGTTGGTTACAACCTACGCCGGCGGTCGTCGTTTTTACTATTATTATTATTATTACTATTGAAATTACACGTTGATTCGGGGGGGCGGGCGATATTTATATATGGAATTGAGGGCATCGACGGGTATAAGGGGTGCCAAAAAAAAATATATATATATTCACCACGACTATGCGACAAATGACATTTTTCGAAAAAACCAAGTTGCCTTTTTTTTTTCTGTATGGGTGGCGTATTAGTTGACCTATATGATATATTAGGATGTCAAACTTTTAGACGACGGGCGCGCCCCTTTCGGACTTCCGTGCGCGCCCGATCACCGCGTCCGGCGCCCTCTTCGAAATACCTCTACGCCATAAATCCTCTCTGATACCGATCCGACAAAATATTTTAACTATAATAAAAACGATAGGTTTCTAAATGGAAAACGGCGAACGGACGATTTTTCTCTCGGACGATCGCAATGATATTATTATTACACGACCCTCGACAACGTCTGCAGGAGCGCAATCGTATTTTGTGTTTCTTATTTGTCCGTACTCAGTCGATACGGTTTGGTTTGTTTCCTTCTATCCGCAAATTAGCATTAAATTCAAAAGTAACTTTTGTTAATAGCGATTCGTTAAACTCGATCGGTTGACGGTTTATAATTATTCCGAACAACTCACTTAATGCGCTAATGTTTTGGATCACGGACGTGAAATATTCTTATCGTTTAGATTCTCGAGGCCGTCACAGTGGCTTTTCCTTCTTTGGGTTTTCAACGAGCAAAAACAAACAAAATTGCCTACTTGTAAAATCGGTATTAGAGATAAAACACCGTCCACGATAAAATGTGTAGTAGGCATTCTTCTTTTTCTTTTTTTTTTTTCTTATATCAGTTATATTAAAAAAAAAAACTACAGTTGTTTAAACGAAATTTAAAATACGATTTTTTTTTTTTTTTTTGATTTACTTTTGATAATGAGTTAAGGTTTTAAAGAATTGTACATTTGTCTTCAAAACGTTATATCATCTACAGATTTTATAGCGGGTGTATGATCTCTAAAACCGATTTTATATGACTTTTTGCCGAATAACTTCTCAACCCGAGTAATTAATTAAAATTAATTACAAAATATTTATCTTGTTTTCTTATACTTAATGTTGCCAAATCCACGGATTATTGGCGAAGTAATTATCGTTCGTAGTTGTCTTTCTTCTTCTTTGTTCTTTTTCTACGCTTTCCGAAAATCGAATTTAGTCGGATCGTCGAAACTCTATAGATGATACGGTCAATTATGATGATGGCTCGTTGCGTGTTGCGCAAAAAAAAAAACAACTTATAAAACGACACGGTCCCGACCGAGAAACTTCGTTATTTGTCAGTTACACTGCTGCCGAGACTCGTAATTTTTTTTTTTTTAATTTAATTAATTTTTTTTTTTTTTGTCTTAATTTGTCCGCTGCAGTGGAATTCGGTGGAATTATCCGAGTATATTATACACGGCGGCTGCGACGAATGCGCTCGAATAAATATAAACCGCCTTGTTCTCGTCGTTGTAGAAAATAATGGGGGACAAAAAAACCACTCTCCCCCCCCCCTAAAATTAAACCATTATTACAACAATAATTTTATTATAATATAAAGTTTCGAAAGATACGGAGTGTCTACAAATGTACTGTTCATTTTTTTATATATATATATATATATATATATATATATATATATATATATATATATATCGCTTTTGAACGCGCGTAGTATATACCGTTTCACTTTTTTATTTAAATTTTTTTTTTTTTACTATTTTTAATACGATTGTTTGGACACGTGTCAACTAGGGGTTTCCCACTCCTCCGGCACGTGCCCCGAACCCGCTTGTGTTAAGAGTGCCCGTCTGGTGGTCGTTAATATAGATTATTGTGAGACTATATGGCCCGGAACGTAATGCGATTGCATTTATTTTTTTTTTTTTTTTCATACATACATAGAAATGTGTTTCTTTGAACATATCTAAAAGGTATTGGTAATAGATTTTTAGCATTTTTAGAGAATCGTATGCCATACAACACGGTCGTTTTTTGATATTATTCGATCATTTGTATACGTTTTTTTTTATACTTTCTGAGGGAATATATTCGCATTTTAATTAAACGTTTTGGAAAATTTGGAAGGTACGTAAAACACGAATTATATAATTCGAAAAAAGTTCGTCCGCTTCAAATAGTTATCGTATTCAATATTCTTAAATCTAAATTCTACTAAAAAAAATAATAATAATTTGTACGGGAAAGTTTTAACGTCATCATGTTTTGTTTGTGCATTTTTTTTAAATATTTGTTTAGGCCATAGTGTTCGTTAAACAATTTCGTAGTGAATACAATAAAAAAATATTTATAATACATGAACAGGGCCCATTTTCGAGTTCTTCTAAGACGCCAAAACGTCTGTTTAATAAAATTATTCTTGGTTTGTTTCGAGTAGAAAATGTTTTAGTAAATAAAATTTAAGTGTGAATGATAATTTCGTGATATTTAGTGGTATTTGAAAGAACCGAACGATATATTTCACAATAAATAGGTAATATAATAAGTGTAAAAAATAGGCGCTCACACGGTTGGCCTAGATCGCCGTAATACCTCATGCCGGCCAGACCTGATTCTGACAGATGTCGGCCTTAGAAAATAAACAAATGGAAATTAAAAAAAAAAAAAAACTTAAAATCCTCTGCACGCTGCCCGGCAAATGGAAATAAATTGTCATTTTGTTGACAATGGTTTTTATATTATATTTGTTGGCCTGACCTAATGTAAATGTCACCTATAGTTTCGGCTATGGCGCGATTTAAATCACATTTAACGTCAATTTATCTCCGTGTGTAATTTATGCTAATTTGTATGTTATTTATAGGTTTTTGTGTCAATTATTATAAAAAAAATAAAAAAAAATCTTTGAACGACCCTATAGACGTACGTTAGAAAACTCGTAGGGTTTTATTTTTTTATAATATACGATATTATTATTACGATGAAAATATATATTTTTAGCTTTTTTTTGTTTAAGCTATCGATATCATTATTATTACGCATGTAATATTATTCTATACGAGCTCACGCGAATTAAGTTTAAGTGGAAAATTAAAATATTAAAAAAAAAAAAATTAATTATTTATATCTACGTTATTATAGTATAGCGAATATCCAATATGGTTTAACCAGCGGCGTAATTGTGAGGGGGATAAATCCATCTCCAGAAACTTTTTTTTTTGTTTAGCAAATACCTAACTAATACTATAATTAAAATTTCTGTAGGCTATACAATGTTAAATCCGTAATAAAAAAAATAAAAAAAATCATATTTAAATTTAACGATCAACTTTTATCACTGATAAATAATCAGATTGATAAAAGCTCACAACACTTCTATTATCGTGTTTTTAACCGTTCAAACGATTTTTTGTTTAACGTCTCACGGCTGATATAATCAATTTTGAATTGTAAAAAGTACACTCTACAGACTGGTGTGCTATCCCCAGTAGCCGATAACCTTTGATTGTAAAATAATATAATTAAGTATTTTATCCTTTTTCCGCGCCAAAACGAATTCCTTATTACGTTACTGATTTCGATACATTATTATGTATGTTTTAACGATACGTTTATTTATTATTTTGTTTTTTATTATTATTTTTAAATAATATTGTTCGTCGATTTTTCTGGGCGACACATTTTCGCCGTTCGTTCGCGCTATTGCTGCTAACTTAATGCATTGTTTTCTCTATTTTAGCCAAGTTTTCTCTTTTCCGTATTGTATATAAAATAAGAGAATCCCTTGTCGTTTTCTAGCTGATAATAGACTCTTCTATTTTGGGCGATCCGGTCGAACGATAAACAATTTTTTTTTTTTTTTAAATTTTTGATTTTCTATAGTTTTAAAAGCTCAACTTTGACGTCTTCTGTTAATATACTATATATACATACTTAAACACTATATTAAATTTTAGGTAAAATAATATTTCTATAGACGTGTAAAATGTATGCACGCAGTAATAATGTATTATTTATACACAATATTATAATATAATAATTAATTAGTGTAATATTATATTACCGTCGAGTATAATAACCACAGACTTGGTCGCGGGCGTTTCGATTTCGTCGACTGAATTCTACCGGAAAATGTTTGACTAAAAACAAAAAAAAAAAAAATCACTATTTTTTTTCCGATCGAGATGGTTTATAAAAATAATACTAAATAGAGCGTCGTTTAATATTAAAAAAAAAAAATTTAAAAAAAAAAAATATTCATTATATGTATTATAATAATGTCACCGATTAGAGGAATAATTAATAATTAATATCTGTGCTTATAATAATAATAATAATAATAATAATAATAATAATAATAATAATAATTTTACCGAAAAAAAAAAAATGTCATTATTATTAATGTATGTATAGAAAATATTCTAAATTTGTATAATATACGTGTACGAGTGTATACAATAAAATAATAATAATAATAATGTTAAACGATTAAAACAAAAATACAGACTGACATACTTAACATTTTATGAGAAATAATAATTTAGGATTGCTTATTTTGTACGTTATAATATAATATAATATAGCGCGTCTATTATTAAAAGACCAAAAAAAAAAAAAAAAAACGTTTATTGTGATTATTAAAAATATTAATAGTTTGGAGGTACCCACCCGATTTATACCAAAAAAAAAAAAATATAAAAATTAATACGACCGTGTTATATTATAAGTTATTATTACTATATTCATATTTTGTTCGGTGCGTTTTTACGATATAATTTATTATTATTATTATGTTTTTAACATAGTTGCCGGTGATGTATCCAAAGATATTGTTAATCCTGTGTTTTGAACGTCGGCATGATATTCCAACCGTTCCATTATCATCATTTTTTTATAAATTATTATCAATACTTCCGGGGACGAGAGTCTGGCAAAATCGGTTTTATAGTAGTCGCGGCAATCCGTTAACGAGAATAAAATATATCGCCGTAAATCCGCAGTTTTTATAACAGTTATGGCCCGGGCACGGTACCGCTTAAAAACGATTTTACACCTTTGCATTCTTTTCGAAAAAAAAAATAATATTTATAATCGGTCTCGTGCCCGTGCACGGGTCGCGGTTATAAGATTTATTCACATATAATATTATATAATATTTAATTTGGCATATTTTTGGATTTTTCTATTACGTATAAAATATATTGTATAGGAAATATCGTAGTACCTCTTTTTTTTTTTTTTTTTTTTATAACTCAGTCGTAAAATTGATAATATAGAAAATAATATAATAATGTTTCGCCCGAATTTATTATAGACACATTTTCTCTCGGTTTTCGGATTGAAGAAAAATTACCATTTCAATTAGGATTTGTATATACTTTCTTTTTTTTTTTTTTCAAGAACATATTTTTTTGATAATTTTTAACGCGTAATTGCAAATGGATAATATTTTATTTTCCCTGCCCCGGTCGTGTACGCGTTCGTCCAAACATCCTCCGCCAACATTTTGGGAAAAAATGCTGCTTTGAAAAAATATTGCAGATTTATCGAATACCGAATAAAATATTAAATTAGGAACATTTGCTTACGACCGAAATTCAACTTGCAACACATAAAACCGACTTGGAAGTCGACACGTTAAGTACACAAAACAAGTAACTTAAAAGTTGATCGTGTAAAAAAGTTACACGTTAATTAACTTGCCAACCAAACATTTTTAACTTAACATTAACTTTTAACGTGTTAATTGATCGACCTTACTTTGTAACTTGTAGTCAAAATAAAAGTTAACAAAAAAAAAGTACCTTGTAATTTCTCTTAATCTTTCACTTTTTAATTAATCGTCTGGCTGTCTGGCTTTGAATATAAGACTCGATTACAACAAACGGCTATAAGAAAATACCCCGGACGAGCCGCTAGAAAAAAAAAAAAAAGAGATTGGCGCCGCTATTAAAAATTAGACATAAAAAATAGAATCCTTTTTTTACGGTACAAAAACTATATATTATAATATACAGGTATAAACTGTCGCGTTTAGAATATTAATCATTTCTATAATATTACCCCGTACGTACCACACATATAAAACGGGACGGTTCTCCGGATATCCGAACCGAACTGTGGAAAAATGCCGATGTATTTTTCGTTTTTCGTTTTTTTTTTTTTTTTTTTTATCTTTTGCCCGTGTCCCTAAGTGGAAAATATACTATTGTCCCCTCCATCATCGGTTTAGCGCGAATCGTCGACGAAAAAAACGGGGAGGCTCGGCCCGAGCTTTAGGCGTACTAAAACGATTTTATTTTTTACGAAATATATATTATCGTTATTGTCATTATTGCACGCGAGACCCGGGACGATCCAAAATCCACCGGCGATTATAGGAGGTGAGAAATCAATCTCGGAGGTTTTTTTTTTTTTTTTTAACGATTATTCCGGACCGACTCCTCGTCGGTAATGTACACGTCGTAATAATAATAAACAATAAATAATAATCGTATACGAAGCGATAAAGTGTATACGTATTTATATATAGCCCGTCGTTTTCATGGTCTGCGGTATACAGGGCGATTCTTCATTCGCGTGCCGCCGATTATTATCTACACGCACCATTTGTTTTTTTTTTTTTTTTTTTATATACAAAAACGCACGACGCTTAATGCAATTTCTCGTACAGCGGTATAAATGTCGCGCTTCTTAGATTGTCTAAAAATCGTCAAACTTCAAGATAAATGAACATTACACCCTGTAGACGAGATAATAAACAATATAAATACAGAAATATCGAAATTAAATCGGCAATATTAATTATCAATATCTGTTTGGTTTTTTTTTTTTTGTTTTTTTTTGCGGATTTCCTTGGCGTTAATCGCGGACATTTCCGGAAATATTCTCTTTTTTTCTTTTCCAATCTCCAAGACATTTTAAATATAATATTGACATATCGCGGTTAACTCGTAGACACGCTGCACTCACCGTAAGCATATTAATATTATTATTGGTTTTTTAGACTGGCTGACAAAAATATATTATACTCGAACGCAACTAGCGGTCTTCACCTACACGAAATTAACCGTAGACCTCCGTACCCCAAACAAAAAATCCGACATAGTTTCGGCTCATTTTCTCTTCTGCGCGTATACTCGTCGTGTGCAAAATTCCAGAATATCCACCACCACCCCCCAATTAAGGGGAAGTGTGTAAACCCCTAATTTCCTTCCCTGCACACACCATTGGATACGGTATCTATACGGTAACTATATAGTCGAACGGATAACGGAGACACGTATAAATCGCAAGTAATTTTAGGAGTGATTTTATCGCGGGAAACATGTTCAACAGGATTGCGTAATTCGCGTGAAAACAAAAATCAAAAATGTAAAGGTCCGGAAAGAATTCTAGAGGCATTTTATACGCAGGAATGGAAAATTGATGAAAATATTACGCGGGTATTTATTTACCGAGGAACTTTTAAATCCGATAAATAGTACTTGGCAATTGAAAATCGGGAAAACGTCTGTGACGTAACAATTCGTCAACTGTTGTCGATATCCGTTACGTCAATTTCGTCATGTCAAGACCATTGGCTGCTATCAATCGTGTTACACCGTGTATTATTTTCCCGGTTTAAAACTCCTTTCGTAATAATTTCCTCGATTTTCGATTCCTTTCCCACAAATTTACTTATCGGTCACATTTACCGTTCCTCCGAATTGTTTGCCCCGATATAACAGCCCCCCCTCGCCCCCGACGAAGCGTGTGTGCGGTAGACGGTACGATAATATTATGTAGTGACATCACGATAATAATAATGTTAATAACAGGGGTCGTACGGGTTTATTTTTTTTTTTACATTTTCGGATTTTTTGTTCTATATGGGTACAGCGCACGCGACGACGACAAGACGTGATCGCGCGTCCTCTCCCCCGTCTAAGAAGCTCTGCGACTAATAATTTAAAAAGAAAATTTGCCAAACGGCAAACGGCTATTGAGTTTTTCGAGCCCCGGTTTCACAGACCCGCCGGGAATGCACATAAAATCCGGTGTTAATGGGAAAAAAAAAAAAAAAAAAACCGATTTGCCAAACATTAGGGAAAAAAATCAATCAGAGATATGACGCTCTCGCGCACCCCCTTCTCCCTACCCGGAAGAACGCCCCGTCGGTTTATAACTACGACATTTAGAAAATAACTTAGGTTTTTTTTTTTTTTTTTGATTTTTATCAATTTTAAAAGAAAACCGAAACAGAGAACGAATATTAAAATAATAATTGACCGCCCCTAACGTTTTACCACAGTAAATATGTCCCCGGGTATTACGCGTTTGATTTTTGTCCGTACTGTTAAATTTTTATAATAATGAACGTAACAGATAATGTTTTTTTTTTTTTTTATTATTATTATTCCTAGTCGTCAATAATATTGTTATAGTTCTCAAGAGCAGTGTCGTATTCATGGGAGGGGGGAGGATCTGGGTATTCAATCATCCCGCCACCCATTGGGTCTATTTTTTTTTTTTTTTTTGTGGTACCTACTTCTGTAATTTTGAATCAAAATTGCTTTGACTAAGATCCAATAAAGACAATTGCTCGAACTGTCTTGGTTGCTCAACAGTTAAATTGTGTATAGTGATAAACATCATGTTGGTAGGTACTTGATGAAAAAAAAAAAAAACATACTTTTGTACATATTGGATTCTCATGATAAGTATTGGTCTGTACTCCCGTGGTCTAGCCCTAATAACACAACTGATCGAGAGTACCTAGACATAATAATGATAATAACATAGGTAGTGTCTCTGTCACTCTGCACTTTTGATAATAATAATACATAAGTATATAAGTACTAGACGTTTGATGTATAAAATAAAAAATAATAATAATGCATATATATATATAATATATATATAGATGTCGTATAACGTTTAATAATAATTAGACTTATGATAAATTGTATTGGTTTTTTTTTTTTTTTATTATAATTTATACATATTATCATTATACAATGTGTACAATAATATTTTACGTGAATAACTTTCGGAGTAACTACTTTATTATATATTTTGTTTTTAAGTACCATAATATTATACATACTTACGTACGTAAATGAAATACAACGTTTAGGTTGGCCGTGCTCCTTTTTAACAACTATATTATAATTATTATTTGTTATCATCGTGATAATTATTATTATTATTATTAATAACTTTTTAATTTTTTTTCAATATTTTAAACTGTTAGACAGTTAAGTTTGATAATAAGTTTTGACATTTTATATAATATACATTTTTTTTGTTAAAATAAAATTTAAAAAAAAAATCCTGACATATTTTTTTTTGTATCATGGCAGGTCACTGTTGTAAGTGGAAAATTGGAAAGGTAGGATATATTGCATAATTTAC
Organism: Tuberolachnus salignus; assembly: GCA_956483605.1. Taxonomy (NCBI): domain Eukaryota; kingdom Metazoa; phylum Arthropoda; class Insecta; order Hemiptera; family Aphididae; genus Tuberolachnus; species Tuberolachnus salignus. The sequence continues at coordinate 1,587,925 of OY101434.1, forward strand.
CTTAGATCAGTACGTAATGATAAATCCTTGTAAACTAAAAACAATTCCGAGCAAAGTTTGGTTAAATAGGTTTTGATCAATTTTAATTTTTAAAACAAATTAAATTACAATTATTGTTTGTTTTAATAGATTTGAACTAAAATGCTGATAGAAATAATTACTAAATGTTTGTCTGCATAAAACAAAATGCTCGAAAAATTCAAAAAGCTATAGATAACTTTAAAAAATGCCAGAATGTTTTAAAAATTGTACCACATCTAGAAAGTGTTAATATAAGACAAGTATTCCTTGAAAATTTCCAGTCCCTAAGTTTATTTTTAACTCAAATGCAATAAAAAAAAAAATTGAAAATATAAACCATTATTTCATAAATATTCCTGTTTACATAATTTTTTTATACCGGTTTTTCCTCATTATTAAGAAAACTAAAAAGAAAATCTAAAATGTACTAACAACACACAATTAATTGATACCAGCAACCACACCTAAAATTGATAATCGGAATAAGATTTCTAGTTGGAAAGTTGTTAACAGTCAGTAGAAAAATTAATAATAAATAAGCACACATCTTAGTAAAACCAATACATTCCTCGCTACACTCAAAATCTAAAACTACACAAATTTTAACAAATGAGTATTTTTTATTATTTGTATATATAATTTTATAATAATGTACCTAATTTACACTATGTATAGTACGAGTTTTATATTAAATTTTCAAGAATATTTTATTATTTTTTACACGCCTCGATTTCACTATTACACCCGTATAAGCGTTCACTTAGTAGAAGCTCTCGTACGTTTGTTCCACGAGAAGTTAATTGCATACGATTTTGGCCTAGACTTGGTCTTGTGTTCCGCTTCTAAATACCATTTCCATCCATTTTTCTCACAGAAATTGATGGCCTCTGCTTTATCGCCAAACTCAATTTTCATATTGGATAACGGATCACCTCTAAACAAAAATATATTTATCTCATTAAAACGACTATACTTTTAATATAACCAATATAGTAAGAAAAAAAATTGAACGCACGTTGATGTCCAACCCATTAACGGATTTTCCCAACGCTCTCTGTTGTCAAATTCCATTACCCAATCATGAGTGTTGTCAGTACCCGATTGCATTACATTTTTGGTGGCTTTACTGATCTTTACCAAACGGTTTTTAACGTGCTCTTCAGGTATACCGGTCACAGAACTCAGATCAACCTGCATAATAGTTAATTACAATATTGTTAATATTTCAGAAAACACCGACCTGTATTTTAGTATTTTTATAGGTTATGAGCCAAATTCGATTGTCCTTTTTTCACTTCACTTATCAATATTATCATGTTCACTATATTTCTTCAAATTTGTATTATTAAGATTTAATTTAATAGTGTTAAACTTTGTAGATTATATAGTTAAAATATTTGTGAATATTTTATTTGAATTTTAGTCGCCTATTCATTAGTTACCAAACTAGTGATGTAAATTTATACAAAAAGAGGATAACATTTTAATTTCTCAAATAAATGGATATCTATTATAGTATTACATTTTACCTTTATTTTTAAATTATAAACAGCTTATTATCCATTTCAGTAAAATTTTAAACAATTATATTTGGTAAAATATAAAGCACTTTCAAAAAGTTATATAATTATAGTATAAAATGTAACGTATAATGTTTTCATTTTATAAGTTTAAAAAAAAAAAAAAAAAAAAAAAAAAAATATTAACTTTATTGTATTTATAATAATGAATTAAATGTCCTTACTTATTATCTTTACACAATTTATAAAGTCGAAATTCATCACAAAATTAAATTTGTTTTAAATATAAATTAAAATCCAACATTTTCAATAACTAATTAATATCTTAAAATTGGGTTGATGTATTTTCCAGTTATTTAATTTTGAATTACTTTGGTATATTTGTCACCATTTATTATAACTAATGAATAACTAATAATACAATTGGTACCTATCTAAAAAGTTGTACTCGATGAGTTTTAAAATAAAATTAGAAAACATAATGAATGAACTTAAATTTGACCCAAAATTCAAATAATATATTAATAGATTTATCCTAACTAAACAAAACGTTTATATTCAATTGAGATTCAACAATAATTTGATGTTTTAACTCACTTTGTCAGCGACCTCTATATAATTCTGAACGCTTGTATTGGGCGTCTTTCCGGTGACATTATTAGTATCTAACAAAAGAGACTCGTTTTTCTCGTATACTTTTTCCAAGCCCTTTATTTCTTTGGACGAACGCACAGCCGCAGTAAACAGCAACTTACTTCTATACAATCCATATTCATTAGTGACTAAGTTGTTAATGAGGTACGAAAATTAAATATCAGGTAGATATTTCAATTACTTACGAGGACGACGTGATTGCATTTTTAATCGCTACCACTCCGGACTGTTTGACCAAATTCATAGCCATATTAACGAACATTAAAGTATTTTCTTCAATTCAAACCAACATAGAGAAAGAAAAAAAAGTACGTCGAATGCGATATTGTGAAAATCGTCTTTGCAATTCGAACATCTGATAGCGTTATTGATAACGCTGCCATCGGTTGTGATAACTGATAACCGATTGAATTATTTCCTTGAACCTGGACTTACCGATTTACAGGTTATAGTAAACAGTAATGACGCGCGCAGATTTCAAACAACAATACCGCACTATGACTGATACGGATGCATCGTATTTCTCGAGTTACGAGGATCTGGAAGTAAGTTTGAACGTGAACCGTTGTTCTAAAGAGCGTTCCGTTTAATGATATTATGTGCGTACGTTTCAGGTACATAAATTAATGATACAAGATTCAGCCAGAACTGAAGCTTATAAAAATGCGATTTTATCAAACCGGACGTTGTTCGAAGGCAAAATTGTGTTGGATGTGGGTTCCGGCACGGGAATACTGGCAATTTTTTGTGCACAAGCCAAGGCTTCCAAGGTTTACGCGGTGGAAGCCAGCAAAATGGCCGAAATCGCTAGTAAGCTAGTCGATGAAAATCACTTTTCCAAAATCATCGATGTTAGTACTATTAGTCAACTAATTATTACGATTCTCTCTATTAGGCGAGTAATTTAGTAATTCAACGTTAATACCATAGGTGATTTGCAATAGAGTGGAGGACGTTACTTTGCCCTGTCAAGTGGATATTATCGTTTCAGAATGGATGGGATTTTACATGTTACACGAAGGAATGTTGGACAGTGTACTGGTGGCACGTGACAAGTTTTTGAAACCGGACGGTATTATGTTTCCTTCTCGTTGTATGCTTTACGCCAGCCCATGTTCGTTGCCAGATCTCTATTCCGATTGGGATAACATTTTCGGTGTGAAAATGCGATCATTTGCACATTCATTACGCAGCTTATATTTAAGTAGGCCCAAGATCATGAGCATTAAATTGGAGAATGTACTCGCCCAAGATGTTAGTCCTATTGTGGAATTGGATCTTCGACATTGCCAAATCCAACAACTTGATGAAATTGTCTCAAAAAATTATCTGACAGTGGTCAATAAAAATGGTATTTATCAGGGAGTGTGTTTTTGGTTCGACGTACAGTTTTTGAATGCAGACACTAAGTTGAGTACCTCCCCCGGAGCACCGCAAACACATTGGAAACAAACGATCATTGTGTTGCCCACACAGATGGAGGTAGAAGAAGGCGATGCTGTGATGTTTAATGTACAGTTTAAACGCAGCAGTCTGAATTCAAGACATTACAGTATTGACTTAGAAATGCTGAATGCTGCACAAGAACCACACCCAAATCCGTGCTGCTGTTATCAGACAAAATGCAAAATCATCAGATCCTTTCTAGCAACTACACAGAATGTTTCAGATGATGATGACGATACAAGCAGCAACGATGATCAAGATAATTAGGGTGAACTATAAGTTATTATACTTATTTCAAATGTATATTCTAAAGTGCAAATTGTAACTTGCATACAAATAAATTGCAATCGTAAGGCTAATTATGTTTAACAATTATCAAAAAAAAAATTAATTTTAACTTAATATGTGGATATTTATTTTTTAAAGTAAAGTAAAGTAAATTGTATGTGTGAAAAAAATATTTTACATAGATGTTTTAATTGCTCATATAATTATTTTATATATTTGTCCATAAATTTCCGATGGAAATCTGAACGAATGCAATCATTGATAAATGTAGTGTTCTTTTCTGGTTCTGTGCGTGCGCAATTTTTAAATACCACATCATCGTTCCAGCGCCTCTTGACTTTTTGGTTAACTTTTGGTGCTGCCCCTGGTCCATAAGTCAACAGTGGATTTCCTTGAAGAATATTTTGAATTCTGATTTGTTCTTCAGCTTCACGTTTTTCTGCATCCTGTAAAATAAATGTACAAGTAATGATATAAAATGACAATCATAATTATTGCAATACTATTACTGTTTCTTAAGATATAATATATTACTATTGTCTAAGTAAAAACATAAAAAAAATCATTTTTTAAATGTTTTTAAATAATCAAAATAATCAAACCGATAGAAACGCTAATATTTATGTGAACAATAAAAAAAAAATAATTATGATATTATGACTCAATCATTTAGTTAGAAATTGTTTTTCCCCCCTCTAATATTTTAGAACTTTAAATGGTAACTTGTGTTATCAAGTAATTTGTATACAAATTCAGCACATAATATAATAACATTCTATATTGTAAAACTATATAAATTTTTACAGAATAGGCATAAAATATTTTTTTAAAGGTTATTTTTGACAAACTTAATTAAAACATACTTAAAAATGCATAATACTTTATGTATTACTGTATTAGGCTATAACCAAATAAATAATTTAGACATATCACAGGCTTTCGACAAGATTTGGCACCATGGACTTATTTCAAAAATAAAAATCCTAAACCTACAAATATATCTTAGCAATACACTCTTGTCATTCATAACAAATCGCAACTTTTATGTCAGAATAGGAACGGACATATCACAAATATATAGAGTAAAGGCTGGCGTTCCACAGGGATCAGTGCTAGGACCATCTCTATTCAACATCTACTGCCACGATATACCAACGCCACAACACTGCCAATTAGCTATGTTCGCAGACGACACAGCTATAATAACACAAAACTAAGCTCTAGAATTTTCAATAAGAGACCTACAAAGCTCCCTTGACGAGCTATCCCAATGGTTCTTAAAATGGAAACTAACACTAAACCCAACCAAAAGCGAAGCAAAAATATTTACACTTAGAAAATACATAAATCCGACTTTACTACAAATTAACAATCAAGAAATCATTTGGAACGACAAAGACGACTCAGTAAAATACCTGGGCCTACACCTCGATAAAAAACTAAGTTGGAAAATACACATTAACAAAAAATTAAACCAAGGGTACACCAGGCTGCGAATACTGTACCCTCTATTAAATTATAGCTTTACCATACAAATAAAATACTCTATACTTTTATACACAGCGATAATAAGACCATTAATAACCTATGCATGCCTAGTGTGGGCAGCTGCCTCAAAAACAAAAATTAAAAAATTACAAACCCTCCAGAATAAATTCCTAAGAATAGCCCTAAAGGCCCCTTGGTTTATGAGAAACAAACAGCTACACAACGATACGGGCCTACCACACATATCTACCTGGATAACACAACAATTTAAGAATTTCCACGAGAAACTTAACAAAGTTAACGGAGCACGTCACTACAAAATCGGCAGAAGATCCACCAACCTAAGATTCAAACCTCGACTACCTCAGGATATCCTACTAGAACCCAATGAAAACACCTCAACCTCTGATTCTGACTCATAAGCTAATCAAAATTTAATTATATTATTATGACTGTAAATACTTTTGTAAAAATACTTGGTGTATTGACACAATTAAATTAAATTAATTAAAAAAAAAAAAATAAATAAACAACTATTACTCCCTTCCCATTATGAGGAACTGAATAAGACATGGTTATTACTTAATAATATTGTCTTAATAAATACTGTTCCTGAAAAGTACAGTTCCAGTATTTTATTTGCTTGTATAATATTTTCTGTAATTTATGGTTTATCCAGAAATATTATTCCTATAAGTTTCATTCCCACGTGAAACTATTACCTTCAAGTATTGTTCCATTAAATTATCATTCCTAAAAGTATGCTCCTTTTAAATATTTTCCTGATTATGGTAACCCTCCCATTAAATGAATTAAAATGTTTTGCAAATATATTCTCCAAACCAAGATAAGAAATATTTTTATGTTTGATCTAATTAAAAATATTTAAGATTGTGTACTAGTGTAGGTCTGAGTATTTACCATACGAGCTTCTTCGGCCATTCTTTCTTTCTTAATTTTTTGCAGTTCCTGCATTAATTCTTCTGCGTCGTCCTCGCTATCATCGTCATCAGATGCATCTAAATCTAACGGATCGTCAACATCTAGCGTCGCAATTGGTACATGTTCAGGTCGTATTTTTTTCCTAAATAACATTAATAAAATTAAAATATTAAAAATTAGAATATCAAAAAAGCACGGTACTTACAATGGCGGTTCACCACTACTTATGGATTTGGTCACTCCTTTTTCCTTTTCTTCTAATAGTTTACCAAAATCTTGCTTCTGGAGTTCTTCGGTTGTACCCTGTCCAGGTTCTCTACATTGAACAACGAAACATATGATAAATTATTACCATGTCAATATAACAAAAATAACAGTCAATTAGGTAAGTACCTGTATTTTAATTTTGTGTGAGATGGTAAATCTCTGCTGGAATATTGCACAGACAAGGCACTAAGATCATTTTCTCCGCGGCCCTGACCACCACGGGCCGGTTCGAACGTTGGTCGGGCAGCAGTTGTCATGTTCAAAACCGACAAACAAACGGATCAAACGGATTTTGTTGTATTAAATATTATAGACCGTTGTATACTTTGAGTAGTATTTTACTATTGTTGACTTGTCCTAAAATCGGATGTTATCAATTAGGAGGCGCTGAGAAACGACAACAATGACGGACAGTGCGGCATGAACGAAGCGGTAAAAAAATCCCATCCAAACACGCTTACAGAATCTCTAAAATCATGGTGTGCAGCAGTTATTCCCCCGTGATAACAAAACCGACGTGAGGCCGAAAGCCAATAACGAATCAAATTTTGGAATATTTGAGGTTATGTTCGGTACTACTAAAAGCTTTTAGAAAGGTTCTAAATTTAAAAAATACGAAATTTCGCTTGGCACGTTTCATCATTTTTTGGAAGATCAAACCCACGACTGTCTGACAGCGCCTTTTATCAACTCTTTTTTTTATCACAATTGCCTTATCACTGAATCATAACATAAAAATTGATTTCCACATAAATAATATGAAATTAATTGTAATTATTTATTTATTTACACTTAAAAACAAATTGAGTTCAACGGAACAATGGGAAATATTTCATTAGGTGTTACATTAGAAACCGTTTCAATTAAATTGAATTCACTTCAAGGCCAGGATTAAAACAATTTAATATACAAAGACACATATAACATTGTTATTTTAATCAAATTAATTGTATAGAATTTAATAGCTGAAAAGAAACAGAGGGATTGTCTACTTTTACACGTTATGTCCAACATAGAGGGTACACTCTGGTACCTATTAATTTCAGTTTATACTTTTATTTTTTATTTGTACTTTTTTATTGCATTTAGGTGATTTTTATTAGGAAGAAACAGTAATCAATAATAATACTATTGTAATTTAAATGTGTACCTATTTATTAAAATTTATAAATTTATAATTTATAAAATTATTATCTCCTGCTTGTTCTGCAGACGCAGTAAAATATAAATGGTTTAAGCAGTTCATTTAAATTATTAATATATTTATATTCTATAGGATTGTCTGAATAAAATTTTAAACCATAAAAATGATTGAATATCTTAATCTGTTTTTTTAATAGTTTTTTCGACATTTTTTAATCCCCTTTTATTAGGTTCCTAAGGTTTTGTAGTATGCGTTGGGACATCGTAGAGACCACACGATATTTACGCGAACCGTCTTTAATAGCTCCCGATAGCAGTATCAAAACAATTATATTAGATACGGCAAACTGGTATGTATATAAATTACATTAAATACAAAGTCCAGTAACACACAACCGTATAGCATAAACCTACACACACGGGCGATAGCCCGTTATATTTTTAAAAAAAGCTCGTTATATAACAACTAACACGAATAAAATGAGTTCAAACTCAAATACCTCCAATATACCAAATACTCATAACAAAAAAAAAGTCCCACCTCTCATCATTAACAAATCCAGACTTCTTTCAAACAATGAAGACTCGAACTCTCCGTCCCCAAACTCCGACAATGAGTTTAGATCACCAAGGAAAACAACCAAAGTACAAGATCGTCCTAATACCAAAACATTTTTTTCCTACACCAAATCGATATGCTGCATTAGAAGTTATGGAAACAGGTCAAACAGATACACCTTCAAATACATTAGACAAAATCGACGCATCGACTAATGATCAAAATGTAAACCCAAACAATAACGACGTACAAATACAATCAACTGATAACCTCCCGAAAATATCACCACTATTCGTAATTAACGTATCTGAATTTACGCAATTTCGCCAACTGTTATCTACAGTCATTCGTAATGACTTTTCTATTGCATCTAAAATAAATAACACAAAAATTAATTTACAAACAATAGACGACTTTAGATCGCACACCAAATTCCTAGACGAAAAAAAATATGAATATTATACATACAGGCTAAAAGAAGAAAAAGGCATATCAGCTATAATAAGAAACTTACCTATGTCCATCACGGAAACGGAGGTTACAGAAGAACTAAACAACCTAAATTTCCCTGTTCATTCAGTAATAAGATTAACTAACAAAGATAAAGTACCCACCCCTTTATTGGCTTTACAACTATTAAATAATCACAAAGCCCTAGAAATCTTTAAACTTCATAAACTGCTAAACTGCATAATAACCATAGAGCCCCGGCGAAAATCAAACGACCCTCCCCAATGTACCAATTGCCAAAGATATGGACACATTTACAAATCCTGCAAACTACAACCTCGCTGCGTCAAATGCAATGGCTTACACCACTACACGAAATGCGATAAAAACTTAGAAACCCCACCAAATTGTGTAAACTGCAACGGCTCACACCCAGCTAATTATAAAGGATGCACGTACTTTAAAAAGATCAAACAAAAAAACCAGTCAATATTCAAAACAAGTTTCAAACCAAAAACATACCGTTAATAAATGAAACTACTAACAAAATTAGTAATAATAATAACAAACCCACAAAAAATACCTCAAATCGGGCCTCATACGCAGATATAATCAGAGGTAAAACTAATTACGCCCACCCAACTCAAAATAACGTAGAAAACACTTAAACTGAATTCCTAAATGAAAATCTACAAAACACAATAACAAAGTTTATTGAAAATATTCTTCAAAATATACAGACCATTATAAACTCCATTTTCCACTCAATAACAAACAACCTATCTATACCATTCAATAATGAACACAATTAAACTAAAAGATATCAAACTCGTTAACTGGAATGCCAATGGCATTAAAAACAAAACATCAACAATTATTGAATTCTTATCTCGACATAAAATTGACATAGCATGTATAACGGAAACGCATCTTATAAATAATGAGCCTTTCAAGATCACCGGGTATAATACATATAGAAAAGACAGAAATACGACTCACTCATCCGGAGGAGTAGCCATTCTAATAAAAAAATCTATCAAGCATCATCAATCAAGCACACATGAAATGATTAATATTGAAGCCACTACCATAACAGTTCCAACAGTCAAACAAGATATAAAAATTATTTCAGCCTACAATCCACCAAATAAGCAAATTCGTAAAGACGACATATCGGGACTCTTTAATAACAACCCAACAATACTATTAGGAGAGCTAAACTCTAAAAATAAAATCTGGGGTTGTTTAAAAACAAACCCAAATGGTAACAAATTACTAAAATTCACCTCTGACCTAGGAATCCTAATTTTACCGCCAGAGGAACCAACCTTTCAACGCTCTGGCAGACAACCGGATATACTTGACATCGCTCTAATTTCAAATATCTCAGCTGAAATACATCATCAAATCGTTAACGAACTAGACTCAGATCATTTACCAGTTATCACCACCCTATGTGAACAATCCAAAATAAATATGTCAAATCCAAAATTAATAAATTGACCAATAAACTGGAACACCTTTAGAGAAAACCTTGACAAAAATATAAAAATCAAAATAATTGTGACATAGACAGCAATACACAACATCTAACTGAATCAATACAAAATGCTGTAAAATCCATGTTAGCACCTAAAAACTCAACAAAAAAACTACCCAATTACGCCACCCAACTCCCACCTTATATCCAAAAATTAATTAAAGAAAAACACAAGGCAAGGAGAATATGGCAAAGATCAAGAGAAACCAACATCAAAAAACGTCTGAACCAATTAACCAGGAGAGTTAAATGGGAACTGGACAACCATAGATATAACTCCTACAAAAAATACATATCCACATTAAACCCTAAAGACGCCAGCCTATGGAGAGCCACAAAGAGAATCCTAAAACAACGAGATACGATTCCCCCTCTCAAAATTGGAATAGCAAAATATGAAACAAACCCAGAAAAATGTAAAATGCCAAATTTAAATGCTTCCAAAAATAATGATAATGTTAAATATACAAACAACGTAGTCGAACAATCCGCACGAACTTCTAATCAACACAAACTCGACAATTCAATTACAACAATGGATGCAAATACAAATACTTGAAATAGACGGCCGCCATCTTGGAAAAATAATTTTCAAAAAATAATTATTAAAAATGGGATTGAATACTGATTTAAATAAAAAAAAACCTTTTATCTAATTTTTACTGTTCGTTATTTATAGTCCATAAAAACTCGTCAGTCGGCTCTACCGCACTCAGTATACCATAAATTGACGTCGATAAATCTCGTCGAAATACAAATTTATTGTATTAGTCGTATTTTTTTTTTTAATAACCTTCAAACTCCAAAAGATAACCGTAATAAAAATATATGTATATATTAGTACGCATATTATATCTCGTATTAAATAACTTAAAATATGGGGGGTCATAGTGTATAAAACGTTCGCATTTATATGAATTATTTTATCGTGTTCGTGTATCTAGGTTTAATTCGTATATGTGCGTAGAAATAAAATAGCTTTATGATAATATATCTAATTAAATGTATTGATTATATTATATTATTAAATAATAGATAAATCGACAATGTTAACGTTGATCAGTTAATCAGTGGGCGCGGTTTCATCGGTAGCAATTGACTTTAATCTCAACCAAATTTTATTTCCCGGTACAATTATAAAAGACCCTTTGCCGAATACGATAGGAACTATCGTCCGTTCGCAAGGTTCCACTTCGTAGTTGGACAAAATTTCCATCAGTGCCAATTTCAACGTGACATAGGCGAAACGTTTAGCTATTAAAAGAAAACATTCACGCGTTACGTAACAGATGGACAAAAAATCAATAATTTATAACGTAAATATCGAATACTGTTACCGATACACATCCGCGGCCCTTCGCCGAATGGGAAATATGTACCGCTGGGACGTTTAATCTTTTCTTTCGGCGTAAATCGTTCAGGGTCGAATACTTCGGGGTCGGGATAATATTGGGGATTATAATGCACCGAATGCGTCGGGATTATTATTTTTTGACCTTTGGGAATTGTCAACGAATCGTTGGGTATGCGATATGATTTCGACGCTTGTCTGAACAATGCGTGCGTTAAAGGATACTTCCGGAGCGTTTCTAAAAAAAAAAAAAAAAAAAAGTTAAAATTGTATTACATAATAAGAATAACATTATGTCTATTATTCGAGGTCTGTTCAAAGAGCACACACGCGTTGTTCGTTCCGGAATTACGGAAACGGCGTACGAAACAAACCGACTGAATTTGACCACGTGTAATATTAAACTAGAGGTAAAATGGCGACTTCGGGTTTTGTTCAAAATATCCACCAATTCGCGGGGAATACGTCTAATTACAATTTGGAACGTTACCGTGTGTAGATTGGCCGCAATAACATTTGTCCTGGTACTTGTTGAACAGACCTCGTACAGTATACGTGTAATATTAAAACTTATAAGTAATTCATTCAAAATGCTATAGAAATTTGTTTCGTAATACAGTCGCAGGGGTAGTATTTAAGTTCACAATCTAAAACTAAATCAGGTTTCTATGGATGAACGATTAACTGTAAGGTCTTAAAGGCTTGAACAGTGAATTTAATATGTTTTACAGCCGCTTAACCACATTTTTCTAACGTTCAAAACCAATATATTACATTTTGCGTGTGGCCGAAAAATGTTTCAAAGAAAAAACATTAGCACTGATTTACATGCACACGATTATCTATTTTTTTTTTTTTTTTTTTTTTTTTTCCTTTATTTGAATTAAACTATTTTTTTTGTGGCTTTCCAGATAGAACCATCTTTGAAGGATAGTGAGGCTATATAGTTAGTAAATTATTGGTTTCTGAAGTTCGACATCAGTCTTTTTAATTGTATAGATAGGGAGTTTAGACGGTTTTTGTCAGAGGGATATTTGATTCGTTGCCATTGAGTTCTTGCCCGGCGTTTTTTGCTAATTACATGACGTATATGAGCAGGAATGTTTATGGAAAAGGGAGGGGAGGGTTGTGATATTGGGGTAGAGTTCCACGCGGCTCTTTATATCGATTGATTTAATTTGGTAATTGCGTCCTCAATGTTTTCCGGAAATTCAAGTTTTATATTTAGGTTAGTGTCATTTAAAAGTTGTGACCGAAATGAATCCCAGTCTGTGTTTTTGTTTGTTAATGAGGGTTTGAGTGATTGAATTGGCGGTGAGGCGTTTAGGGTGAGGAGGACGGCTGAATGATCAGAGAGAAGGAGGTTAAAATTTTCGGTGTGTTGGTAGAGACCGTTTGGTACATTGGAGATGAAGATGTCGAGGATGTCAGGACGTTTAGATGGGGATGTAGGCCAATAAGTTGGGTCGGGGGGGGAGTGAACTTTGTATCGTTTGTAGGAGATGATTTGTAGAAGAGTGTTGCCACGAGGGTTGCTGGCACGGCAGCCCCAGTGAGGATGTTTTGCGTTGATGTCACCACCTACTAAGAAGTTATGTCCTAGATAATTAAAAAATGTTTTGAATTGGTCAGGTGTTATGTTGTGTCTTGGGGGACAGTAAGCAGCGGCTATTGAGAGGGGGATGTGATTTATAGTCATAGAAATTGCGCAGACTTGTAAATAGTCTTTATTGTAAATGGGGAACGATTATCTATTTAAAGTAAAAATAATATAAAAAAATACCATCTAAAATCATGTCTACGTAATGGAACTCAGACAACAAATCGTTAGTTATTGTTCCACTGTTCTTGGCCTTTATGTTCAATATTTCTGCCCGTGCTCTGGCTTGTATATGTTTTTTCATGGAAAGTTCGTATAAACAAAAACTAACAGTATTAGCCAATGTTTCAAACCCGGCCACGAACATAACGAAAGCATTTGATTCGATGTGCGTTTCCGTTAATCTGTCTAAAAAATAAAATAAAAAACTATCGAGTAAGTGTCAAATTGTAAGAGTTATTAAAAATTATTCATACCGCCGGGTGGTATATTTTCATTTAAGACCAAATCTTTTCGTATTTGCATTAAAATCTGAATGAAATCATTTCTGACGATATTGTTTTCCTCTCTGTATTTGATCGTGTTCCGGAACACAGATTGGAAAAATCGCACTGTGTCCTGCCTGAAATCCTTGATCTTAAAAAATTTCAAAAGCGCGGGGTTGATCATCACACACAACTCTCTAATTAGTAGCCTAAGCGACGGTTTAAAGGCGTTCATGCCGTGTTTTTGAAACGCCGACGATTCTTCGGATACAGTGTTCATTTTGAGTCCGAAAAAGCACGTGCCGATCACGTCGATGGAATATTTGGCGAACGCGTACCGGAAATCGATTTCGTCGGTTTCCCGTAGAGCGCCGCGTAAACTGTTTGTGAACTGGTCGCTGCAGCCTTTGATCTGATCGTACATTACCTTGAGTTTTCCGGACGTGAACGTCGGGCTCAGTTTGTTCCGCATGAACTTCCACTCCCGGTAGCCCATGAAGAACAGGTGGCGGGACAGCGGGTTTATGGAAAAGACCGTGTCCACGCCGCGGTCGGAAAAGTACAGGAAGTCTTTGACGAGCACCGCCTTGATGAGTTCCGGATCGCGGATCATCAGGAACGGCGTGTTCATCTGGTAAAAGCCGCCGTACCGGTGGCCGGCGAGCTGATGGTAAATCCGCCGGTACAAGTCCACCTGGTGTTCGATGCCGAACGCCACGCGGAAGAAGCTGCCGAACACGGGAGCCGGGCGCACGTGCGGCACGCCGAGGGTTTCCCAATGGCCGTGGGTGGAACTGCAATAGCGGTACAACGCCAACAATAGCGCCGAGTTGACAAACGCCAATGCGATCGGCCACGACCAGTGACTGATGCCCGCAATCAGCGACGCGAGTTGTGGGTACATGATGGCGGAACACGTCTTCACTGCTGTAATTCACTAGCAGCAATGATGTTAACGTGAACAAATTGTAATGAAACGTACTTTGGAAATAGATTCCTTAATCGCAGATTACTATTTTTAATAACCTAAACCTATTGATAAAAAAAAAAAAAAAAAAAAATATGAAGGCTTTTTGTTTTTTCACGATGATTTTACAGCCAGTGGTCTTCAACCTTTTTGGACTCGCGATCACGGCAGTACTATTATTAAAACTGAATGTATAACATTTTAATTGGCAGAATATTTAATTATTATTAATTGGAAATGTGTAGAATTCACATGAAAATATAAAATAAAATGAAAATATGATACAAAAATTTTAATGTGAACTTTGTCCTTGAGTGTTTTCACATTATTAATTCCACGGATTAATACGTAAATCATCTTCAGTTTCAAGTCTATTTTTTTTTTCGACGTTTTCAAATTTGCCATAGTATAAAACGCCTTTTCGCATAAATAAGTCGTTGGAAATATTAATAAAATTGAGATGGCTTTAGCTGCTAATCCTGCGTAATTTCCCGTGCATAAGTGTGCCCAAAATATTTCTAATGAAGTTTCACAAAAAATTTGTTTCAGTTTGTTATCACACGATATCTCAATTAATTGATTTTCAATGTCAGTAGACATATTTACTGGCATTATGTCTACTGCGAATGGTTGTTCAATACACTCGTAATTTACTCGAATATCCTCAGGAAAATAATGGTTAAATAATTTTTCTAAGTTTGTCAAATGTACGTTTACTAATTCAGAAATGTCTTCAAACTTGATTGAAGGATCTTCTTATAAAAACTCACCAACGTTGGTGAAATTATCAATATTTCCAGAATATACTCGAGCTTTATACAAAGTTTTTTTCTTAAATGATTCAATGTTTTTAGTATGATCAAATATGTTAAAAAAAATTACCCTGCATAGACAGATTTAACTCATTGAGTAAATTGAAAATATCAGCTAAGTATGCCAAAGTAATAATCCATTTTGAATCTTCAAATAAATCTTTGTAAATTGAACTTTTACTATTTAAGAATAAAATTATTATACAGATTGTAATTATATTTTTTTTAATAAAAAAAAATTAAAAAAATAGCAGCTGCCCCGTCAGTTATTATAGAAATATAATTTTTTAAATCTACGTTTAAATAAATTTAATTTTTATTTTAAAAAGAAGACTTATCGCGACCCAATTTTAAAGCTTATGCGATCCACCGGTTGAAGACCACTAATCTACAGTATACACAACAAAGACTACTTTTGACGGTAAATTGTTTTACTCGACCGACGTTGAATTTTGAAAAGTTTAACGTGAAAAACATTCACCGCGAGTTTTTTTCTAAACTTTTTTTTATTATTATTGTCAAAAACTACTGTTTCCGATTCCGACGGTACGGATCGTCTGTTTCCGCGAATAATAAACATTTTTTTTCGCTATCATAAAAATCGATGTGTGATAAGGTACGTGCGAGAGCCATCGTGCCACCGTATTGTTGCCGTCACCTAAAATAATTGCATAACAAATCTGCGCATAATTTCGGACGTTTATAGTAATAAATATAAGACGCACATATATATATATTTAGTTGTGGTTTTTACTATTAGTCATACAAGGTGACCTTACACTGGTCTTGTTACATTACAAGGCATCGATTATTTTTACCTCGCAAAATGCGTTTAATAATAAAAATTAAAAAAAATGTAAAAACCTTCTGTATTGGTTCGAGAGTTAAATCCAATACACACCG
Source organism: Tuberolachnus salignus (assembly GCA_956483605.1). Taxonomy (NCBI): domain Eukaryota; kingdom Metazoa; phylum Arthropoda; class Insecta; order Hemiptera; family Aphididae; genus Tuberolachnus; species Tuberolachnus salignus. The sequence continues at coordinate 1,604,361 of OY101434.1, forward strand.
TGGTCGTTTTCATGGGCCACGAGTATTTCAATTCGACGTTCTATTATTTTATTTTTGCGAGAGTTACGTTTAACACGCGTGTATATACGTCGAGTGGGTCCTTAGTTATAGATGAGAAAATGTAAAATATTTTTAATACAAATGTACAAATAATTCTGCTATTTTTTTTTTTTTTTTTTTTTTTTTTTTTTTTTTTTTTTTTTTTTTTTAAGCACCTTACAACAGTAATATTTCTTCAAATTCGATAATAATTACTCAACCCATTCCGGCGGTTCAAAAGGGTTGAAAAAAAATGGCCAAAGCGAGTAGAGTTTTATGGTTTTTTTTTTATAACTCGAAAACTATAGTATTATGCATAAAAACTTAAATGAGCTTTTATATAGAACATATCGTATTTTCTATAAAAAAAAAAAGATTCTTACAATATTTCCGGAAATGTAAGATTTGCCTAGAAAAATGTTTAATTTATTTGGGAAATTTATATTTACGCCTGTTTTAATGATTTATTGGTTTATAACTCAAAATTTATAAAAAAAAAAAAAATCATAAAGTATAAACTTTATTATGAATAATTTTATATATAGATGATAAAATGTCATTTTTTAACTTACCCAACACTTCGATTTGAAAATAAAAGTTAAATTGTTTTAATAAAAGTATAGATTCATTTATACTCGTATAATGGACATTTCGGTACAGACAATGTGGACAGATTACCAGCAATTAAAACTGCACTAAGTACTTAAAAAATTCTCGGACTGCCTCAATTAACATGAACTCAACAAGATTTTATCTTCTTCCAATTTCGTAAGTTCTAGACTCTAGAACATTTTTTTTGAAAGAGAACAACTTCTTAGAGAGCGCATTGGACTTCGATTTTCGATTGTGTAAATAAAAACTACAAAACAAAATTGGCGAAGATCGTTAATATTTCGCTCGAATTATTGCGTTTAGAAATAAAATATTAAAAATACGAGTCCAACGAGCCCTGTAAAAAGTAGTCCACTTCCCAAAAAAAAAAATCTTCCAAATGCAGACCACCCTGGAAGTCGTTCAAATTTTTCCTGTAAAGCAGGTTTTTGAGTAAAAAAACGGATCGCGAGCAGGCCCGTTAACATCAATTTATTTATAGTTTTGTTGGAAAACCAGTTTTTATAATATTGAAAAAACAAATTTAATGTGTATTTTTAATTTTGAATAATTATTATTATGTTTTTTTTTTTTATAAAATTAGGAGAAATAGGTTATCACAATCGCGCTCGCGGGCGGCGAGTGCCCGGCCGTGTATTATTATTATTTATACCGCAGCAGGAAATCACCGAATTGTAAATATAATTATCTGAAGAAAAACAGTGTACATAATGTACATAAAAACAATAGTCAAAATTTAAAATATAATTTTTATTGTTGTTTGATATAATTTAACTTTTTTGTGATATTGGGTAGGTTATTTCTCCTATTACCTCCCCCCCGTGTACTGTATCCACACATGAATGTATACCAGAGTCCCAGATTAGACAGACACAATCACCGAGTATTTTTGTAATGCTTTTTCTAATTAATAAAATAGCCAGCTAATTATTAGAAGGCCATTCATTCATTGGTTTCTTTGCCGGTAATGTTGCTTAGAAGTTGTACAGTAATTTTTCATATTAATAGACAAAAAAAAAAAAAAAATCATAAAATGTTAATGCAATATAAGATATCGTATAATTACATATACTAATATTAATAAATTATGAATATATTTAAAATAATGCAAATATTATAATTAATGAAATTTAAAATATTTCAATGAATATAGCTGGCCGTATTAAATTGTGTTAACGTCTTGCGTGGAGAATTTGAATGCATTTAAGCTACCAATACTTCATAATCGATCAGAGGTACTTCTTCGCCACTGTATGGTACATAACACACACTGTGACTAGGTTGAACCTGTAACAATAACAAATTATACTTATTAACTTTTAAAAAATATTTCAATATATATAGTAAAAAATAACGGATTGTAATATATATTACATTTATACATCCAGTAATTTAAGGTAAACAACGTGCTTATTTTATTTTTAGATAGAATTTAAAACAAATATTCTTAGTATAAAATAGTAATAAATAGTTCTAATACAAGTAGGTACATAGGTGATTATATGAACTTAAATTTTGCATGTTGCAGAAAGTCTCAGTCCTAAATTAAATTTGATAAGCGTGTTATTATAAATACAAACTGTATGCAGAAAAACATTAATTGTAACTCAAATCATTTATTAGATCAATTTTAAATTTTATGATTTGAATGAGCATCATTAATAATATAATCGATAAAGTTTAAAAAACAAATACAAATTGTAAGTGTTTGTGTGTTAAGACTTATTTAATTAATAATCAACTAGTATATTTAAACAATATGTACATAAACGTAAAATAAAAATCTATGTGAGATGCAGAAACCCTTAACAGTGAATAAAAAAAAAAAAATTCCACTAGTTGTATGCAAAAATTGTAACATGATAACCCCATAAATAACAATAAAACTAAAAAATGTGAAATTCAAGAGTTGAAAAAATGATTATTTATTTGTTTTGACAATAAATTGTATTGTTTTTTTTTTTTTTTTTTTTTTAAAACTATTAGGTTAATTCATGGTTACTCTGCCCTTAAAATATTATTTTGTATAGACTAAAAATTATAAATATAATAAAAATAAACAATAGTGGTGCATTATTAAACACAGGCTTTAATATATAATAATATAACTACATTTCGGGTATCAGCCTCGATCGCAAATTAAGATAGTAGTATCTAAATGCATAATTTCAATGATTGGGTATAAAAAATTCATTAACAAAATAATAATATCACACAGATAACAATATGTGTAGTTATGGTTATAAATACACAAATTCAATTATAATTAATTATAAAGATAAGTGTACGTAAAATGAGAATATACTAGATAAATATTATAAAATAAGAGAAATAAATTGAATAATAATATATGACCACCGGTAATTAATGATATCTAATTTGTTTAAAATATGTTTTGTATTTGCATACTATACTCTGCGCCATGAGAGAATGCATACGGCGGCCGACCAAAAAACGTATTTTTCGCGCATTCCCACCACTTTACCAGCACGATCGTCAATCCGTCGGACAGCTTCGGAGCTCGTCGGTGTCATTGGCAGGTATATACACTGCGATCACAAAAACAACATTTTTTCAAACCATCGCGCGTAGCTTGTCTTTTACCGATTCTCGTTTACGTACAACGTGTCCTATTGTGCGCCTGTTATTTTTTTCATAAACCAATTTTTTTTTTAATATCGCGAATACGATCATCATTATCATTCAATATAATGTATGAAAACATTGGCTAGTGTTTCTATTGTTACTTGAGCCGCTGTATGCAGAGACCAGTTGCCGCATAGTGGGAGAAATTTGGCCTCGAGACGACAGCGCACTGTCATTTGGATGCGCGTGCCGTATGCGTTCTCTCGTGGCGCAGGGTATAGTATGCTAAGTTCTAACCTCAATAAGAAAACAATTTTCATTGGAATAAATTTGAAAAACTACTATAGTATAAAAAGGTCCACGTAATCAATCAGTGCTAGTTTAAAAATATATGACAATAAAAAAAAAAAAAATACATATATTTTTACAATCATTATGATTCAAGGCAAAGTGTATTGGAAGTGTGTGAAAAATAAAAATCTAATTTGACGTCAAAAGAAATATGTGATAAGTTGAATTCAGAGGTAGATTATATAATGAATCGGTTCTAAAAAAAAGGCCACTATTAAAAATAATAATTGAAGATATAAATAAATGGCGATAATGTTTTATTTGAAATTTTGCAATAACCAGAAATTAGTGAATTAGCTCCCAACTATCTGTTTTTCTTTTTAATTTTTCATGTGCTGCATCAGCTACTTTGATATTATTTGCTGACAAATCGGTAAGATCACATTTTGAAACATCCAATTCTTTTGAATTATTTGCATTATGTTTATTGTTCACAACTCTTGATATAGCATCTCTTATTTCGCCTCTTAATTTTTTCTGTTCATCAGATGTTTTTAAATTTCTCATTTCCATAGCTACATAAGCACCAAAAACATCGTGATCGTCATTTTCTTTCTCTAGCGAAGTCTTCAATAATTTCATTATTAGTGTATCTATATAGGAATTTTCCTCAGAGCGAAAATGAGAAGAATTTTGAGTCAATATTTGATTAATTTTCTGTTTTTCCTAAAAATATATACATTATATTACAGTAGAAATATTTGGTTTATTAAATCAGCGGTTCCTAACCTGTGGTACACGGAAAGCTCGATAACTTACTTAATAAGTACAAAAAAAAAAAAGCCAATATGTCAAAAGTATCAAATGTATAGGTGATACCAAATGTACAAAGGTTGGGAACCACTGTACTATGAAGATTAATAAAACATAGAAACAAGCACACATAAACTTAGTGAAAAATATAAATATAATTTTTCTTTTTTAAATAGTAGTTTATGAATAAATTAGGATTTAACAGAAGAAATTTAAATAGCTGATATTTTAAAGTAATATTTCATAAAATTAATATGATAGCACTCATTATACAATATACTTTTCACTGAATTTATATATAGTTATATAGAAAGAAATAATATTTAATAGCGTTAGTAATATGTTTGCGCATTGCTTGAATATGTACTGTATAAACACTGTCTATAACTAAGTTACAGTAGAACCCAATTTATGTGATATACCAAAAAATAATAATTTCTTATTTCATTTTGTAAATTATTAGTCATTTATCAATTATATCATTATTTCTAATTGTAATTTAGACAGATTGTTAATATTCTACTGCAATTTATATGATTTCAATACTTATTCAAATTACAAAAGTTAGATAGATAGAACATAAAACAATTATATATACTTTAGTTCACCAATATGAAAAATTAATATAATATTTAACTTACCTATTTTGTACAGTAAATTTATATTTATTTATTAATAAATAATATAATCGTATACAAAGAGTGTATAAATCAATAACACTAAACAATTTAAATTCTTTATGTATATAAATAATACATATTGCATATAATGCACATAACAAAATGCATTTGATTGCATAATATTTAATATTCGACAAATTGTTTGTATAGTATGAGTTTTACCTTTCCTACAGTTAATGACCCATCAATTTCTCCACGACCAACAAACAATGGTTCGCCGTCTTCTGTATGTCCGGAAGCTAATGCTCCAACAGGAACCTCTCCATTATTGGCTTTCACCCATGTACCAGTACAATTGCAAAGTACCTATATTAAATAATTAATATATTAGAAACATCCAAAAAAATTCTATTAGATAATAATCATTAATACAAATTATATATCCTAACTTCATAATTTTCTTTAGGATTTTCAACACCGCCCCAAGCTACATAAACAACACCATGTGAAGGAACAAGTTTTCCAGGAATAATGGCCCCATTGTGTTCAGCCCTAGCAACATATAGCTGTTCATTGTTAACATCAAAACCCCCAGGCAAAGCATTTGGCGGTATTTGTCCATTACTGGCATGAACCCATGTAACAGGGCCTAATGTTGGCCCGTCAATGTTCCAACCTGGTGCAGCTGCAGGTGGAGCTATAAAACAACAATCAAAATAAATAAATAAAAATACAAATTTTACAAAAATGGTTTTATAATTATAATTTTATTTATTTATATTATTAAAACATTATTATTTTTTAATATAAATAAATAACGGAAATTTTGCACAGGTGTATTCCTAACCTTTTCCTTTCGAACCTTTTGAAGGTTTTGGTTTTGGGGTGGAAACTAATTGACTTTTAAATTGATCATCTGCTGCACCATGAATGCGCCAGTTACCGACCGCCCCCCAACAAGTGCGAACACCATAATGAGAAATGCTAAATGGATTTGAGTCTTTCCATTCAAATAATTTGGAGTAATCACGAAACACTTCAATAATACCATCTCTCCAAGAGATGACAAATTTCTTTGGAGTATCTTTAGACAGAAGTTGAGGAGTGTCAATGCGCACCTTAAAACATCAATCATTTTATACATTTGAGTCACATTAAATATAATTTCTATCGTTGTTAGGCATCAAATGTTTAGTAAAATAAAATAAGGAGTTACTAAAAATGAATGCAATTTTTCAAGACGTGTTAAACTTATTATATTAATAGATTAGGATAAATACCTATGATAAATTAATGTTTTTATGATTATAAATTAAATTTACGAAATTGCACTGCCCATGTTAAAATGTCAATTCAAGCAAGTCTATACAATTAAATCATTTTGAACCTTGTCTGGTGTTTGTTTGTTGTAACGAATTGCAGATGCCGAGTTCTTCCAACCACCAAGAAATATCTCTATCATAGGTTCAGATTCCTTATCTTTAGTTGTCAAAGCAATGTGTGCGTCGTTAGCACTATCAACTGAAAAACTTATGGATCCATGAAGTATAACCCTATGTATGTACTCCAAACTATCGACAGTGTTTATGTAAATGTTATCTGTTTGCATTTAATTACAACAAATAAATAAATTGATGTAAAGAAAACACTAACTTAAATTTATTATTTAACTAGCTGAATAACCCGGCTTCGCCCGTATACAGTTTTTTTGTGTAACCTACTATAACTTTTAGTTTATCAGTTTTTATATTTATTACAGGCTGCTTTTAGTTTATCCAAGGTTGCCCATGTATTGTAACAATCAGAAGTCAGCAAAAAATTATTTTAATATTTTGAAGACAAATTGTAAGATACAATTCTAATCGACAAAATATTGAAATAAAATATACCCAAAAAATTATAACTTTCTGTAATAATACATTATGGTGCTATAAAAACCCACCAATATTTATATTGACATATTTTGTTCATCTCAATACCTCTTTATAAACAGTATTTTTGGTACTGCCTTTTGGGGCTAAAATAACCAAACTACTGGCAGAGCTAACTCTAGAACATGCGACATAAAACTGTCCATGTGAAAAACATTCTTCTCTCAAGTCAATCCCTGCCATGCTCAATGATTGTCCTTGAGACTTATTAATAGTCATAGCAAAGCAAACTTTGAGTGGGAATTGCATTCTTTTGAACTCAGTTGGAATTAACGTTATTCTCGGTATTAAAACTATATCTCCTCTAGCACACCCAGTGATAACTATAGCTTCTATTACATTTTTGTGCAGAGCTTTAACTTGCAATCTAGTTCCATTACACAATTTAGATGGGTTAAGATTTCTTAGTAACATTATAGGTGCTCCAATTTTAAGGATAAGTTTATGTGATGGAAGACCAGAAGGATTCAGAGTATTAAGAAATTCTAAAAGGTAATGGACAGCATCATCTGATTGGATCACCGAATCAAAAGATTTATATTCAACAGCTTTTTCATTAAATGCCTTTAGTAGAATTTCATTGATTTCAGCTGCCTTGTCGTTCTTTGGAGTTAAGATGGCTCGCTCGCACAACCATTCGATGGGTTTCATCTTGATATTTATTATATCTGAGTAAATTCTGGAAGTTAGTTCTAATAAAGAGCTAACAACTGTACACAAATTTGAGGGAATAGTGATCTCACCTTCCAATGAAGGGAAATTTCCGTCTTCAATTTTAAGTAACATCTCAGCGAAAATCCCAGCAGATGTGTCACCTTTCACATGAACCCTCATATTTTTATGAAGTGCAACTTTCTAGATATGTGGCCACAAATACAAAGCTTTTAGACATGACTTTACTTCATCAGCCCTTGTACCCCTTGGTATAACTAACCCTTTAAAATGCGAATTTCGAAAAATCCTTTCTTAGTGCGCCTATACATAGTAATAAGTACATTTACTGAAAATTTCATATCCATAGCTTCAGCAGTTCCGGCTAGCCGATGATGAATCACCCAGGACAAGTCTTTTTATATATACAGATAATAAATAGCCTACTAATATTAAGGTCAACTGTATTTCGATGGCACACTCATGAAAAATGATATTTTGTATTATAAATACATTTATTGCCACCCTTCTAAATAAACACTGTAGCTTTAATTACTATCACATTCATCACCACAGTTTCTATCTCCCCCACCTAAAACAATAGCTATGGTGTGGTGCGAAGTATGTCCGCTTTAAAATATTTATACTCACAATTACCAAAAAATGAAACTATATAAAATAAAAGCAAACCTTCAATGGTCCATACACCAGTAGCACCCCATCCAGTGCGCACTCCATAGTACAAGACGTTAAGAGATTCGTCATCTTGCCATGACATAAATGGTTTTTCTTCGCCTTGTTTTCCTACACCAATATAACCGCCTCCCCATTTAATCCAAAATCCTTTAGCTTCCCCACCGTTTAATATTTTTGGCGTATCAACAATAACTTTGTCTGGCTCTTCATTATTTTTGCGAATTGAAGACTTTGAATTTCCCCAGCCACCAAGAAACACCTGTTTAAAAAAATAAAAATTATGATAACTCAAATAAAATATCAGTAGGTATAATGATACAAACAAAAGAATAGGTACCTCATATTTGGGTGGCTTATTTTCGGCAGCAGCCGATAAGACAATATGAGCATCATTTGATGCTTGGACAGTGAAATGTAATGAACCAAAATTCAATGGATTGAATTTATAATCTTGGCTATCGGTTGTTGATATTTCTAAAACAAAAGAAAATTCATTTAAAAATAATTTATAATGAATATTTTAATTATGGATACCTTAAGGCAGTTTAAAACCTTGAAAATGATGTATTGATTATTATTGGTATTAAAACTATTCAAGTGATTTATGATGTGTTTTAGAATCTGAGAAATTCGAGGAATATATTAGATTTATGACTTATGAGGTGTACATTATTTTGTCCGGTCTATAAACAAGTTTTTGATCCAATTTTCTTTTGTTGGTACATTGAAGAGAGCATTTTTTTATTTGATGTTGGTAAATTAATAATGAGAGAAAACCAAAATACGGAAATATTTAGTTTCTGTTAAAAACCAATTTTTGTTTTTGTAATTCAGTGGAAATGAAATATAAACATAAGTACCTAATGTTTTCAACGAATATTTAAATTTTATAGTTTATTTTGCTTCAAGTAGATACAATTTTTTGCTTTGTATGCTCGAACAAGTTTGATACAAGGATCTAAAAAAATTGTACTTTTGTTACTTTTTTAGTTACAAATATATAAAAATGTTAAATGTAAATTTATCAAAAGTGTCCAACTCCTCTCTAGATCTCGTTCTATGTTTGCAATAATTTATCGTCGCATACAGTATAACATACTATATTTATAACCTTATTATAAACTAATTTGCTCTAAAAATCCTGCCTTCTCATTTTCCACCTATAACAGTAGGCTATTATTACACGTCAGCAGTATTAGGTTTTTTTTTTAAAATTGTTTTCATCCTGTACATTTTAAATAGATAAAATTATGGGTTCAAAGAATATTTTTACTTTATTACCTCAATGTGACAGAATAACATCGTTTTGGCATAAGATCAATAAACTTGTACTCGTCGAGAATGAAAAAAAAAAATAGCTACAAAATCGTATTAATACTACACCAACCTAACATATTTTATAACTACTAATTCACTTAACCAAAAAAAAATAAAAAATTACACATATATTATTCTAATATTACATTTATTTATGACTCATTTGTTAAAAATGTATTGATAACACGCGAATTGTTACGCTAATATGGTCAATGGGGTAAATACCTACATAAATTTAGAATAACTCGTTATTAATTACTAATAATATAATGGGTAATAATTATTAATATTAGAACAGTAATTTACACAAGGGGAATTATCGGACAGGGATATTATTTTTCGTTGCAGCACGGTTTTTTTTCCATTTTGGTGCGCCTACATTTTCAATCAAGTTTCAAATGTAATTTTTTTGATATTCAATGACCGACAAATATTCGTCTCGCATGTACATTCCTATCGCTTCGCACTGGATCACCTAGGGCCGATTGTAGCGAAATCAGGCCAGCCAAGATAATAATAGTAATACGTCCAATTCAAATAAATCGCAAGTGCTTAATATTGTTTATGGACGTTTAAAATTGATTCGCCCGGAACGTTAATAATATTTAGCGATCGTATACGTGTGGTTTATTGTTAGGAACAATACGGTAGGTAACCCCAAGTAGTCGTGATTAAAGGAAAAAAAAAGCTAATATTATGATTCGCGTTAACGAGCCAATATCGTCAACATTAAAACTATCATTTCGACTCACCCACGGCCATGGTTATTTTTTTTTTTTTCGATCGGTATTGACTTTCTCCGGCGGAAGAGACGTGTCGATAAATGAACGGTTCGGGTCTTCGACGGGCCACGGAGACTGACTGAACTGCGGCCGGGCCGACGGATGAATCACTCGTCGATTGGTGGTGGACCGGGCACCGGCCGTTTCTGCGCCGTCGCGGAACGCGATTATGTCGGCAACGGTGCGCACCGGCAGCGTCACGGTGGGTACACCGTCAACCTTGAAATTATTTACGCTTGTTTATTTGCCGGTTCGAACCTTGTCCGGCGTCCGCCCGGACGTGGAACACTACGAGAAAGTGGGATAGACAAAAAAAAAAAATAGTAAAGGTATTCGATACAATAGCACAACAATATACGAGTCATATTCTTTAAAATGGTTGGTTTTTTTTCTTTTCTGTTGCACAGGTCCAGCAGGCACAACGATATTAATTTCTACGCGGTGTGGGTAATTGTGTAGGACTCGTTTTAAGGTTTTTTCGTCGTCTATCGCCGATAGACGAGAACGGTAATAACAGAGCGGGATAATAAAAAAATCGCAATTATTTAACAAATTTTAAACATACCTGTCTTACGGTTGTTAGGAGGGGGCTGTTGAATGTATGTACAAAAAACAGGTGGGTCAAAAAAATATTGCATTCGCATAAAACCGCACGGGTAAAAACTACGATTATTTAAAATCGCTATGGTTAAAAAAAAAAAAAAAAGGGGCCGTTGTTTTTTCACGTCTAGAAAGAGAAATAAGTTTTCGGTGAAAATTTCAGGTTTCCAGTATTAGTTTTAACCGAATCACAACATAAATAATAATAGGAAAAATAACAGAAACCATATTTTACCCCTCCCACCAATTATTAGAAAAACTATAAAGAAAATCAATAAAATAAACCTAACAATGCACCGGAATAGAACAAATTTGCAAACGCCCCGATTTCGGTGATTGGACCAAGATTTTTGGTAGAAGTTGTTTAGACAGAAAATGAACAAAACACATAGTAAAATCAATACACTCAGAATCTGGAAAGCACTGAAAAACAATATTAACACAATATTTTAATATAAAGTATATAACTACTATATATGTATCTTATTCTTTTAATTATAAAAATAAAAATTATACACTATAAATGTAGTTTTTTTCTTCAAAATTGAGTAAATGTTTAATTTGAACTTTGTACTATAAGGAAACCATATCTCTTTCAATAAGCTGAAAATTATTGAATCTGCTCATATTATGTCAAATTACAGTCCTACCCTGATCAACTTTACTAAAGGATTTGTAACAATTATCATAATAGAATCAATTTAACATACAAATTTTGAACTGTAATGGTTATTGATTGGACAACACGCGATTTATTATACATAGAAAAAACTATTATAATTTAATTATACATGTAACCTTGATATGTATTGAACAATAAATAAATACCTACGCACATTTTCTAATATTTAAATGTTAAAAAAAAATGTCTCACTCTACTGGAAAATTAATATAAATAATTAGTACCAACTTATGTGTGAAAGAAGTCAATGTCATTGGTCCTCTTTGGATAGATTAACACATACATATTATTGTTCTAAATTTCAAAGCAAATATAAATATTATTGTGTTCTAAACAAAGTGTATGTACTTATTAGCACATTGGGTGTACCAGTTTTGGAGATTATAGCATATTATTATATTTATTACGTTAACGTTTTTGACGGTGTGCAGGTAAAAAGGAAAAAGTCAAAAATCAATATACTTTTTACGTAATCACAACACTAAATTCTAAGGAAAATTATATAGGCGATTCCTTATGTGTGAGTACATTAAGAATTTTAAGGGTTGCGTACATTAATAGCACTTACTCAGTTTTCACTTGATAAAAAAAAAACTATAACACAAAAATATTGTCAAAAAATAATGTTTTCCAAAAATTAATCTAATTCTTATTAAGTCGTTTAAACAAAGATATATATGATCCTTTAATCAATACATACTATTCATTATTAAATTTAAATATATTATGTGTCTTAGAAAGCTAAAAATTCAAATATTAACTAGAATATAGTATTACATAAATATATTAAAAAGCAACTAGATTCAGATTTTAAAAATACCTTTTAACAAAATATTTAAGTTGCATAGATAGTATTCTGTTCAGTCCTTTAATTTGAAATTAATTTTTTTATATATGTACACTTTATATTGTACAATTTAGTTTTAGGATATATTTCTTCAAAATTATTTTTGTTCTTCGTTGAGCTTCCCCTTTTAAATAAAATATATAATCATTATACATTTTTAAATTCATGTACTTATAATATGTACTTTATTCTAGTACACATTAATTATAATAAATTAATCAACCAACTATAAAAGTTTTTTATCATTGGTGATGATTCTGTTGTCAGTTCTTAAGCTTTATTTTATTATTTTTTAAAATTCTACATACAAATAAATACTTACAATACACGGCAATTTCTATGTAGTTGTCTATTTTTTAATATGCTCATCACTTGGACAAAAATAATGTTCATTGGATAAATGTATATAGTTTTTTAAATTCTTTTCTTCTCTAGAATATTCATCCAAAGTCAATGATTTTTCTAATCTCACTTCTTCAAATAAATTAGCTTCAAATTCTAAAAATTTAACAAAATTAAATAAATATTATAAGCATATGTATTTTTTAAATAGATTAGTATATCCTCCATTAAATTACCAAAGCAAATTTGTTTATAATTTGATGTTGTAAGGTAAAAATTACAAACTTCTTTAAGTCCATAGTAGATAACCAAAAAATCAAAAAAATCTTGTATTAAATGATTTTGTATTAACAAAAAAATGAAAATATTTTAAATATTATACAAATATATGAATAAAAATATTAAAAATACTAATTAAGAGTATCTGAGAGTATCTTAGTATTTTCATTAAGATACTAATAAATAACAAATATACCTAAAATGTTACATTTTCAAACCCGATTAAGTTAACACTTGAAAAAGTTCTTCAAAAAGATTGTAAAATGTGGTGGAATAAATTATATAATTAAGTGGTAGACAAAGAAGTATTAACATTGTATAAATCTATAGCCATGCATCAAGAACACTATATGGATTCAGACATCAATGAAAACATTGTAAGTGATAATTAAATATGATTCAAAAATTGTGTCGGTGGACAGTCTTTAATGTGTTGACAGTTGGAAATTGTACAAAGCAATGGCGTAACGAACATAACATAACCCATAAGCAACTTATTATCTACCCAACCAACCACATTTTTTTTTACTAAATTAGTAGTAAACAACTAATATCAGTGGGATGCACAGAGGGGTGGGCAAAAAGCTTTATATGCACCCCCCCCCCTTATTGGCATAAAAATACAACAACTACGAAAAAAAACTCGTGTCTTTATTTAATAACTTAAACTTGAAACATATATTTTGATTCACTTAAAAGAAATAGCTTGATTTATTGAATACAATTTGGGGGTTTTTAGGATCTGATATTTAAATTTCAACTGTCAAGTGTCGGGTTCAATATAAGTATGTATTCATTTTACTTATCAACAATACTTATAGGTACTATATCTCCTCCCACTGAAAATTCCTGGACACACCATTGATTAAAAATTAGTTATTTTCATATTATGCACCCATACTAAAAACTAAAAAAAAAATAAATCAAAAAGCCAACGCTTCCCCATTCGTTATGCCACCGGTACAAAGGATATAATAACAACAACTACATAAAGTAAATATTAAAAGGTTAATACCATTTGGATCGAACAAACCAGTAGTAAGTTCATAGGAATTGCATTCCCAACATTCCTCTGGATGAATATCATCAGCATCTTGTCTTTCTCTGAAAAATGAAATAATAATTTAAGTGTCACAAATTTTTAATTAATTAACATCAGGCTTGTTCTGTACAAATAATTACAATTAAACATGATATAGGGAAGTGCTATTATTGTTTAGTATTGAAAGCAATGGAAAATTGTTTTATTTCAAAAAAAGATTTTGAGTAGAGCTCAAAAATTTAATTTTGACAAGTCATTGATTTTGAATTTTTTGTAAAATTACATTTCTAAAATATGCTTATAATTTAATTGTTTATCAGTTTATCACCTATCTAATCAGCAATTCAAAAAAGTTTTTCCATTAAACTTGAACATTTTTTACTTCTCCTGTAAAAGGACAGACAAATAAACATTATTGTACAATTAACAGAATTCTTGCTCTGCTCAGAAACTAAAATATAATAAGTCCATATGATATAGTTACTCCAAATTATCATTTAATTCAGATAAATGATTTTGTCAATATTTGTATTTGACATAAAACAAAATTAAATAAATAATATAAACAGTATTATATTAAATATGTGTAACTTTAAGTTTCTTAGTTCATCAATCATTTTTTATTTAATTATATTTTCCAGACAATTCATAAATCATCTTAATTATATTAAGTTATCATAACTTATACAATTATTTAGGTGGCTTATAAAAATTGTTATTTATTTAATTATTCTCAAAATAATTGTATACATCCAAGGAAGTATTATACAAAATTATTTTTATACAATATTCCATTTATCTATTGATAAATGGAATATTATATTTTAGTTGAACTATAACTTATACAAATATTCAACTGAAGTTGTTTTGAAATTAAAAAAATCACAGGATATCACTTAACTGTATAAGAGTTGTTTTATAATATAAAATTATTTGGTGTTTTATAAATCAACATATTTATCAATGAAATTAGCCTTTTTTCCACTTTTCCAATTTAGTTTTAGTCCATGGGTATTTTTTAAATAGTTTAATAGTTAACTTTTCTAAATCATTTTCAATTTGGTTTACTGAATTAACTAATCTAACATAAAATACAAAATAATATATATAATTTCACTACAAATAATCATATTAAATCTAATGATTTAATATTCTGCCTAGATTGAAATCAGTTTATGTTAATCATGGTTGTTTTTATAAAAGTAGATTTGTAGGTACTAGTTCAACAAATATTTTCACAATTACTAACAGAGTGATAAAACTTTTTTCTTTTTAAAACTAGGCAAACCAGGAAAATTATCATATAAATATTATTAAGAAGACATTATACCACCAGTATTTAAGAAGATTGCGTACAGGCAATTCTTTGACAAAATGTCTGAAAAAATGGTAATCCACTCAAATTTTAATCATGATATAAAATAAAACGTTTAGCAAAAAACTATTCCACGCTAAAGTATACTCTTTCAGTAATCATAGCGGTACTACCAAAATTTCATAGCATATTCAGAAAAACATTATCTATATCATAGCATGCCTATTTTTTGGATAACATAAATACAATAACATTTGTCAGCTTAAAAACTGCCAGTTATTTTGTTTTAATATACTTGTAAATAATTATTGGGTAATGTTATCAAAAAAGGGTACACAACGACACAGATAAAGTTCTCATTAATGTGCTGTGAAATTTTGGTAACTCTACTATAAATACGGAGAGTATAGTTGTCCCGCGCAAACCATTCGAATCATAAAGGGTACGTATCGTCCTCCTAACAAAACATCCTTTGACACAAAAACTGAAAATAATAATTTATAGTTTTAAGTTTTTAGCTAATTTAATATTTTCACTGGATTATGAAAAATAACTATTTTAAATAATTTATATTAACTCACTCATCTGTATTGTGTACTTCATCAGAATGACTACCGTGTGAAGACCAGTGGTTGCCTGAAAAATTATGGAAATTAATATAACTTATGACTGCATAGAATTTTACATAAATGAAAAATTATATTCAATAATATTATTTGAAGATTTGTTATTTATAATAGGAATAATATTGTACTATTAACCAAACATTCTTACTTTGAATACTTGATCTACTAATATAGGTTTCTGCATCTTCTTCATGGCCAGCACAACAAGGTCCTGTCACACGACTTTTGTTTATTGATAAACGCAAACTGTTTAACATCTTATCATAATTCGCCTAATAAGAATACAAATATAATGTCATCGTTAATAGTTTATAAAAAAATGTATATGTATATATATAAACTTAGCCTGGAGTATTGAATATGTTATATTTTTACGACCTGTTTTGATTTAAAAAAAATTGTTATCAAAGTAGAGCAACAAATTCAAACAAATAATATGTGACTATGAGTACTATTACTTGATGATTTTTTTTTAAATCAAAGCCGGTCGTAAATACACTCTACCTTTACAGTACTCCAGGCTCAATTTGTTCTATATAATATTTATTTATTTATGATACATAATTATAATTATATATAATTATTTATTAAAATACATTTTATTGAGTATTCATATCTAAAACATATATATATTTAAATATAATTAATGAAAATATAAGCAAATACATATTTAATATATAATTATTTTAATTTTACATTTATTATTTGTAAACCATCATCAATAAGTATACCTACTGTATGTCTACACTATTTTTTTTTAATAATAAAATAAAAATATCAATTTAAATAAGTTACCAATCAAAAAAAAAAAATATGTATGTTTTATGGTCATTAACTGTATAGATACCCTGTTATTTTATATATTTGTATTTAAAAAGGATAGTTAGTTACATTCAATCTTTATAATGTATAATAATAGTTACTTTAGAGTTTTGATCAATGCTGTTTTCAGTAGAAAATATATTAAGTTCAAGATCAATTGATTTAATATTAGAATTTAAATTCCACAGAGGACACACAACTATATTGTTATGATATAAATCCAAACACTCCAGGTTCGATAGGTCTTCTAGGATATTTGGAAATGACGATAGCTAATAAAATTAATCAAATTAAAATAATTGATATTCAAACAGGTACTATTTATTACGATTTAAAACATACCCAATTGTTATTTAATAGTAATCTTTTTAAATTCTTTAAACTTTTAAAGCATTCAGGAATAACTAAAATTTGATTATTTGAAAAATCGCAAACTTCTAAATTTGTTATTTTACTTAAAGTATCTGGCAATCGCACAATATAATTATTAGATAAATTTAACATTTGTAAATTGGGTAAAAAAAAATCTAATTTTTCTCCAATGGTTGATAAATTAACATTGCTTATACTTAGGTGAGTAATAGATTTAAATCGACAATTAAACACAAGTGGAACCATAGTTAACCAATTTTGTTTGGAAATTATTGTCTCTTTGTTATCCAAAACTAGAGTTTTAAGATTTTTCAAATGCCTGATAAAATCTAATTTAAGAACATTAGAATTTGTATCAGAAACATTTAAATATTCCAAATGATTACCAATACCATACATATTTAAATAAGGATCCAATTCAATATTTTCTAAGCAATTGGTAAATGAAATATCCAAAGACTTTAACGAAATGCATTCAATTGACCATAGCCAATTTGGAAGGCAGGTGAGTAATGAATTGTAACCAACACTTAATGTGACTAATCGTTGAACACAAAACGGTTTTTTACCAATGTCCAACAGCTTGTTGTGAGATAAATCGAGTTTAGCCACTGAATGCATTCCATCGATTAAACATTGGGGCATCAGTTCGAAATTGTTGTACGACAAATTGAGATCTGTTAAACAGTCCAATTTAGTAAACACCTGGGGCAGCGTATCCAATTTGTTCGAAGACAAGTCGAGTCTGGCGATATTAACGAAACTTCCAATTAAATCGGGTAATTCGCTTATATCACTAGAACTTAGGTCTATTTCAGTTAAATGGTTCAAACATATGCCAATATCGCACAGTTTCGGAATCGAAAGAAATTTTGTTTTTTCCTCATATTCGTTACAGGTACAATTGCGTCGACTGGGACGTTCTTCCATGTCTTTAGCGAATAAAAACGGCGTGTGGCGTGAAAATAATATTTACAGTATTAATAATTAATTACAGTTTGACCGAAAACGAACATAACCGGTTTAAAAACGAAGTATTGAAACTGAAACCCGTGTCTCATATCTCGTAATTTGTAATCGTAGTTATCAGCAATGCTGCCAAATTAGTAGAAATTCCACTATGCAGATCTGGTGGATTCAGATACACAACCGGCGGGAGAAATTTATGTTTGGCGGGCAGTGTACTTTTAGTGGATTTCGAAAGACTTTGGTGTAATTTGACTAATTGAAATCAATGCGATTTATTAAATTAATACAAAATATTGTACTAATGTTCGCTGATAAGAATTATTAAAAATGAAATATTATAATACCATCGATCGAGGTATACAAACTTTGTGGTATGAATGAATTTGGTCTCACATAAACAGGTTCATTTTGGTATAACTTCAAAAACTTTAATGTTAATTAATTTGACCAACCACACATGACTAAAAGCACGACTTTTTTAACGACTTTAAACAGAATATGCGAGAATGTACGAGTGTGTATTATGTGCTCTCTCATGCTCGCGTCTCGACTGGCCTCGTGTCCTTTGGCTCAGGCACAAAAACTTAACTTAAAACGAGCCAACAAGTTCAGCAGTTTCCGCCACCACAGATGGAAAAAGTACCGTGAGCCGGCTGCTCTGTATATTTTGTCATGTTTTTTTTAAATCACGTATATTAATCGATACTATATGTGTTATTTTTTTGTTTCAAAAAAGTTTTAAACTATGTTACTGAATACTATATACAATTTATAAACCTCGACGATTGTTACACAAAACAGGTGGTGGCCCCCTTATTAAAAAAATGTTTACCCGCTGTATTAGGTGCAAATCAATGTTTTATATATATACAATATTTGTATTATATTAATGTTTAATAATTACAATAAATGCCTGTATATATTAAAACATTAGTATAATATAAGTTAGGATTTACAGTGGTACTCAAATAATGCCTATACATGTCAATGGTATGAAAAATATACACAATTTGAATTAATTAGTTAATAATTGATATTTTTTTGTTGACAATTTGTTAGACATTAGGATTAATCTGTGCCATTGACTATTATGCTTAAAAACTTAAAATAATTTAACATAGTATGAGTATAGAGTAGGGTTGTCATTTATAAAAAAAAACTACAAGCCGAGACACTTCCTCCCCCTCCCCAAACACATTCTTCGGAATTTTCACTAATACTTTTTTGTAGTTCTACGTTATTTAATATTTTTATAATACTAATAAATTAAAAAAAGTCAAAAATTACAAAATACAACAAAATATAATAATATAATTTATAATTCTAAAATTAAAAAGGTATTTTAAATTTATATCAATATTTACCGAAATGTCAGTCAATTGTTTTGATCTTGAATCTAAATCTAAAAAATTTAATTAGGTACACCATTTAAACATTGAATTCAAAACGGAGTGGTCTTACTTATTTACTAATATGTGTATTGTTAATGTAGTTGTTAATATATTCGGATTTCAAACCAGTCCCTATATAATAATCTTGGCATCTCTGTTCAAGATGTAGCAAAAAAGTTTTACAAACGATTTAACTTTTCAAAACTACACAAAT
This sequence comes from Tuberolachnus salignus, assembly GCA_956483605.1. Lineage (NCBI taxonomy): Eukaryota > Metazoa > Arthropoda > Insecta > Hemiptera > Aphididae > Tuberolachnus > Tuberolachnus salignus. The sequence continues at coordinate 1,624,200 of OY101434.1, forward strand.
CCCTTAATAAAGGTAATCCTCAAAAAAGGTTAAAAAGGTGGTGGTGTCAGGACTTATTTTCATAAAATAAAAAAATAAAAATTGTAAATATATTGAAAATAATTGTATAATTAACTACTAACTGTCAAAGTGCCTTCACTGGAAGGTTTCTTTACTCAGTCATTCATGACATAAAATCCTTTATTACTTACACTCATTGTTCAAGACGTAATAAGATTGTGGAAATACATTTTTCAAAATATAAAAAAAAAAAATTTAATTATTTTAAACTATTATCAGCAGAGTTTTGGTAAATTATATATATATATTTTTTTTTATGATAGACTTATACTAAACCATCGTATTAATTTTGTAATTACAAAACAAATTATGTGTTATCGTGTTTTTAACGAATTTTAACGTTTTTATCGGCATAAAAAATAAAAACAACTCGACATAGTTATATAAATAACTCAAAACACCCATACCCGCCCATATTCCAGCTATTTATAACGTGAAATTTATAACTGTGATCCGCCATTATTATTTTGATATTGACGCCATGTTATTTTATTAATGTGTACCTATAGGACATTTTCATATAATTATATTGTACATTTAGAGACATCGCAGACTACAGACTTTATATCGGCCGATAGTTTAGTCGGGTTGGGCTACTATCGCGCACACTGGGCCAACTAAACAGTTTGGTTGGTGGTGAGTACACAAAATAGCTTGGCTAGTCGGCCGACTGCTCTGGAAAGATTTTTCTAGTTGTACTGAATTCTGCTGACGATAGTAGTCGATTTTTAGTATACCTTTCGTTTAAAAATGTTGTCAAGAAATGTTATTATTGCGTTAATACAACGAAGATGGATTATGAAAAGAATGAAGAAGAGAAATAGAGAATATTGGGTGCATCCAATCTATAGTAGTAGATTATTGCATGGAAAATTTCATACATTGCATTCCAAATTATTGAATTTCCCAGAAAAGCTCCAAGCACCAAGCTCATTCCAATCGGGAATAACTACTTCACACACTTCTTCCCATAGTTTTTTCTTCAGGTTTATATCAGAGTACACTTTAAGTTGTTTTTTATATAGTGCTGGTCTCTTTTCAATTTCTTCTATCAAATTTTCGATAGACGTTTCCACGAGCATCGACATCGTGCGACAACGTACTATCTTCCCGCTCCAAAGCTCTGGTGAATCGACCGAGTCGGCAGACTAAAAATCGGCAGAATGCGCGCGTGAAATGATCGCCATACTGATTAAGCAGTCGGCCGATAGTTGACCAACAGTTCAGTTTGAATGCAATCGTGTAGTCCATCAAACTTATTTATCGGCCGATTTTAAATCGTTATAATGTGCGCTCTTGCATACAACTTTGTACTGATTAAGAACCCGACTAAACTATCGGCCGATATAAAGTCTGTAGTCTGCGATGTCTATTAACATTTTAGTTTTTTTTTTGTTGCTATAATTGTAATACACAATGCGCGTAACATAATATAATATAATTGCACGATTAAATGACATGACTTGTGGTATGTTTAATAATATATCATGACGTGTGTAACTACGTTTTTTTTTTTTTTTTTTTTTGGGGGGGGGACATTTTTATCAGAACGACCACCAAAAACCCAGCTTTACACAAATATGAAGTTTATGTTCTTATTGAAATCCAAAATTTGGTCAACTCATTATAATTGACAAAATCATAATTTCGGTTGACACGATGATTGTAATTGTTATTTATTTTTAGGCCCCTGGAAAGGTGCACAATTTGGGAACAACTGGTATAAGACTTAGACCAGAGGTTCCCAATCAAAGTGTCACGAACTTAATTTGAGGGTGCCGTGAAATTATTTGAAATAATTTTTAAGAAAAAAATGATTTCATTCAAAATATAGCACTGGTGGAGTAATAACACAGATTATAATATAAAACCTTTAGTGTTTCATATAATTTGTAGTAATACTGTGATGTTCAATCAATTTTAATTTTCATACCAGTTTGATTGCTATCGCTTCAATGTGGACTGTTAAAAAGTTATCACTCACAGTATTTATGGTGAAATACTTGTGACTTTATTTTTATAAAAATGCATACTAGCGAAAAATATTAGTGAAAAGCTCTAAAAATATTACCGCAGTTTTCGACGTCACATTTATACGAACAAGGATTTTCCACTCTTGTAGACATAAAATCACATAAACGAATGAAAATGGAGGTCATTGAAGGTAAAAATGAGAGTGTATATCTTTCGAATATTCGACCACGAATTAAAGATTTGTGTAAAAAAAAAAAAAAAACGCCAAGTGTCACATTAGTACCATAAGTTACCTAATTTTTAATTAATTTTGATCATCAAATAATATCACATAATAATAATTAAATAAAAAAAATATATAATTAATGTTAAATGTAATAATTTGTTTGTTTTTTTGTTTTTTAAATCTATATAATATGTGTATAAACATACTACTTTTGTTTATATTTAGACACTAAGCGAAAGAAAACCCAAGTTACAAAATAAAAATATAAATACACGATATATTTACTATTTATTGAGTACAGAGTATAGGGTGCCTCCGGATTTTTTTAGAAAATAACTGAGGGTGGCCGCGAGTCGAAAAAGGGTTGGGAACCTCTGGCTTCGACCATAGATTACATTATTGTACAATATACATAGATAAAAATAGAAAAAGATATTAATATCTAACTACACTGCCGTTTTTCCGCCATGTTGGTTGTGGGATTTGACATTTATCAGTTGTTGGTGTTTTATTTTGTTATAGTATTAATTATAATTTATTGTTATTAGAATGTGTAAAATTAACTTGAAATTTTAACGTAAGAAGAGTAATAAGTAAGTGTATTGGCATCTTGGTAATGTCGAAGAAATTATTTCGGTACGCAGTTATAATATATATAAAATACTAATAAATACTGTCGAAACTACTCTGCGTAATAAAAAAATAATAAAAAAAAAAAACAACAAAAAACTACTTTAACACAACCCGAACGATTAGCATCCCGCATCCAGGCTTTTAGGCGTTTTAAACTGTTACAAATACAATATATATTTTTTTACTATTATCAATTGTTATTGGGGTATTATTTTAAAACAAAGCCGGAGAGGCACGTGGTTTTTATTTTTATTTTTAGATTTTGTCATTTAAGATTTTATATATTATATAATACGGAGAGGCCGTCAACCGTCGGTGGCAGTTATTCGTAATGCAGTTTATCTTAGATTATATCACGACCACGATGCCCACATCCAAAACGCCGTAGATTAATCAGTATAAATGATTTTATCCCATAATTCACGATGTCATCCGTAATCGCGGTGCGATATTAATATTCCATAAACAACCGACGGACACTGCGGGGACGACGATCATCTGGTCGGCGGAAAGTGGTGTACAAGTTTCCGTCACGGAGGTGACTGAACAGCTACCTAGCGGCGGTATACTAGTACCACTAGGTTTTCTATGAAAGCCTCTGTCCACTCGTCGTGTTTGAACTTATGATTAGTGACTCCCGGTTTCGGTTATTATTTCAATTATCATAACATTCTTCGTATAGAGGCGAAACTGTTCGAAACGCATTTTTATTAATGTCCCGTCAGTGTTCTGTGTTTCCGCGCAATAGCGCAAACGAAAGATATTCCCTAGCGTTATCCAGAGTGCCCTCCACTGATGATTTTTATACTTTCACCGAAATCGTCAACAGTGTAAACGGAGGTTACCACGAACGCAAAGGGGCTTGTGTACGCGCCGAACATTTCACACCAGACGACGGACCGCCAGACTTGGAAATGGTAAAGAAATATTTGTAACGTTTATTGTGGGAATTACTTTGTAAATATTTATTTTATTGTGCGTTAAAAAGATTAAAATAGTACCAATGAGATTAAATAAAGGCGCGGTTCCATCGATTTTCAATACATCAACGAATGCATCTGAAACCGCCACGAGCGATTTATCGAACCAGGTAGAATGCAGTACATCTGTTGAACCGTCCGCACAAGACTCGTCTGACGAACCAGCGTTTAAACGTTTGTGCACAACTCCGTCTGTGCAGGTATGTATATTGTTTATGATTAGGAGGTAGTTCCAATCTTATATAGTAATTGAGAATTGTATTATATTTAAATAATTGTATATAAATACTTTAATTTTACCCATGACAAAATAGATAAGTATGGTCACAGTTTTTCGATACGCATGGTCCGCTTAAATATTTTTTCACTTCACCTATAATCGTAGTCCTCCACTTTTTTTTATTGGACAGCTTTGGCATTTCCGATAATAGTGTAGAACTATGTCATAAACCGAGTGTGGAGAAAATTCACTACTGAACGAAAACGTGTTATACTTATATATTTTGTCATGATTTTATCTATGTTTATACTATTTTATCTTTATTTCATTTTTTTAAGGATCCATTTGAATGTTTTGAAAGATTATTTTTGCCGGTTGGATGGATATTATACCGCGATAATTGTATCATATCATTGTATAAACTAAAAAAAAACAAATCAAACAAAATTAAAGTCGTTATTGAAAAACAAATTGTTTTTCAACCAAGCCTATTAAATGTTAGTTATTACATAAACCAAAAACGTAAACGTTGGAATATGTTAGGTCTTAAACAGTTACTGTACCCGCTGGATATAATTGAAATTACTAAAACTGTTCAATTGTTTGATAAAAAATATATTTGTCAAGGGGGTCCAAGTACTGTCGATTTTCAAGGTAAACATTTTAAAAATATTTTTTTAGTAATTATTTTATTACCATAAATTTTATTTTGTAATATTTACAAATTTGTATTTAGACATTCACATAAAAAACATACACTTGGAAGGTAAAATATGGCGTCATAATCAATGTTCTATTCTGATTGACTTCAAAAAGAGATGTGAAAAATGCAACTTATTGTTTCAGTACTTAAGAATGTATAAAAAAAAAAGATCATATAATTATGGTTCAAACCATATTTCCAGAAAACGTAAAACACTGAGTCTGATATTATTAGAAGAAGAAATTATGTCAAATAGTCCAATAAAAGATGAAATGTATTAATTATAATACTAATTAAGGATTCTCAATGTATATAAATTTATACAAACATAATAATGTTTGTATTAATTTTAAGATTCTTATTATGTCTTTTAAATTATAAAAATATATTAAAATTATTTTAAATTTGTTGTTTTATAAATTGTCCAAACAATACTAATATTATTAAGTAGTAACAAAATAATAAGTAGTTATTATTAGATAATATGGTATTATAAAAGTGAACAGATTTTTGATTATGTACATAGATAGTGGTTATAGATATAGAAGTTGTGATATAATAGAATCCTTGTATTTTTGGAAACAGATGTCCATAAATTATATAAATGTTTTTTGCCAACCAAACCAATTAATTCAAATTATGAATATCAGTGTAGTAAAAGTGTTCAGTGTATATAGGAATGCCTAGGAAAAAACATTTTCAAAATAAAATAAAAATACTGCAACATCATCTAAAGTGTAAAGATACTAAAATTAAATCATTAAAAGACTAGTAATTATAGTTATTATTTTAATAATTATATTTTTAAATTAATATTGTAAAATATACAACCAAAAAAAAGAAATTAAGTCATTGGTAATATTTTTTTATTATATACTATTAACTAGTTAAAAAAATTACAAAGTATGATGATGTATTACTAAAATTGAATAATTATTAATTATATTAAAAACAAAGTTGGCTAATGATAAGGTATTTACATTTATTTTAAAGTAGTTATCTTAAATTTAAGTATTATAATTTATTTTTATTATATAAAAAAGGTAATACTACTATACAATACATTTGGGTGGTCCTTAGGGGTTATCAGTGTTTAACATTTCTTACAACTTTGTGCTAATAGTATTTAAATAACTAAAATTAGTTGTAATTCCGACTCAATAAATTAACAACAATAAATGTAAAATATACATATATATAAAATGTATTTATTATATATATAATGACAAATATGAAGAAAAAACTTAGAAACCGATTATGAAACCAACAATTTACAGAACAGGTTTTATACAACCCGGTATAATTGTTATATAATTTTTATTGCATATTCGGAAAAACTCCATGGAATACAGTATTGGGAAAATATGCTGTTCTTGTTGTTCCATAATCGTAATCTGAGTATGTCTGTCTGAGCCCAGCATTGAAACATCACTGATTTCAAAATAACGTTATTTAACATGTTACTTGTGCTTAATATCAATTGCATTACTCGCGAATTAAACATAATCATGTATATCATAAGAATTCAATATTATAATATGTCAATTAACGCCTGGATTTCTTTTGCCTCCAATTTCCAATCAACTTCAAGCTTTATCATGAAAACGATGATAAATGGTCTTAAATATGTGCTGCAGTCAAAATTATTAATTAATAATTAATAAACCTATGATAAATGATGAACAATGACTGAGTGTATAACGATCAGTTATCATTCATTATTCGGCATATTCCAGTACCACTGTAAAATATGTTTTCTGTAAGATTGAATTGGATCCGTCTCAATTGAACATTTTGACTGCAGCACATATTAAAAACAATTCATCGTTGTTTTCGCGATATAGTTTGAAGACAACTGCAAATTAGAAGCAAAAACCCATGTATTAATCGATGCGATATATTATTGGACTCAACGATACAAGATTACGCATAAACCTCGAGTAATGAAATTGTCCTTGAGCACAAGTAGCAAGTTTAATGACGTTATTTTGAATTTATTGATGTTTAATGCCATCCTCAGACATACTCAGATTACAATTGTGGAACAATAACAGAGGATTTCTCCGGTACTGAATTTCATGGTGTTTATCCGAATATACGATAAAAAGAACACTGGTTACATTAAAGTATTTCATTATTTAAATAGGAATGTTTTATCTATGTTAACCACTTTCGGTTATCAGTATAAATATTTTGATGGTAATACAGGTGTTTTGTTGTGAGAATGGGAAACATGTGCAGTAGGTACAAAAGCTAGTCTTATATTTATCCTTTGTATAACACTTTTTTTGATATATTGTATTTATTACAAACTTACACATTTTTTTTTTTTTTTTTTTTTTTGGACTTTTGGTTCAGCCATAATGAGCATTACTTCCTTGTCCTTCCTTACTGCCTTCCAGGAATACCACAATCCTGAAGTTAAATTAATAAAACATGATTTTTTTTTTAAATAAGATAAACCTATATAAGTAAAGTCAAAATTAACTACCGATTGGTCCTTTCAAGTGTGGCGGGTGTGATGTTTTTTGTTCTGGTCGAACAGTTGATTGCCGGCCATCCAAAAGAAAATCATCATCGCCGCTATTTTAGAACCGAGAACACGATTTTTCAGTTGGACTGAGGTTTGAATGTGTACAGATAAATGGTGTCGATAGGGGTTGGAAAACACCTTTTATCGCGAGGTAGAAAAATCATAATTTTGTTACCCCATGAAAATTCGCGATTTTGATTTCATAAATATAGTAGTAGAACGGTCAGTAATTACTTTATATAATGAAATAATCACTCGTATATTATTGAAGTCGTAATACGTAAACATCTTGATTCTCGACCGAACAGTTAATATTATTTTTTAAATATTTATATCAGTAGGAATTTTAGAATATTTTAATCGTGATTCACATTATCAATATTATCTATTTTGACTACTGATTTTAGAATACATTTATTCTATAATCACTGTAGTTTATATCAACAAAATTTGGTCGGCCATTTTATTGGAGTCCCGGTTATGATATATTTTTATTGTCAACCATGATTTGTCCATCAAACTATGGCAATAATCACACTGGTCTACAATAAAATTTCATCAGAAATTGTTTTAAAATATAACAAATAGTTATTTTTATTTGGCGGTTTTAAATTTGTGTTTCCATTTTCTTCTAGCTCGTATAGTGTATAAAATTAGATTGATTTTAGTTTGTTCTATAAATACACACTATACTGTGTATTGTATACGGGCGATCGATGATACGTAAGAAACTGTTGTTTTTTTTTTCAATTTTACTTTGATGGCGTTTTGTTGCTTGTATATGTTTATCCGCTTTTAAATGCTGAGTAATGTTAAAATTGTTTTCACTGTAAACAGTGCATTCACAAATTGACAAAATAATACACGTGCGTCCACTTTAAATACTTTTTCGCCGAACTCGGATGCATAGCTTTTATGTTTACACGAAAGAGATGATTTAACTTTTGGCATTTTAAAACAGAGTTGCAGCACGTTCAATCGAAGGGCGAAAATACACACGAGATGACTGTATAAAATGAATAGAGTATACAATGCTTTCAAACATTCGTTCGACGATAATCGCAGTCAATATTGATCGAAAGAACCCCAACAAAATTAGCAGATAACCAATTTAAAATTAGAGCCAAATAATACGAACGTCCATCAGGTAATCGGTCTGTATATTTTCAATCTATATATTTACTTTGACAATAATCTTTAAGGACACGTTTACTGAAATATAATTTCATAAAATACGACCAATCTTGATTCAAAAACAAGTAAAAATGCAAAATGTCTCAAAAATAGCACTGAAATCTAAATAATCGCAAAATATGCAAAATGCAATTTTTAATTTGAGTTCTCCGTATCGTGAAACACATGTTTAGCTTACTCTACTATTTCATAAACATCTCATAAGAAATATTCAAATGCTATAAAATCCCAACCCTGATTATTATATTAAAACTAAATAAATTTAAAACAATATGGTTTTTTTTTTAAATTTACTTTTACTAAATTAATATTCTCGTCGAGGAGTAGTGGATGGTTTAAAATAGTCGGTGATGGGCTTCTGGGTGAACGTGACTCGATAAGTTTCCACGCAGTGCTTTCTGATGCTGTTCAATTGGCCTGCGTATTTGCAATCCACCTCTGGAAAAATAGTATAAATATTTGATATAGTAATTTTATTTCAAAATATTCGCTTTACCGATAAAAAAAAAAATGAAACGACTAAAAACTAATTACGGATTTTGTTTAGCGAAAATTCTACTCAACTCTGACGGATAAACAAAGTTCAATTTTATAGTCCTTTATTATAAATAATATTTTTTAATTTACATAATATATACAAATTTGTTACTCAAATTAAAAATGAAAATAATACATAAAAATAAAAAGATAAATATAATAACAATTATTGTCTAAATAAATAATGGTGATAAAACTAGACAAATCAAATTTACAAATATGAAAGTACAACAAATTTTTTGTTTTTTTTTTCTCTCTCTTTCGGAACAGAGAGTAAATTTTGGTTTTTACAGCATAAAACATTCTAAAACTGATATACAATAGTTTTAAATACTCAATATTGAATTCTCTATACAAGGATCATAAAATGGAAATTTCGTCTATGCTGTGGTAATACCAAGAACTATGATATTATAACATGTAACGACTCCGGATTGACTTGTGTGCGTGTATATTAAACAAATTTATGAAATTCCTCGTATGATAAATAATATATATATAATAGTAATATCGTATAACGATATCAAATGGAAAAAATGATTATGATAAAAAAAAAAAAAAAATTTACTAAATAATTCCCACAATAAACGTTAAAAATATTTCTTCACCGTTTCCAAGTATTGTTTTCAAACACATCGTCTGGAGCGAAATGTGTTCGGCGCGTACAACAGGTCACTTTGCCGTCTATTGTTAACCTCCGTTAACACTTTTGACGATTTCGGTCCTAGTATAAAAATCATCACCGGGAACTTCGAACAACGCTAGGGAACATTTGTCTTGTGTACTATTACACGAGAACATTGGATAAAAATATATTTCAATCAATTTCGGGCTTTATACGAAAAACGTACAGATATCCGGAATAACAATCGCAACCGGACTTAATATCAAAAGTTCAAACACGACGAGAGAGTCACGTGTTACCATAAAAAAAACCATATTAGTAGTCCACTTCCCGCCCAACCAGCGTGATTATTGTTCCCGTAGGTTTTTTTTTTATGGAATTTTAATATTGTAGCACGACGACAGATGGCACTACACGTTATAATTGAATATTATTCATAATATATTAGGTGTAGACAATGTGGGGTTCGGCGTGGTTGAATAAAAAATTATACGTATTTAGCAATGGGGTTTTGGCATTGTTATCGTGATATAATCCAAGTATCATGATAAACTGGATCGAGGGCAGCTGCAAAATTGTCGATGCCGAATAACTGTTGTGGCCTTCGTATTAATTCAAATATTATTTTATTTGATAAAATCTAAAAATAAAAAAACGCACGTTTTAAAAATATACCGTAATGATAATTGATAAAAGTAAAATATATTGTATATGCAACGACTAATAATTATAATCAACGGAAGTAGGTGTGGTTAATTACAGTTTAAAATGCCTAAAACCCGGATGTAAGCTAATCAAAGCGATTAGTTTGGGTCGTGTTAAAATGGTTTTCTTTATAAGTACACAGAGTAGTTTTGACATTATTTATTATAATTGCGTACCGAAAACACTTCTCCTTCAACATTAACAAGATGCCAATACGTCTCACTTATATTACTCTTCGTATGTCAACAATAAATTTTAAAGTTAAATTATGATTAATACTAATAATATAACAATAGTGACAATTGATAAATATCAATACAACCAACAATAGCTCACAACCGAAATGGCGGAAAAGCGGCTCGCTTGTTTATATATTGTAGTTAGCAATTAAGTTTATTATTTATATTTGTATGGGTTATGCGTGTCTATGTAAATTTTTAATGTTTTAATCTATAGTTTAAGCCTTATACCATTGATTAAATTTGTTTTAAATTTTTAAATTACACGCACGAGGTGATTATCCGGAATTCCGTAATAAAGCTACGCAAGTTTTAATATCATTTTCCTCTACATACCTCTGCCAATAAGCATTTTATTTCATTGTGTATATTAAGAATAAATATAGAAGCCGGTTGCAAAATATAGATTCCGATTTACGGTTAAAACTATCTAGTAACGAACCTGAAATATCTAAACAACATCAGCCTTCGCGTTAATTAATTTTTAGCCGTTTTTTCTGTTACCACATCCTATATAATATTAAATCGTAATAGGTGTAAGAGAATATTTCTATAAATTAAACCATTTCAAGATTTTACAATTACTGACAAAAAAAAAGCCAGAATTTTTTTTATATAACATCTTGATGGATGTTAGGTTTATGATTATGAAAAAAAATATATATATTATTGGATAAAGTTCTTATTTATTAGGAACTAAACGGATATTAGTTAGTCGCGGACACCTCCCTCGAATAAATTCCTAGTTGCCCCACTGATAGGTAATAAATATAAAAACAAGAAAAAGTAAAACAGTAATTTATTATAACACAATTCAATTATTTAAACTATGTTAAAATATTAAATTTTTATTTTTATTTATCACTTACATTGTCACATGAATAGATTTTCATTTAAAAAAAAAAAAAAATTAGATTAAGTTGCCTATACATAACACCTTGAATATTATTATACTAGATTAATATTTTCTATAAACCACACACCGTTGAAAATAATATCATAAAATTGTAATTAATTTATCGCTTACCTACCGGAGCTACTTTTGGGAGGAACCTCGAACCCAGGATTCCATATACATACATACGTAATAACATATAATTGTGTTTATTGAGGTGGAAAACAAATTATTATTTTGTAATAAATTATTAACGTGATGGTAATAACTCGTTATTTATTAATGTAATATAAAACAAATTTGATATATAAACAAAAAAAAAAAAAAGAAGAAAAAGTTAATATTAACTTAAGAGAAAGCCACACTACAATTATTTAAGGGGTTTGTTATGTTTGTCAATTTTTTACGAAATTTTTGAAAAAATAAAAATTGATTGACTTCAAAATGTTCGATTTTAATAAAATAGATGTCATTCCCTAGATACAACTGTGTTCTTTAATTTATATCATAGGTAAAAACTATGATATGCAGATAAAACGATTTTATGTCGACTCAACGTTTTTGTATTCGAAACCACGAGCATTGACATCCTAATTTTTCAGTTCGTTAATGTCCAACAGCGTTTCGGTAACTATTTATGGTATTACGTATGATATAATATTTCGTGTGTAGAATTAAATTTAATGTACAAGTACCTATTATTATATACTATTATTATTATATAGTTAACTTAATGGGTAATATAAATTATTCTATAGTGCCACCCGTTGAACTATTATTAACCCGTGCATATATAAGTACTGAAATGTCAATTCAATTCAAAAAAAAAAAATATTCTTACACACGTCATGATATATTATTATATATACCACAAGTCATGCTATCAAATCATGTAATTATATTATATTTTGGTACACCCATTGTGTATTACAATTATTGCAAAAGAAATTAGCATGTAGCGTAAAATTAAAAAACCACCATAGTTGTAATATTAAATGTGCAATATAATTATATGAAAATGTCCTATAGGTACACATTAATAACGTGACGTCGATATCAAAATAATAATGGCGGATCACAGTTAGTCGAAGTGTACGTAGCTGTTTTATGGGAGAAACAATTAATTTATTGGAAAAGTATGCCTACTAAAAATATAACCGGTCGGTTCAATATTTTCAGATTTTTAACGTGTGTTTAACCTACCGGGAGCGAAGAGATTTGGATTATAGGTGAATTTTTTTATTTTTATTTTTTTGGCAACTTATAGGGGCACTAAATATTACGTTACCTAATTTGTAGATCATGCACTGTCGTCACCAATATATGTTACGACTTAATTAATACAAAAATCGATACACATATTATATATATATTTTCTTTTATATCCGGAATGCACTTTATTATTATTTTACTGGCTTCGGGTTACTCGTCAATCAGATCGCTGCGCGCTGCCACAAACTTGTGTATAAAACTACAAACTACAATATCCCTGCTACGCGCCATTTTCAATGATTATTCGTTACAATCAAGAATTCGAAGTCGTATAAAAGCTTTTCGTTAGTCTTTGATATTTTTATGACGTTATAAATAGCTGGAAGATGGGCGGGTATGGGTGTTATGGGTTATTTATGTAATTATGTCGAGTTGTTTTTATTTTGTATGCTAATAAAAACGTTAAAATTCATTAAAAACACGATAACACATAATTTATTTTGTAATTACAAAATTAATACAATGGTTTAATATAAGTGTATCATAAAAACAAAAAAAAATTTTGTCAAAACTCTAAAACTCTGCTGATGCAGGAATGTTTGCTGATGCAAGGCTCTTTATCAAGGGATTCGTGTGGTTTTGAAGATTTAAGTTAAATTGTTTGTAAAACGTTTTTGCTACATCATGAACAGAGGGGATGCCAAGATCATTATGTAGGCACTGGTTTGAAATATAAAAGGGTGCTATGGTTATAGCACGGAGAGTTTAAGATTGGGAGCGTTGTATACGATTTTTGTTCGATAATTTAGTAGAGCCCCGTAGTTGTATACCATACGTCCATATTGGTTTTGATAATAGTTTAAAATTATTTATTTATTTTTTTTATTCATTTATAATAACAACTACGTACATACTTGCACGTTCGATTTGCTAATCGATTATAATCGATTGCACTGCAGGTAGGTAGTAATTAAACGGACATAAATTATAATAATAATAGGTATTATGTGTTTATATTACGTCATGTATAATATATACTGATTTAAGATACACGTTAGCTTGTTACTGTATATACAAAGTGTCGAGCACGTAGTTGGGACGGCGTCCAATACACACTGTCGCTCCAGCAAAAGAAATAAAAATAATACTTAAAAACATAATAGGAGAGGCCTGGCATCGGTTTGGCTATCGCTCAACAGAGACGAAAATAAAAACCCAGACTATGCCGCATAGGTCGCATACGAAAAACCGATAACCAACTATCGGTTCTGTACAATTATACATCGTTGTCTAAATTTAATAAATGTTATAAAAAGAACAAAGCTCAATCGATAAGTTATTGAAATTATATCAGTTATGTACAATTTGCATAGAGGTACCACTGGATGGTGTTTAGGGAAAAGGGCAAGGTTTGGTCTGGTTACCAAACGGGTCCTGTAACCAAACATTGTTAACGAACTATGCCGAGAATCGTTTTTCGTTATGATTCATTGTTGTGTACAGATATAAATTAAATTAGAAGGATATATCCCAAATTCCCACTTACAACAGTGGAATACCCATTTTATGTTTACCTATAGATTCATATTTAGAGAGGAAAGACTTAAGTGACATTACGAATAATAAGATTTATGCAAAAGGGATTAAGTCAAACGAGAAACGGCATAAGTCATAAAAAGTAAATGCCAAAGGTTCTATAAGTCAGCTAAAAATGTTAAAAATAAACAGTCATTGATACAAAAATTGTAAAAAAATATATGAAACATAAATAGAAAATCACAGCCGTAAAATGAATAAAAATACAAAAAGTTACCAAGTTTTTTTGTCTCTCTTGTAAAGTAGCAGTTATTGACTTAAGCCCTTAATCCTAAAAACCGTCCAAATCTGGATTCTAGATTCACTACCTTTTCAGAGCTATTTAAACCTTATTATTTAATTATTATTTTGTTATCACGTAAAAACGTAATTATCAGGTGTACGGAGTATTGGGCATATTTAAATAATGAAATTATTTTATCTGCTCAATACATAGGCATCGTATAATGTGCTGTGCATGGCTTATAGTGTCACAAAATGGCAAAGGTACTGTGACCCCTATTTTATTTTGAGCTACAAATCAGGTCACACTACCATTACTTAAGGGATTGCCTATGGACAATTTTTACGAAATCGTTGAAAAAATTTAAATCGATCGACAATAAAATTTTCAAATTTCATATCAATTTAAAAATGGTTCCAGGTCCTTATCACAAGTATTTGCCGTGTAATCGTGAAATGTGTTTAAAATCACGTTCACATAAAACAGAAAATAGTACCCTTCAAAGTGATTTTAAAATTCTTACGATAATTAAAGACAACACCATGATCTGGGGTATGACATATTGATCATATTGATTTTCAATGTACTTTAATGTGACTGTAGACATTCAAGACTAAAAAGTGTTTTTTACAATTAAAAAAAGCCGTCGTTTTTTTTTTTTTTTTATAAATTAATAGTTCACTAAATGGATATGTCATTCCCTTGATAAAGCTATGTTCTTTAATTTTTATCATAGGCTATTTTACACTAAGTCATACTGCTATACAGATAAAATCGATGTCTCGACACAATGTTATCGTGTTCAAAAACACGAGTGTTGACAACCTTTTTAGGCCGTACAAGAATATATCGACATAAATAATCAACAACAAAGAACTTGTTCGATACTATTTTCTTTTATTATACTTTTGTAATAAGCAATACAAATTAAAATAATTCGTTCGTTAGTTAAATTATTAAACTTTTAAACTAAAATTTTAAGTAAAAAAAATGCACAGCGATTCCGTTTACCGGTGTTATATAAGAATATAATAAAATATAATTTTTGTTTAGTTTAAATAAATATAAATATAATGTAGATATTTTAAATCTAACGAAATTTGAACGCGAAAATTATTATTTTTAAAAATTAATTTATGAAACGAAACCCATAATTTATTAATTTACTAAGCAATTATTTTTTACGGTTTTAAATACAAAAATATAGATAAATTTCGCAATCTACAAAACGAATTCGTGATTAACTTAGGTAATTTATGTATTAGTATCAATGAACTCACGCCCGCGAGTAAAAAGGTTAGAATATAATATAATATACATAATATACAAGTATGGTCTGTACTAGCAAATGAACCGAATTATAAAAATTGTATATTTTTTTTGTTCACTATAGCTAGGTTCGCGTGGGCTCGTTTAACAATATTATACATATCATAAAATATAATATATAACAATTAGCATTTGCATAAATTGTTAATCGAAAAATATAACAATTTTCGGCGCCGAACTTGAAATATAATAATGGAAATAAATGGGACCCGTTTGTGAAAACGAGACGTATGCTAATAAACGCATTATAATACTAACTACGTAACTGCGACATTCGCCGAATTTCCATTTGGTGTAATAATATGTTGCTCGTAGTTATTCTTGACGTGAAACGTAATAATTATTTAGCAAATGTAATCAGTTATCTTATATTTGTTTCCGATCAATTCTATATAATAAACAATAAAATCAGTGCTAATTGAGTAGAATTATTATGGGTAGGCTACTATACATACAACCAGTGCTCGAATTGCTTTTCTCAGGGACTGAGTAACTCTTCTTTTATCAGAATATTTCAGCGTGCCCCGTTCTAATTTTTCATAATGGACATAATGAACATGCGCAGGCATAAATACGTTTAAATCTTCTAGTGTACTAATGTTTTTTTTTTTTTATATACATTTTCGTCCCCATTATAATTTTTTTTTTCCAATTAAAGAACTGTCTACAACGCCAAAGAATAATTTGGTTCCGTTTTAAAGTCCGTATACAATTATATTTGTACGGTAATATTGAGTATAATAACAGCTAATGGGAGCATAGAAGATATTGGTATTATTATTTTAAATTATGTAAATTGGCAGAACAAAATTTATGCGGGTAATGGTTAGCACGAGCAACCTTAGGCTATGTCAAAAAAAAATTAGTCACTAAAATGATAAATTTACATTTTACATTAATAATTATGTTTATATATTATATTGTATTTAGAGATGGTAATTTACAACGTTTTCTATTTATTAATAATTTTAAAATCGCTAAAAAGTACAAATACATCAGCTCTCCATAAACGTGCGGACAATAAAAAAAGATTATAAATAAAAATAATGTTTCGCGATAAATTTAACTATAATTTTTCAATAGAGTGATTTTTTTTTTAGCGCGAAATATTACAGTAATAGGCATAATATACTATAATACGACGTATTTAGTATTATAGTATTATTATATACGTCGTATATACGAATAGTATCGTAGTATCGTAATTTTCTTTAGGGGAGGTAATATAAATTTGGAAATAATTGATTTAACAATATTTAGTATATTGAACCAGTTTTCTATTTCAGGATATATTTGCCTCAATTGTCCCCTAAAGTCTTATGAATTCCACATTTACATAGATATAGTGTTCTAAAATATCTATTTTTTAAATGTTTATTTGTCATTGAATTTCGATATCGAATACTTATCGTATTTAAATGCGAGTGTATTCAATTATTCAATTATAAACGAAACTATACAAACATACGTTTCTTCTTCATATAAGAGAATCTAAAATATATGACAATTTGTTTTCAAATATAACAAAAAACCACAATGGCAAATAAGATTGGTAGGTTTTTTTTTCGTGTTACCACCAATGGAAAACAGAAATAAAAAATAATACAATTTTCTTATTTTAAAGGCACAGTTAATATGTAAACCACCATTTAGGGATTGAATTTCCAAAATATACATTATTAGTGCTTGTCTTCGTCTAAAGGGTTTTATTTCGAGTTTCTAGGCCCAGCGGTTTGGACTGGACGTTGATGAGTGAGCGAGTGTATTTTTAAATATACAAAGAAGATTATTTAATGTTTTAAACCTATAAGTACATATAATATTATAATAATATAGAACATATGTGATATGAACTAATTGCACAATAATTATAAAAATCACCTTATAAATAAATTGAAACCGAATGTGAACTCAGAGTGAACAATTATTATTATTATCATAGGAATAGTTATAATCAAAATAAAATAATACTGTGGTTCGATATTAATAAGAATTAATATTACGTATATTAGTTAGAGGAAATGTAAACGTCACCCCTGGGAAAATGTGAGATGATAGTGATTAATATTAGTTGTTTTTTTTTCCAATGTAAATAATTAATGTTCTACAAATTAAATCATGTTTTCGTCTTGTGATATTAAATTATTCTATAGCCTATAGGTTATTGCGTTTAGCAATTCAGTTACTGTATTGCAATTTTAAAGATTATATAATAATGTGTATTCGCATTATACATTTTGCATAGAAACTAAAAAAAAAAAAAAAAAAAAATGAAAAATGTACAAATGCATACACGTAAGTTATAAGGTGTAACTGTTTAAATTTCTGTTGAAAAGTATTTGGGAATAAATATTTACCAATAATTATTTTAATACACTGTAAAAACACATTCTTCATTATACTGCATCGCAGATAGGTAGGTACATAGGTACATAGGTACATATACATATATATTTAATTCGGAACTTAAGTATTTCGTACATTATCAAAAGAGTAACATTATTATTTATCACAGAAACAAAATACCTCGGTAACTAGGTAATAACAAGGAAAGCTAGTATTAATCTGGACAAATATTTTAACGTGACCGCGCTCGAGTACACGTGTTGTATTTTTATAATATCGATATTGTTATAACGATACTGAAAGAATGAACACTATGAAAAAAGTCTGGAAAAAAGCGTTTAAATTAGTTATCAAAAAAAAAAAAAAGTTCAACACTTTGCCTGCAGTCTCTATATATGTTGTACTGTCAGTGTTTAATACTCGTACATAGTGTTTTCAATTTTAACGTGTCAATTATTATTATCGCATTCGAAAAACAATACTTTAAATTTGGTTAATACAATTGGAAATTTAAAAGCCGACCCGTGTTTTTTTCCCCGATCGCGGTGTGTTCTATACGAACAATTATTGTTTTTGACGCAGAGTAACAGATAGAAAAAATATATATAAACACGTCACATATTTTATAACATTACTGTATTATACACACATCATTCAGAGCCTAAAAAAACAACATATTTTTGCTGGAAATGATGTTCGCAAAATATGATATTGCTGTCGATAAAATGAATACGTTGTCGCACATAATAATCGCAGCGAAGCGAACAATGGACTTATATTATTGGTCTGTACATTGTAATGTTGATTATTTTTAGTCGTCACATTAAATTTTGCTTTTCAATCAAAATATTGTAGGTATCTACCTACTGCGGTGTATTCAAGGACTTGGAAATCAATCGACCAAATAAAACTGCTGCAGTAATATAATATTTTTATTCATTGGATAATATAATCCTCTTTTATTTATAATAGTCACTAAAACCAAGGTCATCGTGATAACAATGTCAACATCTCGTAGGAAAACGTCACGGAAAATAAGGTTCACTTTAATGTAGGTATTGGTTACATGATTTTTTTTAAATTCTGAGCGTAACGAAGAAGCTATTTTTTAATATTAAAAAAAAACGTGTTTTACGTGTTTTTTTCCTTCCCGGAAAACACTTTATCGGTTAGTAAAAATGTTCTGATTTTTCATGCCGTACTTAAAACATGCTGATTTTTCGTCTGATGGTTATTTGAACATTTTTTCGAAATGCCCAATACTTTTTCCAGAAAAATTGCTTTTTATGTTGTTTTTTTTAGACCACTTTTTGGTGAGTCTGTTCTGATGTTTTCATGTAGTGCCTTAACAGATGTAACATTTTCGCTCGGTGGCACTTTTAAATTACTTAAAACATTCTTAACAATTCATATACTGTATGCGGTTTTTGGTTTGTTTTTTACTTGGAAAATACTTTTTCGGTTAGTAAAAATACTCTGAATTCTTTACATCGTACCTGTAAAAAAATACGGACTTTTCGATCGGCGATACTATATTTGAACAATTTTTCTAGATTCCCAATAGTTATTCTAAAAATTGTATAACAAAAACTGACAATAAATGTCGATATATATTATATTGGTTGTATTTTGGGTTAAATTGGCTACGGAGGAAAATAAACGACTAATACTATAACCTTATCAGTTCAGAATCGTTTTTCGATTATAATGATTTATCGTCGATTTCAGTAAATTGTATTTATATATTGTTATTTTTAAAAATATTTTGTATCTATCCGTTTTTAGTTAAAAAAAAAAAAAAAAATGATAATAACTTGGCGTATTGCCGTGTACGTATTATTTCTAAAAATGATAATAATTATATAAATATAAATCGCAAAATAATTTTGGTTTATAAATTATAGAAAAAAAATAAAAGAGACGAAGCCATGCCGCCAATTTGGCTGAATATTTCTTAATATATAATATACTTACCCACGTCATAATAAAGATAATATTGCTATAAGTCAATGTGTTATTCATCTGAAATAAATCGACGTTACTTTATGAATAATAAACGCAGCAATAAGTGACGTCCGCGTGACGTCCGTTCGTATCCCGTCTAAAATAATAAATACTAATCATGTGTAGTCGAAAATCGTTTTATCTCGCACAATTTGATATTCCTATATTTGAATAAATACTCGCTTTTACGATTTTTAAACAGTATTAAATCATACACAGAGGACGAGGAATGTTTTTTTTTTCCCGGCTGTATTTTCATATTATATAATTTTTTATTTTATTTTCTATTTTGAATCAAATATAATCTGTGATTTGCGCAATTATTATTGGGTTTTTTTTTTTTTTTTTTTTTGTTATTTATAAAAGTGCACTCATATATACTGATATATTCCAACAATTCCTGCTGCAGCGTTATACCTAATACCTGTATACAGTAACTAATAATCATTTTCGTTTAATAAAATAATATGTATAGTGTTTTAATGTTTGTAGAATGTGCAGCTACATACCATCCAAACCCTCCATTATGTGATATAAAATCCTGAATTGTTTCAAGTACCTATAGATATCTAATTTTATATAATACATATACACACACACACACACACACACACACACACATGTATAAATACATTAATAAGTACCAGCAATTTATTGAAACTATTGAAACTACGTTATTATCTTTTGTCGCCATACATACAATAAAATAATATAGTTAACTAATAGACAGAGTGACAATAATATAATACCTATTACAGTTTACAATTTGAAATTAATAATTAATTAATTAATTAAAAAAACAACACAATACACCATAATGAATTAATAAAATATTAATATTTAATAGTAGTCACGTGCAATTATTGCATTTATCTCGATATGGTTTATAATTAATAAATAATAATAATCACTTGGCCTAATCAAAGTTGAACAAAAAAACCTTAGACGTTTGATGTAAATTTTATTATTTATATTATCGGTCATGGTTGAAATTTCGATTGCAACACATTTATCATAGGCTGGTACATACTAAAGTACAACAAAAATATATAAAAATCAGTATCAGATTGCATAAAGGTTGTAAGCAAAGACGTTCCTGTCAGCGGGGGCGAGCAAATATTTTAAATCGCCTATTACGTGATAAACTATAAACACTGAGTATATTCGGTTCAAATTTATAGGCTAGCTACGCCATTTATGAACAATGGTTTTTTTAGTACTAAAACTCTACGGTTTATTCTATTTTGAACTATACGTTTAAATTCCAAATTGGGTCTTGAGACTTATGTATTTATAGAGGGAGCGAAAATCCGAAAGGGAAGAAGCAGCATACTATGCCTTCCTCCCCTGTAATACCAACTACGATTGTATACGAAAATCGAGAAAATGATTTCAATTCCACGGTGCGCAGTATACGAATAGTATTTTTAAAAAAATTGTTTTTTTTTTGTCAGTGCCTTATCATCGCACGACCTTTGAACATTTTACACACTATTACCTATTACCACGAATTTACATATACAGGGACGAAACGAGGTTTCTTATCGGTGTTTTTTTCTTAAGGCAAAAACGTACCTTCTCACTGTGTGGAAAGGCGGCTAACGGTAGTGGTATCGATAAAAAATGAACTAAAACCATCATGTTATAATTTGATAATACAACAATTATTGTACATACAGTATGACCTAACATAGGTCGTACATAATACACAAGACTGTGCTAAGTGCCTTGCCGCAAAGTGAGAAGGTTCGTCAGTTCGTGACTTTATTGATAAGACACGATTGTTTCATGTATGTCTTAATCTCCGCGCTTGCAAATATCATCTTACCATGCGAGACCCAATTCTGATTTATTTTAGATATCCAAAACGTATCCATACGTATACAAGTAGGTATTTATAATATTTGGGTATATTTAAAGGAAGATAATTGTTTTGTTTGTACATTTTCAGAGGGCTTAGTCTGTGCTTAATTTGTGCCCAATAGTTTCTATAAGTACTCAAGTATACAAATCACATTCAAATTTTTAGCTATTCTGTAAACGAAAATTGTTAGAAATTGTTAAAACAAATCCCCCCCCTGGCAGTACGAATAGTGGTTTTGAAACATAAAATACGTAGTTTTAAATTAAAAAAAAATTACTTTTGAAAATCCCTATAGTATTAACGTGGATTTTAATTCGATGTACTGATTGATATTGTCGGTTATTGTTTATTTTCGAACAATTCGTATATTTAGCTTTATTTGAATGTCTTCAATCCGTTTTAATGAGCAACTAAAGACTTACCTTATATTGTATTATATAACCGTTATAGGAATTCGAATATATCTACACTGTAGAAAAACGGGTTTTAAGGTTTTGTTCAGCGGAATTTATTTATCAGTTTAAGTTACACTTTAATGGGAATATAGAACAATTTTTTTTTATTTACGAAACAATGCACGCCGTGTTTAATTGGTACTTTAATTACGGATGATTATAGTTTGAATTGTTGAGAACTAATAATTATATATGATTGCGCGGAGTGATGTAGGGTTTTCGTTGGCCGGTAGAGAGAAATAGAGAGAGAGCGAGCGAGCGAGAATATGAAATACTGAACTTTTGATGCAAAAAACGGTAAAGGTCTCGAGATAATACTATTTCCAGAAATAAAAAATAAAAATCGTCATTCTATATACTTGTCATTATTGTGTACAGTCCCCGCGGCATAATGATAAATTTGATTGGTTGTACTCATGGACGCCGTACACGTACGGCGGACAACAATAAATTAACAGTGCGATGTTTACAACGGTATAATAATAAAGTATCACTTTATCCAAGGGCGTCCCCTGACAAATTTTTTAACGGGGGACCTGATCAATTTATTTATTTACAGCTAAAATACACGTGACATGGTCAATAAATGTTATTATTATTTTTTTTTTCTCATGAACGTTGTTCTTTCGCAGCGCGGGGGGCCGTGGTCGAGGGACGGACTGCCCAGTATATTTCAGGAGGGACCGGATCTCTACAGGAACCTACCGGATTCTGGCATTGAGGCCAGTCAACGCCGTTAAAATGACAATGACGAGATAATAATACAACGTTAAACATTTCGCCATTTATTTTGCTCTCACGAAAAATACCCGAAATTAATATTTTAAAATTAAAATTCTTCCCTGTTTCCCGGTATCGGCCTGACATCATATATCATGAGTATGTCTATCGTTTGCTGTTGTTATAAAACGACGTGTACCTCCGTACGCGGACGGAGATCACGATTTTGTTCTGCTGTACATTTTTGTTCAAAGGTTTAAAAAAATTGAATTAAAATAAGCCTCGTGTGTTTGCCTTATTAAGGCACCGCTGTGTTGTAGAACAGCAGCGCAGTATGTGCCAGTCCGCCTCTGGCCGGGGGACACGGTCGCGGTTTTTGAAAACGAAAATCATAGATACCATATTTATTATTTAGCAACATGCTGTTATCACGTAAAACCATCCGCCCATGGTTTATAAATCCATGACCTCGACGTCAACAAAACGGCCATGTTTGTAAATATTGTTATCCTATACAATAAAGATAATTATTGAGAGACATTAACTATATTCATCAAGTACCTATACAGAATGTATATATAACTATTAACATTTATTTGTCGAATAACACTAGTTATTCGACTGATAAGAAAAAAATGATAAATTTTACATCGAATTTTTCAATGTCGGAATAATCAAGGGTATAATTTATTATATGGTGGATGAATAATAAAGAATCGAATAATTTATATTCGGTACTTTTCCCACCGAATAAGAATTTATCTGACGAAGAATAATCAAATAGTAATTATAATAGTCCAATATTAAGTGATCTAAATAAAATTGTAAGGTACGTCCAATGTATATAATCTAAATTATATACCATATACTAGTGGTTCCTAACCGGTGATCCGCCAAATTATTTTTCTCGTTCACTAAAAAAAAAAAAAAAAATCCAAATATGATCCGTGACCCATCGAAAATGTTTTCTTAGTAGTCCGTAGTGTCGAAAAAGTTGGTAACCATTTGCCATATACAAATATTTTAAGTTATTCGCAACATTCGTTTACATTTGAATTAAATTAATTATGCAATGAAATATTAACCAATATTATGTAAGTTTTGTTTTGAATTGGGTTTGTATTAATTGTTATTATCATGGGTAAACTATGATAATTGGCTGGTAATAAAGACTCGGATTGGACCGACGAGGTACAGAAAAAATCTTGGTGGGTCGGTCATACGTGGGCCGTTATTCTAAATGATATAATAAAATATTACAACATCAAATTAGTAGAAAAAAAATGAAAAAGTGTAACCAACGGTTTTGTAACAATCGCTTATAATGCACATAGTCACAAGTTATAACGAATAAATAAATGTTTTTTGGGAAAAATGTTATATTTTTTTCAATATAATTACATAGTTATTTATGAATTATTTATTATGACAACTATATTTGGTTTAATTAGCTATATTACTCAAAATATGATATGTTTTTCTATCTGGATTTTTTAAAATTATCCGGATATACCTATAATTTTCTTTGAACTGTTATATGTTATTATTGGTAGGTATGTATTAATAATATACATTACGATTTACAATACAGAAAAAAAAAAAAAAATCAAAACTCATTATTTCTTTTCTGAACCAACATACAATATCTATTTAACCATTAGGTAAATACCACCATCAGGAACCTTACCGGTTCCGGTTCTAGTTTCTGGGTGGTAAACAATTGTTGGTCACATATATTGTATACTAATACGCAATGTTACACAGTCTGTTGTAGATGAACAATTATTGTACTTTTTAGAAATTTGTAATGAACACTTATTCTAGTCTATCCGTGGTACATTTTTCGATTCTTTGTTTTCCAGAATACACCGTCTTTGTTTAAGCACGTTTTAATGACATTTATGGTATTTTGACAAAATAAAAATTGGTAGATTTAGGCCGTTTATAATACGGAGATTATAATATATGCATGTATTAGAGTGGTATTTATATTAAAAACTGTTAAGGTTATAAGCTAACTATTCAAAATATAATGATTATGAATTACTATAATTATTTACAATATCATATTAAAACCGTCAGGATTTCGACTAAGTTGATTATTATCTCTACCGAATAATATTATTCGTCGAATTGTTATCTGTTGAAAGATAATTGTACATTATTTAACTATAAATTTATAATTTATTTTATACCAATGTAATACACCACTCTATTGTAAATATAAAAATGTTTTCCATAAATGGCTATACTGGTAGAAAATTACATATTTTGTTTCACTTGTTCAATATATCTTTTAACCTTTTAATTTTAGTATATTAGTATTCTTTTTTGTGTACTTATAATATATGGCATGCGTATAATATTATAGAATATATTTTGTTATTTTTTATTGCTTATTAGCTGTGCCTGCCCACGACAATTACAGTATGAATACCTACTTCGTTGACCTACGGCTCCCGTTTCCAGTTGACTTCTGGACAGATAATAAAGGAGGACGTTAATTAAAATTTAAGGGGTTGCGTATAGGCAATTTAAACGAAATAAATAAAAAAATCCCAACATTTACCAACACAAAACTATGGAAATGTCTGTGTTATCGAACAAATATTCATCGTCACAAATATAATATTTTAATATGCCATCATGCAAAAACTTAGTTCGAAAAATCGTTTGATCTGAGAGATAATAAATTACTATAATAAAGATTAGATTCATTACCTAATATACGGGTTTTTCAATTTTTAAATGTTTATTATTCCGATTGATATTTTGAAACTTAAAAAATTCCTTCCTCCCACCTACTACTTACTCATCAAATCCTATTTAACTGATTGTCATTTTCAAATACGCTACGGTTCTGCTCTATCTGACGTAGCAGCTATAAATGCTGGTGTTCCCCAAGGGGGCATTTTGTCTCCCATTCTATACAATATTTTCGCTTCTGACCAACCTACTACCCCCAACACATCAGTAGCAGACTACGGTAACGACAAAGCATTAATATCTATTGACAATGACCCACTCATAACGTCAAATAATCTCCAAACTCATCTTAACATTTTGGAAAAATGGTTTACTAAATGGCGATTCAAAGTAAATCAAAGCAAATCTGTCCATACGATCTTTACCCTCAAACACACTCCCTGTCCTAGAATTTTTCTTTACGGTATTCCTATTCCCTTCTCTCCAAAAATCAAATATCTCGGATTCACACTCGACCAAAGACTAACCTGGGCTCATCACATTAGAATCAAAAAATTAACACTGAATCATCGTCTCCGTATCTTAAAACCATTATTATTAATTAACCCTTATAATAACTCCACCTCCATTAAAACCAAACAACTGATCTACAAAACACTTCTTAAA
This sequence comes from Tuberolachnus salignus, assembly GCA_956483605.1. Taxonomy (NCBI): domain Eukaryota; kingdom Metazoa; phylum Arthropoda; class Insecta; order Hemiptera; family Aphididae; genus Tuberolachnus; species Tuberolachnus salignus. The sequence goes on from OY101434.1 coordinate 1,650,845, forward strand.
CCCATATGGACATACGGACTCCAACTTTGGGGCAACGCTAAAAAGACTAACATACTAAAAGTACAAACATTCCAAAACATCGCTCTCCAAAAAATATTGAACGCTCTACCCTACGTGTTTGATCGATGTAACTTTCATACTGACACCAAACTCAAAACAATTAACGACGAAGCAAAAACTTTTTATAAAAGATTCCATTCCAAACTTAACAACCACCCTAACGTTCTCATAAAAAACTTGGCTACTCCCACCATACCTGGAAATCCACCGAGACGCCTGAAGCGTAAGTGGTGTCGTGATCTCTTAAGATAAGTATAAATTTAAAAAAACACAGAAAGTGCCATCGATGGGTGGCTTCTTTCATCAAATTTTCCACGTCAAACAATGTTACTCTCATCAAATATTCTTATTGTGTCTAGTCTGATACAGATTGTGTATTACGTGTAAAAAAAAAAAAAAATATTTTAAAAAACGCATTCCTATACCTAATACACGAGGTTTCCATCGAAATATCGTTCTATTGTGTATTTTTTTTTAAGGGCATTTTATATTTACAATTTTAATGGAAATCATATATGGCATTTTACGTACTATTTGCCGTAACATATTAATGTGTTGATACAATATTTTTAGCATAACAGATAAGTATGTAAAGTTGACACACAGATTCATCATTAGTTGTATTTATGGTTAAAAAGAAGAAAAAAAATTAAATATAACTTTTTTTGATCGTTTAAAGTTCAAATTTTAATGAAAATCGTACAAATCACGATATTTTGTTATGTTCCGATCAATGTGAATACAGCTTTTTTGGTCCGATAAAAATACACAACAATTTCATAGTTAAAAATCAAATACAATTTTCAATTTGAATATACGGAAACATTTTTCCCGGACTATGATATACCGTTGCGTACAGATGTTAATTAATAAATTCCGCTCTGCATCCTATACAATCCAGAGTTCCAACACACACGACAATGGTCTTGCCCACGATGCTAGGGTATCATGTCCGCATTTATCATTTTATTTCTACGGTATTTCTATACGCGGCACTATTGTAAAACAATATAAATGTACCCGGTCTAATAATAATAATAATAATAATAGAAGAAGAAAATAAATAATAATCGTATTTTTATCAAATAACGTGCTGAAATGCCTTATCGGGACGACTACGGCGGCGGTTGCCGACCGGTTGACGACGACGCGCGACGGCGGCGGCGCGCGCGTCGCCGGTTCGAGGGGAATTCGACGCTCGGTGAAAAAGTACGGCCGGGCGCCCGACTGAAATTCTGCGAGCGTAAATAATAATCGTGAAGGGGACGCTACGCCCGACGACGCGACCGAGAGCCACGTGCTTTTTCGTCCCCTCTCAGCGCGCCAAAAAAAAAAAAAAAAAAAAACACGAGAAAAAAAAAAAAAAAATCCCAAAGATAACGTAGTCGTAGCGGTCGTGTTATATAGTATCCGAGTGCGGTATTAAATATTGGCCGTGGTGGTGGTGGTGGTGGTGTACGGCTACTACGCACCGCTTCACGACACGCGCTTGCGCGGACGCGTCACCGCCGGTACGGCAACTCACTGCACACTTCACCGACGCATCGCGATTTCCCCCGCCCGTAACGCGTCGCACGACGAGACCTACGCCGGGGCACGCCAACTAGTTTTTCGTTTAATACGCTAATACGCGCGAGACCGCTGCACACACCGATCACAACAGTAGTCTGCGACCGGCGTCTCTCCTGCCAACGATTCCCCGTTATATTCACCAGTAATTTCTGTCTTGTTTTATTTCTGCCCTTTTCACTTGTCAAAGACAACGTAGGGTTTCTAGTTTTGTTCGCATTTTCCCTTTAGACGACCGACGACCACGACGGCGACGACTACGACAATGACCGACGAATGGGGTTACGAAGAATTTAACGGTAGGTGTTCAAAACATTTTACATTTCAGGCGCCTAAATATTTTTAAAAACTGCAGCCGACAATAAAATACGAATTTCAATTGTCGCGCCTTATTGTCCGGTCGGGGCCACACGTGCGTGTTGGCCGCGACGTCATTTTATCATTATTTTATTCCGTTTTCATTTTCTTTCTACGAAAATAATAATATTGTATTGTTGTCTATAGCTGTTGTTCTGTACCGGCCGGCCCGGACAAACCAGTTTCTTTTTTTACCTTTTTTTCCCTTTTTCCCCTCCCGATCGTATTGTATTGGATATTATAATTATTATCCATTTCGGCACAGTCCGATTTGACTAGTTTTGAAAATTCGACGGGCGGGCAGTTGTAAGTACAATAGGCGAGCGTACTCGATTTTTATTATTATTATTATACCGTGTAGGTGTATAATCGTCTACGCTGCGATACAACGAAAAAAAAAAAAAAAATAACCGTAAAACCAATAATAATATTACAACGTGGTCTATAATCAACGCCGTAAGTATTTAAACGGAGGAGTACTCCTCTCGCGCTCTCGTTTTGATTCAGTTTAAACGTACAAGTATAAAACCACTAATCAGGGGACATCGGGCACGCCAGATTCCAGATTACCATCATGATTTTCAAACGATTGCCAAGATTTCCTATACGATTCCGAGGCACCCGACGGTTTCCTATGAGATTATCGTCCTTTGGTTACCCTATGGAAATTCGGGTTACCTGCACCTACGCCTTTTGCGTTCGTGTATTTTCAATGCCGTTATATAATAAACAAATTATATAAAACTCTTCGTATTGACTCTTCGAACTTTTAAACGAGCAAAGTCGCCAATAAGGTTTCGTGTCCATAAATTCGTTTTCATAAATGTTCAATACAAATCTTGTTAATGATAAAAACCACTCGATATTATTCCGAAAGGGCCCTTAAACCGACGCGGCCTCATTGCCCTATTTACGCCACTGATTATTTTTAAATATTATTTACTTAATGGTGTTTTCTGGTTTTAGTGGTTTGTCGGAAATAAATACTAATCCGTTCAAGTAACAGCGTCGTAATCTTATGAATCGCGCATATACTCGTACACCTGTAGTTCATTACTGTATCAACACGCGTAGAGTTTAACGCTAGGTGTAAAATTGTATAAACCGTCTGAAAACGCCGGTCATATATTTACCCGCGTGAACACTCGTTTAAAAACCGTTGATTAATAATTAGCGTTAGTTTTCTTTTTTTAAGGAAGTGAAAGCTAGGTAGAAAAAAAATACAAATAAAAAACAAATACCATGTTACCCATCCCTCTCATCTACCTCTACTTTTACTTTCGGCGACCGCCGCCGTCGTTGGTGTTCGGATATTCAGGTATTTTTGTCTGTATAAGATTAATTTTCAATTATCGATAACCGTGGCGGTGGTAAATAATAGTAATAAGCCGGGGAGATTATAGGTGCTCGAAGATTAAAATAGCATCTTATTAAATCGCAATTATTATTATTATCGTCGGCAGTATCGTATTCGGCGAGATAACAACAATGTGATAACGATAAAAATATAATAACTAGATATGTTTTTTATTTATGTAAAAAAAAAAAACCACGGTAGATTAGAAATCTGTTGGATCAGAAGTAATGATAGGTATACAAATAGGTACTGTACAAATAATAATATACAGAGGTAAGTTTTCGTCTGAAGGATTTCTTGTTAGCGTATAATAACGTACGCGCATTACTAAATTATTCAAATATTCTATTGTAATCAGAACATGTTCCGCTGGTATAGACATCATAAGAATTATTTCGGGTACGTATGCTCAACGCATCATCAATTATGTAATAATATTTTAAATCCCGATGGAAACGAGAAATGTGCACTTTTTGTGTCTGTCAACAACTTTTCTACCAGAAATCTTGCTCCAATCAAAATGCGACAAGTTTAGTCGGTGCATTGAGGAAGTTATTTTTTCGTTATCCTCGTTGTTTCCCTAATGATGGAGGGGAAAACAGGAATATTCACGCAATAAGGATTTTTATTTTCGATTTTGTTGGTTTTTTCTTTTTTTTTTTTTTACAAATAATCATAGAAATTTAAACATTTTTCACCGAATACTTATATTATTCTCTTATTCTCGTTTCTAGACGCGGTAACATTTTCAACAAATCCTGGCGATTTTGAGCTATTCTTAGTCATTCGAAATGTTCGAATTTTCATTTGGATTCGATTTTGTCGGCTTATAAAAATGGCTCGACAATTTGACACGAGTTTCATGATAACAGTTTGTTATAACAATTGATTTGATTTTGGAGAACAAAGCATCTATCCCCTTTTGATTCCATATAGTCGAATATTCAGTACTTGTTTTATCTAAATCGTCTACTAAATTTAGTAATTTTATGAACACACAAAGTGCTCGGTAAGTTAAAATTAATTAATTAATTTCGTTCAATATACAAATGTATGTAACCTTCGTGTTTTCGGGGACATTTTTTTATTTTGAAATCATGATTTTTGTTAATCTATCTTTATTCTCCTCGAATATCGTGATAAAACGTGTCAAACAATTTGTTTAAGTATAATATTTCAATATTTATTATTTTTTTATCATAGCATTATTTATAAAACAGATTTTTAAATTTTAATATACAATATGGAAGACGCAATTTCATAAAAAAAAAGAAAAACAACAAACAACATTATAGACGCTATAAACTAAATACCGTTGACACATTCATGGCGTATATTTACTCGTAGGTAAATATTTTTCTCGAATTATTAATATCTAACTAGTTTTGACTATATGACGTCATTAAGAATTTAGGACATTTCCTCCTTGATTTTTTTGATTTTTCATATGTGTATATATGTATTTACATTTAAATAATGAAAATAATTTCTAGAACTGATCGATTGTCGTGGGAAAATTAAAAAAAATTCTATAATAAATTTACTTGATTAAAGTATTTCGAATTATTTGACAAGTTAAAATTGTACTTATATACAATTTCAAAATTAAAATATATACGGCCCGGCGTTTTCGGGTACAGTTGAAAATAAACATTAAATTACACGTGTTGTATGCAAGTTTAATATAATATAAGGTATCATTTTGTAATTATTATTACTATTAGCACGAACTGTCATGAAAATGTGCGATAAAACATATAAAATATGCGATAGAATATCTTGGAAAATGTCCGGTCTATCGCTCATACGCGGGATAAAATGACCGATTACCGTGACGTAGGTGTAATGTTCAATATCTCGTTTTTACGAGCTTGCTAAATTAGTGATGTGAAAATCACTGCTTTTTGAGAAATGTAATCATCTATTGTAAGTCAACGATTATGAGTCAAAATTGTATAACTATCTCGTCTGCGTTATTTAAAACTAATATACCTACAGGTGATAGTAATAATAAAACGTATGTATATAATACATTTAACTTGACAATTCTGACATAGGCACTGTTATATAATTGTGTGGTATGGGTAGGGGCTTATTGTTGTCTCATGGTGTAAAAAAGAAAAGTCTGTAGGTGTTGGTACATTGATTATAAATACATCGCATTTATAATCAATAGTGTGTATAATAAGGACCCATAGAATTTTAAGCAAATCAAATATATATATACATATATAAAAGAAATGAAAACAATAAATCATAAAGTCCTTGAAATTTTGTCTTTGGTGTAAAAAATACTTTTTGGTTTGGGCCTTGAATATTTTTTTGTTGTTGTAAGTTCTATGCTGAAAATACTTCAAAGTTTTCGATATTATAATTGAAACTTTTCATCACGTTACAACAGGCTACGGGCAACTCGGGTTGTTGGTAAATAAATAATTATTTATTATAGGTATGGCTATTGTGTTTTATACTCATGTACACAAAACATTAATTATAACAATAATAATCTCCACCATCATTTTCGTTATCTATGTGTAGAATAATCAAAATCTTGCAAGTACAGTGCGAATTGACCAGAATTTGCTTTGTTAATGCGAAAACATACAATTTTGCGGTGCATTGTTTCCTTTGTGTTTCGTTATTTGTGTAATGCGCCGCCTAAGAACAATCAAGGGATACAAAAAAATCAAAACGATTCGTTGCATATTTATCAATATTTGAATAACATTACGACTTATTGCATAACCCTATGGTTATTTTCTTATTCGTTTGATTTATATTTTTGTTTGTCTATATTTTCGGTTCGTGGCGCGTTTTTATTATATTTTAAATCTGATAAACGTTCCAGATTTAATTTATTTTTATAAATATTTTTTTTTTATTAATAATATTCTAATTTGATGAGTCGTTATTTTATTAGTCGGACTGTTTATTTTTTTTAGTCCGTTGATTGCGGCGGGGCGTCCATCTTTTACGTCAAAAACTCTATTTCCTTTTTCGCCAAATCTATTTCTACTTGTATTATTGTTTGAGAATTTATGTTTGTAATACCGAAAATTATATTTTCGAAAACAGTACGGTTTTCACGATTTCAGTTCCAGTTTTGATAGTTTAATGAATCTTTGCATGCACATTGCACATTTCAATGGACAGTTTTATAAATCACATCAACAAATTAATATAATTTTAAATATTATAATTCCAAATGTTCGAAACAATGTATACATTCGGATGTACAGTTGCAAATTAGATATGCATAACAAAATAAGACACAATATTAAAAAAAATAAGACTTGTTAATCCTTCAAACGCACCCGAAGAATATATAAAGTAAACTATTTCTATATAGAATGGAATTTCTAAAAAAAATTATTCTAAACGAAATAAATATATTGATTTGTGGTTATAGAACTGTAAGGCATTTTTGACACAAATGATTTTAGTAATAAAAACATAGGAAATAACACCAATTTTTGGTGGTCAATGAGAACTGTCTCCTGGTGATGGCTCCCGGGTAACTCTAAATGGTTCTCAAACTATGTCTTAGACAGGTAGAATAGATTTTGCGGAAACGACGACTGTCCTACGCGGCGTTTATCTTCAGGTCTTCATTATCTCTCCAGGTTCACCACGAATAAAAAAAAATTGCAATTTAAACCGTTTTAATTTTACATTAAACACAATATTATTCTATGCTATAGAGTTTTTGATTCGCCATCATAATAATAATACATTGTATATTATTCTTATCTTGACTGTCGGAAACTGCTGCGTAGAAGTGCAGATGCCCTCACGAATTTACGTTGGTGTTGAAATGTCAATATCTCTCCTCTACAAAAAAAATAATAAAATAATATTCTGAACACGTCACCGATTTATTATAATAAATTAACGACCAATATAGGTGATTCAGTTAAAATAGGCGCGTAAATAATTTTATTTTGTTTGTTTCAAAATTATAATTAGATAATTATTATACTATCTACCTACACGAATGTCCGGAATTTACGGATAGTTGGGATCAACTATCGAATATTTTTTTTTTTCCGAAATGATCAATCACTGGCTAGTCCAACGATTCCCGTTATTACCAAAAGATATTTTCTGCGATCGAATACTTTTTTACGAAAAACCATCGAATAGTTTGATTAGTTTTTGCTAATCTCGGGTGTTTTGTGTATCATATCTTGACGGATATTATAATATTATAAATTACTGGCATCGCATGACTATTCGATTGCAAATATATTCATTGGAGCTCGGTAATAATAATTATTGTAATAAAACTGTTAAATATAAATGTGCATAAAATATTCAACGACCACTAATCGTTCCATAGAGTGTCGCTCGTGTGTTACGATTAACATAATATAAATAATTAACCGTAATGTATTTTAAGTAAATTAAGTTAATTAACCGTAATGTATAATAGTGACTTCGAAATTACGAGTATAGTACCCACTACGTTAGGTTAGGTTAAACGTATTCTTGGTTAAACATTATTATTAACCTACTATTATTATTAATAACGATTAAACGTCCCGCTGTAGGTATATTGTTACTAATAGTAATTAATGTTATAGTTTTTTTTTTTCTTCAAATAATTACTCATTATATGGTACCTTATTCAGTTATTCCTCATATCGTTTCCCCAACGTATAACGTATAAACTACGTGCATTTATAGCATTATTTATTAACTTGGATTGCCCGTAAAATTGTGTACGGTTATGTTCATTAATTTTAATGTTCTCAGATAAACGAAAACAAATCGTATGTTTGATTGGTGCAAATCGGTTTTAAATTATCCGTTATTCACAATACGGCCATTCTGAACATATGCGTTTAAAAATAGTTATAGTCCATTTGGTTCGATTAAAAAAAATCCGGCAGTTGCGTTTACAATTGTCGTATTTTTCATAATCTATTATGTACCTTTTTTTTTAGATTCTTACTGTATCGGAGGAGCTATTATAGTTTTAATAAGATGTGTTTTTTTTTTTTTTGTACGGAAAACACATTTTTGGTTAGTAAAACTGTTCACATTATACCTTAAAAAATGCGGATTTTTTGTTCGTCAGTACTTTATTTGTTCCCAATCGTTTTTCTAAAAAACCGACAACAAATGACGCGATACATTGGTTTTATTTACCGAGCTCTCCTCAGAATTGTGATTTGATCGCAATGTTTTATCGTTTTGTTTCAGACAAGTCGTTCAAATCACTTTTATCATTTATCATTAACATTTCTCAATTAAACTCTCATTTAAAATTAGATAATATTAATTAAAGAATAATATTTGTGAACTGCATCGTATAATGACTCTCCACTGGCTATCATAAATATCCTATTTAGTGATGGGTCTTTGTTAATCAGTACTCAACATAGATGACATAATTCAAGTATTTACTCATAATAAATATGCTTAGTCAATCATTTTTTTGAAAGTAGCCTATCGTTTTTTTTTTAGTAGACAAAAAAAAAAAACCCGATGTATAGTGGAGCGTTGCACGAAAAAAATCGTATAGTGTTACATAGAATTTTGTTGTTAAAAACAACGATTTTGTTTTTAATTTAATTTTAAACCGTCAATTAAACGTGTGCGGTTCTGAACAACGACACCACTCCCAAACTTCCCACCTACATCAGTGGCCTACCCACACGATAGTATACGGATAGACATGCGGTGTATGTCCGGTTTTTACTGTATCTTCTGTTAGTGAACTCGAGCTTAACGTGAACTTTTTAATGGCGTGTCTGTCGCAGAAATCAATTTTTTATATTTTTATAATTCGTTTATATTTCAGTGTCAGTCAAATTCCACCGACCGTCTACGATTATCAATAATTTTCGAGTCGAAATTAACTATCGCAAATAGATAAACATTACAACTTTACGCCAAAACTATAATACATTTGATACCTATTACAATATAACAACTGCGAGGTATTTAATAATAATTTGTCACTGTAAATTATTACAAGTCCTGTAATTAGGCGAGGAGGAATCGTTTCACGAATTTAATATATTATTGTATCGTAATTATTGAGTAATCACCTTCACGTAATAAACACGACCTTGGCTTGACGACACTATAAGTGAGTATTGTCAAATAAACGGGGGATATCTTTTTTAAATTTAATTAATTAAGTATATTTATGATATTATGCATGTTCGTTCTTGTGTTTGAGATTGATAAAAAAAAAAAAAAAAAAAAAAAAAATAGAAAAATACTCCACTTCATCATATGCGCACAGCCGTGTTCAAGATTTTCAATAATTATCACTCGAGAAAAATTACATTACCGGGCAAAACGATTGGCGACGTACCATCGACAATTAATTGTTAAAAACTGTAAACATACTTCTCGAATTTAGAGACAATTTAATTGTATATGGAAATCTACGGGTCAGGCAATTAAATCGTTTTTATATCTATATTATTCGGAGACCTAAAAGATTAATTACAACCCTCGTGCAGAGAATACGATTTTCCAACACGAATAAGAAAAAAAAACATTTCGTGTATTTTGCGTTAGTGCGTAATATATTATATGTATAAAATCGTTCTATTTATAAGACCACCTCCTTCATTCCTTGAGAAAATTTAAATTATAATCCCCTACAAGTATTTCCTCCATAGTATTTCGATCACGACGCAGTCAACATTTCAACAACTTTCATTAAATCGTGACACTGAACACAATATTAAAACAACACGATAACTCCGAGTGATAATATTCTCTTTTGCTAAAAGGTTACTGGATACTTATTAATACACGGATAATGATCTGTCTTATTATTTTTTGGTTTTTATCTTGACATTGTTTATCAGAATCTGTTATACCCCCAAGGTTGTGGTGGGAGTATAATATGGACCGCTAAAACGACAACATATAAAATCAAGTTTACAGTTATTAGGTTATGGTCGGGCACGTCATGTGTGGTTAAATTCGATTCCCACAAATAAGCACTGTTCGTAGTGGTGCAGAGGCGACAGTTTATTTTTCGATGGTTGTATATTTTATAGACACTATAGAAAATATTCGCTGTTCCTTACGGTTAAACTATAAAACATATTTGAATGTGAATTTAAATGATTAATGTTTTTTATTTTTTTTTTGTACTTTATGTCAAGCAATCTATGTGATCAAATATAATTCCTAAACGCAATATTGTGTATAAATAATTCGTCTTCTTCTTCACCATCAGCTATCACGTGCAAGCTCTCTCTAGAAAACATCTCTCTTGAGATGTCAGTGTATCCCTTTGACACGATGTCTGCGAAAACGCGTTCTGGTCTATCGTTTCTAAACCCTTTTTGATGATAACCACGTCAAGCTTTCGGGTCGTCACACAGGGATCTTGTTTTATCTATTCTGTTGACTAGTACATTTTTAATTATTTGAACATCCGATCATCACGCGTGTCTATAAAACAGTCTAACCGTTTTCCCCGACAACAAGCGAGTATAAATAAAATCTCTAAATCCTATTAGTCTCTTTATATAATTATTGGTTTTTGTTTCATATGTCTTCAGTATAAAATTTGGTCCGTGTATGGTTTGAAATACTTTTCTTTCGGACGTGATTAAAAAAAAAAAAAAAAAAACGTATAATTATAATAGAAATAATTGTAAATCTACTAGAATTAACGTGACGATTTTTTTCGTTATGAATTATTCGTCAATAACTGTTCCCACCAACCCAACAGTACCCTACTGCAGTTGAATTTAAATGCGTTTATTATAAAATAAAATAAACCGTGTCATAGTCAGTTGTCTATTTAGAAAAATACAAAAACAAGTTCAATTAGTAATTCGAGTTCAATAAATAATACTTTGCGGGTTGAATTAAATGATTGGCAACACAACAATATACTAACAAAATACGAGAAACGCAATTTTTTATTTTTATTTTTAATTAATTTTAATTAATGAAAATTGTATATTTGTTTTATAACTTGCTACCTACGGTAACATCATAAACGTGTTGTTTTAACAACGTTTTATAAACCGAGTTCTAAAAGCATGTTCTACGTACATTTAATTGATATATGGGATAGGTCATAAAATATCTAGGTGCATACATACACCTAATATTCATTTAAATTCCTAATGTTATTATTTACATTTTTCTCGGATAAACCCGTAAGGCCTTGACGTTATTGTTTGCACAATGCAGTGTTGTCAAAAACCGCCGCAGTGACGCGAGTTCATTTTAAACCTATTTTCGGATAAGCCGAGAATCGAACATTTTCATGATAATACAACGTTTATTTTAAACGTTTTTCAATGATAGTTACTCGTCGTGAGTGACACGGGTATTTGCGAAAAAAATAAAAAAAATAATAATAAGAATAACAAATAATATTACTCGGCTAAAACCGCTATGGAAATAATATTAACAATCGAATTTAATAAATAACGTACGCACCACCTTGTTACATTTTTATTGCATTAACCTACATGTACGATTTTTTATTTTTATTTTTTCCAACCAATATATCGTACGTACATTATGACGTTTTCATTGGAAGTGAATTTTTCTAGGAACGCTTCCTTGTAGGCCCAAATATAACGCGTAAGAAAAATAATATCATTTTCGTACGAAATCGTTTTTTCAGTGACTGGCAAAATACACGCTGCTCTTTGTTGGCGCGTATGTCTTTCACGCAGATATCTTTAACGACTTAAACTATGTTCGATGTTCCGTTTGAAGTTGTGCAATTTAATTCCATTTACTTTCTAAGTATTCGTATATATATAATAATTCGCTCGGATTCGAAACCGATTAATTGACGTAATAATATTGCATACGATCCATACGATCTAATATAATATTTTATTACGAAAAAAATCTAACACGGGCGTGCGAAACACCGACACGACTACACGCCAATTATAATTAAAAAATCTCATCGTGTCAAAATTTAATTGGCGTATGTACAATATACACATATAAACCTATTGTTTTAACAGAGTTTCAAATTTATACTTCTTCCGAGACCTTTAAAAATCTTTGTGTTTGTGCTGTGTAACGATTATTTCCTTTAATAAACCTCGTGTCGCACGAATGGCAAAAAAAAAAAAATTAAAACGAAACGAGTTACAAAAAAAGTTATCAACGGTATAGGTTTTTTTTTTTTTTTTTTAAATTTTTATCTGTCCCGAAAACCTGTAATCTGAATATCTATCGAACGTCTAAAAATAGTAAATATTGGACGACGAACACGCGTGACTACTCATGCCCTTAAATATTTGCTTTTATTTAACGGTTGATACGATTCGATAACATACGTTTTGACATTGGACGACTTATTTTGTCAGCTCTTAAGAATACAAATCAATACCGTTATGCTAGAAACGTTCAAATAATGGTAGATCTAATATAACGGATTTTCATTGTCCGTACGATTTATGTTGTATTTTACGATATTCCCATGTACAAATGTACCCATTGATGAAAATGTCTCCGAGTTTACAATAATAATTAAATAAAACACGCACGATAATAATTTGTACCTACGTTATTGTTAAATAATTAATATTTTGTGAATCGAGTTGATTTTCAGTACACGCAGTTTAATTATTTATCGAATAAAGTTATAACGTAACATGTTCGTCGGCCTGTCATAGCGGTTTAGCTTGTATTTTATATATATATATATATTTTTTTACAGTTATTCAAAAGTGCTCTCTTAATCTATTACGATTTTTTTTTTATTTTAATTATTCCTCTAAAATACCGTGTATGCTGTACACTGTGCCAAAATGCATTCTTCCGTAGATAATTCAAATATCAAAAAAAAAAAAAATCAATGCGTGTTTTTTGTCTTAAAAAAAAAAAAAAAACGGTTAAAAAAAACCCGACACATCATTGTAAAAAACTACTATTTAACCTCTACAGCTTCCTCGTGCACCTTTCAGAAACGACAAAAAAAAAATAAAATCCTTTTGCGATTAATTGTTTGCAAATTGACGGGTATTATGTTATAAAATATGTCAATCGCTGTTAATATACAATTGCGCATCATCATAAAAAGTCGTTGTTGTGGCGAACAATGATGTCGAATTGATGGTTTTTTTTTTTTTTTTTTAGTAGCGAAAACCTAAAATAAAAAAAATAAAAATAAATTTGATTTTTCATTCAAAATATACGGTATCGTGGACGCCATCTCAAGGACTAAGAAACCAATCGACCAATAAAACTATATTAACAATATAATATATTTTTCTCTGAACAAAATCGTTTACAATCAGCAGGAGGATCCAGGGTCAGTATATATATAAAAAAAAAAAATAATACACTTTGGAAGCGCGTTCATTTTAATGTTTGCACACTCGTATAATATTATGGTAATTTTATATTCATTTCTTCTTCTTTTTATACTTTGTTACGCTATCTCATATCTGTTAATAAATATCTAACAGGCGTTGAAACAATACCGAGGTGTAACCGAGTTTTTTCGCTGTATATTTTGCAAATAATGTGATGACGCGTATTCACGTGGTGGCGCATTATAATAATGTATGGGTGTATCTATTAAAAATAATAACGATTTAGCTAGTTTATTTGAAAAAAAAAAAAATTATTTATTACACCTATGGTTTTTTTTTTTTTTTTTAATCGCAATTGTGGCTTTTAATCGTACTATTATATAAAATAATTATCGTCGGCTTTGATCATTCACCGGTGTTTTCGGCGTGATTATATTGCGAACTACGAAGCTATTGGCCTCTTGTGTGCGGGTTAGAAAATAATATAAGCCAAAACGTATAATGTTTATCGGTTAAATTATTGTAAAGTCGTTGTTGTTGATATATTATTATTCACCCGGGACAACTTGTTATTCCGTGAATAATCGAATTATATATTATACGTATAGTGTATACTACATTTATACGCCCGTCTGAAATATTATATAAAAAAAAAAAACAAAACACTAACCTAACTCGAAATATTATATTCTATTCGATACGTACCTACCTATATATATATATAATAATAATAATATTATATTACTATATTATTATTCTGTTTGAATAAACATTTGCGTCTTTGAATTTTAAACAATAATCCGCCGCCAGTAACTCCATAATATTATCGACGGTGATGGCCGTTACACAATGGCACGACCCTCTCCTCCCCCGACTCGACAATACATTTGACTTTTCTCCGTCGCAGCAGTGCTCTTATGGGCAAGCTCGGCGTGCAGAGATTGTTATGCAATTGTCGTTATTGCTGCAGGTAGGTATGCCGTTTCAAAGTGCAAAATACTTTACCGGCACGCTATTCCTGTAGTTTATTTTAGAACATATTATTATAGCGCAATGGGGGGAAATTTAACAGCAAATAGTTAATACTGGAGTTCCTGTAACAAGAGAATGGCCGCCGGATCTTTTTTTTTTTTTTCTTTTTTTTTTATCGATGGACACGGACGGCGACCGTGTCGTGGTAATTTTTCGTCTAAACATTGTTATCGTGCCCGACGAAAACACTAGTCCACGGTCATCAGCTCTTCTACTTATTGTATTTAAATGATTATGTCCCGGTATAAAATGTTTTAAAATCATAAATTAAATTAAAACGGTAAAGATATTGACCGAAAAATTAATTAAACTATTAATCGAACATATTGGTGGTTGGACGAAAATCGTATCGTTAAAATACAAATGACACCGGTGGCCACTCTCTTATTCTGGGCTCTCTAGTAAATACTATAATCCTTTTCATCTAGCGGATATAATATTATACAGAGAAAAGTAACTCGAAGAATTATAACCTACTTTGATACGTCAAATGTATATGGTTAGTATTTAATCGGGTCAAGTCTTTGTGGTAAAAAAAAAAAAAATAGAAGCTATAAAACTGACCAGTTCACAGTCGTATTATACTCAAATGGTATCATGACATATTTCAGCCGGATGGCTGGGATTGAACGGATGGGGATGGGGGGGGGGGATAATTAAGATCTGGGGTAAAAAATAAAATTTAAATTAAATACACAGCTAATTTACAAAACTTTGTGATGCGCCCAATAATTGCATATATTACTTACAGATTCGAATTATTGTCCCATTGTTTTTGAGCATCTTGTGACTTATACTATTTTTTTTCAATCTCAATAATTACTCGAAATACAGCCATCTATTTAAAAATATGATTTTTTTCAATGTTAATCGAGAACCATTAAGAGTGAATAATTTCGACATCTGTTTAATGCCGAGAAAATTTATAAGTAATGTCATCATAAAATTACACATACGTTTGAAATTGTCTGAAAAATGATATTTTTTGGCGAGATAGAAGAAAATTGTATTGATCGAAGTTACTTGAAAAACTATGGCTATTCGAGCCTAGTTATAAAAACAGATGTTAATTTTTAAGAAAATGTACGTTGAAATTTGGAAAATTGGCTCAAATGTGTATTTTGGTATATCTCCCACCGTCATAAAAAAAATCATCCATTTCGGTCTTATTTCACACCCGGCTAAAATATTAGCCTAATATAAAATATTATTTTCGTGAAAATAATCGAGTAAAACGCACTGAGTACATAGTAGTACTTACATAGTATATATCTATTATATAGAGTAATTGATATTTAAATAAATAGTGTTGTCTATAATGTACATAAATTCACTATATGTATAATAATATTATAAATTTATCTCAAAATAGAAACTATACAGAATTGGTGCTAATTTTTTTTTACGTTTAAAAATGTAGTTGTGTTCAAAATTATTACTATAACCATGTTGTACGAATTCTGCAATTTGTATGACTCATAACAGGGGGAAAAAAAAAAAACAACACAATAATTGTCGTTATTATGCTTATAAACTATGTTTCTATGTAAACAGTAGCTACACAGATACAAAATTAATTTTAAATTTATTATAAATTATTTAGAAACTCAATTGTTGTATTAACGTACGCGGTTCGCGTTATTGCATTTTTTTTTTTTTTTTAATATTTATATTGACACAAGTGTTTTCGATTTTGCCAGATAATATCTATAATTACGGTTGGTATTATGTTATTGTTGGGCTTTAATGCATTTGCAAAGTTCAAAAATTCTATGTTCTGGGTTCGCTTATCAGCGCGGTAATAATATACGCGCATCGCTGTGCGTGTAATTATGTCGGTACAAAAAAAAAAAAAAAATATCTAATAAATATTGAAATACTTATCTAAAATTATTTATAAACAACAACTTATTTAAAAAAAAAATACAAATTTACATAGCGAAAGTCCACCGTGCAGTTCGATAAAATTTGCATAAAACATTGGCTGCTGTAAAACCAAGACATTCGCCTTATCAAAACTAAATCAAAAATAATACCTATGTGCCTATCATCATCTCGTCATCGGTCGAGATATTTTTGTCGTTGAAAATATAATAATTTTAAGGAATGTACCTATTTGTAATATATATATTTTTAAATATTATACCTACAGAATTTTTTTTTTTTACACTGACATTATGACGTTTAAACGCAATTAAAACAATATACTTATAGCGATTGTCGCTTTAAGAATCCAAAAGCTTTTACAAGTTAACGGCGGATATTCCGTTTCATAGATAACATTATAATCTCACCTAAGTTTTCCGAGCTAACACAATTTTTATGTTGTTAAATCTCCCACTGAATGTGTCTTGCTGGGGATTTTAAATTTTTATCGACGGGGCCTTAACGAGCTTGTTATTTATTATCGCGTTAGAAAACGTTTACACGTTGTCAAGTTTGGACAAAGTCTACAGAGTTATGAAAAATTGTTACGCACGAAAAAATCCATATTTTATACAACACGATTAAACTATGCGTATTTATATTTATAAAACAATAATATTGTCGAGTATTGCCTACTCGTATAATCAAAACGGTCAAGATAGGAATTTTTTTTTCCGTTTTTTTTTTGTTGTCATTTTTCATTAGGAGTGTGCGCGTATTTTTTTCTCTCGGAAAACATTTTTTTTTTATTTATTAAAACGCACCGAATTGTTCACATCGTACCTTAAAGCTAAAAGCTTCGGATTTTACGACCGGTGGGTAATGTTTATTCGAACAAATATCTAGATTCCTCACAGTTATTGTTTAAAATTTAAAATTAAAAAAAAAAGAACCCGACCCCATTCGATGATGATATGTATGTTTTATTTTATTTGTTTCTGGGTTACTTTAGCCGTAATGGAAAAAAAAAAAAAAAAAAAAAAAAAACACGACTAATAAATAACCATAATAATTTAACCATCCTATAAAGAATATACATAGATTGAACAAGCGTATGGGAAAAAATGAAATACACAATTACGGGCTCCCATTAATTTCGTGACGGTTATCAACGTATTTTTAATCCGGCTCAGAATCGTTTTTTTTTTATTTTGTATTGCAATGATTTATAATGATACAATGGCAATAGTTTTCAGTACATAAACTAAATATTACTCCTATACTTTTCCAACTTCTCATTTAATGCAGTGACCTATGTCCGGGTTTTTATTAATAATTTAAGCGGACTATAGTATTATAGTTATGTTATTTAAAAAAAAAAAAAAAATATATATTTGCGGTGTTGTAAACATCACGACGATGCCTACGCACAACATATTAACCCCCCGACCCGCGCGCTCGGTCTGCGGCCCTTGATCTTAAAAAAAAAAAAAAAAAATGTATTTTAATTATCTAACTATGTACAATATAAAATCAATTATGACCATGATAATTTAATGTAGTACAGAGAATGAAACAAAAAAAAAAAAAAAAACCTCATACATAATATATGTATGACAGTGTAACGCAGGTAACACATTATATAATAATAGTAATAATATTATAATACCGTTTGGTCATAACATGAGTACGTACAAAAAAAAAAAAAAAAAATTAACTTTGAATTAACCTTGAACGTCCGATAGCCCGAAACATTGAATGTTTAATAATAATAATAATAATAATAATAATAAAAAATAATCAACATTTAGCAGCTGTCTATTTTCTATGTGTACTTGTGTACCAGAGAAACCTGTAAATTTCCTGAGTTCGTTAATACTTGTACTGTGCAAAAAAAAAAAAAAAAAACTCGTCCGGAAAGCGCAAAATTATTGTACTACCTTATATAAAACTACCGGGGACTCATGTAATTCTTTTTTACAACACGTAAATTATTCAGAATTTACATAGCGAATTAAACGCTATAATATTTTTTTATTTTATACTATGACCGCCGTCCATCATGGGACAGATGTAAAGAAAATTCAATAACGTATAATTTATTATTGGGGATTTGATTTTTGTTTGATATGTTTTCGTATGAGTGCGATCTGTAAACGATATGTTTAAATGTAATCAAAAATTAACGTTAAAAAACATAAAAAAAAAAAATCTTCAACATTTCGCGTCTCAATGCACCGGTACGTGTAAAAGGTTTCGAATGAAATGTGAAAATTATTATTTGTATTTACTTTGGATATTTGTAATGTTCAACGATTTGAGAATGCCCAAGTGCAGAGAAGGGTCTCCTTGTACACTTTGTTTTAGTGTTTTACTTCAGTAGTTACGCCACCTATATATTTTTAAAGATCATTAAACGCAATACGAGTAAATGTTTTTTTTTTTATTAATTGAAAAAAAAAAAATACAAAATCTATACACTTGGATTTTGCCAATTTTTATTTCAGTTTGAGAATACATTTCAATTTATGTAACAATAACTGTTATTCTGATAACAAAAACCAACTATGCGCATTTAACGGTTATAAGTCTTAACGGGGAAAAAATAAAGAGAAAAAAAACAAAAAACATTTGAAATTTTACAATTTCATTTTATCATTTACAATTGCAATCGGTACAACTGTATCCACTTATGTACTGTTTTTTTTCTCTGTTTAATAATGATATATATATATTTTTATATAACATCGTATAATATTAAATAGTAATATTCTCTTCTGTATTATTCAATAGTTTTATTGCGTGTTACGTGAGATAGGGCAAGAGAATAATAATGATGTTTGTATATTATAAGTATATGTAAGTACACACATATATATATGTATTATTATATTTCGCTCGTTGAAAAATATTATCGTAGGTAATATATAATTATATAGATTAGCCGAAAGATTTGATTGATTTATTAATAATTTTTGTCTTTTACTCAAGTGAAACTTCGGTGTTACAATATTATTCATATACGCATGTACGGATGCTCGTATATAATTTCTGAATATCGCCAGAAGTCAATAAAAAAAAAAAAAAAAAAAAAAAAGTCAGTAGTTACTGCCGTATACCTAATAATATCTTTTTGGACGAATATATATTATTATTATTATTATTATTATTGCCGTTGATAAAAATATAGACGCATTTTTCGCCGGCGAGCAATTAATTAACTAAGCACGTTTGTCATTAAGTAATGAATTTATCATTTTTTATTAACTTTTAACCCTATATGTGTATACTGTATATATATATACAGGGTGTCCGACAATGTTTTACTATATTAGTATTTACATTTTTTCAACCGGATTTTCTTTTAGAAAGACATACTCGTGTATTTAGAGAAAAATTTAATTTTTATTTTCATAATTTAATCGCTGAAAAAAATAAAACAAAATGTTCAAAATAGCCGTTTTTTTAAACGATATTATTCTAAAAAAAAAAAAAAAATCGAATGTGTCATACATACGTATCTGAAGAATAGTATTACCTAGCCATTTTCATAATCTAAAGTAGCGGGTACGATAACTCGCTTATTTTTAAATACAGTTATCATTTGACAGTTTTTTAACCTCGTATTACGGTTGTGATTCCCTATCGCGTATTGAATATAACCTTTTTCACACCCTCTCTCTAGAAATCAAAACGACACCATTGCTAAGAAATTATTCGTCAGATACGTATGTATGACACATTCAATTTTTTTTTTAGAACAATTTCTATTACAGATCGACTATTTTGAACATTTCGAAAAGCGAACAAATAAAAAGTTATTTTTCCTTTGTATAATTTTTCTCGAAACAATTGTCCTCCCCAAGTGAGAGAGAGGGAGAGTGAGAAAAAACAAATTAAATATTAACAAAGCTATATTGCATTCGTAAAACATCGTGGGACACTCTGTATAAATATACACGAAACGCATTTATCTAATGGTGTCGTTTATTACGTGTCACGATTCACGAATAATCTAACGTCACATTCGTTTTAATTCCGGGCGGTAACATTTTAGGTACCAACGTGGGTAGTAATATTAAAAAAAAAAATTATATTAAAAATGTTCCCCAAAAAAACTGAGAAATATAATAATATACCTAATACACTTAAATAATTATTCGTTTCGTTTCGTTTTAAATTAATTAAAAATATAATTACGCGGGCTTTCGAGTTCGTTGACCATATATAATTATAATTATGTTAAAATAACATTACTGCTCGATAACATTATTTTTTCGAAACTTGTTGATTTTTTTTTCCCATATTTCATTATACGCACCTCACTATTGCAATAAATAAATCATGCGAAAATATTAAAAAAAACAACCACATAAATATTCAGAATTGAGTTTTAAAAACTAAATTAGATTTTTACACTTGAACAAAGAAAAAAAAAAAGTTTTAAACGTTCGTTATTTTCCATTTATTTCGCGAACCGTTTTCAACGTTTTGTATTACATTTACCAAAAAATCCCATTGTCACTCTGCATTTTTCCGCCCCTATGTTTGTATCAATCATAATTTATTTTTCTTTAACTGTTGAAAGTAATCTTAATTTTTTTTTTTACGCGAAATTTGAATTGTATACACGGGTTGGTAGCACGCAGCAGTGTTAAAATACGAACGAATTTTTTACCGGTAGAAGGAGCCGGACGAATGCCGGATGGGAAATCGTAGTGGTTATCTGAGACCGATTAATAATGTCAGCGAGACGATTTTTGAATAAAACCGGAAAAATCCCGAAAAACGTATTTTTCAATGTCGTTACACGGCAAGGTAACACTTATCATATACATTTGTCTTCGGGATTGGATATACACGCCCCCCCCGCCCCGTGAAAGAAACAATGAAAAATCGTATTCGGGGGTCCCGACCCCAGTTGCGGCCGGTGTCCATCGATAAATCGTCTCCTATATATATATATATATATATACGAGAACCGTAGACTATTATCATTAAATACCGTCCAGTTATCCGGCCGTAGGTATCATATTTTATACGTACGTTCGATTGTATTATTACCGTCGGCCACTCATTTGAACACGTTTTCTTCGACTGATATTATACGAGTTATACTATAGCAATAATAATAATAACAATACATCTGCAAATGTTGTCCGATACACGTGCTCGTATCGTGATCTGAATCGCATTATTAGAGTCTATCGACCCATAATCATCTCTGGGCCGTTGGACCGTTAAAATAAATACAGCAGTATATTTTCACATATTATAAAGTATGATGGTCGCCATCTATAGTGGAGAATTAGTATCGCCTAGTGGTCTATGGATGTGCCAAGACTTCGTTTGTCGTTCGTCGAAAATATTATGTCGACTATAATGATATATGCGTTAGGTAACTATAATATTCAACCAGATCCTAAAAAATAACAAACAGTCGAGTTTAAGCTAATTTTAAAATATTAACGAATCTGAGTTAATTTTCTGTGAAAAATAAATTCGTTCAACGTATAGGTATGGAGGTTTTTTTTTTTTTTTTGTTAATTTCCAACGTGCTATTTATTTTAACTCGTTAAGTTAAAAATTATCGGAAATAATTTATACATTTTTTTAACTGTCCAGCTTTGATAATATCGACTTATACGTTTTCGTTATTTATGGCTGTAAATGGTATTTTTGCACACGGCTTGTGTATATAATAACGGATATTTGGCGATTTAAGCTCTAAGCGTTTAATAAGTGAAACAAACCATACCTATATGTATTCCAATTCGAAACTGGCCCGACGGTCGTGTCCGAGGGATATCTATCAACATTAGGCAATAATGAATCCAACCATTGGCGTGGTGAACGAGGGTAACCCTAATGCAATTGGTTAGCTAAAAAAAAAAATACGTGAAAGGGGAGTGGAGAATTGGAGTGGTGGATATTTAATACTTTGCGTAGGGTTTAAAACAGTTGTGGCGCTAAGTATTTTTACCTTGAATCGTCAATTTCATAAACCCACACCTCCACCTATATTTGTTTTATCTATTTCAACATATCTCTTTAGGCTAAAACGGTCGATCGGTGCAATCGTCGGGTGGAGACAGGGCCGACACGAGATACTAGGACGCCCTGGTCAAATTTTTAAAAGGCTCCCTTAAAAATATTTTTTATATACTAAATATCTACTTTTTTCCATACATTTTTTGTTTAAAATTACTTATATGTATAAAGTGTCGGATGCAATAATTTGGACACAACTACACAAATATTAATACAAATGTTATTATTATTAATTTCATAAAATATACCATATAATTATTACAATAGGTAATAAATATTTGTGTAATATTTATTTTATGTTAATGTCTATTATATTAGTTAATTCTATGCCAGTAAACATTTTTATTGCTTTACACAGTTGTCAATGAATGTCTTATTATTACACATTGTTATTATTTTAAACATTTTCCCTTTGATTTCAAATCAGTAAAATTTGTTATTGCTTCGTTGTGATCTAATTTAGTAACTATATAATTTTCAATACTGAATAATGCTAAATTGTAGATACGTTCTTTTTTTTATTGTTGATCTTAAGTAAGTTTTTATCAACTTTAACTTACTAAAACTCCTCTCACAGCTTGCAGTCGTTACTGAAATTGTCATTATAGTTCTTAAAGCTATCCATACGTTTGGTAAAGTATCTTGTACTTAACTTAACGTGTTATCATTAAAAAATAACAGAATATTACATTTTTTTGAATATAATGCTCCTACAGTCTCAATTTCGTTACCCAAATCTATACCGTTTAAATAACATTCTGTTTCGTCGCTTAGTTTAATATGGAGATTTTAAGAGATCTTCGTTATTATTGTCTTTAATATTTAACAAACCCCCCCCCCAGTATCATTAAATACTTTTGTTTTTCAAAATGTTCAGAAATATAAGATATTGCTTGGTCTAGTATGTTATTAAATACATGATGTTTGAAGTATAATTCTGGATTTTGGGTACCTGAAACTTCGTCTTTAGATTATTAGTGCATTGTACATTATTTTGGCGACTAAAAAAAAAAAAAAAGCCATAAGTTTTTACTTTCGACGCCCCTATTCTGGAGGCGCCCTGGGCCGTCTGTCCAGTTCGCTCTCATCTTGGGCCGTCACTGGGTGGAGGAGACGCGTACACTCGGCAATGCGAGTCGGACAGGTTTGTCCGATAACCGCGAATAGACAACATTGTTATTTTTGCGTTCGACGTCCGTTCGTATAGAGTACACCTACGTCATTGCACGGCGTATATAATTATTTCCATCGAGATTATAATAATTTTTGTACCGAGGGCGACTCGATGAGCCGACCTCGTGTGAAAGCTAAAATTTTTTTCGCGAGGCCATCGTAAATATAATTTGCGGCCGCGTGTGCTTCACATAATATACTATTCTCCTGCCCTCCACTTCCATCGTCGCCGCAGTTATTAACCGGTTACAAACATAATATACGCCCGTACATCAAAATTCGCGATATTAATCATGCGGCTTGGACGTGTATGTTTTTTTTTTTTTTTTTTATTTCTCTAACATCACGAGAAAATATAAATTACAATATATATATATATATATATATATATATATATATATATACACACGATATAAAAAAAAAAAAAAAAAAAAAAAAAAAAAAAAAAAAAAAAAAAACACGTTTTACTCGTACTTAGAAAATCGTATAAACAACATTCGTTGCGGATACGACCGAACCATTTAAAATCGAATTAGGCAAGGTTTGTTAGTGTGTTTGTGTATAGTGTTTTTGTTGGTCCGGAGCGAAACTCGCGGTTTGTCGAATAACCGAAATGAGCAGGTGATTTATGGGAATTTGATACTGGCGTTTTTTCTTCCTTATCCAACACACACGACGATGCGCCGCATAGCGATGTGAATTTCCAAAACACATTTCACGATTCAAAGTGACAGAGCGTATGCGACATGCGATCGGTCGGGCAACTTTTTAAAATTTAATTTAAGGCGTTTTTATTTGGTTTTTGTTTTTATAAATGTACAAAGTTCCTAATATAAACGGAATCGATGATTGGAATTCGAAAAATTGGCCTAGCCGATCTCGTATCATTTTTTTTTATCACGGTTTGCGTTGTAATTGTATTTTGCAAATTCGTAAATTATATCGCTTCGCTACGGATCGACGGGATTGCGATTTAAATGGATTTAATGGGTTGCTCTATATGCTACCGTATAATTTGCGGTGACAATGACAAAGAACGCTCGTCTAACGTCGTGTATTATAATTCGTATCGATTATTATCCACGACGAAAACGTGCAAATAACGTTTATGATGGTCTAAGCGGATGGTGTGCGAACGGGATATATTGTGTTCTTAAACGATTTATGCGGTAGATTATGTACATTTATAATACGATAAACGCGATTTAACAATAATCGTTTGTATCCGTATATTGACGACATGCACGTTCGGAGTTTATTGTTTTAAAATCACGTTGAATAACGTATATAGGTACTCGTATCGGTACGAACAAATTCCCAAGGCTGTTCGTCTTGTAATATTCGTTTTCGTCGGCAAACAGCGCTTTCAAAACGTGTGCATTTTGTCATTAATTAAGGAAGCGACAAATAATATTATAAGTGCCTACCCGCGATGTTTTCAGACTGAACGTATTTATTATTATTCCACCGTCGTCGTGGCGATGTCCCTACAAACTATACGTATACGAATATCTGTGTGCATGTTTTTTATTTTTTTTTTTCTTCACGAACCGTAATTTCGCGTTAAGGCACACACGTATAACTAGAGGTATGCCCTGACCAAGCAACATTTTGTTGTCAGCATGTATCCCACCAACTGGTAACGAGTTGATGGATACGCGGCATGACACCAAAGAAATTTGTTACGTGTTTGTTTGTATCTGTGTTTTCCATTCTAAATGGACGGTATTGTCAACAATTGACATCGACCTGCTGTACACACGTACACACGTACACATTTGTATTATTTGTATTTTATTATTTTATTCAATTTTTGCATTATGTTGTGGTCAAAAGAGCTTCTAATAGAACTTATAAAAATGCTAAAAGCCGCCCTTACCTTATGGGGCATACAGTCCATAGAATACCAGGATAGAAACTTGAAGTTTGATGAATTGTTCAGTATAGCATCGCACTTCAAAACGAATGCGGATGAACTATCAAGGAAAATTAAGTCCTTAAAAACGCAGTTTAGCATGGAACGGAAGAAAATTGGAGAAAATAGTAAAATGTTAGATCCATTTGACTATTTATTTACCTACTTTAACTTTAACTTGTAAACTCTTGAACTTCCCAACAGACGGATGTGGACGCACAACTATTATTTTGGTTTGAATGCGCCACATTGTCAACAAATTTATTGCCCACACTCAGCAACGTGTTGTCAACAGTTGCCAACAAAATGTTACTTGGTCTGTACATACCTCAATACCCTGACTAGTGAAATTTCGTTTAAGATTTATATTTGGATTCACTTTTAAGAAAAAAAAAATATATATATATATATTTTCAACAAAAATAAATAAGAAATTTGTGAAAAAAAAAAACAAAGCCTCCAACTGGTTTTGATTTAAAAAAAAAAAACATCACAATAGGTACAATTAGATAAAGTCTGTAATAAAATAGTGGCCACCTATCAATGTATACGGACGGAGCGCCCATATTGAGTAATTTTTCTACACTAAACGTTAGTTTGTGGTTATCAGTATAATCAATAGTCTTTTCGTATTGTATTTAAATAAATATGTATTTTTTTTAACAAAAGTTTGAAAAGCATAAATTAAATTAAAACAGTGAATATATCGACGTAAATTGTTAAAGTATTACTAGAAAATATTGTTTGGATGGCAATTGTATTATTGATAACGGGAACCAATCAGAAATAAGCATTGACGAAATAGTTTTGTTAATTTTCTTTTTCTATATATTTTATTTATTTATTTATATATTGTATATTTTTTATTTTATTAAGGATTTATCTCTGAAACAATTTTTCTTTTTATGTACTTACACGGATCTATAGTATAAAAGATAAATTATAATCATTTTTAACGTTTCCGTATTTTTCATATTGCCTCGGCCAATATGTATTATAGATTCGAACGAGATAAATATGTAATTTCGGAAATACATTCACGTGGAAGATTTTTAAAATTTGTAACTACAATAAGGTATCTATATCATCATAGGTTCCCAAACTGAAGGTCACAAAATAAAAAATAAAAAAAATCAATGACTAGTCGTGGGTGGCCAAAGTTAAATAAAAATTTCCCGAATCGGGTCGTACTATAAAACGTTCGGGAACCGTCCGTTCTATATTATACTAAAGGAATACACGTAAAATAATTTTCGACTTTTATTTACGTACGGTATTATTTGTTTATTAATAAAATAATTAACTGTATACGACGGTTTTCCGCACATAATGAATAAATAATTATTATTACGAATACACTTTTCGCCATCACGCATGCACATTACGATGTTAATTAATATTATTTGAGACTTTATCGTAACTCGTTATTTGTCAATGTATAATATTATAAATATATACGCACACCTATTCCTATTCATCGGGGTTACGAATGAACAGCAGCAGTTTCGAGAAGAAAATATATTAAACCGTTTTAAAGGGGAATAATTATACGAGCCTACCTATTCATAAGGAAAGCGAGATAATTGTTACGTCGACGGCGATATTGTAATAATATTCGAAATAGAAATAATACCGGTGTTCCGCGGTGTGTTGATGTGCAATTACTAATATATTATTATTTATTACGTTCAAATACATTCATTCATCGATGTGATGAAAAGAAAAAGAAAAAGAAAAAAAAACCCGCACGCTGCGTGATGGACGCGTTAATTTCGAAACGATTTCGTTAAAAAAAAAAAAAAAAAACGTTCGCGTCCTACCCAACGGGGCAGGGTAAATTGACATTTTATATATATATATATATAAGCGCTCCCGTTAATATTATGGTTTTTTTTTTTTTTTTGTCAGAAACCCGTTTGATTTGTAATTATTATTATTATAGTAATTGTATATATATATTCGGTATAACTGGTTATAATAGTATGCTTATTAATATTATATACTTATATACAATTTCGACTAAAAAACACTAATCGTGTGCAATATAGTAAATACAAATTTGATTGTAAGCCAACGAAATAACGATTTTGCAATATTATACGACTACTGCAGGAAAACGTTTTATTATAAACGTGTCCGTGGGTTAATATAACAGGAAATTTAGTCGGACAGACAGTAAAAAAAAAAAAAATAAAAAATAAATAAATACAACTCGTATTTCTGCGATGTTTGTTTTATAATAATATTACAATACTGCTTTACGGTCGTGTTGAAATTTCGTATTTTTATTTACGTACGCAGAATGGGCTGTACGTTTTTTTTTTGTATGTATAATTACTGAAAAACTACAAACAGATAATTGGTGAGGCGAAAATATTATTCGGTAGCGGGGTGTTTAGGAATGCGTACAAAGATACAAAGCACACTTGTAGAAGATACGTATTTTTTTTTTAAATATTTTGAGTACAATTCAAGATATTATTTTTAAATGTATTTAGATTTCGTGTTTGGGTACTTTACTAAAAATATATTTAAATATACGTATACACATACTTTTGAAAAATATGTATAAATACAATACCAAGTAAAAAAAAGTATTCGAATATTTATATTTAAATACAAGTTTAATGGAAATGTTTAATATGAAATTATAAATTGTACGAATAATTTCCCTACGATGTCTTCGGGGGTGGGTAACGATAATTATCCGTTTTAATTAGATTTTTTATTTTTGTATATTTTACAGGACCGTCGGTCTGGCCGAAATTCTTCCCGCAAGCCGCTGGCTCGTTGCAATCGCCGGTGAACATCGAAACATCGAAATCGACCAACGACATGACTCTGAAGTGTAAACCTTTGTACTGGAATTACTGTCCGGAAATGTGCACGAAAATCGTCAACACCGGATTCGGTTGGAAAGTGGACGCTACCGGCGGAGAAGGATCTGGTAATTTTTGATTTTTTTTTTATCACATTCAGTCATATATTGTTAACATAATTACGGAAAATGAAAAAAAAAAAAAAAAGACCTACACGTAGGTACGTTATATATAATATATGTTATATTATTATTATTAACAATAATAAAAAAAAAAACTGTTATGTAACGGCGGTACTGAAATGATTAGCAATTCATGGTTTAACAATAACTTTTCGCCATTACAATATAGTTTGCGATTTACGTACCCATATTTTAAGGTTAGGCTACAAATAGTGTTACAATACACGGCTCTATTGCAAAAAATAACGTTCATTATTGTCCTACTTCCAACTCCGTCGTCTATACGCGACGACCGTTTTAAACGCGCGTGTATCAACTGTAGTGTAAAGCGATTGTAATTTTCAACGTCCGGATATCGAATAACATAATATAATAACCAGAAAGGCGGTATGAAAAAAAAAAAAAAAAAAAAAAAAAAAAACAAACAAAATTAGGTTAATTAAGTTGCGGGACATTTTTTTTTTCGAACGTAATATATATATATATATATATACACGGGGCAATTTTTTTACTACCTCGCGTCGTTCTATCTCGTAACCAATTTTGTTTTCTTAAGATTGTGTTTTCACAAGAAAATATATTACCTTTTTTTTTTTATTTCTTTTTCTATTTTGTTTAGAACTCTCCGGTGGACCGCTGGGACACAAGTACAAATTGGAACAATTTCATTGCCACTGGGGATGCACTAGCTCCAAGGGGTCGGAGCACACTGTTGACGGAATACCTTATGCCGGCGAAGTAAGTAAATTTAAGGGGCTTTGTGAATTTTCCTTTTTTTTTTTCTTTTTTTTTTTTACTATTATGACGCACTAATTATTCATCTATTAAAATCACTGCTATACAATTGTACGATATATAATATTACACTCTCATGGTAGTTATTACAACGACCCTGAACCGCGATGAATGATGATGATGATGATGATGAACGAATTTATTATTTTCCTTACCTAACTCAACGAATCCCCCGTTATGGGCCTCTGCGTAGTTTTGTTTCGAGTTTTATTGTTACACAGCACCATAGCGCAACCATTGTTTTATATTATACGCGTACGTATTTCACCGGTCATTTTCTATTGTACTTTTTTTTTCCCCCTATTGATCCCCGGGGGGTTGTCGTTATTGACTTGACATATTGCTAAAACTTCGTTGATCAATTCAATACGTTATTATATTCGTCATCGTTGTACCCATTTGCAAACGAAATTTCGTTTACCCGATAGGCGTATATCGTCTATCGAGTGGTTCTGATTTTAATCGTTTTACGTTAGGTTCGGTATTCATACATACCGTCTAACCTAACCAACATTTTGTTAAATTCATGCGGACCAATATTCTAAAGTGAATATTATTGCCCGGGGTTATATTCGGGGCACTGCAGTTTGAACAATTGCTCTTTAAAACTCAAACTCAAATTGTATTTTGTTTGGAAATGCATGATTTAATTGAACGTTTAAACAACAGTTACTTTATTTGTTACGTTCGAAGGCGAAGAAATACGTCGTTATGGATAATGCAATAAGTTTTACTTTTACAGTAGCGTTTCACCACATTGCCCTTTAAGGGCGTGGATATCCGAGAACGTAACGCGATACTAATGTGAAATATATTTGTATTTATTTCAGTTGCACTTTGTCCACTGGAATTGCGATAAGTATAATTCATTTGACGAAGCCATTGCGCATCCAGACGGTTTAGCAGTGCTCGGGGTGTTCTTACAGGTATTTAACATAATCGACACGATATTTTATATTGCGAGAACTTCCTCAAAAGTCATGCATGGTTGAAGGCGAGACCAGTTAAATATATATATATATATACATTTTTTTTTTTATATATTATGATAGGTCTAGTCCACTCTCGGCTCTATTCAAAACATTGATATTTTACAAAATTACTATAGTTTTTCATATTTCGATTTAGTTATATCGTGCCGAGTCTGGGGCTGATCTAACATAATTATTATTGTTATTATTATTATTTGTAAATACATTTTGTTGGTAGTAGTATTTTACAATTTATAGACTGCACTTGTTATTTTTGTTATTTTTTTTTTTTTTTGTTTTTTTTTTGTTTTAAATTTTTGTTAGCGTTGATTAGAAACATTGAAATGGATCGAGTTCCACCTCCAACGTACGGGATTAATATTGCCAATATTGATCTCTAAAACACTAGAACCGGTGTAACAAAAAAAAAAAAAATTTATATATATATATATATATATATATAGATTGGTCCAAGTATCGGGGAATTTAGACATTTTTATCCGCACGGGGAATAGAATATCGTGAACATTTCTGACGGATGGGTCTGTTTATGACTCCGCGTGAGTACCTCACAGTATAATCTTGTCTGTCACAGACACGTTGAGTGTTATCGATATTAGGAACCATATTATATATAAATATATATAGTTTAGAACATTATTACGTACGCTTTATTCAATTATTACAATTATTGTTATTTACCAATAATAATGGTGTATTGTACAACACTGCCTCAAAATAATATCCTAAAATATTATATCTTCTCTATATCTGTACAATTCGTTCTGATAACCGGGCATCTTTTGTGGTGTGTTGCGTTGCATTGTTTCGTTTTCAGGTCGGTACCGAGTCTCATCACGACGAATTGGAAAAGATCGTCTCGCTGATCCCGCAGGTGGCTCTGCGCAATCAGATGGCAAAAATAACCAACTCGATCGATCCGAAAAATCTGTTGCCCGGTAATTATTAATCATTTCATAAATCATTAAATTATAAATTCTTTTCGATACATCCTATATACCTATAAAACACATTATATATATATATATATATATATATATATATATATATATATATATATATATATATATATATATACGAATTATTTTGATGATTTGTGGCGATCGTTGAACCGCGTTTACTCACGAACAGTATATTCACCCAGGTACCTAGTCTCACATACATACATACATACACACGAACACAATAATATGCCAACATCATCATTTGCATAATATTGTTTGCATATACTTCACTTTCAGAGGACGTTACTTACTGGACATATCACGGTTCGTTGACGACCCCGCCGTGCTCTGAATGCGTCACATGGATCATGTTCAAAAATGCAATCCAAGTATCCGAAAAACAAGTAAATACACATCACACATATTATATACGAATTCATTAACGACATTTCGACATTTCGGTAATAATCCGGAGTGGGACACCCCTCTCTCCACCCGTTCGGGTCTTCCCAATAAACCCTTTACTAACCAGATTCGAAAGAGAATATTTTTCTAAAAACGTTGATATACTAATATAATTGGATTACTGTATTTATTATTTACGAGTTATAAAAGTTTCAAATATTTAAACTGGAGGAGTAAGGAATATATACATATATATATATATATATATATATATTAATAATATATATTATTTTTTTCTTTCGAATTTGTGTTGAAAGGGGGGGGGAGTTGCTGTTTGATATTCAAAAGTTAATATTTAAGTATAAGGTATAAAGGTAAAAAATTGAAAATAGTTTTCAAATAAAGCTTAAACAATGCCATAACGGTTGAAAAAAAAAATAAAAAAAATAGAAATTAAATTTACTTAAAATCCTCCGAGTAAATCGCTGAATCACGATAAATAAAAAATCCCCCTTGATAATGCCCGTATAATGTTTTCCTAGATTTTAATATTGACTTTTTCCATCGGACGTAAAAACTAATAATACCAACGTAGATTTCCATACAAAAATATAGCCTCCCTCCTAGTGTTTGATCGCGTAACACGATTCTATTACAAAAAATATGTGAAATCAATAAATCAATGCCGAATACGGTTGGTCTTTTTTACTCAAAACCTCCAATGAAATTTATTCTGCTAACAAATATTGTACTTGGCTATAAATTTGAAATAAAAAAAAAGAAGAAAAATCTCAGCTAATCATCAGTTTGGAATTATGTAACTTTTAAGAAGAAAAAAAAAAGTGGAGTTGGAAGGCAGTGAACGGTAGTCGGATGGGGATGGGTAGTCATGACTATAGGTGAAACAAGCCGAAAACAATAGTCATAGTATTACACCAACGTCGATAGAACGACAATATACGCTCTCCTGATAAATTTCATTTTTTTTTTCTTTTTTTTTTTTACACTCTTTCCAAACGGGACCGTTTATAATGAAAAATCGCGATTACGATAACTCGAGTACAAATCGATGACCAACCAATTATTATTATTTCCTCTCGCCCCCATAGAAGGCCCACCACCGGATGTTATTTTATAATAACTCCGGTCCCAGAATCGACCGATTTGATTTGGCGACAATTCTGCTGTATATCTTTCGTATTCAGCCGAGACAGTTTACCTCTTGATTAAATAAATATGAGAGTATATATATATATATAATATAATTTAATTTGCGATATCTACTCGCTACATACGTGACAACACAACGTATACAGCGCATATTAAAGTACGCATTGTATTAAAATAATAGCGTTTTATTATACTGGATTTAGCGTTTTAAAGGGGATATATTATTACGTGTTGTACGTGTCGAGAGATTTTCATCATAATAATATTAAGCTTTTATAAATTGCTCATATATTAGATGCTGGACCTATCATCCAGCGCCGAGGAATTAGTATAAGCTATTAGTTTAACGATTTTTTTTTCGTCCCGAGAAATACTTTTTGCAGTAATATATATATAAAAAAAAAAAAGATATGTGCTCGAAAATTTCAATCTCACGTATACTCTGGTATAATATTATCGAAGACAATAAACAAGACAATATACTTTAAAACAGTTATTAAAAAAAAAAAAAAAAAAAAAAAATATAAATAAAAACGTGAAAAACTGCGACTGATTGATAATAATATTATTGTGCACTATAATCGAGTAAATTCTAATTGTCCGGCATCACACTACAAAATCGTTTTTATTTAGATTGTGTTACGATTTATCGTTATTATTTTTTACGTTTAAACCAATCAAATACTATTTGAGGTGCCAATTATTCATAAATTATTATTAGCTTTTTGTGTTTTGTTACGCATACCTTATTATTTCAAAAATAATGCGTCTGTCGTTTATCATTTATCACTGAACTTTAATTCTATCCCGAGAATTTAAATATAGAAATATATTTCTATTTTATTGTTTTTAAACTAAAAATAACTATATAATATAATGGCTTATTGCGATTTTTAATCTCTCTACCACCGCAGCAGACTTATTTCTATCGAGTAAAGTTTTCACATTTTAAACGCATTTTTATCCTTCGTATCAGAATCGTTATGCGTATTTACGATTCGTCATTCAAAACTTAACAGATTCGATTTTTAGTGGACCACTGTTTACAATATTCGGACAGTAAACATATGCTCGCACACAGTTAATTTCAGGCAATTAAACACGGTTTTAGAGGAGATAAAATTTCCAAGTACTGGAATTCAATACTCCGAAAAGGACAAAAAACGTAAAGATACTATAACTAAACTGTCTACCTATGAATATAAGCGATCGTTACAATTTTAATTCTGAACATTGCACTCAAATTTTTAGTCACGATAAATAACGCTCTCCGAGAAAGCGTACTATATAAATATTATTAATTATTATTTTACAATCTTGATACCTAGATTTTGTAGAGTTACCGGATGAAACTTGTCCACCTTATTAACAGTTTTTCGAGACGAAAAGAAACAATACAATACAATCTAATAAAAAAAAAATAAAAAAAAATCTATTAAGTTGCTATTGTTTTTTCTTTTAGGGATATTTTCTTTCTTAGACTAACACATAATATCAAAGTATAGCAACTCGGGCGAATTTTCTTTCATTCAATCCGTTCAATTGATAAAAATTCCGAAAAAAAAAATTCGAATTCAGCGTCATATGTACGTGGCCATTGTTTTCTTCGATTTAAATTAATTGTTTAAATTGAATGTTTTAAATTAAGGACTAAAATTCGAAAAAATTAACCGACCAGTCTCATTTACACTTTACGTTGAATTCAAATTTGTTTTCAGAATTCGTATCGCTTTGCTACATGGCGCAAATTTTTAGTGCAAAAATCATAGGGGAAAATGGTTTGAATTGCTGTGCTGCTTATGTATTAAATATCGTATTAATTGAAAGTAATATCACTTTACTAAAAATATTAAGTATTATTTATTCGTTATTTAAAAAAAAAAAAAAAAACAATTTCAGTAATGCATACATTATTTTATGGTTTTTTTTTTTTCGCTGCGTAGATACCTCCTAACGAGTTCAACGATTCGTGCAGAAGATAATAATGTGTATTTTCGGTTCAATTATTTTTATAATCATAATTTCTAAAGATAGCGGATTCGTTTGTCACGCTTGTGGGCAATTTTATACCGTAGACTGGCCGTGTATAGCGACTAGGGTAACTTATAAATTGCGCGAATTTATTCCGTCGGCAAATCCGTTTAAAAATTACGGGCCCGGCAGAGCTTTCGGCTGTAATTACAAATAATTACATATATTTTCAACTAACAATTGTTTCGACTTTGATAAACTCCGACGCATTGACGTCACCGTCACCTTACTAATTATTCGAAAAATGGTGTTTATCTACTGGTGGCGGGGTTCGTGTTGAACATCAAATGGAATCGTCGAAAATTAATAATATCACGCGGATAATAAATACGGTATTCGTTAAATTACGTTCTCGCCCAAGGGGGCCGTATTGTAATAATATACTAATTCGAATTTAATAGAAATATAACACGAACACCGCGACACCGGGCTGTTCGACAACTGTTGTGTTTATTTTTGTTTTATACGTACCGAGGTGTTAATAGTATTTGTATCGATTAAGACAACGTCATCCGGACACATAAAAATGTAACTTTTTACGAGCGTTCGAACGTCGGTTCGAAAACGATAACAATAATATCGATAATTGTTTTATGGAATTTTTACGAACACATGTTTCAGTCGTGCGGCGATTTTCGTAATTCTGTCACCCTCCTCTGCGCTTAGTAGTCAACCGGCGATTATTATTTCGAATAATAATTTCACGAGCACGAGCAACGGTTTGTTGCCGTTCGTTTTGCCGGTCGACGGTCGGCCGTTAATCTTTAACCGATGCTCCGCCTTCCTTAAACTGTTTTAAACACCACGCGAAACACGTTGTGTCGTCCGAGACGGAACATCATCTCCAAAACCTCGGCGAAAACGTTCAAAAGTTCCACCAGAACTTTTCGCTAATTTAAAACAAAATTTATACGCGCCCCTTAATTGCTTCCATTTACGTAAAAATGCCGTAGAATAACAATAGACTACTATCGTTATCGATTTCAAACCGACGTTCGAAATTCTCGTAAAAAGTTACCGTATCCCAATGACATTATCTATCGGGGTTTCGTTATCCCAATTGATATAAATATTATTAACACAGACCGGGAATTTTTTTTCGCGATCAACACCTCTCGTTTATCGTAATATTATTGTTCGTCGACGCGTCGATAAACTAAAAATAGTATCTACTACTGAAATAATTGTCGAACGTTTCGAGTGTTTGGGTGTTTTTTTTTTTACGCACGGATATACGTATTATTTATACAAACGTTTTCAAGTTTAACACGGCACAATATATAAAATAATAATAAAAAAAAAACGTTATTTTATACCGGTGCGATTAATAAAATATATGATTTATGAACCTGCGGCGGCATGGACTTATCGTATATAATGAATATTGACTATTCAGTGTCGACCTTGTTCACGTCTGTTCACTGTTAATTGTGACGGTTTGCGGTATCCGCAGCGGTGGCGCACGCGACATTTTTCGACCTCGAAATACCGACGGGCGGGCGGCGGCGGCGGCGGCAAGACCGAGTTGCGAAAAAAAGCGACAAAAAAAAAAAATAAAAATGTCGTGGCCACCGCTATAAGATTAGGGCGTATGTATTTCCGTTTCTCACTGTCCCTACCCGTTATTGTGAATAGCGCGCAGGGAATATAACCGGGGACGGTCCCATCCATTGTCTCTGAAGTTGACGAACCGAGCAATAATATTTAAAAAAAAAAAAAAATAATAAATAAATACTTGCGCACATTTTCATCGCTGCGCCCGGAATCTAAAAATCGTTTGCTAGAATGTTATACGCTATGAACGTGCTGGTAGTTTTATTATCGTGTCTACGACGTGTACGTCAACTGATATTCGAACGAAATATTACCGTATTATTATTATTATTATTATTATTATTAAGTATGTAGAACGACTGCGCCGAAGTATAGTCGTCCTATAAAGAATAACGTGCGTACACGAATAATAATAATAATAATAAAAAAAAGAAACGAAGTTTTTATGGACAATAAGCAATAACGAGAGACAACATCGAACCGAGTAAAATAAGCTCGGCAAATGTGTATTTAAAACGAACACAATATCAATAACGTCCATATATTGTCTCGTTTTCGATTATCTCACTCGTACGGTATACGTTATAACGGTCTCGAAACGACGGGCGACGGCAATATTTGAACTTTTAACGACGTCAATAAAATTGCAAATGTGCAACAATCAAAACTATTCAATAATTCCTCACCGCCGTACAATGCATATTGTAGTGTAACCGATGCATTTATTTCATACAAAGGGTTTATTATAATGTGCAATCGTTTCTGCGATGTCGTTAGAGGATGTCGTCAGTCGATTGAAAAACGATTTATACGACCGTTAAAAATAACCTATTAAAGTGCATCGTGTTCGAAATGAACGCTTAAATAAAAATTATTTCTCTTGGCCCGCTAGTTTTTGTTTTAAAAACCAAATTTAAATGGTTTTTTTTTCTTTCGTTTTTTTTTGTTTTGTTTTGTTTTTTCGCAGCGGTGACGACGAGGGCAACCGCGAGTAATTAAAAACCATTTAGAAAATGTAATAATAATAGACTTTAATTATCGCTGTGCCATATAAAATTGAAACTGCAAATAAGCGATTTAAACAAGGTTCGTTCGTTTGTATAAAATTTAGTTTTCGGTGCGCGGGTAACACTAAACTTCAGTATATTATTATAGTTTTGTAGTATTTGAAAAACTGCTGACGACTAAGTAAGTGAACCGTTGCGATCGTCGTCCTACAAGAACGCTGCCCAATAGACGCGCATAAAACGTAAAACCGTCGTAT
Organism: Tuberolachnus salignus; assembly: GCA_956483605.1. NCBI lineage: Eukaryota > Metazoa > Arthropoda > Insecta > Hemiptera > Aphididae > Tuberolachnus > Tuberolachnus salignus. Next base: position 1,688,658 of record OY101434.1, read on the forward strand.
AACCTAATCAAATTTTTATAACACGTTCGAATTCCGTAACAAGTTTATAGCTCGTATTGAGTATTTAAAATTATTTAACACGTATATTGAGCGTTTTTTATATTATTATAACATTATATACTCTGATCGAATTGCGTTACTTCTTTGGACCTTCTTTAAATCGTTTGAATATCGCGTGGGGCTCTAGTCGTCGAATTATTTTCGATAGAAAATTCGATCGCTACGACAAGTTCGATTTTGACGATCAAATATTAGGATCGCTATATTATTATATAGGGTGGGGCTTGGTTACTTCCTTATCAGAAACTCTCGAAACTGAGTGGCTATTAATAGTAGAGCGTTGGTTTATGGCTTGTTCGAAAGCACGTTACCTTTTTTTTTTTTTTTAATATTTACATCTACAATCTATTCAATTATTTGTACAATAATTAGATTTAATAAAAAAAAAAAAAAAGACAATATAAAATGACGGTGAGTAATAAGGATGGGAAGTTATCCATTGATAACACCCAACACGTGCGTTGGTTATTGACTAATGATTATTAATGTAAAAGATCCCTACACCATTTTCTTTGAAAGAACCCTGCAAGTCGTGTGCCTGATCGGAAATAGATTTGTTTGTCGGTGGGGATACGTTCAGGGATACCGGTGGTATGCAGAAGAAACATAATGGACCTTTCAGAACCGCCAGGATGCCAGAAAACGTCGAAAGCGTAAGGGCGGCGATTTTGAAATCCCCTAGGCGAGCTGCACACAAACATTCGGCTGCTGTAGGGATGTCTAGTCGCACAGTGAGACGAATTCTTCATGAGGACCTTAATTTCAAATCCATACAAATTACCAGTGGTGCAACAACTTAATCCACGCGATTATGTTGCGCGAAAAAATGCATGTGAAGCCTTCCTCGAAAACCTGCCCCAGGACGCCCTAGTTTTCTTTAGTGACGAGGCACATTTCCATATTTCAGGATGTGTGAACAAACAAAACATGTGATATTGGAGCCCCACTAACCCGAGAGAACTTCATGAGCAGCCTCTGCATACAGAACGTGTGACTGTTTGGTGTGCAATATCCAAAATCGGCATTATTGGCCCATGGTTCTTTGAAGAGAACGAAAGAGCACTTACGGTCAATTCTGTACGTTATGTCAGCATGATTGTGGATTTATTTTCTGCCCAATCTTAAAGAAATGAATGTAGGGGAAGTGTGGTTTCAACAGGATGGCGCCACGGCTCACACAGCAAGAAGGTCAATGAATATCTTGCGTGAACACTTCCCCGAACGACTCATCTCTGTTAGAGGCGATCTTCAGTGGCTAGCACGATCACCAGATTTAGCCACATGTGATTTTTTTCCTGTGGGGCCACCTTAAATCGTTGGTATACACGGATCGTCCAAAGATCATTGGTCATCTCAAAAACAATATTTGTGCTGCTATTGCCGACATAAGTACACATTTGCTGGAAAAAGTGGATGGAAATTTCAAATTCCGACTATCTCAGTGCATTGACGAGAACGGTGGCCACTTTCGAGATATGTAGTATTTAAAACAAAATAAAATAAAACTTTAAATGTGCCCCTATACATCGAAAAATTAATTAAATCAATATTGCCAATACTTTTTGTGTTATGGTTTTTAAAATAAGGAAGTATCCACCCTGTAATTATAAAATAATTCTAATCGGAGTAAACGTTGCTTTTTTCTTAAATTATCAAAACAAATTTGGGGTTTTTTGATACTGGAGTGGTCGTCGGCTCGGTAGATGAGACGGTTTAAACGTCGTTGCTCAACTTACTCGACGATCCCTCCATAATTTATTATTATAGTATGTCGTAAGTTTAAAACTTTATTTCGCGTAATTGAACCGAACTTAATCGATTGTTGAGTAGGATTGGGCGCAGCTCTTCCAAAAATCAACAAAAGGGTTCCGGAAAATATGGATAAAACGTTGTTATTCACTGCTCAATCTGAGGACATTCGGTCACCCCCGTTCACATGCTTCGTGAGCATATGTCGGAATTTAAATCGAACAAAACCCTCGGTTTGCTATGCGAAATTCCACGGTAGGGCAAATGGGCAAACACAGGAATTCGATAAACCAAAAACCGCAATAACGCGCTTACTACGTATTGAAATTTGCTGCTGGCAAGAGTTTTTTTTTTTTTGTTATTCGATTTAGAACTCGGAAGGACTGTGACATTACTCTCCTCCCCGTTATAACAGAGAAGGTATAATAGAAACATTTCTCCCTCAGATCTCAGTGTTGTTGTTTGTTTTACGATAGATATTCGTGATTATGTTTGATTTGTTTTCCCTAATCCGGCGCACGCGGATGAGAACTGACCCCCGGGGGGGTCCCTGTTTCGGTCTACAACTCTGGGCTAGACTGTCCTTAACCTAACCACTTTACCGTGTCCGTAGCTGAACGCGTTCCGGAGCATGCGTATGACGACGCCCGAAGAGTGTTGCTCGGACCCACACGGCGGTCCACAGTTGGTCAACAACTACAGGCCGCCATTGCCGCTGGGTAACCGGGTTCTCAGAGAATGCGGAGCCATGTGAGACCCGGCTGGGCCATCCACCGTCCGGGGTAAGCCGCCAGAGCGTGCCGCGGACGACGACGATAACGACGGGACATCACGATATTATTATATTTATATTATTATTCAAATTATTATTATTTTTTTTTTTCTCCCACTTTTCATTGTATACTATACAAAACCAGACGACGCCCGTCGTTTTATTTTTGATTTGTAAACTAATATTTTATTTTGCCGGACGTCGTTAGCCTGAACGCATTCGCACCCGCCGACTAACTAATACGGTAGTCGTTATCATCATCGCCGTTATTATTATTATTATTATTATTATAATATTGTATTTTCGTTTACGAGTTAACGCGAAGTTTTTTTGTACGCGTTTTTAAAAAAATATAATAAAATAATAATTATTTTGCACAAATTAAAATAATTAATATTGTCGTAACGTTACAATATAATATAGACCAGTGATCGGCGCGACGGACGATGTTTATTATACAATAATTCTATTTGTCAATTATACATGGTTTTCTTTTTTTTTTATTATTTATTAACTAACACCACGTGGGTCCACATTATTATATATGCACATTTTATATTAGTTTCCCTAATAATTATACATTAGATACTTGTTGAGTTATTTTTTCTTTTTTTTTTTTTTTAAATTATATTAATTTTTTTTTTCTTTTTTCCATCACTCTATATTATACAAGCAATTTGTTGGTCTAAAATAATGTCGATTGTAATACTGTTACAATATTATTATAATATATATATATATATATATTACGCCAAGTATATTGTTTTAAAAATATATATACATGCTGTTCCGTTCGTCAGGATTTCGTTTTGGTCTTTGATTTCTTTACTCGTTCGGTGCAATAATATTTATAATATTTTTTCGCCGTCGTCATAAGGAAATTTCGGTAGGCCGTTCCAAAACTTTGTTATGCCGCCGGCCGACGAACAATGTGCATTTGCAATGCCCACGACGATTAATCAAACTAATAATCGAACAAACGACCATATTGACCTTTAAATAATATTTACGTAATATCGCTAAGTTGATATTACGATATTGATAATAGCAATGTTGATTTGTTAACGTGAACGTCTGCTACTGCTGCTGCTGCTGCTGCTGCGGTATACCTTAATCGCGTATAAATGTTTCGACACGTATAGAAAATGCGCACGGGTGTACGCGTTTTATGTTTAAAAAATAAACGACATGAATTGCCCTCTATCTCTCACACACACACATTCTCTCTCTTTCTCTCTCTCTTACACACACATACTCTCTCTCTTTTTCTCTCTCTTTCTCATACACACATACTCTCTCTCTATTTTTCTTTCTTTTACACACACACACACTCTTTCTCTCCGCCCTATTTCTGCGCGGCGTTTGTAGGCAAGGGAGACGAGTCGATAACGTATTGTAATTGGTCAACAGTAGGCGAACAAACAAACGGATTCCGCTGCCGTGACATCCGTACGCCGTTGGCTATTGCGTTTTGACCGCCTAACCTAACGGAAATCACCGCGCGACGACGGACGCCTTTTGAAACAACCGGCGCCGGGTTCGTTTGAAATTCGTTTGAACGCTGCGGGCCGCAGAGTTATCAACGGAGTACGCGCAATGTTCGATTACGATTCGCGCTGACGCAAAACCAAACGATTGTTGGTATACAAATTCGTTTTTGAACGGTTATAATATTAATATTGCTTATTTATTTAGCGGTTTTATCGCGGAAATATTAGGCAAACATATTCGTCGAGGATCTATATGCCGGTAAATTGAAGAGCCCGTTTTCGTTATCATTTTATTTTCACCGTCCGATATTTCGTTCAAATTAACGTTGTGCGTGTGCGGTTTTTTTTTTTTTTTGTTCTAATTTTTATTTCGTCTTTGACGATCAATCGATATATTGTTACAAGAAAACGATTAGTAATTTAATTGTACCGTCCACTTTGATATTATCACCGACTGGACGTACCTCGTTATGTAGGTCGTAAACCTGATTTTTTCCAAACAACTCGTTCGTAAAATCGTACCATAAAGACGGGGCGTACGACTAATGATAATATTCCGTTCGTTCGGTAGGTACGACCGCAAAATTCAAACATGACATATAATTGGTCGATACGATATATTAACAGTAAACGAGAATATCAATGGGTTAAAACCTTAGAAAATTGAAAGAAAAAAAAAACCACGTATTTGTCGAACTTGTTTCAAATAGTATAAAATATGTCGGATACCCCTAAATATTATTTTATTACTAATAAAATGTTTATATTTACGTCGCATTTCGTTTACATGTATGGACATCGCATAAAGGGTATCCGTAAACACACACAAAAAAAAAAAACGAATTATATATTTTTATCTGCTGCGCAACTGACGGATTGGCCCATTTAATTATTATTATAAACGAATACTTGTATACGTAGTTCGAGTTTATGCGCTGCACGTTTTTTTTTTTAACTATAGCGAAGAAATCGTTAATATTTGCATTGAACGTGGTTGGAAATCGCTTTGAGCTCGGATTTAATTAAATTTCTATTTTCTATTCGTGTTTATTTGTCCAGGGCAGTATGTGCTTATTATTATTAGATAAACAACTGGATCGAGAAACGGGGAAATCGTTGAATTTTCGTTTATCGTATCAGTAATAATCGTGTCAGTGGCCGATAAAAAGAAAAAAAAAAAAGTATCGCGGAGTAATTCACATTAAGTTTATTGACATTGAAGAATGTTTACGTATAGACGCGTAGAATGTTTCGACAAGTCAGATAATATCTGACGTGATGATAAATGAAATGTTTATATCCCGCAAGTGTATATAGAGAGCGAAAATACAATTCATTTTTCAATGTTTTTCCCAATCGCACGTTTTCGTCGGATCAATGTACGCGAGTATTTTAAACCTACCTATCTATATTATTACGGATTCTGATTTCTTTGAACCGAGGATGTATGATTATATTTATTAGAACATATCGTTATTATTGTCTCGTGGACAAATATTTGATTTTTTTATATTTTTAATTTAGATAAATCGACAATCTGTTACCTAGTTACAATAAGAAGATGGGTGGGGTGTACATGGTAGGTGAAGATAGGCGTGATTCGAAGACGTTATCCATTGATAGCGCTTTGGTTTGCTTTATTTAGTACAATTTATATTAAAATATTGTTAGAGTTGAAGAAAGTCCCTTGGCCATTGTCGTGGTCGTGGTTTCAAGGATTGCCAGGAAGTGATAGGGATGAATGGATTAGTATGTAGAGTTAAGCGGGAGTGGAAATTATTGTAGTGTAGTTTGGTTATGTCTTTGATAAGAGGGACCTTCAGGTCATTATGCAGAGTGAGATCTGATACGTACGGAGGGACGTTAGCGATAATGCGGAGAACTTTTGATTGGAAAATTTGTATTTTATTAGTATTGGAATTTTCAGCAGAGCCCCAAAGCTGAATGCCATAAGTCCAGATTGGTTTTAAGAGGAGATTGTGGATGGAAATTTTTGTGTTAGGTTGAGGATTTATTTAAAGGATATTTTTAAGTAGGGGAAGTCTTCGGTTGAGGGTAGTTTTTGTTTTTTGTAAGTGTTTAGACCAGGTTAGTTTTTTGTCAGGTGATAAGCCTAGGTATTTGACTATATCTGAGGAAGGTATTTGTATATTGTTTAAGAATATTGGAGGAGGTAGACCTTGTGTAAGTGTAAATATATACTGCGTGTGTCGATTTTGATTCATTGATTTTTACCCGCCAACGGGAGTTTGATTTTTTTTTTTTTTTATCAAACGCCACATGGTTTTGTCGGCAATTTATTTTTACTTGAAAATCCGATATTTTAAAAACCCGTTATATTTACACAAAGTTCTCCGCGGACGGTTGTCTCGCGCGCACGTATATACTACGGCCATTGAGAGAGCGCACCCGGGCGGCGACCAAAACTCGTCCGTTTTCGCGCATTCCCACCACTAAACCTGCCGAAACGCTGGCCGCCGCGTAGTGAGTGGGGGAATTTACAGCGGCGGCTAGGCGGTAGAGTGGGAGCAATTCGGGTAGGAGCTCAATCATTTGGATGCGCGAAGGAGCAGTGCTCTCTCGATGGGGGCGTAGTGTAGTCAGATCGACAATGTTCGCTCGTTCTTTGCCTTTGGTATCCATTTCGTTCGTCGAATTTCGTATCAAACCGTCGAGTTAAGTGCCACGCATACGCGCGTACACTTTTCACATCTCCTAAATTCTTCGGTAAACAATAAATTTTAATGAAAATAAACACAAATAATTATACAGTCCACCACGTTACGTAACTTCGCCATCAGCCCGGCGCGGCTTATCTTCGACCGGTGCGTCAGTGCACCTTATTACCTTATCTCCCGTTCATGCTCACGCCGCCAATTAAAATAATTTGGGTCCATACATATATAGTAACTCAACCCGCAGCCTTATATACACACAACAACCAAATATGTCTTTACAGAAAACCGTCCCACTGTTAAAAGTAAAAATAACATGGAGCAACAATTCAAAAAATGATAATGCGTTTCGTTCTCCCCTAACTCCCAAAAATAAATCATCTGATAACCAGTCGCAAATATTCTCGTCGCCAAATCGTTATTCCATACTTAAAGACTCAAACGCATTCGATTTCGATATCACTGATAAATGCTGAAAAAATCGCTAATAGCAACTGCACTAGTGGCCCTACTCCAATGAACACGTCAGACGAATCTCCTGAAAAAACCAACATTTTCATAGTAAATCAAAATCATGATAAACCAAACCTGGTAACCCCCCTCCCCCACGATAAGCCTTTATCGTATAGACCTATAAGTCTTCTAACTTTTTTCTCGAAGGTTCTCGAATCACTAGTTCTCAATAGAATTAGCCCAATTATAAACAACTCTAAAATTATCCCTAACACGCAATTTGGCTTTCGAAACCGCCATTCCACAGTTCACCAAGTGAATCGTATAACAGACACAATTGCTTCAGTCTTAGAAAAAAAAAAACAATACTGTACCGTAGTCTTCATAGATGTTGTGCAGGCATTTGACAGGGTGTGGCATTCTGGCCTCCTTTATAAATTAAAAAATATCCTGCCACCCGCTTTTTACCCATTTTTTAAATCTTATCTCGATGACCGTCAATTCGCTGTTCGTTACCGCTCAAGTCTTTCTTGAATTACCCCCATAGAAACTGGTGTTCCCCAAGGGGCAATAACAGCTCCTGTTCTTTTCAACATCTTCATAGCTGATCAACCCACCTCTCCCAACACGTTTTTGCAGAACATGTTGATGACAAAACAATCCTTTCTACTCACGAAAACCCGATCACCGCATCTAATCAACTACAATTTCACCTTTCTCGTTTGGAAACTTGGTGTCAAAATAAACGAAAGTAAATCCTGCCACATCAATTTTACCCTTAAACACCAAACTTTTAAACCACAAATAAAATAATTTATTTCTAATAGTATATTATTTATTGACGTTCGACGGATTGGTCTATTATCATGCCATGCGGTATAAAGTATTTTATATTTCTATTTATTATTATTTATTTTATTTGTTTTTTCATGCGTTATTTACCTATTCAAATTGCACGGCAAAGTCATTTTTTATCTAATATAATTATACGTCTATCAGTCTCTTTTGTTCGCATAATATTATTATGTTGCTGACTGTTTTCGATTTGAATACAAGTACTAATAATACGCATAATATTGAAAATAAATTGTATTTTATTCTTCAACCTTTGCCTTATACGATGTATCACACTTAAAAAAAAAAATGTATTACACGGTTTATCTTTATTTTGTGTGCTGAACTCTTATTGTACGTTAGCTATTGTATAATATAATGTACATAATTTATTGAACCTATATCGAACATTGAATAACGAATTCGAAATGAGTATACTTGAGTTAGTTCATACAACTATTCAGTGTTGGAAAAATCTATTTTAAAAATGAATTCGGTCCCTTCCTCCTACCTACTGTAAAAATGAACTCGTACTCGTTACCGGTAATTTTATTTTATCAAACACAAATGACACTATGTCAGAAATATATATATATATATATACAGAGTGATCAACCTAAGACTCATAATTAACGTATTAGCTCGTTTCCTATTTGTTTTTCTCGAAAATTTAAGAAATACGCGCTGTAAAATTAAATTTTACATCATCGATATTTCTTGTCGCGTTTGTTTTCGGCGATGGAACTATCACCATTTTTGATTTGTATTGTGTGTGTTACCACTAATTTAATATTGGATGCGGGGGGGGGGGCGATGCTAAAATTGTCTAAAAAAATACACGGACGAACCCGCGACGCCCCCATGTGCTTTTTTTTTGCTAACCGCATAATTCGAACGCCACGGGCCGCCACTGGATTATCGTACACGCTGTGCACGTAATATACACTGTGATTTTCCCGGACCGCGGTCTAAATAATCGACAAAAACACTTATCCGTATGAACATTAAACGAGAAGTGACAGCGACCGGATTATTGTTATGAAATATATTTGGCGATCATCCGGTATAGCGAAACTCCGGTTCGTGATAACAATATCGCTGTTATCAGACGGTTTTTAATACTTGGTGGTCATTACGGCGCGACCAGACGACGAGGGGCGGCCCCCCAACTGCCCGAAACCGTACTGATTCGTTGTTTGCAACTGCCCGACGGTTTACGTTTTTAAGCATCCTAAAACGCGTCGGTTGACCGCGGATAAAAAAGAAAGAAAAAAATGTTAACCGTCAATAATTAATCAACTGATTGGCGTTTTTAACGAAATCGTACGCGATATATATTTTAATTAAGGGAATCAAACCGGAAGAAAAATCGAAATGGATTTGACGGGTTGCCTACTTAATTTTATTGGCAATTTCGAACGGCGTACTATATTCATCGTAAATAATATTATCGTGTTATTTATTATAAGCCGTTTGTGCGTACGTGTTTAGACATTATAGACATTGGCGGCATTATGTATACACAATATACAATGGTCGTGTTGTGTCTAGGCGGAAAAAAGACAAAAAAAAAAAATCGATTCGGAACAATTGTTGTTAGAATAATAATAAAAAAAAAAAACAATACCAGTCTTAAAATAATACGCCATTATATTCGATATGTCTAGACAATAATTATCAATCTTAACATTTTTATTTCTACAATAATGCGAGTGGACTGCTGCGCGCAGACGACGAACACGCGGTCCGTCCGACCGAAAGCGAAATGAATTACAATAGACAACAAATCCAGGATAACAAACGATGACGTTTTCAGACGATTTAAGGGGAAAAAACCATTTTGGCCAATTATGCGGAATTAAAAAGATAGTGCGGTACTGATGCGTAATGCTGCACCGGTAATCCGCCCCCTGTTTACAGTATTTAAATAAGTTGCGCATATGGTATTATTATATCATCGTTTTGATTTTTGAAAAACATTTTTAAAAAGCCGTACCAAACCCTTAAAAATTTAAGCTTTTGAAAACTGAAGTCTAAGGCCGGCCGCACACCAAAAGAGCGAAACTGTGTTAGCCATCGTTAGTCATTTTTGTTTTAGTCAACTAAAAACAATTTGTTTTATGTACGCGCGTATCAGCTAGTCAAGACAAGACAAGACAAACAATATATTATATAAATCTATATAGTTCCCGAAATGTCATCTGACGAAGAGGTTGCGATTTGTATGCGGTACCTTTTACACAATTTAGAAGAACAGGAAAAAAAAAAAAGTCACGGGTACATCCATTAAACAAAAAAACGTATCACTCACAATGTTATTGTATCGTTTGTATGTGAATTACGATCAGATGAAATAATAATATTGTTTAAATAAAATTTGAACGCGTGAAAATAAAAATAAAAAGATATTAAGATACGTTGTCTGTTCACGACTAAAGAAAAATGTAAACACTTCAGACAGTATTAGTCATGACTGATGGGTGTTTAAAGCAAATATGTTTTCGTATTTTTTTTTTTTTTTTTGTCTTATCAATGTGCGCATACAACGTAATTCCCTATGTTCCATTTTTAAAAAAAAAAAAAACCCGTATTAGGCCGACTAACGCCGTTTAAAGCAGTTTTGCTCATTTTGGTGTGCGGCCGGCCTGAGAAACGTTTCTGTAAAATGGATTGCCAACTCTTGCCCCGTAAACAGACGTGTGTGTGTGTGTCAGCGGTTCAGATTTGTACCAGTGTCCAGATGTATACGGCCCAGATTTCTACATTCCGGGTTTATACGTTGACCCGTTTAAAAACGTTTAGGAACAATGCCCGGGCGTGTGTTTTGCGTATTTCGTCTCAAACTATAAATGCCTTTTAATCGGTGCGTGTACAATAATAATATAAATTTAATTTAATGTGTTGCGTTAATCAATTGTGTTCGGGTTCTTATCGGAATTCAAAATAATGAGGCATTACGAATTGAGCGAATATAAACATAATTAATGCATCTAGTATATCTCGTTATATATATATATATATGTCGGCATATATTGGCTGTATTGTGAACAAAAAAAATAAATCGATTCGGAACAATCGTTGTTAGACAATAGAAATGAAGAACAAAAAGTAACCTATAACCTAATTAAAAAAAAAAAAAAAAAATAATAGTTTCTTTTTTTAGTAATTATAACTAATAGCAATTATTTTCGGTATGTTGGACAAAAAGATTAACAATATTATTTTTATTTTTATAATAATGCGAGTGATGATCGGTTTGCGCAGACGATGAACTCTCGCGTCTATCGACAGCAAAATAAATTCGAATAGACAAACAGTCCCAGAGTAACAAACGAAGAAGTATTAGTAGAAATAATCGAGGCGAAAAAAACAACGTTGACAAATTATTTGAAATAGAAAAGATAATTCGATGCGTACTATATACAAGGTTAAGTTAAATTGGAAGAGAAAGACCGAGGATATACAGCACGGAAATTCGCAAGGACGTGGGAATAAAATGTTATTGAGAGTTGAAGGAATTTCGTTTTGACAGAGATGTACAGGGGAGTTCACATGTGTCTAACGAATCGAAAGATTAAAGATAGACAAAAGAAGAAGAAAATTAATCTGTTGTATCTAAAATGTTAACAGTTAACAGTTATTTGTGCAGTAGGTACCTATTGTAAAAACACATTGCAGTGAGCAAACGATTTGCAAAAATATTATCACAACTAGAATTGCGTATCTGCGTGCTATTTAATTTTTGTTTATAGTGAATTGAGCGAATAAAAAAAAAATAACCAGCTATCATGTGTTCGTTAAAAAATATCAATATAGATAAATAACGATTACGTATTGCAAAAATTAAATATTTAACAGACACGGACATACTTCGCATAATTGGTGGACCAACGTTATAGGCAGGACAATGGGAAGGGTACCCTACCATTGAGAAATTTAATTTAACGTGATTATTTTGTGTTATTGATAATGAAAAACAATTCTGATCGAAGTTCGGTTAATCGTGTTTTGAATTGCTAACAATTGTATGATTATAAAAAATAAAAAAATACACACGTCACAGTAAAACTTATACATTCCTCGCTACGCTCATGCTCTAATAATTGTCTACACACTCAATTGTTATTCTTTTTTCATCATTAATATTCAAATATGATTATCTTTGTGTGAAATCGTCGACATTTTTTAGAAGCCATAATTAATTAATATTAACATAAAATAGAATAAAAAAAAAAAAAACCGATATATCTCGTAGTTTAATGTAAATAAATTTGTTCGTAAGTTAAAGTCCGTTTCCGAAATAAGAGAAAATAACGATTATTTATATGGCCACTGCACGTACACACGGGTACCAGTGGCCAGTTTGAGAAATGCCAATTTTCTAAATGAATGGGCACCGAGTCTTCAAAAAAAAAAAAAAAAAAAATGATTGTGTTGAATGATTTTTAATATGTTTATTAACCTCTCCTCGGAATTCGCATGAAATTTCAAGGAATAATATTTTTATTTTTGGGTGTATTCTTCCACGTTCAACGAACCGGACCTTGATAATGGTTATTATTGTTTAGCACTAGTAGTTACAGTCGGCGATAAAGTTAATTGATTTATTAAAATTGTATTTATAAAACGCAAGAAAAATTGTAGATTCAGCTAAAAGAGATAAAATTTTAACCGGGCGCGGTGTGCTGTTGTGTTTGGTCATCTCAGATAGCAATGCATTCGGAACCGGATCAAGGTCTAAACGCGCAATACCGCCATTTCTATAACACCGTAGTAATTAAGTTCATACCGGGTAATACAGTTTCGATGTGTTCGCGTTCGGCACCAGTCGTACTCTCCCGAATATCTCGCCATGTTTTCACATTTACCCGGGTACAGTATCGTCGCCACTTGTTTAACGGTTTTCGCGGTTACATATTATTTGTGTACACGGACATTCGGCATATGGGAACGGCTGAACGTACCGTATGTCCGGCCTATTCCGTTGTTCGGTAATTTCTTCAAAGTCGCCATCGGATCCCAACACCCGATTGACTTTTACAGGACGATATACGACAGATTCGCGGGCCATCAATACGCGGGCCTGTTCCAGATGAGGACCCCATATCTGATGATCCGCGACCCGGAGCTAGTCAACACCGTGCTCATCACGGACTTCTCGCATTTCCCGGATCGCGGGATTCACTCGGACTTCTCGGCCAATCCGCTGTCGAACAATTTATTTTTCATGGACAATCCCCAATGGAAAGTGATGAGGTACAAACTGAGCCAGGCGTTTACTTCGGTAAAACTCAAGTCGATGTACGGCCAAATGAAAGAGTGCAGTGACGAACTAATTAAAAACATACAGGAGCGGTTGGCGAAAAACCGTTATACAGAAATGGACGTGCGGGACGTCATGGGCAACTATTCGACGGATGTCATTGGCACATGCTCTTTTGGTCTCAAGTTGAACACCATAAATAATGACGGTTACGCATTTCGGACCAACGGAAAGAAGATATTGGAACCGTCGCTGAGACAAAAGTTAAGGGAATTGATTTTATTGATCAACCCGGCCCTTTTAAAAATTATAAAAATAAAGGATTTTCCGGCGGACGCGTGTATGTTTTTTAACTCGGCGTTTCAAGAGACCATGGCTTATCGAGAAAAAAACAATATTGTCCGGAATGATGTCGTACAAGCTTTAATAAAGGCAAAACACGATTTAGTTTACAACGCACATTTACTTCCAGAGGGTAGGTAATAATAATTAAAAAAAAAAAAAAAAAAACGTTTCGAAAACAATACGTAAAATAAATAACGTCAACACGTATTGTGTTCTTGTAATTTCAGAACAATTTACAGAAACACAAATCGTAGCGAATGCGTTTATTATGTTCATCGCCGGATTCGAACCGGTCGCTTCAGCTATGAGTTTTTGTTTGTACGAGCTGGCACTGAGAAAGGATATACAAGATAAATTACGCGAAGAAATTAAATTGCAAAAGTTCAAAAACAACGGGGTGGTCGACAGTAATTTATTGGTAGATTTAATCTATTTAGATATGGTTTTAGCAGGTAAATTGTAATAAGATATTACCCATAACCACGCCTAGGTTTATTATATTGGATCCTGGGTATAAAATGTTCCACCTATGACTAACGCGGAGCGAATGTGTGTTCCAATTGATTATATTGTTCAAAATAGGGTTTTTACTGAATTACGCCCAGAATCGATTTTCGTTACGTATTTCATTACCCACCTAGTATCATATCTTCCAAACTTTCCAAACTATAATAATCGCCCCGACCACGAGCAGTGTCTTATAATAGGCAATATAAAGTAACGCGAATTTTATAAACTGCATTTACGGTTAATGATTTTTGAGTAAATTATTATTACGTGTCGTTACAAAACGGACAATTGTATATTATTTATGCAAATTGTTTAGGCAGCGCTTGTGAGATTAGCGATAGGAATCGTTAAAAATATCAAGAGTAACGTCAAAATCAAAAAATGTTTCTTAATGATACTAGGAATTTATATTGAAATTAAAACAAATTTAAATCGTTCGCTTATATTAATATCGAAATAAATATATTATTTTTTTAATTGAAACCAATATGAATAATCAAAAATCGAAATTAAAATCATACATATTTTTCTTTCGATTTCAAGCCCGGGTTTGAAGTATTTCTAATAAAATATAGCATAATCCTATGCTCGAAATATATGTGTTTATCATTTTCGCGGCAAAGATTTTTTTCACAATTCCCTCCCTAACTAAAATTGTTTAATATATAATTTTTTAGAAACACTCCGTAAGCATCCGCCGACTTTCGCGTTATTCAGAAAAGCTTCTCAGGCATATCGCCTACCCAACGATTCATTAGTTATTGAAAAGGGTCAAAAAATAATAATTCCTATTTATTCACTGCATTATGATGAGCAGTATTTTCCGGATCCCGAAGTGTTCGACCCGGAAAGATTTTCACTCGAAGAAAAAGCTAAACGACCGAGTGGTACATACCTACCATTTGGCGACGGACCTCGGATTTGTATTGGTGAATTTTTTAAGCGGAATTTTTGTGCTCATAAATTACGTTTTTTTTTTTTTTTTTTTTTTTGTTCTCTTATAGGAAAACGTTTCGCTGAGATAGAAATAAAATTGGCCATAGTTGACATTTTATCCAAATTCGAAGTGGAGCCGTGTGAAAAGACTGAAATTCCATTAAAAATTAGCAACAAGACTGTAGTAGTGATGCCAGAAAATGGAGTTTGGTTGAAATTCATTGAAATTTCCACCTAAGCGAATCATTTTTAACGTACACTTATAGAAGTCTGTATTTAAAAAAAAACAAAATTTTTGTGCAATATAGGGCCTCTGTGAAGTTGGCCGTTATAATTTCAGTTATCAGTGTCATCGCCATTATAATAAAATCAACTTTTACAAATCTACAGTCTAATAGTGTTATAAAATTATAAATAAATTATAGCATATTTTGTTAGTAATAAGTTTCGACCGTTTGTTAAGGTATAATACGAGTATTTTGCACATCGTACACGTTTTATAATGATCAACCGAGAACACTTGTTTACGCCCCAGCGAAATGGTCGCTGTTATCATGTTAAATAAATCCGAAAATCGTTTTCAACATTCCGGCACACGATACAAATCGTTTAGTTTTAGTCATCGATTAAGTTGAATTATAGATAACTATTTTAAGCGTTTAGGAAAAACAACAAAAAAAAAAAAAAAACTTTATAGCACTACTATTTGATGGTTACTGTCGTTTGATTTGCATTGGATTTTCAAGTGTCCCTATGAAAACGTTTGAAATTGTAATCGATAGAAATATGAATACGGAAAGAGTAGAGTTATATCGCGCTAAACGATTTTTCGTGTACCATTTGTTTTATACCGTGATTACACAAAAAAAAAAAAAAACCACTCGTGATAATGACATGGAACTACTCGTACATTTATTTGATAGTGATTTTGAATATTTTTTTTTTTTTTTTTTTTTTGTTTCAAAAATGTTGTCAAAATTGCCTATCCCTAAAATATGGACGGTATACGTCCTCTCGAAGTTGCATGTTGTTATATTATATTTTATAGTACAGATAGGAAATGGCCAAACACGATCGTTTTTCACAATTTTTGTGACAAAATTAATTTTGCGCATGCGAACAGCAACATTTTTTTTTTTTTTTTTTTTTTTAAACGACATGACCACAAATAATTATTTTTTGTATTTTTTTTAATGAATTTTAATGGTTGAATATTCTTTTTTGAGTTAAAAAAATTGGCCGTGTCATAGCAATTCGAATATTTTATGTTATTTTTACGGGTATACCAAAGATTTATACAATACGCGCCCAGTCAATAATAATAAAAGTAAAAAAAAATATGTACAAACACTGGTTTTTTGTATTCGCAGTCTTCGTGTATTTAAAAAATTTTTCGGACTGCTGTGCACCTCCTTGTTGGTAATTACTTTTCAATAACGCATTCTGTTTTCTCCACACACGTAAAATAAGTAGGTAAAAATTTTTTATAAGTATTTATTTCCAATGTTTGTTTTGTCTGGTGGTGGGGACGGGGACGGAAAAAAAACGACTAAATGTTTTATTCTACCGAGTTATCTATCTCCTCTATGTATTATCTAAACATATTTTTTTTCTCGCGTAGAATACAGTTTATAAAACAGTTGCATTTTCGATGTATACTAGGCATGCTTGATAATATATTAGTTTTGACAAATGTTCGTTGTATTTACTTAACTTGATTGGGTTTTTTTTTATTAATATATCACTTGGTTGGTGGGGAGAGGGGGGAGGGGAAGTGGGAAACACACAAACCTATATAATTTAAACAACCCCAACAAGCTATTTATTTTTTTTTTTTTCAATTACGCATGAAAAATATAAATACGTACCACGTACAATGTACGTATATTTCAAAAAAAAAAAAAATGTTAACCACATATTGTACTGTTATTGAAATTATGATTTTAAAACCTCACGAAAAATCGCAATGATTTATTTTAAGAAATTATTCTTATCATTTATTTGGTTTTTTTTTTTTTTTAAATTTTTATTATTAATTAATTAATAAATTTAGTTATTTTTTACCTTTTTGATTGTATATATTGGCTTGTTCTCATAACGCATAACGCCACAGTTTTATGCATTCAGAAAGGTTATTCATATTTGTGATTTATTTTTGTTACAACTTTCGATTTTCAATTTTCTATAGTTTAGTAGTACTTATGCATATTTTTAAAAATGTTTTCGTGATAATTCTGTGCTCTATTTTATACGGACGACGTTTTGGCGCGACTTACGTCTTTGCGTAATATTATTGTGGCATTTGTATCATTTGATTGTGCGCCGTCCTGTCATACCCTATGTGTATTGCGCATTATATATTAGAAATTATACCAGTGACCGTGATCCTTCTTGTTTGATCGATTGCCAGGGGGTGGGTGTTGATTAGGTTTACTTATGATACATACTGATATGATTATTGTCGTTTCTATTCGTTTTTTTTTTTTTTTTTTACATATTTCTTTCTTTCTTTTTAATCATATAAAAATAATGGACAAAATACACCGGGCGTGTCCCGATCCGCGGTTAAATTAGGCATCACGTTAATAATTTTATATTTATAGAATTCGACCGTTATATAATGTTATTTTGAAATCGAAAATGTCATCATGACACATACTGATATGATTTTTGTCGTTACGATTCGTTTTTTTTTTTTTACATATTTCTTTCTTTCTTTCTTTCTTTCTTTTTAATCAAATAAAAATAATGGATAAAATACATCGGATGTAAACCGAACGGCGGTTAAATTAGGCATCACGTATATAATTATAAAATTATAGAATTCGACCGTTATATAATGTTATTTTGAAATCGAAAATGACATCATGATACATACTGATATGATTTTTGTCGTTTCGATTTGTTTTTTTTTTTTTTACATATTTCTTTTTTTCTTTTTAATCATATAAAAATAACGGACAAAATACACCGGGTTGTAAACCGATCCGCGGTTAAATCAGGCATCACGTGAATTTAAGACGATTCTCAATATTTTGATTTAAACGAACATTTACGTATATGGAAACGACGTATTGTTGTATGAACGCATTTCGCGGTTTATTCCGTGCCCGGGGCTATTTGTTTTTGCCGCGCATAAACCCACAGCGATATTTTATTTAATTTACGTACACACTCGGACCGTATAATTAAATTAACGATAACACAATTAACCGCATACGTCGTATGTGCAGAATATCAAACAAGTTCGCGTGACCAAATCGATTGTACATTGCACCGTGCAATTAGGTATTTGTATATAATTTTAAAATTATAGAATTCCGCCGTTATATAATGCCACAATGTGTTGTACAATGTTATTTTGAAATCGAAAATGTCGTCATGTTCCGATTCCGGTCCCGGAAGCCGTATAAATGTTATAAAATCAATATACCGTAAATGTTATTCAATTAAATTGTAATAAGTAGAACTAAGAATGTTTCCCATTAATATACGATGCGCCTCTACGGGGGAAGGATTGCCGTGCCGGGTAGAGTTCCCTCCCCCCCGGTGGTTGCGATACCATATAAAAAATGGGGGGAAAAAAAGAAGAAAAAAAAGGAAAAAAAAAAGAGGTCTCGGACGCCGTACGATTCGAATATCATTTTCTGATAAACCTTACACGTCAATGGTAAAGAAACGCATATTCATTTTATACACGCCGCGCGTGTCAAATACGATAAAATATCATGTCGACGTTTACACATCTGTACGGTACACCGAGTTACGTGTTTCGGCCGATTTTGAATTTCAAGCGCTATAATTGTATTATTTTTTTTATCCGTATTCTCGTACTACTACACCGCTGGAATTACTCGGACCATTCGCATTATTCGAGAAATTTAATTTTCTACTATTAAAATAATATCTTACGGTATAATTTTAAACGCTTACTATACCGAACCGATATAGGCCCGCCGAGATATTCGTCTATAATACGTAATATATTAAATATTTGCGTGGTAAAAAATAATATCCGAATAAACGATCGAGGGCGACAGAATAAAATTATCAGTTACACACATTCGAAATAAAAGAATTCAAAGTTACGCGAATCTCCACCCGGATACGACGCCCCACGCTGAACCGGTACGGTCGATTGGGAGGTTGCCAGAATGGGGATACCGAAAGGCTTATAAGATTATACGTTATTGCACGGGTCGTTTAAACACCCTTTTTTTCTCTCTCTTTTTTTTTTTTTTTTTTTGCTAACTCTTCCACCTAACCTCCCGAATCTTTCTTC
The DNA here is from genome assembly GCA_956483605.1 of Tuberolachnus salignus. Taxonomy (NCBI): domain Eukaryota; kingdom Metazoa; phylum Arthropoda; class Insecta; order Hemiptera; family Aphididae; genus Tuberolachnus; species Tuberolachnus salignus. The sequence continues at coordinate 1,708,027 of OY101434.1, forward strand.
CCTGCCGATACAATGGCTGCAGAACCATTGGCTGGCTACTGTACTCGACATCCCTTTAAATATTATTCACCACCGATAATATTGTACGTTTGCCACTTCGCAATTTACCCCACATTAAATAACGAGTAACGTCTTTGTCCTTCCGGATTGTTTAGCTCCCCGACATAACGTCAGTCCGACGATTGACAAGTGACGTACACAGGTCGGAGTAAAATAGTATTGCATCTCGCCACGATAGGCTAGTTCAGTGTTTCCCAACTTTTTTTACCACCACGGACCACTTGGACAATAGTTTATAGGATTACGCGGACCACCTCAATTTTACGAAAACTAGGAATAACTTTTTTTTTTTTGCCGCTCATTAACAAGAATGCACACAATTTATCGAAAAATGTTAATTTTTATTATTTTACTTGACATTTTATTACTATACTTCACCAAAATATATAATTGAGGGCACTAGTTTCAAAATGTACCATCTCCGTGTTCCATAAAAATTGAGATAGGCACATTCAATTGTCAACGCTGAATTCGAATAACTCTCTATATTTGAGCAAAAGAGTCTATCTCCAGTGTATTTTAAAATTGAAAATTGCATTTAGTTTCAAAAAGTACAATCACCTTTGACAAGTTTGTTTCAAAACGTACAATCTCACTATTGTCGAGCAAAATGGTCAATCTCCAGTGTATTTTTTAAGCTTAAAAATAACATTTAGTTTCAAAACGTACAATCTCTAATTAAATAATATTTTTCATGAGTTTTACTATAAAAATACATTGTACACCGTTTTGACGGGTTTGCAGTTGTATTCCCAGTAAGAGGGCACTCTTTTATTCCACCTGATCGTGTCTTTGGTCACATCGAAGTGGAGTGCAAAAAGAAGGAAATAATTTTAGAACCTCAGGAATATTTGGATATTTTTCAAAATATGAGACTGTCCTGAAAATTGGAAAGGATGTTGAAATTTATGATTGGATAGCTGAAACCAGCAACTGTATTAGGCCTCCAGGACAGTGGCATTTTGCTTTTTCAAAAATGAAAAGATTGATTATTACAAAGAACTCAAAAGGCGTTGTGTTAGTTCGCGGTGAAGGCGTGTACAATTCAAATATTGGAATGGGAAAACCATTTACAAAAAAAAGCAAAGAACATTATTAACATGAAGCCCTCCAAAATTCCAATACGGAATGTTGTCAACAGTAATAAAAAAACGGATGTAAATTACCTACTAACTGCTCATTGCGGAAATGAGTGGAAAAATGATCAGCGTTTAATTTTTTACAAATTTGTCATAGAGGAAGATGCAATACCAGGTTATGTTGAGGAAGACATATTATGTGAACGTCATGCGATTGAAGATGAAATCAATGTTGCAATCTAATAAATAAATTCACTAACTTAATAATCTTAAGTATTTTTTATTTTTAACGATTTTTATTATTAAATTAAATTTTTTTGTAAACTTCTAAACTAAATTAAAAAAAATAAAGACTTCTAATTTTTAGCTTCTCAATACCCATTTATTATTTACTAAAGTTATTTTCAAAACGAGCAATCTCCTACTGTTAGTTTTGCATTGTACAATCTTCAAACAAAATGTGGTCAGAACTAAGACAAAATCTTGTCTTTTTAAGCAAAAAACTGGTAAATCATCTCTGCATAACTATATGAAAAGATTAAAAAAATCCGAATATAGAAAAAATATTTTTTGATTAAGTTATTCGTTTTTTTGGTTTTCTGAAAATTTAGTGAACGTGGAGATTGTACACTTTGAAACTAGTTCCCTCAATTATACTTTGCTATACTAAATAATTTACTTAGTGTAGGTTTTTGCGACTGCATTTCTTTGACCAGTTTTTCAATTCTCGGATGAATGTTGCTCATAGCTAAACGCATGTCGAAGCGATTCCTCTGGTTATTTTTGATTACAAGTAGACTAGAAAATCCTTGTTCACACAAATATTTAGTCGAGAATACTACTATCGGTCACGATATAATTTTTTTACTCTGATACCTGCACACTTATAAAAGTGGAAAATACTTATCGGTCTACAGCAGCAACAACCATAAGATAACCGTATAATATTATACGGTTCCTCAATAAGTCGTAATTTTTTTCGCTATTTAAAAAAATAATAATAATTAATTTGTAATAGAAATCGTAGAAAAAAAATCTATGGGACCGCGGACCACCGGTTGGGAAACACTGGTCTAGTTGGAGGAACAGATGACGTTTATAACATATATCGGCACAGAGTCCCTTCTAAATTATTCTAGATCACGCAGAGGCATTTTATGGAATCGGCTACCTTACACGATGGATGCCACATTTAGACTGCCGTGCAAACAAACATCAAACGCGAGTTACTTACTTCATATTTGGCTATGGTTTAGTGTTTATACTACAGCGATTTATCGCAATTCGCGCTTATTTCTATTTACTCCTTTACTACGAGCGAACATCTCCAAGACTAAATAAATAAGGCGGGCGATACGTTTATTACTTTTCTCGTAATAGGAACAATTAGGACGATAATTTTACACGCACAATTGTAGGAGACGTTCAGCGATAGCTTTCCAACACACGGACCAGAAACGTCACAAAGAAATCTAATTAGACGGGTATCGGGACACGAAGTAATAGACCGGGGTTTAAATATGAGGAATTTTAATTTACCAGAATACAATAAGTAGCACGGTTCAAGATGAGATACATAAATTATGGAGATTGTCTACAGGATTGGGAAACCGTATTGTCAGGGCTTCTAGGCGTATCCGTAATAGGTAAATTAACAGTAATAGTTATTAAAACCCTTGATAAATATGACACTTTTGTATCAAACATTCGGTTGGAACATCAGGATAGCCACTGGTATAATTTCTAATATTTAATGCGCAATACACATAGGGTAAGACAGGACGCACAATCAAATGATACAAAAAAAAAAAAAAAAAATATGCTTAAGTACTGGACTATAGACAATTGAAAATTGAAAGTTGTAACAAAAATAAATTACAAATATGAATAACCTTTCTGAATGTGTAAAACTATGGGATATGAGTTATGCGTTATGAGAACAAACCTAAACAATCAAAAAGGTAAAAAATAACTAAATGTATTAATTAATTAATAATAACAATAATACAAATTTAAAAAAATAAAAAACCAAATAAATGATAAGAATTATTTCTTAAAATCAATTATTAATAGTAATAATTAAGTAGATCGATTAGTTTTTAATTATAAGTAATAAGTAGGGATAAATAATAATGTCAATAATACATATAAAAGCAATGCAAGACACAAACAATAAGTTTACAAGAAACACCCACCCCCCTGGCAATCAATCAAACAAGAAGGATCACACGGACGAGGGTGTACACCTCCAATAAAACGTAATCGACAAATGCAGACAACAGAAATGACCAATACGAAATTCGGACTTCCAAGACACATCAGGATGGACGGATACCGGATATATGCTTACAATTCAAAAATGGATATTTCCTAACACTCAACTTCCGACTACCCCAATATAAAAAGCACGATATTATATATATATAAAAAAAAATAATAATACAAATTGTATCACAACCAAGCACACACATGCCCTCCATTAATATTTAAACAAATATCACATGCCCTTTGTGAAGACCGATATAAAAAATCCAGTAAAAGAATTACAATGTACAAACAGAGAATAAATATATCGTTATAATGTAAAACGCGGCATGACGGAGACCGTGAATCTTGACAGTATTTAAACTCGAATATAAGTTTATATAACAAGTTTAGTTAACAATAAATGTAAAGCTAAATTTACTTTCACTCCCGAGAACACACAAAATTAATTTTTTTTTTTTTAATTTCAAAAACTTTGATACCCGGTCGTAAACGTTTAACTTTTACATTAAGTTACAATTCAATACTCGTTTTCTTTTTTTTTCATTTGCATTTGTCATTCTCTTCAAAATCCATCCCCCTCCCCGAATGCACCATGTATATATATATATATATATAGTACATTGTATATTGACAACGTTTTTTTTTTTTTTTTTTTAGTTAATTATTTCCATACAAACATTCTATAAAAATAAATAAAATGGTTCGGAAATATATATTCCGTTAACCTTCAGTTTTGATGTGTAATCAGTATGTATTATACAAAAAAAGTATTCATTAAAAACTCTAGTAATTTTTAAGTATAAAAATTTCAAGTCACTAATTAAATGGCATATGCGTTGCGTGTTCGCCAGACTAATATCGTGGTCGAATACCGGACCAAAAAAAAAACACTATAATCGAACAACTCGATTGAGGTCGGCCCCAAAACGCCCGCAATAAAAACTATTGTGAATACTTTAAGGCAATGCAGTTGTTGTATTTTCTCGTTCGGCACCACTGCAAACCACTACAAATCACACGGATCCCGCAATATGTTTCAATATTTTGTCGGTTGGTCGCTAAACACCGTAGTCCTATTTTTAATCGGTTTATCGGTTGCGTATTATTATTGTACGTCGACGTTTAACAAATGGGAAAAGCTCAACGTGCCGTACGTCCGGCCGATTCCGCTGTTCGGCAACTTGTTGAACGTGGCACTGGGAATCGTACACCCGGTGGACTTCTACAAGAAAATCTACCACGAATTGGCGGGCCATCGGTACGGCGGCCTGTTCCAGATGAGGACACCGTATCTGATGATTCGCGATCCGGAACTAATCAACACCGTGCTCATCAAAGACTTCTCGTGTTTCCCGGACCGTGGCATTTACTCGGACTTCTCGGTCAATCCGCTGTCGAACAATTTGTTCTTCATGGAAAACCCCCAATGGAAAGTGATCAGGAACAAACTGAGCCCGGCGTTTACATCGGGCAAACTCAAGTTGATGTACGACCAAATTAAAGAGTGTGGCGACAAACTGATGGTAAACATACAGGCGAAACTAACGGAAAATCGCAATAACGAAATGGAAGTGCGAGACGTCATCGGCAAGTATTCGACGGACGTCATCGGTTCGTGCGCTTTTGGCCTCAATTTGAACGCCATAAACGACGAAAACTCCGTGTTCCGCAAGTACGGCAAGGACTTGTTTGTACCCTCGATACGAATACTTTTGAGAGAATTGAGTTTGATGATCACGCCGACACTTTTGAAAGTTGTAAAATTAAAAGATTTCCCGGCGGAGGCGGGCGAATTTTTCCACTCGGCGTTTCACGAGACGATCGCGTATCGAGAAAAGAACAATATCGTCAGGAACGATTTCGTCCATGTACTAATGCAGGCCAGACGCGATTTGGTTCTCAACGACAATTTACCGCCAAACGGTAAGGTATAAAAAAAAAAAAAAAATTAATTTCCGAAAATAATATTTGAAATAAATAGCGTTTAATAAACGTATTGTACGCCGGTGCTTTCTAGAGAAATTTACAGAAACACAAATTGTAGCGAACGCTTTCGTCATGTTTGCTGCCGGATTCGAAACCGTTTCTACAGCTCTGAGTTTTTGTTTATACGAGCTAGCGTTGAAGAAGCATATTCAAGATAAATTACGCGAGGAAATCAAATCGAGAATCTCTATAAATAACGGAGTGATCGACAATGACTTTTTGGTGGATCTAAATTATTTAGATATGGTTTTAGCCGGTAAGGTTACGTGTGATAGATATTTGATTTTAACATTACGTGTAATTTTAATAGTATATTTTTTTTTTTTGACTATGTTAATCATTGAAACACACCGAAAGCCATTTCGACAATATAATCTCACTATTAGTGTTTTATTATTTTCAGAAACGCTCCGTAAGTACCCGCCGACTTTCGCGTTATTCAGAAAAGCTTCTCAGGCATACCGCGTACCCAACGATTCATTAGTTATTGAAAAGGGACAAAAATTAATAATTCCTATTTATTCACTGCATTATGATGCGCAGTATTTTCCGGATCCCGAAGTGTTCGACCCGGAAAGATTTTCACCCGAAGAAAAAGCTAAACGACCGAGTGGTACATACCTACCCTTTGGCGACGGACCTCGGATTTGTATCGGTGAATTTTTTAAGCGAAATAAGTTATTATACGATTCGTATAATATTATGTTGTTGTGCTCATCAATTACGGTTTTTTTTTTTCTCTCTCTCTCTCTTATAGGAAAACGTTTCGCCGAAGTGGAAATGAAATTGGCCTTATTTGAAATCTTATCCAAATTCGAAGTGGAGCCGTGCGAAAAGACTAAAATTCCATTAACGTTTAGTAAAAAAGCTCTAATAGTGATGCCGGAACATGGGATATGGTTAAAATTTACAAAAATATCTAGTTAAGTGATCGTTTTTGAACGCGTACGCCCATGCATATGAACGATTCAACGAAACAAATTATAATATTTAACCGGTCGGAGAGGGTCGTAGCGTTAAAAATAGTATATTCTAATGTCGTACATTGCCTATGGTTTACGATTATAAACAGGTGGTCAGTTTTATTTTATTTGTATATTACAGCCGACCGGATGTCGGGTGTATTCCTGATTTGGTTAAATTTGTTAAATGTATTTAATTTTCCAAGACGATTGTTGACCATCACTACATTTGTTTACCGGTAGACGGATATTATTTATCGTTAACGATTGTTACGTAGTTTACGTTATTTATCGTCGTACTGTTGTAGAGTTGTAGACTGTCGCAAATTGTTTTGTATGCAATAGCCAATAAATATTTCACATTATAACGCGATTTACCGTTCGAATACCCACCGTTTTACTGTAAAGTTGTCGACGGTTGGTCCGCGAAATATGTACGCTCGCTCGATAATTTTCAACAGTAAAATTCTACAATTAAAAACTGACCGTCCGACACGCGCCACAACCTCCCCATCCCCACAACCGCGTGAACCCTTTTTTTTTTCTTGTAGAACCGGCAATACCCCCGCCTCCAGGAATGGTCGCGAGCCACTACTTCGGGAGGCGGGTCGCCATCATTTATTTAATAAAAATGAACACACAAACAAATAAGTACAAAATTCAAAAAACCCGTTTTCCCCTACGACGGGGCGGGCTCGCATTATTAGTGTACAAAGCTTCGCGTCCCCACTGGGGAATGGGCAGTGGCCGGGCCGAAGCCCACTTGCTGCCCTTACACTAGTAGGCGGGGACACTTCCTACCGGCCCCACGGCCGGCGGTCTGTCGTCTGCGGGGCCGCGATCAACGACGGCGGCGATGCGCTCGAAGGCGCGCGCAGGCGGCGTCGAGGGCTTGGCGTTGCCGTTCGGCCGACTCCTTTTCCGCGGCGACGACCGTCTCGGCGAAGTCGACCGCGGCTTTCCAACGGTCTGGGGATTCCAACACGAGCGACACCGAGTCGCCCGGTTCGAAAGGACCGATCCTCCGGACCAGGCGCTCCCTGCCCCCGTCAAACGCCTCGCAGCGCACGAGGGTATGGAGAGCGTCGTCATCCTCCTCGTTCTGCTCACCGGGAAAACCGCAGTGAGAACGCCCGGGGTGCGGAGCTCGCCCGATCCGATGAAAGAACGCGTTAAAGCGTCCGTGCCCCGTGAGAAGTTGAGTGAGGCGGTAGGTCGTCGAACCCCGCGGTCTTGTAACCCACCGCACCAGCAAGCCCGGGGGAATGAGCGTGCGCGTCCGCTTCCCGCGGGCACCTCCGCGCTACGGATCCGGCGCGCCCATCTGGTCGGTGGACCGCTGACGGGCGGGGTGCGTCGCCTTCCGTCGTAGTCCCCAACGCGCGCAGAGCTTTGAAAGAACTGCACCCGCAAGAGGCCAACAGATCGACAGGAGGTAGTCCCGCAACGATTAGCGCCGCCTCGTGCTCGACGGTCCTGTAGGCGCACACGCTCCGGAGAGCCGCACGCCGCCGGACGGCCGCCATTGCAGCGAGGCCCTGGGGGGCAGAGTTGCGGGGAATAAGCCCACGCGGGAGCGCCGTACAGCAGCACGCTGTGCACGACGCTCACGAGAGCAGTTTCCGGCCGCACTCCCGCGGGCCGACCGCGCGAACCCTGTCCCGGCAATACGCAGAACGACGGCCGGCTGTAGACTGGGTATAATATGATTATAATTTGGAACGTCTTCGGACGGTTGCTGTCAAATAATTTCAAGTCCGTCGTCAAGTTCGCTGTTCGCGGCGAATCCCGTAAACCCGCTGCGAGTTTTATCGAAGTTCGGAATAGTTCGGCAGTGTGTCTGACGTGCGCGGGAGGGCGGTGGTTACGGCCGAATAAGCGTTTGCCAGTCGGATCCGTTACGTTGTTATATTTTACGTATAGTCGATAAATTCGCATGCACACGATGGCCCCCCCCACCCCCCCCTGGATACCATTTGGAGGATTTGGATTGTTTTTTATTTTTTTTTTCATTAAACATTTTTTTACGACGGATAATCATTGATCGGCTGCCATTTTATAATCGGCTATACACGACGATATTACCGTACGGATTTTTATCGAACGTATTTCAATAATCAATATTAGTACTTTTTTGTGGTGACGTATGCGCGATCTTAATACGTTTCGGTTTTAACGATTGAACCAACTACTATAGGTGAAAATATCCATCGACAAAAATCCACCGATACAACAACAACAACAATGACAATTACACGACGTGCGCTTATAAAACAAAAAAAAAAAAAAAATCCGTTTTCGTTCTTAATGCAATACATTATAGAGTATGAAATTCCGAATAATTTTTTTTTTCTTTTTGCTACACACGGTTTTCGGTTGTTGATCTGGCCGGGAAGCGATGTTATAATTATACACCTAAAATACAAATAAATGTATTTGTTCTGTGATTTAATCAATTTGTTTTTTTTCATTTTTCATTTTTCAAAAATGTTTGTGATCTAAAAAGAAATTCATGCGGAATCCGGCCGGTGCCGATGCTACAATATGCAATATAAAAATATTAAATTAATTAAATCCGTTTACAGTTAAAGACCACTTTACAAAACAAAAAAAAATGGAAATACATCAAATTCCGGGCCTTTAACATCAAACAAATTAAACATGAAAACACATAAAAGTATGTTTAAAAATGTTACTCGGAACGTACCCAAATTGGAATTTGATTAGTATAGCAATATTAGTTTTTTTTTTTTTTTTAAATATTATGCTGAATTTAGAAATCTATATTGATTAAAATTAACTAACTATTATTATTGGTATAATTATAATACCGAACAGTGTTGAACCGCGCAATAAAAATTCAGGTTTAAATTTCCCATAAAAATCTAAATTATACATTGGAATTGATAATTTTTTAATGATGGTCGTAATAATTTTGTTGATATTGTTCCGTTGAAATGTTATCGAATCGTTTGAACTTGTCGTGTATATGTAGCTGCGCATCTCTTATCCATAGGTATCCATTGCACGGGGTGTTCGGGTTATTTCGTCCAACATTTTTTTTTCTATGTCGTCTTGAATATTACTAACGGATGTTTTGGCATTGTCAAACCATTTAGCCTATTCTAAATTGAAAAAAAAAAAATAAAATAATAATAATAATCATCTTAAACGATTACATTTATAATCGCAAACAAACACAAGGCCCGATTTTATTACTGATAACACGCTGATTAACGAATGCGGTAACGGTTTAGGAGTTTTTGAAAAAATAAAAAATATTAAACGGAAACTGATTATAAAAAAAAAAAAAAAATTACGGCTCGGGAGGTGATATACCGACCAGCCCCCCCCCCGTAAATACGCCACTGAGATCTATAAACATTTTTAACTTACAACAAGACAACAGTGATTAGTTGTACGTAAAAAAATGTTCCACGGTTTGTTGCAGAGCCTTAAAAAAAAAAAAAAAATAAATAAAATACAAATAGCATTACCGAAAACACGAGAAAACGTATACACATACACATATATATTTAATAAAACAACAATATTGACGTGTCTTAAATACTCGTTAAAGGTTACTTTTATTTGAAAACACACTTGTATTTAGTTTGCAATAAATTGAAAACTGTTTTTAATATTACGATTGTTTAAAAAAAAAAAAAGAAATATTTAAAATTACTACAATTGAAAAATGTCAATATTTATCAATTACGTTGATTGGAAATGGAAATAACACTTTGATATTATTATGATTATCGTTGGTTTTAAATACATTTATTCATAAATTCTATTTGCCATGCTGATTTTTGCGCGTTGATTAATTTTGCGAATAATAATTCCGTGTTTGATGTACGAGTAAAATATACTGCGCTTAATAATACCGAAATATTATTATGTCATAAACAATACAAGGTAATTTTTTATCGCAAAAGACGAATGGAATGTATATATACTTTGGTGGCGCATTATTTTACCGATTTATGAATATTTTTATTATCTTTATTGTAAACGACGAAAACAAATCGTTTGTGTAACAATTATTTTTACATTTCAAAACGAATAAATTATTAATTTGAACTTTTTCGATTCGGATATCAGTGTTTTACCGGGTTTTTTTTTTTTTTTATTTATATTCGATTTATAATCATTATTATTGGCAAAGCCTTGGAGAGCGTTCGCTTATCTCATTTAATTGTTTATCAATTTCTTTCGTTTTCCATCTCAACGGGTCTCATGAATCACAAACGTAACCACGTTAAATGAAATTAACTGTGATTTATGGAGTCAAACAACTCCTACCGGAAAACTTTTCTTGTATCATTTTAAAATTGCGTCCCGCTCCTCAGTAAATCTAAAATCGTTCTATTCGCTTGGCTAAACGTTCTCTCGGCTGCAAAAATAATTCGATCATACAATAAATCGTACACTTAAAAACACTTAAAAACAAACGATCAGATACGGTTTAATAATTTTTGTCTTTTATACGTTTTATTAATAACAATCGAATATTTTTTATATAGGGATTTTATGTTGTATATAATATATGTTGGGCCGAACACGGAAATTCGAATGCTATAAAACTGGCGATTACGTGAAATCGGCAATGTAAAAAAAAAAATATACTCATATGTTACATATTGGAAACAAAGTGCAAACTAGAGAAAAAAATAATCATTTTCCGATTTTGTGCATAACGTAATTTAGTACTGAAAATTATGAAAAACATTGAATTAATCGTTCAAAATAAATAAATAAATATTAATAATAATTGAAAAAGTTGAACAAAATTTAAAATAATTTTTCGTTAACCCATAGGTCTTCCGTATTACGACCACTACACGCGGGTGACATGTCGAGTTACACATCATGCAATTCCTTTTGCACGTGCACTTGTTTCTTAATATACAATTTTAGCATTTCCGGTATCCTTGGCCCGTTTCAACTGAATCCAATCGAACGAGTTCACGTAATGAATACTACTCTGAAGCCGGCACGCTGTTTCGCCCTAGCCAATTTACTGGTATGAGGTCGGGCCTGATTTTGTTATTATTCTTGCAGTGAATTCATGACCATTATTATCAGACTGTAGAACGTCAGGGGCATCAAAAGTAAAAAAATATGCGTAACTATTCTTTCGTCACTTCTAAAGCTTTCTTGCACTTCAGAGGTCGACAAAATGAAAACTTAGTCAAGTGGTCTTTGTAATGAAGAATGCACTTGAGACCACCATCGGATAAAATCCGAAAGTCGACAAGGTCCATTTACTCTCGTTCGTTCGGAGACAAAGGCAATAATAGGCCGCACAACAACGCCTCTCGTACTTTTTATTTGGATTTCTCCGTACACCTATTGGGCAATTGGGCAATTGGCAATCGTTCACCGCAGCCTTTGGAATGTCGGAGTAGTATTAGCTCCTTTATTTTCTTGTGCATTTTCGTCTCCCCCTTATGTCCACTGGCCACATGAACGCCGCGAATAATATTAGCGAGATTATCAATTGTTCCTTCTTATTTTTGAACCGTCCACCGGTGTATCGAACCATGGTCGGTTGATAATTAATGACGTAGGGTATAATTATAACAAATATTTTAAAACCACCGTTTACCGTGTAAAAACAAACGAGTCGACTAAACGCTGAACAGATAATAATATAGACCGTAGGTGTATTATTTTATTTAGGCGATAGAAAAACCGTAAACATAAATAATATAAAATATTTTATTTTTAAATTACACAGAGAACACTGCCTTATTATTATTATTATTATTTTTGCATTTAACCTTGTAGTTGGTTTTGCAGTTGGACGTACGCTCTCCATTCTTCCCTGTTCCCAGCTTAGCTCTTCTGTTCAGCGTAGCTCGATAGTCTAGCATCGGAAATCGTCTGTTTGACAAATGAAGTTCTCGGACGCCCTCGGTCCCTCTTACCTTCAAATTTCCCCATCTATTATTCTATGTATTAGTTCATTCTTGTTCGATAAAATGCGCGGGTTGTAATTTAGTGGATGTTTTCGAAATTGTCCATAATAATTAGTGGCAAAACGGCCAACGTGTTACTGGGCTATGGCCGACTTTTCACTGGCCACGCCTAGTCGGTTGTCAGTATCTGTGTAATTATCGGCGTACAAAACTCCCACTATAAAGTAACTCGAATTACGATTTCGCTTAATCTGTGTACGTATAAGCGTATGTATTTATTTGTATTATTACGACGTATACATTTGCAAAATATACGGTACACCGATCAAATATTTCCGTGGCTAATGTCGGGCACGGCCGAAATAAAAACGCGGACGCAGTAAAGTGATATTATTTGCGCGGGTTTGTTACATTTGAATAAATAATTTATCGTGCAGTTTAAAGCGATCCGGTAATAATCATAATTCGATCGCGTTCCAATGTACGTACGTATACCGTATAAGCCCCGGCACTGTTGTATACTATGACGTAGGAAACATTATTGTTCGTATATATAATATTACCGGTAAAAAAAAAAAAAAAAAAGGAGAGAAAAAAATAAAAGAACTACACTACACTGCAGGGTACCCGATTCGTTACGTGCTACACAAGTCTGGGATATTTTCCCGGCTATAAGTGAATTGGTTCAGTTCGAGGTACGGACCCCGATGTCCGGGCCGTATGAATAACAATTTTATTATAAATACGAAACGCACGCAAAGTAAATAATATAAGTTATTTAAACGTATAGGCAGATGATTCGTTAAAAAAAAAAAAAAAAAAATGACATACCCGTCTTATTTACATAAAAAACACTTTTTAGATTCTGTGCGTAGCGAGGAATCTATTTGGTTTCGCTATGATGCTGGTATTTTTTTATTTATTTATTTTTTTTTCCAGTCAGTAAATACGTTTTAGACCAGACATCTTGTTCCGATCAACAATATCAGCCGCGGTTTTTGGTGTATTAACAAGGTAAATATATTTTATTTTCCTTGTGTTTTTCGTAATGACGGAGAAAAACTTCGAATAAAATGTAATATATATTATCGCGATAAATGTATCGGTAAATTTCAATTTAGTTTTTTTTTTTTCGTTGGAATTCAGTTAAAGATAATCATAAATAAATTAAAACTTTCATTGAGAGCTTTTACAAGTACTTTCTATACACGGTATACAGAGAGTTTTCAATAATATTCTACCGTTTATCGAAATGTGTTTAGCTATTTGAAATGTTTCATGTTTTTTTTTTTTTTTTTTGTTTTATCGGTTTTGTGCTGTAACTTGTATTTTAAGATCAAATTTTTGTTAAAATTCGTTAAACCACTAATATTTGCAATTATAATTTGGTATTTACACACCGCTCAGAATCGTCGTTCGTTCCTAATGAATTATCGTTGCGAATAGAACTAAATTACTCTATACACATGTTATTTTCCCAATTTCCCATCTACGACAGAGGCTCACTTATTGACACTACCGTGGACTGGCTTTTTTCATATGTATTGTATCGATACAATGGGTTTACACAACGTGCAAACGTGCAAACACAGTATTCGCGTTGACAACAATATTGTTATTATTATAACTGTAACACGAATAAAATACTTTGAAAATATGGTCCCGAATATAAAATAAAGTATTCGAAATACATTTAGTAAAAAAGTATTTAAAACACCAAAACCAGTATTCACATACAAGAATTCGACAATACTTAACAAGACCAAGTAAAACGGATTATTATTGTAGTGCACCTACAATTGTGTTATAATTTTGTGCAACCTAAGAAACCATTTACAAATATATATATATATTTTGTTATTTAGAGTTAAGGCTTCAACGATAATGGTTATTAGCCTGCTTATAGGACTAGGGGTATAAGTGGTAAGAGCTGAAAAACACGAGTTACAAATCATTTACATTTTTTTTGCTTAGATTTATGTTGTGGAGAAATTGGAGTATTGCCACTGTAATTGTCTACGTTGACAGCTTGTTGGAGTGGGGTATAGTTGGAGAAGATTGTTCGTGCTCGTGATAATTTGGGCATTTGGTCACGGTGTGATCGACAGATAGGATGACTTTACATGCGTCACGTGTTGGGTCCGGCTCTCTGGCGATGAGGAATGAGTGGGTTAGACGGGTGTGTCCTATTCTAACCCGAGTGATAATTACCTCGTCTCTTCTTTTGAGGTTTAGGGGAAAGGTTCCGTTTTTGGACAGAGGGTTTGGATAATGGCGCGAAGCTCGTTCGAGAGAGGAATATTGGTCCAGTATTCGTGCCGCGCTTCTGCAGTCTTCAGGTCAATAGTTTTGCGCGTATCAGACAATGTTTGGATTAGTTTTAAGGCATTTCGTGGTTCTTTTACGAATATTATTATTATTATTATAGTTGTTGATTATTAAATTAGTTAATTAATCTCAAGTGTTGTATTTATTAGATATATATCTAATACAAGATTCACCCACTTGGTTATTGGTCGACTGTTAGTAAAGTGTTTAAGGGTCTTTGACGAAGTATTGAACGGCGTGTCAAATTCGAATTATAAATATTCAACAGTCGTAAACGAACTTTTTTTTTATAAGTCGAGCTCGGCCAAGTATCTCGAATACTTAATTTGTATTTTTTTTTTTGTTTGTTTTTGTTTTACCTTACAGCCGTAAATATGTCGGTTGCGTGTTACTGTGCCAGGACCGATTAAGTTCTACCAACCTACGCGTATGCGTTTCGGCGGTTGCAGTTTCATAATAGTATTAAAATTTGATTTACCCGATGGTCGTTATGTACAATTGTTACAAATGTTTTTGGCTTCGTTCTTAATTATTCCCTAGGTCGGTTTACGCGTAATTTACGTTTAGAATTAGTGCAAGGAACGCACGTACTGGTAAAAGTACCTACACAATCGAAAAAATAAATAAATAAATAAAAACGCCGCCTTTGATATAATAATTTATTTTTTTCCGGGCACGACTCACATTCGACAGTTGATGTGTTATCAACTTCACAAAGTGTTTGATGCAATATCCTACTCTCCGGGATAAAAATTATTCTGCGCGTGTGCTTTTCCTCCGGACACGTCTCAGGCCTTCGACCGTGTATGACACGACGGCTTGCTATATAAACTTAAAGGCTTTCTTCCGCCGGCATACAATTTACTCATACAGAACTTACCTATCAAATCGAAATTTTCAAATTCGTTCTGGTTCTACCGTTTCTGACACAGCTGCCTATATACACATTGGTGTACCCCCAAGGGGACATTCTCTCGCCCATTCTTTATAATATTTGTGCTTCGGACCGACCCAACAAACAAATCCCCTTTACATCTGTGGCTGGTTATGCTGGTGTTACGGGCTCTGTCCTTAACCGGTCCATAGCCAGGTGCAGATCAGTTAAGTCAGGGTTTTGGAATATGTTGATTGGATACATGGTACATAGAGAAAATATAGTAACATTAAAAATACAGACAATATAAATATAACATTTTTTGTAAAAAATATTTTTTAAAACGGTTCAAATACTTCACTCCCGCGGCAACCGTTGACCATGAAACGCCGTTAGCCACTACATAAAATTAAGACGAATCTGCAATTGTTGAACGACTCGACAGAACTTTAAATGAAAAATGACAATATAATTTGAAATTCAAAAAAAAATAAATAAAAGATGGATTGATATATTACAATCTCTATTGAATTAATATAATTTTAAAAATTATTACAGATCAATTAGAATGATACCGGTTGAGGTAAATAAATCTAATGAAGAAATGGTTTTACTTAAATTATACTCTATTAAAAAAATCAAAATCTAAAATTAAGTTTAGTGTTGATGGATAGAGTTGGAATAACGAGGTTCAAGAAAACGTTTGATAACTAATTTAACTCTAATTGGACTCGAGAAATATTTATTGTAACAGAAATAATGAATATAAATCCAATTACTTATAAAATTAAAGATTTAAATAATGAAGAGATTGAAGGTAGTTTTTATAATGAGGAATTATAAAAAACAAAATTTTGTAATGAGAAATATTTTACACAACACGAATCTTATTTAAAATTAATTTGAAAAAAAAAAAAAAATTAAAATCGAAAATTGAATTTTAATTAAAAAAATATATTGTATAATAAAATGAAGGAAAATAATAATCTTAAGAAACCTTTAACAGGAATGTGTAATTTATGTAGTAAAATAATCACAGATAAAAACTGGTCTAGACATTTAAGATCAAAGAAATGATCCAAATCTGACTATAAAACCTAGACTTCATAGAGTAACTAGAGAGAGAGAGAGAGAGAGAATTGAAAATACAATACCAAAACCTAGAAAAGACAGAACATTAAAACCACACAGAGTTTTTTGTACATTTTCCAAAGACATAATTGAGAAAAAATCAATTTAAAAAGTCAGGCCTGTTATAAATGTTTTTTTAAAAAGAGTCTGCTTTTAATAATAGGATGGTAACATTTGGTATTACACAACAATTTAAAGTTATTTAACAATTTTTTAATTTTGTCAAAAAAAGAATTACAGAAAAAAATTGTACAATATTTAAATAAGTAAGGTAATTTAAAAATAGAAATTTTAGTAAATTGTGAATATGTCAGAGTTGTGGCAGAAAATGAAGAAAAAGTAACACCATGTATAAGAATAAAATACGAAACTTTTTTTCAAAATACTTATTTTTATAATAATGTAAAAGAAACAATCGAGAAGACGCATTTTTGACTAAGGTATCTGGTTGGAAATTTAATACAACTATAGATATGAATTTAAATATAAATAAGTATAATCCACTTAGAGGATCATTATATATTGATCCACTAAAATGGATTTCGGACAGAAAAGCTATTATTAATATTATAAACGAAAAAGATAATAAATGCTTTCATTGGTCAATCCTTGCTGTTTTACATCCTGTAAAAAAATATGCACAAAGAGTTTCTAAATAAAAAAAAAAAAAAAAAATACGAAAAACAGTTTGATGAGATATTTAAAAGTTTAAAAATATAATTCCCTATAAAATGAAGTGATATTAATACATTTGGAGATAGAGCTAATATGTATTTTAATGTGTTTTATAATTACGATAGATGTGAGGTATCAATGATTATGTAGGAAGCAGTCACCCCCTGCGAGTATGTAAAATTAAGAAAGATAAACATATTAATTAATTTTATCTTAAAAATGAAAAAAAAAAAAATGAGCATTATTGTTTGATTAAAAATTTACGGAAATTAGTAGGATCGCAAAAAAACAAAAAAATGAATGCTATGCTGTTTTCAGAAAAAAACAGGTGTAAAATTAAAACTATTAACAGATATTGGTAAATATTTAATGTTTGAACGAGGAATTAGAGGAAGTATGTACAAATGTAGTGTTAGATATCCTAAGGCAAATAATAAATATATGGATAAAAAAATATAATAAAAACGTTTCAAGTAAATATATATATATATATAATATTTGGACGCAAACGATCTTTATGGATGGGCAATGAGTTTATTTTTATCGGAAAGTGGATTTAAATGGGCAAACCCTGAGCATTTCGATGCGGAAACAGTTTTAAAAATGACAAATGAACAAGGTTATATTTTTTCAAGTAGATTTAAGTTAACCTGAATCACTTCATGATCTTCGCTCAGATTTTTCCTTAGCACCTGTGAATAAGTTCCAAAATGGAAATTTACCTAAGTTAACAACAAATCTATATGATAAGAAAACATTATATTAATCTTAAATTGTATTTATGTTTAGGTTTCAAATTCGAGAAAGTACATAAAGTAATGCAATTTCACCAAACCCCCCTTGGTTGAAACAGTATATATATATAGATATTAACACAAATCTTCGGACAGAAACAAATAATGAGTTTGAAAAAGATTACAATAAGTTAATGAACAACAGTTTATTTGGTAGGACTATGATGAACACAAGAAACCATAAAGATTTTAAGTTAATTTCTAGAGGTGATTTAATGGAAAACCGGATTGCTAGACCAAATTTTGGTGGTCGAAGGACAATTTTTATAGAAACTTTGGTAGCTGTACATATGCGGTTACATTAAAACAACCGATTTATCTAGGAATGTGTATTTTAGATTTATCTAAAACCCGAATGTACGATTTTTTACTATAATATATTAAAACAAAATATTACATTATTATACACAGATACCGACTCTTTAATGGTAGAAATTACAACCGATGATATAAAAAACAACAAATTAAATTTTTTAAACGAGTTTGATACCTCAGGTTATCTTGTGAATAATAAATATGGAATATCCTAAAAAAAAATAAAAAAAGTTCGTGGTAAAATCAAAGATAAACCTAATGGTCAAATAACGAGTGAGTTTGTTGGGTTAGGATCTAAACTATATTCATTTAAAATATTTGATAATGAAAAATAAAATAAAAAGGCGGAAGGCGTGAAAAGGAATATAGTTAAAAACAAATCGTGTTTTAATGTTTTTAATGATTGTTTAATTAGTAAACAATCGAAATGTGTAAAACAGAATACGTTCAGAACAGACAAACATAATGTGTATGCTGTTGAACAAAACAAAAAAAAAAAAGGTTTTTCTTGGTGCGTATGATGATAAATGATATATTTTAGATAATGGTATTGACACTCTAGCTTGGAGCCATTTCTGAACGGGTATAAAAAGAGAAAATTACAGACTATACCGTGACAATTTAATAAAAAAACAAATGATAAAAAGTAATGATAATTTTTCATTTAATTTATTTTTTAAACACCTTTTACAATTTGTATAAAACCATCAATAAAAAGAGAACAATGCGAACAATGGTCAGTAATATTGTTTATAATATAAAAACAGGTGAAAATATTATTTAAAGTCAATAAGGATCAATAAAAGAAAACGGCGCCAGGAATGGCAAAAACTATACTATTGTCGTGTCATATAATCTCTTAACCTGTTTATGTATACAGATTGTAAATATATTTTAATAAAAAAAAAAAAACAGTTGAAATACTCGTATTTGAAAACAATAATTGTTTTTTACAAGAATCGCGTAAAGAATATTTTTTTAACGGCATAAAAAATTCTACAAATTGCAAATATTTCTATGTAAATATTTATCGTTTTTTTTTTTTTTATATGTAAATTATCGTTCAAGAACCTTTATTGCTTAGATTTCCTAACTCTCGGGGCGGGGGTGTACGTGTAGGAATTAACCGATAACGGTAGAATTGCACGTGTATGCTTTTAACGCGTAACTTGACAAATGCAGATCGTGGATCCCGGGACATAATGATTTGAATATTTTTTTTTTTTGTTGTATTTTTACGCTTATAAATCACGACGACGCGTACGTGTCTCATAGTCGGTCTGACGCGCGAATCCACGAGTACAACGCGAGACCGTGAATGTTTAACAACGGGGCCACTCTATTGACGCGATCGCGCGCACCGTAATAGAGCGACCCGGGAACAAAGAAATAAAAAGACAATTAACCGACGAATACAAATCTATAATATAGGAATTTATATTGCGCGATGGCGTTTAGTTCGAATCGAGGTCTATCACTGGCGATGCGAAATGTTTCCGTCGGACATTATTCGGCAATGGCAACGCGGTTAATGGCGATGGCCACTTCGTACGTCTGCATGCATATTGAATTGGCGATGGTCGACCGCCGTATTGCAAATCCATGCTAGGGTGTTTATTGTTATTATTATTGTTTTATAGTTTTTTTTTTTTTTTACTCGAACCGTAGTCTTACGACAAACCGATAGATTGGGGCGGCTCAAACGGTCCCCGGATTACTACTCGGCGCGAACGACGCGATAACAATCAATCGATAAATCACGCTTAAGACAGTGTGTCGTTTTGAAATTTGCATTTCGCGAGCAGTTATTGTTTTAACGAAAAATAAATAACCCGACAAATGTGTCTCGTTGCGAAATCGTATAAATATCGCTCTGCCGACCGACGGAAATAATACGACTCCCATTTCCCCCCCTCCCACCCACCCACCCCGGGGTTTACAACTCGATATTACGGCGAGTACGCGTAATATTAATTATTCGTCGTTCGATCGGGTTTTTAGCGATTGCACATTGTTCATTATACCCGTAAACTATTTGTTAATTTACGGTAACTAGGTTTGTACAAAACATTTTTTTTTTTTGTTTTTCTATTGAAGGCACCTATTTGTTGAATTATATATATTTTTTGTCTATATATACATATACTCACGTTGATTATACCCCTAAGCTATTTGTTAATTTATGATAACTAGGTTTGTATAAAACATTTTTTTTTTATTTCTATTGAAGGCACCTATTTGTTGAATTATATATATTTTTTGTCTATATATATATATTCACGTTGATTATACCCGTAAACTATTTGTTAATTTATGATAACTAGGTTTGTATAAAACATTTTTTTTTGTTTTTCTATTGAAGGCACCTATTTGTTGAATTATATATATTATATTTTTCGTCTATACATATATTCACGTTGATTATACCCGTAAACTATTTGTTAATTTATGATAACTAGGTTTGTATAAAACATTTATTTTTTATTTCTATTGAAGGCACCTATTTGTTGAATTATATATATTTTTTGTCTATATATATATATTCACGTTGATTATACTAGTAACCTATTTATAAATTATGGTAACGAGGTTTGTATAAAACATTTTTTTTTGTTTTTCTATTGAAGGCACCTATTTGTTGAATTATATATATTTTTTGTCTATATATATATATATATATATTTACGTTGATTATACCCGTAAACTATTTGTTAATTTACGATAACTAGGTTTGTATAAAACATTTATTTTTTATTTCTATTGAAGGCACCTATTTGTTGAATTATATATATTATATTTTTCGTCTATACATATATTCACGTTGATTATACCCGTAAACTATTTGTTAATTTACGATAACCTAGGTTTATATAAAAAAAATAATTTTTTTTTTATTTTTATTGAAAGCACCAATTTGTTGAATTATATATATTATATTTTTTGTCTATACATATATATATATATATATATATATATATATATATATATATATATGTACGTTGATTATACTCTAATCTATTTATAAATTATGGTAACGAGGTTTGTGCAAACAATTTTTTTTTGTTTTTCTATTGAAGGAACCTATATTCGTTGAATATATAGTATATATATAAATACGAAAAAAAAAAAAAAGCCACGATTAACTCTAATTTTAAATTATAACAATTGTAATTTTAAACCAATTATTATTAATTACGGGTAGAACAATAACCTGAAGTTATTTTTATTTTTTTTTTTAAAAATTCCCAACATTAAATCACGTTTGCGCGTCAATTTAATGTACTAAAATAAAAATTAGTTTTCGACCCGTAAACCTTGAAACACGGTGGTGTATAAACAATATTGTAATCGTCACGAATTTCTATACGGTCAATTAAAAATGTTCACATACAAATACTGTACATATATATACGATGACAATATTGTACGCCGAAGGCCGTTTGTGCGTATAAAAATACCGTCAAGAAAAATAAACCATTCAGATTGCCGTTGAAAAGTGCGCAAATAAAAACTCGAGTGTACACGAGTATTTAAGAAAAAAAAAAAAAAAATAATAAAATAACAATTATAGCTACGTCGTGTGGCGTTATCTCCGGTCGTCTTTTAAATACTAAACCGTCGGGTTTCGCGGGTACGTTCGAGTGCCTGACGGCATACTTACGACGGTCGCGATAACGGACGGTCGGTTCTGTTCGACGAGAAAAGAAAAAGGAAAATTTTTTTTTTTTTTTAATACATTTAAAAGCAAAATTTATTATAATTCAAAAGAACTAACGTAGCCGCCGCCGCCGCCGCCATGTTTGAATTCGTCGACCGAGTTTTCGACTTGAAACTCGCGTTGGTCGCCTGCTTGCTGGGCGCCGCGTACCTGTACTCCACGTGGCCGTACGGCCACTGGTCCGGCCTGGGCATTTTCGAACCGTCCAAACCGGTGCCGCTATTCGGTAACGCGATGGCGTCCATATTGGGCCGGACGCACTTTATGAACGTGCTGCACGACCTCTACCGGAAGCTGGGCGATCAACGGTTCGGGGGCATTTACACGGTTCGCACGCCCCAGCTGCTCGTCAAAGACCCGGAGCTCATCGGTTAGTATACGCGCCGTACGGTTTTTCACGTCGAATACCGGGCGGACGTCCGTGCGCAAGTTTCGATATTAACGCGCGTGCACCGGTAAGAAACTAAACAAGACGAAAAAAAGTACAATCCTCGTACTGGGCTGGTCGTCGCGCGGACCAGGGTCTCCGCGGAAACACGTACGTACCGCGATTGAGACGGGGTGGACGGAGTAAAAACAAGACGTTTCGGTGGAAAGACCCGGGTCGCAGTGTGCAGGAGGCCGATGTGTTGGGGCGGGGGATGCTCTTGGTGGCCGAAACCACCGGAAGCATCGAACAATATTAACGAATGTTTATAAAGGCTGGTCTTTAATTTTTTTATTTTTTTTTTTTTTTTTTAAGCCGAGGCGCCCGAGAGACTCCACCCCCCCCCCCACACAATTTTTTCATGTTATAAAAAAGCTATTTTGATTGATAGTGGTCGTGAGTTCACCTCGCTCCCTTACCGTGGGCTGTTTTTTTTGTTTTTTCCATTTTAAGTTTAAACATCCTTAATCGTAGAAAAAAAAAATATTGACTTTAAAATAGTTATTTATATATTTTATTGTAAATCTATAACTTTTTTATATAAAAAAAAAAAAAAAACAACAAAATATTTTATCATTCCATTGGAATTGTCCAATTTATGGGTATTACGACGTTATACTTTGCTAACGGTTGATCTCACAATAATATATGTGGTAAATAATTTGATTTCCTTTATTTTATAAAAATGTTGTCGGACGAAAAGTTTTATTGTAATAATTCAAATCGTTTATAATAAAAAAAAAAAAAAAAAAATCATTATTTTAGTCATAGATATATAAATAATAATTGTTTTAGTTTCAATTTTAACTCCGCTGACCCGTAGTGAATTGTAAATACTGTTTTTGATTCTCATTTTCGGCGAATTTCTCGTTGAATTCCTCCATTAATTATGACACTTCTTTTAGCAGTACCGTTTACTACTTGTAAAGGGTCTATAATCTTTTTCCCCGACTGGTCAAAATGCATTACCGTTCTATTCGATTGGATTCACTTTTCAAAATTATATATTAAATCACTGGAATATATTTAATGATTTTCTAGTTGGGAAATCTGTAGAGAAATCATTGTTTAAAAACTGTTCAACGTCATCAACGTTTAAGTAAAATTTCGCTCGAAAAATCCCTTTAGATTAGTCAAATCAACAGCTATATTTTTTTTATTTTTTTTTATTTTTTACTTGTTTAATGGAATACGTTCGTCGAACACTGAAAACGCAATGCATTCTTCGTTAAAATACCATACCACAGATGATTAAAGAATTTCGACAAACACGCCACAGCAATTATTTTGTCGTCATTAAGCGTTTAATGAACGCATGAAGTTAAATGGAGTTTAATGGAGCTTTATTCACGTTCGTAGCACTTGACCAAAATTGAATACGATTTTTAATTATGAACGCACAAATTCGTCCGAGTGGATAATTTTGAATAATTAGTGGCTCGAAAATGACCAGAAAACGAGGGACATCTACGTCATTGTTTTCGAGACTTTCAGATTCATCTGAACTTTCCGAAAATGGCGACCAGGTTGTCTTTGTGAGATTAAAAATTCTTTATCGGACTTCGTCGTGAACACGTCTAAAGCGTTCATATGCGCTACGCCGAATAAATTATCTAAATTTCGTTTAAATTCCTTTACATTGTTTTTATTAGTTTCAGATTCACGACTATTTCTTTTTTCGAGATTTTTTTTTTTTTTTTTTTTTTTTTTTTTAAATTTCGTCACGCAATCTACTCTGTACTTTGCCCGGTGTTCTGGCTTTTCTCCAAAAGAATTAGACGGATTCCTCCATTACCAAAACGGCACTTTCAGATAATGTCGCTTTCACAAATCGTATATTAAAAAATAAAACGCGTAAACAACAGTTTCCGCTGGGTAGGTAGTTTGCCATCTAAAAGTCGATTCTCAACTGAACTAATCAAATAAACACGTTGGCGGCTCATTTTAATACAAATAATTAAAAAAAATAAATAAAAAATATTATATTTCAATAAACTAGGTACCGAGTACCACTTATATGGCATTAAATTGACTATAGAAAAAAACAGAAACACACTGAATATTGAACGTATAGTATTTTACTAGAGACTATAGCTTCGTCATAAAAATATAATTATTACCCGTCGTAATATGATAAAAAAATAAATATTATTATACCTGTAATCCGGCAGATAATTCGCGAATTATGAAATATAAAATGATATCTAGGTAGAAGATAACCGGATTTGTATATTTGTATTTTTATTTTATTACTAACCGTTAGTAAAGCATAACGAAATACCCATAAATTGGACAATTTTAATGGAACTATTTTTTTGTTTTTTTTTTTTTTTTTTTTTGATAAAAAATAATAGATTTAAGATAAATTATATAAATATCTATTTTAAAGGCAATGTGGTTTTTTTACGATTAACGTTCAATTAGTTTTTACATTAAATTGATCGTTTTTAAACTTAAAATGGAACTACTATAAAACGACTCCTATTAGTCAAATTTCAATCCATTTTGCGGGACGAGAAGGGGCTGAGTAATCACGACCAAATTAAAATCAAAATAACTCTTTTAGAACAATGAAAAAATACATAATTATTTTTTGTTGGTATAAATAAGGAACGATTTAAAAATGAGATTTATTATTGTGTTCGAATTATCCAAAATACATGAGAATATCGGTTGCACTGTAATATGGCCTATAAAAAAAAAAAAAAAATAACCTTGTAAAAATTATTAACCCGATCTGAGGTTAAACTCGTTTAATATTAAGTTTGGACACTTCAGTGTAATCGATTCAGAATTGCAAAAAATATATGCAAATTTCTAAAAAAAATGTATTTAATTCTACACTTAACTTACGATCCAATAATTATTGTCACGGGTACAATTTTTACTGATATCAAATCACGTTCCAACAGATCAGACCGAATCGTTTTAATTCGTTGCTATTTTAACAAACAGAAAAATAAAGTCGGATAATTTATACCGTTCGCCCCAATATAATGTCGGTAAAGATTTCGTATAAATATTAACTGTATTTTACTTTATCGTAAAAACGATCGGCGAGAACTCGATTATAAAAAAAAAAAAAAAAAAAATTCGCCATCGTCGACGCGGCGATAATAATCGTTAATTGAAAAAAATAGCGATAAGATTGAATTTAATTAAATTTTAGCGGAATAAAAACGATTTTTTTTACATTTTGTTGTCGGTGAACCATATGTTGCTTCGGCGCACACATTGTAATTTTTTATTTTTTTTATTTTTTTTTATATACATATACGCGCGTGTAATTTACGCATACAAAACGTATAAGGTAGGTGTTTAATTTTCAATTAATATCGACAAGATAATAATTGTTAACGATCAATTTGATAGCTTAACGAAGCTATTTATTAGCACGCGCTAAACTCATAATTATCGTTTTTTTTTTGTATATATATATATATGTATAGGATAGTTACACGGTTTGTCAACGCAATGCGATAATGATTGATTTTTTTTACCTTCTAATAACGTTGTAAAAATCGTATAATCGAACTTGTAATATACTCGTACTTAAATATACGCGGTGTGATGAATTTTCAATCATTATTTTCGATCATTCGTCATTACATTTAGCGACGAAAAATCTATTAGTTTTTTTTTTTTTTTTTGCCAACAAACAAATCGGCTTGTCTAATAACATTCAGTATACACACCAGTAAATTACCGTTTATCACATTTCTCACATATCGACACAGTGGCATACCCACGGTGTGAAATATGTCCGGATTTATTGTAGTAATTGTATCGTTTCCGATTTGTATTTATTTATATGAACAACTATTAGCGAGTAATTATCAGTGTGGATTAACAAAAAAAAAAACCCACAAGGTTAAAATACTGTTCTTATTTTAGACGCGGACCTATTCATTTTGATTGTATAAATATCGGTACGGTCCGAAAATTCCGAAAAAAATACTTAAAACGATTTGCAATTGGGGAAACCGATATTGCAATTATTTTGCAGTATTCCGACGACGGTTGGCCAACATTGGGGATTGGGGAGATCCGTGAATTTGGAAGTGTGTGTGAAGAAAAAAAAAAAATTGATTTTACAAGGAATCGGGTAATTTGCAATCAGCCTAAAAAAAAAAAAATTCGCTATTGGTTTGACGATGATTTTCAATGGAATCCATTGTGGTGGTAATGGTGATACGGGGGGGTGGGGGACAACTATTCGTACACGAGCGAAACTTTTTTATAGAAAAAATCGGTATTCAAAAACAAAAAAAAAAACGCAAACCCGCGATTGTTTTATGGTTTCCGTGCCTGTACAGGGTGCGGCAGAGCCAACTGACGTGTTTAATCGGGTCATTAGTCTAAGATAAGATAAGCTCAGGCCTATAGTAGTGGTCTATTTTGAATTATACAGTTATGCCGTTTTTAGTCGTAGTCATGGTCTGGACGGGTGTACATTGAGGTTTCGTCGTGCGTACGTATTTAAAAAAAAAAAAAAAAAAAACATTCTGTGATTCAAATACAAAGGGCTTTGCGTCTACATTTTGGCATTTCACGCAACGGATATGTCCCATATGTGAACGCTATTCAATTTTGAATTGGAAAATTGGAAAATACTGGAAGTACCCTAAGTGGACGTGGAGCACCTAGAACGGTAAAAGAACCACCGAAAATGTGCAATTGTACAGAGAGGCAATTGAGCAGCGGTCACCAAGACGCTCTGCCCGGAAGCACGCGGTTACTTTGGGGGATGTTGTGATGTTGGAAACTTATCTGCAGCACAGGCTGGAGGAAATGGCTGAAGAACATGACTTGGAAGACGTACATGGTTTTAACAATACGAGGCTAAAGCGCACACAGTTGGAATTTCGTTTGCTGTTTTCCGACAAACGTTCCTTGGGCGGTTGGTCACTCTGGGGGGGTGACGTAAGCCGGCCGGCACGCTCCCCCGATTTAAGCACGTGCGAGTTTTCCTCTGGGGCTACCTTAAGGATAAGATTTTCAAACATCGCCCCCATACCATAGATGGACCCGGAGGAAAGAATCACCGGAGAAATCGCGACCATACCAATCGAATCGTGCCGAAAACCATACCGAAACGGCAGAGACCCCCTACAGCAATGTATTGTTGCTGACGGCCGTCATCTTGAAGATATCGTTTTCAAAATATAAATTAAAAAAATGGGATTACCTAATAACTCGAATAAAACAAACCGTTTTTCTCTAAGTATTAATGTTCGTTATGTATAGCTTCTCAAAACTCATCAGTCAGCTCCGCCGCACACTGTATTTATTACGAGGAATACATCAAATACGATTTACTAAAATTACTAACAAATTTTAGAATGTTTTACAAACAGTTTTCGTCGCAAAAATCTAAAATCTGCGCTCCCGAGGAGATAACCGTTAGTTTTAAAAGGCTCCTTAAACGGCCACTGCGTATAAAGTTGTTTTCCCCTGTCTGTCTGTCTGTCTGTCTCGCAAGTCGAGTTTAGGGTAATGTAAAATTTTTTTTCTTAAAGATAATAAAGATTTAAAATATATTTCCGTATTTTTAATAAGTTATTAACGGTGAAAAATTATGTAGAAATTAGGTTTAGTTTTAAAACGTGCATTTTCATAGTAAAAAAAAAAAAAAAAAAAATTAAAAATGGTAGTATAAAAAGAAAAAAAAAAGGCCGTTCGACCGAGAGGCATGGTAAACACTTTTCTTTTAAAAATGTATAATTGGCCGCTTTGCCCCGAACTTAACCCCCGGTTAGTCGCAATCGTTGAATTGCGGAATGCCTTTGTTGTTACATATTGCGAGCGAGACAGACGGAGAAAACAATTTATGCGCAGACCCTTAATTCCTTTTGGAACAGACCCTACGTTACCGATTACGATAAATAACAACCGCTATCGGTTGTAAAAAAATCTCATGGTAGGGGAAACAACGGAATTCGGGAATCATAATATTATTCGGTCGTCCGTTTATGCGGACAAAGGAAGAAAAAAAAAAATTAAATACAAAAAAAACCCCTTCATTAATGCGATATTATATTTCATAGCACGGCCCGCGGACAAACCTAACCGAATTTTTGTATACTGGCCGCGGTGTATTATTTACTAATGGATTTATAAAAAAAAAATCTCCCTCCGGCCCCTTTCGAAATCTTTATCCTGCCATTCGTTTAATATTTTCAAGATACACTCCGGTTAAAATATTATCGGGTTCGTAATGAATAGCGGGGGCAATCCCAATAACAATTTCCATTTTGTCCGTTCGTTGTTATTATTATTTTTTTTTTTTTACCGTATCACTTGACATTTTTATACTGACTAAATCTAACGCGATGGAAATAATTAAAAAAAAAAAAATCGCTTTGTTACGATAAATGATTCAGAAATACATAAATATTATAACGCCGTCGGTTGAGCTCTTGCGCGATTGCCGTGTCGCGACTTTAAGCAACGGCCGAGATTATTATCAATTTTCTTTGCCGGGTTTTGATTTTATCTATATATTTTATTTTTAACTTTTTCAGGTCACATACTGATTAAAGACTTTAACAATTTCACGGACCGCGGCCTGTACGCCGGCATCGAATCCAACCCGCTCAACAACAATATATTCTTTACGCGGGGCGAACGGTGGAGAACGATGCGGCAGAAGCTCAGCCCCACGTTCACGGCTAACAAGCTGAAACACATGAACGAGCAGGTGAAGGAGTGCTCGGACGCACTGCTGTCCAAGATCAATATGAACATCGTCGCGTCCAAGAACCAGATCGAGACCCGGGAGGTGATGGCCTCGTATTCGACGGACGTGATCGGTACCTGCGCTTTCGGGCTCAAGCTGGACGCCATCAACGACGAGGGCTCGGAGTTCAGGAAGCACGGCAAGACCGTGTTCCAGTCGTCGTTGAGGTCCAAGATCAGGATGGCCGTCATATTCATGCAGCCGTCCTTGTTGAGCATATTTCGCGTCCACCATTATTCGCACAGCACCATCAGGTTCTTCCGCGACGCGTTCCAGCAGACCATCGAGCACAGGGAGAAGAACAACGTGGACCGCAAAGATTTCGTACAGCATCTGATGAAGGCCCGGCAAGATTTGGTCTTGAATCCGAATTTGAAACCCGAAGGTACGGTTAACAGTAGCGTTAAGCATACGAAATCGTTTGATTCGTTTGAACGGAAAAAAAAAAAAAAAAAAAAAAATGATAACCGAAAAATTGCAGTGATGTAGGCCACTGGATGACGGGACACATTTCGGTTCATGGGGTGGGCCGCTGTTATTAGTGGCAAGTCGGAACGGTATTAGGATGGGCACAGAGGGGAATTTATTTATTGTTGTGCTACACTATACTTGTATTGAACGCAATATTAAATCGTATGCAATTCCAGAAAAATTCACCGAAATGGATATCGTGGCGAACGCGTACATTCTGTTTATCGCCGGTTTCGAAACGGTGTCCACGTCCATGAGCTTTTGTATGTACGAGTTGGCGCTGAAAAAAGACGTCCAGGACAAAGTACGAAAGGAAATTTTGGACGTCAAAGCCAAGTACAACGGTCAGATTAACAGCGAATCCATCAACGAACTCCACTACATGGGCATGGTGATTAAAGGTAAATAATTAATTGTCGCTGGAGTCTCCGTATAATTTAAACGATATCGTTTCGGGAAATATATTACAAATTTCGGTTTTAGCCGGTAAGTAAGTGTATCGTAGTTGTAATTAACTTAAAAAAAAAAAAAAAACCGTCCATGTACAATAAAAACGTATAAATCATTTTACAGTTTTACAGTCCGTTTAGTCATTTTATATTTATTTATTTATTTATTTATCTATTTATATAAGCTCGCCGGTACTTACCGAAATATTACGCAAAATAAATTTACTCTCACCGCGCCCACAGGTAGTTGTTTGTTCAGTCAGTAAACCTATTAACGTTATAGAGAATATTTTTATAGTTTATACATATATTATTATAAAACTTTGATGGTACCTGTGGTACCTAATTTATATATGTCCTTTATATTTATATAATTTTTTTTTTATAAAATTCGACGTTCATTGATGCTGCGTTTTCAACACAGACACAGCAATATAAATAGTAGTAGTATTGGCTACCGTAATTATTTTAGGAAAATTAATAATAAAATAAAAAAAAATCGTACATCAAATCGATAGTAGGTCGATAAACGTACGCAAGTCGAACGACAAATTTACTCGATTTGCCCACCATTGCCCCCCCCCGCCGCACCACTCGGTTATTATTCGAATTAAATTAAGACAACATGTTGCTGGCTATACAATACATAACATAAAACATAATGCAGTTTTCTTATATAGGGATCATTTTTTTTTTTTCTAATTTATTATACTGTAAAAAAAAAAATAAAAAACCTATCTACCTACACGATATAATATAGTCGAAATATTAAAATTCATCGTGCGCTCATAATTATAATAACGCCAAGTTATTACAATCGAGAATCGCAGGCACGTTTGTAATTGTTTTTTTTTTATTTCTTTTGTTCGGAAATGATCAATGAAATACAGTCGAAACGCCTCTCTGCGCATCACGAACTCGTTTGGGTTCGTTGAAAAAACCACTGTTAAAATGAAATACGATTATTTATTTATTTATTTTTTTTCAATTAAAAAACTCGTCTTTATCTTACGAACGCACGGACGTTACGATGATTTTGTATCTAACATGTATAATAATTACGCAATACTAATAACAGTCAGGGACGAAAACGATAATCTTAGGCACCTAATCGAATTTAACGAGCCGAGATACAGAGGCACGCTCTCGTGTGGCTGAACTGACGACCGTGTACAAGAATTACAATAGTTTAAAATTTATTGCCGAATAACAATACGAAATTGATTCGTTAATAAAAAAAAAAAAAATACGTGTTTTTAATGAAAATGTCACGGTTTGTTACGCAGACAGTTTCGTAACAGTACTGTTGAACCGTAATAGTGTTGTGTACTATTTTTATTTCCAGTGTACACTGTTTGTACGAGATTTCAACGGTAGAGTGCGTCATATGTTTCTTAGTAAAAAAAAAAAAAAAAAAAAAAACCATTACCGCGAACTATTAACAGCGAAACTAAACTGTGTTTACACGCGAAAACAAATTAAAAAAACTAAAAAAAAAAAAAAAAAAAAATGCCTACATACATCCTACCGCGGCACGGGTGGGCCGCCACTGTTTGTAGGGGAGGGGTAGTCGAGAAGTTGGGAAG
Organism: Tuberolachnus salignus; assembly: GCA_956483605.1. Classification (NCBI taxonomy): domain Eukaryota; kingdom Metazoa; phylum Arthropoda; class Insecta; order Hemiptera; family Aphididae; genus Tuberolachnus; species Tuberolachnus salignus. The sequence goes on from OY101434.1 coordinate 1,739,813, forward strand.
TCAAGATATATTGGGTAATTTAGTTTTGTATACTCGAAAGTACAATTGCGAATTCTTCGTGTTCGTAACGATTTTCAACATAAAATTTGATCGTAAAACGCCGACGAATACAAACAACAACATTTTTAATCCATACAAATTAAAAAAAAAAAACAAACAATCTCGACGTTTTTGAATAGCCGTAAATAAACGCCAGATTATTTTTGAACATTGAACCACACATATAAAGTGCAATATCAATGACGTTAAAGTCCGAAATTGCATTTTTATTTATTTATTTTTTTTTTCTATGACTATTCGTGTGTTTGTTTTTTCTTGCTTTATTCTTCTATATATATATATATATTATAACGATAAACGGTATTATACGTATTGTTTTATTAAATAATTAAAAACAAATGCATTTATCGTGATTATCAATTTTTTTTTTTTTTTATAATAATATTCTGAATCCTTAGGCCCAAGGCGAATCTTAACATGAATTTATATTTAAAAGTGCACCGAAAGTGTCCACTTACTTTTGTAATAAACTTTCGAGTACTCGGGTGGATTACATTTATTTATAATTCAAATTTACACGATAAAACAATCGGTTTTAATTTTTCGTTTTGATATAGTAAATGTTTCATTGAAAATATAAATAATAAAACAAATTATAAAATTATTACATTTTTCTGGCTTTCGATTCGGCAAATTTGTTAATTCGATATCATCGCAATCGAAATTTGCACGTACTCTACATTCAGCATGCAACTGTAGCCAAATCAGAAAGGCGCTGTCTTCAAGTTATTCTTAATTGTTCTCAATTTCGAGAAGCTCTTTCAGCACCTGTTGTTTTTTACTGGGATTTTGTCAATAATATCCTTAATGCAATAAAAAAAATGCCAAAGATTCGGTAATGAACGCGATGTTGTTCTAATTAAACCGAAGAGACCATTCGATGTGTTTGGCTTATTTAAAACCGACGTTGTATTGATAATACCGCGATAATATATATATATATATATATTTTTTTTTTTTTTTTTGAATGCGAGGCTTAGTAAACAGATCTAAGTAAACAGCGCGAGGACTCTTTTTCGTCCGCCATAAGAACGGCTCTGGTGTGCGACACGTAGTTTTTTTTGTACTTGAATGCAACAAAATCGTAATAAAAGTCTTTGACCTTGTTCATGTAGTCTAACAATCGACTTAATAAACCAATCGATTGGCCACTCGGGCAATGTTGTTTGTACTTTGCACTGTGTTTTATTACACAGCCCGGTGTTAATTAAATACCGATTGAACAATGTCCATCTAGTAAACAATAAATAATTGATAAATTATTCGTGGTTTTAAAAACAAATGTATATTGCAAATAGGAGAACAAAGCAAGTCAAAAATCGTACAATTGGTCATAGAAAAAAAAAAAAAAAAAAAAATTTAATTTCGAAATTTTACCATCGTTGACCGTGATATACCATCTTTTTGGATCCTTCTTGCATCCTAATAGATTTAACTGAAATCTAATGGTAAAAATCTGAAATGTGGACCGACAGTTGTCGGTAAAACCCAAGAATTAACCAGTGGTTTGTACTATTACCGCACAGGTAATATTATATGTACCGGATATAATTCACGCCTCGTATATTTTTAAACCTCAGAATTTCAGATTGACACTCGTGGGACGACGAGTTTGGTATTATTTTTTTGAATTTTTTAATTCGACAAATTGCGAACAAATGACGGATAGAAAAATAAAAAAAAAACGGTACGCGAATAATATTACAATAAACGAGCATTTAAATTGAATTCGCTCGGGACCTTTTTTTCCTTATTTTATATTTCTTTTTTTTATATAGATGCGAAATGTATCATCACGTTCAAATTAAAAATAATAATAATTTCCTACAATAATACTCTTACACCGAGACGCGCCTCGGGCGGTGCGAGAGACGGGAACCGCCAAGAAAAAAAGTCCCTATCCAATTTCGACGGTTTTATAATAACCCCCGAAAAAATAGTTCAATTCCACACATTATTTTTAAATTTATTCATTTATTTTCCATGTATTTTAACAACTGTACGTTTTCCCCGTAGATTTTTCACAGACTTCGGCCCACATTCACGGCTAGTATACGGTACACCGTCCAATTTAAAGTTTCCCCAAACGCGTAAAGTTTATCTATCATTTATTTATTAATACATGTTTAACAAATAAATAAACACTATCGTGTATCGAGGTTTCAATGTGGTTTGAGTTATTTTTGTTTTATTTTACGAGTTTAAACTCTCAACTCCTGCGGTCTTTGAACGCAACAAGAATAATAAATGTTTAATAAAAAAAAAAAATATTGCACCTATTGTTATTTTGTCATTAAATACAACGACGGTAGTAACGATTAGTATTCGTATGAACTAACCGATCGGGATAATATATATATATATATATATATATATATATATATGTATCGAATCGTTTCGGTTTTTGATTTTTTTTTTTTTTTTTTTCCAGAAACATTGAGAAAATATCCTCCTTTAGTGACGTTAAACCGAACCGTGACCAAGTCTTACGTAATACCAGAGACGGACATCAAACTGGAGACCGGTACGAAAATAGTTATTCCGGTGCACGCCATACACTACGATTCAAAATACTACTCTGATCCATATGATTTCAATCCGGAGCGTTTTTCGGAGGAAAACGTCCACAGTTTGGTACCCAACACTTACATGCCATTCGGCGACGGTCCGCGATTTTGCATCGGTACGTACAATTGTTTATACTAAACACATGATTCGTTTTATTAAATGTTTTAAATAAAAATGTGGTGGTTTTTTTTTTTTCAGGTAAAAGATTCGCCGAATTCGAAATGAAAATGGCTTTGTCCGAAGTGTTGAGCAATTACGAAGTGATGCCGTGCGAACAAACTCAAATTCCCATAAAATACGTCATTGGAAGTTTTGTTAATATACCCGAGAGCATCTGGTTAAAATTTAAGAAAGTGGATGCTTAATTTGAGAATGTCAATACTATATATATTTAAAAAATTATACGAATGTTGAAATATGAATTCAGCCATTGTAAGTGCGATGTACGTATAGTTAGTTGATTCTCGGTCCGTTTTCATTTGAAATTATTGTAGTATAACAGTTGTGATGAAAATTGCACGAAAAAAAAAAAAAAAAACCTATCGACAAATTGCGAAATCTAAGCAGTGATCTAAACAATAATTTATATAAAGACGAAATATACTTGAATAAAACTTATCTAGATAACGATAAAACACTATTTATCTGGATAAAAAAAAAAAATAAAAAAATGATTTATCTAGATAATGCCCATCGTTGATTCTAAGTAAGTAACGTATAATTGGTTAATATTTATAAAATCTCGATATTTGTAGTTATCCCAATGGACATTTGAGTTTTAGTTTTTTTCTCCTTTTTTTTTTTTTTTTTTCGTATTAGCATACCTATAATCTGTACGAGTTTTTGCCGTCTCAACTACATTTCGTCACTGGTCTTTATTTTCAACTGCCTTTTTCCGCCGAAAAATCGTTTTAAATCGTCTTTCACCACGTCACTTCCATATTTCTTTGGGTCTTCCTCGAGATATTTTCCCTTTGGTTTCCATTTGGTCCCCGACTATTTTGTGTTCTGCTCTTCTAATAACATTATAAGACCTCCGTTTGAATCCATTACTTTTTTTCTCCTTTTTTTTTTTTCCGTATTAGCATACCTATAATCTATACGAGTTTTTGCCGTCTCAACTACATTTCGTCACTGGTCTTTATTTTCAACTGCCTCTTTCCGCCGAAAAATCGTTTTAAATCGTCTTTCACCACGTCACGTCCATATTTCTTTGGGTCTTCCTCGAGATATTTTCCCTTTGGTTTCCATTTGGGCCCCGAATATTTTGTGTTCTGCTTTTGTAATAACATTACAAGACCCCCCCTCCCCGTTTGTATCCATTGTCCCTTGACAAAGTTTGTTAGTGAATTTAGATTTACCGTTTATGAATTTAATACATTGGTAATTTTTATCGTGATAATCATTTTTAACTTTTCATTACGAACAAATTGAATTATGCGGAGCGACGGCTATGCACTCGTACACGCATTAGTGTCATAACTAAAACTGGATCTGAGACGTTTGTTAATGGATTTAATTGGATCGGTATATATTATTGCGAGGAACACCTTGGAGACGACGGATATAATCGTCTGATAACGCTACAGTCGTTGGTGCGAGGATGCAAAACGGCGGGAATAGTAATAAAACCGTTGTTGCGGCACGGCGGTTTTTAACATTTACTATCGCGGCATTGTAATCGTTATAATCGTTCGACAATAATTTACGAAAATCGCGTACAATTGCGCCCGTCGCTGCTATAATACGTAGGTATATACACTTCTACGTATTGTACTCACTTAGTATTCATCCGGACGTATATATCCGGCCACCATAGTCGTGCGCAGAATTTTACTCTGGTAATTATGAATATTACTAAAACGGAAAATTAGTAATTTTACCGGATTCTTTTTTGATTGTTTTCCGGGTTTTCTCAGTTAGTCTTTTAGGAGAGATATCGACGGTAGAAGATGAAGAAGAAGAAGAAAAAAAAAAAAAAAATTCAACCGACGGAAAAATAAATCTATTATACGTTCCGAATTATCTCTCGAGTGTAATATTACGAAAAACGAGAAATGACGTGCTGCACACGCGCTCTGCGCCGAAATCGCATTATCCCTCACGGCCGCGGCCAAATCGCATTATCCCTCACGACAGTGTTTACAACCAGAAAAACGAAGGCTTTTACGATAATTCGTATATACTTGCTTCCGAGGATATTTAACCGGGACAGCAGCTCTGTATAAACTATCACCGGTTTTTGATATTAACGTGATTATTACACGCAGACACGCTACACCACTCGAACGCCGGACTTCTTCTCTGCTCGCCAAACCCGGAGGAGACGCCGCGGTGAGTATGTGTGCCGGCGTTCACGTCCGGTGAATTATGTTAAACGACTCCTGTTCTTAACTTTTAGCCCGACCATCTCCCGTAGGGATCCCGCGATTTCCCATCTTTTTTTTTTTTTTTTTTTTTTTCATATGGCATATTATTATTAATTGGTGAAAACTTTTAAATAAACATATATAAAACTTTAAACAAGAGAAAAGACTATAAACTATAAAATAAATATAAATACAATAGAGTGACTGCAAACACATCTCTTGCTCTAAAGGTGAGCTTTCAGGGCACTAAGCCAATCTTGTGCCTCGCTGTCTCCTTTGTGAAGCCCTACTATCCCTACTTCATACTTTGTAAGAGGGCATACCTCTGCAACGTGTTTGATGGTTTGGACCTGTCCACACTCGCAGAGTGGTGTATCTACCATTTTCCATTTATGTAAAAGGAAATTACATTTTCCCTGTTCTGTTCTAATTCGGTTTAGAGCGGTCCACATCGTCCGCGGGAATTCAAAACCCGGGACTCTCTGGGTTGGATCGTTGACGAGAAGGCCATTTGCGACGTTTTAATCTCTCCAAGTTTTCTTCCACAAATCCTCCGGAACATCTGTTGTACTCTCGATAGACCAACAATAGGGTGTCTAGATTTCAATCGTTTAAATGGCGCATCATATATGTCGTTGTGAACTGGGAGGTGGTGCGTCGAGTTTCTAATTTGTTCTAGTATTTTTTTTCGTTGCTGCATATATCTGCGTATTTCTGGTGGGGCTATATTTGAGATTACCGGGAGCCACTGCACCTTCGTTGACCGAACACAACCTGATATTATTCCCGTTGTATTGTTTAATTCCACATCTACTTTTTTCGCGTGCGCACTCCTCCCCCATACTGGGGCACAGTATTCCGCAGCACTATACACCAACGCCAAAGCAGTAGTGCGGAGGACATTAGCTCTGCACCCCCAGTTTGTTCCGGCCGACTTATTTCCCATCTTAAACCTCGGGACGTTCCGAGAGGTCTCGTCCCTTCCGGGTTACGTTACACGGCTGCGGCCGAACCGCATTATCACACGACAACGTGTTTGCAACCAGAAAAAAAAAAAACGAACGCTTTTACGATAATTCGTATATAATCGCTTTCGATGGTTTTTTTTTTTTTTTTTTGCCTTGGATTGCGGCTCTTTATTACTATCGCCCGTTTTCGATATTAACGTGATTATTACACGCAGACACGCTACACCACTCGAACGGTTTTTTGCCGGACTTTTTTTCGTACCTTACGCGCTAAACCAGAGGAGACGTGAATTATGTTAAATGCGTTCCCACTGTATAGGTAATGCATTTAGCCCAAAAAGCACAGCCGTTGGTTTCTCTCTCTTTATTCTGTTAAATTTGAATTTAAATTTTTTTTTTTTTATTATTATTATTAATTATCCGTCATTTTGGATGACGTGACGCGGTATATTATAATATTTTAAAGGGTTATTTAATGCGGGTCGAAATTGCTGCCAAGGAATTCATTAATAATTGACATTCATTTTCGAAAAAAAAAAAAGAAAAAAAAAGCGCAATATCATAAATTAAAATATTATATTATAATATATGCGGTACACTGTGTATTTTTTATGTGTCGGGCTAAAAATCGCGTCTAGTAATTGCTAACACCTTAGGGTCTTACGGACCGTATATCAATGGGCGAAGCCTCCGTGTGAGTAGTGCAGTGCAGTGTTGCCACCGGGGTGAGAATTCATTATGAACGTTCGCCTATAAGAGTATTTTATTTATTTCAATTTGAAGGACGTGGTATTTAATTATTCCGACTGATATTTAAACGTTTTATTCTTGTTCTTGTCACTAAGAACATCCCGTCAAACGTTCAACCGTCCTCCGATTCTCTCATTCGGCTTTGGTCCTTAACTTTTAGCCCGACCATTTCCTGTAGGGATCCCACGATTTCCCGTCTTAAACCTCGGGATGTTCCGAGAGGACCCTTCGCGTCCGGGTTACGTTTCGCGACCACACACGCAAATGCGGATTCCGGACTTTGCGATCCCGGTGCAATCTTGTAAACACCCGGCCGAGTATCCAATATTTAAATTCAAAACGGTTCAAAATTGTTATACCGTCAAAATAATATACGACCGAATATCGTACAATATCGTTGATGCACGCGAATATTGTTATTCGACATTTTATTATATACGTTTTAATTTTAACGACGAGGACGGTTTTAAATCCGTATAGTTATTATTATTATTATTATATATACAATACGTGGATTATTAACGTTAAAACGCGCGCGATTATTAGAGTCGTAATTCAATAAGCAATATTATACGCCGCAACTGTTAAACTCTAATGAAAATATTACGGTAAAATAAAAATCGATTGGCTGTGGAAACTATATAAATATATATATATATATATATATAAAAATCATCTCGCTACAGCGCCGCGAGTCAATTTAACTTTAAAACCGTAACCCCGGAACCCTGCAGGGGCGTTTATGTAATCGAGTACGGGGTATATGAGATGAAAATACGAACTTTTCAATCAATTTTTTCGTACAACGTATACGCGTATACGATCGGGCGGCGTTAATAATCGGACTTTACTCGCGTATATTTCGATTTCGTCTTGTTACCGACAGGCGTTATTATTATTATTGAATTAACGTCGCGACGCGGGGACAAAAATGCTTGCGACGGCTCCCCCCCCCCGATATACTTACGGCGGAGAAGCACGCGGAAAGATATATATATATATATAAAAAAAAAAAAAAAATAATAAAAATAAAAATACACATATCCGTTATTCGGTTGTTCGTTGTTTTCATTTTCTCACTTTATTGGGTCGTAATCCCTCGTCCGCCCCCCCCCCCGATAGGATAACGAAGAGCGCACGACGGAGTGAAACTGCCGAATTATTGCGTTCCTATATTATTATTATTATTTTTATTATTGTTCACACCGGGGCCACTTTCAATCACAAAAACAACGATGTTCCGCCTCCTCTATTCTATATATTTATTGTCCTCTTAAATGGGTCCACTCCGTGTGTACGCTGACTTTCACATCCCACCTGCCTCACCGCCGTCCGCCGGGTCGTCTCCGATCCAAAATAAAAATAAAAAAAAAAAAAAAAAAAAAACAGGCGAGCGTTACATAACATTAATGATGCCCGTTACGCGGACGAAGCCTTCAAAACGTACTAAAACATCAGCTCGTTTTGTATCTCGTTTTATATATTGCCGCCGCCGTCCGTCCAATTTCGCCGTTTCGATTGCAAACCGTTTTTTTTTTTTTTTTTTTTTTATATACGTACGGTTCAGAACTGACAAATTTCCCACCCTCCTCCTCCTCCCCCCCACCATCTGACCAATAGTATCATATTGTTTATTTTCTTCTTCTTTTTTTTTTTTTTTCTTTCGGTAAACCGTTTTAACGAAATAAATACCAACGAAATAATCAGACAATAATTGTTAAACGTACGTGACGCGCAACGGTACAACGCGCGTTTCGTTTGTTGTGTAATCGCTATAATCCATATTATGGACATTAAAAATTCAAAATGAAATCGCAATAATAATAATATCAATAATATCTTATCACGGATACCTGTAAACTTCACACCGCAAATGGCGGCCGGCGTGATAACAACCGCACGGGCCGCATAGACAAGAGTCGGCCGTCTATATAAGTACCGGGTGCGGCAGAGCCGACTGACGAGTTTAATGAGGTCGTTAGCCCGTGATAAGATAAGAGCAGGCCTTAATAAAGGATATATTTTGAAATTGTACGGTAATGCCGTTTTCATTCGTAATCGTGGTCCGGACAGGTGTACATCGTGGTGTCGCCGTGCGGGCGTATTACGATAATAATCGTTCTGCGATCGCTACACAAAGGGCTTTTCGTATACGCTTCGGCATTCCACGTGCCGAATCTGTTCCTACTGCTAACACTATCGAATTGTGGATACGGCGCGTATGGAAGAAACCGGAAGTACCCTAAGTAGACTTGGACACGGAGCACCCAGAACGGTAAGAACCCCCGAAAATATGCAGTCGGTTAGAGAGTCAATTGAGCAGTCACCAAGACGCTCAGCCCGGAAACACGCTGTAGATTTGCGAATCTCAGAACGTTCTTCGAGGAGAATTCTTCACGAAGATTTATCATGGCTGAAGAACATGATTTGGGAGATGTACGGTTTCAGCAAGACACAGCTAGAATTTCACTCGCTGTCTTGCGACAAATGTTCTTTGGGCGGTTAGTCTCTCTGAGAGGAGACATAGGCTGGCCAGCACCGTCCTCGGATTTAAGCATGTGTGATTTTTTCCTCTAGGGCTACCTTAAGGATAAGGTTTTCAGACATCGGCCACATACCGTAGAAGAAATTAAACAGAAAATCACCGTGGAAGTCGAGGCCATACCAGTCGAAATGTGCCGAAAATCATATGAGAGCTTCAGAGATCGTCTACAACATTGTCTATCAATGCTGACGGCCGCCATCTTGGAGATATAATTTTCAAATAATAATTTTTAAAAATGGGATTGAATACTGATTTAAATAAAAGAAAACCTTTTCTCTAAGTTTTACTGTTCGTTATTTATAGCCCATCAAAACTCGTCAGTCGACACTGCCGCACCCTGTATAACAGTTTTACGTCTAAGCTATGATTGCAATTAAATATTATCCGGTAAATCTTAGGAACTGGACACAGCGGACTCAAATTTTCACATCCGAGGACCAGTCGACATTCTGCTCGGTGTAGATGTCACGTCCGCTGTTCTCACCGGCACCTGTGTTGCTGGTCACCCGTCGCACCCAACTGCCTTTAGCGATGTCTTTGGCTGGGTTCTCACTGGACCCGGGGCTACGCCGACGACCAACGACACGGTGACGTCGATGTTAGTCGTCACTGATACGTCATACTCGAAGAATCTCTGACCAAGTTTTGGGAAACCGAAGGACCACCACACGTGCAACACCTGAGCCCCCTCCCCCAATGGTGTGCAGGCGGAAGAAATGTCCGTGTCGTCCGTCAATCGTTTGGCTTCTGGGCGATTCAGCGTTGTTCGGCCCGTACAAACATTCACGTCTGATCCTTGGTGACTCCCGTGGCCCGGCGCCGAAGCGTTTCCATTATTTGGAACAATGGTCAGCGTGATCTGCAGGTCTCTCATCACAGTACTGGATGAAAACCCCTTAAAACAGCACGCGGATGTCTTTCTTCCGAACCACCGGATGACTCCGTACTGCTTACTACATACCGCACCATTGCCTCTTGCATCCAGACAGTTTTACTACTAGACTCCAGATGGTATTCGACGCATCTGCGAACACTACTGCCGGAAAATCACCGAACAGAGCTATAACGGAGCCTGCCGCAAATTATGAACCGTACAAATAAACAACGTCTTCGAAACTACAGTTGTTAAAGGAAAATACAAAGGAGATGGACAATTTGGTCCTATGCATCCCGGCGATTCCGACCAATCGGTCGACTATGCCATTTGACATTGAACGGTTGCAATTTCCAGTGCGGCTTGCATTCGCAATGCCGATAAACAAATCGTAGGGGTGGCTCTTGGGTGTTTGCGGCATTAGTCTGGAAAATCCATGCTTTTCGCATGGTCAATTATACGTGGCCTTTTCCCCCGTGGCGAAAAACAATCAGAATTATTTGTTTTCGCGCCAGACAGCGTAACAAAGAATATCGTGTACGATACAGCACCAGAATAGACAAAACGGTAATTGCCAAGATGTGAATTAAATATTTTCATAGTTATTGTAATTTAAAATATGAACAAATGACATATACTATTTCGTTAACGTGACAATGTCTAGCAATAGCAAACCATTGCCGGGTCAGTTAGTAAATATATATATATATATAAATTAATACGGCCAATGAAGTGTGTTGTGGGGGGAGGAGGGAGCAGAAAAATCGTTGCAGACGTAATACTGAAAAAATTTTAAGTGGAGCTCGCGGTTAAGTACACGTTTCGTGAAATTGTCTATTAGATTCGACTTTCCCCGCCCTGAGGTCGATTGCAGGAGCAGATCTTTCTGGTTCGACAATTTTTAACAGAAAGAACAAAAAAAAAAACGCCTCCCCCCCGAATCATAATAAAACCATGTTAGATTTAAAATGTTAGGTTAGGTTAGCTTAACTATGCCGTAAAAGGTTAATACATTCGATGGATTTGATTCAAGCATACCTAGACAATTCACTCGCCGCTTTGGTGAAAAAATACGTTGTAGAAAAACGTTGTTGTGCAATAAAAAAAGTTTGTGCCGCGGTAATTTTTCAATCGAAAAGGTTCACCGCCGTCAAATTAGTTAATTGTTTTAAACAACTTCGACGATTTAAAACTTTAAAAGTCGTTGGGTAATTTGTACGATTGGTTTTTAAAAAAAGCGCACAATTCGCACCATGGGGCGGGCTACTGTTGTGGGTGGGATATATAGGTTAAAAATCATTAACTGTTATTTTCATAAAACCATGTTTCGTTAAATTCCCCGTGAAAAACCGTATTCGTTTGTGATTATAAAATAAATTGGAAATTGTACGTGTTCTTTAACAAAATACAAATAAATAACAATAAATTTATAACGTTATACGAACAACTCGATGTTCCCGTATAGAATTTTCGAGCGTTTCTGTGTAGCCGAAAAAAAAAAAAAAAAAAAATTGAATTTCATACGACCAATACGTTCTTCGGGACCACGATTTGGGATTTAAAACATTTTAAAAACAATACATATAATATATTATATTTAAATTAATCCGCACAACTTTTGTCGGTGTTGTTCCGTGTTAAAAACCTAAAACTAACTACTCCACCACTGTCTATCGCTAACCCAATTATAAACTAACTAACCAACTAATATGAGGGTCGGGAGGCGCGTTAAGACAAAATAATACAAAAGCATTTAAAACTTTATTCAAAACTAGTACGGTTATTATATATATTTACTACTGCAGAACATTTTCTGGGTATTATGTAATACAAATACATATAACCGAGGATTGCAGTATTATATAAAGTTTACACAATCATAAAAAAAAAAAAAAAAAAAAATTAAAAATGATTTTCTAGTTTTTTTTTTTTTTAGTATTTTATATTTTTAATTAACGTCAAGTTATATAATAGATTTCGTTTGAAGTTCCCCTCCCCTCCGAAATTGTTATGAATTTATTGTCCACCGAACTTGTGGAAATTAGAAGAAAAAAAACTATACGCATTTTATGTATTTATGTATTGAAAATATCCGCAAAAAAAGTGTCGGTTAGGTTATATATATATATATTGGCCTTTGGAAATATATTCGAAAACTTGTATAAGTTTAGCTACCCGCCCTGCCTTAACGATAAAGTATACAAAACTATTAGAGGGAGTGACGGCGAGCACTTCGCGGAGTTTCTTAAGTGTCTGATTGCCAACGCCATTTTAATAACAATTTAAACCTCCTCCACCAATACAGCAGTTGAAAATCTCAAGTTGATGAAAAGTTTTTCAATAATACGTGTTACTGCAGTAGGTACTTTTTTCTTTTACATTCTTCTCGCCTTTCGTGCCCGGCACCGTCGACATTGTCTTTCGTGGTGTATATACGTAAATAAAAAGAGTTCACTATAGGTACTATATATTATTATACGGTTGAGCATCTTTTATCTTAATTAATTTTATTATTTTTTTTTTTTTACTGCCCACGTGTTTTGTACTCGACGTGTGTCGTACGTTTTTAGATTCTGAGCGTATAGAGTGAATGTATTTATTGGTTTTATTATGTGTGTGTTTTTTTTATTTTTTTTTTTTTTATTGTAATTATTTATTCCATCAGCGAACAATTTTTATACCAGTCATTTAAATGCGATTTTCGTCCGCAGCACCTTTTTCTTAAAGAATATTAGATCGGGTTGGTGCAATGGAAGGTCATTTTTCGATCGCAGGGAAAACGGGAAAATAAACGACAGTAATAGTTTGATTATTTTCGATATTTTCCTTTTGTTGTACTTTGGTTGAAAATTGTTCACAGAATTATTTATATTAGACGTGGGGAAATTGTCAATACATTCTGGCGATTATTGAGCCATTTGAAATTTTCGAGTATTTTTAGTAATTATTTGCTTTTATATAGATTAAATTCGTTTGGCCGAGCAGAAACGATTGAAAACTTGACACCAGGTTCGCCATAATAATTAAGAACAAAAAAAAAAAAAAAAAAAAATCGAGTTTATTTTTATTAAATGTTTTAAATTAAAATTTTAATGGAAATTGGAAAATTCACGGCATTTCGCATACTTTTTTTTAAAAATTTATTTATGTGAACATAAGTTTTTGGCTAGAATACACGAAAATTTGTCGCGATGTTCATCATAAATTGTGTTCTTAATGGTGAAAAAATAAACTTTTAAGGGTAGTGTACATTATTTTTTTTTCACGAGTGATTAAAATCGTAAAAATGATGGTATTTCAAAACGTGATTAACCGATCTTCGCTCAGAATCGATTTTCGTTATCGACGATTTATCGTTGCGTACATATAAAATCCCCTCTATATCTTACCTTCCCAGCTCCCCATATGCAACAGTTGCCTAATCCCATGGTACGAAGTATGTCCGTTTTTTTTTTATATTGATTTTAGATATCGACTTTTTTAAAAATGCCTATAATATTAAACGAATAGGCAAAAATTGATATTTCATTTAAATACAACTTTATTGGCTTCAAAATTATAAATATATTATTTTTGTTATTATTTCTATTCTGTCAATTTCTATAGGTACATTTTCTCGCGGGCAGACTTGCAAAAACAAAACCCTATTATAATCGTAATAAATTTTTTATTATTACTTGCAATACATAAAATATAAGGTACAAGACGACGGCGGTCCAATACGAAATAGCATTTGATTATACTGCGAATAATAATTTATCAAAGAGAACGGAGTACCCCCCACCTAATAACAATAATATTACGGGCTTGTTACGGAACTCGGACAACGCGAACAAACGGATTCTCCACTCAAGTATGATAATTCCTTTTATTAGGGGGGAAAAAAAAAAGAGAAAAGAAATTACTACACGTAGCGGTATAAAAAATAATATTCTCGTCGTTTAAATCAATTCGCGTTTTACAACATTTTGTTTCGATAATTCTGAAAACTAAAAATACACATATTTTATCAGTGTTGAGTCTTGTCTAGATAATATTTTTCTAGATAACCTTTATCTTGTCTAGATATCAATCTGAATCGTATCTACGATAAAAAAGTAATTAATTTTTTAATAATTATCTAGATAAAAATGTATTATATTATTACTGTAGAAAATTTAAAATTAATTGTTTGACTAGTATTAGAACATATTATAAACCCGATTGTAATGTTTTACTTTTGGTTCGAAACTCGAAGTCACCTGTTAGTGAGGATTAACACCTTTGGCATTTATAGAATTATTTCAATCGTTTACATTATCTCCCTGTATCTAATGGTTTTCGACAATAAACAAATTAGAATAAATTATCTTTATTTTAAATTCCACCGATTCAATACTTATCCGTGATAATTTAAGTATTTTTTTTATCATTATCTAGATGATTTCGGAGCAATTATCTTTTATCTTTATCTAAACACATTTTACTTATTTGCGTCTTAACACTGTGTAGTAATCGAGTCAAACATTTGACTACTTTGTACGTAGTGTGTGTGTGTGTGTAGTAGGGCCGAACTCTTTTTATGGTTACTACGTGTTTAAATATATCGACTGTTAGTTATTAAGAATTACGATTATTTAGAGAGTAGTTTTAAAATGCTTTGTTAAATATTAATTAAGTGCTTTCTACTTTCATTCCGGTGAGTTGGATATATATATAGGAACATGGGTTTCCATAACTCTTTAGACTTCGTTTAGACAAGCGTTTCTTTATTGTCTTCAAACCTCTTTTTCTATTCAACATCCACCGAGGAGCCGTGTCAGTCAACGGCGACTTCGTCTATGTACAGCGTGTTTACAAAAGGACGCACTTTTTGAATTGGCCGTCATTTTTTTTGTGGTTCAGTTGGTAACATTGTTGTTATGATATCTGTTATCTAGTATTACTCCGGTTTATTCTTCCCTGCTTAGTTTTTTTTTTTTTTTTGATCCATTACCATGGAACAGCTAACCGTGGAGATCCGTGTTTTAGTTGTGAAAACATTTTACGGAAGCGGCGAAAGTTATGCGGAGACAGCTCGTCGTCTCCGCACGCAACTCGGGCGGAATGCGGCTCCTGCAGTTTCAACAATTCGTTGGCTTATGCAGAAGTTTGAAAGTACAGGTTCAACAGGTAACATCAAAAGTCCGGGCAGCCCTCGTTCACAACGTTCAGCTCAAAATTCACATAGTCATCGAGGATCTCACCAAGGTGAACTGTAGGAACCAGTAATCGCTAACTGTAGGTAACTTTTTTAACACGTGTAAAAAATAAACAAGTTTCAAAGACAGGAATTATTTATTTATTTTTCAAAGACAGCAATTGTTTTTATTGAGTATACATTTTTCTAAATTTTTAAATGGAAGATGCGGTGACACTAATCGTTCAGAGATAGGATCGAGAGGTGGTAAATCAGATGGAAATGGAGGATAACAAAAACCGTAGCAAAACGGGGAACTTTGTTACTGAGCAGAGTTTTATAACAAGTATTGCACACGCTCATATTATGAGAATCTAAGTCCGGGTATTTTTCGAGCAAAAAATCTACGGCTTTCTGGGGAACGTGCTTCATATCTTTCTCGGACCAAAGGCGATCGCAAACAGCGCCGGAAACACCGAATTTGTTTTGGATAAAACGAAAATTGAATTCGTTATCAGCGACGGGAAATTCGTCAATACAGACATTTCGCGGCGGTTCGGTTATCGGAATGACGATATTGAGCTTGTTCTTTAAACGAGCGTCGCGGTTACATTCTCGGTTTTGGACAAATTAACAGAATGACCCCCAGCCATAAGACATATACATGTCAAAAAAAAAAAAAACAACAAAACATTTAAGGAATTATTATTGGTAAACCATTATAAGATTTCTGTGTTATTTATCGTGTTCATCTCTCTCTCTCTCTCTCTATATTTATATTTATATTTTTGTAATGTGTATAGGATTCGAAGTTATCTACGAGTTATTTCACTCGGCCGGCAACTATACTGATAAAATATATACGCGAACCGTCAGCGGGCACGCGAGAATTCTTCGCGGGTAGGTTTTCACGTTTCGTCTTGGCCCGTCTTCGGTCCTTATCCTGTTCATCCGCATGTAATGCGCGCCGCCGTGTCCGGCTCGGCAGGGGAGAGAAAGAAAAAAAAAATTATGGCTACGGCAAACGTGGCAAAACGCCCAAAGGTTATGCCCCGGCACAGTGATAATAACGCGTTTCAATAAAACGCCGCTTTTGAAACAAATGTACGAAAATACTCCGGTTGACATTCATCGATTCGGTCTTATCGGGATTTTTTTTTATTTTTATACTGAACCAAATAGAACGCGAATGTGGAAAATACTGCCAAATGTCCGCTACAAATTTAGCGACTGGATCCTGAACATAAAAAACGGGTTATCGAAAAAAAAAATTCGAGAACCGGAACTTATATTGTTTAGTTTGATGAACCGGAACCCGAACCGTTTACAAAAAAAAAAAAAAAAACCAAGAGTATTTACACTACATACAAATACATCGGTACATGTATACGTCTTGTTTCTACTGAATATAGTTGACATAAGAATGTCGATGTCAATTTGGTATTAGATACGAGGAGACGACGATTAAACTGTAGTTAACTTTTTTAACACGTGTAAAAAATAAACAAGTTTCAAAGACAGGAATTATTTATTCATTTTTCAAAGACAGCAATTAAGATAGGATAGGATAGGATCGAGAGGCGGTAAATCAGACGGAAATGGAAGATAACAAAAATCGTTAATCGTAGCAAAACGAGGAACTTTGTTACTGAGCAGAGTTTTATAACAAGTATTGCACACGATCATATTATGAGAATCTAAGTCTGGGTATTTTTCGAGCAAAAAATCTACGGCTTTCTGGGGAACGTGCTTCATAACGTCATGGTAACATTCTCGGAGTCGGACAAATTAACAAAATGACACCCAGCCATAAGACATACGAGGTGCGACAATAAAATAACGAGACTTTTTGAATAAAAGTTGTTTATTTTAAAAATGTTATAATTTAATGATTATCACCTTCAAAGTACCTTCCCTCAGCATCAATACACTGTTGCATACGTCGCTGCCATTCTTGAAAACAGTGTTGCCAATTGCTTTCATTCAGCCCTTTTAGAAGTTCTGCCGTTTTCATTTTTACGTCATCAACTGTTTGAAAATGGGAAAAAAAATAAGAAGAAGTCACAGGGAGCAAGATCTGGTGAGTACGGGGGATGTTGAAGTACAGACATTTTTTTTTCAGTTAAAAAACGTTGAATTGAAAATGCACTGTGAGCCGGAGCATTGTCTTGGTGAAGAACCCAGCCATTTTTCCATAGATCTGGTCGCTTCTTTCTGACACGTTCTCTTAATTTAATTAATACCTCTTTATAATAATATTGATTAATTCATTTTGTCGATTTTTTCAACGTTTTCGTTTGTTGAAGACGTGGTAGGACGTCCAGAACGATCATCGTCTTCGACGTCCTCCCTTCCACTACAAAACCGTTTGTGCCATTCAAAAACACGAGCTCTTGATAAACATTCTTCACCATAAACTTCACATAACATACGAAACGATTCCGCGGCAGTTTTTTTTAATTTAACAAGAAATTTAATGTTAACACGTGTTGTTCGATTTTTATATCTAAACATTTTTCGGCAGTATAGTCGAACTCGCACTAATAACAAGGCTACTAACGTATAAGAAAATGAATCGATGGACCATCAATGTTCATAGTACTTTTAGATAAGTGTTTTCTAATCATATTTCAATAATCGTTTTATAGATAACGTTAATAGTTTAGGTTATATTCAAAAAGTCTCGTTATTTTATTGTCACATCTCGTATACATGTCAAAAAAAAAATTTAAAATATTTTCGGTACTTTCAGGTTCTGAATCGGTAACACGGAATTACAATGAAAATCACTGCAAAATAAATGAAAACGTTTTTTGGCCGAACACAAATGAACGAAAAGTCATTTTCCCTTAAAATTCGTAATCGCAATTGACCAATTAATTTCTACAAGGCATTCGCTTTTTTTCGATTGGATTTCCAACGAGAATTACACAGTATTATAAAAACGATACTCTTAATTTGTATGTTATATTGATTTTTGCTGGGCATACATACTGCGGGCAGCCTACGATATAGGCTATGCCTACCTCCAGAGAAAGCGTATAAGTCACAGGCGGGCGGTCGACCTTTTTATGATGGTTTTTTTTTTTTTGCTTTTTTCATTCGATTTGACGGCGACCACTCGACCACAAATCGATTGTTAAAATTAATAAAACAATACGTACGCACGTGCATGCTGGGGCGTGTGCGACAGACGGGACGGGCGGGTGAGCCGTACCACCCGGATCCTAGAGCCATGACGGGACCGCCGTGCAGCTATTCCTTTTCTTATTCTCTTGAAGGACGACGACGGCGGCGGCATATCCTGCCGCCATGTCACCGACAAACGCCCACCTGGATATCGTCGGGAAAATAATCTCAACGGCGCCCACGTAATACATTTTAAGATATGCATTTCTTCGGTGGGCGGCGAACACTGCGCTCAGCTTTTATCCTTTCTTATTAAATATAAATAACCTCGCAATAATGGAACGAATAGTTTCCCCATGAGTTCCGTCGACCCTCGTAAACTCCTACTTATCGTTGTGTCACTCGAATTTCGGGATTTTCCAACACCGGCGCCGGAACGTCTCGAATATTGAGTGACATTTTAAAATACGGGCATTGGGGCACGACCAATCTCAGCACACATTAGGTTTTGTGTTATATTCAAAATAAAATAGCTCTAAAAAAAAAAGTCCTGGCATTCGTGAAACGTAAAATAGGTTGTCGATTCCACGCGTCCAAAGTTTGTACCGACAAATCTAAAACGCCCTGTATAATAAAATCGAATTTTATTGAAATATTTTTTGTTTAAATTTTTATTAAAAAAAATATACAATCTATACCCAAAGGCATAATACGAATACGGGCTACAGAAATATAAAACATTAATAGGGCGAAGGAAGAAGTCATTCAGTAATCGCACTTCCTTTTGCTTAAATATATATATATTTTTATTTTATATAATTTTTATTCGTTAACCATTAAGAAGATCTCTGCACCAGATTTGTTTGTTTTAGACGCCGCGGTGGGTTGCAAATAATTAAAATATAAGTACTCGGTTTCAAATACATATAAAGTTTTTGAAATGTATTTAAAATACGGTAGGAGTTGATATTTGTAAATGTATTGAATACACGTTTTTTTTTTTATGTTTGTATTTAAATAACCTTTCACTCAAATACATTACGAGTACGAAATACTATTATTATTATTATTTTTCGTCGAGTGGTTTTTGAATCGAGTCGATCCCCGAGTCCAGTATTAATTGTTTCGGGTAGAATACTCGACTAACTCTATTGTTATTTTTTTTTTTTTTTTAAACAGTTCAAAATCGAACGACGACGGCGCGTGCTAATAATTCGCCCCGGAGACTCGGTTTTCGTGCTGTCGCGTGTCTACTGTATAAAAAAGTCGACTACGTAAACTATATTTTTGTATATATATATTTAGCGATCTTATGGGCAAAGAGACCCGGGTTGGCCTTAAACAAATCTCCTCCGTGTCGTCTAGGTTTACGCTGTTTGCGTTCCATTAACCTAAACACTACACTGCCACCACGTCACTACACTTACACTACACTGCACTACATTACACTACGCTGCACTGCACGCTGCTCCTCCGACGGCGTGTTGTTTGCGTACTGCGGCGGCGGCGGCGGCGGCGGTGGCGGCGGCGGGACGGGTAAGCGGTGCTGCTGCTGCCACGTGACCGTGATAATATAACAATACGAGTTCTGTTCAAAAAGTACCAGGATTTTATTTTTAAAAATTACAAATAATAAAAAAAAATGTTAACTATTATTATCGTTCAAAGATATCTCATTCGAAATGCGCTCCTCCGGACAACGGCCCCGGCGATCATGCCATTTTTTTTCAATGTCCGTCGGAACTGTTCCATAGTTGAAGCACACGAGTTCTGTTGCCGCGTTCGCTTCAGTTTCCTCTACATCTTGAAATCGTTGTCTTTGAGCGTAGATTTTAGTCTCGGGAAAAGAAAAAAAAAAAAAATCACACGGGCCCAGACCAGGAGAATACGGAGAGTACGCGGGACCACGGGTGTTTTTTTTATCAGCCGGAAATTCGCGAAACGACAGCGCGCTGAATGTGCCGGCGCGATATCGTGACGAGGAAAACCAATTTACTTTTCGCTATTTTTCGCGGCGCTTTTTGCGAATTCTCTCTCGCAGACGTATATTAATACGTCTTTATAGAATACCCGATTGACTGTTTGTCCATGGGGTACAAATTCATAATGAACAATACCTTCAATATCAAAAAAAACTATCAACATTGTCTTGACATTCGATCTCACATGACGGGCTTTTTTTTTGGCCGAGGGGACAATTTTGGTTTCCACCGAGATGATTGGAAATTTGTTTCCGGATCGTATAAACGATTTTGTTTTTGCTCCAAAGTTAACAATAGCCGAACAAATTTGGCAGCGCGATTCTTCTCATCTGTAAATTTTCGGTTAAAATTTCGCGACAAGATCCAATCGAGATTTCTGCTTCATTTGCTAACTCACGAACGGTTAATCAATTTCGCATTTTTTTCGCTAATTTTTGGCACAACATCATCGTTGCTCGATGTCGACCGTCTTCCAGAACGTGGATCGTCTTCAGTTGACCGCCGACCATTCTTGAAACGTTTAATACACTCGAAAGTCACGGAACGACTTAAGGGATTATCCCCAAAAGCGGTTTTAGTACGTTTCGGTTGCATAATTTTTGCCAAGTATCGAGCAATAATTGGATGCACATACGTTGTTCGTTGACAATTTCGGACATGTCAAAAACGGAGCACAGGACAAACTGACCGGATTTAACCACGTGGTAATATTAAACCGAGATAACATGGTGACTTCGGGTTTCGTTTAAAATATTCACTAATACGCGGCGAATAAATCTATACATCTATAATTAAAAAAAACGTTATCGTTTGTGGATTAGCCGTAATGAAATTTGTCCCGGTACTTTTTGAACAGACCTCGTGTACCGAGGCCGGTCGCTGAGAACGATCACCTCTCGACGAAATCGAGCGGTTACTCGCGGACGTCCCGGGCAGTTTTTAATTCGTACGGGCACCGTGAAAGTACAATATTTTATTGTTATTTCGTATCTTGTTTTGTTTTGTTTTTTTTTTTCTCTTTATCTCCACCGACGCCCCTTTTTTTTTTCTTTTTTTTCCCCCCCGTCTCGGCGATTCCGGGCGAAAAGTTCGAGTGGCGGTTTTGGCACGTGACGCGTTTGCCGCTTACGCCTACGAACTCGCCGGGCACTTCACTCCTCTGCCGCCGACAGTTACATATTTTCGCTCGGCTTTCGTCCGTTTTATCACGACCACTGGTTGTTATTATTGTTATTTGTTTTTTTTTTTTTCCAAAAAGTAAAACGTCAGCAGTATACGGATAACTTATGTCGGTAACTAAACAGTAAATCGATTAAAAGTTACTTTTTTTTTTTTTTTGTTGATAACATTCAATTGAACTCCTTTGGAAAAAATAATATGGAATGTTGGTAACTAACTGGGTCGTTTATTTTTGAAAAAAAATAATATTGTCTTATAAATTTCGTTAAATTTTTGATAATTCATACAAATTTATTTACGAATTTTTTGTTTAATAAAAAAACAAACAAAAAAACCGTAAAGGTACCTATGTTTTTTAAAATTTATTTGTCTAAGAAAATCACTTATTTTCATACCAATATTATTGTATAATATCTATCAAGACGGTTATAATAGGCCACCGGAATCACCGGGCCGTGATATAATCGAGTTAGGCAAATCTGGTAAGGTCAGGAGGTGTAGGTGGATAACCGGAGTAAATGACTACTAATCGAGTCAAATAACACAGCTTAAGATATGATTTAATTGATCTACCCTTTTCAACTGTTCATTTTCAGTTAAAATTTCATGACAAAATCCAATCGGGATTTTCGCTTCATTTGCTAACTCGCGAACGGTTAATCTGCGGTCATTTCGCGCTTTTTCGCTAATTTTCGGCACAACACCGTCGTTTCTGGATGACTTCGACGGTCTTCCAGAACGTCGATCGTCTTCAGTTGACCGCCGACTGTCCTCGAAACGTTTAAAACACTCGAAAGTCACAAAACCACCTAGAGAATCGTCTCCAAAAGCAGTTTTAGCCGTTTCCGTACGTTTCCGTTGCATCATTTTTACCAAGTTTCAAGCAAAACTCGATGCACACGCGTTGCATCGTTAATTTCGGACATGACTAAAACGGTGAACGAAAAAAAACTGACCGGATTTAACCACGTGCAATATTAAACCGAGATAAGATAGCGACTTTGGGTTTTTTGTGAAATATCCACTAATTCGCGAGGAATACATCTATTTACAATTTGAAACGTTACCGTGTGGAGATCGGCCGTAATAACATTTGTCCCCGGTACATTTTGAACAGACCTCGTATACGAGGTGTGATAAAAAAAATACACGGACTGTGTTAATAATATTTATATCAATTAAGATAACGAAATCCCGACAATGGCATTCGATAAAGTAACTTTTAACGAACATTTGAGCGTCGGTCTGAAATCGATAACAATATTTTTATTTTTATTTTATGGCATTTTTACGAAAACATGTTTCAGTCACGTGGCGATTTTCGTAATGGAAACAATAGAAGAACAACGCGTGTGCGTACAATTTTGTTTTAAATTAAGGAAAAGTTCTAGTGATACTTTTGAACTTTTGCAGCAAGCTTTTGGAGATGAAGTTCTGTCTCGGAAAACGTGTTTCGAGTGGTTTAAACGGTTTACGGAAAGTAGAACATCCGTTAATGATAACGAACGACCAGTAAAACAAATGAAACTGTTGCTCGTTTCCGTGAAATTATTCAAAATAATCGTCGATTAACTAGCAGAGAAATTGCAGAAGACGCCGGCATATCGTATGCGGTTCTCGCCATGAAATATTGACCAAAGAAATGGTTGTGACCCGAATCGCAGCCAAATTTGTTCCTCGTCTCTTAACCGACGAACAAAAACAAAACCGAAAGGACTTGTTGATAGAGCAGGAACCGACGTAGACTTTTAAAAAAGATATTATAACATGTGACGCAACTCGGAATCACGGGTATGATGTTGAAATACCCTATTTTCCCTAATTTAAAACGAAATTGTACGCACACAATTCTATTGGAACATGTTTTCGTAAAAACGCCATAAAATACAAATAAATATTGTTATCGATTTCAAACCAACGTTTAGATTGTCGTTTAAGAGTTACTTTGCAGGGTTCTATCACTGGACAACCTCCATCGTCAAGCAACCGCGTTATTGTCATTTTATTTTTTTTTTCTCTATGTACAAAGTTATTCTATTTGGTTATTGTGTTTTTTTTTTGTTATAAATACAGATTGTAAGTTTTTCTAATAAAAAAATAAAAGAGTTATTTTATCGGATGACGATATCGGGGTTTCGTTATCTTAATTGATATAAATATTATTAACACAGTCCCGGGCGTTTTTGGAATACCGTAGGATTTAATTAAAAATAAAAAATTCAACGGGTAGGTTGCTATATCGCTATTATAAATCTGACTTTTTTCGTTTTTTTTTTTTAATAATATCGCGAAAATAAATTAAATTCGACTAACATATAAAACTAGAGCACGTTATTAAAATATATATATATATATATATATAAATGGATATGACGTTACGGATTTATTAACTATAATATGTACGACGACGCGGCGCGATGGGGCGGAGGCGGGCGTACAGAGAAAAGCCGGGACAGTATTAAAACCCGTGTCTCTGACATTTCAAAAGGTTTACGAAATGTCTGGGCTGCGGACCCGGGGGTCCAAAGGGGAAAGCTCTCTCCCGGAAGACAAATTTGATAAAGTATTATAAAATTATATACGAGCGGATTCCTCCTGCCCGCCTTATATGCCATGTCCCGTTACGGCGCCGCCGTCTTCTCTTTTGTAAATATAATCGCGTGTACCTGCGACGACGGGAGCGGTAAAGTTTTCCACGGTTATCCGTTCTCGCCGCTTGTGTTACCTACTTCTTCTTCTTCTTCTTCTTTTTCTTTTTCTTCGTCGTCTTCGGCTTCTTTTATTACGATTTATCGCACTGTGTTATTTTTTACGACGAACCGTTTGTTTAGACTCGATGGGATAATAATAAAGGTCTCTCGGCCGGCGTCTTCCTGCGCGGCGGCGCCTGCCGGACAAACGTTATACATAATCGATAAATAACAATAATGTTTTAGCCAGATTTTAATCGTTACTATAATTTTTTTTATATCATCAACGATTGTTAAATCGTCTGTTCGCGGTTGCCGCCCGTCAAACGCGAAACGCAATATTCTAAAATTAATAACACCGCGTCGCGATTTCTTATAAATGTCCAAAAGTGTTCGGATTACGGTGGCGAGGTTTTTTTTTCTTTTTTATACATTTTTTCGCTCACGGATCTTTACATTTGAAAATGTCCCGCAAACCGTTCGTCTCGGTATGATTTTCACGTTCGGTGCGCTGAAACATTGTAAAACCCCTTAAATAATTTATTCGCCCCGACGAGAGACTTATATAAAACGCACATACGTATAGTTTAATTTGACGCCGTCAAAAAAAAAAACCCCAACAACAGTTATAAATAAAAAAAAAAAGCATAAATCGTTTTGTCTACCATAACAACGACTTTAATAAAACGGTTTTAATACAAATAGTACAATATTAAAACTAGACTTGATGTCTCGGAGTCAAATAAATTATTTTGGTGCAACACGACCGCGATAAAAGAAGCAAAAAAAAAAATTTATTAATAAAAATATTTTATTATAACCGAGCCGTAAGTAGTTTATTTCAGTTAGTTTATTACGTTAAACAGACTAAGCTCGCCGGGGGTGCATTTTCACGCCTTGCACTCCTCCTCCCGTTCTTCGCGCACGCTTACGGGCCTAAGTATGTTTTACCGTGTATTTTCAAAGTAGTTTAACAAAGCCATTTAGCGTCAGTGCCCGGAGATCACCACGAGTATTTGGCGGTTTCCATTACTCTCTAAAAAAAAGTTTACGCGTCAGAACATTATAGTTTTTTTTTTTTTTCTTTTTATTTATTCAACGCGTAACGTTATGCTTAAAAACAAATACTAAAACAATTACGTTTGCTGGGGCGATAATAAAATAAAGAAATTATACCCAATGAAATATCAATTATAAATAAATAAATAATAATAATAAAAAAAAAAAAAATCATACTCTCCCTATACAAATTGTACGACGCACTGTACATGTTATTACCCTGGACCGAAACCTTTTTGTTTGACCGTGACTATCACTTTTTTTTTTTTTTTTTTATATAGCCGAAAACGATTTTTCACAATATTACGATACTCCGAGACGCCGAACGTTTTTAGATAACGACGTAATCGAATAATTTTTTTTTTTCCAACAGGAAATTTGCTCCGAAACAAAATTTACACGGAATGCTCGATTTATTTTATACACATTTCAAATAATGCAAAAATATATTAAAAAATAGTTTTTGTTGTAAAAAAGCAATTGCGGACACCTGCAATAGTCGTCAAGTTTTAATATTATTATTTTCTATAGACATAGTATATTTTGAGTTATTGATAGCTTATCATAAATGACTAATTTATACGTATAAAATGTGTTTTGCGCAATAAAAAAAAGTTCGAAAACAGTGTAATTTCTTGTTTGTAAAAGAAAAGAAAAGAAAAAAAAATGCTTAGCATAATGTTACATTATTCACATTTTTTTTTTTATTATTTTATCAGCATTTGACGTGGACATTTTTGATAAAATTTGTGTACACAATCACCAAGATTACTTTGTAGTTAAAAACGAATACAATCAATAATTATAATCGATTTTTGTTTGCAATGACTTGACTTTGCATAAAGGATTAAATAAAATATTACCCTATATCGGCTATATAATATTTTCTCCCTTTTATTTGTCTAAGCCGTGAGTATTTTTTATATTTGTTGGTTTGGGTACAATGGTTATTACGGATTATCTTATGATTGGATCGACGAAAAACATTAATATGTGTTAGTGTACTCTCGTGGTTTTATTTTGTATTTTAATCGATGAGCTTCGTATTCCCGCCTTGATTTTTTCGGCTTAAATGTCCCACTTGCCCGCTGATGACTATTCCGTTAGCAATGGCTACGCACTCTAAAATAGCGATACCTACGCTAAACCGTTCAAAACCTTATCCGCACCTTGGCCAAAAAAAAAAAAGAAGAAAAATTATATTATTTATTTTACGAGGGAACCAACAGTTTTACCCGATAAACGAAAAATGTGAATTGACTTTAAATTCGTAGAGGACAGAAAAGTTATATAAACTTAATTTTCTACAATTTCACAAAACATTATTTTATTTTCCTTTTTTCGTTTTTCTTGAAAGAAACCACTTTCTTTCTTTCTTTTACTTTTTTTTTTTTTTTTTTTTTTTTTTTTTTTTTTTTTTTTTTTATTATTGTTGTTATTTGCAACAGCGAAATATGTTTTCGCTCATTTAGAAAACTTCTCGTGAACCTACCGCAGCAGAATCTGGACGTAAGTTTATTTTTCTACTTTAACTGCACATTATGTACTTTGTAGATTTCCCTCGAACGAAACGTACAGTTTTTTTTTTTTTTTTTTTTTTTGGTAGGAAAAAAAAAATCGGCGTATGGGAAATTGAAATACATTTTTTAGTATTATAACATAAACAGAAATATTAATAACAACAATGTATCATCTTAATCGTAGTCGTCTACATATTTCACCACATAGTTACGTGCGTTTTCATAGTAAATGAATGTTAATCGTATTTATTTGTGTATTATACTCATTTAGATTCTTGTCTCGATTCGTCCTACTATACGCAATACGTAAACACATCGTTGTGCAATTTACATTTTTATTACTGTAGGTAAATGGGTGGGTTTTTTTTTTTTTTTTTTTTTTTTATGGTGAACGTCGTTTTGTGCACACAGGTACTTGTTAACAGTATCTCGTTTTACAGATACTGCCAGTGTCGTCAATGCAAATACTTTGCGGTCTTGGCGCGATTTTCGGGGTAGCTATTTTTTGACTATACGCATAGCGTTCGGTTGTCGTTGCGCCCGTTGATATTTTTATCGTATTCGCCGTAATCGTTTTCCCGTTTCGTCGTTTTCCACGAGTAACGGAAATTTTAAATTCTAGCATATTAATAGTTTATCTATTACATTATCGGGGCACCTGTCGAATCTGTTTATCGTTCGCACAGTTTGTGTACCGTAGCGGCACTGAAAACATGCTACTCAATACCGTAATCACTTTTCGAGTTCATTTTACTACTCCGTCGTCGGCGTATATACACGATTGAAATTTTACTATATATTTTCTACTGCCTTTTTCTATTGGCCAATCGAAATTGCGTTACGATTGTCATTTGTACGAAAAATATTATCGTTCGCCGGCTCGAGTACATTTATTTTTTACGAAAACCGAAAACATCAAAAAAAAATCATTTTTAACTCGGACAGATTAACATAACTTTATGCAGCACCGTCGACACGTTTATTTATGTTGTCTCCGACTATGGCATTTCACGAATTACCTATTATTTTATTAATCCTTTAATCCGTTAAATCAACTGTCTCTCGTTAATGTATAATGGTTAAAAAATCATTCGTTACAGTTTAGATGCGATTCTTATTTTATTAATAATATTTATTGATATTATAAATTATCGCGGACTCGTGAAACCCATTGAAATTTGTTTAAGATTAAAATTCAAAAAATGTATTCAATCCGATTCCTCCCCTACGCCTTCTCCACACATCATCCAACCGTCACTGGACCTTTGACGTTAGTTTGGAAATCCACGTTCAACAATTGTAAATCGTTATTTTTGTCCGTGAGATTTTTTTTTTTTTTTTTAACTATTTAACGAATTCAATGTCAGGCGACACGTGTTGTTTAATTTAAATTTTTGATATTATTTGAATACCTCGTTATTGTGTTTATCATAATCTAATATTATGTTTTATATATTATAATTTTAATAAATGTATGAATATTGTTACGCTAGAAGGATAGGTAAACATATAAATATAATATAATATTATCTCTACACGCCACACAAAGGAAAGACTATTTATTTATTTTTATTTTTTTTTCTATGCAATTGAACTCGCCGTTCTATAACAAATAATATAAAACCGTTAAAAAAAAAAAAAAAAAAATTAATAAAGAAAATTCCGTAACGATCAAAGGCTCAAAGAAATCGTCTACATACGATTACGTTGTTTCGCCGTAAATAGAAGTTTATTGAAATTTATAAAACTTTTTTTTTTTTTTTTTAATTTTAATTTAACATATACCAGTCGTGTCTTTTATGTATCCTAGACCCGTTTTACAGATTGTAATATGTTGCTGACCCATCATAATATTTATACGTGTGTTTAATATAAAAAAAAAAAAGGTCATCATTTTTCAGTCTATTGATAAGTGTAGTCGATTACGTCGATAAAAATAGTA
Organism: Tuberolachnus salignus; assembly: GCA_956483605.1. NCBI lineage: Eukaryota > Metazoa > Arthropoda > Insecta > Hemiptera > Aphididae > Tuberolachnus > Tuberolachnus salignus. Next base: position 1,768,606 of record OY101434.1, read on the forward strand.
CGACATAAAGTTCAACATAATATATTATAAATGAAACTGAAACGAGATTGTCAAATTTAAATGTCTACATTTAGGACCGCTGACGACGTGAATTTTTTTTTTAATTTCTAGATTCGATTTAGTTAAACGGGGGGGGATTAGCCAAAACTTCATAGTTTTCACCGAGCTTCACGGATAACCGTTTTTCGTTTGCAGGTGGTTTTTCACAACATGAACGTGGGCATGACAAAGTGGAGAGAAGTAGTACAAGGCCCGGTTAAGCGGCGAAAATAAATTTCGAAGGCGGCAAAACCCTCGGAGCGTATTTAAACGCCAGAAGAAGGAGAAAACAAATGCTGTACAAATATATGTATATAGAGGGTACTATTGTTATCCTCCTTTAAGTGTGTGCGTTTTGAAAATATATTAATTTTATATTCGACATGTAATTATACAAGTGTTAACGTCTTTACAGTCGTAAGTTGTGATTTGTAGTGTGAAGTAAAAACAATATCACAGTAAAAACAATTTTTGACGATTGTTGATGGCCGGTATACCTGAATAATATATTCGGCGATAGTGTGATATTAATTGTTTTATGATTATACTGTAATGCAGGGGCGTAGCAAAGTCATTTATTCAGGGGAAAACTAAGACCAAATGGCCAAATTGATTTTACAAAATGTTTATATTGAAACTATCATTTATACAATAATACAATTGCTTTTTTGGACGGCGAACCCACAACAAATACAGCAATAGATAAAAAAAGTTATAAAAATACAAATTTTTCTTTTTTTTTTTTTTTTTAAAAAAATTCACCATTGTTTAGCAATAACATCTAACTTGATATCATCAACGTAGTGTGTTATTCCGAGGAATGTAATAATACGTATTTGAATAAAATTGTGTATAATAGAGATAAAAATGCAGAATAGTCGTAGGTACTGCTCGCAAAAATTGATTTTTCCATTAGACGATAACGGAATATTATTTTGCCGTAATGAAAGTCTTTTATTTTTTCTCACTCTATACACGTAAAATTTGAATTATTTTCATTTGATTTGGCCGTCCAAAGTAAAAATAAAAAAAAATACCAAATGGCCGATTGAGGTAAGCCAATAGTTTTTAATGCCACTGCTGTTATGGCATGAAATTAGCTGTATTTTTGAAAATAAAAGTGTCGAGTATAGGGGTATAAATATTAGTGAACGGATTTTTTCGTAGATGACATTTGCAACTATCACAGAATTTCGAATATGATGGCCGACGCCCACGGATACAAACACATTAATAATATTACATAGTGTTCTTACGGTATTTGTTCGGTACGTATATTTTGTATATATTGTCCGAGACCAATAAAATTACGAACGGTGGCCTAAGTAAAGTGGTTTAAGGGACCGAAGCCCCCGGCATTGATTTGTTATGAACAAAGTTACCGAGGGTGCTATGAACCCCTGATTATATTATGTTATAATATAAGGTATTAGATTAGCGGACGATCTACAGAAATTGTACGACGGGACGTTGTCGGGTCGACGTGGGTTTTTGCTGCAACGGCACATTTGGACTACGCCGGCTTGACACGGCCCGGTCCCCCCCCCGTGGGAAATAGCCGGCCCGGTATTAGCAGCAGAGCGTTCGGCCGGACCTTCGGTTATTTGCACATATATATATATATATTATTTCTATAACATTGTAATTTACTCACTATTAAAATAGAATTGTATGATTTTTACGAATTCGTGCGTGTTCGCAATTTATTTATTTGTTGTGGATTATTTTTAATAACCTAACATAACAACTGTATTATGCATTTTTTTCTTTTTTTAAACATTTTAATATCAATATTCTACGACCTATTTTCCAGCCCAACTGTTATATTGTCAGATATAAATAAATATTTTTAAACCGTTTACGTAAATTGATCATATCGACGAATTTATGTACGCAAACATTAGACCAGAAAAAAAATAACAATCGATTTAAATCGTTGAATTATATAATTAATAACTTTTTGCCTTAGAGTACTCCTTTTTTTATTATTTTTTTTTTTTTTTTTTTTGCAAGCTCGCCTTTCCCGTATTGAGAAATCCCGCGTACGCCACAGATTACGAATTGTAAATATTCTATAATGTATTATATATATATTTTTTTTTTTTTTTTTTAAACATTTTAATATCAATATTCTACGTTCTATTTTCCGGCCCAACTGTTATATTGTCAGATATAAATAAATATTTTTAAACCGTTTACGTAAATTGATCATATCGACGAATTTATGTACGCAAACCAGGAAAAAAATAACAATCGATTTAAATCGTTGAATTATATAATTAATAACTTTTTGCCTTAGAGTACTCCTTTTTTTTAATTATTTTTGCAAGCCCGCCTCTTCCGTATTTGGAAATCCCGCGTACGCCACAGATTACGAATTGTAAATATTCTATAATGTATGTCGGGCAGACAAAATTATTATATCCGCAATCCGAGTCGTCAGCACATTGTTCATACGTTACGATTTATAGACCGCACCTATAGCCGCGGGGAGTGTTTTTTTTTTTTTTTTTTTTTTTTTTTTTTTTACACGTATAGCGCCCAAGTATATATTCCGAAATCTATTTACTGGATAATATACGTGATGCGATACGGTATTATTATAATATATGTAAATCTGGGCGATACGGCGCGTATATCGGGGGTGGTGTTTTGTTTTTTTGTTTTTTTTTTTTTGTTTTGTCGTTCGCGAAAACCGCATTGGTTATATTATAAAATGCGCGTTATCTCTCCGTCCGTATCTCCGCGGACGTATAAATATTCGAACTCGGGAGAATATATTATTATTTTTTTTTATTTTGATTTCTATTTTTTTTTTTTTTTTTATCCCCTACATTTCCAATCGTTCGGAAAACAATTTTCGCACGAACACACTTACACGTTATATTATACGTCCGTGTACAGTAAACGCCGCGTACAATTCACGTCGACGGATATATATATATATATATTTTTTATTTATTTATTTTTCTTTTTTTATCCATATTATTATATATGGATTTTTTTTATTTTTTTTTTTTTATTGCAAACGAATCGACTTGTTGAACCCCGGCCGGGACCCGATTTCAAAAGGATCAAAATAAACTCTACGCGTATATATATATATATTTTTTATACAAATGCGCTCATATTATTATTATTATTATTATTATTATTATTATATTATATTATATACGCATGTATCCAACAAACACGCGCGCACTCGTCGAATAAAGTAATTTTTTGGCTCGGTCTTTTCCCGCCCGAATCGCCCGCCGCCGTCCGTCACCCGACCGTTTCAATACGCGCCGAACAATATAATACATATCTATTGTGTCCCCGGATCCGACGGAGAGAGGCACAGAGAAAAATACGTATTATAACGACAATATACACGTACACGAGTAAACCCGTGCGAAACTTTCGCACATTGAAAAACAAAACCATAAAAAAAAAAAAAAAAAAACAATTCAAAAAAGATTTCGGATATTAAGCGTGACGCGCTACCGGACAGCAGGAACGAAAATTCCCGCCCGGTGTAGCTTCAAACTGGTTTGACTAATCTATTAAAGTAGTTTTTTCGTCGTCTCGTGTAAACTGGAGATAAAAAAAAAAAAAAAAAAAAAAATCTAAACAGTCGTACGCCTTGCCGTCGGCGGCCCAATGTTGGAAAGTTGGGAAAATTGGATATGGAGGGCAATACAGTTTTTTATCTGTACTACTGTCGAGTAATCATTGCGTACGAAAATCGATACTGAATAAAGTTCCGTTAAACATGTTAAAGATTATAGCTACGGATTTTGGTTAAAAAAAAAAAAAAATAAAAAAACAAACAAACTAAAGGAACACGAAAATTTAAAATTTCAAAATTTCAAAATTTCAAATTTAATACGGAATCCAAAAGAGATAGAATTCTTTTGAAAATTGTACGACCCGTCTAGAAAGTGATATTGTACAGGTTTTCGATGAATGTGTTGATTATTTTTTTAACCGAATTACGAATATCGCCGTGTAAGTATAACCCGAAATAAACGGGGAGAAAAAAAAATGCAATTTTCATATTTTAATGACCGAAATTTCGTGCGAGCCCTCTCACTTGTGGATGAAATTTGCAAAAATCTCTCCACATCTGAATTCGATATATGGAACCTCTGAGAGAAATCCCGAGTTTCCAGATCCGGTCGTTCTCGAGACACGGCAATGAAGAGGACAAGTAGTGGTATTTGGCTTTTATGTATACGTAAAGTTGATTTACGTATTATAAACCCTTTCTTTATATTCACGAGGTCATAAAGAATGGAAAACTTGATTTTTTTTTTTTTCTTTAGTATAGAGACGGGTGTTACAGAAACGGCGTATATTATAAGCGCTGTGTCTTCTACGTCGGGCAATTTCTCAGTGTATATTCACGTGAGTGTTCACGTCCTCTTGACAAAAAAAAATAATAATAACCTTCAACAGAAGAAAAACCCAATCTCCCTCAGTTCAGTTTTACTCTTTTATTTTCCCGCGGGAGCACATTCAGTCGCTATACTCGCATTACCACGTCTGTGCACAACTGTACGCACCGAATACATTTATTAGAGAAAAAAAAAAAAGGTCTACGGAATACTAGTAAATATTAACAATAATAGATACTGACAAATATTAACCTTTACCACTTGAAAAAAAAAAAAAAAAAATCAATTATACATTTATAGTACCTATAGGTAAAATCGTTGTCTGTTGTACTCTTCCTATTCGTACCACTAATTCAACCTAACCTCTCAAAAAAAAAAAAAAAAATAAATAAATAAAATACAATGTAATAATAGTGTAGCCCCCCGCCAACGTCAAAAACACTATACGCGTGGTCTGTTAAAAAATTACCAGGCTTTTATTTTTAATAATTACAAATATGAAGTTACATATTATTTAAAGATAACTCCTTTGAAATACTCTCCTCCGGACCATATGCAGTGATCCCGGTGGTATTCTTGCCATTTTTCAAAAGTCCTTTGGATCTGTTCCAAAGTTAGGGCTATGAATTCTGTTGCCGCGTTCGCTTTAATTTCCTCTACATCTTGAAATCGTTGTCCTTTAAACGCAGATTTTAGTCTTAGAAATAGAAAAAAAAATCACACAGGGCCTGATCGGGAGAACAAGGGAGAGTCTGCGGGACCATAGTAATTTTTGTGCTTTTGAGATTTCTGCTTCATTTGCTAGTTCACGAACGGTTTATCTGCGGTCACATTTCGTACATTTTCGCTAATTTTCGGCACAACACCATCGTTTCAAAATGACTTCGACGGTCATCCAGAACGCGGATCGTCTTCAGTTGACCGCCGACTGTACTTGAAACGTTTAAAACACTCGAAAGTCGCGGAACCACTTAACGGCGAGTCGTTCACATAAGTGGTTTTAGTCGTTTCCGTTACATAATTTTTACGAAGTTCCGACGCACACGCGTCTCGTCGTTAATTTCGGGCATGTGGCAAACGGCGAACGAAACAAAATGACCGTGGATATATCAGCACGTGTAATATTAAACGGAGACAAGATAGCGACTTCTGGTTTAGTGTGAAATATCCGCTAATTCGCGCGGAATATATCCATTTACAATTCGACACGTTACCGTGCGCAGATCGGCCGCAATCGCATTGGTCCCCCCCGGGTACTTTTTTCGAACGTACCTCGTATTGTCGGTCCGCGATTTTACCGGCTATGTCAACGTTTGCCATCGTACCATGGGGTCGTTCTCAACCTCACTAATTCAAACGGATATTTGGCCGTTGTAATGTCGTCTCGCCGTGGCTTTGTGCAGTGTGACGAACGGGTGGCGGACGGTTAAGTTCGGGTTTTGCGCGGAATACATCCATTTACAATTCGACACGTTACCGTGCGCAGATCGGCCGCAATCGCATTGGTCCCCCCGGGTACTTTTTTCGAACGTACCTCGCATTTCCGCGACACCCGGCCGCCGGCGAATACACCGCGGATTCGACCCGCGCGCGCCAACCCGTCACACCGGCGGACGGATCCCGGGGCGGGGGCGTCTCGGCGCGGCGAGTCGACCGACGGGCGGCGGCGGCGGCTGCGGCGGCGGCGGCGGCGGCGGCGGCGGCGAGTTGCGCGCGAGGGTAGTTTTTCCGGCATCGGCGGCGGCGGGTACAGCGCCCGCGTATCATTCGCGCGGTCCGCCGACGACTCGCGATTTTATATTATCTCCCGTCAGTTGGTGCGTGTCGTTCGAACCGGCAAGATGGCCGGGCCCCGCCGAGTTACCGCGCGTTCGTTCGTCCTTTACTGCGTCGCGTTCGCCGCCGCGGCCGCGTCCCGCGCCGACGGCATCGTCTACGAGAAAATACCGTTCGGTGAGTCGTTATATTATTTCAATAATCGTTCAATTAATTAATCGTTTACGATCGTATTTATCCGTTGTTCACGTTTACAAATCGTGTCCACCGGCCCAATTTCCATTCCGTTACTCGAACGTGCGCCGCACGCCGAGTTTTCCGTGTTTCTTTCGTTTGGATATTTTACCGGGCAAATTATCCGAGTTATTTTACCTCCCTACGGTTTGAATTATTCCGCTAGTTTGTTAAAAAAAAACAAAAAAAAAAAAAAAAAAATGGTCTTTAAACAATTATCACCTTATAATACCTCATAAATACCTATTCCGTCTATCCTCAGAACTATTTCGGTTTTTTTTTATATTTTTACAAAGTCGAATCGTAAAAACTATTAATTACTGCTAAGATACACGCGTATATATCTTTTTATGATGTTTCTCCGGTTAAGCTCGCAAATTATATTTTTATCGGTTTGTAACTATTAACAGTATCGAAGCCGTACAGGTTCGAACGCGGGGAGAAGAATTTTTGGGAGTACAAACCTTCCTCCGCACCCCCAATAGAAATATCAGGAAAAATTTTTTTAAATAAATTTCCCGACCTAAAAATTTAAAAGTTACATTTTACATTCTTCCATAACATCTCGTCCCCCTCCCCACAATTTTTTTCGCGCTTATTTTTTCGATTAGTAGAAATATTCCGAAACTCGCGGTTTTTGTAGTGTGGAAATGAACGTGCGTATGATCATACTGCCCGGCGAAATAATACCAAAGATTATCGCGTTGTTTCACTTAACATTTCGATATTACTCGACGATATATTAATACTAAACCGTCACGAGTTCCTATATTTATATATATAAAAAGTCGTTATAATATGCAATTTATCGTACGCCATTCCAAAGAAAAAAAAAAAAAAATAGAAGAAATTAACCGCAATACTATACTGCGGATAGCTTTATTCTATTTAGACTACTATATAGTAAATAGAAAAAAATATAAAATAAAAAAAAATATATATATATATATATATGTCTTGTAGTAGTGCGGGTAATATTATATTGATTTTTGGCGCATGAAAAAAAATAAATAAAATAAAATAAAAATATGTACCTAATGTAACGTAAAGGCAAAAATATATTTGTGCGGGTCTAAAATATTTACCAGCTGACGTCTTGCGGTTTTTTTTTTTTTTTTAACCTAAATATTTGAACAATTCCAATCGACATGTCGGATATTTCATCTTTTTCTCATTTCACATAACGACCAGTGTTCGATAAATCGATTATCCTCTTATGTGTAATTTATTTGTAGTGTTTTAATTGTAATCTCTATTATATTTATTATGGGATGTTGCGTCGCTATTGGGCCGATCGGATGTTTCGTTAAAAAAAAAAAAAAAAAAAAAAAAAATAAATATTATGTTCCGGTCTGTATACGGGGAGACGGAGTGAGTTCCATATTTTTTTTCTCGGCATCTCTTATTGGTATTTAATTTATATTTTGGGCATATTGTGATATTATTCTCACTTTTTTTTCTCTCACTATCTCGCACAGGCACACACACATAAATATATACGCATTTTATGCGAACAATACAAAACACATATATTATATACATTACCGGCCGTTAATTTACATAAAATAATAATTATAAAGCAATTGACCTCGATTCTGTTTCATTAACTTTTGTACACTACCCCTAATAATACTGTTGTCGGGGAATCGGACACGGATAACAATATGTAATTATACCGTAGTCGGGACGCGTAATATACGGTAGGCGCGTGTATATTCAAAAGTATATAAAAATTATTCGCGATTACTTATTTTTTTTTTTTTTAAATAATAACAATAAAAATAAAAACATATATAATTGAATCTGAAAAGAAAAAAAAAAATAATAAAAAAACGTCTTGTGTTTGAATTATTTGAAAACTTCGATTTATGTTTTTGTATTATTATTATTATTATTATTAGCTTTTACACATAATATATTCGACGGTCGGAGGATTTGAGTGTATATTGGATACATTCCAGACTAGAAATAAAACCCGATAAATAAATAAATAACAGAATACAAAGTAAAATGATTTCGCGTTATAAATATCGCGGGTTTGTATAGAATAAATCAAACAATGGTAATTTAATCCGAATCGCCGTAATATTTTGAATAAAATAATCGTAATCAGTATTTTTATTCGTCGTTCATTTGTTAAATATTCGCGTGAAAACAGTTACAAATATCCAATTGCTTAAAGAAATATATTGGAAAGTTATATATATATTTTATAATATGTTCACCGCACTTATAATATACGTATTCGTATATTATTACCAGTCATTACATATTATACAATTCAACTAAATAATATGACTTTTTTTTTTTCTTTTTTTTCACTATATTCCGTTATTATTTATTAATATTTGTAATGCGGTTTTATTTATTTTTTTTTTTTAATGAACCTTATGGACTCAATTACAATACAATACATCGAAACTATGATGTAGTGCATTAAAAATAAATAAATAGAGATAGAATAAGATATTAGATTTATTTTTATAACTAATATATTTAATTCGTAATTTACATTCCGACACAGTTAACGAATACTTTTTTTTTTTTTTAAATTAAACCATTTATTTTTATAATTTGGTATTTTTTTATTTTTATTTATTGAATCCGTCTGTCATTTATAAAATATTTTTGAACCGTTTCACGTTTAAGTTTCCGATCGTTTCCGCGAGACAATTGTGTCAACAATAAAAGTTAAACGACACAAGATAAACAAGAACAATGCAATATAAACTTACTATATATATATATATATATATAACTAAAGTAACTGATGATGACCTAAAGCTGGAGAAATAAATAGGATGAAAGAGTCGATGTCCGTATTGATATCTAAATAAGTGTTGCAAATGAACGTTAAGAATAATAGTTTATTCGTTTTTAGGTCACCGTCATTATTTAATTATTCAACAATTCGTTATTCCGTAACGAAAATCTGAAGGATTTTGGATTTAGTAGGTGCATTGGGAAGTCATTTTTTTTATATTACTATAATTTTCGTTGTTGTTTTTTCTAATAACTGGGAAAAAAGTAATATAAATAAAAAAAATATAATAGTTTCATTATTTTCGATTTTTTCTTCCTCGTAACTCGTTCAAAAATAATCATATTGACGTGAACTATTCATAGAATATTAGCATTTTCTAGACATGGGAAATTGTTTGAAAATATTCTGGCAATTTTTCAGCTATTTATAGGCGTTCGAATTTGTCGAGTGCATTTAGTTATTATTTGGCTTTATGCGGATAAAAACGATTTGGCCTAACAGAAATTCGGTATTCCCCGACTCTGGTTAGGCCTTACCAAATGGTATAAGTGAATATAATGCTCACGGCAACTTTAGCCTTTCATTAACGTATGCGCTGCCTTACTGTCGGTAAATCCTGATTTAAGGTCCACGCATAATCGAGTTTTGTGAACCCGAACCGGCAATAGTGTGGCCATTTATCTATCGGCCCTACCTAACCTAACACGTTCGGCAAATCAATCCGAAACTTAACACGCTTGTACAAATGAATACAACGATCGGGTGTACCTAATTTTTTATTTTTCTGGAAAAATAACACGGCGGTACGAAAAACCTAAACAACCTGTTGGCTCAAACTTGATACTTTCCCAAAAAAAGTTAATAGAGGTGCCAGGTGTATACCGAAAACCTACTGGTAAATGGAAAAACCGCGGCGAGTTTTGATAAAGCGTTGATGGGTGGGGGGGGGAGACGATAAAAAAAACACATCGTGTAGGTCACAGGGATCGGAGATAGTCGGGATAACGCAAAAGTACCAAAGGATATTCGGTTTGTACGCATAAATTGTCGTGTCTACTTGTACCGTGTTTAATATACGGTATGTAATGTGATACATGTTATGCGTACCCGGCATAATAAACGTGTTCTACGTTTTTGCAATTTAATAATTTCGAAATCTACACGAATCTATGCAATTTCAGTTCAAACAAAATCCACAATTTTAGGCAATACGAAAAATTGTTAACGTGCTGCAGCGAAACACCATATTACAATATTACAGGCGATTATAAAATTATAACGAATTGGATACACTGACAGAACAAAACACTCGATGCAATTTCAAATATTTATCACGAGTTCGTCGTGGTAATAATGTATTCGTGTCCTTGTTCATCCATCGGCATGATTACTCTCCACCATAAACTGCTACTATTATCACACTTCACCATCTGTTATTTATCTTAAACACTCTCTCCAGCTTTCAACGTCCAAACTTTCCGATTCCTCTTCTACCACGCCAATCCATCGTTTCCCGGTTCATCATCGAGGGTTCCATTTAATAGCTGCCCTAATTTTGCTTGTCGCACATTCACCGCTTTTTATCACGAGGTCTGTCCATTGTATTTTTTGGCTAAATCTGTTCTTCGATAGAGAGCTGTGCGACACGATGCCAGCCAGCGCCAATAACAAGCTATATTTATGCATAAGATACCTAGAAAAAAATGAGTTTGCACGCATATAAAATCCTATCACCATTTAATTTTAGGTTCTTAGTTTTTCAAAGATGTGTTTATTTTCTTTTTAAAAACACCTCTTTAGGTTAGTGAAAATGCTCCGATTTTTTCATGTCACATACCTCAACATGTGTGCTTTGATTGCTCGATTGTACTTCATATGAACAGTTTTTTTTTATTAAAATTAACTGACAACAAATGACAATACATGGATTTTAATTATATTGATTTCCGTGTTACCTTGGCTACGAGGGGAAAAAAACACGGCCAGATTCCGAGCTCTGCTCAGAATCGGTTTTATATTTGCAATGATTTATCGTTGCTTGTTTATCGTATATAAGCCAAATAACGTACGACGGCACTTTATCTACCCATTGTGCGAAGTACGTGAAACTTTTTTGTTATTTTTTTTTTTTTAATTTTTAAGTATTGATTTTTGTTCACAGCTGCTTTTTATAATATTAAAAAAAAATAACTATAATTATAATTTCATTTGCACACGGGCATACAGTTCTCGAACAGTGTGCTGAAAGATAGCATTACGACGATCCCGTTACCCACGTAGCTTCAACGTCTATTATTGACGTGTTAAAATTACAATTTATGAACTTGAGACTAACACGGTCTCTGACGGGTATCATCTGTTTAAAAAAAAAATGTATATATCTCAATCAATACTTTTATCTCGAAAATCATAAAATGTACAATTAAACAATGTAAGTGCTCGACTTTCAGAGGTGTCGAAAACACGCCGCGTTAACACCTATATAAATCCGACGTTGGTTGTTTACACGACGATATTTTAACCGTGTAGTAACAAGACACAATATCTCAATATTCTTAATGAAAATGATTTACGATTCGTTACGAGTACAAGACACTTATTTCTATTTATACCACCCGTTATTATATACCGAATAGTATGTATTTTATGAATTAATTTTCGTATTTCCATTCGTCGTTATAATGTATAATATATGCGAAACGCGATTATCGTGGCCGCACCGCGTACGGCCACATAGGTATGTGAGTGTAACTTAGTGTTGAACTTACGCGTGACGTCATTTATCCATAATTTAACGTCTCGGAATATAGCGAAAAATGCCACAGGTCAATTAAATAATTAAGTTTCTCGCGGCACGGGGAATCGGGAGTTTTAATTAAAAGTAAATTTAATTATGTTGGTAGATACCAAAAAAAAAAAAAAAGAAAGAAAAATCTGATTTTTAAAAAAACGTAAAAACCATTAGAGATAATCTGCTAAACATGACCATCGTCGAATATTAAGATATTCAAGTATACATTATTCTATCGTTCTCTATATGACTATAAAATTTGCAATTTTGAGACCAGGCCGCAGCTATACCCAATTGTTTTCGAGATGGCCGAAAACCGAAATTAATTACCAACAATTTGCTTCTTTTTTTTTTTTTTTTGTATAATTTTTCTTCTTCTTTTGTGGGTGCAAAAGTGGCATTTAGAGGACCACCACGTTATAAATCCACACCAGCGACGGACGCGGACTAAAATACCGTTAGTTTTCAATAATTATTTGTTGTATTTGGTTTTTTTTTTTTTGCCATAAGACCTCGATGTTTATTGAACAATAAATTTACGTTAAGGCGCATTAATTCTACATTGGAAATAACCGATTTCCGTCGGGGCAAATGTTCGATCCGCGAAAGTTTATTTTCGTACGTGATTCTTATTGGTCATGTTTCTCTGCAGCATATGCATTAATAGATCGCATCCAGTGATTATCACGTACACGTTATTTCTGTAGATCAATTGACAGGGATCATGATCATGATCGCTAATCAAAAAAAAAAACATTTGTTTCAAGCTCGGATTCTCCCTTACCTTTATCTTTGTTGGTAATTATTTCGTTAAAAACAACGACTAAATGACGGTTAATATACACATTCTGACTTCCTGATTAGACTAAATGATGCAAATATACGACCTATAGTAATCAATATTTTAGACAATTGTCTCGTTCGCGTTGTTAAGTAAAAATATAAAAAAAAAAAAAAAATACAACGTTTAAAATATAACGCGTAATTATAATTATATATATATATATATATATCAAACACAAATACAAATATTATAAAGAAAATATCGAGAATAAATATGTATAGATAAACATATAAATGTATTGGAAATCCCTAATATTTCGAATTTATTAAAAAAAAAAAAAAAAAATAATAAAAATTTTACTCGGTATCGCATAATCTAGTGAAATATTGACTAACGTTCGTAGAACTCTTTCTCTCTCTCACTCTCTCTCGCTCTCTCTCTCTGTTGCTGCTGCAGCGAGGGCGTTTTAAAATCGAATTTATCATCGGCCGAACGAAAAACAAAAACGAACGAGCCAGCTGCTCGTTATTAGGTGATTTATACTACAAGCAATAGATTGCTACATAAATTCACCAGTCGAGTAATAAAATAAAAAAAAAAAAAAATAAAAATAAAAAAAAACGATATTGCCATTTCGTGATATACCTATACACCTATTTCCCCCACACATCGAGCGCGTTATATTTTTATTGTCCGTCGTCTCGCAACACTCGGATACAAAAGCAAAAATAATTAATCCGGAATGGTCGTATATAAACGAGTGGGTAGTTGACGCCCAAATAAATTTCCCATTTACAAAAAACGTATATTGAAAAAAAAAACTGTTAACTGAATAGTTTGCTACCATGCGTAATATTTTAAATTATATTTCAAATTAAAAGTCGAATTCGCTTTACTATATAAATCGGTTAAATATAATATCTGTCGTTCGAGAAATCAGTTTTTTAGTGAAAAAAAAAAAAATAAAACGTATTACTATACTTGATTAATGGCAATTCTCTGGGAGTTTTGCATAGAGACTGCGGTAGTGCGGACACTTGAGAAATTCCTATATTCCAACAATGCAACAATCAAATTCGACGACAAAAAAAAAAATAAAATATATATATATATATATATATATATATATAATTTAAAACGAACGCGGAGGGTTTAAAAACCTTTGATAGGAGCCTTGGTTATTACGCAACTACACTATTTCTCGAAAATAGTCTACGACTATGCATAGCGTTTATTTTAGGAACTATTAGATCTTAAAGAAACTGTATAACTATAAGAGTATAAGATTCTCTGAGAATAAACTTTTTCGTTTAGGAAAAATGCATCAAATTGTTTACAGGGTATTTCAAATCATGTGCATACATTTTACTGCGTTTCTAAAAAGAGGTTCAAAGAACCGACAACAAAATAAATGACGATACACCGGTTTTACGTTTATCGATGTCTGGGTTACACCCGGGCTACTAGAAAAAAAAAAAAAAACAAGAACCATACTATATTATTATTATCGGTTTATCGAACTGCCATCAGAATCGTATTTTTCGATTCGATGATTTATCGTTGTTTTCTGTATACGAAACGAATCGCTATAATATATACACCGTAGCCTATACCTCCCGGAATTTCTCTCTACAATAGTGGCCTATCCCCTTGCCGAGCGGTTCGTGTTCGGTTTCCAATTGTTATTGTTGAATAATAATTATTTAATCACTTAAAAATAACGAAACGTGTCCGATAAAAAGTTGCTGCACGCGTGTAAAAGCCGCGTAAAAGGCATTTGACGACGATAAGCTTTAAGTTGCGTGCCGCACGTCCGTGCGAATTTGGCAATAATCCAAATGGTTTTATGAATGTTTGTACAAGCGAGAAGCGCCGTACCTCGTTGTTTACAACGCGAATAATATCGCCGGGATCCGGATTTTATAGTATTCCGTCAGTTAAACACGAATGCTCATAGCAATTATTACTCCCGATATAAATCATTTCCATTTAACGGCAAAACAAAACATATTTTTCTTATCAGTTTTGAAACAAAACGGACATATTCGGATTCGAACAGATAAATTACGGGAATAATTACCGGATTTGTGTTTAATACACAATTGTTTTATCGTAATTAATTCGACATTTCGAAATTGCGTTTGTTATAGAAATATATTCCTCGCTACTTTCGAACGCTTCTAGTGGTTTCCGTGTGGCCCATATGCGCTCAAATATGAGTATAATAGATGTTTAATGAAGACATTTTGGTTGCGTGTTATTTGCGGTAGGGAAGATGTGGGTATTTTAGCTTAAAACACCCTTACGGACCGTTCGAATAACGCTAGGGAGTTTAAATTGTATGCACGTACTGTATTATTGTCGAGCATTTGATTTTTTTTTTTTTTTTTGGGGGGCATTAAACTTCCAATCTACACTCTTACGGTTTTTATGCTGAAATTTCAATATTTCATTATTTTTTTTGTTATCGGAAATAATATTATTGGAGGTAGTATACACTATAGCTGTGTAGTTAGGTTCTAGTATCCGATTATTTATTGGTCGTCTATGTTAGCGTATTATTATGTAGTGTTATTTTTACATTTTTAAAAATCCCGATTAAAAAAAAAAAAAATGTTTTGAATTTTTAATAAAGTTCGTATGATTTAAGTAACGATCGTCAAACAGTCAACTCCGGGCTTTTAAATGATAGCCCTCCTCCCCTTAAGTTTTTATGCCGTACTTTAGACGGATGAAGACGACTTGACGAACCAAAACATTAAGAACATTTTAAGGATAATTTATGGCCCGTGCCGCGATCCAGAAATAGGAGTGTTGCGGGAGACATTCGGCGCAGAACAGTACTAAACGATCGTACATATGGGAATAGACATTAAAATGACACAGACTACAATGGGGCATGTCGTTTATAGAGATTACAGAATATCCGGTGTTACGAGAAGATGCGGGCAGTAGCATTATCCACGCGGGGAAAGCGTTTTCGCTGGGTATGATTTTCGGGAGGAGGTATAAAACAGGAATACAGCCGCATCTAGGAGAAATATGGATCAAATAATAAATTTCATAAAGCGGCGACGATGGGACACGAGCGGGCCCGTTCTACGCCATGATGAAGAATTGCATCGTACTACACTAGAAGACGCGTTTTGGGGGTCAGAAACCGCCGGGAAGACCGAGTAACTCGGGCGTATCTCAATTAAAAAAAAAGAGACGCAGGGATAAATACGTACGCCGGATGAAAAATGCTAGTCCAAATTGAACGTTGTAAATCTACAGATTGACAAAAAAAAAAAATAAAAAATATAGATATAATTTATGGAATACAGGAATAATCGGAGGACACTACCTATTCGAGTTTTCTATATGGCCAACGACAACAGAGACTTAAAATATATTAATCCGTTTTGTTAATTCGACACACTCGTAGACGTCGAGCACGAGGACTTAATAACACACATTCTGGCCCGCGCAGTGGTTGTATATTATATAGGATCGAAAATGTCCCGAGAATATCCACCTACCGAGGGTATCCGCGGATCACGGGGCGGGCGGGCGGGCGGGGAAACGAAAACTACCCTTATCTCCCAATATAAACCGTATACACACCGGCGGGGAATAAGGGATGTGGGAAGTAGGTATCCGCCCTAATCCTATTTATCACGCCGCGGCAATCAGAGATGAGGGTCGAAAAAGCCGAGAGCGCACAAAAGCGCAGTGGGGGTTGACACGCGCGGCCCGGTCCGCGCCCGAAGAATAGCGTTATTTTCTCGTTATTTATCGCGTCAAACTCGACTTTTACCCCGGGGCCACCTCCACCTTGGACCCCTCTCGTTTGCCAAATTCTTGCGTGCGTATGCACGCGCGTCTTGCGTACGCACCACCGTACGGGCGTCTGCACAGACGGTCCTGAAGACTTCATACCGGGACGGTGCCCGACGTCGATTGCGCCGCAGACTCCGCGGCCGGGGCACGCGGTCTTCTACCGAGGTCCGTTCAATAAGTACCAGGGCCAACGTTTATTACGGCCGATCTAACGTTTTCAATTGTCAATAATAGACGCGTTCCCCGCGAATTGGTTAGTGTAGGTTTCGCACAAAACTACCCGAAATCGCTGTCTGACCTCAGTTTAATATTACACGTGGTGAAATCCGGTCAGTTTTTTTTTTTTTTTTTTCGTTCGCCGTGTTCGACACGTCCGAAATTAACGACGCAACTAACGTGCGCATCAAGTTTCATCAACGGAGACGACCAAGACTATTCCCCAATAAGGGGTTCCGTGACTTTCGAGTGTTTCGGTTTATCTCCGTTTATTGGGTTTAATAAAACCCAATCCTTTCCGGACAAGTTCAAGCCCGGTACTTGTTCCGTTGGGTTTTCAATTAGGTTTAGCTTGTCACGATCGCTGTTTTTCCATTCGTTTTTCCATTCCGTGTTTGCCTTGAATTGTTCCGCGAATAGTTTTTGGGCCAGTATTTATGTCGTTATTTACTGGGATCAGGGGGTTTGAGTAACATTTCGTCCACGACTTCCGTACTAGTGTGAGCTGTATCGATGCGAGCGTTCGTAATCCTAATAATAATTATAATTCCTCGTGTAATCTCCTCGTGTACGTAATTGTTGTACGAGGTCTGTTCGAAAAGTACCAGGAGAAATGTTATTACGGCCAATCTATACGCGGTAACGTTTCGAATTGTAAAAATATGTATTCCCCGTTAATAATTGAACATTTTAAACAAAGTCCCAAGTCGCTGTCTGACCTCGGTTTGATATTACACTTGGTGAAATCCGGTCAGTTTGTTCCGTTCGTCGTTTTCGACAGGTCCGAAATTTGTGCTTGAAACTTGGTAAAAATGATGCAACGGAAAGTGGTTCCGTGACTTTCGAGTAATTTAAACGTTTCAAAGACAGTCGGCGGTCATCTGAAGACGATCCACGTTCTGGTTAAGTCATCCAGGAACGATGGTGTGGCGACAATTTGCGAACAAATGCGAAATGGCCGCCGATCAACCGTTCGTGAGTTAACAATGCGAATCTCAATTGAGTCTTGTCGTGCAAGTTTACAGGAAAATGTACAGACAAGAAGGGTCGCGGTGCCAAATTCGTTCCGCGATTGTTCACCACGACAACGCACCAGGCACATTTAGCGCTGTCGATTCGTGAATTTTCGACTGATTAAAAAAATTGCTTTGGTCCCTCACGCGGACTCTCCCCATTCTCCCGATCAAGCCCCACGTGATTTTTTTTCTATTCCCAAGAGAAAAAAAATATGCGACTAAATGACAACGATTTCAAGATGTAGAGGAAATTAAAACGAACGCGGCAACAGAACTCATAACTTTAACTTCGGAACAGTGCCAAAGGACTTTTGAAAAATGGCAAGATCGCCGGGATCACTGCATATCGTCCGGAGAAGAGTATTTTCAAGGAGATATCTTTAAATAATATTTAACTTCATTTCTGTAATTATTTATAACTAAAATCCTGCTACTTTTTGAACAGACCTCGTATAATACGGAAACCCGGGCGACCGCGCCGCGGTACGACGCGGTCCTAAAGCTCAAGACTTTAGGAATTCGTGTCATTATATGAAATAAAATAATAATCCAAAATATTCCACCGGGAAATCGTCATATACAATACTTTTTTTTTTTTTTTTTTTTTTAAATAAATATATATATACGTACTTCCGGATAGACCATGGAATTTCATCACGGTCGAAACGCAACGGGAATATAATATATAGGACCCGTTGATGATGAGTGATGACGAACAAAAAAAAAGGTTATATATATAAAAAAAAAAGAAGAAAAAAAAAGCGTATTCCACAAATTCGAATTCTCGGGATAAAACAGTTACGCGGGCGAGTCACAGAACATATTAGTTTTTTTTTTTTATTTTCCATACAGCGGTGTGTGCTTTCATTTTTTTTTTTTTTTTCAGTTTTTTCGATCTCGGATTACTACACTTTACCGGGGCAGAACCGATAATGGTTGAAAGTTTCGCGTAACAATACTCGAAAGATAATAATCGACTGACGTTTATAGTACTTTGGTATTTTTCGTTTTTTCCCAATAGTGTATTAAAAAAAAAAAAAAAAAAAAAAAAAAAAAAAAAAAATGTCCGTAAAAATCGTAATTTTACCGCGTTCGTTATCCTCTTTTGTCTTCTTCTTTAATTTTTCTAAATCTCTGACGACCCATTATTCTTCACACACGATCCTCCGTCCTTCTCGATCCACTATTTTTCGTTCCAGTTCGGGACTTTACTCTGTAATTCCACTATACCATAACTTATGATATCTTCCCATCTCGTCTCGGGCCTACCTCTTGAGGTATTTTTCCATACGGATTTTACGGTTTTTTAAATAATACATTTAAGTTTTTTATTTGTCGTTACTCCGAACACAATAAAGAGTATATTTTAGTATACAATATATTTATAACATTATGAAATACGAGTATATCCTTATTTTTTTCATAAACCCGACAATTATAGTCATCATTTCGGATTTAAGCGTGTATACCATTTTATCTGTTTATCTATCAAACCAAGATAGTGCAATGTATATTTGATATTTACAATTTTAATTTCTTGTGGATAACGTATATTTTCGCATTTAGTTTTATCACTTGTGGTTAAGTTAGGTTATATCACTGAAACAAACTGTTAACCGAAAAACTTAGAATATACCACTGTTGAGGAACAGAAAAAAAAATAATAATAATTTTAAAAATAATACAAAGTATAACAAAAGCTTAATTAGGAAGTTAAAAAAAAAAAAATAACAGAAATATACAAAAATGAAGGTTTTTTTTTTCTTCGAAATATTTAATTTAATTTATGCTAATTGAAGCGAGTTTTATAGTATAGGATTCAACATAGATGTGATTATATAACTTAATAAACCTCACAGCTATGGCTGGCTTAGGTATAAAACATATAACAATAACAATATTATAATTATATTATACTTGCTGAACATCAACATTTTAAATAAATATTGCTTTTTTTTTTTTTTTTTTTTTTATGGGCCTTATAAGAAACTCACGCACAAATTAATGCTCGTAAAAAAATATTTATGATGGTATAAGCGGATAAAATATTTTAACCTAACCAATATAATATTATCAGGTTGCAATATTTTTTTGGATATCGGGCGGTAATCATTATTATTCGCGAACAACATAATTCTATTAAACTGAAAAATTGGTATTGAAATTTGAAAAAAAAATAAATAAATATCGTACACATCATACACGCGGTGGGTAGGCCACTGTTGTGGACGGGAAGTTGGGAACGAAAAGGATGTAGGGTAAATTAGTTAATATACTAAAAGCAACGATAAATCATTGCAGTAAAAAGTCGATTCTGAGCGAAGCTAGGTAAACTGGTAAGGTTAAATGGGTTATTTTCCCTTTTAGCCAAGGTAACCCAGAAATCAACAAAAATAAAACCGATGAATCTTCATTCGATGTCAGTTTTTTTAACGTTTTAAAAATAAAAAAAAAACTGTTGGGAATGTCGAAAAATGTTTCACATAAAGTACTACTAGGGGCGAAAAAATCCGGGTCTTTTAACGTACGCAATGGACAATTTGAAGCATTTTTACTAAAACGTATTTTCCGAAGAAAACAACACATCTTTGGAAAACTAAAAGGTTTTTCTCTACACCCAGAATTTAAAACAAATAAATAAATTATGGACAAAATCGTTTTAAGCAGTGAAATATTGGTAAGTCATAGTTAAATTTATTTATTATTATAATTTTTTTTTTTTAATGTCTAAAGCAAATACAAATCGCATCTGAAAACAGTTTAAAGAAGAGCTCAGGGGCATAAATTGATGAGGTACGAATAATTTCACGCTATATTTATTTTTTTTGTAATTTGCAGAACATCGAACTGAGAATTATTTATTTAAAATGACCCCTTGTGAATCACTTCCCACGCCGTCTTCAATTGTATAATTATTTTGTACGGGAATTTTTTTAACATTTTTATCGTGATGTATTTAATTATTTAATTTATTTATATACGTATTTATTTACCGATTCGGAAAATAATTATTCTTTTAATATCAATGCAATTATATTATTGTCTTTAGGATTAATATGCATAATAATGAGTTAAACAGATTTCTATATTATTAAAATATTCCTTTTTTTTTTTTTTTTTTTTATTATTATTATATAGACTACAACTTGAAAACTTCTTTATCATTTGTATTTGTACAGTTAATATCGACGATTAAATAATGCATAAACAATTACAAAATATATAAATCGTCATTATTTAAACGCACACAATTTATGTTTACCAATATAAAGTTTTTAATGATATGGGTTCGGTTTAAGATTAGCTTCAATTCATTTTGGTTTGTAAATTTTCAGAGACAGTAATAAATCGTATATATTTTTTTTTTATGTACAGATAATAATAATTATATACAAATGGATATATATTTTAAACATGTCGATTTAATCGTGGAAACGTACATTTTTCAGTATTCTCAGTAGATTTAATCGAGTTGCTTACGTTTTAGCCTTTAGTGATAATATGCCCGAGAAGAAATACAATTATTCATTAATAATATTACAAATGCGAAAGTGTGCGTTTATCAAGCAATCGTGATCTAATTTAGCAAAGGGGCAGTTTAAATCCCGAAAACAGACGTAGGATAATTTTTATCCCGGATTTCAACTCGTAAAAGAGCGGTCGACACTTGATTTTTGATCGTATAATACGAAAATTGTATTTTATTCGTACGGTTTCTGGTTTTCAAACGTTGTGCCGCTGCCAAATTTTATCAAGATCAATTCTTCAGCTGTAGCGTAGCTGTGAATGATGTAATAAGACGAGAACCAAAAAAACACACTTTCGCATTAATAATATTAAATTGTGAATGTGCGCCTAGCAAATAAGCGAGCGCAGGAGATAATTAACCGACACCGGAACTGTTAAAAAAAAAAATAATAATATTAATAACGATAATAATGTTCGTAATACGCTTAAAATTAAAGACGTTCAAATTATTCTGATAATGATAATTGTATAGCTTACTCGAGTAAATACCAACAAGAGGATTTCGGATGACACGTTTTGTACGCATCTACGTACACTGAAATTTAAATCAACATCAAATCGTTTAATCCTATTCTACAAAGCATTTTAATCCGATAACTCCGATTAGTATTTGGTTTTAATTGACAGCTACAGGTCGGGGATTATTATACAAAAGGATTAAGGTTTAAATATGAAATGAATACGTCCAGAATACGGATATTTATGAAATAAGGCAGTAGACCTTATGTTATGTTACCCAGCGTTTAACTGTTTAATTATTATTCGTACTGGAATATTGACCAAACGATATCCGTCAGAAAAATTTCGGTTGAAAATTTACTAATAAAAATACCCGAGTATTTTAGGTAGTATCAGAAATACCCGAAAATTTTAAATAGCTATGTTTAACTCATAAAACGCCATCATGTTTTAAAAATTTAACTATCCCTTCAAACAGCTTATGTAATTATTCAGTGAATATGTCAGGTCTCTACGAATATTTTAACTGAATTAAGAAAAAAAATAATCGAAAATTACAGAAACCATTATTTCGTAAATAATTCTTGTTTTAAAGACGTTTTTTTTTACAAGGTTTTATTTCTAATTATTAAATAAACTAAAAGACAATCAAACAAATTATACGATTTATCGTCCTGAAAAAATCTTTCACCAGAAACTTTCCTTGATGTTGATGACCGCAACAATATCCCAGGTGAAACATTTGTTCACAGTAAGTAAAAAAAAAAAAAAAAAAAATATATAATAATAAACTGCACTCCAATGTAAAACGTTCCAAATCTAAGAATATGGATTTTGTAATGGGTTCTGAGTATGCACAATGTAATTATATCCGAAAATGCACCAATAAAATACACATATTCCGAAAATATCGTAAAAAAAAAAAAAATCTATTTATCCTCTCGACAACGTTGTTTTTATAATCAGAACCGCGTAAATAAATTGGTTTGTAAATAATGTTCGTGGTACATTATAATACACTGCAGATTTATTATATATATATATATAATGGTAAAAACTAGAGTTCTCCGGTGACAATTAATTTCCAGAAATAATATTTATATCGTTATTTTTAACGTAAAAGTAGAAAAAAAAAAAAAAAAAAAAAAACTTACATAGTGCGGATGTGCGTAGGCATTTGATAATGTTTGGAACGAAATTGGCTAAAGTTGTTACGTCCGCGCATTCGGTGCCCCCCAACATTGCCGTACCGGTTCCGAACCGGTGCTAAAATTTCGCTAATATTTCGCAACGATTTGCGTCGAAAGTTTCAAAATTGATTTCCGTCGAGACATTTTAAAGGCGGAAATCATTTGGTTACTTCGTCGCTGCATACACCTACATGTGCACAAACCTAATAAACTCGTCGGTAATGTGTGTGTTTTTTTTTTTTTTTTTAATTTACACAAGTGTCATTAGTTTGATTAAAATGTATACTTAAAATTTTACATTTCAAATAAAATACATTTCTATTTGTAATTAAATTGGCAATATTGTTTTACCGTAATCATAAATGCACTTCTGCGTATGGTATTATAAGTAATAAAATTTGGAATGATTTGACGGGGGCAGGTTACCCTTTTTTTTTATCTAACATTATTACCGCTCTTTGTGCTGCACAATAATAAATGAACTAGGGGGGCCATAAATCACAATACTCAATTGATTTGGTTCCTTATTTTCGAAAACGTCTGTATACGATTTTAAACATAACGGAATAAAAATCAACAATTTATTGAAATTTTTACGCGAAAACATCTTAGCCGGGGTTGAAATTGTTTACTTATTCATACTAAATTCATAATATTTATATGCAATTTTAAAACCGGCGAAATTTTCGACGATAAGTTAAAAAAATTTACCCATATAATTCTTCTATAGACTTTGCGCAAAAACGAATCTCGTCTGTTATTCCGTCGTCGTCAAGATCCATGGATTTTTCTTAATTAAAATCACTATTTCTATAACGTATTTAATAGCAAAATCTACATTGTCTATATCATTTGTGTGCATGTGTATTTAATTTTTTTTTATACATTTACATAAATATTACGTACTTTTAAAAATATGTTATTTTGAGACATGAAAAATAGGTTAGGTTAGCGTTGTCCTTAACCTTAACAAATCTATTAATTTCACACTAGGTCCCTCTTATTTTGTTCGACACGATAAAAAATTAATTTACGTTAAATTTGACGATGATTATTCACCCTCTTTTCGTGCCACAATACGGTTGAAATATGGCCAATAAGAGTAGTTTTTTTTTTGAGTTTTACTCAAAAACTTTATTACGTAGGATAATAACATAAAAGTGCTCTCGCGAAGAACATAATATTCTCTAAAACTAATAGTCCCTCCCCCCGTAGAAAAACCGTTCTCCCGGGAACAGTATTGAGTGGCAAATTTTGAATCCTTCGTTGCAAATAAGTTGCACATTTTCGGCACCGGTTTGGAGTCGATTCGGCAATGCGGGAGTCCATCTTCACGGACGTAGAATTGTTGTTTGTTTTTGGTGGAGTAACCCTATCGCGGAGTTTAGAATTGCACAAGGATCTGGTTTTTAAAATTAGTTTCGACCGATTCGATTAAGCCTGCGGTTATGTTCTAGTATTGCGTAGTCAAAATCAGTTTTGAAGAAAAGGGTCCACGGAAACTATGTTTGACTAGTTAAATCTAGTTTTTGATGAATTTCGAGTTATAACTGTAACACAAAAACATATATTTGTTGTTACGAGCATTGGAGAGGCCAATTGTAATTTGACGGCGTGTCCCTGTTTTTCTCACGGGCAGTATAACAAAAACGTGTGCACGTGTAAAAAAAAAAAAAAAAAAAAATACGAAAAACATTCAAAATCTTGGACGTAAAATGCTAATAACACAAATGTGAAGTTGACATCATTTTGAAGACCTCGCGGGCGTTTAACGATTATCTAAACGTGTTCGACGTATTACCGGAAGTCAAATCGAATCTTATTGTGAAACTTGAAATTTTTAATTTTTAAATAACTGTAATTCCCATAATCAGGTTCAGTCGTCTTCTGATAGTTATCGTCTACAAATACATTTCATTGCGGGTGTTTTATCTCCAAAACGGATAATATAATACTTTTTGTTTGGTACACGTGAACACATTTATGCCACGTTGCCAGTTAAAAAAATACCAAGACAACAATTTAAAAACAAATCCCTAACGAACGTAAAATTTATTTAACTTACGTCTTGCGTATTGCGTTTTGAAATGCGATGATTATCGCTGCTTTCATAATAATTATAAATTATAATACCAAAATAAGTAGTGCGTAATAACGTGGATGTTTTTTGTTTTTTTTTTTTAATAAAATAAGTACGTTTTTTTTTTTTTTTATTTTATTAACAAACCGTATTTCAAAAATACTTCGAATAATGCGTGGGTCACAGTTGTAGGCATGAAGCCGGGAAAATGTAGGATAATTTACAACCGAAAAATCCGCATATCGTTTAAGGTACGGCGCGAACAACTTGGAGCTTTTTTACTAAACGAAAAAGCGTCTTCCGAAAGAAACGAGAGAAAAAAAAAAAACACATTTTAGTAATACTAAAAGGTAGCCTTTTTGCGAAACTCTGAATCTAAAAAAAATAAAAACAAATCTCTTAAGAACTTAATGTAGTAAACTTACGTCTTGCAATTGTGTTGTAGAATGCGACGATTCCCGTTGTTTTCATAATAATTATAAATTATAATACCGAAATAGGTGAAGCGTAGTAACACGCGAATGTTTTTTCACTTTAAATGGGATTTTGAATCCGGCCACCCTTTTTTTTTTTAATATATATATATAAATTAAGTACTCGCGTAGATGGGTTTGTTTTCTTGTCTGTACACGGGCGATATTTTGGCAGAACATTTTGTCTTTTTAGTATATTATTGATATATTCTCTATATTCTCTATCAATTCTTAACAATTGCGAATGACTTATTGAAAACGGGAAGGTTTGTAAAAAAAAAAAAAAAATTCTAAAAATCGCGCCGTTTCTCGTATTATTTTATCCGGATAAATCAATTTCTGGTTCATATTAAAAAAAAAAAACACACGGACAATCGTTATTTATTTTTTAATTACAAATTAATATAATATTGAATTATAGGCGTTCCAACAACGAACTTCATATAATCCGATTTCGAACTGAAAATAATATATATATATATATTTTTTTTACTTACTTTACTCCGGATTTCTTACCAAGGACCATCGATCATTATATTATAATATAATTAATAGCCGCACGGGTCGGCTTTTTGGACGTGTACCGTTCGTTGGCTCGGATTACCCCGTACAGAATTACCGAATCTACAAATGTGATATCGTTGTGTGCGCAAACGGCTAAGCTCGTTAATTTTCTTATTTGGAAATTGTGTATTTAAATAAAACACCCCCCGGATCGGGAGATATTGCCGAAAATCCCACCGTCTTAAAAGACGGAAACCCCAGGTGTTAGACGAATCGTCATAAGCCAGGGTCAGTAAGCGCCGTCGAGCTAATTGATTTTTTTTTTTTTTTCGTTGGATTTTTACTATTTTTTAAAATTTACCCCCCCCCCCCCCCCCGAAAAAAATATTAAATCGTTCGATATTGTTCAACCGACTGTTATATATATATATATATATATATATATATATCATTTAAACAACGATAAGTCTTGGTCGGACTTTTATTCTGCGTGGTTGCCCGGTACAATATTATCTATTATTATTGTTATCACGTCGTACGATATACCAAAACTACGCGAAATCCACCAAAGGCTTTTGCAATTAAACGCTGACCGACTGGTATTATTTTTTGGGGGGGGGGGTTATTATTATTTTTTTTTTTTTTTTAGCTTAGTGTTTCCGATGTCTGCAACGAAGACGACGACGACGACGGGGTATTCGTTTGAGGATAAAAACAACGATAATTACAAAATAACACGAACCTCCTTAAAAAATAAACAAAAAAAAAAAAAAAAAACCATTATCTCGAAAATGTAAAACATCGTTTCATATACAATCTAAATTCCAGGGGGTTTAAAAGTATATAGTTAAATGAACCGAGTGAAAATCACCACCCCCCCCCCGCCGCCGCCGCCGCCGCCGCCGCGTAGTTCCGCGCAAAAAAGACGGGAAGTGCGGATTTTTATCTGGCGCGATATTCGCGGGGATTTCCACGGCCGGACGTTTAAAAAACCGTACACCAGAATACCGTATACAGCGTGCATACTAAACATATTTTTGTATATATTTACTGGTATAATTATAACAAAGAAAATCGAAAGTATAATCAACTTTCAGAAGTATTTAATTTCTGGAAGATTACGAAAACTTTTATTATGACAGTTTTTTTTTTTTTTTTTTTTTTTTTTTTTTTTTCTTCGTGACTTCCAGCGATTATTATTGCGTGCCTACACTTTTTACGCGTTTATATTTCCTGTTATCATACGCAAAGGAATTTAGAAGAAAAAAAAACGACATTTATTTAAACGTAAATTCCCATTGTTTTTTTAAAAATAATTACTAAACACGCGAACCGCAGCGAGAAAATTCCCATTGTTCGTAGTAAAATATTGTCTACTTACATCACCGAAACAGTATAAGTGTGTTCACAGCTCGATAGTTTCCCTCATATTGTGTGTTTGCATAATGTGTACGCGGGCACAATATATTTTCCCCGATAATATATTATATTTAACGTTCGCGAGATGTGTGTCGTATGGTGTGACGTATTTGCGGCGCGATAAAAACGCATTTTACAGACGGATATTTGTATAATATCACGAGATCCTAAATACATTGACAGCACGGCGGCAAATATTAACTACGCGAGGTTTAACGTTTTATTTTAATGGTTTCAAAAACGAAACGATAAATTCGAAAATATCCAACGAGTTTCCCGGCTCGGCACGGGACGCTTTTTGCTATTCTCAGTTCGTATTTCTTACGTCCTACGAGGACGTCTCGTTTCGGGGCCGACCTAAGAGGTCCGATTTCCGCACGGGCTTTGCTGCTCAATCGTCGCTTTTATTAACTCAATTTTGACTCTCATAATCCTCCTAGCTTTTTCTCTACTCTCCGCTATCTCCGCTGTTGGCCGGCCCGAAGTATTTCCGTAGTCGATGTAATTGTTGAAGTAAAAAAAAAACAACAATGATATCCCAATACCGATGACTACGTTATCGCTCGACTTAATCGTTTTCTTAAAAGTTCAACATGTCTCAAAACGCATTGTTTCTTGACATTTTTATACCGGAAAAGGCCAAAATAGTATTATGTCTCGCTATATTGTTATTTTGTCCGTAGTCGGTCATTGTCGTCGACCTGAATACAAAATTATAGTGCGTTAGGTGGGTATTCCGTTCGGATTTTTCGTCAAATCGAATAAAAATTGTTAAACATTTCGCGGTTTGAGCAATTCATTAGGGAACAAGTAGGTTATTCAATATGCATATTTCGTTATATTGTTTCGTATCGTATAGAATAACGAGAAACTAATGGCCTGATTATTTAAACGTTTCGATTTTCAGCTGTTGTCGAGTAATAGAGGGCGAAAAAATGTCGGTAATGACGATAATACAGGGTGCGGCAGAGCCGACTGACGAGTTTTGATGTGCTATAAATAACGAACAGTAAAACTTAGAGAAAAGGTTTTTTTTTTTGTTTAAATCAGTATTATTCTAATGCCATTTTTAAAAATTATTTTTTGAAAATTATATCTCCAAGATGGCGGCCGTCAGCATTGATAGACGGTGTTGTGTCGACGATCTCTGAAGCTCTCGTACGATTTTCGGCACATTTCGACTAGTACATGGCCTCGACTTCCGCGGTGATTTTCTGTTTAATTTCTTCTACGGTATGTGGCCGATGTCTGAAAACCTTATCCTTAAGGTAGCCCCAGAGGAAAAAAATCACACATCCTTAAATCCGAGGACCGTGCCTATGTCATCTCTCGGAGAGACTAACCGCCCAGGGAACATTTGTCGCAAGACAGCGAGTGAAATTCTAGCTGTGCGCGCTGTAGCTCGGTCTCGCCGAAACCGTACATCTCCCGAATCGTGTTCTTCAGCCATTTCCTCCGACCTATGCTGCAGATAAGTGTCGGCGAAAAAAGTAGGGGCCGATCACCCCGAATTGGGACACAGCCCACCACCACACCGTCACTTTAGGAATGCGGAATGGCGTTTCGTGGAGCTGCCGCGGGTTATTTGTAGCCCGGTACCGAACGTTTTGTTTATTTACGGTACCGGAAAACGGGCCTCATCGCCACAGAAAAAAAAAGTCGATATCGGAGGAATTTGCAGAAGAAAAGCCTTTTGTGTGGCGATCACGGAACGATTATTTTCGTAATGCGCACGCACGACGAAACCGCGACGTACACCTGTCCGGACCGCGAATAAAAACGGCATTACCGTACAATTCAAAATATACCGCTTATTGAGGCCTGCTCTTATCTACTTATCACAGGGTAATGACCACATCGGCTCTGCCTTACCCTGTATATACATATATAGATTATATTGTATTGTATGTTTTACAAAAAAAAAAAAAAAAAATACGAGTTTATTTCGAGTAACACCCGGCCGAGCGGTGCGCATAGAAAATATATTAAATCGTTTAATTAAAGATAATAAAAACGCCGTTTTGCACTCGGGGCGGTCGGTCCCCGGTGTCGTGTGTGTGTGTGCGCCGGCACGAGTCTGCCCCCGGCCCCGCCGATATTCGATAACCGCGACAAAAATAATACTAGGGGTGTTTTTTTTTTTTTTTTTTTTTTTTTTTTTTGTACCGCAATATTATTATGCGATTTCGGCGGTACGGACACGTAAACAACGCTATGGTCATAATTTTGAAAGTACGAATATTATTACGTAATATGTTCGCGTAGGTATTACACGGTACAACACGTTTGTTAATAATATTGTGTCGTATATTTTCGGGATCGGTTGAAAACTGTTTTTTTTTTTTTTATATAACGATGCCCGGAACGTCATATCGTTTTCGTCGTCGCGGTATCTTTCTCAAGGCTATTATATTACATATTATTATTATTATTATTATTACTATTATTATTTGAATATAGAAGTTTTTCGCCCTCGGATACTGCTACGCCAAAGTTTATTTTGTTCCGTCCAAACTTCAAACGCGTGCAGTATAAAGCGAAATACGAGTGGCGTCTGTCTGCCCGTGATATATAGTATTCATAAAGAGTAAAACGATTTTTTTTTATTTTTTTTTTTTTTTTATTGTTATCATTATAAAATATAGGCCCGAGCACGATAGCGTGCTTTATTTCGTACATTTATTCCCGTATTTATATATATATATTTTTTTTTTTTAGTAAGAATTTCCACTTTACATCAATAGATATTTGATTATTTTCTAGTGACGGGCGACTTTTCTCTTTCTTTTTTTTTTTTGAAATCGAGTAGATTGTTGATTTTTTCGTATCGGGTTACTCAACCAATTCTAAAAAAAAAAAAAAAAAACAAAGTTGTAATCGAGTAAATGCTCATAGTAATAGTTTTTAATCGTATTCATGTTGTTTAGTATCAATAATCGCACTATCACTGTCTTGGACATGTAATATCGTCATTATTCATAATATTATACGATAACGGAATTATCTTTGTTCGAAAATATTCCATATCTAAATGTTACAAATAGTTTTTATAAATAAAACGGACGAGTGTTCGCGTTTAAGAGTACCGTATATATGAAAAAAAAAATGAAAAAAAGTTATCGTATCGATTCGAGAGTATTCTATTATTATTTCTTAAAATTATCGTTGTTTTTGAAAAATGAATCAAATTAGAAAATCATATCTAGCCGCAAGTTTACGTCGAAAAAAAAAAAAAAATCATTTGTATTTTAATCCAACAAGCGGTAGTATAAGTAAAACCGAAATCATTCGAGTCGTCTTTTACAGTGTATACACTTGCACGGTGCAAATTAACATTTTTTTTTTTTTGTTTTGTTTATTGTTTTTATCGCTTTTTTTTTTATTATTTTCAAAAAAAACAATTTAAAGTAAGTTATAAAATCGTACCTACGTATACACGTATACATACATACTGCCGTGCCAAACTTTGTGATATCGTGCCAAACACTGGCGATTTATAATATAATATTATTATAATGCTTTTACTTTTTGGCAAAACCCCGGAATAAACGACTAGAATAATAATTTTAAATTTACCGAGTAAACAGTAATATTTATGCATTCGTATGTACAATAACAGTTGAACTTCATCGCCGAGCACTGTTTGTGCGCATCATCACGTTTATAAACTTGCCCCGAAAACCCTGTTGTTTAGCACATCCAAAACAAACGCACCGCCCGAATTCGCCAGATTACACAGGAACCTTTTTTTTTTTTTTTTTTTTTTTTTTCCCCTCATATACACGTTTTTTTATATCGCCGAAAAATCAGAACTATTACGTGCGTGTGTACGCAAACATCGTTACATCCGTCCCCGTCCTTTATACTGCGCCAAATATAATTCAAAATATTAATAATTCATTATTTCTAATAACGTTCACACGATGTTGAAACCGTATACGAGATTACTCGTGCGTTAAAAAAAAAAAAAAAAAAAAAAAAAAAAAAAAATACTATCATGAAACTTTGGGAGATTTTATTTTATTTTTTTTTTTAAATTCAATATTGCGCGTTATATTATATAGAGCAAAAATAACCCCCCAGTATATTTGATCAACGAGTTCGATATTTTTTTTTTTTTTTTTTTTTTTTTTTTTACTTTACTTTACGATCAAAACCAAACAAATTAACTGTTACGCCATTATTATTCGGAGCACAACGACGAATGTATTTGTTTTGCTGCAACGTGCGAATATTTTCATTTATCTGTCGCTTTCGATAAAAAAAAAAAAAAACCGGTGAAAATGTCGATTTTCGCACGGAAAAGTTTTATTGTTACTGTATCGATTATATATATAAAAAAAAAAAAAAAAAAATAATAGATATTTATGCACCCTCGGAGGAACGGGCGGCCCTCCCACCCGTCGTGTGAACAATACTTCATGATATATATATATGTAAATATTTATATTTTTTTTACTACTATTTACGAGTGACGATTTATTCGTTTTACTATTTCATTAGCGTGGTTTTATATATTATTATTATTATTATGTTTTATCGTTGGCACGCGTCCCCGGGATCTATCGGTGCCGTTTGAAATCGAGTCCATTTATCGCAGAATGAGTTTATTGTATACGTATACGACGGCCGTGTAAAAAAAAAAGATGATGGGATCCGCGATAATATCAAATTATTATGAACGGGAATCATTGATCGGCGGTGGACGGCGACGGCGACGGCGACGTCGAGGGCGGTGGCGGCGGTGACGGTGACGTCGAGGGCGGCGGCGGCGGCGGCGGCGGCGGCGGTGGCGGTGGCGGTGGCGGTCATTTCGCTCCCGGCGGGCGGCTAAGAGTTCGGGCGGGCGCCGGGAGGGAGAGCACGCGAGGAAGGCATTGGCCAGGGTCGAGGGTGGTCGGCGGCGAGATATCGTCGGAATGTTTATGGTCAGGGCATGCGACTTTTATTGAACTTTGGGCGTATCCGCCGCGCGCCAATTTCGCGTGTTTTTGTTCGGTCGCCGCCGCCGTCCGCGGAACCCACCGCCGACGCGTGTTATCACGTTCGGTACACCGTAAGATGATAGAAAAAAAAAAAAAACCCTCCCCCACACGCCCGCCGGGACGGCATACTCGACGGTAAATGAAAATTGCGTTATCGGTGGCCTAGGTGATATGGTGGCGAGCGCGGGATAATTCCGTACAGGCCGCGCGCGTAGGATTGCGCAAGCCCAACAAGCCTACTCGCGGAAAGAGAAATCCTTTTTACATCAAACGCAGCGGGTCCGCCGCGTACTCCGGAATTCGTTTATAAAAAGGCCGAGCGTAGCGCCGTGAGAGAGTCGCGGGCAGGCTACGCCGAACGACAAGAAAGCGTTTGACGTGTGGCGCCGGTGAAGAACGTTAAAAATTCCCCGGACGGAAAAGGTAAAAAAAAAAAAAATGTTGAGGTTTTCGGGCAAACGAATATTGGATAATCGATGTGGGGGGGGGGATCGGAACGAAAATCACGGGTCAAACGTTTAATAGCGGGATAAATAGTGGGCGAACCGGGAATGGGAAGGGTCTGGAAGAACATTATTTATACTATTTGGCGGTATACTAAGTGACGGGAGAACAGAAACACAAAAAGAAGTGTAGGCGGCCGGGACGTATGGAGAGAGAGACATCGGTTTCGTCAATTTTGTAAAAATTGTAAAAATGAAAAATGAAAAAGCAAACGCGTTACGGGTAACTGCAGCGGCGTACTTACCTGTAGGTACATACTTATTTTTATAGTCCGAGGCAAATACGAGGGCGAATAAAATTTCGTACGGTCAGTGTACGGTAAAAGCGGACCACCAGAAACAGTGTGTGAGAGGGAAAAAGAGAGAGAGAGAGAGAGAGAGAGTGAGAGAGATTATTATTATACACGAGTCGAGATGAAACGGGGGAGGAGATAATAAATTGGCCGGACGGCGATATTTCATGCCGAAATCTCTGGACTTGAATGCCGGACATTATATTGTATGACGTTAAATAATAAAAAAAAAAAAAAGTAAAAAAAAATAATATATATATATATAAATAATAAAAAGTAAAAATATGGCGCTCGCCCGAAGAATTACACGCGGCGGTCGCGGATCGTGTTGTAGGGCGAAGGGGCGAACGTGGCCAGGCAGTGGTCGGCGGTAAAAAGTAAAACCAAGAATATAACCTAAAAAAATAAAAAAAAAAAAAAATAAATAAAAAGAATAATCGTACTGCCGGACCCTTTAAATTCGTTGGACCGCGTGGTCTCCGGCGTATAGACATTGGCCACGTTTTAAAACTGTAATCGGCGGCGGGAGTAAATGTTATTTTTATTTTTTATTTTTTCGGTTTTATTCTCTCGTTTTTTTTTTTTTTTTTTTATGTCCCTGTCCAAAGAATCGCTTTAAGCTGTGTTCCGGAGAAAATCCCGGAGTGCTGTGTGAGTTATTGAATACCGAGTACAGTCGAGCAATTCGTGCATTATGCACGCCGCCGCGGCTACGTGATCGCGACGGAACGGACGGAATAAAATTCAACCGGCCTGTTGAAATTCGATTTAAACCCCATAAATCCATCGGGAAAATCGAAGAAAACAAATGTCGGCAAATTAAAATCTATAATTTCCGTATTTAACCGACCCCTGTCGCCACGAACTCGTCGTTATTTTACAATTAACGGAACATTATCTAAATCGTTTTCATTTGTTTAGGATTATTCGCTTAGAAACGAATTATTATTAAATTAACGGACAACAATGACATATATATATATAAAAAAGAAAACTAATTAATGTTTAAAATAATAATAATAATAAAAAAAAACTAATATAACTACTAATTTCCATCGTTGGTTAAAAAATAAAAATAATCGAGTCATTAAGAAAATTTTAAACAGTAAGCAGACTGATCGTTTTGTTTTTTCCTGGCTTATAATATTATTATTAGAACGCACACGCACGTCGATAATTGCCAGTAAAAAATAAACATATTATTCTAAGCCTCGATTGATTTTGGGCGTTTTTTGTTTAAGAAATTCTAATTTGAAAATTCTTTTTATTTCTAAATAAAATTTAAATTACAATTAATCGTCCGCGGTCTTAATCACATCATAATTTTGAACTTTAAACGCTTATAAAATCAATTACGATATTAGGTTCGACTAGTTTAATTTTTTGTAACCACCTAATAGAATTTATGACGAACATTTTTGAATAATTTATTGAGCATTTATCAAGAATTTAAAAATCCACATAAACTCTGAGTATATAAAACTGAGTATTCGGTGAACAAAAATTTAAGGTCTGTGCCTGATTATTTTTCAATGAGTTACAATCAACAAAAGGAACTTTTTCAGGCGTTTTTTTTTTTTTTCGGTTTTCGTCCATTATCCTGAAAAGTACAAGTTCTATCAAGTATTTAATGCGGTTTTAAAATAAATTATTCTAAGCCGAAAATGATTTTGGACGTTTTTTGTTTAAGATATTCTAATTGAAATTTTTTTTTTTATTTCTAAATAAAATATAAATTGCAATTAATCGTCCGCGGTCTTAATCACATCATAAGTTTGAACTTTAAACGCTTATAAAATAAATTACAATAATACGTTCGATTATTTTAATTTTTTTTTTTTTTTTTTTTTAACCACCTAATAGAATTTATGATAAACATTTTTGAATAATTTATTATTTACGCCGTAATATACGAGCGTATGATGGTTTCTCTTGTCCGTGTTAACGACTTTTAGATACTGTTCGCGGTGAATATGGCGAGTCTTTAGATATTCTGCGTATGCAATCCGTAACGCGCTCGTGTGCTCTCTTGTCACACAGGGCATAAAATTACAATCGTTCGATACGAATTCGAATTGTATCTGCCGATAAAAAACCGCACCCACCGTGACAGTTAGACATAAAATGTAATTTGCCTAACACAAATCGTAGTGGGGACCTTAAGAACGGGGGAAAAAACAAAGAGAAAAATTTCGTTTATTTCGAATCGTTTTACGAGTCATTAATACAATTTTAAACAGTAATCAGACTGATCGCTTTATTTTTTCCTGGCTTATAATATTATTATTAGAACGCACACGCACGTCGATAATTGCCAGTAAAAAATAAATAAATTATTCTAAGCCTCGATTGATTTTGGACGTTTTGTGTTTAAAAAATTCTAATTGAAAATTCTTTTTATTTCTAAATAAAATATAAATTACAGTTAATCGTCCGCGGTCCTAATCACATCATAAGTTTGAACTTTAAACGCTTATAAAATAAATTACAATATTAGGTTCGATTATTTTATTTTTTATTTTTTTTTTTTTTTTGTAACCACCTAATAGAATTTATGATGAACATTTTTGAATAATTTATTATTTACACCGTAATATACGAGCGTATGATGGTTTTTCTTGTCTGTGATAACGACTCTTAGATACTGTTGGCGGTGAATATGGCGAGTCTTTAGATATTCTGCGTATGTAATCCGTACATTTTGAAGTTAAGACTGGACTCCGACAGGGAGACGCTTTATCCCCAGTACTCTTTAATATAGCACTAGAAACGGTAGCGAAGAAAACGAAGAGCACGTATGATGGGTTACTAACTTGGAAGTAAACATAAGAAAATGCGGAATCTTAGCATATGCAGATGATATTATCATATTAGGATCAAATAAACAAGTAGTAATATTGGGCGCTAAGGAACTAATAAAAGAGAGTAAAGGCATCGGATTAAAAATCAACGGATCAAAGACTAAATATATGGTAATATCGAGACGGGAAAAGTTATTAAGTTCGAAAGGGTTTTAAATATCTGGGTGTTACAATATATAGCGAAAATAATAATCGCGAAGAAATTAATATAAGAACTAATGGAGCGAACAAATGCTATATTATGGGTTAACGAGCATATTTAAACGAAAACAAGTATCGATTAAATCAAAAATTACACTATACAAAGTAATTGTATCAGACCAGTTTTTGTATATGGTTGTGAAACATGGCCGCGGACCAAAGGAGATGTAGACAGAATAGCGATCTTTGAAAGACGAATATTCGGAAGAATCGAAAACGGAATAATATCACAATACGGATGTAGAAGCAACATAGGATTACAACAACTATGTATAAAGAACCGAAAGTAGGAGCAGTACTGCAATGTAGAAGGATCGGACGGGCCGGCCCACGTATGGAGGTCAAATAGCCTAATGAAAATGCGGTAATAAAAATGGAAACCCCATCGGGTCAAAGACCACAGAGCAGACGGACGGACCGAGTAAAAAAAAAAAAAGACTTTGGAAGAATTCGGAATACGAGACGTAGGGTCAGCATTGAGACGGGCGGTGGTAAATTTGTGTTGCGGTTACGGGCCTCGGTGGCCGTTGAAAACCCGAGTAGAAGACGATGATGTAATCCGTAGACGCGCGGGCGCGTGCTCTCTTGTCGCGCAGCCCACAAAATTACATTCGCCCAAAATACGTAGGGCAGTGGGCACCGTAAGAACGGGAGGCCTTGCTGGCGGGATCGGCCCCCGGCGACGTTTTCCCCGGCTTGGTAAAGCGCACTGCCGCGCCGCAGTTTCCCGTTTGCCAAATAATAATTTTGTTTCACGTCCCCGCCGCACAGCGGTTACTTAACCGTTATCACGCCCGCGGCGTTTTTCTCTTATCAGCGGGTGTCCTAGGGTAAAGAGTTTAGGCGGCCACACCTGTACGTACGCGCACATTATTTATTATTACCGGACGGGTATAGCGGGGCCGAGGATTTAAAACAAAAAAAAAAGAAATTATTATTTTTTTTTTGTTTTTTTTTTTTTTTTTTTATGTCGCACTCTTTCTCGCTCGCTCGCTCGCTCGCACGGGCGATCGGTCCTGTAGATCGTACTGTAGCGCGCGCATTCCGCTTTATTTGCCGGCCGCCGCGAATATTCCAGAGATTACGCGGCGGTTTTTTTTTTTTTTTTATTTTTTTTTTTTTACGGCAGTTTATTTACGTATAGGTTATACGGGTGTGTAGGCGTTATAATAGTGTACGGTTTACAGAGGTCCACTGTCCGGCGTATAAATACACACCGGAACGGCCGGCCGTCGCTGGCACGGATCGCGCGCGCCACCGCCGATAAAAAACGTTTCCGTTTTCCGAGACCGGTTCAAAGGTCTTGTCCGGCGCCGCTGGACGTTGTCCAAATATCCCTTCGGGTTTCCCGGGCCGTTTAATACGGAATAAAAATCACAAGGGTGCCGGGGGGAAAACGAAAAAATAGCCGTATAATAAAAACAGAAACGCGTCCGCGGCTTAAAAACCGTCTGCAAAAGACCGGAAATACTTCCGAGAGCCGCACCGACCCCATAATACAGTACGGTAAAACCGTGTTCGCAGTTTCCGGCCGATTATACGAATCTCCGAATACCCACCCCGTGCCGCGGCAGCAGATTGCCGACAATCCGGTAAACCGTCACCTCGTATATTTATACACCCCGATCGCCGTTTTTTTACGCGCTATTTTAACACGTGCGACTTTCGTTCGGCAATCCGTGTTTTAAATTCATTTTGGAAATGCGAAACGTTACACGTATGTAATTACAAGTAGAAATCGATCGCAATGTGGCTCTACAGCCGCGGTCTCGGAGATACAAAAATTCGTAAAATTGTATCGTTATTTTTAATTTAATTTAAACCCCCCCCCCCCAATTGCATTCGTCATCAGAGCGGAGAATAATAACCTTTTTTGGTTTTTTTGGTTTAGTTAATTTCTATTTGTATGTAAAACAAAAAAAAACATCTCTAAAATGCTATATCCCTGACCACCAATAATAGTTGTCTATTTTCATGACAATAATAACTACTCTATCGTCGTTATTATTTTTACAGTATTAATCGGGAGAAGAAGAACAAAAAAAAAAAAAAAAAAAAATACCAATGCAGCTACGACATAATATTAGCCCTTAAAAATTCAACAGTATTATTAATATTTTACACGAAAACCGATCGTGCTGTAATTGCGGTGTGGTGACCGGGTACACTTATAAAATAAGTCTCCTCGAACGTATTATGTATCGTGTTCGTCGATTTACTTATTCACGCAAAACAATTGTATTGATGTGGAAAAGTAATGAAATTACACAGATTTGATTTTTAATATTTCAATTATTTTATTACGGGTGAAAATTAAAATAAAAAAAACGAACCGTGTGTACTTCCGGATCGCGGTTAGGCGTCTGTCGGTAAATTGGAAATTATAGAATATCGAGGAATTTAATTTATACGCCGAATGCAACGATAAATAAACGATTGCAATTAAAAACCTATTCTAAGCAAGGCTTGAGAACCTGACAAGTTACAGCGGTACAGTAACATCCGTGATTCTACTCTTTTAGCCTATACAACCCGGAAAGCAACATAATCAAAATCGATCCGTCAGTAACTGCCAAATGGCAGTTTTTTTTTTTTTTGTAACTTATTTAGGATCTGAAGAAAAAAGAAAAAAAACATGTTCATCAATAAAGAACAATCGAGTTGAAAATCCCCATATTTTATGGTACGACATGAAAAAAAAAAATAGGTACAACGTGAACAAAACAAAACAAAAACAAAAAAAACCACATCTTAGTTAAATTAAAACGGATGAATTGTGGGGATTCACACAGAATCTAAAAATTGAAAAAAAAAAAAAAGAACGGGATTTCAGTAACCGCCGCACTGTACAGTTTTCGACCGAAATATTTACGTGCACTACCCGTTGGCGTAGCATATTGTAATGTCAAAATAAAAAAAATTTTAAAAAATATTCAATTTTATTACATTATTTTTGCCGGAACACGGCGGATCGTCGGGAAATTAGTAAACGGGGCTTTTGCGCGGTTGGCACAATACCGACACAATTCGCAATGCGTTTAAGTAATATAATTTTTTTATCCACTCGTTTATAATTCGTATGGCGGCGGTGATACAATGCAGTGCTAGTGATCATAATTATTATTAAAAAAAAAAAAAAAAAACTGTATTGTGTGTACTCGTAAAACAACGTTGTTATTTTATACTAAAGTACGACGAAATCGCAATAAGTTTCTCGAACCGTACTGAAATCGAAATTTATCGTTTAGTCGTTACAATTCTATCAAGCAATATTTTGTCGTTATGATATAAATTAAATGTGCACGTGGACGTGGCTGTTGCAATTAACGCGGTGTGTCGGTAAAATAATAATAAAACAAAAAAAAAAAAAAAAAAAAAAAAAAAACGCTTATAGTCCGCCGATTCGTCGTTTGCAACAAATTTGCACCGTAAAAAAAAAAAAAAAAAAAATAAAGAAGAAAGAACTGTGCGGCGCGCAGCGTAGTCGGTTTTAGTAATACGATATCATTTTTTTTTTTTTTCGAATTGAGTTATTCGAATTTGGTAACACACAAATTGATTCGATTTTGAAACGACGGTTACCTTATTTTTTTACATTCTAATCTAGAAAAAAAAAAACCGGGTTCAATGGTATTTGTCACGTCTATAAAAAGTAAAAAAAAAACTATTATAACACATTGGCTGAAAAGTCTCAGGCCAAACAAAGGAAACGCGGTTCTCTCATCAAAAATTGACTTTTTTTTCATCAACGTAATCTCCAATCAAGAGCAACACAATCATTCCAACGCCGCTCTGACATTTCAATATCGTTCTTGTAGAACGTTTTATCTTTTGCTTCGAAATACGAGGTGTAACAATAAAATAACGAGACTTTCTAAATATAACCTAAACTATTAACGTTATCTATAAAACGATTATTGAAATATGATTAGAAAACACTTATCTAAAAGTACTATGAACACTGATGGTCCATCGATTCATTTTCTTATACGTTAGTAGCCTTGTTATTAGTGCGAGTTCGACTATACTGCCGAAAAATGTTACATATAAAAATCGAACAACACGTGTTAACATTAAATTTCTTGTTAAATTAAAAAAAACTGCCGCGGAATCGTTTCGTATGTTATGTGAAGTTTATGGTGAAGAATGTTTATCAAGAGCTCGTGTTTTTGAATGGCACAAACGGTTTTGTAGTGGAAGGGAGGACGTCGAAGACGATGATCGTTCTGGACGTCCTACCACGTCTTCAACAAACGAAAACGTTGAAAAAATCGACAAAATTAATTAATCAATATTATTATAAAGAGGTGTTAATTAAATTAAGAAAACGTGTCAGAAAGAAGCGACCAGATCTATGGAAAAATGGCTGGGTTCTTCACCAAGACAATTCTCCGGCTCACAGTGCATTTTCAATTCAACGTTTTTTAACTGAAAAAAAAATTTCTGTACTTCAACATCCCCCGTACTCGCCAGACCTTGCTCCCTGTGACTTCTTCTTATTTCTTTTCCCATTTTCAAACAGTTGATGACGTAAAAATGAAAACGGCAGAACTTCTAAAAGGGCTGAATGAAAGCAATTGGCAACACTGTTTTCAAGAATGGCAGCGACGTATGCAACAGTGTATTGATGCTGAGGGAAGGTACTTTGAAGGTGATAATCATTAAATTATAACATTTTTAAAATAAACAACTTTTATTCAAAAAGTCTCGTTATTTTATTGTCGCACCTCGTAGGCCTCGGTTTCACTGATAACCTCCGCATTCGAGCGTAATTTCTTACCGGCGGGCATTTTTTTTTTTGAGATTTGCGAATATCTGCCGGTAATCGCCGGGAACCATATCCGGAGAATACGATGGATGCGGAAGAAATTCGATCTTTAATTCATGTAGTTTTGCCATTGTTTAGAATCATCAACGCGTCGTTGTTTTTGCTCGCCCACCCTGAACCGAGGTTTCTCATGGACAAATGAGATCGTGCACAATATAAAGCCAACACGTCATTTCGATATCTTTACGATGTCAGCTAACTGACATATGCAACTTCACTTTGCGATCGTTCAATACGATTTTGTGGATTTTTTCCCATGTTTTCTGGTGTTACCGCCTCAATTGGACGTCCAGTGCGCGTTCCGCATCATCGTGGTGTCTCTACGACCGCGTTTTACGTCACTAATAACACTTTTCAAGCCATTTCTTCGGTTGAACGGTATTTTTTCCTATCAAGAAGCAACGTAGAATTAAAACACGTAATTGTTTTCGATCCGTTATTTCGAAAATAACAAAAGCGTAGCGTCACTCCTTAGCACGATAACTCACGCACGCTAATGAACGGATTTTCGTGAAATTTTAACAACTGTATTTTGCTGTGGTTAGTACCGACTAAAAATCAGGTAAATTCCAAAACACTATCGCCGTCTAGGTGGTTAGGCCCGGGACTTTGTAGCCCGTGTGTTAATACGCCCGAGAGAAAAAAAAAAATAAAGTTTATTTTTTGGTCCGCCTATCCTAAATGTGGATATACAGTTTTACGGCTAAATACGATTTGTAGCTATAACGAATACGTATAATTGCGTTAATATTTTATTTTCGATTATGTGCTTCTCTTAGTTTGGCCGGTCCATTAA
Source organism: Tuberolachnus salignus (assembly GCA_956483605.1). Lineage (NCBI taxonomy): Eukaryota > Metazoa > Arthropoda > Insecta > Hemiptera > Aphididae > Tuberolachnus > Tuberolachnus salignus. The sequence goes on from OY101434.1 coordinate 1,810,547, forward strand.
AATGAGTATTGGTTTTTGTTTAAATTCTGAAGGATTTGTCTAAATACGCATGAAAGAAGTAGAAAAGTAGCACGAAAAACCTGCTGAATATGCACTTTACTGCAAATTATATGAAATGTGCAACAATATGCGCGTTTACATTTCAGATTTGATAACACGGTAACCAGCAATGAGTTTATTTCGCACACTGCTATATTTTACATTAAACAACAAAAGTATGAAAATGCTACAATGCTGATAATTACAATAATATTGCACGGGTCAATAAATTATTGTTATATATATATATATATATTTTTTAGTGTATAAGAGAAACATTATTTATAAATATATTTTTTTTTCTTTTTTAATTGTACATAACGTATACACTGGGAAACCGGTATACGTATATACATTATACAGTATTGTCGGAACTTAATGAGTACAAACCTATGGAGGAATACATTACCGGTGTACGAGTGAAAAGAAGAAATTAAAAAAAAAAATAAAAAAAAACCGTCCTATACAAATAATTATATCGTTAACTATACGTATGGCTATGGTGCTGGGTCCGGTGGTCTTCAACCGGTGGACCCGATTTTGAGTCGCACCGAGTACTTTTTAAAATTAAAAAAAAAAAAATTATGATCATGAAATATTATAATGGCTATACGAATTTGGCTTACTTGGCGGACTAAATAAACAAATGGAATACGGTTTAAAAATGTGTACGTCCGCGGTACAACATCCGGATATGATAATTGTAGTTTATTTTTTTTTTTTTTTATTAATCAATATTATGATAATACGAATTTAAATGTAAACGCGGTTTGGTTTGTACGCAATATTGTTACGCACGAGTGCGCAGTTGTCACTACTACTGCGGTATGTCAGAGAAATATGATAAGGGGCCAAAAAAAAAAAAAAAACGATTAAATTTCGTCGTTGGCCCATCGGAAATATTAAAAAAAAAAAAAATTCCGTATCGCGGTTTCTCGTGCGGTATTGTCCCGGCACGGGCATTTTCTAATTTAAAACGCGAACAGACCCGACGCAGACAGGACTTCCCACGTTCCTCGGAGCAGAAAAAAATCGGGTAATCGGCCGATGGGGATTTTTTTTTTTTGGGTGGATGTTATTTCCGACGACGGCTTTGGTGGCGGGCTGCCGTGGGGCTACAATAGTTCCGTTGTTATATATTTGCCCGATAACATAAGCGCACGGCGTGCACTCTGTGTGCTTGTTAATCAACGGTTTTCAATCATTATTATAAAAAAAAAAAAAAAAAAAAAAAAAAAGTCGCGAAATAATACAAATATACTTCGATTTATATACTTTTACAGATATTACGTAAAACACGACGCTAGACACCTGTGAATGTTGATAGTGGGGAAAAAAAAGAAGAAGAAAAAAAAAGATATCCCTTCGTTCAGTTTATATATTATATTTGTATAGTGGTCTTCGCTATAACTATCCCGACAATACAACACTTTCGTATTATAATATACAAACAGAACTTGCATTTATTCAATGGGGGGGGGGGAAAAAACAGAAAAGATTTTCTTATATATTTTAAAGATTTTTTGCGTTAGGTTAAAAACTTTTTTTTAAATAAAACGCGTATACGTTGATTATTTTTATCGTGGTTTTTTTTTTTGCTTTTTATGTATAATGCGAAACGTGAATGTAGCTGGTTTCTGTTGTGGCGATGGAAATATATAAAATATTTATTGTCGTGTTATTGGTAACTGTACAATTGCAAAAAAAAAAAAAAATTCAAATCGAACGTTTGAAAAATATTTGGACATTTTCGAGTCATATACTTACAGTTGAAAAGTCGGAAAAATTACGGAATATTCTATTGGATATTTTTTATATTGTTAATTTGTGTTAATGTATTAACTCTGTAATATTTTATAACATAGTATTAATTTTTTCAATTCATTCCTAAAGTAGTGGAATATATTTTTAACGGGCGGTAAACGTAGTTACTCGGTTTAGAATTAATTGTGTTCTAAAAAAAAAATATCAACTATATTTTGCCGGAAAACAGCGTACCGGAGAAATTTTCAACATTTTTTTCGTTGAACATTCCACGGTACTATACAATGTTAATATATTGTGCAATATATTCGCTTGTTTGGTTGACCGACGATTACAAATGTTCGGAGTTTTCGTTGGGGTTGGTACGCGTAAATCACGGATACGTATAGTGAGACAATACGTAAACTTTCCAGAGAGACTAAAAAAAAAAAAAAATACCCCTGAAGCGAATTCGATTGATTTTATTGTTTTTTTTTTTTTTTTTTTTTCTCCATTTGCTTAATATCACTGGCAATTTAGAGGCGTATACGTGTTGATCGTTCGTGGGAGGACGTGCTACCGCCCATATTGAAGGGAACTTTTTAGTAAAAAAAAAAAAAAAACCTTAATTTAATCAACTCGTATACATTAAAATTGACTTTCAAATACATTTATGAGTAGTCGCGGACGGTCGTCTCTAGTATTTATTGTGTTGTCGTCAAATGAACAACAAGAAAAATACGTTGACCGTGAAATCTAATCTGGCTATAATACCTAATTACAACGAATCAAATTACCACTAAAAAAACAAAAGAGAAAAAACTAGCACCGTGTAACGCAATGTGTGTTAGTTTTATGATAATCACTCTTGCGAAATGAGTTAATCGAATTTGGAAAACGAGAATTGATTAAAACGACGATTTCTTTTTTTTTTTATTTTATATTTGCGTTATTGGAAATATTACACCGGTGCAAAATAAATACTATAGATACGGCTGAGAAAAAAAAAATAGAAAAGTTCATTTTTAGTTTCGCATAAACTCAGAGAATCCGAAATTTTTACGACTCTCGGCGCACAAAACGAATTATTACATTGAACATTAATTATACATTTTTATTATACAATAAAACTGGTAAGAAAATCAATACCCGGACCGGTCTGATACGGAAATTAACATGATCAGCACGGGGCGCACGACCACAAGGGTTTCAGCGGTGGCACTGTGTTACTCAATAGGGGACGTACGCTTGCCCGGTCTGGAGGTGATCTACTCACGCGAAGAAGGTAGACGTCGCCTTAAATACAACGTGTCGACTAATCACAGGATGCCTAAGAAACACACCGACGGACAGAGTTTATTTACCGGCAGGTATCCCACCACCACCACCAGTTCGACGTCTGATAAAATCCTCGAAAATTGAACGCGGTAAACAAAATTTGAGACACGAGGTGACCACCCTATGTACGGCCGATACGACCCGGGTTCCCGTCTGAAATCAAGACAGTCTTTCCTAAAGGTTACCGAAGAGCTAACCGTAACACCCTTACTAAGAACGTAATTTAAGTTCGCGGCACACTGGTCCAAGAAAATATTCACGATTATTGGTGCTGAGCACGATACGAAAAGACAATACTATACCGGGCGGTTTTATCCCACCTGTTTAATCACGATTTTTTATTTCCACAATCTGTTACATAATTTGAACAATAAGCGAAATCGATGAATTTAATATTTATGGCGTGAAGGACGACGGATTGAGGATACCTTCCAGTGAAAGCACTTTTACAGTAAAAAAAAAAAAAAAAAAAATGTTAGGAAGTATTAGAAGAACAAAGGGGCCCTATTAGATTGGTCTTGATTAGTAGGTCCCGTACACCGCCGCTCTTTTCAACCTTTTTTCGTGCGTTGCCGGGTATATTTATCGACGCAAGATCGCTGATTAAAGGATTTTTATGGTTTTGTAGGTTTGAAGTGGGAACGTCCGTAGTAGGTCGGCCTAGTAGTTACATCGTCGACGGGAGAAACGGCTCTACGTATCAAATCGTAATCGCAATTTTAATAATTCCACTGGAAAACCGACCCGGCGTTGTCGCGTGCGCAATAATCGCTACGCTGGCCAGCGGTTGTCGTCACCGCGGTATGCCGGTAAATCGGGTAAGGGGCCAGGCCGGACGCGAATAAAAAAGTTACTCGCGTGCGTCTTTTCCGAATGTCGCAAAAATACCGTATCGCGGCGCTATTCTTAAAATGCCATCCATCCCGGTGCGGCCCGGGGGGGACTTTTTGACTTGCGCGGAGCGGTTTCTTCAAATCGGCTGCCCGGGGGACCTCTTCGCGTCGTTATTTCCGACGTTGCCGGTGTTGCCGGCAAACCGCCGTGTCCGGAACTCCGGGATTATGTGAATTACGGCCGCACACGATTCGAAAAATTATAATTTCTGTTAAAATTTGTAATCGCCGTCGAACCATATTCTATTAACGGTGTACTTACGAATTTTCTGGATTTACTAAATAACTCCGAGTCTCTTTGAGTACCGATTGTCGAAATCTCCTACCTCCGATGTAAATCCAGATTTTTGTCTGAATCCAAATTAACGATTTTTTTTTTTTAAATTGTGATTTGATTAACTGATTTCTCGTAATAATTTTATTGTTATCTGACTGTGTTAATAGCACTAAATGTTGTAAAACATTAAATACGTTTCTCACAATTCGAAAGAAAAAAAAAACATCACAAATAGAATTTATTATTTAAAAAAAAAAAAAAACAAAACAAGTACGTCGGAAAAAAATTGTACAAATCACACTCTAATTTGTATATAGCGTATAACTCAGTGACGGGCAAACTTTTTTAATGGGGGGGGGGACGCACAAAGTTTAAGAAATTCTAGAGGAGGGCCAGAATTATAGAAAAAATGCATTTTGTGTTTAAGCTTTTATTAAATCATATAATAGGCATGTGAGATATATGGAATTGTTTTTGATTTTCCATAATATTCTAAGACTGTTAGCATTACACAATACAATTATATCAATTTACTTATATATATATATATATATATCAGTACGTCATACATATTATTATACGAAAAATAAGATAAGGACGCACCAAACCGAGATCCGGGAAATATAATATTAATATGAAATATAAAATAGAAATTATATACCTATTATCGTAGTAGTACCTACTGATAGTACTATCTACCTACACCGCGCTATGAGGGCAAGACGACCGCGCGCAGTCCGAGGCAATCCATTTATATATATATATATATTTAAAATTATTTTCTTCGATAATTTTCAGAATATTTCGGGAATTTTTTTATACTATACGGGCCGTATACGAGATGCGACAATAAAATAACGAGACTATTTGAATAAAAGTTGTTTATTTTAAAAATGTTATAATTTATTGATTATCACCTTCAAAGTACCTTCCCTCAGCATCAATATACTGTTGCATACGTCGTTGCCATTCTTGAAAACAGTGTTGCCAATTGCTTTCATTCAGCCCTTTTAGAAGTTCTGCCGTTTTCATTTTTACGTCATCAACTGTTTGAAAATGGGAAAAGAAATAAGAAGAAGTCACAAGGAGCAAGGTCTGGCGAGTACGGGGGATGTTGAAGTACAGAAATTTTTTTTTCAGTTAAAAAACGTTGAATTGAAAATGCACTGTGAGCCGGAGAATTGTCTTGGTGAAGAACCCAGCCATTTTTCCATAGATCTGGTCGCTTCTTTCTGACACGTTCTCTTAATTTAATTAACACCTCTTTGTAATAATATTGATTAATTAATTTTGTCGATTTTTTCAACGTTTTCGTTTGTTGGAGACGTGGTGGGACGTCCAGAACGATCATCGTCTTCGACGTCCTCCCTTCCACTACAAAACCGTTTGTGCCATTCAAAAACACGAGCTCTTGATAAACATTCTTCACCATAAACTTCACATAACATACGAAACGATTCCGCGGCAGTTTTTTTTTAATTTAACAAGAAATTTAATGTTAACACGTGTTGTTCGATTTTTATATCTAAACATTTTTCGGCAGTATAGTCGAACTCGCACTAATAACAAGGCTACTAACGTATAAGAAAATGAATCGATGGACCATCAATGTTCATAGTACTTTTAGATAAGTGTTTTCTAATCATATTTCAATAATCGTTTTATAGATAACGTTAATAGTTTAGGTTATATTTAGAAAGTCTCGTTATTTTATTGTCGCACCTCGTACTGTCCATGTCGACGGACCCTCGGCGGGCCGGATTAAATACTTTCGCGGGCAGTACTTTGCCCATCGCTGGTATGACCAGTCGACCGGGAAAACATCGTTTCACTCGTAAAAATTACAAAATGTTCCGATTTTAACATAGCAAATCCGGATTTATTGGTTTTTCGGACAATCCGGATTTACGTCAAATTACACTTATACTTGAGTGTTAATAAGATACGGTTATAATCGTATTATTTAAATGGATTGTCGACGGTGGCCGATCCGGATCCGCTACGCGAGCGCCCGGTATCGTACGATCGTAAGGTCCCCGTTATCTTCTTTGTCCGTCCCGAATGTGTTGCGCGGGCGGGCGGCGAGCTCTTATCGCCCTCGTTCCGACCGGTTGAACGTCCACCGTGAGAACGGGCTATAATAATCCGGGCGATTATTATTATGTGACGTGGTATTATATACGATAACGGCCCTTATCGCCCGGGTACGATCGGATCCGAAAAAAAAAATAAGAATATGCACGCGGCGGCCATGTAGTAAACGTAACCGAAACGTTATACCGCGTTTACGAGTGCTCGGACGTTTATTGAAATCGCGGAAAAAAAAAACACCGTTCGACTCACGTTCCGACGTAATCGGAGCCGGATCTCGGAACGTAAACGCTCATAACGTTACAAATTTATTACACCACGAGCGTTTCGACGGATATTTTATGCGCATTTAACGGCACCGCTAAACGGTTCGGAATCGAATTGTTCAATTATCGGCTGACCAAAGACCGACAGGAAGAGCGATAATGTCAAAACGATTGGTTTTTCTTGTATATCGCATAACGATTTTACGCGCATATCGGCACATTCCTATTGTTGTGTTCGTCGTTGTCTAGGACCGGGTTTGTTATTTGTTCGACAATTATTTTAGGAAAATCCACCGGAAACGCCGAAAATTCGGATCGTATAAAATCGTACAAACCTTCAAGATGGAATAAAAAAAAAAAAAAAAAAACCAATGGTTATTGATTTACCGTTCAATCCGAATAGTCTACGTAGTTTGGTCACCGTGGACGCCCTAGTGCGTTACGCCAAATCGGTAACCATCGTCTACGAAATATACAAAGAAATGTAGTGATCAAGATTCTCGAAGTTAAGCAATTTCCGTCCGGTCGATGAATATGTAGACCGGACAATTTACCAAAATATTCCGACGAACGGGGCTATACGAGAGTAAAAAAAAACAAAAAAAAAAACACAATCGGATCCCATTGGCAGAATAACACGTGGTTCGTCCGAATAACAGAGTTTGACTTTAGAAAATTGCTCCGCGTGACCAACGAACCGATGTCTTTTGCAAGGAATCGAGAAATAAAATCGTTACGATACTGTCCACTCGAGTGTCCGATCATTACTGGCTGTGTAGCTGGGGATACGGTTTTTGTCCCTAGATCCCAATGACACCAACCGATCCGCCATTCCGGTTTAGACGGTTCCAATTTTAGACGTGAAATCGTGCTTTTTAATGGCCATAAAAAAATAAGGCACAGGGCCAATTATTAAACGTTGCCGGTTTAGACACCTAACCGTCCAATGTTTTTTTGCCACGGTCGATTGTACGTGGGCTCTGTCACGTTTCCCACGCATAAAACATCTATTTGTGCCAGTTCCGGAAGTATTTTATGTAAAAGGCCAATTGAAACGATTAAATTTATAAATAATATGGAATTAAAAAAAAAAAAAAAACATTTATTTGGCGTGCATGCAAGATCACATTACATTTGATTATATATAATCCGAGTTCTATGGCACTAGTCGATTTAATGAGCAAAAAGAATATCATCGAACAAAATTTTTAAAATCTAGAAAGTGACTTTATCCGATTAAATAAGACTACTGGTAGTCTTCAAACCCAATCGACGGGCTAATCCGAAATTTGAATGCAAAACGTGTATTTGTTCTTATTATTTTCCGGCCGACATTCAATCTGACACTTGGGGACAGCTCGAGAAAACTGCATTTTCGATCAGTACTACACACAACCCCTGTGTGCAATCTTTGTTAAAAATTAAAAAAAAAAAAAACGTGAAATAACGTTATATGTTACAGGCATTTTAGTCGATTTACACATTCGCGTGCCCGTCGTACGGGGTGAGGCAGAGCCGACTGACGAGTTTAATGAAGTCGTTAGCCTATTGTGATAAGATAAGAGCAATTATCCTAACCTTAATAAGTGGTGTATTTTGAATTGCACGGTAATGCCGTTTTTCACGGTCTGGACAGGTGTACCCTAAGTAGACTTGGACGCGGAGCACCCAGAACGGTAAGAACAGTTGGTTAGCGAGTCAATTGAGCAGTCGCCGAGACGCTCGGCCCGGAAACACGGTGTAGATTCGGGAATCTCAGACCGTTCTTCGAGGAGAATTCTTCACGAAGATTTATCACGGTTGAAGAACACGATTCGGGAGATGTACGGTTTCGGCGAGACGGAGCTACAGCGCGCACGGCTAGAATTTCACTTGCTGTCTTGCGACAAATGTTCCCTGGGCGGTTAGCCTCTCTGAGAGGAGACATTGGCTGGCCATCACGGTCCCCGGATTTAAGCATGTGTGATTTTTTCCTCTGGGGCTACCTTAAGGATAAGGTTCCTAGACATCGGCCGCATACCGTAGAAGAAATCAAACAGAAAATCGCCGCGGAAGTCGAGGCCATGTACCAGGAGAAATGTGCCGAAAATCGTACGAGAGCTTCAGAGATCGTCGACACAACACCGTCTACCAATGCTGACGGCCGCCATCTCGGAGATATGATTTCTAAAAATGGGTTTCAAATATTATACAACACGCAATTGAATGTGCGGAACGTGTATCGAACGAATACGTTTTGAAATTACAATAACACAACCGAAAATGTTTAGAACCAAAACGGCAAACGTCGTTTTCGTACGCGGACAGACGCACAAGTCTTCCGCCTGGCCTGGCCGCTGTCCCCCTAAAACGTTTACCGAGAAACCGCGACAAAAGAGCGACGTGTAACTTTCGGGGACGAGAAGAAAAGTTGAAATTCTTTTTCGGCGCGCCAATATTACGGCCCGCGATTAGGTTCGAAGACGACAAAGCGGGTGGGCTTTAACGCGATTCGATTTTGTCGTGTCGAGTTTTCGGGTTTCCGCGCAGCTGGAAAATTGTTGATTTTTTTTTTTCTTTCGGTTCGACAAAGTTTCCGCAGACGTTGCTATTCCGCCGCCGAAATCAGTTTCGTTATTAAAATTGCACCGGCATAATCGTAGCAACCGTAATCGCCGTGGGTATTATTGGCCGGGCGATTGTTTATAATCGGACGTTATTTCGCTCGGACGCAAAGGGTCCCGGAACGGTCCCGATAATCGAACGGGAATAATAATAATAGCCGAAAGGGGGGGCGGGCGAAGTGTGAAAGCCTTCCGCGGGGATTTCGTGAAAAATCTACGCTCCCTTTTAAATCGTGTCCGGCGAGTACTGGCGGCCAGCGATTATTATTATTATTACCGGATCGGCGGTTTTACCGCGGGGGGGCCGGGGCCGGCAGGGTACTTTTAACACCACCGCCGGTATTCGTGTCGGGTCTTTTTTTTTTCGATTTTATTGCCAACCGCAGAACAAAAAAAAAAAAAAAAAAAAACCGAAAAAAACAAACCGTAATTGATGTTAATAATTTACGCGTTCACACCGTAATTTCGCTCGGCCGTTGATAAGTACAAATAATAGAAATGTAAAACGAAACGTTTTTTTGTCTTTCAACAATCGCACGCGGGTCACAGTAATAATTTCATAACGCGACGAATAGAAAAAAAAAAAAAAAAAAACCGACCAATCGATGTTTCGCAATATTATTGGACAACCTTATTTTTATGACTAAACTAAATTTTTTCATTCTAAATCGCGATATCAATGGATATATATATATATATTGGCGTGTATTTCAACCTAAATCGTAAATATACTTAAAACGAATATCAATTGAATTATCAATAAAAAATCGCGTTTGTCCGGCGACTAATAGTAAAAATATTTATTTCAATTTTTTTTTTTTTTTGTAATACGATTTCATTACACCGCCCACATGTCTAGGCGTGACAATGGATAGAGCACAAACCGACAAGAACCACTGCGAAAAAACTAGTTAGAAAATCAATCACCGGAACGGTTTGTTACGGAAATTAACAGGATCAGCACGGGGCGCACGACCACAAGGGTTTCAGCGGTGGCACTATGCTACTCAGTAGGGGACGTACGCTTGCCCGGTCTGGAGATGATCTACTCACGCGAAGAAGGTAGACGTCGCCTTAAATACAACGTGTCGACTAATCACAGGATGCCTAAGAAACACACCGACGGACAGAGTTTATTTACCGGCAGGTATCCCACCACCACCACCACCACTACAACCACCACCACCACCAGTTCGACGTCTGATAAAATCCTCTAAAATTGAACACGGTAAACAAAATTTGTGACGCGAGGTGACCACCCTGTGTACGGCCGAAACGACCCGGCTTCCCGTCTGAAATCAAGACAGTCTTTCCTAAAGGTAACCGAAGAGCTAACCGTAACATCCTCACTAAGCAGGCTAGACGAGTGGAAAAAACCGATGACGGACACCGACGGTAAAAGATGGACGGAACCATCGGAAGGATTACCTCCTGGTAACTGCCTAGACGGTACGCCGGTATGGAAGACACTGAACTGAACACTGCGTGTTGGTGTAGGACGGACAAAAGAAAATACGAGAAAATGGGGCGATACGGAGATCAAGACATAATAACTTGCATATGTGGTGGACAAGAGCAGACAACGTCACACCTACTTGTCCGCCCACGAGGGCCAAGCCCGTGTACGCAAGAGGATCTTATGGTAAGCAACAAGAAGGCGGTGAATATAACAGCCATAGGACTGGACAAAAGAAAAAATATAATTAGTGTGCAATGTACACGTGCAATGCTTGTTACCGTTACATTAGAGAGTGTTGTTATTATTATTCATATTTTTTACTTATTCGATATTATTTATTTAGTTTCGTTTTATAAATTACGTGTTTATTTTAATTTTAAATATACGATGCCTGACACGAAAAAAAAAAAAAAAAAAAAAAAATTCCACCGCCGTTGTTAGTTACGTGCCGAATAAAAATCACTAGTGTACACATTACGGGCGTTTCGAAATCATACTCGTAATGTGCGCGTCGTGCTTAACATTAAATGCCCAATAGCTGTGCCGATCAAGTGTTTGTTATTTTTTTTTTTTTAAATAATATTACGCCTCGTTATGTTTTACAAACGAGTTTCGACGGTAAAAAAAATGCAATTAAATTTTTTATAAAAAAATTGTATTGGTAAACCGTTTAAATTAATTGGAAATATTACACGATATCCAATAGTCTCGTTTTTGGGCGTTTTTTTTTTTTTTTTTTTTTTTTTTTTTTTTTTTTTTTATTATTAAATTGTATTGTATAAAGCGCGCGTTGGCATGCGATTTTTCATTTGTAGTTTTTATGCAATCACTTCTAAGTCTCTTATAATTCCGAACGAGCGAAGTGATAAATATAAAAAAAAAAATTAAAAAAATAATATGATTTTTTCCCATTTTCAATATTTATCGGTCCGCCGTGGGCATAGGAAAAAACGGGTTTCTCTTTTTATTTTTTTTAATTTTGTTTTTGTATTTGTCTTCTTCGGGTTACATGGACACACGCGTCGTGACGAACATTTCCAAGGAAGATTTTTAATTTTACAATTTAACTGGCCGCCAAGTAAATATGCAATTTCGGTTCTTTTTACAAAATTAAATCCGTACAGGGAGATTTATACAGACGACCCAGATAACCGTAGTTTTTTTTTTTTCATTTTTTTTTTTTTTTTTTTATTAGAACAAATACAATTAGAAAATTAACACCACCCTGCTGTCCGAACAAATTAGAGTTTTTATAATTTGCGAATGCATTTTTGACATATCCGTAAACATTTCGCGGACCGTCAAATATCCCATAGCGTTCACGATAATAGTTCTTTTTTTTTTTAATTTGTACGTTTTAAATGTTTTAATGATGTGCCCACCGTTTTCATAGAAATCATTAGGAGTAAGAGTGCGACGCTCCAAATTTTTTACTCGCGTAATACATTAAAATATCCGGAATTTCAAAACGGCAGCAATGCACTTGACATTCCCAACATTTCCGACGGGATAAAAATTCCCTCCGGAAGATCCTTTCTTTAGTATTTTTTTTCTTTCCGATACACTCTGTCGGTTATTAAAAATAACTTACTCGTTCGATACGTTCAATAAATTTTTGGTCAACGTGCGCACGTTTACGTGCCCCAATACGGTTTTTTGACGTGAATTTCCGACTGCGACGGCGGTTACTGCGCTGCTATATGAATTGAGTTGCAGTCTACGTTGTTCATAAAACGAGAAACGTAAAAAAAAAAAAAAAAAAAAAAAAAAAAAATCAATATAATAGTAATAAAAACGATATTATAGAACCTTTCACTATTGCCATGTCTCGCCGTTGCCCACATCAGTGATTTTCGAACTGGGAGTCGCCAAAATAATGAAAAATAACGGCCTATCGAAAAACGCCGAGGAAATATAATATTTCAAAACGATATTCCTGTCAGAAACGTTTACTTGTTGGCTTGTCGAATCGTATTTTTAAATTTCAATGTCGTCAAACGCACAATGAATGATATATTATTCGAATAATAGGTACCGTATAATCTACTGTAATTGAAATATGTTATCAAGTCCTGTTAAATATATTTAATTTTTTATTGTTAATAAGGCGCCATCAAGAAAAAAAAAAAAAAAAAAGTTGATGGGTGGAGGGGGGGGGGATCGCGATTCGTAATAAGTTGAAAATCACTGGCTCACTCACTTGTCGTCGTAGCCTCGGTCTAATGAAATGTACGAGGTCTGTTAAAAAATTACCAGGATTTTATTATTAATTAATTCAAAAATACAGTTACATATTATTTAGATATAGTTCCTTCGAAATGCTCGCCTCCGGGCGGTATGCAGAGATCCCGGCGATCAATTTATCAAAAGTCCTTTGGAACTGTTCCAAAGTTAAAGCTATGAGTTCTGTTGTCGCGTTCGCGTTAATTTCGTCCGCATGTTGAAAACGGTGTCCTTTAAGCGCAGATTTTAAAGTCTTGGGAATAGTAAAACAACACGCCAACCATGATTCTCAGGAGAATAGGCAGAGTCTGCGGGACCACAGCAATTTTTTTTATCAGCCGAAAACGGACGAATCGTCAGCGCTAAATGTGCCGGTGGTGCATTGTCGCGGTGAACAATCGCGAAACGAATTTGGCAACGCGACCCTTCTCATCTGTACGTTTCCCTGTAAAATTGCACGACAACACTCAATTGAGATTCGCTTTGTAAACCGACAACTTAATGTTGTAATGTGTGTTTGTGTAAGACGCAATTTTTAAAATGATTTTAAACGACTAGCTGGCCGCCAGACTGCGCACAATGAATTCGTGGATTTTATTTGTGAACTAGTATTTTTCTGTGATTCATATAACTCCGTGTGTATTATTTACCGATTTGCCTTTGCACAGCAACACTAGTCGCCACAACGAGTTTACGATTTTTTAGTTACCATCTTTTTTCTCATAGTATTAAGACACACACGCACAAACCCGCCGCCACCGCGGAGATCGTCAGATCTGACTGAGCTACAAACACAAGAATTCACACCGACACAAATTATTTCGTGTCACACTTGTAAAAATCAATTAACGGAATCGTACATTTACAATAGTAACAATTTAAGGTACATTTCGAAATTGCACAAAACCTAGAAAATAGAAAAATAAAACACCGAAAACAGTGCACGATTCACACGACTAACAGCGATTAAAAATAACTTTTTTTTTTTTATAACCGTTCAATTTTCGCCCGCAAAACGATACGCACGCTTATTGTCGGAATCGTGAAAATAATACGTAACCGCTAGATAGAGCTATGAAGTTATAAGTCGGATGACTAAGAGGACCGTAACCGTATCGATTATGGCGCCTGCGAATGGTTCTCTTTCTTTTCGCCAATTTTGTAAAAATCGAATATTGATTTTGTACCTTTAATCGGTCGTTTTAACGTAAAGGACCTTTCCATTAATCGGGAAGGAGAACGGGTTGTTTTTACACTATATACGAACTGCGGATCGCAGTGTGGAAATTAGGCACGGCAAGCGAGTGTTACCATTTTGAATATCAAAAGTCGATTCAATACTCTATTGTACGAAAAAATAATAATACGAATTAAATACTAGTATCTCGGCGTTTCCCCGTTTTAACTCCTTCCCTATGACGAAATTTAACTAAATGATTTTATTTTCGCATTAAAAACACTGAAAATCCCGAACTAGATTTTTATCAAAATGAAACGTAGCATATGTCGCTCGGGAATAGTGTGACTCTCTGTCGGTTTTATGGAATTTTAGGAATCGGAACAGCAGCAGTCCCGGAGATCCACCTCCCACAAACGTACTCACAACTCTTTCTCGATATTGCGGGGACATTATGCACGAGGTGTATTATTTTTGTACCTTTAATCGGTCGTCTTAATGTAAAGACCTATCCATTAATCGGGAAGGAGAACGGGTTGTTTTTACACTTATACAAACTGCAGGACCGCAGTGTGGAAATTAGGCACGGGAAGTGAGTGTTACCATTTCGAAAATCAAAAGTCGATTCTCGTCTATAGGGTATTTCAGGCGTCCTGTACTTTGTTACCCGACGAGAATATCGAACGAAAAAATAATAATACAAATTAAATACTAGTATCTCGGCGTTTCCCCATGACCAAATTTAACTAAATGATTTTATGTTCGCATTAAAAACACTGAAAATCCCGAATTAGATTTTTATCAAAATGAAACGTAGCATATGTCGCTCGGGAATAGTGTGACTCTCTATCGGTTTTATGGAATTTTTGGAATCGGAACAGCAGCAGTCCCAGAGATCCACCTCCCACAAACGTACTCACGACTCTTTCCCGATATTGCGTGGACATTATGCACGAGGTGTATTTTTTTTGTACCTTTAATCGGTCGTTTTAACCTTTCATCGGAATCGGGCACGGCAAGCGAGTGTTGGCATTTTGAATACGGGACAAGAGTTTCCGTGCGAAATATCCACTAATTCAGCCGTTGACGATTTGAAACGTTACCGCGCGATAGATTGATTAGCCGCAATGCCGTTTGTCCTGGTACTTTTTGAACGGACCTCGTGTACGCGCAATAATAGCGGACGGTTGTTGTACGGGACAGTCCGCGTCGTACCGCCAACAGTGTACGGCTCGCGGTACCCACCGAGACCCGCCCCCGGCGGTCCGACGTGTTTTTGGTACCGGTCCAAACCGCTCCCGTCCTACGGGATTGTCCGGGTTTTTATTTTTTTCCCGATCGGCCAGGTTTTACCGATGTAAAACAAATTGATTGCCTCGGCATTTGGCCCGGTTCTTTCTGTTGGCCGATACCTCCACCCCGGGCCCGGGGGGAGCGTATTAATTCTCTCTCTCTCTCTCTCTCTCTCTCTCCGGCGGGCCCGTCGTATCCGTCGTACATCGCCGACCCCCGACGGTTTGCTTGTTTTTATCTCCGACTTTTTTTTCTTTCGTTTTTTGATCGACACAGATCCGCGCGGATTAAACTTCGATTTCGGCGTCCGGCCGACGCAATTAAATCCGCCCGGAACGCACGTATCAGTACGGTAAGAGCCACTCGCCCCCGACTGCGTTTAACATACGCCGGCTCAATACAATTTCCACATTTTATATTATTATTGTTATTTGTTTTTTTATTATTATTATTATTATTATTTTGTTTGCATATTATACATTCGCCCGACTGAATCCGATTAGTCGAAACGCGGCGTATAGAGAAAAAAAAAAAAAAAAAAAAAAAAAAACGCTGCACTCGAGCAAACGGGGGGGGGAAAAAATGCGATCGTACTCTGCGCGGAATATATATATAAAAAAAAAAAAAAAAAAACCAATTTTAATTAGGCGCCATCGGTTGTTTTTATTATTATAATAATAATATAATAATAGTACGGTGTATGTCGCGTACTTAATATATTGTGTTTGAATTGCGCCTTTTTTTTTTTTATTCAATCAATTATTATTATTTTTTTATTTTTTTTTACGCTTTCAACTACGCAACGGTGTTAATCGTTCCGACGAGAATTATTATTATAATTGAATATTTATGGAAAAACAAATTAATAAAATAATTTATGCTTTTTGTTTTAATTAAAATATCTCGGGGGCGTACGGGGATATTTACGACGGCCGGTAGTAAATCTGCCGGCCGGATCGAATAAGAAAAATCGATTCGGGCGCCGACCGTCTAACGTTTTCAGCGGATTGTCGACGGGTTGAAGACGAAAAAAATAAGAAAAAATAAGAAGGAGAACAAAAAAAATTCTATTGATTGGAATTCGAGGGCGGTTTTGAGCGCGGCATACGTTTTCTTATTACGTTTCCGACTCGACGTGTTTTCAAACGGTTTGTATAAAAATAAATTGTCCCTAAACCGCCGCCAATCCGGTCTGGATAGTATATATATATATATATATATAAAAAAAATTTAAAAAAAAAGCATAAAACCATAAAACATTGCGAGCCGGTTTGCCGTTTTTACAGGACAATTCGATCGTGTGCGTACACCACGTACGCGTATAATAGTCGGACGATATCGCGGGGCCAGTGCCACCGGAACAACACACACGCCGTGGTTGGGTTGCGTTATTGCGGACCGAACACGAAATAACCCACGGGGACGGGGGACGGGGGGGGGGCCACGTGGAACAGGTGAAGTGATATTTATGCGCCGTGCACTAACTGGCGTGTGTATCGAACAGCTATCCGTTTCGATTTGAACGTACGCAATTTCCTGTTGTTCTGGCCGATAAAAACGAATGCCCGGCAATTTGGAAAGCAAACCCGCCCCCACCCCCCCCCCCCGAAAAAAACCGTAATTTGTTTGTCGATATCCGTACAAAAGGAGTTCACCGTGCAAACGGGGTGGGTTTTACGTGATTTCCCGGTACCAATTGTTATCAATTAACAACAATTTTCCCAAACGAAGGAAAAAATAGAGAAAAAAAACACAAGACCGAGGAAAATCGAAAACTAACCGGATTTCCGGTCGAAAAGTCGTTTACGCGTGGAATCGAATTTCTTTTTTTCTTATCGCATACCGCACTAAAACCATTACAAGCGGCGTGTACAAAAATTGAATTTTTTAAACCCCCCCCCCCCGCATATACGTGCGTAACTGCTAGAGGGTTATAATTCATTTATCCGGGAATCGACGATAGAGTTTATCATCAGAGACAAAATTGTTCAGTTTACAAAAAAAAAAACACGTTATTAGAAAGAGTTAACTGCGGCCGGGTACAATTTCGCCGTCGGTATATTAACGGTAAAACAATGATACGGATATGGGAAAGCCCAAAGGGTCCGCGCAGAGTGACACACGTCGCCGGTTAGCGAAATCGTAAAGGGCCCGGGAAGTTTGAGAGTCTCTCGGCCAATTACGTCCGAGACTCCCCGGAGGGTCGTCTGCGGGACAAAATACGTCTCCCCCCCAGTGAATTTCGATGGGCGCGTATAAGCGCAGAGGGACCGACATATAGGGGGCGGAGGGTCTGTTCGAAAAGTACCAGGATTTTATATTTAATAATTACAAAAAAAAAAAAAACGAAGATGCATATTATGTAAAGATATCTCTCTGGTGAAAACCACTTCCTCCGGATGATAGATCTTGCGATTTTTACAAAAGTCTTTTGGTTTTTCTTTTGCGTTACATTCGGGGGGGGGGGGGGGAGAGTCAACCGAAATTGCTGGCCCGACACCGCTCTGCATACGCTAATTTTGGCCGCGATTCCGTTTACGACGGCCGCTAAAAAATACGCGCCCGAATGGTTAAAAATTGTGCCCACAATGCAGTGATAATTTTATCATTTGAAGATAATACTATTAGAAAAACGAGTATTGGTATAGCCCATACGACTCTAAATACGAGTGAATCTTTCAAGTTCAAAAAATCTTTGGTTTTTTTTTTTTTTTTTTTATCGATAAACTCATGAGAAATACGTGTATGCGATACATTATCTAATATGTATCCGATGTATTTGTCCATATTAACGTGTTTCATTTTTGATGACTAACCATTGAAAATTGAAAAATTTGTACAAATTTCAAACGTTTTATTCTCGTAAATAATTCGTTAAAATTAATTTAAAAAAAAAAAAAAAAAGCTTGAACCGATGCACAGTAAATTTGTTTATGAATTCAAACGTATTATCATTTTTTTTATATCAATACCAATATTTTTTTCGGACGTATAGCAGCTACTGTACGTTCATTAATAGGGTAAATAACAGGCGTACACCTTCCCCGTTAATGGAAAAGCATTTACATTAAAATGATCGTTTAAAGGTAAAAAAATAATATTCGATTTTTAAATAAATTGGAACAAAAGAAGGAGAACCATTTGTAGGAGCCATAATCAATACGGTTACGGTCCTCTCAGTATACGACTTCATAGCTTTATCTAGTGGTTTTATATTATTTTTACGATTCCGCCAATAAGCGTACGTATCGTTTTGCGGATAAAAATCGAAAAAAAAAAAATAAAAATGATTGTTGTTCGTTGTGTAAATCGTGCACTGTCTTCTGTGTGTGTGTGTTTTTTTTTTTCTTGTAGATATTTTGCAATTTTGACGCGACAAAATGTACAACATGCGTGTAGTTTCCGCGGTGTGTACACAACAGAAGGGTACGTGGTGCGTACGGTTTTAAAGAAATGTTCTTTTTCATCTATTCCGGTAAAATAGTATCGTATCTCTATAAATTATTTCGGATGGAAATATATAATCGCCATTTGTTTATTTACTTAATAGTTACGGCTCGTACGCCCGAGGTAGAGTCATAATAATAAATCGGCATATTTATTTGCCCACCGACTTATAATTATATTTGTTTTATGGTTTTCAGTTTGCTTCCAGTATACTCTCTATACGTATATAAATATATTATTTATCGTTAAAACATAGATATTATAACGTCGTAGTCGCGGTTCTCGAGGTTTACGTACCGAATTGTATATAAGTGTATAAACACGTACGGTTTAAATGAAAGTAAAAAACAAAAAAACCTGATGTAAATATTGCGTAAAAGCAACGCGAGATTTTTACAATTTCGAAAAAAAAATCGGTGGTTTTCCGTATTCGACATAGAGATTTAGACGCGTTTTCATTCTGTCGTACCGATCGATCTAGTGGATCGATACGAATTCTAAACACTCATTTGAGTTCCACGTCAATTCTACTCGAAATCGAACGGATTTCCTCCCTGGTTTTTCGACTAATTTTTGAATTTCCAAATATGTGATATCAAAGTGTGTCGATTTAACGAGAAATCGAACAGAAACGTTCGGATTCCCACGACGCGCGTCTGTTTGACAAACCCGGAATATTATCGCCGGCCCTTTCCACCGGTGTGATACCCTGAAGATATTATCCGGTACAGAGATAATTCACGGTGTACATTTGTCGACCGATTTTGGAGACGTCGGTGGAAAATCAACGAGGGGGAGGGAAAACGTGTCGTTCTCGTTTGTTATGGCGGTGCGTCGACAAACAAAGACACGAGAACGCCCGACGGTAAAGTCGTCAACCTTAGTGGGGAGGGGGCGCCTATCGAATTTTCCGTTTCCGTTCGAAACCGTGTATCTTGGTTTGTTTAAAAAAAAAAAAAAAACCCAAAAAAAATTGTATCTTTATATTGAACCCGTCCGGCGACGACAAACGGGACTGGGGCCCGAGTCGTTTTTTTCCGATACGACAAACAACGACAACAATAATAACAATAATAATAATAATACATCCGACAAACACACTGCTGCAGACTCGTGTGATAATAATAATAATAATAAGACTATTGTTGTCCCGGTGCCGTATTGAAACTATAGAAATAACGTAGAAATAAGTATAGAGATCGTATATATATATATATATTATATCGGTGAGGTCAGGGGCTTTTTGGTCGTACTCGCGGGCAAATATTCGACTGTCTGGGCCGGTTTCACGACGCGCCATTATATGCATACCGAAAACCTCCTCTCTCTCTCTCTCTCTCTCTCTCTCCACATCTCACCCACATCGCCCACATCTCACCACCTCGGATTCTGTAGCCGGCGTGACTCCCCCGAACGACGATACAATCCCGTACAATAATAATCCCCGTCGCCACCGCCGTATTATAATAGCCTCTCCGCAAAATATTATTCCCGTATAGTATAGTAGAGTATTTTTTTTTTTTTTTTTTTTTTCTTATATACCGTCGAGGAATCTGAAAATCGTAATGCCCGCCGTTAACGTGACGCGAAAATATCGAAATATCGAGTAGTAAATCATTTTTGTATACGTAACGATCCGATGATTACTGATAACACACCGATTGTAAGAACGTGCCTAATTTTCCCACTGCGATATAGTTTAAAAAAAAAAAAAAAACAGCCGTACTCCTTTCCGGAAAGTCTTTACATTTTAAATGACCGATTAAAGGTACAAAATCAATATTCTATTTTTACAAAATTGGCGAAAAGAAGGAGAACCATTCGCAGGAGCCATAATCGATACGGTTACGGTCCTCTTAGTCCTCCGACTTATAACTTCATAGCTAAAAAAAGTTATTTTTATCGCTGTTAGTCGTGTGAATCGTGCACTGTTTTCAGTGTTTTATTATTTTTTGTAGGTTTTGTGCTATTTCGAAATGTACCTTAAATTGTAACTATTGTAAATGTACGATTCCGTTAATTGATTTTTACAAGTGTGACACGAAATAATTTGTGTCGGTGTGAATTCTTGTGTTTGTAGCTCAGTCAGATCTGACGATCTCCGCGGTGGCGGCGGATTTGTGCGTGTGTGTCTTAATACTACGAGAAAAAAGATGGTAACTAAAAAATCGTAAACTCGTTGTGGCGATTAGTGTTGCTGTGCAAAGGCAAATCGGTAAATAATACACACGAAGACATATGAATCACAGAAAAATACTAATTCACAAATAAAATCCACAAATACATCGAGCGCATTTTTTACTCAAACACGCATTACGACATTAATATTCAACATTTTGATGGCAATTCATGCCGGTGGCGATTAGTGCGCACACAAAGAAAACGAATAACTCGAGTTCTAAATTAATTTTTGCGGTTTATTCGAAAGTCAAACTATATTCTAATTGCAAAATTTCGACCATCTGCACGTCGGTTGAATGGATTTGGGGGCGTTCGGACGCGGACTACGCGAGTATTTGCCACGCCGCGTGCCCGTTCGTTAAACACGTCGTAAAATTCGAGTCCTGTGCAAAAAGTATCAGGACAATTGTCATTACGGCTAATCTACACTAGAAAACGTTTCAAATTGTAAATAGTTGTATTCCCCGCGAATTAGTGGATATTTGAAACAAAACCCAAAGTCGCTATCTCATCTCGGTTTAATATTGCACGCGGTTAAATCCAGTCGGTTTTTTTAACCGGTCGCCGTTTTCGACATACCCGAAATTAACGGACAACGCGTGTGCATGAAGTACTGTTTGAAACTCGGTAGAAATGATCCAACGGAAACGTACGAAAATGATTTTAACCTATTTGGGGGATGATTCCTTAAGTCGTTCCGTGACTTTCGTGCGGTTTAAACGTTTCAAGAATGGTCGGCGGTCAACTGAAGACGATCCACGTTCCGGAAGACCGTGGACGTCATACGGAAACGACGGTGTCGCGACAATTTGCGAAAAAACGCGTAAATGAACCAGAAACGAATCTCGATTGGATCTTGTCATGAAATTTTAACCGAAATTGTACAGATGAGAATAATCGCGCTGCCTAATTCGGTCCGCGATTGTTAACATCGGAGCAAAAGGAATATCGTTTAACGATTCGTCAAGACCCTAAAAATCGTTCTGCTGATATTAATTTCATAAAAATCATTATCATAGATTCGGGTTTATGGATACGGTCCCGGAAACAATGTTTCAATCGGCTCAGCGGAAAAGAAAATTTTCCCTTCGGCCAACAGAAACTCGTCAAGTGAGGTCGAATGTCAAGACAATGCTGATAGTGTTTTTTTTTTTTTTTTTTTTTTCTTGATATTGAAGGTATTGTTCATTATGAAGTTGCACCGCACGGACAAAACAGTCGTTCAGGTATTCTTTATCGACGTGTTAATACGTTAGCGAGAGAGAATTCGCAAAAAGCGCCCCCCCCCCCAAAAAACGGCGAAATGGAAATTGGATTCTTCGTCACGATAACGCGCCGGCACATTTAGCGCCGTCGATTCGTGAATTTCCGGCCGATAAAAAAAAAAAAAAAAGCCATATGGTCCCGCGGACCCTGCCCGTATTTTTTGTATTTTCCGTGTCATTTTCCCTAGACCAAAATCCGCGGTCGATGTACAAGACCACGGTCCGGCGGAGAGCGTTCCCCGACGGCGACATCTTCGAACGATAAACTGTTCGATTAGTTGGCGATTATTAAAAAATAAAATCCCGGTAATTTTCGAACGGACATCCGCGTACCGGCACTGTTCAATATAATAGTACAACAGTTACCGGCGCTATTTTATATCTACCGGTATAACTTTCCCCCGGGACCCCCGGTGGGAGATTATCTATCGTATCGGCCGGGCCCCGGCACCCGACCCGACCGCGGTCTTTGGCAACGATTTCGCCGACGTTCGCTCCTCGCCGGCCCGCAACCACCCGCTAGCCGCCCGGCCGCTTTTCTCCACTCGACGAGCGCACGATTTTTTTTTTTTTTTTTTGCCCTTTCCTCCGCTCGGCCGAAAGCCAATCTCTCGGCAACGGCTCCGGCCGGGCAGTCTATAACAACAATTTATCAGAGAAGAGCCCCCTACCCCCCCTCCATCCGCGTCCTTATATTTTCCACTGACAAATGCGTTTCGTTTTTATTATTATTTGTTTTTTTTTTTTTGTTTATCGCCGGTAACCCGTGTCGTAATACTTACATTTATATACGTAGTTTATTTTTCTCCCCGCGAGTTAGAGAGGGAAAAACAATAAAAAGTCTATATAAATACGACGGCCGAGACGATTTTGTTTTACATAAAACATCGTGTAATGATAGATGACCGAACATAAAATAATAACGGTAACGCGCACGATATATCAAAATCTCGCGTACCTCGGGCCGGACGATTTGATTTTTTCGAGTCGTCGTTCGACAATAAAAAAAAAAAAAAAAAAATAAAAAAAAAAAAAAAACCGTACGCGGCCCGCGAGTAAAACATATTTCCTATCGAAATACCATTGACGGCGGTGTCCGCGGGACGGGCCAGGATAATATTTCGCCGCGTCCAGAATCCCGTCGTGTCAATTTAAACGACCGTTTTTTTTTTTTTTTTATTTTCCGTCGCTTTTGTTTTTGCGGCCCTATAAACTCTATAGACGGATAATAATAATTTCCATTGCGGGTAGGTACCGCAGACGTACGGAAAACCGCGTACGCCTCGCGCAAACGCCATTTCGTGTTTAATATAATATAATTTAATATCCTATAGTTTTATCCGTCCTCGAGAGGAAACTGTATTAAATTTTTGAAAAAAAAAAAAAAAAATGTTTTAAACGAATCTTACCTGGCGTTATCACTGTAATACAGTATAGAAGTCGTGTTATTAAATATAATTTGTAATTTTTCTCGAGTCGTTTAATAAAATAATAACGACGTAATTATATTATAAAAAGGAAAATATAAAACGGTACGGCCTCTGCACTACGTGTTCTGCGAACAAAAACTAAAAAAAAATATATATATATATATATATAGTAGATAGTAGGTATTACACGATCTCTTCTCTTTTTTTTTTACATTCCGTTCCCATCCCTCCCCCCCCCCCCGAGAACGAATCGACATTATATTTGACCACTTATTTTTAACTAGCTTTTTGTATAATGTTCAGTACGTGATTTTTGAGATTTTCAACTGGAGAGAGAGGAAAAAAAAAAAAACAAGTATATTTTTTCGCCGAGACATTACCGAAAATATTACTTAAACTCGACCGGTTCGGGTGCAGTGCGTTTCGTTAGACGTCCCGCCAAATTTCTACCCGCCGACGGGGCCTACCGAAGAGAGAGAGAGAGAGAGAGAGAAAATGTTTAAAGTTCAATCGTTAAACACTGACGACGACTTTTTTTTTCTTTTTTTTTTTGAAGTTTGTACATGTTGCTGTGGTAACCCCGGGAACGTATGCACCCTGTACACGGCCGTATTAGCCACCTGCCGCCGCACGAGAATGTCAACACAAACACGGAACTCCGGCATATTTGCCGAAGACAAATACGTTTTAAACCGCATTATTATTTAAAATATTTACGATAACTCATACCGACCGGCGGATTAAAATAAATATTGAGAATTCGTGCGCGAACGGCTGATAAGTTTAACGCATAAAATAACACCGCCGGCGAAATTAAAACGTAACGTTTTTACAAACTCCCGTGCCGTCGTCGTCTCAACGAAAACGTACATTTTTAAGCCTCCGGCTGTTACGTAACGATGATTATTGTTTCGGTTCGACATTAATTGCGTTACGGAGACCTAATTTATTATTATTGCATTATCAATAACGTTATTAATCGAGTTAAACGACAAAGGAGATGTTGTTGGGACGGTAATAATTACGGAAATTATCTTACGAGTTTAATATAACCGTCTGTAAGAATTCGACTGCAAGGACTAACCTTGGCAGAGTGGATGGGCGCGATACAATGTGCTACCTTATCCATCTCTACGGCGTTAAATCGCATTTTCGAAATATGAGTGTCGGCGAGAACGAATTTTTCTCATTTAAACAGACACGGTTGTTGTACGCCGATCGGGCAACCCCGTTCGGCATTGAAATTCGATCGAAAACACCAGACAACCGTGCACCGCGTTGTTCGTCATTACGTCACAACAGTGACAATATCGCGGACAAGTGTATAAAACACGTAAAATAAACGGTTTCGATAAGAATACACCGACGACGACAAAGAACGTCGTCGCTACCGCGGCTTTATACCGACCGAACGGCAAAAGAAAGAATGGAAAAAAAATATAAAGCACAATTTGTTACGCCGAGTCAAATCGCATTTCAATAATTATTGTTGTTTCGGCGCAGAAACTGCGTGCGGTCGCGTTGCAAGCCCTCCCGGGCAGGGCTGGCGGAAATTATCGAGAAACCCGACGGCAAAACGGGGTAGACAATGGGTTAGTTTTAGTGTTTTGCGGGGCGGGCGTCCCGATTGTATTGTCGGCGAATACGCGTACGATACCGGCTGTCGTCCCACAGCGCCGTATTGATAAAAAAAAAAAAAAAAAAAAAAAAAAAACAAATACAAACTTACGACTGTACCGGTGAGGTGTACGACGACTCGGCCGCAGTGTGTCTTTTAATTAGTCACTGCTACACCGGCCGCGGGATCCGAACAATGGGTGTTTTCCATTTAATTAGGCGCAAAAGAGTAGAGGCACGCCGGTATTTGTACGGGGCGGCGGTACATCGTTAATTCGTTTAATCCCGCGCCCTTCGTCCTTCCTTGGCGCCGGGCACGTTATTGCCGAAGACGACAATCGAATTACGGTAAAAAAAAAAAAAAAGGAACGGACGTTGTACAGTGCCCCGGTGCCTTTCGCAATTCACCTCCGTCGATCGAATCCGATTTGCCGGGCAGATTATTACGCCGGCGCTCGCGTTATACACGTTATATAGTAGTACGGTGGTTCTCAACCGGGGCGACATGTCACCCTTGGGCGACAAGAAAATCTTGGAAAAAGTTTAAAAATATAGACGTTTTTTTGAAACATATCGTATTATTGTAACCGTTGTATTATTGAAAAAAAAAAATTTAATAATATAACGATTATTGATCGTTGATTATTGATGGGCTACTTCAATTTTCAACGTCCTGGCTATGTGAACATGGATTCAGCGCGCTCGCGAATATTAAAACCAAAAAACGTCAAAGACTCACAAAAACCACACTAGAAGACGATATGAGACTCGCTCTTTCAACCATCAACCCTCGAATTCCACAACTATGTAAAAATCATCAGAGTCAAACTTTTCATTAATTTTTAAATTTCATAGTTTATTCAATTATTATATATTATCAATAATCATAATTATTTTTTTTCCAATTTAAAATTTCAATGTTTATTTAACAGTAAAGCAAAAATAAAATGTGTAGTTATTATTTTTCTGCGTACTGTATTTTTTATAGGGCTTGTATTTTATATTATTATTATTTTGATGTTAGGGAGACGTAGTGTTGGGTTATCGTAGATAAGGGTGACGTGAATCCAAAAAGGTTGAGAACCACTGTAGTAGTACAGTGGCGGCGTGCTTGGGGAAATTTTTTTTTTTTTTTTTTTTCATGTCAGCCGACGTATTATACGTCGACCGTCCGAATAACAGTGATCGCAGAGCCGTAGAAGGATTCCGTCCTAAACCGGACGATGTGAATATTTAAAAAAAAAAAAAAAACGCCTTAAATTTGTTTCTACCGAACCGAGCTTTTCTTTACGGGGCGCGATCAAAAAATACCCGGACTGTGTTTATAATATTTATATATCGGTTAATGTCGTTGGATCGAGTAACTTTTGCATTCGAGCGTCGGTTTGAAATCGATAACAATATCGGTTTTAACGAAAGCGTTGTTCCGGTCATGCGGCGGTTTTCGTCACGGAAGCGAAATTTCGTTTTAAATTATGGTAAATAGGGTATTTCAAATCCAAGTTTCGCCGGCTGTTATGATATGTTTAAAAAAAACGTCTACGTCAGTTTTTGCTCTTTCGAATAGCCCTCGAGAGAGAGAGAGAGAGAGAGAGAGAGAGAGAGACGGTCTTTCGGTTTTGGTTTTGTTCATCGGTTAAGAGACGAGGCGACAAATTCGGCCGGTCAATATTTCTCGACGAAAACCGTAAGCTATTCCGACGTCTTCTGCAACTTTTCCGCCGCTAGTCGAAAGACCAATTTCACGAGCAACAGTTTCATTTGATTTACTGGCCGAGGGTCTACCGGGTCGTACGTTATCCTTAACGGGAATGCGCCCCCCCCCCACATCGTTAAACCGTTTAAACCGCTCGAAACACGTTGTCCGAGGACAGAACGTCGTGTCCAAATGTTCAAAAGTTTCCACTAGAACTTTCGGCTAATTTAAAACGAAATTGTACGCACACGCGTTGTTCTTCTCCTATTGTTTCCATTACGAAAATCGCCACATGTTTCTCGTAAAAATGCCATAAAATCAAAATAAATATCGTTATCGACGGTCAAACCGACGGTCGTCAAAAAGTTCCTTTATCGAATGACACTGCCGAGGGGTTTCGTTACCGTAATTGATATGAATATTATTCACACGGTCCGGTGTGTTGTTCGGTCGCGGCCCGTATATACGTTTCGAGATTAAATTACTAAATAAATACTCGTGAAATGTGTAGTTCCGCGCCAGCCCTCGGCACGCCACCGATAAAAAAAAAAAAAAAAAAAAACCACTGGGACTCTGCGAGTAAATCCTGAACGTGTCCGGAATTGTTCGGAATAATCGTCGATCGGCTAGCGGAGAAATTGCAGAAGACGTCGCGGAATAGCTTACGGTAGTCGCCGAGAAATGTTAACCGATGAACAAAACCAATAAACCGAAAGACCGTCTCTCGAGGACTGTTCGAATGTGCGGAAACTGGCGTAGACGTTTTTTTTTTTTAAACATATCATAACGGGCGGTGAAACTTGGATTTGAAATAGCCTATTTTCCATAATTTAAAACGAAATTTCGCGCATTTCGCTTCCGCGACGAAAATCGCCGCACGACCGGAACGCGTTTTCGTAAAATAAAAAAAATCGTTATGGATTTCGAACCGACGCTCAAAAGTAACCAATGTGGCGGATTCCGTCGTATCCGTAGAATATTTGTTTGCGCCATGAATGTTATTAATCGCACGAAAACCGTTTCAATATTAATATTGAACATAATCACTCTATTGGGTTCAACAATATGCAATTTGCTCTATTCAACGCTAATTTTTTTTTATTTTTTTTTTAATATCGCTCTATCCGTTGTATTCCGCGTTGTAACCATATTGGATTGCGTGCCTACACCGTTGGAAATTTACAATATTCAAAGTTATTTAATTTCGAACTTATATAATTACAATTATCGTCGTGGAATTTCACCAGACGTACCGTTTCATATCGTCAATTTCCTATTGTTTTTCTTTTTTTTTATCCGGTATCATACAGCATTTTACCGACGCGTGATTTATCTTACTGTAAATATAATTTATACCGATATAGTAATCGCGACGGGAAATTATATTATATGAATTTAATATCTCGTATTTTAAAAACGTATATTTTTATCGCGTGTATATGTGTACCTTGATTTTATTGACAAAAGAAAAAGAAAAAGAAAACGGGAAAAATATTCTGAAAATCATAAAAATCTTTTCTTTTCATTTCATTTCAACGTAATTTTTCTTTGAGGTTTTCGAAAATACCGCAAAACGAAATATAAATCATCCCGTAAAATTATATTTCGTTTTTCTACTTGAGTATTTTTTTTTTTTTTTATATATATATACCCGTATAGAAACGAACGCAACGTAAATATTACGACTATCGTCAAATTGAAAAACGCATCAATCCGTATTATCCGAATAACGGGTAGCGAGCATTGCGATTTTAAAAAAATATTATTGGTTTGTAAAAACGCAATTTTTTTTCCTTTTCTTTTTTTTCATTTTTCGTTAATCGTAGGATTAAAG
This sequence comes from Tuberolachnus salignus, assembly GCA_956483605.1. Taxonomy (NCBI): domain Eukaryota; kingdom Metazoa; phylum Arthropoda; class Insecta; order Hemiptera; family Aphididae; genus Tuberolachnus; species Tuberolachnus salignus. Next base: position 1,839,419 of record OY101434.1, read on the forward strand.
AAACCGCTATATTATCGTGTAGGTACGGGTGGTATATAATGCGATTAAATACTATGACGATTGGTTTCCGTTCGAATAACAGCGCAATACTTATCGTTTTTTTTTTTTTTTTTGCCGGTACCTATTATACGCGGCAGTAAGTACGGCGGCGGGCTAAATAATGGTGGGGGGGGGGGAAAAAAAAATAAAAAAATAAATAATAATAAAAAATAAATAGCGTTATTATTGGTCGGCGTATGTGTACTGGCCGCGGTAATAGAAATATAAAATATATACGCGGGAGTCCGTATTCTCCGGCCGACGAAGTGACCCAAACAGAACAGTTCAAATATATTTATTTTCTCGAGTGTATACGCACAATGAGCGCGCGATGGCCGCCAGCGGCAGCGGTGTACACCGGGAGGGGGGGGGGCCGAGGTGCGGGTAGAATAAAAACTTACGACCGTTCTAATAACACTTTTCTAGACGATTTAATGCGAATCTGGTCCTCGCGTATAGGAATAGTTATACACGGTGGCGGACGGGGGAGTAAAAAAAAAAGGGGTCTTAGTGTGTACTATATATATATATATATATATTGAGAGAGAGAGAGAGAGAGAGAAAGAATCCGCCGAACAAAATGTGCACTGAACTAAAAGAGAATAGGATTTCATACAAAAGAGGACGAGATATTATATGCAGTTATGCGGGAAAGGGATTCGGGGGGGGGGAATATATATATATATATATATATATATATAGAAAAAATAGGGAAAAATTTTTTAGCGGCTCGAGGGACCTAAAGAAATCGGGTTTATATATATATATATATATATATACACAGTAAAACTTCTATATTACGAATTTCCATTTTGACGAAATATTCTATTTAACGAATTATTTTTGTGAACCATCAGCTCCGTTGCGTAAAATTATACGTAAATTTATCACTGCCTAAACCAGTGATGGGCAAAGTACGGCCCGCCGAGGGCCCGGTGCGAACAGACATTTTCGACCATGAAATTGCGGAAAAACTCAATCAGAAATCGATTGACTGATGAACACCTTTTCTCGCTGTTGAAAGTTGCTTCGTCACAGCTGGAACCTGCTATCGAAAATATTATGGAAAATCAAAAACAATTCCATATATCTCACATGCCTATTATATGATTTAATACACAAAATGCATTTTTTCTATAATTCTGGCCCTCCTCTAGAATTTCTTAAACTTTGTGGGCCCCCCATTAGAAAAGTTTGCCCATCACTGCCCTTAACGAATATACTGTTATCGATAAAAAAAAAAAAAATCTGTTTTTGTAAACTAATGCCGCTGTCGAATATTAAATATCGTCCGAGGACACGTGCGATTTTATTGTCTCCAATAAAGATATTGGACATTGCCGGGCAAGCCGGTTAATTCGACTGCATATTACTGGCGCGCTGCACATCCAATACCCCACGTAAACGTAATCGTACAAAATGCGATGAATCGGAGGAGATCGTGCAGGAGAATTACCTAAACTCGCGGGAAAAGAGATACTAAACGCCTATTCTGCCGCGAGAAATGGTTTTAGACAACAAGCAAATGTATCGGATGGAATTTCACTTTTAAACTCAATGAAATCGAAACGTTTTACGAAAACGGTACAATTTATAAAAAAAAAAAAAAAAAAAATAATAAACAAACGAAACTCACCGATTATTTCTTTTCAATTAAGATTACAAAATACATCATTTGTAATTGAGATTTTAAAAATAATAATATACATGTATTATGATATTTTATATTTATTTGTAATATAAAATATAGAATGTGAAATTAAAAAATTGATAGATATTTTTTTTTTCCGCGATTAAATACACACAAATAAATGCACACTGTGTGTATGATAATAATAATAGACTATATAACACGAATTTGTTCGAATAAAAAGCCACCCATTAACGACACTTTGCTAGGCATAAATATTATTTGTTGAGATATTTTTATTTTAAACGGTCACGACGCCATTTCCATTTGAGTCTGGCGTTGTGGATTTTCAGGAAGCGTGAAGGTATGTAATTCCCTAGTTAGTTGGGTCGGGGCGATTTTCTAGTTTGACGAAAAACCGATTTTTAAAATAATTCCGCTTCCGCTATAAACGGTTTGATACGTAGATCTTCGCGGAGAGTTAAATTAGAAACAAAGAACGGAGCGCTAGTGATTTTTCTTAAAGTAATATTCTGTAAGACTTGAATTTTATTTAAATTAGATTTTTTCGCCGATCCCCGGAGTTGTATTCCATATATGTCCATATAGGCTTTAGGAGAGTTTTGTACATTAGGCTTTTAAACCAGTGTATTTATTTGTTTATTTCTAGATCGAGCGTTAAGGATCAATCTTTTAGTTTTAATATGGTTTGTTCCGGGTTAATTATTGATCAAGAATTAAGCCTAAATATTTAACGGCATCGAGGGATGGGATAGGTAGGTATATACATTTGGGCACAGACCGTGCCCGAGGGTAAAAGTAACATGTGCACATTTAACTGTGATTAACTTTAACGGGCCATTTTCTATACCGTTCAGATTGCAGATCTAGATGAGATTGTAAATTAGCAGAGGCTAATAGTTGGGTCGTTATGAATTGAAAAAATTACTTTATCGTCGTCGGCATTGTCTGCATTCGCGGTATTTGGAGTCGTGGGCCGATCAGAGGCGTATACGTTAAACAGTAAGGGTGATAGATTATGATAGATATGGGAGGGGAGGGGAAAAAACCATGTAATTCTATTTAACGGAATACTCTGTATTACGAATTATCTTTGTTCCACACCGAGACTTCGTTACATGGAAGTTTTATATATTTAGTTTAGAAAGGCAAAGGACTCGGGGATTATTTCCCCGTACGGGCGAGATTGTCGTATAAATCCCGCAGATCGCCCACCGCGATATTATCGTAATAATGTCTGTAGGTAGCCGAAGAAACCGAAAACGATTGGTTGTTTTATTTAAGAATTTTTTTTTTTTTTTTCTTTTAGGAGCGATTTTCGAACAAGGAACCGACGAAGTGCAAACGGCGTTTAAACTGGCCGTGTTCCTTCACAACCAGAACAACACCGAGAGGAGATTCGAACTGCAAGCGTACGTGGACGTCATCAAAACGGCAGACGCCTATAAACTGTCCAAACTAAGTAAGTCCGTTTTAAAAATTCATTTTTTTTTTTTTTTTTTTTTTTCAACTTCGATAAAAATAAAAATTCCGCGGCAATACCGTTAACATAACAATGGCGTATCGTTGGAGATTTATCGTCGCGAAAATCTTTGGAATTTTTCTATTTGTCGCAGGGAAGGTGAATTTTTTGCCATTTCTTATCGTTAAGTCGGTCGACTGCATGTTTAATGTTATGTTAACGTGCAGATTAATGAATTCGTACTATTTCGAAACGCCGAAATTACATCATCGGTATTATAAATTCTTGTAAATCGTAAAAAAAAATGCAATAATTAAGTATTCGCGCGAGTTATATTTTTACTTTCCCCCCCCCCCCCCGCCACCTAACGGTAAATACAAATCTGGTCGGTTCTTTTTTTTTTTCTCTTCTTCTTTTTCTTTTATTGTCTTCGAGTCGTATAAACTGTCAGTAATAAATATTTATCAAAACGATTTTATTCCGAATCGTAGAGGTATATATATATATATAATTGATGGATAAATAACCGCGCCCGAACGCGAATAATTGTTATGGAAATTTGCTCAAACAGAAAATTAAATTGAAATTAATCGTTAACGGAAGTGAAATAATAATAATAATAATAATATTTCACGGTGTTTCCTTTAAAACTTCATCATTCCTAATCTAAATTACAATAATTTGTTTTTAATATTCATACACCTATACTCGCATTTACCGTGCACTATTAATTTTAATTTATATACATGTCTAAAAAAAAAAAAAAAAATGCATTGCAAACGAAAAACGTTTCTGAGCAAAGTTCGGTGTCGGACGATTTAAATGTAAAATTAAATTTATTAAAACAAAATAATATTACAATTGTCTATGTTTTTAACGAGTTTTATAGCTTTTAACATAAATGTGCGCTTAATCGTTGATAAAAAAATAATTTACAACAAAAACTATCAACAATTACCGCAAAGCGCTATTGATGATTCAAAAAAAAAAAATTTCAAAAATTACTTTATTAGTTATAAATGTATTCGGTGGAAGTTTTAAGTTTCTACAATTATTTTCAACTGAATTACTACCATATAAAAAAAAAAAAAAAAAAAAAAAACAGAAACAGAAACAGTAATTGCGTAAGTTCTATCGTTTTTCTGACGGTATTTCCCTAGTACTAAGGTAACCTACAAAAATGTCTTCCTCAATACACCAAATAGATACGCAATTCTACGTAAAAAGTTTCTAAAAAAGTTTTTGATTGAAGTAGGATTTTTGGCCGAAAAGTTGTTTACAGACACAAAAAAAAAAAAAAAAAAAAAAAAACCACGCATCATAGTAAAACCATTACATTACTCGCTACACTCAAAAACTATAAAAAAAAAAAAAAAAATGTTTTCCACGGGAGTTAATCGAATGGAAAGAGCTGACGACGTGAACTTATGATACGTAACGATATTTCGTTACATTTTTTTTGTGCCAAACAATAATATAATAAATTCCTGACCAAATTTTCCGGGCTCAAGTGCAATTGTAATAATCTCTTCGTATATGGTTTTTTCACGGGTACCTCTCAGCATCTCATTCACGGTCTACCAGATCGGCATTTGCTCTGTCGTTATAATTCCGAACGCAATGGATACTCGAGTTGAAAATAGAACTCGGAACGAACACACGAGCTCGGGAAATGTTATTCGCGATTTTTTATCGAATCACCAAATTGAAAATCTAACGTTGTAAAGTAAAAAGTAAAAAAAAAAAAAAAAAGTAGTAATAATAATACCTAATAAATGTGCTGTCCAATTTGTATTAAATCGTTACACGGAAAGTTTTATTTAAGCACGTTTCGAAAAAGTTTTAATCGAAAAATGCAAAGACATTTATTATAGCACTCGCGTTCCGCTAGAAATTTAAAATACCTAGGCATCTTAATAAACCGATAAGTTTATAATTTAAAATTACGCAATTGTAATATTTTAGACAACTTATCACAACGAAATAACGTTGTAATTTCTGTGTTTTCGTTATATTTATTGATTTTGGTAATTTATGTTTTACTAACAAAAAAAAAATATATATATAAAAATATTGTCGTATTACGAATTTACGGTCGAGAATATATTTCGAATAGTTTTTCTTTTACAAATTATAATACTAAATAAACGTCATCTTCCGATCTTCCGATATTCTAAAATATTCACGTACCTAACCTATCGGAAAAATTTTCTTGAAAATTGTACTCGGACATTAGTTTTGGATTTTTTTTTTTTTTTTTTTATAATAATCGATGTACTTCAGTCACACTGGTGTGGTGGGGGAATACGGTTTCAGTTAATCGAGCTAAAATCGGAATCGTTTTAATCGTCGATCTATTATTTTTTTTTTATATATATTATCAAATACCACGGAAATGTCGTACAAAGTCAACTGCCCTTTGGTGAAAACGACAACCGAATTTTTATTTTAAATAAGATCCCACGTCGTATGCATTTACCCCTTCATTTCGATACGTGATTTCTTTTTTTCTAGGTTTTTTTTTGTGTTTTTACGACGTCTACAACTTGTCCAGCACAGTTTTATAATACTACGCAGACCCGCGAAATCGTATACGAAGGACAAGGTTATTGTTCATATTATTGTCGTACAAGGACGGTCGTTATTTTAAATCTGTTGGGATTTTATCGGCCGGTGGTTTTCGAAATTCCCGACGAAACTCTCGGATACGATTTCAGCGATCATGTTGTAACGATTATTATTGTTATTCGATTACAATAAAATAATATATATATATGTAAAAAAATGTCAAAAGCAACTCGTCTCATAACTGTACGGAAAACGATTCTTAACGACATTCGGTTAGTCGTGTTCCGAATTGCCGTGATTATTACGATTACCGTCGAAATACGAATATCGCACGAGGTACAAAACAAAATATGCCTTTGGGTTTTTGATTTTTTTTTTTTTTTTTTTTTCATATGACCCAAAAAAGAACTTCGTGTCGAATTTTCGTGTATTTTTGAGAAATAAAATTAATTTAATCCGTCTATGTAAAACAATATAAATAGTAAAAAAAAAACAAAAAAAAACACGGATATTACAAACGGCAGTAAATAGTGCAAAAATTGCTAAAATGTTTAAAAAATATTACCACGGCCAGAAATGTGTAATGCAAGGGGCGAAAAGTTTTCTATGATAGTGAATTTAATGGAATTCCGACGGAAATCGATAAAACAAAAATAGAAAACCGCTATTGCGTGAACCGATTTCCCGATTATCATCACGATTAAGAAAACTATAGAAGGAAATCGAAAAACCACTTCATTGACACACCGAATAGATCCAAAAAGTTCTAAAAAAAAAAAAAAAAAAAAATATGTCCCCTTGTCGTTTCTTGACCGGAGCAGAATTTCCGGTAGAAAAGTTGTTCACATTCGGGGAGGGAGATGAATAAAAATACATATCGTACAGTGCGACCAATACATTTCTTGTTTTACATTGTAAAATATAAAACGTCATCGTCGTCTATGTAATATTTTTTACAAACTGTGCGGTGTTGCCTGTAAATATTAATAATAATATCGCCGCGCTATTTCGTAGCTGCTGCCGGCTGAAATGACTAGGCGGAAACCGTTTGCGATTTCGAACTTTTTCTCCGTCCGTCACGCCCGAGCCGAGGATAAATCGATTTGTTCCCGGCGCGGTTGGTTCTATAATAATTACGATTCGAAGAAGATAACCCGGGGGTCGTGTCGTTCATCAAACCGCTCTTAAGAAAAAATTTAAATAATAATATGTTTATAATCCGAAATTTGACCGTTACGATCCCGAAACGAGTCCGTGGCAACGACTGAAAATTATCGACCGGAGAACACCGCCTAATAAATAACTATCAAACGAGATGCGCAGAGGGAATAACAGCTACCATATATCATATTGAATGGCAACTATCTTTTTGTTTTAACCGTTGTTTACGGTTCCCCTACAAAATATCCTCCTTAAAAATAACCCCTTTCAAAATATCTCGTGAATAAATATATATATATATATATATGACACATGGGTTGAAAAGTCCCGGGCTTAAGACATAGATGGAACTGGACTTCACCTCATTATTAGTTGGTACTAACGTGCAAAAAACAGCTGTTCATTTAGTGTGCGTGAGTTATTGTCCTAAGAGTGACGTTACTTTTGTAATTTTCAAAATTATGAATCGAAAACAATTTCGTATTAGAATTTTACATTGTTTCTTGATGGGGGACAAATACCGTTCGAGCGAAGAAATGGCTTGAAAAGTGTTACGGGCACCCCGTTCCATCAGAAACAAAAATAAAACGTTGGCGTGCTGACTTCAAACGTGGTCGTAGACACACCGATGATGCGGAACACAGTGGACGGTCCAAATGAGGCGGTAACACCAGAAAACATTGGAAAAAATCCACAAAATCGTATTGAACGATCGCAAAGTGAAGTCGCATGTGAGTTAGCTGACATCGTAAAATTATCAAAAGAACGTGTTGGCGTTATATTCCATGATCGTATTTGTCCATGAGAAAACTCTGTTCAAATTTGAGCAAAAACAACAACGTGTTGACGATGCAAAACAGTGGCATAACTACGTGAATTAATGATCGAATTGCTTCCGCATCCTCCAGATTCTGCTCCCAGGGACTACTGGCTATTCGCAGATCTAAAAAAAAAAAAAAAATGCTCGCCGGTAAGAAATTTCGCTCGAATGCGGAGGTTATCAGCGAAACCGAAGCCTATGTTGATGCAAAAGATAATTCATTCTACAAGAACGGAATTGAAATGTTAGAGCTGCGCTGGAGTGATTGTATGGCTCTCGATGGAGATTATGTTGATGAATAAAGTCAATTTTTAACGAAAAAAACAGTGTTTCTCTGTTAGACCCGGGACTTTTCAGCCCATGTTTTATAATATCGTTATATATTTTCTTTTTTTTTCTTGGCTTACAATGTGTTTTGTGTGTATTCGTATTACTATTTTATTACTTTATTTTGTTGTTTTTTTATATATATATATATATATATATATTTCTAAGTAGTTCTCAAATATGAATATACGACTGCAATAGATTATTTAAAATAGAATAATTTGCGTGACCTGTGGATATTTCTAACGGTGATATTTTATCCGTGCGCCCATTTTTACAATAAACTCCAGCCGAATACGAATGTTTGGCGTCCGTTTTTTTATTTTTCGGACAATTTCCATTTTTATAATACAATTAACGGACGTTTTCCCGTCATGGTCGCGTGTTATCCCGACCTCTAAATACTGTCGGTATAATTTATTTTTATTTTTTTCTTCCGTCGATAGATAATTATCGTTATTAATGTCGTGTATTGACGAATTATGGTTTACTGCCAAAACGCACAATCGTTGTAGGTACCATTAATAATATTCTCGTCTCGTCGTTGGTCTTCGTCGGTGACACGAACAGTTAAAAAAAAAATATATATATTTATATAATAAAAAACTACAGCTAAATTAATAACGTCATTTCATTCGATTCCTGTCGTTACACCGGTCGGAATCTTAATTTCAAATTATAGTTAAATGTGTGAAATCTGAAACATATCTTTTTTTCTTTTCTTTTCTGTCCAAACACAACGCGAATGCTCATCGCGTTGAATATGAGTATTTTCATTACATTTTTTTTTAATGACCGTTTCGATGATATTTTTTTAATATTGATTATTTAAACCTGTAACGCGTCAACTAGAGAACACCGGCAATTCATACGGAAACTACCAAGTAATAAATATATTGGATCCGAATCATTCGTATGGGATGAGCGTTGTTTTTTTTTTTTTTTTGTTGCAAAATAAACACACAAGCCGTAATTTTTTATCCGATTTATTCATTCGGAAACTGTCGAGTTCTATATTTAAATAATAGCAGAATACCGGAACAATAATTCTCGCCAATTTCTACAACTATTAGTCATTGTAATTCGCTTGTGATACCTAGGTGTAGTAGCAAATGAGTATTTGACAAAACGATCAGGGAAATAAAAAAAAAAATATATATATAGGAGGAGGAGCTAATACCAACCTCTAAGGAATTCGGTACGCCAGAAGTGTAAACCGAAAACCCTCTGTGGAAAACCAAAGGAAGTGGGAAAACGATAAAACCGACGGGGTTCGCCGGGTTTCGTACTTAACCGATCGAGGTTTTTATTTCGGAATTCCTATCCCCGGGAAGATTCTGCGTGTTAATAACGTAATCGCTCGTGAGTTTCGCATAACTCCGGGCGGCGGGGTTGATGGCGGAACAAAAACATCTGATTTCGGTTTTGGTTTTGTCCGCCACTCCGTCATACCAAGAGAACGGCGACGAGGGGTATGTGTGTGAGGGGAAATGAGGTACTTCTAAAAAAGTACCTATAATATGATATTATTTCATTCTCTGCGACTGTAAATATATATATATATATATATATATACACGAGTACTCTGCAATAATGGTCGATAAATACAATTTCGCCGAGACCATTGTTTAGCGAATAAGTCGTTGGCGAAAGTTGCTCGCTTCACTTAAATGGCTCCTTTTCGGAGATAACGACCGGAACCACGTGCGCTTTTAGCCGCGATATTATGCTAAACGGGAAATATGTATAAACTCGTACGTATAACAATATACAACAACGGAAAAATAAAAAAATAAAAAAAGAAATAAATAAATAAAAATAAAGTTCACTTATACCCGAGCGAACTGCGCACACCGGCAGCGGCGTAGGTAACGCGGTTGTATATTTTTATGGATATTTTACATTTTTTTTTTGATAAAAATAAAGAAAAAGGTTAAGGTTAATATCTAAGGCCCGGTTTTTTTCTTTGCTTTTCTTACTAAAACGAATTCAAAACGATATTGAGGGAACACGATAAATACGAAATAATAATAGGACTTGATCCGTCGTCCGTTATTACTCTCGGTCGTGTTTTACATCGCCGTTTATTCGGTTGACCACGATATAAAATTGATTGTTTTTTTTTTTTTTTTTATTCCCTTTTGATTTTCGCAGTCAGAAAATATCGCAACGTAAAACAACAGTAGTTCAAAAGTGCATTTGTGTTTTACCGACGACAGTGAAATATCGTCCGGTAGTAATCCTCGTGTCGGAACGGAGTTCGCGCGTTAATTATTTCGTACGAAACGAATCAACGAGCTACAAAAGTATTAAATTTGTATTTCGATAAAAAAAAAAAAAAAAAGATGGCGGGGGACGAGGAACCGAAACCGATATTTGATCAGATAATATTATTACCTACTATGATTGTTAATCGAACGACCGTTAGTGAACACGGTTCGCGATATTTTACTGTGATAAAAAAAATAAATAAATACATAAAAACCCGGAATCATTAAAGTGTAATTCGAAAAAATCTTATGGCGTTTTGCCCGAAGAGACAACGCGATTTTTTTTTTTGATTTTTCATTATCTACTCGGTAACTGGATTTAAATCCATCTGTCTCGGGATAAACGACACATTATTGGGTATCGTTTTCCGCGGGAATTAATTCGTTATCAATTTAACAACGCAGGGTTGTTGCGTAAATTTATTATTTATCAAAACGTACCAACATGTTAGCCATGGCATGGTTTCAACGAGTTTTTTTTTTTTTTCAAATATTTTGTTTTTGTGGCGTTTTTGTGGTGGACGGGCAAGAGGTACACTTGTCCGTCCCCTCCCCGTCCCACAATTATTTATCCGGAAGCAAAGCGAAATGCCCCCCTCGGATATGAAAACAGTACACATCTCCGAATTATCTAAAACAAAAAACGAATGCAATAAAAAATTCACAAAATAAATATATATTTTACCTGAAATTTTACGATGAAACCTATTTTAATATGTATTGCACGTTCTTTCTGTTTTACAATATGTTAATACGTGTTGTCATAGTTATCGCATTACTGCGATTGCAAAACTAGGAAAACTTGAATTGAAATAATTATGATTTTTTTTAGTTTTTTTTTTTTTTTTTTAAGTTTTGTTTAATTGAGTTAAATTAAATCATGTCATTGATTGTTCCGTATGAGACACGGGCTGAAAAGTCCCGAGCCTAATAAAAAAAAAAAAAAACCACGGTTCTTTCATTAAAAATTGACTATATTTATCGACATAATCTACATCGAGAGCCATACAATCATTCAACCGCCGCTCTAACATTTCAATACCATTCTTGTAGAACGATTTATCTTTTGCCTCAAAACAGGCCTCGGTTTCCACTGATAACCTCGGCATTCGAGCGAAATTTCTTACCGGCGAGCATTTTTTTTTTTTTTTTGAGATCTGCGAATATCTGCCAGTAGTCGCCGGGAGCCGAATCCGGAGAATACGGTGGATGCGGAAGCAAATCGATCTTTAATTCATGTAGATTCGCCATTGTTTTTTTGTTTTGCTTGTAACACGGTGCCGTTGTCTTGATGAAACGCGATTTTTTTTTTTTTTTGTTACAATTCCGGCCTTCAAACGCTCCAATAACGCTTTATAACATTCACTGTTGATGGTATTTTCCTTCTCGAGGTAGTCGATGAATATTACACCTTGCCTGTCCCTAAATACTGAGGGCCATAACGTTTCCAGCTGATTGTTGCGCTTTCGGGCGCTTCGGACGAGGTTCACCGGTTGCTGTCCACTCAGATGACGACCGTTTCGATTCTGGAGTGAAGTGATGGATCCATTGGTTTCATCCAATTGTCACATATCGACGCGAAAATTCCGATTTATTACGTTTGAACATTTGGCCAAACACTGCTTAGAATCATCAACACGTTGTTGTTTTTGCTCAACAGTGAGCAATCGCGGGCACCCACCTTGAACAGAGCTTTCCCGCGGACAAACGATCATGGAATATAACGCCAACACGTTCTTTTGATATCTTTACGATGTCACCTATCACATGCATCTTCACTTTGCGATCATTCGAAACGATTTTTTTCCGGTGTTACCGCCTCGTTTGGACGTCCACCGCGTTGTGCTTTATCGGTGTCTCTACGACCGCGTTTGATGTCAGCATAGCAACGTTTGATTTTCGTTTCTCACGGAGCGGAGTCCCCCCATAACACTTTTCAAGTCATTTCTTCGCTCGAACGGTATTTTTTTGCCCATCAATAAGCAATGTAAAATTAAAACACGAAATTGTTTTCGATCCATTATTTTGAAAATAACAAAAGTAGCGTCACTCTTAGCACAATAACACACGTTCACACTAATGAACAGATTGTCGTGAAATTCGAACAGCTGCCTTTTGCACGTTAGTACCGACTAAAAATCAGGTAAATTCCAAAACACTATCGCCGTTTATGTATTAGGCCCGGGACTTATCAACCCATATCTGTATTTATATAAAAGAAATACGTGTATTTCACTGTCCGTCGTGGTTTTGACGTATTTCGCCTTCTCGTTACTTTACTAATTGAATTTCAATTCGGGCCCGCCGAAAGGATATTGCCGCGCCGTTTTCCGAATTTCCGCATTCCCGGATTGGTCGTAAACCTCGTGACGGTGCATCGAAACGGTTTAAAAAAAAAAAAAAAAAACCCGATTAAAAACTCGCGTCGGCCAAACAAAACACGAACACTTGTTAGCGCGGATTACCACGACGACCCGGACACGTATTCCAATCGGAACCGCGCCCGGCGTACACGTATGTTTGGTACATATTAATGCGCAAACAAATAAATATATTTTTTCGACAGTCGAACTATTTACGCGTACGTCGCGATGATTTGCGGTGCGGTTTTCGCGCAGTTTTCTGGACGTCGGTCACGCGCGTTTCCGTAAAGTGTAATCAACGTCCCCGATGTTCGGTTTGTTCAAATATTTCGTTTCCGTCGTGCTGGTCGTACACGCCGGGCCCGACGGACACGCCGTTTCGGGTCAACACGCGGTTTTGGCCAACGCGTTTGCAACGATTGTCGGCGATTCGACCACGGCCGGCATAATCCGAAACGCGTACGGACCGGAGCGTTCGTCTCGAAACCGGCGCAAAAAACGCACGTATTACAAAATATTTCACCATGTCCAACGGCAACCGATTGCTCTCCGGGAAGGAATTTCGAGTGATGGGGAGCGGGGGTGGGGGGGCAAGGTTGATAAAATGTAAAATGTTCGCATAACTATCATACTATCATTGGTCTTGGTGTACTAAAAAATAGGTTATCCTTGGCCCGGGCGGTAGGTAAATCGACTCCCGAGAATTTCTCTAATGACAGATTTACCGTGTTATTCGTGAACGTTATTTGGCACTGTTAGGTCGGGGGTTTTTTTTGTTGAAAAAAAAAATATTTTTGTGTTTTCGAAATCATTAGAAATCTTCCGCCCGAAACACGGTAGTCCTCCGTTCGCTCGGTGGATGACGTGCTACATTCGTTAATCTAAATCGTATTTTTTTTCTCAATAACGTCGTCCTCAACGGAGGACTGTTTTCAATTGTAATACGACGTCGATTTCGCGTAGTTATAAATTAACGTCTGCGTCATCGATTGGTTTTAAATGTTTCTCTCTCTCTCACTCGTCTCGTACGGGGTATTTAAACGGTATTGGGTTTTTAGATGCCGGTAAAATAATTAAAGCGGATTCGCAAATGTCGTTCGATCCGGCCGAGTACCGGGCGGCGCCGAAACGGCCAAAGCGAATAACGACGGCGGCGGCCGCGGCGATACGGACGGGCGGTCGGCGCGAACGGCCGGCGGCTAGAGTGACGAGATCGGACAAGGGCGGCGAGGCCTGCGCCGGTAAGAGTACGGGCGATTCCGCGGCGGAACCGGTGTCCGTGACCCGGGTCCGGGACCAGACAACGGCCGACAAGTGTCTAACGTTGCCGTGTCGGATATTCACGGCCGGCACGAAGATCCGACCGAAAACCCGGCCGACCAAGTGTACCGCGGCGCCGTCGCCGGCCGCGCCGTGGATCTGCAAGGTACCCGGCGACGGCCAGACGCGCCGTTGCCCGCCCAGGAACTACCGAGGCGAACGCGTCACCCTGTCGACTTGCGTTCCGGTCAGCGTCCGCGACCCGGCATCCCGGTGGTTTCTGAAAATGACCACCACGAACCGCGACAGAATGACCGAATTGCCGTTCAAATAGCACAGCCCTTGGTCCGTCTCGCTAAAACCCGCGGTCTGCACGAACGAAGAAACCCGGCGAAATCTCACCCTCTGCCGTTTCGGACAAAATTCTCACTTATTTCTGCCCCCTTTCCTAACCTAACCTTTCCGCTATTCTACGCATATTCCGCGTTTATTTGTTTTTTTTTTTTTTTTTTTTTTTTGTACACTCGAACGACTCTTGTACGATTTGTACGAGCGGTTCGACCGAGTAAAATACGATATAAAGAACCGTTTTCTTTGTCAGGCTCGGGACTTTTCGGCCCGTGCGGTGTTGTACAGTTGTATTGAAGTTAATTGCCACGCATTGAATGGAAACCGATGTACGCGATTTACAGACATGTTGCAGTAGAAAATAGACGTCTATGAACGGGAAAAATCAAAAAGAAATTCTTGTAAAACCAATACAAAAACAAAAATCCATCCAAACAATTCGGACGCCCTTGTGTATATTTATAAAAAAAAACATATATAGTAAAGTATAATGTCGATATATATATATATATATACGCGGAGAAAAAAATTACCGGCGCATTAATAATAATTTCGGCGCACGCCAAATCACATCTATTATATATTTATAAAATGACTCGTGAATAATTTCGAATCCGAACGGTTTCGATAAATTTACGAGCCTCCTTTTCCCATCCCCGTCCGTTCCACCGGCGTAATATATTTCTTTTGGAAACATTTCGGAGGAAGTAATGTATTTGCCATGTCGTCTGTTAAAAAAATATATCGAAAATCGTTATTTTAATGAGATAACATTCAATCGGAAACGAGGTCAACCCGCAGCCGGCCGTACAGCAATGAAAATGCAAATTAGGAATATTACGAGGTTTTTTTTTTTCATTCTTTTTTTTTTTTTTTTTTCATTTCTCTTACAGCTCCGCGAAGTAAATAATAAACGTAACAATATCGTAAAAATTATCGTACGGTTTAAAACCTTAATGCGGTTTAACGGCGAGACTAACCGTCGGCGAGAGGGAGTGGAAATAATAGTAAAGGTATACTATCGTACTATGCGACGATTAACAATAGTAACTACCGTAATAAGACAATAAAAAATAATAAAAAAAAAAATAACGATGATTGTTATGCAGGACCGAAATGTACTTACGTTTGTGTTTCATTTTTTTTTTTTTTTTAATATACAAATATTTTCCGAGTTTAAGGGGGAATATTTCCATAATTTTTTATTTTATTTTTTTTTTTTTTTTTGTTAAACCGTTTAATTAAGTGTACCGACGGTTGGCACCAGGTTTACGGGCAAACTAACAAAAAAAAAAAAAAAAAAAAATATTAAAAACGAATTTTTTTTTTTCACTTTTTTATCCAGTTAAATTTAAACAGTTACAACGCCGAAAATTCGCAATGCGAGTTCCTACTCGACGGTGTGGATTTTATACTGGAAAATTGTTATTATCGATGATTTTTTTACTATTTCAAATGGGGTTGTAAATCATTCGTCGGATGGAAAAATATCATTTCGATTTTAGAGTGGGTACTAAGTGTACAAGTATTTAATTTTGTATTTATTTAGTTATTCCGATAGGTATTGAGTGGCGGGGCTTTTAATATTTAATAAAAAATCTAGTATATAAGTATTCGGTGAAAATTCCAGGTCTCTACCGATCGATTATTACAGAGCAAAATAAAATAAAATAAATAACAGATATTCGTTATTGCGTAAATATTCTCTGCTTTTATTCGTTATTAATACGAAAACTATAAGAATAATAAAAAAAACTACCTCCCAACCAAACAGATCCAGCAATCAACAAAAAAGCTTTCTTGTCGTTTTTTTTATCGGATGTTCATAACTGTTAGAAATATGTCGTTTACGTAGACGGAAAAAAAAAAATGAACAAAAATCTCAAAACCAATGTATTCCTACGCTCGGAATCTAAAAAAAAATTGCATATTTTTCTACTGACATATAAGGCCGTCTCCGGTGAGGATTTAAACTCTCAATCTTCGTCCGTCGATCCGCTTTTCCCGGGTCTTCCCTCGAGGTTTCTCTACGGTCATACCGATAAAACAACCGATACACGAAGTTCGTTCAAAAAGTACCAGGATTTTATTTTTAAAATTATCATTTTTAAAGATAACTCCTTCGAAATACTCTCTCCTCCGGACGATATGCAGTGATCCCGGCGATCTTTCCGTTTTTCAAAGGT
This sequence comes from Tuberolachnus salignus, assembly GCA_956483605.1. Taxonomy (NCBI): domain Eukaryota; kingdom Metazoa; phylum Arthropoda; class Insecta; order Hemiptera; family Aphididae; genus Tuberolachnus; species Tuberolachnus salignus. The sequence continues at coordinate 1,855,874 of OY101434.1, forward strand.
CCTTTGGTACTGTTCTAAAGTTAAAGCTATGAGTTCCGTTGCAGCGTTCGCTCTAATTTTCTCTGCATCTCGAAATCGTTGCCATTTAAGCGCATATTTAGAGTGGGCACTAAGCGTACAAGTATTTATTTTTTTTTTATTTATTTAGTTATTTAGTTAGGTTTTGGGTGGCGGGGCTTTTAATATTACCGTATTGCCAAACAGTATTAACAGCGGCGGGTGGGGTTTGGTAACTGCGGGATTTGACGGTAACTCAATGGGATCGGCGCGGACGAATCCGTTTAGTTCGTATTACTATTGATCTGATCTCGGGACGGCGAGCGGAGCGCGTTCGGCGTTCGCCGCGGCCCGGCTGTTGATGAACGTAACTCGCGTAACTCGCGTGGCCGTGGGGCGGCGGCGGCGGCGGCGGCGGCGGGGGGGGTGGATGGCGCAATCCGACGGCAATCCGCGAGTAGATTGCTGTTTGTGAATTAAAGCGAATTAAGTTTTCCGCGGTTTGAACGATACCTCCTCGCCCGCCCACCACCGCCGCCGAGAACTTCTCAGCTGCACGCCGACTTTTCACGGCGTAACGCGCGCCCTATAACCGCTGCTGCCCGCTGCCACGTCCGCCTGCCGACGGTCTGTTTTTCAATTTTCAAATCCGCTCGCGGTTTTCGACTTTTCCGAAAAGAAAGAAAAAAAAAAAATAAAAATCTTTTTCTCATTAATTTTTTCGCCGCCCCTTTGCCTATAAACATTTTGTGCATTCGCACGGTCGCGTTACTCGACGGTCGGACGACGTCCGACAAGAAGCACAAAAACGTTTCTGTAGATAGGACGATCGGGAAAACTACAATACTCGCAAAATAATTATGTACAGTATCGTTCCATTGTCAAAACCGAACAAAACAATAGTCCGCTTTTAGCTTCGATGTGGAGAATAATTCAATTTACATTTGTACGCAAAGATAAATCGTTGCTAATAAAAAACGGTTCTGGGCAAAGATCAAGGTCGATAATGTTTCGTAAAAATGTCCCATTAAAACGCTTATATATATATACAAAAAAAAAACACCTGCGGTTATGCCATATTTTTATACGGCTAGAAGAATACTTTACGATAATAATTTACGGCATTTTTAAAAAGCCAATACAATTCTAACTGCACAAAACCAAATGTAAAAAAAAAAAAAAAAAAAACGACAATTTCGAATGTTTTGAAAATTCTACCGCTTCTATAAAGGAGTTGATAAGTATTCGGTGAAAATTCCAGGTCTCTACCGATCGATTATTACAGAAAAAAAAATAACAGATATTTGTTATTGCGTAAATATTCTCTGCTTTTATTCGTTATTAATACGAAAACTATAAGAATAATAAAAAAAACTACCTCCCAACCAAACAGATCCAGCAATCAACAAAAAAGCTTTCTTGTTGTTTTTTTTTATCGGATGTTCATAACTGTTAGAAATATGTCGTTTACGTAGACGGGAAAAAAAAATGAACAAAAATCTCAAAACCAATGTATTCCTACGCTCGGAATCTAAAAAAAAATTGCATATTTTTCTACTGACATATAAAGCCGTCTCCGGTGAGGATTTAAACTCTCAATCTTCGTCCGTCGATCCGCTTTTCCCGGGTCTTCCCTCGAGGTTTCTCTACGGTCATACCGATAAAACAACCGATACACGAAGTTCGTTCAAAAAGTACCAGGATTTTATTTTTAAAATTATCATTTTTAAAGATAACTCCTTCGAAATACTCTCTCCTCCGGACGATATGCAGTGATTCCGGCGACCTTGTCGTTTTTCAAAGGTCCTTTGGAACTGTTTCAAAATTAAAGCTATGAGTTCCGTTGCCGCGTTCGCTTTAATTTCCTCTGCATCTTGAAATCGTTGTCTTTTAGGCACAGATTTTAGTCTTGGGAATAGAAAAAATATCACATGGGGCCCGATCCGGAGAATAGGGAGAATCCGCGGGACTACAGCAATTTGTTTGCTTTGGCCCTTCTCATTTTCCCGTAAAATTGCGTGACAAGACTCAATTGAGATTCGCTTTGTTAACTCACGAACGGGATTAATCGGCGGCCATTTCACATTTTTTTTCCCGCAAATTGTCGCCACACCATCGTTTCTGGATGACGTCGACGTTCTTCCAGAACGTGGACCGTCTTTAGTTTACTGACGACCATTCTTGAGACGTTTAAAAACACTCGAACCCACTTTATGAACCGTGCCCAAAAGCGGTTTTAATCATTTCCGTACGTTTCCGTCGCATCGTTTTTACCGTGTTTCAAGCAGTACGTGATGCACACGTTAGTTGCTTGGTTAATTTCGGACATGTCGAAAACGGCGATTCCAAAAAAAACCGACCGGATTTAACGGCGTGTAATTCCAAACCGAGATACGATAGCGACTTCGGGTTTTGTTTGAATTATCCGCTTGTTCGCGGGGAATACGTTTATTCGCAATTAAAAAATGTTACCGCGCGTAGGTTGGCCGCAATCACATTTTGCCCGGGCACGTTTCGAACAGACCTCGCGTACATGTATATAAATATTGTATAAATTCGCGTATGTCGGCCCATTCCCGGTGTCTCGTTCAACAGTGTCAACACGCGGGATATCGTTTGTCCGGCGGGTGTTGCGATATAGTTCTGGTACCCCGGACGTATTACGTTATTATTTACGGGGCCTGCCGAAAATTATATTGTCTACGACGGTTTAATCGCGACCGGAAAACAATCGTTTGTTGTTAGCAGCCGTCGTCTTCGTCCGGACTGCCCCGAGGCCGGTTCCCGACAACAATGCGGCCCCCCTCGGTGTATTCGCACGCCGCGAATATACGACGTCCGGGCCACTTGGCCAGACCGGCCAATCCGCCGGCGGTATCCGTAAAAACGTCCGAGAGCTTTTTTTCGATATCGTTTAAAACATCCGACGTAATTATCTTAACATTATCGTTAAGATAGCCCGTCGACGGAAAATACCGAGTCCCCGGGCCCACGGATTTACGTACCTGGCAAGTTAAGGCCGACCAGACCGACCCGACCTAGACAACTGAGCGCGTGCAATTCGTTTGCCAGTTACACGCAATTGTAGATAGAAATTAAAAAAAAAAAAAAAAATTATTCCCCTTCAACAATATTTTTACCGTAAAAATATATAATTCAAATCGCTCATCGTGTACGTAAATAATTTCATACGACTTTACGAACAATGCGAAAATATCGGATGCACCAGAGCATTGTTAACGGTTTATATATGAATCAAGTACGAACAAATATATTTATTAGTATACGATTATAAAGCACTTTGGCTCGTAGAATGGTAGGAAAAAAATAGTTGTTTCGAAATTTATATAATTTATTAAAAAAATGTTTACATACAACATAATTGTTGTTTCTTTATAACACTGTTGATTTATTTTTTTATTTTTTCTTATTACAACGCGGTTTTGTTTTTAATGTTACTCGTAAACCGATAAAATACCTAATATTAAACACAGTTTGTATTTATACATGAGCACATTACGTTGTGATATTGTAATGCTGGATTGTGTGGTCAAAATTTTTGAATGTTGAAAGATTCTGAACTTTTTAAGTTGACCTTACAGTACCTTACGCCGGGATATTTAAAAAAATATGTGCCCGGGGCTTAATCTGTCCATGGGAAAAACGAGCATTAACGATATTCGTATCCGTGATGATCCGGATAATGCCGGACGAACAAAAAGAAAAAAAATAGTACATACTGCGTATGAAAAACAAAAAAAAAAATAACGAATTTCATATTTCCGCTACCGCGTTAAAAATCGGATTTCGACACTCCGCGGGAGTTTAAATCCCCGAAATGTTTGGATTTACTTAAATAATATGATCGGGAGCACATAACGTTGGTATACTCATTAATGTTTGTTTTTTTTTTTTTTTTTTTTCCCATAAATCGAGGCCATAATATAATATGTCGAATAAATTAAATATTATTCACAGTGTAAAAAAAAAAACCCCTTTTTAATGCTTTACGACGTGAAAAATCTAAAATAAATTTTTTATTTTTTTTTTTCCCCCCTTTTAACCGTTATATCGACTTTCTGTCTACAGTGCGGTTATTCTTTGACATCCGTACACAACTGAACAAGACGAAAAATTACACCAACAAAAAAGACCTAAAGGAACAAAAATGATTTATGTACTAAACTCAAGTTTAACGTTGTTAAAAACCCGTTCACGCCACGGTAACTCCGATAATGTAATAATTCTTAATTAAAAAAAATCAAGTTAAAAAAACAGTGGGAATAGATTCGAGAAAATGGATGAATATATAAACGGCCAGTAAATGTTCCGGATTAATAATTTTCCGATTTAATACAACAATGACGATTAAGTATATTTTTTTTAGGTAATCGAAAATATTAGAATTCAATTATTTAATATGATATCGCGATGCCGTACGCAGATGAAAACTTAAGGTAGGTTTTATTTTTTTTTTTTGTTTTTTCTGCTTCCAAAGGTCTACGGAATTAAGAAGAAAAAAAAAAAAAGTTCCAACGATCGCGTTAAAAATAGTTTTAATTTATTCGTTGAACATAATTATAATAATAACGGTTATATTACGATATTCGGACTTTTCGCCTACCGGTTTCTTTTTTGTTGTTGTTGTTATTCCGTACACGTATGGGAAATAAAAAATAATGTCATATACCTGTTCCGATGGTCTCCGGGGGGTTTTGAGGATTATAAAAAAAAAAAAAATAAAAAAAAAATAATTATACAGTAATAGTAATATCTGAGACTGTGGTCTAGGTTTGCGAAGAACAAAGACGACGCGAAAAGATTTTCGTGTCGCGATGCTATTTTAATCGTTTACGGTTTTGACGCGAGTCGGAGAAAAAAAAAAAAAAAAAAAAAAAACCGAAAAAATAACGAATCGCATAACTACGGTTGCCGGGTAGGGGACAGGGGACTGCTGTTTTATTATTATTATTATTTATATTTTTTTTGTTAATTTTAATAAATTATATTTTACGGCCAGAGGTGTTTTTTTTTTCGCGCGGCATTAGTAATGATTAATTTTTCGCGCCGGACATTAACGGAGGGCCCGCTCGTCGAGCGACGTCGGCGTCCCGTCCCGCGTCTCGTTAAACCTCGGGCTACCCGGTCCAATTAATGATAACGATAATAATAATAATAATAATAATGATAATGATAACGATAACGGTGACGATAACGATATAATATATTCGGTCGCGGGGATAATAATTCCCGTACAAGACGGGATCGTTACGCGCGACGGGAGAACACGAGAACTTTGATATTTTACGCGGGCGGGGCGACGGGACGGAAACGATTGAATGACGCGGCGCTGATCCGTTTTTGTAACCGGATGCGGCCGGCGAGGGGATCGTCGTCGGGGGCTTTCTCTCTCTCACTTTCTTTCTAACCGTCTCTTTCTCTCACTCTCTCTCTCTCTCTCTCTATCTCGTTTTCTTGTTGTTTAGAAGACTAATGCGGTTTTGTCGGCTCCGGAAATCCGAGACCCGCTGAAAAGTACCCTGTACAGGGCGGTGATAATTTTACACCTTCCGACGACGGCGGTTTTAATAGATACTCGGACGATGTGATTATTACGATGCCGGAGATATACCGCGGCGTCCGTCGTGCTTCTATATAGAGGCGATTTTGTCGGGGAAAATAAAATTTAATAAAAAAAAAATAAATTTATCAACTCGAAAATATTCGAACTCACATTAATAAATACGTTCGGAATATACAGTCGGGCGCGCATCATTACTGGTAATCATGACAAAAAAAAAAAAAACCAAAACGTAACTGCACGCCTTTATTATAATTTAGAAATCAAATTTTCATCTTAAAAAAAAAAAAAAAAAAAAAAACACATAAAAAGATAAACTGTACAACGCCGGTTTACGCTGCTGCGAAATTAGTTATTATTCAAAGTGTGTAAAACTTAATATTATCATGTATTTCAGAACAGTTTATAATTTTTTTTTTTTTTTTCTTTCTTATTTACTATTTCAAACAAATAAAACGAACGTTGCACGGTGCAACGGTTCTCCCTCTCACTACTTTTTTTTAATTTTTTTTTTTTTTTATGGTGAAAAATTGTTTTTTTTAATTTGAACTTATAGGGGCTTGAGTAGTTTTTGACCAAGCAAAACTATTTTTACAGACAAATTACAAGCGACCATCTATAAGATCACGTTATAGTAAATGTATTCTTACGAACGGATTACCATTACATTAGAGTGTTGTTATTATTATTCATATTTTACTTATTCGATATTATTTATTTAGTTTCGTTTTATAAATTTCATGTTTATTTTAATTTTAAATATATGACACGAAAAAAAAAAAATTATATAATATTATTTGATTATTGTCAAAATGAATTATTTAGTTGTTTTTTTTTTTTTCGACTATGAATTCAGCCACTTCGTATCTACCTTCGACCGGTTTATTAGGAATAGTTACGTTTTCAACAAAAATTTGCTGTTTCTTTTGATAGTTGTTCCGGAGTAGACAATACTTTTATTGGTTAAATGATTGTGTTTTTTTTTTGTTAATAAACGACGCCTGACCACCGTCACTTGGAGCCGTGCATTCCGGTCGACGATGATTTTCATTTCCATACCAAGTAATTCCCATAGCCGAGTAACTGATATTGTGTAAACGTATTTTATGTTTTTCTGCTAAACCGAATAGAACTAGACCTAGTCCGACACAGTATTAAAGTTAGATTTAAATCTCGTCTTCGTCTAACTTTCGTTTTTTTTTTTTTGATAATAAATTATGTTAACTATATTATTTATTTAATCATGTTTTATAAATTACACGTTTATTTTAATTTTAAATATATGATGCCTGACACGAAAAAAACAAAAAAAAAAAATACGTTTTGTCAACTATTAATTTTAAATATTTTAAATTCCGACCGAAATTACAAATATTTATACAATCGGCTTTTCTTTTTTTTTCGTTGTTGTCGTTGTTGTTGGAAAATCCTTTGTGCGATGTATATAATACATCGATATTGTCGTAGGAATCATCGTAGATGTTGGGCGTTGATGTTTCGCAGTGCGGATTTACAATACGCCGCGCGATAAATTGGCGAAAATTCTAAACGATAGACTCGTTTGGAGCGTCGGATCCGAGATTAGGGAAAATTATAACGAAATCGAAGACTGCCGCCGATATTATATTAATGTCGGTTGAGTTTACGACGCATAATAATTTAATTCGAATCGCGATTGCATTCGATTTGGACTAAACTAATCGAATCTCGTATCAATTGAATTATCAATTGTTTGTCGTGAGAACATATAAACACAATACAATACACGTCGTTGTTTCCGTTTAGATAATACGATATTATAATAATAATAATAATAATAATAATAATAATACGCGGGAACAAACTGAATAATATTCCCGTCGTCGTAGATTAAATAACGCGCTGCGTTCTCCGGGCCGGATATATTTAAATTCGCAAACTCGATGCGAACTTAAACTATGAATACGTTTAGCGAATCAAATAGACGTACCGAACGCGATCGCGTGACTTACGACGAACTGCGCGAATTTCCACTTTGTGAAATAAAAAAATAATAATAAAAAAAAGTTTTCGAATCGCGCCGCCGCCTAGACCACGTGTGATGATCCCGTAAAAATTAGAATTTCGAACGGCGCCGCGCGGCTAGCGGTGTGCAGGCCGGGCCGGAGAAAAAGAAACTCTGTAAAAAATTACAACAGATTTTTCCACGTTGCGATTGTTCTCCCGCGAACGTACGGCAGAATGACAAATCCACATACATTTAAACTTTCCCCGGAGTAAATATATATATATATGTGTGTGTGTGTGTATGGGTTTTTTTTTTTACTACTTTTCTACCAGCATCTCGAGAAAAGTGGAAGGAACCGCGTAATCTCCCGCGTCGTCTGTTCGAGGTCAATCCTTTGCGTTTCAAGAGAAAATAAAATATACGAGACCGCGAAATAAAAAATAAGTATATTTTTTTGCGCGTTTCGGCTGTACGCGCACGTACCTTTTCAACAATATAATGGTATTTTTTTTTTTTTTTTTATTATTAAATATAACGCGCGAGCGACCGTTTATTTTATATTATTTTTTTTAATTTTTTTTTTTTTTTCCTAACATCGATCCGTTCGATTGTCTCCGGATATCGACCGTCGTTTACCGCCCCGAACTACGCGAAAACGTTAAACGTTCTGCGGTCCCGTGAAGTCGGCGGTCAAAGGACACCGGACGACGATAATAATGCCGACGCGTTTTTTTTTTATTTTATGTTTTTTTTTTTTTTTTTTTTTTTTTTTTACTATCTGCCGGGCCCGTTAAATTATTCGCGACCGCGGCCGCAGCCGCACGGCCGGCGGGCCCGGGGCCCCGGGCGTTATTTGCACGGCCGGCGCGATTATTCCGGCCGACCGCGTGCCGCCCGGTATTTATTTAATTTATATCGCGTAGCCGAGTATTACGAGCGATAATGTCCACGGGTTTCCGGTCCGATGTTTGTGTCGGTTTTTTTTTTTTTTTTTAGGACATATAGAGAGAGAGAGAGAGGCAGAGGTACCTGTTGTAATAATTATGACTTATGCGATATCGGTTTTGCCGGTAAATTCTACCGGCGCGAAACGCGTAATGGTGCGGCGTAGACAGTGTGAAATTACGACCGGACAACAGCACGCGAAATTGGAATTATCCACCGCGGTTAATAAATAAAATTACAGTTACGTTGCCACACACAGCGTTGCCGGGCACGGCGGCGAAATAAATCATTAAACGAAAGTTACCAACGGTCGAGGGGAACAATTTAAACGGCCGGGTACGAACCACCAATCGATAATGTCCAAATCGAATTCCACCGCGCGGTGGCCCAAATGATGGAAATCTATCGGCATTAAGCCCTAAAATGTTGTCAACTGTCGGCTCCACGTACTAGACGCGATCCCGGTTTATCTGTCGTTCGTATTTACATTTGAACGGCCGTCGTACAGACCCCCGGGGCGTCGTGTTAAATATCGCAAAACGGTAAAATTCTAGACGGATTCTGGCGGAGGACTCCGTGTCCGCGGGCGACCGCCGGCGACTGCGTGGTGGAGGGCCCACACATACCGTCCGAAATTATTTATTCGCGTACAATCCGAATTATAGCCGACAAACTTCTCTATACGGACGCCGAATTGTACACGGATCTTTTACGAAACGCGTATGAATACAACGCCCTCCCGAGATTATGCGCTTAACGACGTCTTATAACGCGTTTCCGAAACGGAGTTTGCTCTACCATTCAAAAGTTTTGCAGAGTCGGCCGCATTAATCCACCGATATTAACGCGTATCCGATAGAGATATTGAACTCGCCGACAATAATAATTCTATTCTATATATATATATGAGATATTGAAAATTGATTAGAATATATATTTAACGAAAATAGTTCTCGTTCGATTCGTTCACGAAAACGGTGGAAAATTGTCTCTCCGATTCAATAGCATTGACTTAATAGCGGTATTCCAACCGTTCCAATCAAATTTTCTCATAATTCCGTAATACTAGCGACATTTTTATCGATTCGAAAATCTCACACACTGTCGTATTTACATAATAAGAAGAAGAAAAAATATATATCCAATACTCGTACAAATGACAATTTATTATATTATATTTATACCGTGTATAATTCGTGATAACTTAGAGTATCTGTAGAAAATGTAGAAAAACATTTTATCCTTTTGAAATCCCGTTTGTGCAGTACAAACTAACGAAAACAATTTTTAAGTTTTAAAAGAAATAAAAAAAAAAAACGAAAAACTTCTTGTTTTACGATAACAATAATAATAATAATAATACGCTCCTCCGAGTGCTTTGTTTCCAACGTCAATTTATTGACGAATTAACACCGTTCAATTAAGTAATTTAACTGTATAATATTTTAAGGCCACGGGAATTGTATTATTTCGCGAACAAAAAAAAAAAAAAAAACCAACATTTTTATCGTAATTTAGAGAATTAAATCGTCTGTTAATAAATATTGGTCTTTTCACTTTAAATATTTATAACTTTAAGAAAGAAAAAAAAAACGATAATAATCCAATATTTGTTTAATTTACATTTTAGACATTTGAGTGAATTATTAAAAAAACGTTGTTCTTTTCGGTGAAAACTTTTAAGGACAGTGTAAGTAGAGACAGGTAGGTATTTGGTACCGAGTTTCGCACAGCATGAAAACCGACAACGTTTTAGCAATAGCAAGCGAATTCGTCGGATGTCCTACAATTCGAACGTCCGAAAATAAAAATCAACAAAAAAAAAAAAACTACTACTTGTGTTGAGGAATTATGGGCGAAACTGCGAACAATAGCCGCGGATTGAAGTGTAGACGCGAGGAAAATACCGGAAAATCGATGAAATTTTCACCGCAAAACTGCCGGATCGCGACAATTGGACCGCCCTGTACAATTATTGTATTATAATTATTATTATACGAGTACCGTTAGCCGACTGTTACCGGTCGTTCGGAAGAGCGAGCCGCGATGGTGGTAGATGGGAAGTGAACGAACGGGTAGGCGAGCGGACGGGATGATAAGGCGGCGGCGGCCGAGGGCCGAGGGCCGGGAAGATTCCGCCGGGCTGGCGAAAGTTGAATTTTTCGTGTATAAACGCGGTTTGTGCCGCCGAGCGCGTCGAACACGCGATTAGCGGTTGTGCGGTCGGGCTCCGGGCCCGCCGCCGCCGCCGCCCCCGTCACGACCAGATTAGTCTGTTTCGGCGGTACGCGCGCACAAATATTATTAAATATTATTTATATATAATATATAATAAGTTATTATATTGTGACGGTCGCTCGCACGCCACACGGAGACGTTATATACGAGCGTATAAAAACGTCCGGCCGTCGAACCGGCGCGATACGAGGGGTCCGTGCCAAAAGTACCGGGATTTCGTGTCTGACGATTACGAAAAAATCGCGTTACGTACCGTCCGCGGAGATATCCTCCGGCACCGGATGCCGCGCGATCCCGGCGATCTTGCCGGTTATCGAACGTCCTCTGGAACCGCTGCCGACGTCCGCTTTTACGCGGTCCGTTGCCCCGCGTTCGCTTGCGATTCGCGCCCGCGTCTTGAAACCGTTGCCCGTTTGTTCGCGCCGATTCCAGTCTAGAAAAAAAATTAATCACACGCGCCACGCTATCCGGAGAATAGAATCCGGCGGCAATTTTTTGTTTTATCCGCCGAACATTCGCGGACCGACAGCGGTGAAATGTGCCGCGGTGTACATAACGAATTCGGCGGCCGAGACCCTTGTCGTCCGTACGTTTTCCCGTATAACCGCGTTACAAGACTCGCCCGAGATTCGCTTTTTATAATTCACGAACAGGGGTTAATCGGCGGCCATTTCGCATTTTTTTTCCCCCGCAAATTGTCGCCACACCATCGTTTCCGGATGACGTCCGCGGGCTTCCAGAACGTGGATCGTCTTCGGTTGACCGCCGACCATTCTTGAGACGTTTAAAACACTCGAAACCACTTAATGAATCGTCCCCAAAAGCGGTTTTAATCATTTCCGTATGTTTCGGTCGCATCATTTTAATGTTACCGAGTTTCAAGCAGTATAGGACATGTCGAAAACGGCGAACGAAAAAAACCGTCCGGATTTAACCGCGTGTAATTCCAAACTGAGATAAAATATCCACTTCGGGTTTTGTTTAGAATATTCAATAATTCGCAGGGAATACCTAACTGTACATAATTCGAAACGTTATCGCGTGTAGATTAGCCGTAATATCATTTGTCCCGGTACTCTTTGGACAGACCTCGTATATAAAAATCAATCCCTATTGCCCTTGGTCACGGCATCACGCGTGAACGGCCGGGCCGATTTCGCTAATTATTTTTTCGTTCTATTCGTTATTGTCGGGCGAAGGTTCTTATGTAAGAAAAAAAAAAAAATCAAGAAAATTGCGCGGAAAATTAAAAATAACAATAAACGTGTAAATTGTATTCCTATGTATAATGGCGGCCCGTGGTTCCCGTTCAACGAAACGCCTTTTTATGGTATTTACGTGTTTTCACTAGTTGCCCCGTAGATACCAGCACCGCGCAGGGATTGCACTACAATAATTAATAACAGTTTTTTGTTGTTTTTTTTTTTTATTATTATTTTGTTTCATCCGTATTACCGAGGTAACCAATAAATCGAACCTAAACATACCGATTAGGGAGTGGATTTCAATAGCTATAAAACTTCTCCGGGCAACGCGGAACGTTTCGCAAAAACAATCGTTCCAGTAATTATTAAGTCTATTAAACTCATACAGACAGACAACCATTCGTGTATATACATATATATATATATATAGAGAGAGAGAGATAAAAGCCAAATACCATCTATGAATGAACTATGGCGGATTCACTCGTTCACTGATCAACGCCTAACGACAACAACCTGTCGAATGAATTCAAAAAAAAAAAAACCGTGTTAGGACCGTTAAACTTAGGCCAGGGGTGAGGGGTTAAATTCACGGGCAATTTCAAATTTTCACGGGCATCGCCGTGCTGGACATCATAGGCGGTCGGTTCCCGGAGAACATCCGTGTGCTACTCTATAACACGGTTTAAAAAACAAAAAAACAAAAAACCATATGTCAACAATTTATGTGATATCGAAATAGTACCAATAACGGGTATTTGCCGATAAACGGGCGTATTACTATTGGAAACGGACAGCACCGACCGACAGAGCAACGTTGTTTAAAATAAAACGAAATCCGTTCTGTGCAAGGCAAAATCGAAAATTCGATTTTTTTTTTTTTTTTTTTTAAATTGCCCGATTTTCCAATTCCGCCGTGTACGTACCACTACTATGCTCACCAGTTACCAGTGTCTGCAAAATGTTTTCGACAATCGATTTTATCGCATTATAATAAATTATTAACATAAAACAACTATAATAAACTACCCATACGTCCCCATTTCGATACATTGCTTTCGATCGTTCGTGTTAACGTTATTGTACTATAATATAGTTTATTCCGATAAGTTATTTCATTGAGTAGTATTTCTTACCGATCATATAGACGTAACGTATTATATTTATATATATATATATATATATATATATATAACAAGTCGAATGATTACATAAATGTGGATGTGAAAAACTTATAGGTACCTCTAACCGTTTCGCAAACTGATAAGCCATCGTCGACTTTCGCGAATTTCTCTTCGGAGAGTTAATAAATATAAAGTGTTAATAAATCGTATCAGGATGTCTGAAATACCGCGTAGATAAAAGTCAGTAACCGTCCTGGATATCGCGAGAGCAATAAGAGTTATCGTCGAGGTGGAAACAAATTAGGAAAATCACAGTTTTCTGGTGCGCGTTTTGGGTTTTTTTTTTTTTTTTTTTTTGCAGACAAAACGTACGCGTTTAAAATTAATATAAACTCGACACTCGTCAAATATACTGTTATATTGTAAAATTAAATCTGAAAATATGACCGCCCCGATAATACGGTTGGCGCAGCACGTTAGGGAGGGAATGGACAAATAATCTCTTTTTCAGAAATACTAAACCAATATATATATTTAACGCGATTATAAAATTGTATAAACGTTTTTTTTTTTTTTTTTTTTAGTAATAAACAATATAATATTTATATAAATTGTATAGAGAAACCCGTTTTTCTAAAGCTCGATATTATCAAATTAAATTCCAATCGTATCCAATAGGTGTCGCGTTCAATATTTCGTTGAAACACACCGCACATAGGTCATAAAAATAATAATATCCTAAATGCGATTGTCTAAATGTTCACGTCGAATGACGACGGGTTTCGTTTCAGACATCTGACCCGGTCTAATACGATATATATTATTATTATTATTATTATTATTATTATAAACATAATATGTTAACCCTTATCGTTTTCCGGCGTTTCGCGAAATCCGTGCGGGTATTACACGGTAAGACGATTGTAGGCACTGGCTTTCGGTTCTAAAAGTACGCCTCCACTCCATTAAATAGATAGGTAAAGTGTATTTCCGTCGTAGTGGAAACGTTCAATGGGTTTTCGGGGTTGGCGGCGTGCGGATTTTCTCAACCGAAATAATTATAGCGCGTTTAAATTCGGGCGGTGCGATCATTTTCGAGACCTGCGGTCTCCTACAAATCGCGGGACGCAGCAGTGTTTTACCGATGCATTACGTTTTACGCTCTGTTAATGATTACAATATCGTAATACACGATTCGACGTACACGGGTAAAGAAACCCTGTAAAACTCCACAGAAATATTACGATTTAACGTCGAAACGGAGCCAGGCACCATTAAATATGAACAATTAAATAAAACAATACTATTTAATACGAGTTTTGAACGAAAATTGAAAAATTACCACGGCCGATGATTTTCCAATCGGTCACTACTAACGAGATTGACATGTATAATAGTTTGATTAAATGTATTAAAGACCAACAAAAATTATTACATCCGTAATTCGTATTTTTGTTATTGGGATAGAAAAATATAATATTTATTTTGAATTAATGAACGTATTTTCGTATTGATGGTACGTAATATACGTAACACACGGGCTGAAAAGTTCCGGGTCTACCAAAAAAAAAAAAACACGGTTTTTTCATTAAAAATTGACTTTATTCATCGACATAATCTCCATCGAGAGCTATACGCCGTATCACCCAACGCCGCTCTAACGTTCCAATACCATTCTTGTAGAACGATTTATCTTTTGCCTCAAAACAGGCCTCGGTTTCCACTGATAACCTCCGCATTCGAGCGAAATTTCTTACCGGCGAGCATTTTTTTTTTTGAGATTTGCCAATAGCCAGTAGTCACCGGGAACCGAATCTGGTTTACTACGAATCTAGTTTTTGATAGACACCGTGTTCGGTAATATTTCACTCCGCAGCACAATAATATTGAAAATTTTGAGTTTTTAGCGCATATTTTTTTCCATTTTATACTTTTTGAGAAATATTTCATATTTTAATTAATAATTTTCTCCGTCGACGATTTTATTTCATTTAACAATACAAAATTGTTGAATTTAAATTAATTTTTAATTTTTATCATCAAAAAAAAAAAAAACGCAACATATGCATTTTATATGGAATATAAATTTAGAAATCTAGCATTGTCTTAGCATAAGACGTATTCGTTTTTTACTTTGCTATTAATTAGATTGTGTAAAACAAAAATGCAAATGCTACAAGTCCTCTGCCATAATCATAACTATTATGCGACTATATTGTCTTATATAGGATCTAGTTTTTTTTTTTTTATGTGTCTATGGTTGCAACCGACGTTTAAATGCGTATCGTTTAATTGAAATCTGTTAAATCAATCGACAATAATCTTAATTTTCGTATTAATGGTTCGTAATATACGTAACACACGGGCTCAAAAGTCCCGGGTCTACTAAAAAAAAAAAACACGGTTTTTTCATTAAAAATTGACTTTATTCATCAACATAATCTCCATCGAGAGCCATACAATCATTCCAACGCCGCTCTAACATTTCAATACCATTCTTGTAGAACGAATTATCTTTTGCCTCAAAACAGGCCTCGGTTTCCACTGATAACCTCCGCATTCGAGCGAAATTTCTTACCGGCGAGCATTTTTTTTTTTGAGATTTGCCAATAGCCAGTAGTCGCCGGGAACCGAATCTGGGGAATACGGAAGAAATTCAATCATTAAATCATGTAGTTTTGCCATTGTTTTTAGCATCATCAACACGTTGTTGTTTTTGCTCAACTTTGAACAGAGTTTTTTCATGGACAAATACGATCGTGCAATATAATGCCAACACGTTCCTTTGATATTTTTACAATGTCAGCTAGCTCACATGCAACTTCACTTTGCGATCATTCAAAACGATTTTTTCAATTTTTTCCGGTGTTACCGACTCATTTGGACGTCCACTGCGTTGTGCTTTATCGGTGTCTCTACGACCACGTTTGATGTCAGCATAGCAACGTTTTTTTTTTTGTGTTTTTTTTTGTTTCCGATGGAGCCGGAGTGCCCATAATAGTTTTCAAGCCATTTCATCGCTTGAACGGTATTTTTCCCCATCAAAATGCAATGTAAAATTAAAACACGAAATTGTTTTTGACCTATTATTTTGAAAACAACAAAAGTAGCGTCACTCCTAGCACAAAAACCCACATACACACACACACACTAACGAACAGATTGTCATGAATGTTGAACAGCTGTTTTTCGCAGTTTAGTACCGATTGAAAATGAGGTGAATTCCGAAACACAAAGCGCCGTGAATGTGTTAGGCCCGGGACTTTTCTTCAGCCCGCGTGTTAATTGTAGGCAATTGGCAAAACGAAACCGTTTCGAACCGATGTAATGGTAAATTTTGGTAAATTTTCACGCGTAATTGTCCCGTGTCGATATTTGTAGCGACAACGAAGCTGCCGGGGTGTTGTTGGAATATAGACGAATTCTCCGGTGTTGGAAAAAACAAGAGTATAAGAATTTGTAGTTGGACGCGATAGCCAATGTCCGGCGGCGAGGGGTATAAAATAAATAATTGAAAATTGCGGATTATTATCCGATCGGTTTCGACGCGGACAGAAAAAATCAAAGCGGTATTATCGTTTGGGGCAATACACGCGAAATAATAATATTATTACCGTTGTTGTTGTGTTCTCGGTTGTAAAAACGTACACGATACGGATAGAGGACAGTGGGAAATATTGTCGGAACGTCCAAAATTTAACGATAGCGGTGCGGGGTGCGTTCCGCGCGTAATCCATCACCGGGTTTCGTATACGCGGAGAAAATAAATGAAAAAAAAAAAAAAAAAAAAACAAACAAACAAACAAACCAAACCAAACCAAAAAAAAAAAAAAAATACAATAGTAGTTTTATAAACGATTTTACCCGCAGCGTAATATCGAAGTACACAATACGGTTAGTAGAAATCGGAAATTCGCCAAATATCGCGTGTAATAATTACGCGGGGGGTTCGTGATTGCAACGCCTACAGGTCACCCCTTTGTATTTTATTATTAAATTCAAAAATCGGTCGGGCTTTACTTTATAGCTTTATTGTTTTTGTTTCGTCCGTCCAAGTTAATCCCGGCGTACAAAAATTTTTTTACGGAATTATAAAGAAGACGGTATTTGTAATGTAAATAATATTTCCCGATATTTACTGAAATACTACCGAGCAAACAATATACGGCGGGTATAGGTTATTTTTATTATTATTATTATTATTATTTCATCAGCCCGTAGTATTTATTTATTTATTTTTTTTTTTTTTTTTTTGTGATTATTTTTCAAATCGAAATAAACAAATAATAATAAAAAAAAAAAAATTACCTCCGTTTCACAATCGCAATAAAAATAACCGTACCGTATATCGTTATTGTTCTGTTTGTTGTTGTACATTTATATAAATGCAAAATTTCAATTGTATAGATTATCGTTGGTTTTTTTTATTATTTATTTATTACCTATTATAATTTATTTGTTTTTTTTTTTTTTTTGATATAGTAACACTAGTGTTTACTATTATTATTACGTTTTTTTATTTATTATAATTATAAAATGTTTCAGCACACCTAGTGCTATTACAACTTTTTAATTTTTACAATTTTATTTGTTACATAAATTTAAATGATTATAAATTTATTAATGACATATAATTATTAATAGTGAGAGTGATATAATAATGTCTTACGTATATGAATATAATAATAACGATGGGGTATAGCAATGATAATAATGATGTTCGTTTTCTGATGATGAGTCGTCTGTGTCTGTTAAAAGAATGTCCCGGGGAAGTCGAGGCCGCAGACGTCTATTGAGTGTTTTTTTTTTTTCCCCCCTATATTGTAATGACGAGCACCGTCCAAGTTTTTTAGTTTGGAAATGTTTATATTGGGTTTTAATCCGCGTATTTATCAGGGGTGTTTTCGTGTCGTTAAGGATCTGGCGATTTCTCACGAACCACGGTGCTTTGAGACATACCCTTAGAAGAATTTATTTTGTAAGATTTGCATTTTATTTATTTTAGTTATAGAGGCATACGGGACAGGCATAAGTTATCAGTGGTCTGATTATTGAGTATTATTACGTTAAAATCACGATACGTACGTAATAATGTACGCTGCGTTTTAATTAAATATTACGTCGGATAGGTAGGTGTGCGGGACGTTTAATTATTGCGTTTTTTTTTTTTTTTTTTTTCATGTTTTTAACCGGACGCGCATCGCGGTTTAACGTAAATTCGGTCTTATCACTCGCGTGCCAACACAAAAAAAAAAAAAAAAAAAAAAAAAAAAAAAAAAACCCAAGTGCGTATTCCCGTCCCCCTTCACCGGCCGGGCGTTCGTATTATGTCGTCGTTAAATTATTCGAAACGGTCGTAAAAAAAAATCGAAATACTTTCGTGATAAACTATATAATAATAATAATAATAAAAAAAAAAAAGGCTCGAGTTTGTCTCGCACTTAATCCCCCGGCCTCGATTTAAATTATTTAAGGTACTCGTGCGCGGGGGCTCGTATAATCGGCGTTCGGGCCGATACGCGAGTGCGCGATTCCATTTGTATAGGAATCCCTAAGACTTGTAATGTCTTCATTCCGAACAAAGAGATACAACGTGACAATATTTGAAAATTATTGTAAAACGACCGACGGGGTTTTACGTTCCCGCGAGATTTTAAGAGGCTTAAAGACGGCCGAACATTGGCCGAAAATCATAACTCTCGAAATTTTAGGACGTTATTTTTTTTTTTACTCTGTCCGCTATATACCGATTTAAAAATCAATTTGATTTTCGTATCAAATATCGAAAGGTTTATTTTTTTTTTTATTATATATACAAATATATGTTTGCGTTTAATACATTATAATAATAATAGTATTTTTTAATGCACCGCAATAGCTTCGGTATTGTATTGTCGATTGCGATACGTTCGTTCGAGTATAAAGAACATACAGTTTGAGATTTATTACATATTTTTTTTCTATTTTTTTTTCATTCTTCTTCGCGGGATTATTAATGTTTCGCCAAAGTTATTATTATTGATAAGATTTTTGTATGCGGATACAATAAAGCAAAAAAAAATAAAAAAAATACCACCACGTTATAAGAAAAACACACGGGGAGAAAAAACATTAGGAATTACAAAAAAGTTTTCAGCCTGCGAATCGATTCTGTCCGGTTTTGTTCTCGTATATATATATATATATTTTATTTTTTTATTTTTTCGATTTAGGACTTAATGCTATACGACGAAAAATGATAAAAATACCCCTTTCGTTTTATATATATATAA
Source organism: Tuberolachnus salignus (assembly GCA_956483605.1). Taxonomy (NCBI): domain Eukaryota; kingdom Metazoa; phylum Arthropoda; class Insecta; order Hemiptera; family Aphididae; genus Tuberolachnus; species Tuberolachnus salignus. The sequence continues at coordinate 1,875,223 of OY101434.1, forward strand.
AAAAGGTCTTTCCCTATTGTATTTTTTTTTTTTTTTTTATTGCTCTTTTTACGACATATAGCTACACCCTCCTTTCCTGGCGCACTCGGTAAAACTTATGTTAAAAAAGGCAAACGCCAATTTCACCAATGTTTGGCACTGTTTAAACGATTCACTATAAAAAAAAAAATTTTAAAAAAAAAAAAACATCGGTTATATACTACGTATATAAAAAGAAACATTGGTCTGCACATAAAAACGTTAATTCCAATTATTCGAATATCAAAGCCCTAAAAATGTATTGGAAATATTAATTATTGAATATCGGTAAAAAAAAAAAAAAAAAAAAAATACAAATTATCTCGTGTTTAGATTGCTCGACGGTTCGTGCGCCAGATAAATAAAAAATAAAAAAAGTAAAAACCAATTTTGGTTATACTGACGGTCAAAAAAAAAAAAAAAAAAAAAAAAAACAACAAATTGGTTTTTTCGGGAAATCGAGTTTTATATAAATGTGTTGTGATGACATTTCATGTGGATAACTTTTTTTTTTTTTTTATTCTAAATCGACGGTCGCGTTTTTTTTTTTTTTGATTAGAATTTTCTTCTCCTTTTCAGTACCTTTTTTTCCATCCGACATGTAAACCACCTTGGGCGGTACACAATTTCAAAAGTCCCCCGAAAGTACTTTGTTCGCGCCGCGCTAAAAGTCTATATTTCCAACTGTCATCGGTATTCTTAAACTTTTCAAGGTGTTGAAGAGAAGAAAAAAAAGAGAGGGAGAGAGAGAGAGAAAAGGGGGGGGGGAAAAAAAGAAAAAATATTTTCGTTTAGTCTACTACGCGATCGCCGCCGCCGTCGGCGTCGTCGTGGCCGCCGCGGGGCGGGCACGAGGGGGTCGTTTGACTGCGGCGGTATACAGCCGGATCGCCGACGGCCGTGTCAAAAAGTTTGCGTATACAGCCCGCGGGCGGGCCGCGGTCGCCATGGGTACCGACGGTGTAAAACGCAGGGGCCCGTGTACCCTTAAGTTTTCGGCAAAACGATAAAATGAACGGGGGACCGTGGAAATTCACCGATAACATTTTAGTCGGCCGGGTGTGAACGGCTAGCCGGCATTCGACAAAACGCACGTATACATTGCCGGATTCGTCGTTATATTTACTGTTCGAAAAATTAAATTTTTGATTTTTGGAGACATGGAGTAAAATTCGATTTGCCCTTGTACGCTAAGATAAACCGTTGCTAATTGAAAAACGATTCTGAGCGAAGGTCGAGGTCGTTAATGTTTCGTAAAAATGTCCGATTAAAATAAAGAAAAAAAAATATATAATACCCAGCGGGGTTTTTCGATATTTTTATACGGCCAGAAGAATATTTTACGATAAACATTGTGTCTAATGTACGGCATTTTCGAGAAGCCAATATACAATTCTCTCTGCACAAAATCAAATTTAATAATAAAAAAAAAAAAAACGACAATTTCGAATGTTTTGAAAATTCTACCCGCATCCGTATAAAGTAGTTTATACGATTATTCGGTAAAAATTCCAGGTCTCTACCGATCGATTATTACAGAAAAAAAATAAAATAAATAACAGATATTCGTTATTGTGTCAATATTCTCGGCTTTTACTCGTTATCAATATGGAAACTATAAGAATAATAAAATAAACTACCACCCAACCAGATCCAACAATCAACAAAAAAAACTCTCTTGTCGTTTTTTTTATTTTTTTTTTTTTTTTATCGGAGCTTGATAATTGTTATAAATACGTAGACAGGAAAAAAAAATGAACAAAAATCGCAAAATGTATTGCTACGCTCGGAATCTAAAAATAATTGCATATTTTTCTACATATATACAGGGTGATACCACAGCCGTCTCCGGTGCGGTTTTAAACTCTCAATCTTCGTCCGTCGATCCGCTTTTCCAGGTTCAGTCCGGTTAAGTCCGTTGAAAATGTACCAGGAATTTATTTCTAATAATTACAAAAATGAAGTAACATATCATTTTTTTAAAGATATCTCCTTCGAAATACTCTCTCCTCCGGATCATATGCGGCGATCCCTGGCGATCTTGCCGTTTTTCAAAAGTCCTTTGGAACTGTTCCAATGTTAAAGCTATGAGTTCCGTTGCCGCGTTCGATTTCAATTCGTCTACATCTTGAAATCGTTGACCTTTAAGCGCAGATTTTAGTCTTGGGAATAGAAATAAAAAAAATCACGTGGGTCCTGATCGGGAGAATAGGCAGAGTCCGTGGGACCACGGTAATTTTGTTTTGCTTTGACTCTTCCCACGTGTACATTTTCCTGTAAAACTGCGTGACAAGACTCAATTGAAATTCGCTCTGTTAACTCACGAACAGGATTGATCGGCGGCCATTTCGCATTTTTTTTTCTTCGCAAATTGTCGCCACACCATCGTTTCCGGATGACGTCCGCGGTCTTCCAGAACGTGGATCGTCTTCAGTTTACTGTCGACCACTCGTGAGACGTTTAAACACTCGAAACCACTTAATGTGAACCGTCCAACAAAATAAGGTTTTAATCATTTCCGTACGTTTCCGTTGCATCATTTTAATACCGAGTTTCAAGCAGTACAACACGATGCACACGTTAGTTGCGTCGTTAATTTCGGACATGTCGAAAACAGCGTATCGAAACAAACTGACCGGATTTAACCGCGTGTAATATCAAACTGAGATACGATAACGACTTCGGGTTTTGTTTAAAATATTCACTAATTCGCGGGGAATACATCTATTATTACAATTCGAAACGTTATCACGTGTAGATTAGCCGTAATAACATTTGTCCCGGTAATATTCGACCAGACCCCGTGTGTACCTAATTACGAGCTGTGTCTGTAACCCGTAAATATTAAGGTTTAGACGACACGGTGTATTTTTTTTTTCGGGGTGTAGCTACGGTGAGAGGGGAATGGAAAAAGCGAGAGCAATAAAAGATGGCAATTATACTTAAACGATATAAATATATATATATAGCAGGTGTATTATAGCTACAACACACCTCGCGCGCACCAGTTTCGTTTTTACAACTTTCGAATTAAATTTTGCGATTAAACTCACTCTCTCTCTCTCTCTCTCTCTCACTCTCTCTCTTTTACTCTCTTTTACTCTCTACACGGTCGGCTTGTATTTATTAAAACGGTACGGTAAAACATGGGGGAAAAACGTATCCGCAAGGAGCGAAAACTCCTGTCTTCGACGGCGGCCATTCCGCCGGTCCGGCATAATTATTATTCGGATTATTGTTTCCGAGCCGCGGTGATGAATCGTAAAACCGACGGGTAAACGATCGGGCGCGGTCCAAAAACCCAATATAATAATAATCCGATTATACACGGACGGTCGTGCATCATAACGTAGTTTGACAAAAATTGTCTCCGAACTCATTACTCCGACCGTTTCGATTAACGTAATGGAAATCCGTCCGCGAAAACGTTTCGTCCCAATATTATTTTATTATATTATTTATATAATAACCGTGGCAGGGGGCTCGTGGCATTTGCAATTATTGTCTTGCACAATCACGAAAATAGTCGAGTACGAAACAAATAATGCGAGAACTACGCCGTGACAAATTTAGATTTATACGTTTATTTTGCATATAAATGCGTATTTCATGTTTTTCGTTGTTGTTGTTGTTGTTGTTGTTGCCTTAAGGGCATATTTCCTTAATCGTATACTTTTTGAGAAATATTTAATACAATCAATCATTTTTTCACTATTTTCTCCGTAGGCTATATATATTATTTCTTCATTTAATAATACAGCGAGTACCGCTTAATTCGATCACTGGTTTATAGAACCATCGTTTTGATAAATTAGAGATGTGTTCTCAAAGGGAAGCCACATTAGCACTGCAAAAATTCCACAGCCTACGTTAAACAGAATTATAAAAAAGGAAATTGTTGATTATGGAAAACAATATTTGCCTCTTTCTCGAAAACGGAAACGGAATGGACCAAAAAAATGCGATCACATTAAGCGGAACGCACTGTACAACCAAAATTGTTGAAATAAAATTAATTCGGTTAAAGGTTAAACGTTTGGGGATCGCCGATTAGACTAATTTTTCGGTTATTAATTTTTGTTTATAAAGAGTAAACGCGTTGTCTAAATTTTCGATAGAACGAATCGTTACATTCCTTAAACGTTACCAATTTGATCATATTTTTAGTAGATACTATAAGGATTTAATGTGCTTGCATATTTAGTGATTTTTTTTTAGAGCTACATGTCCTCTAATCAAATAAAAACCGACGGCGAAACGTTGGAATTTCGAAAAATCGCCGCCAGTAATATTATTATTATGGACGTTGTCCGAAGAATAATAATAATAAAAAAAAAAAAATGTAATTTTCCCCACTCGTCTATTAAAAATTTAATTTAATTTTAGTTACTCTTATTTTGACGCACGTGTTCCGCACGTATAGGTACGGCGATAAAACCGCACGCCGTTCTTATTATTATTACGACGACAACTGCCGGGCGTAATAATATTATACGATAAAATATTTTAATCCTCTAATTTTAATTTAAATAACTTTTCATCTCTGGCGTTTTAACTTTTGAGGAGATTTATTATTTTTTGATTCCAAGCGAAGCGAAAAACGTATTGGTTTTATGTGTTTCCTCTCTCCCCCCCCCAGATATCCTACCCGGATTTTTAAGTGTGGCGCCTGAAAGCATTTTAGGGTATAGTTAGTGCATTTCGCTTTTTTTTTTTTACATTTTTCATTTTGTTACGACTCTGTTCAAAATAGTCGTAGAGACGTAGATAACTTTCGTATTATATTTGTCTTTTTAAGACGTGGAGAAATTTACGGTATTTATATAGGCGTTTGGAATTGTCGAATATTTTTGATTTTTAATTAGTTTCGCGAGAACAAAATTTGTTTGGCTGAGCACAAATGCTTGAAAATTTCACACGTATTTCGTTATAAGTTCTATACATAGTAGTGAAAAAATTGAGCGTAATGTATATTTTTCATACGCGTTTATTTGTATAGTTTGATTGAAATCGTAATGTTTCAAAACAGGACTACCTGAATGCCCTTCAGAATCGTTTCTCATTAGCGGTGATTTAACTTTTCTTGCAATAATTAAATTCCCCTCTATATCCTACTTTCCCAATTTCCCACTAACAACAATGGTTGCCCGTCTTTGGTGCGATTATGTCTATCATAGCCTGTGTTATTATTCTCCAATAATACAGTAAGTAATTTTTATCAAACCGTTAAGGGAAATAAAAATTGTAAAAACGTATTAGATAATTGCACTTGTAAAAATGCGGTTTCCGCGTCTTTGGTGGAAATAATTCGAAAACATTTTTAGTCAGCAGCAATAAAACAGAAAAAATAAAAAATAAAAAAAAAAACTGATAAATTGAAAAAATAAAACTAGGTCGAATCCTCCATTGTCTATGGAAAATTGAAAACGTTTTTTTAACGCAGCCGACCGTCGAAGTGCATAACACCGAATGAAAATAATATATTACTGTGAAAAGAAATACGAACAGGAAAATGTTAAAATATTATTATTACTATTTAGCAAAATAAATAATTATTAAATACCGGTAGAAAATTGTAAAACATAAATTAATATGAGCTAACATCTATAGATCGCATGATGGTTTTATGTTTAAGATTCAAAATAAATCCAATAATGTACTATTGGAAATGGTCCTAATACGGAGTGCGGCGAAACATACAGTGCGGTTTTGAATAGCACTAAAAAACAAAAAAAAAAAAAAAAACACGACTTACAGAAATGAGATTTATTTTATTAAATGTATTAATTTTTTAATATATGATGGCCCTCAGTTTTTTGAAGTCTTCGACCGCTTATGTGAATATATCAACAGGTGTAGCTGCGGTTTCCTCCCGAATTCGGTCTTTCGAGTTTTTCACAGGCGTGAGGCCGATTTTTAGAAACATTATCCTTCAGGTAGCCCCACAGGAAGCAATCAAAAATTCTCAAATCGGGTAAGTGCAAGCCATATTACTTCATCCCTTAGAGACACAAGGCGCGTATGGAAAATCTGTCGCAATTCCGTCATTGCAACTCTAGTAGTGTATATGCCGTAGCCACATCCTGTTGAAATCAGATGTCTCCCAAATCTGCTTTCTCACGTAGTTCTTCCAATTGAGGTTTAAAAAAATTGCCCAACATGAAAATACACCGTTGAGTATTGACAGTCACGGTTTGTCTGTTCTCCTCAAAAAAATAACGCACAATCGCCCCAAATTTACTAAAAGGTCACTTTTGGGGAGTAAAGAGGTCTCTCGTGAATTTTTTTTTTTTTGGGGGGTTATTTTAAGCCCAACAAATTTCGTTTATTCACCATTCCATTGTGATGACACTGGGCCTCGACACTACTGAAAAAAGTCGACCTCACATGGATCCGGTTTAACATTTCTAGCAAGCGATTAAAACTTTAAAAAAACCACCCACATTAATGTAACACTGCTCTGGGAGCCATCATCTTTCAGAACTCAATGCATAAAACGGCATGATGTACCGAATAAAATAAAATAAATCTCATTTTTGTAAGTTGCTGTGGTTTTATTATTTTTTTTTTTTTAATTGCGTCTATCAAAACTGCACTGTCTGTTTCACCGCACCCTGTACAAATGACCGTATCGAATTACGCCCGAAAAAATAAATAAAACAAAATGTATAATGATTAATTAGCGAATTGAAGATGGAAAAAGAAAACGACTCTGGCCCCTCTACCGCAGTTCCATCGTTAAGACTGTAGTTTTCCGATAGCTACTGTTGCAACTGTATAGAGAAATATACCGAACAAATTACCTATATAAAGACAAACCTAAATAATGGTTTGTGTTTAGTTTTATAATATAAATTCGCGTAGAACTTCTTAAAGAGTATATTTACTATTGCAATCGCGCTAAAAAGTGATTTTTTTTTCTTTCGCAAATCAATATAATAAATATACATCGTTTATTTTTTTTCAAACGATGTCTCTTGTGGTTTATAGGACGCCTATACCCGCGTTTGCTGTCACAATCCAACTAATGGGCAACATTGCAAAAACCATGCTCACGCAGTCCGAGTAAAACTCCCTTAAATTTTGGTTTTACAGCTAAAGCACCTGAAACCAATATAATACAATATGTCTAAAGGCAAAACCCATTGAATTTTTTTTTTTTCACAAGATACAAATATATTCGTCCTCAAATTATTACATAAAAATGTATATATATATATAATTCGCATTTCTCCAGTTTTTTTTTTTTTTGTTTTATGTCGACGTATTGTCAACGTTATCGCATTATCCAGGTTACAAAAATAAGAAAATTAACATTACAATAATGATATTGTATTATTTCGTTTTTTTTTTGTTTTACGTTTTGTTTAATTAAGTGGTTAAATTAGTTTTTGATTATATTGTATACATAGAATAAAAATATATTTGCACCACCTCTCGTGGTGGTAATGATTTTGGTAAATAAATTATTTTTCCTCACCCCCCCCCCACTATGGTTTTCACCCAGTTGCGTCACGGCAATAGCGATGTACACTACGAGTTTAATAAAAAAAAAAAAAAAAAAAAATTATGATTTTCAACATTAACCGAGCACAAACGGTAAATCCTAGCATTAAATTAGTAAACCCTAGCTTTACCTATGCTTTTACGGTGACACATACACCGTACGTATAGGATAGACTGCGACTAGGCGAGCGTCGTGATTGGACAATGGATAATAAACGATATAGAGAAGAAAGAAAGAAAGAAAAAAAAAATCACCCACTGGAAAAAGGGTTTTTAAATCATCCGATACGGTGGCAATACGGGCGGTATATAGGGGCCGTGGTTTTGATTGTATCGGCGGTGGAACTAGGCAAAAATAATACAATAAGAAATTTTCGCAAAACGGAGATTAGTTCGACGGCGGTATATTGGCGTACGAGTAGTATTCGTTTTCGTCGTTTATTTTCCGCATTTCTTTATCCGGGCTGTCTTTAATCTCACGTAGCCGCGCCGCGTCTCGATCAATCCGATTTTAAACGATTATAATTCGCGAAACACCCGGAGCATAAAGGGTGATACAACTAGTAGAAAAATGTCGACAAACCATCGGAATGCCGATAAAACGATTGGTTTTTCCCACGTGAAACGGGTTGCCTTCGGCATACAAATTTACTCCGACTCGAATAATAATTTACAACAAAATTTAGTCGGGTCAGAATGAAGTAGCATCTGAAAAATGTCTATATCCACGCGAAGGACTATAACTGTCTTTACTATTAAATCGATGAAAAAATACCGGTACAGTGGTAATAATATGTGAGCTCTGTTGTGCGCAGAAAAATCCCGGGGAAACCAAATCGATTTTGGCATCATTTTCATTCACGATATTTTCCTAATAAATATATTTCCACGATTTAAAGAATACAAAATAATACTTGCAATATTTTTTCAATAAATATTAAAACGTTGTACTATAAGACATTATTTTTTTTTTTTTTTTATAATTATTAACGTAAGAAAACTTGTGTAAACATATTTTAAGTATTATTTTAAATTTTTTAAACCGTAGAAAAATATTTAAAAAAAATTAATATATTCATTAGGAAAATATTGTGAATTAAAAAAAGAGGCCAAAATCATACTAGTATACCCCGGGATTTTTCTGCGCCTTAGAATCTACATATTATAAACTACTCGGTACACTAAACTATAGAGAATGAAATTCGATTATTATTTGTATTTTTTGTGTCTCTATTTCATTCGGGGTGCGATACACGTAGGCACGAATGGAGTTTTCAAAAAAAAAAAAAAAAAAAATGTTAACCGTTTCAAGTTCTGGGGGGCGATAGGGGCAAGCACCGTACACTGAACTCAACAAGACCCGACGATACGCCCCACAGGGGGAGCGGAGGATTCCCGCCGACCGGGACAGTATTGTCCTTAGTTTTCTCCGAGATCTCCGGTGGTTTTCTCGTCGTATCATCGAGTACGATATTAATAAGGTAAACAGACTGACCGGAGTCGATACGTACGTATCTGGAATAAAATACATGACGATAATTCCGTTTATCTCGGACGGCATCACGTCGTCGTTGCATTCATAGACGAGCCCGGCGACGACGAGTGTACAACGTGACGCGTTTAACGTTTTTTTGAAATTTTTTTTTTTTTTTAATTGCGTCATTCAAAACTCCACTATCTGTTACACCGCACCCTGTACAAATTTACGTATCGAATTACGCCCGAAAAACGTAAATAAAACAGAATTTATAACGATTAATTAGCAAATTAGGGTTGGAAAAAGAAAAAGGATTGCGACGCCTCTACCGCAATTCCATCGTTAAGACTGAAGTTTTCCGATAGCTACTGTTGCAACTGTATAGAGAAATATACCGAACAAATTACCTATATAAAGACAAACCTAACTAATCGTTTGTGTTTAGTTTTGTAATATAAAATCGCGTAGAACTTCTCAAAGAGTATATTTACTATTACAATCGCGCTAAAAAGAGGGGTTTTTTTATCTTTCACAAATCAATATAATAAATATACATAATTTATTTTTTTTCAAACGATGTCTCTTGTGGTTTATAGGACGCCTATACCCGCGTTTGCTGTCACACTCCAACTAATGGGCAACATTGCGAAAATCATGCTCGCGCAGTCCGAGTAAAACTCCCTTAATTTTTGGTTTTACAGTTAAAGCACCTGAAACCAACATAATACAATATGTCTAAAGGCAAAAAGCATTGAATTTTTTTTTTCACACGATACAATTATATTCGTCCTCAAATTATTACATAAAAATGTATACATATATAATTAGCATTTCTCCTGTTTGTTTTTAAATTTCGGCGTATTGTCAACGTTATCGGGATACATAAATAAGAAAAATTGTATGTATTAATTTCTGGGGGGGGGGCGATAGAGGGAAGCACCGTACACCGAACTCAACAAGACCCGGCGATACGCCCTACAGTGGGATCGGAGGATTCCCGCCGACCGGGACAGTATTGTCCTTAGATTTCTCTAGAGATCTCCGGTGGTGGTTGTCTTCCCGTCGTGTCATCGAGCACGATATTAATAAGGTAAACAGACTGACCGGGAGTCGATTAAGACAACACCACCGGCCGGATGGTGTACGCGATACGTATTATACGTACGTATCTGGAATAAAATATATGACGATAATTCCGTTTTTTCTCGGACGGCATCGCGTCGTCGTTTCATTCATACGCGAGCCCGGCGACGACGAGTGTACAACGTGACGCGTTTAACAGATCGAAAACCGAGGCGTTTACTGTGCACGAACACACTTTAACGTCCGCGCACAGAGAAAACGATTCTTATCGTTTCAGAATATACCGCACCCTTTAATAAGCACATTTGCGATACGGTTTTTTTTTTTTTTTGGTGAAATAGTGGCTGTTTGTCGTCTGGTGGTGTGCCAGCGCCGTCGCGGGAGTTGTAATCGTATAGTCGTAATTTCGCATTATTTAATTATATTTAATCCGTAGATTTCGTGGGCAAACCTCTTCCGGTCCGGCGAGTTTGCGGTTTTCCGCGGATTGCGGAAAATCCTATACTCGCCGGGCTTACTAATTTCGGTTAAAAATAAATAAATAACGAAAACCGGCATTCGGCACCGTTTTAGGTGCGAATATCTAGGGCATAGTTTTACTTTATACCCTATAATTTATTATATCGAGATTATTTTTAACTCGAATTAATACAAAAAACAAAAAAAAAAATAATAATAATGCTATTTAAAATAACAGAAACCGCTATAGCGTAAATATTCTCGTTTTTACCATTTTTTTCTTGACAATATTTTTTTTTGCCGGTCGACATCCCAGAAGATGATGATCGGGTGGGCGATTTCTGGCAGAAATGTTGTTAATAGACAGGATAAATAATTAATATTTAAAAAAAAAAATAAACGGCACACCATAATAGTAAAACCAATACATTCCTCGTTACACGCACACGATCTAAAATATTCTATTCGTCCCTACGGCCACCGTCACTTTACTGTTCCGGAGTGTCCGAGCAGTTTTATTAATGCGATTTTAACGATTATCGTCATCATTGGCGGTCGACTCTAGCGGCAATTTGTCTGAAAAACGCGTCACTTTTTAACATAGAGCTATTTTTTTTTTTTTTTTTTTAATAATAATTCGAGGGCTTTACGGAGAGAGAGAAAATAACGTGAAATATATAGTGCGGAGGGTACTTCCCGGCGGAGTAAGTAATTTATTGATTGGCGATTATTTAACGCGCTGCACTCGAGATTATCTTTTGTAAGCGTTTTTTTTTTTTTTTTTCGTGAAAAAAAAAAATTTTAAAAAATATATATATTATAATTTACCTCGGAATACGGGTCAACCGAAACAATGTTTGCGGACAATTACCGTAGCGGAGCGTACAGCCCCAGCGCTGTTTTATCGAAGCTGCCCGGCAGTGCGTTTATACAGTGGGGTCGCGCGAACGTATCGTTCGGGAATACGATCAAATAAAAAAATTTACATACACACAATCGGTATCCACGCATAATAATAGTTTAGTAGAAATAATACGTATTATTGTTAATCGGTGACCGGGTATAAATTACGCGAAATACCACGACCGTGGTCGTTAAAAAAACAACACTTAATATTTTTTACGCATATATATATATATACTGTACGGGGCGATCAAAATTATAGAAATCCGAAGCGCCGAACGCCGTGGCGGGAACTACCTTTGTTTAAACTACCTTCGAAATAAAAAAAAAAAAAAAAAAAAAAATCGCCCTACGGTTTATATAATAAAATTGTTAAATAAGTAATAAATTGATTTACAGTAGTATATAAAAAAACCATACGGGAATATATTTATTTTTCTACGTTCGCCCCCGGGCCATCTACGCTTATTTCCCACCACATACGGTTCTACATTTTTTTTTTTTTTTTTTTTTTTGTACACTCGCATACAACACTATAGTTTCGGATGTATACCATTTACGACGGTTATAGGCGGATTAAAATTCAGGCTAGCCGGAGATGAGTTGACTTAACACGATAGATATGAAATTTATTATCGTCCGTCTACACTCCCGGTTCTAAAGTTGTTCGCTATTATACGATTATAACCCAGAAACTCGGAAAATCGGAAAATCCGGAATTATAGCTATACGAATAGAGGCGTATTTAGGATTTTTTTTTTTTTTAATTTTTTCGGAATGGGGATATATGTATATATTTTTTCAGACATCGTCTGGCTCCGATTGCCTTATCCCCTCGACGTTTTCTTAAATTATACTAACGGATTATCACCATAAACACAAAATATTGTAATATTCGAATTATTATATAAGCGCCGTCCGAAAGAAATCCTATGTACGTAACCGAATTAATAAACATAATATATTTCCTCGGGGCGTACATTTTTTTTTTTTTTTTTAAATAAAAAGGTGGTGGTTATTTTCCCCATATCGCCGTCGTAAATACCACTGACGTTATGCATCCACTTTCTGAACTTGAGTTTAAAAATTATCGATCGCTATACGAAAATCACAAATTGTGTATAAATTATGTTATTAGATCGACAACAGATCGGTTTTAAAATAATCGAAAACCGAAAAAAAAAAAGAAGAGAAACTCCGTGCAAAATCGAATAGACGCCCTGTGCGCGGCCACCTGCACACACACACACACACACACACACACACACATACCGGGCCGGAAAAATTAAAAAATTTTAAAATTAATTAATTATACGCGCAGTAATAATTTAAAATATTTACAAACTCGTGTACGCGTGCGTATACATTAAAAACGGATTTAGTGTAAAAAAAAAAAAAAAAACAAAAAAGGACACTGCTTATATTTTACGATCCGATTTAAACGTCCCTCCGCCGCGGGAATATAGACCGTTTTTTTTTTTTTTTTTTATTTTCTTTATGGAAATACGTTTCCAAATTGAATTTATTAGTTTTCTACGCGAACACTACGGAATGTATATACGACGTACCTATATAATTGTACATATATATATATATATATAAAAATAGTCTTTAAACGGCCCGGGAATATGATATTATATATCCCGAGAGGAAACGATGTCGATATTATTATATAAGTATAAATATATTAACTCGTCCCGGGAAAACGTAGGTATACGCGTATATTATATATTATAATCGTGTTTTTTACCGACGAAAATCCGTTGTCTTCGGCTTTGATTGCGTGCGTCGCGAACGTTCCCCCCTCACCGCCGCCCGTCGCAATAATTTTCTTATAATATTTTTTTTTTTTTTTTTTTCCCCGAAAATCCTACGCAAGCGTATCATTTGTATAAAAACGGAATAAAAAAAAAAAAAAAAAAAAAAACGTGACGTAACTTATACGCAACACAATAATAATATTACACTACGCCGGATGCGATATTAAATTTATGCGGGTTATTGCAGGACAAACGAAAACCACTTAGGCGTACCGCAATCGTCACATTACGCGCGCCCGTGCCCGTTATATAACTGTTAATAATATTACGACGTGTGTCCCGTATAAAATATATTCGCGTTTACTTCACTTTTTCACTATACATTTTTTTTTTTTTTTTTTTTTAACGGCTATAGGACATTCGATATTGTCGTCGTCGTCGTCGCGAAAACCGTCCGTCCGGCTGCAATTGCGTCGGAAAACCATGCGTTTCTCAGGGCTTCGAACCGACCGGCCAATTAGCCATACATCTCGTAGATGCTTAACCTTTTTTTTTTGGGGGGTGGGTGGGGCATGGACCCATTTGAAGTATGAAATATAATCGCGGACCCATCTCCAACAAAAAAAGAAAATCTGTATATATAAAAAGACTTGTCCTGGATGATTCATCATCGCCTAGCCGGAACTGCTGAAGCTATGGATTTTTCAGTAAATGTACTTATCACTATGTATAGGCGCACTAAGAAAGGATTTTTCGAAATTCGCATTTTAAAGGGTTAGTTATACCTAGGGATACAAGGGCTGATGAAGAAAAGGCATGTCTAAAAGCTTCGTATTTGTGGCCACATATCCAGAAAGTTGCACTTCATAAAAATATGAGGGTTCATGTGAAAGGTGACACACCTGCTGGGATTTTCGCTGAGATGTTACTTAAAATAGGAGACGGAAATTTCCCTTCATTGGAAGGTGAGATCACTATTCCCTCAAATTTGTGTACAGTTGTTAGCTCTTTATCAGAACTAACTTCCAGAATTTACCCAGATATAATAAATATCAAGATGAAACCCATCGAATGGTTGTGCGAGCGAGCCATCTTAACTCCAAAGAATGACAAGGCAGCCGAAATCAATGAAATTCTACTAAAGGCATTTAATGAAAAAGCTGTTGAATATAAATCTTTTGATTCGGTGATCCAATCAGATGATGCTGTCCATTACCCTTTAGAATTTCTTAATACTCTGAATCCTTCTGGTCTTCCATCACATAAACTTATCCTTAATATTGGAGCACCTATAATGTTACTAAGAAATCTTAATCCACCTAAATTATGTAATGGAATTAGATTGAAAGTTAAAGCTCTGCACAAAAATGTAATAGAAGCTATAGTTATCACTGGGTGTGCTAGAGGAGATATAGTTTTAATCCCGAGAATAACGTTAATTCCAACTGATTATCCCTTTGAGTTTAAAAGAATACAATTCTCACTCAAAGTTTGCTTTGCTATGACTATTAATAAGTCTCAAGGACAATCATTGAGCATGGCAGGGATTGACTTGAGAGAAGAATGTTTTTCACATGGACAGTTCTATGTCGCATGTTCTAGAGTTAGCTCTGCCAGTAGTTTGGTTATTTTAGCCCCAAAAGGCAGTACCAAAAATACTGTTTATAAAGAGGTATTGCGATGTACAAAATATGTCAATATAAATATTGGTGGGTTTTTATAACACCATAATGTATTATTACAGAAAGTTATAATTTTTTGGGTATATTTTATTTCAACATTTTGTCGATTAGAATTGTATCTTACAATTTGTCTTCAAAATATTAAAATAATTTTTTGCCGACTTCTGATTGTTACAATACATGGGCTACCTAGGATAAACTAAAAGCAGCTTGTAATAAATATAAAAACTGATAAAATAAAAGTTATAGTAGGTTACACAAAAAAACTGTACACGGGCGAAGCCGGGTTATTCAGCTAGTATATATATAAAGAAATATAATTCGTATTTTAATTATTTTTTCAATGATAAATCTTAGACGTAATACTATATTAAATTATCGTAAATAATCACCTTTCCCTATAGTTAAAAACGAGTTTTAATGTGACATTTGCCGTTGTTTCGAGGGCAATATAATCTAGGACCGTGTTGGACAGAGCAACGCTGCGTACCGTCCTTAATGTCCAACCGTAGTCTTGCTTTAGTTTTAATCGTGACCATTGTCGAAAATCCAGACTCGTCGAGAGATAGCGGAGTAGTAGCGAACGGAATCAAAAATGGCATTGCCCTGGATACAGCTCGCGGTATAAGCCTTCGTCCGCGAACACCGAAATTCGATTAGATTTTTTTCTTTTTTGAAAATCGTGGCGTGCCACGATATCTTTTGATCTTAAACCAATTAATTCGTCTTTGACGAGGTCCGGATCATTAATCGCGTTTATGTCCACGAGAAAAGGATTGCGTAACCGTATTTCTGATTTCGATAACGTAGAAACGAAATAATTGCCAAATGAATTTTCGAGCACATCGAGATGTTCACGAATTTGCGTTTTTATGGTACTGCACTAAGATGCTCCGAGACAAGGTTTTCGCGGAGTTACAAATCCAAGTTTGGGTAAATGTACCGGCTTTTTTTTCAAAACGTGCTCTTTTTTCGTTTGATAGACCTCCAGACTGTCTGATGCATGTCGCGGATGTACCGAAGCCAACACATGTTCTTTAAGTTTAGTTGGTTTCATGATTCCATTTTCAAGGGTTTTTCCGCAGATAAAACATTGTGATTTTTGGTATACCTCCGCGTTCGGTAATAGATGTAAAAACCTAACGACGTGTTACATTTATCGTACATTCTTTTTTTCGACATTGTAATAATTGTTAAAATATCAATAAAGTAAAAATAAAACGGTGCGAAAACTGCGTTTTTCATGGAACTGGACTAAGATGCTCAGTGCCAAGGTTTTTGCGGAGTTTGGGTAATGTACCGGGGTCAACCGAAATGATGGGTCTCCGTGTTCAATTGAAATGCTCGTCAGGTTGTATTGCCCGTATATTATTTTACGGTTAGGTTAGGTAATGTAAGTTTTATATTTAAAAAAAATTTGTTGTCTTTCAAGATGTAGAACAGTATTGTCTCTAGATTTCTCCGAGATCTCCGGTGGTTTTCTCGTCGTTCTATCGAGCACAATATTAACAAGACGAACCGACTGACGGTACACTATTATTGTTATCTTGAAAACGCCATCGAAACAAATTTACTTTTGGGTAATTAAAAAAAAAAAAAACACTCACAGCCACCCCGTGGACCCCCGAGTAATCGTCTATGGACCCCCCGGTTTTAGACGGTTCTAAATTACGAGCGATTGTTTTGTCGCCCGTCTTTTCGGGAAATGAAACTTTTGATTTTCGCACAGCAGCCTATAAAATGAAATCTAAAAATCAGCTAGTTTATTCGATCATACCGAATATCTTCTATACGTACGCGGTAACTGTTTTACGCGTCACCCGGTATAGTCGGCGGTGTCCTTGTCCGGTGTCTTAACCACGGCGTAGGACACCCACCGGCAGGGTGCCCCGCCTGCCCCGTTGATTATTCCATAAAAAAAAATTTAAAAAAAAAAACCGATATTTCCCGTTTAAACCCGCAACTCCACCAGACGAAATTTGCATCGTGTGACAAATATTTTATGAATATTACCCGCGTGCCTCGTACTTATTTTAAATTAGGTATAGTTTTTTTTTTGTTTTTTTTTGCCCGTTAAAAACTAGCGGTTTTATTAATCGTTATACGGAATGTGTATACCGCCTATGTTTTAATAATTTATATTCGCCGGTGTATGTACCATAATCATAAACACACGAATACACGACAAAAAAAAAAAAAAAATAAAAAAATAAACGCTAATAATAATAAATTCATATATTATAACACCGATAACCGAAACGTGACTTGATTGGTTCGTATTCGCCGTGATATACCCGCGCCAGTTTATCATTTGATTTTTATAAATATTGTAAATTTGATAATTTCATTTGAAATCTGGTTCGTAATACACGGCTCGTTGTATAAACCGGGGTCGAATAAAAATGTTTGATGAAAAGCAGATGAAAAGCGACAAATTGATAAATAAAAAAAAGAAGAACAATACAAATTTAGGAATTACTATATACATTATATACTAATAGTCACTACGTAAAATAAAAAACGAGGAAGAATCTAAAAATGTACAAAACAAAAATACTATAGTAAAAAAAGCTTTTACTTGGGGTTTTTTTTTATTTTTTTTTAAAAATCCCAACGAAATAACCGATAAAGAAGCATTCTTGAAATTCCATAGAACTCCGCAGATGCTATACATTTTTTATCTCGAGCCAAAATGGAAATAAAAAAAAAAAATCGTAACGTACAGGATATAAATTTAATTGGAAATTATATTAATTATTTATGAATACAAAATAAATTACCGTCCGTGTTAGGTTCGTTTAAACTTGTCGAGAGAACAATTTTCATCCAAGTAAATCGGAAAACAGTACCCACGCGGAATAACTAAACCGAAAATTACAAATATGACTATAATGGGTCAACTTGTACCGTTTTTCCCAATTATTACGAAAACTGCAGAGCGAAAACGACCGTCTCTCCTAGACATATTTCGGTGCCGATAACCTGACCGAGTATAGAATATTTGTTTGCAGATAGAAAAAAAAATTATAAATAATAATAGTACGTTGAGGCACACGCGGGACAGATTGTCCGAAATACGGGATAAAAGTGCGATTTCGGACAATTCGAAATCAGAAAAAAAAAAAAACAAAAAAACCGTCGAAATTCGCTGGACGAACGGCAAACCCGAAGCAAATATTATTTTGATTATTATGTACGTGTCGGACATACACAACAAATACGAGATCTGTTCAAAGAGTACCGGGGCAAATGTTATAACGGCTAATTTACACGCGATAACGTTTCGAATTGTAATAATAGATGTGTATTCCCCGCGGATCAGTGAATATTTTAAACGAAACCCGAAGTCGATATTTTATCTCAGTTTAATATTTAAATCGGGTCAGTTTGATTCGTTGGCCGTTTTCGACATGTCCGAAATCAACGCGTGCGCGTCACGTGTTGCTTGCGCAACTCGGTGAAAATGATGCGACGGAAACCTCTTTTGGGGATAGTTCATTAAGTGGTTTCGAGTGTTTTAAACGCCTCGATAACGGTCGGCGGTCAACTGAAGACGGACCACGTTCCAGAAGACCGTCGACGTCGTCCAGAAACGACGGCGTGGCGACAATTTGGGGGAGGAAAAAAAAAAAGGCGAAATGGCCGCCGTTCGACCCCGTTCGCGAATTGTCTTGTCGCGGGGAACTTTACAGGAAAACGTACAGATGAGAATTGTCGCGCTGCGAAATCCGTTCACCGGCGACAACGTCCAGGCACGCATTTAGCTCTGTCGGCCCGTGAATTTACTCTGGCCGATAAAAACGTCGCTGTGGTCCCGCGGACACTCCCGGATTCTCGCGGTCAGGACCCACCGCGTGATTCGTTCGTGTTCCCGAGCCCAAAATCTGCGCCCGAAACAACGACGATTTCCACATGTGGAGGGAATCCGAGCGAACGCGGGCAACGGGACTCGTAGTAGAGCCTTTAGCTTCGGAACGGTGCCTATTGAAAGATCTCCACCCCCCAGCCGGAGGAGATATCTTAAGGACAACGATACGTAACGTAAATGTTGTAATTATTAAAAACGAAATCCCCGGGTACTGTTCGGACGCCGCCCTCGGTGCACAAATGCACATTCAAATGCTAAAACGGAATAAACGATATTATTATAATTGTACAACGACCGCTGCCGTCCGGTCGACAGCGCCCGGCGGCGTTCGTTTATAACGTCGTCTTGTGACCGCCGCTCGCCCCAGACCCGGGCAGAAAATTTATACGTTCTCTGCGCGTATAGCGGTACGTCCGTTGTTCTGGGTGCCCGGATATCCGAGAAGGACATTTCGCTCGGCGGCAAATCGCATTTTCCATTTACGACACACGCCCTTATTAAATATTATCGGTGAGGTGGTTTGGGTTTATGCACGACCCATCGGCCGACGGTTCCTTTAGCCGCCGCCGCCGCCGCCGCCGCCGCCGCCGCCGCCGCCGCCGCCACCGCCACCGCCACCGCCACCGCCACCGCTACATCCAAGAGCGGCGCGCGCGCGCCCGCGGCGCGGTAATAATCGGTATCGAATGTCAAACGTTCGCCTTGATTTATGGTTTCCACGGGTTTACGGCGGCCGTGATTAATTAATCCACGTGCTCCTCTGTACACACACACACACACATATATATATATATATATATATCTCGTGTATTATTATATCTATATAGATATGGGTTTATGTATCCGTATATAATAATAATAATATAGTAGTGGCACAGTGCCGACGATTTTCGGCGTTAAATCCTCCTGTCTTGCGCGCGTCCGTCCATCAAGCCGGGGGTCTACAATAATAATAATATCATAGACGTTTGTCTATCGTACACGCCATCGGTTCGCCCATATTCGCAACGTCATTATTATTACAATTATTACTATTAATACGGTTAATACTGTTAATACTGTTAATACTATTATTACTATTATTACTATTATTACTGTTATCGGTGGCCACGACTGGGCAAAATAATTTCTTCGCTAAAATTAACGCTACCGAGGGACGGTTGTATAAATATATTTCTGTTCTATGCGCGCAGAACACTCATAGGCTACACTTAACAATATATCCGTTTGTCTACGAGTATACCTACGTTATATATATATATATATTGTATATCCCAAAATAATTTAAAAAAAAATTAATAAACAATTATGATACTCGCCGTTTTTTGTAATATAGGTCTTCTAATTTTCGTAACCCAGTTAATAACGCGAAAACGTTGACAATACGTGTCCGCATATTAATATAAAACAGGAGAAACGTAAAACATTTGTATATATATAATAACTATTATGAAATTATTCGAGGAAAAAACTACGTTTATCTTATATGATTATAAAAAAGTAATTTAATGTATTTTTTCTATATTTTAATAATAACTCAAAATAACAAAAAAAAAAAAAAAATTAATAAACAATTATGATACTCGCCGTTTTTTGTAATATAGGTCTTCTAATTTTCGTAACCCAGTTAATAACGCGAAAACGTTGACAATACGTGTCCGCATATTAATATAAAACAGGAGAAACGTAAAACATTTGTATATATATATATATATATATAATAACTATTATGGAATTATTCGACGAAAAAACTACGTTTATCTTATATGATTATAAAAAAGTAATTCAATATATTTTTCTATATTTTAGATGATTTGTACTGTTGTCATACCTGAGAGATGCAAAATGATATCTTCACCCCTGCCCCATCGCCACAATCGCGAGATATTTTTAAAGGGGCTATTTTTTTTTAATTTAAATACAACTCGCGGGGACAACATTATCGAATTTTAGAATTTACGAGACGGACCGCGACCTCGTTTATCGATAAAAAAAATTCAAACAACAGCGGGTGCTTGACGTTTTTCTACGTTATGTAATATATCGTTTATCCCAAAATAACAAAAACAAAAAAACAATATGAATAAATAACTTTAATGATATCTGAAACATGCAACGAAACGAATCAATAAGAGAGCGGTCAACATAATTTTCAACAATTGTCCATCCCTGATCAGGCATTCTAAAATGAATCCGGAAGGCGAAAAATAAAATAAAATATTAACAACGAGTCAAATGATAACAAATTGAAACATGTTTTACATATGAACGGTCAAATGGATCGACATATAGAGCGTTGTATTATGGTCGTCTATCTCTGCATAGAGAAATTCGTAGACATTTTCATTTTTTTTTTTTTTTCAATCTTCATACTAACCGGTGTAGAACAATTTTTTTTTTTTAGGAAAAAAATAAACTTTAACAACGAACAAATACGCCGAGTGAATGATCCTTCACTTCTAAAAAATATGGCCGACGGTCACGGTGGTAGGATGTGTAAGTAAAAGAAAAACCACTCGTGACGAAATAACACAACGAATAATATTGTAAAAAGTGTTAAAATGTTATAAGTATTTTTTTTTTTTTTTTTTTGTGACCTAAACGTTAATAGTATTGTGACGAGAGCAGCGCATTCGGACGTTGGGCGATGTGAATGACATTTCGAGGTGGCGGTTGAGCTGCTGCAGAAATTATTTGACTTGACTATAGAAAAGTTTAGCACATCCGGGCGCCACTGACGCGCGACGAGGGGTGGAAAAAAAAAAAGAAAAAAGAATGCTTAACATTTGTCTGGACGCCATTTTCGGTTTCCCTTATTCGAATATTATTTTTATAGTGTTAAATCGCAATGTACTACAGTACTATGCTACAGCTATTATCGCGGGCAACATAAAGAAAATGGCCAGTCCATTGCGGGTGTTTTGTACATCGTTTCTACGGTCCTCGTACAGAAACGTGTTAATGAGTAGGTCACTGATGAGGTTGGATACGGAGGGAAACGTAATTTATATGTTTACGCGACCGTAAATTATTCGAACGAATAACGATTCTCAGCGAAATTCGGTTAATCGTGTTTTGAAATGCCGTGATTTTTCGCAATTGCCATAAAAATTTGTACATCGAACGCTTATATAAGTTTTTATTTTTTTTTTTTTTTTTTTTTTTTTTAAATACGCCAACGGATTTTTAATATTTTCATATGAACAAAAGAACCT
The DNA here is from genome assembly GCA_956483605.1 of Tuberolachnus salignus. Taxonomy (NCBI): domain Eukaryota; kingdom Metazoa; phylum Arthropoda; class Insecta; order Hemiptera; family Aphididae; genus Tuberolachnus; species Tuberolachnus salignus. The sequence goes on from OY101434.1 coordinate 1,897,194, forward strand.
TAACTGACGATAAATCTTTTGTGGAATTTTCGATTATTTTTGAACAGCCAAACAAATTTAATTCGCATAAACCACAGGAAAAACTCGAACATTTTAAACAGCTCTGTGAATTTTCAACTCAAAAAACCCCGAAACGTTTTGAAAATTACTGATAATTCAGGTGTTCAAAGAAAATTTCATATCTCAACGAAAAAATCAAAAAAAAAAAAAAACCGTAATTTAGTAAATATTTCCGGTTTTTTTTTTCTCGTTATTAAAGAAGCTTTCGGAATCTTATAGTGTAATGGTAACGCACACAAACTTTTTAAACCGTGGTGAATACAACGATTTAAATATACCTATAACAACATGAATTGTAATTTAATGTAAATTTAAAGATGATATGACGTCTTGCAAGCCGTACAATAAAATGAAATATACGAGCAAAAAACAGTGAAAAATAAAACTCTCAACTATCGTAAACGTAGTCGATAAACATAATCGAGACATCGAGAAACTTACAGAACAATTGAACACGCAACGATAAAGTTACAATTTAAAAAAAAAAATTACCCTATATTTAAATATTATAAATTCAAATTGAAAAACCCTTTAATGTTTTTTTTTTTTTTTTTTTTTTTATTAATTGTAATAATGAGAACTATATGCATATAAATAATTGTTTCGAGTTTTTCAAGTACATGTTTTTAAAACAAACTGATTGTATTGGTGAAAAATATATTTTGCGTCATACGGTTTCTTCGCCGCGGGAATTATAATTGCGAATCTGCGACTTTTTCCTCGGCAGAAAATTTTAACCCCCACCCCCAGGCAGAACGACGATTTGAATATTTTCACGTTATGCGTACAAATACCGCGAGTACCTAAACGAGGTACTGCATCCCTATTTGCACATAATGTTTTAATGCGAAAAAAAAAAAACGCTAAAATCAACAGTCAATATTATCGTAATAATTATGCACCAGCAGCGGCGCTCCCTGACTTTATACGCGGTAATACAGACCGCGATTATAAAAATACCTCTACAAAGGGCGGTGCATCGACGTGCTACGATAATAATTACCCTAAATACCGAGGTATTTGTTGTATGGCAATACATATGGAAAGTATTTCGATACGCATTTAATACTCGAATAACACACGGGCTAAAAAGTCCCGGGCTTAACAAAGAAAACACGGTTCTTTCATTAAAAAAATCGACTTTATTCATCGCCGTCGAGAGAGAGCCACACAGATCGTTCCGACGCCGCTCTAACATTTCAATACCATTCTTGTAAAATGATTTATCGTTTGCTTCAAAATAGGCCTCGGTTTCCACTGATAACCTCTGCATTCGAACGAAATTTCTTACCGGTGAGCAATTTTTTTTTTTTTTTTTTGAGATCTGCGAATAGCCAGTAGTCGCCGGGAACCAAATCCGGAGAATACGGTGGATGCGGAAGCAAATCGATCTTTAATTCATGTAGATTCGTCATTGTTTTTTTTGTTTTGCTTGTAACACGGTGCCGTTGTCTTGATGAAACGCGATTTTTTTTTTTTTTGTTGCAATTCCGGCCTTCAAACGCTCCAATAACGCTCCAATAATATTCACTGTTGATGGTATTTTCCTTCTCAAGGTAGTCGATGAATATTACACCTTGCCTGTCCCTAAATACTGAGGGCCATAACGTTTCCAGCTGATTGTTGCGCTTTCGGGCGCTTCGGACGAGGTTCACCGGTTGCTGTCCACTCAGATGACGATCGTTTCGATTCTGGAGTGAAGTGATGGATCCATTGGTTTCATCCAATTGTCACATATCGACGCGAAAATTCCGATTTATTACGTTTGAACATTTGGCCAAACACTGCTTAGAATCATCAACACGTTGTTGTTTTTGCTCAACAGTGAGCAATCGCGGCACCCGCCTTGAACAGAGCTTTCCCGTGGACAGACGATCATGCAATATAACGCCAACACGTTCTTTTGATATCTCATCGATGTCACGCGACTTCACTTTGCGATCTTTCGAAACGATTTTTTTCAATGTTTTCTGGTGTTACCGCCTCATTTGGACGTCCACCGCGTTCTTCGCCATCAGTGTCTCTATAACCACGTTTGAAGTCAGCACACCAACGTTTAATTTTTGTTTATGATGGAGCGGAGTCCCCATAACATTTTTCAAGCTATTTCTTCGCTTGAACGGTATTTTTCCCCATCAAGAAGCAATGTAAAATTAAAACACGAAATTGTTTTCGATCCATTATTTTGACAATAACAAAAGTAGCGTCACTCTTAGCACAATAACTCACGCACACTAATGAACAGATTGCCATGAAATTTTTTTGCAGCTGTCTTTTGCACGTTAGTACCGACTAAAAATGAGGTAAATTCCAAAACACTAGCGCCGTCTATGTGTTAGGTCCGGGACTTTTCAACACATATGTTATGCCTACAACATTTGAATTCCATGTTTTCATATTTTAACTGTATCTAGACAAACAGTCAAACTTCCATATCCGTTTCATCGCGCAATTCCGGTGAAACAAATTTGGGCACCTCCTCAGGAAAAAAAAAAATTAAAAACTACTAGATCACAAACTTTGTAGAGTCTGTAGTATAAAACGGTTGTAGAAATACATTTAAAAATGATACTTAAAACTCAATCATTTCCATATTGGTGGTTAAACAGGTCAGGTAATTACTGTAATCGCGTGTATCATGTATCATTATAAAAAGAAAAAAATACGTACCCTGGTAGTCAAGATACTAACTCGTGTTGATTAATTTTTCTATGATTATGAATATTCTGCATTATAAATATTATGGGCTTTAACAGCTGTTAATACACGTACATAGATCAACATTATTATCTGTTTTTTAACATACTTGTCGCTTGCGTACAATGCAATTGAAATTGAAACGTAACAAACAAGACTATTATTCAATATTTATGTACACTACAATCGACTTAGTTTTGCCGTTGAGTTGGGAATAATGGAAGTTTTTAAATCTAAAAACCGGTAGTATTTTACTCATTTTTTTAAATTTTATTTTGTTAAAAATACATACGTACGAAATACCTCGAATTATTTACAGTTTAGAAAACTATATATATATATATATATATATATATATATATATATATATATATATATATCCTAGGCCGCCGGGCAAGCGTAGAGTTTGGTACACATAACCGTAACCGCGATTCAGCCGAATACCTACGTATTTATTATTATTATTTTTTTTTTTTAATAATTCACCGGAAAACTCGGCTGTTTGTTAAACAATTATTCGCGTCCGTTCTCGGATAAATATGAAAAGGGTTTAAAATTTCACCGCGCCGTCTCCCCATTAATTATTCACGAGAGCGATAAATTCTCGACGGTTTCCGCTTAGGTATATAGCGCGGCGCTTCTCAAGACGCACGGGGGGGGGGGAGGACGTTATTGCTTTAATCAAATTTTTATAGCGCTCGCAGTTTAAAATATTATATAATAACGAGTTTAAATACCTGTTTAATGTCTGGCCGCCGAGCATCAATCCGCCGTTTAATTTCCGCAATTGATTATTAATAATTCGCGCCGTTTTATTTATACTCGCGCGAGCGCGTTCGTAGGCGTCCCTCACAAACGCGGCACCGGCGGTTCGTCTGTTCGCACGGTCGTCTACGGCGGTTACGCGTCCGGCGAAATTCGGTCGTGCTTTTACCGGCCGTTTTCAAAACCGTTTGATTTTCGTTATTTACAAATGCGCTACCGAGAATATTTACCGACGGATGTCGGCGTGCATAACGTGTTTCAAGACTTCGACCGGACAGAGTAGTAATCGTCCGGAAATCCATACGAAACTCTCTTCGCTCAACTCCTCCGGTCTGTAAACGTTACGCGGCCAATACTCGTTATGACTCCCGAACGATATCTGCGACATTAGGCCTTCTACGCACGGGGCGACTCCCGGGCGACGCGACGGATACTCGAGTATCTTGTAAATCACTTCCCATATTAAGCGCTATGCGGTAAGGCACAAACGACGCTACTTCCTACGCGTATTCCACCGGTCTCGCGCGACTCGCGAGTAAGGCCGCCCGTCGCCCGCCGGATACGTTAGGTACGTTACGAATATATTACAATATTAAACGGTGTCGATCGAGAGTTGGTATGGTTCTCTCGTCGTGCGGTAGAACGCTATAAACTTAGCATCAGACTTGTCTAGGTCTCAGAGGTAGCAGCAACGAATAAGCGGCAGTGAAAGGTCCGTTCAATATAAGGGCGGCACCCCTCATTCTTTTGATGGTTTCTCTGTCTATAGTAGTTACAATAATGGTTGGACAACTACTACATCATCATCACCACTCGATGACATTACTTCATTTGACGACATATTGAAAACGCAGCAACAGGTTTGTAAACAAATGGTGGCTAGAGGTACACTGAAACGATATCGTCGCTTCACAGTAGTTTCAGAGTAGCTTAGTATGTGGCGATGGGTTGCCTATGGATATCTTACTGACAAGCAACTCGAACGGACAATACTCGGGTATCCGTCGCGTCGCTCGGGAGTTGCCAAAAAAAAAAAACTCATTTTTCAAATATGTTTAACAAAAAGCGATGTTGGCATTATCGCTTTAATCGAGGACTGAGAGAGTATCTCTTGTTTTTTTTTTTTTCAAAATATTTCAGCGCGCCCCTTCTAATTTTTCATAATCATGAACACGTGTGATTGGCGTAAAAGACGTATAAATCTTCGGATACTATCAAATGTTTTTTTTGTTTACATTTTCGCGTCCGTCTTTTTATTTGTTTCCAATTCGAACACGGGTTCGCCATTTAAAAATAAAAAAAAAAGTTTAAGGTATAGGGGTAAAAATGAGATAATAAACCGTATGCAGTTCTGAAACTGATTGAAAAAAAAAAAAAAAAAAAATCGCCCTTTATATAATAATTTCTAGATCCGTTTATTTATATTCGGAAATAACTTTTTCCTATCTCTCTCTCTGTCTCTCTCTCTCTTTGTTTCTCTCCCGTTATTTTACTCGTATATAACATTAATATATTATAGCGGAAAATAAATCTCGACAAGGTTCGTGTTTATTGGTGAACTTCGGGCGAGAACCCGTCAAAAAACGCGTTCGGTTACGGCTCCGTAGACACGGCGCGCATTATTTATAAACGGCGGCGGCGAGCCGGGGGGAGGAGTTGCTCAGACCGCCGGATAATAATTATACAACTTTTAGCGAGAAGATAATAATTTTTGGACCGAAAAAAAAAAAAACGAAAAAAAAATACAAATTTAATAAATAACAAATAATTTACATATTAAAAGGGTCCGCGGCGATATGACATTTTCTATTAGCGCCGCCCGGAAACAATATCAAGTGCTGGGCGATTGTGTAAAAAAAACCCCTGTGTGCGATTTTCGGGAGGACGAAGGACGTATGGATTATCATTATTATTTTTTTTTTTTTGTTTTGTTTGTTTTATTTCTTCGTTTTGGGTCTGAAAATTATCATAATTTATACCGTTTTTAGCGGGCCGAATTTCCGAGGACAAAACAATATTATATTTAGTAATATGTGTACGCGCACGATTAACAGCCGTGCGCCGGGCCGCCGTTTTCGCCGTTTCTCCCGGTAGCGGAGTGTAATCGTCTGGGGGACCAAAAAAAAAAAAAAATAAGAAAAAATGAACTTATGGCGGAGGCGTTTATTTATTATTTTTTTTTTTTTTTACCGCAACTTGTCTTAATGTGAACTTGTGCGTTCGGGCCGCGGGAATCGCCGTTGAAAATACAGAACAAAAAAAAAAAAAAACCCCTCACCGTGTCATTAAAAGCCCGCGAAAACCATTGGCAATAATATTATCGGGTCGTCCGCGTTATTACTACTATTATTATTATTTTTATTTTTTTTTTTTTTATTGTAGATTGGTATTTTTTAATCAATTATTTTCGTGTCGAGGGCCGGATAAATTGCAATTTTCAAAAACTCTCCATGTAAACGTAAACCGTTCGTTTTGTGCGTGACCCATATAAATCAACGGTACGGTTTTTCGTAAAATATTTTAAAGACTAAATGTATACATCCGGTTTAGCACCCCCTCGGATTAGTCCCGATGAATTTTTAATAATTTTTTTTTTTTTTTAATTCATTCTAATTCAAACGACACGAGGGCCGGCCAATATCGAATTTCGACTTGTACGATTTAATGGAAACCGGGGGGGGGGAAAAAATATCATTTTAAACCGACTGCGCGGAAAACGCGTGCGGGTATATAATCGAATAAATTAAATTCGCCGGGAAAATCAAAACTGCAAATTGATTAATGTCCGAGCGGAGAAAAAAAAGGAACAGAAGAAATGCGATTGTCGTACGGGTCAATTGCTCGGGTATGGACGGGAAACAATTGTCGACGGTCGGGCCTCTGACCTTACTACGTTTAAGTGGAAAACGGCGTCGGTATTCGCGGGCGAACGGCCTGGGCTACACGTTCGTTGTGACCACACGAGGGTCTGGTAAAAGGATTACGGTGGGTTCACGACCTCCTGCGAAATTTGATATATGTATATTTTGAACGTACGCCGTGTGTGTCTGATCGCTGTGAAAGTCATTGTGTGCCGGTGTATTGCTGCCAGTATCCCGTGTCCGATATAATAACGCGTTATCGACCCGTCGGACGATTAAACGTTATACCTTTAGAACTATTCGGAACCTACGCTAAAATCCTAACCGACGGTCGCCTTTATTTACACCCACGACGGGGGTTACCTAGCGAAACAAACGCCCCCCCCCCCGGCAATATTTTATTTCGTGTGTAAACATTGTAACGATACCTGATAACGTAGCTTGTTATCCGGCGGCACTAATGGCTTTCCGTTTGAAAAGTTCTGTAGACAAACATGCGATGGTGCCCATTCAGTACGAATTTGAACACTGTAGTGTCACGTGGTGGTGGTCTGTGGCGTGTGTGTTTTTTTTTTTTTTTAGTACGTTCTAATAATGAGTGACAACAATTCCGAACAACGGTGCGCTATCCGCTTTTCGTTTCAAACTTGGGCACGGTGCGACAGAAACCGTCCGATAGCTTCACAAAACATATGGAGAAAGTGTGCTTTCGGGGGCCCAGGTTATCGGGTGGTTTAACGCATTTTCAGAAAGCCAGAGATTGAAGATGGACCTCGCGGTGGAAGACTACAACTCCAACTGCAAAATATGATGAAAACATCACCGAACCATGCCGATTTGTTTTTATTTTTTTGATAGCCAGGGAGTAGTCCCACGAGGAGTTTGTACCTCAAGTCCCGACGGTCAACCAACATTTTTATAAAGAAGTTGTTGAAAGACTTTGAAAATGGGTCATTCGTGTGAGACCAAACATCGAAAGCACTCGGGCGCTTCATCGTGCACATTGTCGCACAACCATTTCTATTAACCAGTTTTTGGCAACCAGGAATATTCCCGTGGCCCATCAACTCCCTTATTCACCCGACTTGAGCCCTTGTGACTTTTTTCTCTTTCCAAGAATAGGAATTCACCTTTAAAGGACGACATTTCGGGACACTAGAAAATATTAAAATGTCTGTGACTGACCAATTGAAAGCTATTCCAGTAATTGAGTTTCAGAACTGCTACGGACAATGGAAACATCGACCACAGCGCTGTGCGGATTGCCCGGGGGCAATTACTTTGAAGGGGATAATGTAAAACAGTTATTTTTAATTCAATAAAAAAATCATAAAAAATCAATATCATTACTTTATTTACACACCACCGTATATCGTATATTAAAGGGCGATTGGGTGGAATGAGTCCAGCCGGTTAGTTATCTCGTGGAATCTAATAGGTTAAATGTTGATTTTTACGTTATTTGATTCAGTCTAAGGAATACTATTATGTTTCTGATATTTGTTAACTTATCGTCCACCTAAAAGCGATTAATATTATGTTTTGTGATTGAAATTAAACGATTTGTTTGTTACACATTTGTAATTTACCGCTATGACAACAGATAACGTATTGTTTTGATCATAATTTTTATGGTTTTTTAGAAATGTATATTCTGTCCCGTATTTTTACCAGTATTTTACTGGTATTACTCCGTCGTAAGGGTAACGGCGATAATTTGGGGGATTTTTTTTGTTTTCTTTTTGGTTCGAAAAAGTCATCAAAATATCTGTTTAAAAATCTGAGCTTTTGACATAATTTAACCAACTAGTTTATTTATCCGTTTCTCGTAGTAGCGCACAACTCGGAGCAGTAGAACCCGAGATTCCTAAATAGTCTTCCTCGGATGACCGTCATTCCACCTATATCTTCGCCTATACCCGTGTAAATTGTAATATTTACGATACCGTCAATGCGGTAATGTTCGCAATTATCGCAGACGACGTGTTTATCGGACGCGTATAATACAAACATGTTAAAATGGTAAAAAAATAAAAAATTATAACGGGAATTATTTTTGAAACGAAACAAAAACCAAACCACCGTAAAACAACCGACGAATTCTTTATCCAAGGAAGAAACTTTGCCGCGGGGAACTAAAACTATACCCACTGTATACGATTATACAGCGTGTTCATGAAAATATGTGGACACTTAAAACTCACCGGCACATAATACTAAACTACTGGATCATCCAGATTACCTATGCTTATAAATTTTTTTAAACGTGAATCTCTATTTTCACTTATCATAATGTGATTAGTCGATTATTTTCAAGTCATCTCGATGTACCTATTATCAACTCGTATTTGAATTGATGACTGAGTGAGTGAAGTTTTGAGTTTAACTAAAAAAAAAAAAAAAATAGTTACATCAAATAATTACTTGAAAAATTTCGACTTATCCAAAAACGAAAATTCGAGTTACTATGATTAAAAAAAAAAAAAAAACCGACAGAATCATTGTGAACATATGGCCAACAAAGAGGTTTGTTGATTTCAGAATTGAAACAGTGTTTACGAATTGATTATAAATGTTAAATCAACTAGACGTTTTCAATTTGATAAAAACGACATAATTCTCGTAAAAATATCGAAACGGATTATATTTTTTTTTATCGAATTCGATAGGTATACAAAAAAAAAAAAAAAAAACGTTCGTTAATAACCTACACATATGATATTTTTGTCGGCGCACGGTGTACAGTCGATGATATTAGTTTCAAAACTATTGTAAAATTTCAAAATATGCGGAGGGCGCCCCCCGGAGAACACACGCCGTATAATCTCTAAACGAGTTTTTTTTTAAACTTTTTTCATTTTTTTTTTTTTCGTTATCTATAAAACTCGAAACACGTAGTCCAACCGCAATGGAGGGGTCGTCACCGCCGCCGTCGCCGAAACGCGAATTCGTACGCGTATGGTTTTTGTTTTTTTTTTTTGTTTTTTCCCCGAGACGGGAATAATGGCTTTCGCCCGCCAGGTCTATAATAATAATAATAAAAAAAAAAAAAAAACTATATACGCATAAGATGTATACAGAGCGGACTGGGCGTCAATACGCCGGACGGATATTGAAAAAAAAACGACTATTGGGCGGCGGTGGTCGGCAAACGGAATGCTGTTCAGTTGTCGCCGCCGTCGTGCGGTGGCCGCGGGCAATCGTGCGGTGGCCGCGCGCGGCGGGCGCCAGCGGCGGGGTGGCCGTGTAAAAATGAAAATAATTTACTCCCGGCAAAGCGCCTGCGGCCGCGCGCGACACGCACACGTGCGCTGCCGTATTCCGATATGGGAGCGGCGGCAGACGCGCTAGGTCTGGAGTGGCAAGAGTCCTGTAAACGCGCACTTTATACCCGTATACGTAGTGACGCTCGTGTACGATTGCGCCGATACGCCCCCGTCACGGCGTGCACATGGTGACGTCCGTTCTAATCTAGACGACTCGATAATATACTTAAACGAAGAGAAAAATAAAGCGAATAATTTTATCGCGGGCACACCGCACGACGGTTCGGCGTAAAACAGCTCACGATGGAAATTCAAGAACACCACTGTTTTTAAATCGTAAACGAAATTCCACATTTTACCATTGAATGTCCACAAGTCCGAGTGAATTGACAAATCAATATGATCACGTTGTTGTCTTTATATAATACATTTAATTTGAAGTAAGTTGGAATAAATTTTCGTGGTTTTTTTTGTTTTCTTTTCAAAGCAGAATTTAGGCGTTTTTAAATTGTAAACGAAATTCCACATTTTACCATTGAATGTCCACAAGTCCGAGTGAATCAATATGTCGTACTCTTGATGTAAGTTGGAGTAAATTTTCGTGGTTTTTTGTTTTCTTTTCAAAGATTTAGTTCGTTATTTGCAACCGTTTAAATAATGGTATTTATTATCTGTACTTTATTTGTACAGGTGTAACGTAAAATCTCATTTGGATAGCGAACGGAATTGCTCTGTTCCGCGTATAGCGATTTCGTTTGAATAACGCTATTTGTATAATGTAAATTTTACCGTTTTGAGTTATTGCCCAGCGAAATATTACACAAATCTAGGTGAAATATTATCAGAATGAAATTAAAAAAAAAACAAATAATATGTTCTACAGTCGATACGGAGAAAATCAATATTAACCGAGTTTATTAGCCCCGAAACGTAATAGTAACAAACACTTTTCCGGAAAGTTCCGGGTGACGATTTATCAGCATTATGATTTTTGAACTATTTTATGACCGTTTGAAACTGTCAAGTTTTTCCCCAGTTTTTATTTGATTTTATCAGAATAAAATTGTTTCGGCCCAGCAAAAATGCACGGAAGTTTTAGATCCGGAATCGGATTTTTTTTTTTTTAAAAATACGTGTTTTCCCATTTGAAAACATTGTAAAAAAAAAAAAAACAATCGTAATAAAATCACAAGTTTATCTATATAATAGTTATGGGAATGCCACAAGTTTGATTTTTTTTTTTTTTTTAAATTCCCCCGATTTGTTCAGACAATTTGTCGAAAATCATCCGTATCCGGCCGTGTTGAAAAAGCGTATAACAATAAAAAGAAATCGCCCATAGAAAAAAAAAAAAAAAAAAAAAAATCTGACGAAAATGCCCGAGAAAATTAATTAATTAAATTGATTTCCGGGAACGCCAGTAAAAATGGCGAATTTCCCGGCGGTTTCGGGCGAATCCAGGTGCCCCCGGAACGCCGGCGAGATTACATAATAGGAATGTCGTCGTCGGCCGCGAAATACCGAAATCGACTTAAAACCGCCCGGCGCACACGCCCGTCGGCCTTGTCGCGATCATTTGATCGCCCTGTACACGCGCAACGCAACACGCACGCGCTTAATAATATCGCGCGCGGCGGAATGCGGCCGGGACCGTTGATTTACGGTGTACTTAGAGATCCCGCCGCCGGAAACCCGTACCCGATGGTTGAAAACGTTGTTGATCATTTTCCGGAAAACTCCGGGCGCAGAAAACGGCGTAATTAAAACCGCCGCGAGGGTGTACGCGCCCGAAAAGTTCCCGTATCCGGGGATTGCGTTTATTTTTTTTTTTTTTTTTTACAATTTTTTTCGCGCGCGCGTGTCTTAACAAGTTTTTAAAATATACGCATTTGCGAAACTCGCAAAGTCGTCGTCGTCGTCGTCGTCGGTGTAACGCGATTGTAAATGAATACCGGGGAGCTAAAAGTTAAAAAAACGCTGCCGGCGGTTGCTTTTTTTTTTTTTTGTTTTTGTTAACCGAGTATAATATACGAGAGGTGTGGCCATTAAAACAGCGATATTATCGGACCGGACGCGACATGACGAGTGCATAATAATAATAATAATGTCGGTATATTTGCAATCTACGAATCTATGCGCTGCGTCGTATAATTACGAGAACAAAAATCGTGTTTAAATCGAATCGATCGCGAATCTGCGGAAAATCTGCCCGCGGTTTTTTCACGTGTTTTCGAGTGACAAAAAAAAAAAAAAAAAAACAATTTTTTTTAATTGTCCTTTATATATCGAGTCAACGACGAACAACGCGCGAGTTGCCTCCGGAAACTGACGGTGCTATTTCGAAAACAAACGATACCGTTTCGAAAGACCGGAAATATCGGCGGCGACTGAACACGAGAACGGTATACGGGAGACCGTTAGACACATATGGTGACGATTAACTGAACATAACATGAACGGGAAGCCTCTCTCGGGAACAAAAAAAAAAAAAAGAAGCAATTTCTGGCCGAAAATCGTGCTCCGGTGCTACACCTTACGCCCCACACACACACACACACACACCTATTATATTAACTCGTTTTTCAGAGTCGGTTAAGAGACGTGACGGCAAATTCGTCGAGAACCATAAGCTTATCCCGACGTCTTCTGCAACTTCTCCGCTAGTCAATCGACGGTTATTCCGAATACGTTGACGAACACGAGCAACAGTTTCATTTGTTTTACTGGTCGAGGGTTATCGTTAACGGACGTGTTCTGCCTACCTTAAACCGCTCGGAACACGTTGTCCGAGAAGGACAGAACGTCATCTCCGAAAGCTCGCGGGCAAAAATTCAAAAGTTTCACTAGAACTTTTCCCCAATTTCATACAAAATGTTAGCGTTCTCTCGTTACTATTGCTTCCGGTACGAAAACCGCCGCGTGACTGAAACGTTGCGCGTTGTAAAAACGCCCGAAAAATAAAACACGAATATTGCGATCGGATTTGAAACGGACGCCGAAATTCTCGTCAAATGTCACTGTATACGAATGACGTTGTCGGGGTTTCGTTGTATTGTCCGATATAGATATTAACAAACACAGCCCGGGTATTGTTAATTGACCGCGGCCCGTGCGTAATGCGTATTGTATTTGAAAAATTCGAGTTTAAAACCGAAAAAAAAAAAATAATAATAATAATATTATTATTACTAATAAAACGGACGGTCGCGTTTTCGGTAATACGAATATAATATATTTTGGTACACCTATACGGTGTGTGTGTGTGTGTATGTGCATTAGGGTTATTATAAGCGATTCGGATTATTTACCGTACATTATAAACGTGTATGTTTGTACGTATAGTATTATTATACGCCTCTACGGGATTATTACATTCGTAAGTCGATAGTTGAAATCTACTCACGTTTACGACTATTATTATCGAATTCGCCGGCTATACATTATATATATATATTATACTCTGACCCGTAAACCTGTGCGTGCCCATTGTATTGTATTATTATAATGTCCGTGCGAAATTTACCCGAGGAAAGTTCGCGTCCTTCTCCGCCGTTCTTCTTCTTCTTCTTCTTCGACGACGACGACGCCGGGGGCGCTTGGCACGCAACGACAACGTAAAAGTCCATTTGGCATTTTAAACGCCCCACCCCTCCCCCGGAAACTTACGGAGAAATAACTGACGGACCGCAAATCGGTTTAACGCACTCGAACAAATTAAAAATACAAATTTCGCTTACAAATGTCACGGGAATCCAATTAATATTTACCTGTTTGGAATGGATGGTTTGCGTGGAGCACGGAACAAACACGAAACAAAAAAAGGTCGATTAAAATGATAAATAAAAATATCCCACCCCCCGGAAGTGTCTGTTACACGGATTGAATTATGTGTTCGGTTAGGGCGGCCAAAATATCGAGTCCTTCAATACCGAATGTATAAGTGTAAAAAAAAAAAAAAGTCTAAAATAAATAATATAAGTGAAATATTGCCGCGATTGCTGAGATGTCGGTGGCAATAATAAATACGCGGGGTGTGGGGCGTAGCCCTTCGAACGATATTTTATGTGGGCCGTGGCTGTGAGGCCGATTAAATTATTTAAATTCGCTCGGTGCGGAATTTTTTAATAAAAAAAAAAAACTATTGCCCACGTGGTGTCACCGAGTAATACAGAATGATACACACCGATGACAAATCGCATTATAAATGTGCAATCACGACTCTATCTTCTGATTGGCTTGTCGATATGCGGTTGGTAAAACACCTAAAACACGGTGTAAAATTATATTTTAACTTTTGGCCGTGTGGTTAGACATTATACCGGTACGACAAATATGGTAACGCGTAACACGGCTTGGTGGTTTACCATAGCTAGCATTTTTTTTAAAATTTTTTTTTTATATATACTATCACACGACACGACACGGCCAATTGTGAATCCGCCCCAATATGAGAGGACAGAAAAATCTGTTAGCTATTCGCTGTTTGGGCACTATCCGTGCAAAATACAAATATACAACACGTAAAAATTTCGCATATCGCCCAAGACGTTTTTTACATTTTATAATATTAGTGTACGTTTGTTAATCACGAACACAAAATGGCGGCTGATTTCGCTATCTGCTCGAAAAGTGTTCGCCGCCTGGGTAGTCTACAGTGTGTTCGGCGAATAAACAAACTAAAAAATGTTTGATTAATTGTTTTTATTATTTTCGTATATATTTATTTATTATTTTACGGCTATATACAATGTAGGTATGGTAAAAAAGCGATAAAAAAATTCTTTCGTGTAATACAAAATATTATTTTTTTCGTGCAGACAACGCCGATGTTGAATTCGGATATTCAGGCGTCTCTGGGATTTCGTTCGCCTCTCGTTCCCCCGGGCAAATACAACTGTTAATAAAATGTTTTTTTTTTTTTTATTAAAAACGTACAACGCACGTCACCCGTTGCATTTTATATCGAAATAAAAAAAAAAACATAAAACAACGTACTTACCATTGTCGCGGATATTCAAATACAATACGTTTAATCAGTTGTGTCGAGTTATTGTTGTAGTACTATAATACGATTTACGACCAACGGAACAAAACTCGAGAACCCTGCCACCGGTCACAGAAAAATGATTTAGACTCAATACTGTGTGTGTGGTGTGTATCGCGGACTGTACGATATCGAGTTGATTACGCGGTTTTTCGAATTGGAAAACTATATGGACACAAAAAAAAAAAAAAAAAAAACGACGTCCTTTGAGCGTATATTTCAACTTCGGAAATAAAAAAAAAAAATCGCCCCAGGCTAGGTCGGGCGAACACGGCGGTTGTGGAACTACTGGAATATGATTTTTCGCTAAGAACTGACTGCTCAATAGTTACAGTTGTATTGGCCGTTTCCTCGGTATTTTTAGCGGTCAATTTCGGACGAAAAATGTATTTTCGTATATGCAGTAGTACTTAAAACAAAAAATAATTCCACACAATTAAAGACGACAACTGTGTTTTCAAATAATAATGATTTTTTCGATATCTGTTTCCCAGACAATCTATTATTCATACTTCAAACTTTAACGGGGGAAAAAAAAATATATATTTATTTATATTCAATCTCGATAGAATGAAAATAAAAAAATTCAATTGTAGAACGAAAATATCAAAAATTTTAAATCTTTTTTCAAAACAACTCTTATCGCATTAAACTACATCGATCTGACGGATTGCCGGGCAACGAAACGGTCTGAATTGCTTTGCTGCATGCGAGTTATAGCACAAAGAAAGATCCCCGTACCGTTTCAAATCCCTTTTTAACTGCGATTGGGAGAACATATTTATTTCGAACGACCGACAAAAGAAAGCGTTGAAATTATAATTATATTATGTATAATGACGAATGAGCAATGAGCTGTGAGCCGGGACGTTATCGCAACATCCAATAACGACTTTTCCAACTTTCTGGTATTTTTTTTATTCCTAACATTTCCACGGAATCTTTTCGTGACTCCTAAATAAAAATGCTGATTTACTGTTTGTCTTCGAGGCACCCGTTCGCGATGAACTATACCACGAAAATCAAAAAAAAAAAAAAAATGCGATTAACATTTGATCTCACCTGCCTTGCTTTGTTCGGTCTAGGAGAATTTGCCGACTTCCACTGTTGATGATTGACGTTCGGTATCTATCACATCATACCCGTAAAATCACACCGAGTTTCGTCACTTGTTATAATATTTTTTAAAAAGTCTAGGTCAGTTTCCGCTCTATCGAGAAGTCCTTCGGAAATGGTCTTTCGGTTTTGTTTTTGTTCGTCGGTTAAGAGACGAGGAACAAATTTGGTTATATGGACAAAAAAAAAAAAAAAACGAAAAAACCAATAACGATATTCCACGTCTCGGATTTGTTGTGTCCGCCGGACAAATATATGATACGATAATAATAATAATAATACGATTACAAATAATTGTTATGTATGTGCGATGTTTTAGGTTAGACTAGACGTAATTGAAAAGAGGCCAACGTGTATTTTGGCGAATCGTAAAAAAAAAAAAAAATGTATATTTTGGTAACGGTATACAATAGGTAACAATATGTGACCGCGTTTCGCCCGGAGCATAAACCGGCGAGTCTAATAGTATCCCCGGAGCGTAACTCTTGGTCGTCTGAAAGACCGGTAGTTCTGTAATTTTGTTTTTTAAATTAAAAAAAAAATATATATATATATATAATTCATGGAGTATAGTGACTTTTGTTTTTTTTTCTTCCCCTATGGATACGGATAATTTTAAAATAAAAAAAACATCGTATTTGGGATTTTATCTCGGTGTTACGGGCAAAATATGTATTTGTCCCGAGGTCACTGGTGGTTAGGTTGTGTTAACAAAACATAATTTAGCATTTGCTCCGATTTCCGTAGCCGTAGTCCTAAACAATATTATTTTTACGATTCGTTAAAAAAAATTTCACACGATAAAATAAAAAACGTATGGATATATTTGTATTGTTACAATAGCGCCGGAGCTCACGTTTGGCTCGCCCCGGACGTGCCGGACTAATTTTTTTTTTTTTTTATCGCTGAAGCGTTGAAATTGAACACGTTATTTTTTATTTTATATTTTATTTTTGATAAAATATAAGAACCCGGCCAATAATTAACAGTAATGATTTCGTTAATCCGGCACTGAAAAAACACGTGCCCCGCGGCCGGCCGATGGAACACAATCGAGAGTTTTTAGGACAATAAAAACCCACGCGCGCGCTTACCGATAATAATCGCCATAATATAACGCGTTTATTAATTTTCGTTATTATTTTTTTTTTTTTTTGCCACCTATTATTGTGCTGTCCTCCTACAGGGGAATTATATTATTACAAAATAATCATCGGTAAATAATAAAAAAATATATACATATTTATATGTGTATATTTTTTTATTTATTTTTTTTTTTTTTTTTTGACGCGCTGCGTCATTTTTAAAATTGTTTTTTTTTATTTTTTTTTAATATATATATATCGTTATTATTATTATTTCTCCCTCATTCCTGCCATCGTCCCGCCTAAGTACGGTATATATATATTCTAGCGTTTTAGCGTTGACGCGGGGCCAATGTTTCCGAGGCAATTTTTTTTTTTTTTTTTTTTTTTTTTAATATCGTATTGTTTTGAAATCACTGACCCGGGGAGACGGCCGCCGACAGTCGTGTTTAATGTTATGTCGGTTTTTTATTATTATTATTATTTTTTTTTTTTTTTTTACTGTTTTCCCCGTTTTGATTTTAATGTATTGCATTATTTCGCCCGAAATCTTATTTAACCCCTACGGCCGCCGTCGGTCGCGCCAATACCGTCACAATCGGTTTTCTGACGCGCACGCGGTCGTTATTTTTTATTTTTTTTTATTTTTATTTTTTTTTGTTATTTTTAATGCGAAATCCGATTGTATAATAATATGTACGTGTATTCGCGTAAATATTTGTTCGTTATCGTCGATTCGCATGTTGTCTGCTTTTGTAAACGTCGCAGTGACGATACCGGTCGGACAAAATATCGAACCGTAAAGTAGAGCCATCGAAAGTACGTCGGATAATTATTAAACGTAAAAAAACGTATCCTACGCGTGTTTATACGATATTTCAATAGTAAATGGATAAGAATATTACCACGACTATAAAAAAAAAAAAAAAATAATAAAAATAAAAAAATACTCTTCATGATCCCAACCGATATATGCCAAACGTGTGTATTTCCCTGATACAAACCTAACACAAAATAATCGTACAAAAGTACAGGGTGCGGCGGAACCAACTGACGTGTTTAATTGGGCCATTAGTCTATGATAAGATAAGCGCAGGCCTATAGTAGTGGTCTATTTTGAATTATACAGTTGTGCCGTTTTTAGTCGTAACCACGAATAAAACCTCAATTTTCAAAACGGTCCCGAGCCCCACAGATCCTCAAGACACCTGCTACAGAGCGGATTGGCGATTTTTGTTGGGCCCGGCAAATATGAACATGGGACCCGGCCCGTGAACCGCAAAAACCGCGAATAATTTTGAAAAGAAAAATTACGCGGGCGCTAAAGATTCGTTTAACGCGTTTGCTTAGTCTCCCGTCCCTGATCCCTGTCCATTTATCGACCAAAACCGCGTTATACCGCGTTCATGTTTCAACGAAATTATAATCCCGCGTGTGTGTTTTGTATAATTATTAACAGATAAATCGTTACATTATGTAAATTCCGGACGTCCCGATTTTAAGCACTCGGTTCCCCGGGTAGTTGTGCAACCGTACCGCGAACATAACACGGAAAATAACGGCATTCCCGAACGGAGAAATTTCGCTTTTTCAGCATTAGCGATACACATTCGTGTATTTAACGACTATACCGAATTGATTCGATACGGGAAAACAAGACATTTCGATCTAAACGCAGTAGATTTATAACACGAACCCCGATCGTCGTGCGTTTGATTTTGCGTAACGACAATATAGCAGCCTGCCCGGAGACCGGGCCACCCGGACGATTCTCGGTTTCCCGGTTTCCCAACAAGGCGGTTATATTAGTACATAATTCGATCGGCGGTCGAAAATCGAAGGGGAAAAAAGCGACAATTGATCTTTGTTACGGAGAACGCCTCGTGTATACAATATAATAATATATGCGCATATATGTACCCGCCCACCCCAAAAACCCGAGGTTTTCCGATGGACCGCTATAAAATATATATATGTCGTCGGATTCTTTCTGGTCGCAAATGTTTCCGGTCTCTATATACCTGTATATCCCCCCCCCATACATTTCGTTAACCGATTTCCTTTTTTTTTTTTTTTTTTTTTTTTTTCCCCTCGCATTTTTATCGTTCTGCCGACCGGCGTAACAATTCCGCAGCGGATATTCGCGGACGGGTCGCAACAGATCCTCCACCCGCAGCAGCCCAGCCTTCTCTCTCTAATCTCATTATCGCGCGGTCCGTCCGCCGGCGACTTTTACGACCGCAATTGTGTTGGTATTATACCCTTGGCAGGAGGTATAACAATTATTGCCCATTTGTCGCGCTCGATCTAACGAAAACCGATCGTATCATTATTATACATTTTCCGGCCGAATTCCTCGTTCCGTCCAATTTCCGTACGCGAATAATCCGATTGACGTGCAATATTTACCGCGTAAACGAACAAATACCGAGAGCGACCGGACGTCGAGAGTGCGTTGGTCTGGTAACTGATTGAACTGATTGAGGAGTCGCCGTTTATCGGATAATTACGACGACCTAATAATTCTACAAGGATTTGTTACGTAAATATTCTGCGAGTCGTGTGGAATATTTTTTTTTTTTTTGTGGTATCGCAACCTACGTGGGGAACTCTACCCGACAGGCCGATCCTTCCCCCGCATAGTTTATTAAAAAAAAAAAAATCAAAATCAAAATGCTTGACACGCTCTATGCTCTTATTTACTAAAAACGTATAATCTAATAATCTTAATTCTATGGTTTTGTATTTACAATTTACTGTTTACAATAATATATACACACACACGAAATTTACAACTTAGTTTTTAATGTTATAACTAAGCCTAGGCTAGGCTTCACTACAATGCTATTTGTTCTTACTAATTTAGACAATTTATACGACGAGATTCCGCGCCGCTCTCTGGCGTTGATTGTCCTCTTCCTCACTCGTCTTCAGCGCCACCTTGGTGTATTTCATCGTTGTCTCCCAAATCGTCGGGCTCTCCGGCATCGTTTTCGCCGCCGTTTCCGGGGCGAAGGCTCTGCCCGTCACGTGGAAACTCGTACGAGAATATATATTACGTTAATACGTTCCGTACTCGTACAATGTATCCGATAATGATCCGATGACTATACCCGTCGTCGTATATTAGGGGGGGGTTTTTTTTCCTCTTTTCTTTTTCCTTCTCCGGAGAACTTAATTTCGTAGCATTCGCCAATAATACGTAATTTCCCGCACAGCGCAGGAGTACATACGATATAACACCAGCACCTCCGCCGTTATACAGCAGATTTTGAGTCATTACCCGCGGTATAATATTATAGAAGTTTATCGAGACGCGTATATAAAACCTTTATAAATATTTAAACATAATGTCGAATTATAGGAAACCGATGAGAACGCATTATAAATATTGAACGAATGTCTGCAGCGAACCGCCGCTGCCGCCAACGTTTTAAATAAAATATTATATTAGAGACCGGGCGAATCGTTGCTGAATCGTATAAACAGGGTGATTATATTGTTATTTTATCATGAGTCGGCGATAATCCGTCTACAGGGTTGGGTGTTTTACACTGAATTGTTTTAAACACACGTTTAAGGCTTTGTTTTGAAACGTTATGATTATAATACAAATGTTTTAGACAAGGTTATCTATGACAGATGTTCAAAAAAAAAAATCGAATATAATTTGTAGTAATACTAAACTACGATGTATTATTGTAACTCGAGACCGAGACTTCTGAAATATTAAATCATTTTTATGACTGTCTATAGTCATTAGTTATAACTTACGGCTAAATTCATTGGCATTTTCCATTATTACTATTACAATTCACAACTAGAACAGACTAATGACTATTTTATACTTATGTATAAAATAAAAGTAAATCTCAAATAACTCGGTACAGTTGTTTAATACGTTTTAAACATTTAAAAACCGTTAGTTGCATAATATATGCAATATTAATGGTATGACGGAATAAGAGTAAAATATCGAAAATATATTAAAAATAATCAAATACGTCTTAACGAAAGACGTTAAAACACAAATAAATAAATAATAAAACGTATTACAATAATATATTAAGTAAAATTGATAAAAATATCTAAAAAAAAAAAAACGCGAAAAGGAAGATAATATCCACTTGCGTACTTGTACAGTGTGGAAAACACGGACAAGTGAAATTTATTTGGATAAAACTGTATAGAAAATTGCTCCGAAAATCGCCTTGGACACAGATAAAGACGACAGATGTTTCAATTGTGTCTGAAATGTTAAATAATTTTTATGACTGTCATTAGTCATTAGTTATTCAGGCATTCATTGGCATTTTCCATTATTACTATTACAACGTCGTGAAGTCCGACACGATAAAAACATACGCATTTTTAGATCGGTTTTACTACGATGTGATTTTTGGTCTCGGAATAACGTTACCCGAGTACGATGTCCTCGTCGGTTTACGCTGCGCTGATCAAAAACAAAAACTTTTGGGCTCGGTCTCATTGGCGTAAACGTTGATTTTTTAACGGCGATTATTCAGATAGCCGACTTGTCCGCAGTTATAAACTCGGTTTAAAAATCAGGTGAACGGCCGGCCCGTCGTTGTTAACGGCGTGATTGTTTTACGCGGCGACCGGGAAAACGGCCGGGCGGACCGGCGGCCGGGGCGCCCCCCGCGTTTAAGAAACGGTCGCCTAGGCGGGCCGCGGCCGGCCGCCGAACAACTGCGATCGAACGTTATTCCCGCGGCGGCGGTTTCCTCCGGGGCGACAATTCGACGCCCATAAGTCGATTTATTTCCAATACAACAACGGGAGAGAGAGGTGGCGAAACGCATTTCGCCGTCTCTTAAGAAAAAAAGGCCCGGCCGCGGCACTGCATACAAATCCGCGTACGAAAACTACATGGGCGTGTTACACGTGTTATATTGACTTTACACGTTTCGCGTCGGTTTACTATTAACCCGAAGACGTTTCATATGACCGTGCGCCAGGTATCCCCGTCGACATTATTCTAAGGGCGTGTTCTCGCCATAGGCAACTGATGACGGCAACGCGGCATGTACGAGGTCTGTTCGAAAAGTACCAGGAATTCTCGTCAACTCCCTCTCCTCCGGGCAATATGCACGTGATCTTGCCATTTTTCAAAAGTCCTTCGGAACTGTTCCAAAGTTAAAGCTCTATATGAGATCTGCAGATATTAGTCTAGGGAATAGATAAAAAAAATCACATGGGTCCAGATCCGGAGAATAGCGAGAGTCCGCGGGACCGCGACAATTTTTTTATCAGCCAAAAATTCACGAATCCTCAGCGGTAAATATGCCTGGTGCACAGAACGAATTTGGCAGCGCGACCCTTCTCATCTGTACGTTTTTCTGTAAAATTGCACCGCATAACTCAATTGAGATTCCCTTTGTTAACTCACGAACATTTTGCGGGGTCATTTCGCATTTTTTCGCAAATTGTCGTCACACCATCGTTTCCGGATGACGTTGACGGTCTTCCAGAACTCGGATCGTCTTCGTTTGACCGCCGACTACCCTTAAAACCGTTTAAAAAAACTCGAAACAACTTAATGAATCGTCCCCCGAAAGCGGTTTTAATCGTTTCCGTCGCGTCATTTTTACAGAGATTCTTCAAGCAAAACTTGATGCACACACGTTGTTCGTTAATTTCGAACATGCCGAAAACGGCGAACGAAACTGACTGGATTTAACCACGTGTAATATTAACCTGAGCTTGGATAGCGACTTGGGGTTTTGTTTAAAATATCCACTAATTCGCGGGTAATACGACAATTCAGAATTTGAAACGTTATCATGTGTAGATTAGCCGTAATAACATTTGTCCCGGTACTTTTTGAACAGACCTCGTATTACTATATTGACATGTTCTCACCGGTATCACACAGGACTAGACATCAATTCGACTATTTTGAAACTAATTTTTTAGCAACTCGATATGTCAATATCTTCCTACTAGTTGCTCTAAAAATATTAATTTTGTACAACTTATAGAAAACCGTGCACGTCTCTATGATATAACATCGTCTAGTTTTACACGGCAAGATATCAAAGAAAAAACGCGGAATGACATTTCAAAAATAACACATGGTTCTAATTAGTAGATTTTTTTTTTTTTTTATTATTATTATGTAATAACCCGTGTATTTATTAATGTTATGCATAAAATATTAAACTTATAAATGGTATATCATTATAGTGTTCTGTTGATACGGAGTAAAACGAATACATGAATGCTACAAGCATATCGTCGTCCGACGAGGACATTTTGACGATTGGATTATTGCGAAACGGAAACGTGCACACGGTTTTATTTCGGTTGTTAGGCGCGGACAACCGGGCGACTCAACTAAAACCTTTTTTTTCTTATTCAAAATTTATTTGTAAAATATACAATCTGCAAACGGTATTTTAGCAATGAGCGTACGCGATTAAAAGTGATAATTTTGTACGCGAATGGCTTGATTCGAGAAGCTACCCAAATAGCAGGGCTTCAGGCGCGCGTCGAGGAGTTAGGTTTTCCGGTTACGCGGTCAACTAAATTAAACCCGACTCGGAATCATTGGTCGTCGCGTTGCCGTCGTCATCAGTTGCGATCGGTGAGAACACGCCCTTAACGGTTTCGGCGTGTCTACGGGGCGGACGACGGACGGATACATTTGCGCGGCCAGTGTTTTTTACGCGCGTAATAAAATAACACCGGCCCGGGGGTGTATACGTCGCTCGCGGTTTATATAATAATAATAATAATAATAATAATACGACCGGCATTTTTCATTTTATCGACCCCGAAACGCGTCGGGAAATTGTTTTTTTTTTTTTTTTTGGTTTGTTTTTTGTCATACATCTCCCCGTCGCCGTCGCACGCGATTTCCATATCCGGTCTAGGATAAATCGAACACAGTACAGTGCCCCGGCACCATTATACATTAATATACCGCGTGTACAATACGAGAGCGTATCGATTTTGCCGGCGGGGCGTTGAAAAATCGCGCCCGGTATATTATTACAATAAATGCACTATGCACGCCGCGTGTATACGCGAACAGTAATAACCGCGCGAATCCCCCGGTATACTATTATATCGTATCCGGTAATGACGGATCGGTAAAATTACCCGGTCGCCGAAATATAAATTGACGGAGGCAGGACGGTAAAATTAGCCCGATTTTGTCGTTCCGAAACGGCCCGAAAGTCTTAACGAACGAGCGTGCCGGGGTACGCGTGCTGGCTACGCGCCGTCACGCCGAATTCTATTTCGTATATACGAGGTCTGTTCAAAAAGTACCAGGATTTTATATTTAACAATTGAAAAAATTACGTTACGTATCGTTTTTAAAAATATCTCCTTCGATATACTCTCTACTCCGGAGATCCCGGCGATCTTGCCGTTTTTCAAAAGTCCATTGAAACTGTTCCAAAGTTAAAGCTCTATATGAGTTCTGTTGCCGCGTTCCCATTAATTTCCTCTACACCTTGAAACCGTTGTCTTCGAAGCGCAGATTTAGCTCTTGGGAATAGAAAAAAAAACCACACGAGGCCTGCTCGGAAAAATAGGGAGAGTCCCGCAGGAACACAGCAAATTTTTTTTATCAGCCGAAAATTCACGAATCGACAGCGGTAAATGTGCCTGGTGCACAGAACGAATTTGACAGCGCGACCCTTCTCATCTGTACGTTTTTCTGTAAAATTGCACGGAAAAACTCAATTGAGATTCGCTTTGTTAACTCACGAACGGGGTTAATCGGCGGCCGTTTCGCATTTTTTCGCAAATTGTCGACACACCATCGTTTCCGGATGACGTTGACGGTCTTCCAGAACTCGGATCGTCTTCGGTTGACCGCCGACTACCCTTAAAACCGTTTAAAAAACCTCGAAACAACTTAATGAATCGTCCCCCGAAAGCGGTTTTAATCGTTTCCGTCGCGTCATTTTTACCGAGATTCTTCAAGCAAAACTTGATGCACGCGTGTCGTTACGGACATGTCGAAAACGGCGAACGAAATAAAACCGACTGGATTTATTCACGTGTAATATCAAACTGAGATAAGATAGGTACTTGGGGTTTTGTTTAAAATGTCCCCACTTATTCGCGGGGAATACAACAATTCAGAATTTGAAACGTAATCGCGTGTAGATTAGCCGTAATAACGTTTGTCCCGGTACTTTTTGAACAGACATCGTACATATACAGTGGTCGCCGCTTATTTGACTCACGGTTAATTGACTCGTTCGCCTATTAGACTCAAAACGGCTGGTCCCTATTTGCACACTTACTAAAACACAGTGAAAAATTCTTCTATTCGACTCACACATCGGTTAATAGGATTATTCGAAAATTAGATAAATATTGAAGTTATGTACACATATTGAACAAAAGTGCCCCATAAATGCGATATAAGTCGGTACCAGTGTTTTGCTTTTATCGCATTTTTTTCCGTTTACCCTACGAAACGTGGATTGTCGTCAGCAAAATCACAATACGCAATTGCTTCCGACACGATGGCTGCATTCTCAGTCCAAAAGAATTTGAAGCACCTGTTGAATGACCCATTGACCTATCAACCAGACTTTATTATGAATGGATCAATATGGTGACCGAGGAAGACACGTGTAATGAAATACAGTCGAAACGGCCAAAAGTGAATGTGGCTGGTGATAGTGACGAAGAGGAACATGATGAGAAACCGCCATCAACTAAACAATTGCTAGAAGCTCTTCAAATTCTCCGTAAAGGGATTCAGAAGTATTGAGATTATGAAGTCGGCCTGTATAAAAAAGTTTATTTACTGGCAGGTATCCCACCACCACCAGTTCGACGTCTGATATCCTCTAAAATTGAACGTGGTAAACAAAATTTGAGACACGAGGCACCCTATGTACTGACAAAATGACCCCGCTTCCCGTCTGAAATCAAGAAAGTCTTTCCTAAAGGTAACTGAAGAGCTAACGGAAACACCCTTACTAAGCAGGCTAGACGAGTGGAAAAAACTGATAACGGACACCAACGGTAAAAGATGGACGAAACCATCAGAAGGATTACCTCCTGGTAACTACCTAGACTGTATACCGGTATGGAAGACACTGAACTGAACCCTGCGTGTTGGTGTAGGACGGACAAAAGAAAATACGTGAAAATGGGGATACGGAGATCAAGACATAACTTGCATATGTGGGACAAGAGCAGACAACGTCACACCTACTTGTCCGCCCACGAGGACCAAGCCCATGTACGCAAGAGGATCTTATGGTAAGCAACAAGAAGGCGGTAAATATAACAGCCATAGACTGGACAAAAGAAAAAAATATAATTAGGGTGCAATGTACACATGCAATACTTGTTACCATTACATTAGAGTGTTGTTATTATTATTCATATTTTACTTATTTGATATTATTTATTTAGTTTCGTTTTATAAATTACGTGTTTATTTTAATTTTAAATTATGATGCCTGACACGAAAAAAAAAAAAAATGAAGTCGGCCGAAAAAGGGAAAATTCAATCGACCCCAGATAGATTTTTATTAAAAAAATTAATTCGATTTTACATACCTAGGGTATTACATATTTTATTATATTTTTAATAGCGTAGCAGGATTCCTATACTAGTATTAGATACCTTGAATATCAATAAATATATTTTTTTTAAGTAAACAAGTTTTTAACTTTAAGCATTTTTTTTTTTTTTTTTTACATTTTTTTGGGGGGTCGTTCACCTAATAAGGCTCATTCGGTTAATGGACACAAATGGTCAGGTCCCAAAAGTGAGTGCAATATGTGGCGACCGCTGTGTACGTATATAGGCGTGTTTGTCGGAGGTAAACGAGAGGACTCGGGACGACGGGTGACGAGAAAGATTTACCAACTCGATTTCGCATACCGTAGAAACGTAGAAAAGTCTCGCGGAGAAAACGCGTCGGTATTAAAAGTTCGCCGTTTACAGGCGATGGCCCGCGTAATACGTTACGTTATAAAATACAATTAAAACAACAACGGGAAAAGAACCGCGAACAAATTTACGAGAACGAAATTTGCCACTTTCTCTCGCCCGAATACGAGAGAAACTATATATATATATATATATATATATACGAACGGGGGAAATAAAAATCAACCAAAATCGAATCCAACGGTATACCGGCCACGTTTCACACCGGTGTTTCCCGATTGTTGCCGCCGTATATTGGCTCTTGATTATATAACTCCCAGACACGTTTCCGGGCAACGAACGTACAATATCGTCAGTAACGTGTTTGCTCTGCTAGGCCCGGGACTTTTCAGTCCGTGTGTTATATACTGTTAGGTTGTCGCGAAAAATTGCACTGCGGAGAACGAGTGTCCAGAGCCTTAGAGGGTTATAGGCGAGACCGACACGGGCCTCATAGAGCGCGGCTCGGGAATGGGCAAAAAATCCGGAATTTTTATGTAATCGAAATGTAAAAAAAAAATAGTACAGGTACCTATAGGTACATAGGTTCCGTTTAAATACGACCTAAGTTTCGAATTGAAAACGATCATAAAATCCAATGCCGTCAGAAAATACTGGAGATAGGTTTTTAACTTATAAGATTATTTATAAGAAAACGTATTGTGTGATGACTAATGGCGCCGCAAAGACTTGTCGCGGCTCTATCCGTTATAAGTTTTTTGCGCATTTTTTAAAAATATTTTTCGGTCATCGAGTTCCGGGCGGTAATTATAATATACCTAAAAATATGCACGCAAGTGGAACGTCCGTTCGTGCTGAAGCGGTGCGACTTTAGCAAAGACCCCCTTCAGCAAAAAAAAAAAAAAAAAACGATAAATCTCATAGAAAAATTGTATTTTTTTTCCCACCCAAATCGTAAACGGTCTGTGGTTATAATACGGGCGATGGGGAACGTGTCCACTGCAGTCGATAAGTTAGGCATTTTGTGTGGCATCGACTAGTGACACGGTTATCGAAACTGGGCTCGTAACTAGTAAAAAAGTTAAATCGACTTAACGAGTAAAAAAAAAAAAAAAGAAAAGAAAAACGAGTACAAAGTTACGTTTACGGGTGTATAGGGTAAAAGGGTGATTTAACAAAAAAAAAAAAAATCACTCGAATTTCATTTATATTTTTTCAATTAGCTTTACCTTGGCTTACGGGTTAAGTGTAACGTTTTGGTAGAACAAATTCGTAAAAAAAAAAAAAAACGGATTCGGACAACTCGCGGTTTACGACTGACGCGCGGTGTCGTCTTTGAGACCAATACTCGACACGTATAACCGGAGTATTACGTACACTAATAACGTAAGTTATTGTAAAAAAAAAAAAAAAAAAAAATGAAAATAAAAAAAAAGCCCGTGATTATTTACAAGCGTAGAATATATTTTCGACGTCAAAACGATATGCGCCCGGCGGCGGTAACGGTCGGTGGTTTATTTGTCGTGCGTGCACGGCGCGGCCGGCCCACTCGACGACTGCTCGCGGTACGCCCGGTACGGCGGCATTCGACTCTTGAAAAAACGGGGTCGCGCTCGAACAGCCCAGGGTTTTGAACGCACTGAAAAGCACTAAAACGCACGTGAAAAAAAAAAATAAAAAAAAACACGTAACGCGATTGCTGTATATTTATATATATATATATATACTTAGATTATATTATAATATTATAACGCGAGTAGGTATTGTGCACATTGTACAGGGTGCGGCATAGCCGACTGACGAGTTTTGATGGGCCGTAAATAACGAATAGTAAAACTCAGAGAAAAGGTTTTTGTTTTTTTATTTGAATCAGTATGCAATCCAATTTTTAAAAATTATTTTTGGAAAATTATATCTCCAAGACGGCGTTCCGTCAACATTGATACACTGTTGTCGACGATCTCTGAAGCTCTCGTACGATTTTCGGCACATTTCGACTGGTATGGCCTCGACTTCCGCGTGGAGTCGTTTTTTATGGAGCTGCCATGGGTTATTTGTAGCCCAGTATCGAAAATTTTGTTTATTTACAGTTCCAGAAAGATGAAAATGGGCCTCATCGCTACAGAAAAAAAGTTGATATCAGAGGAATTTGCAGAAGAATTTGCCGACAGAGATTTTTACGGTTGCCGTAGTTAATAGCATTTAACTCTTGGACAAGCATTAATTTATAGGGATGAAATGATAAATCTTCGTGAAGAATTCTCTTCAAAGAACGGTCTGAGATTCCCAAAGCTACAGCGTGTTTCCGGGCTGAGCGTCTTGGTGACTGCTTAATTGACTCGCCAACCAACTGCACATTTTCGGGGGTTCTTACTGTTCTGGGTGCTCCGTGCCCAAGGCTACATAGAGTACTTCCAGATTCTTCCAAATGCCGTATTCACAATTTGATAGTGTTAGCAGAAGAAGAAGAAAAAGAAGAAGATTAAGAAGAAGATGATGATGTTGAAATCGAACGAGTTCATGCAGAAGGATTACCTAAACTCAGAGTATAAGAAATACTAAACGCCTATTATGTTGTGAGAAATGGTTTTGGACAACGAGCAAATGTTTTAGATGAAATTTTAATTTTAAACTCAACGAAATCAAACACTGGATAATAGCTATTGGTTATCGTTTATACGGCGATGGTAATCTACAGAAGCACCAACTGCTGTTGAATTCTGGATATGACCTAGAGTTTCGGTTAAACGACATTTAAATCTCTACACCGCCTCTTCTGCGGCCTACCAGGTGGATTTCCAAAAATCTATAGCGGATATTAGTGATTTCGTCAGTCGGGTGCCGAAACGTTTGCATAGGATTTTCGCAGTTTCTACTATTGTATTTATTTTCAAGTCCGCGCCAAGCGTGTGATTTGAGACATTGGTCGTGGGGGGGAGCGAATTTGTCGTTGTTCGAAGCGTTTGTAGATTAAAATGTTTGCGTTTGACTTTTTGGCCGCACCCCAAAGTTAAATACCGTACGTCCAAATAGGCACCAAAAGGGTTTTACAGAGAAACGATTTTGTTTTTAACTCGAGATCTAGATTGTTTGCCGAGTAAGTAGCAGAGCGATATCCGCCTCGAGTTTAGACGGGCGCGTTTGTCGGTTATACGGTGAGCCCAGGTCAGACGGTGGCCGATGATTAAGCCGAGACAGCGAGGGTTTGAGGAACTTTGGTATATTTATACTATTTTAGATGGCAAGGCGATACTGTTCCCCGGTTTAGAGCAAGAGGTCGCGCGATGCGAATTCTCGGCATTTATTTTTTTATGTCCGTTTGTTGGACCAATGAGACACGAGGTCTAAATGGATTTTGCAGATTATTGTTGACAGTTTTTTTTTTTTGCGTCTTTGTGTCGGGAATCGATTTAAATATAAAATTTAAACACCGTCTTTACAACTCTTTAAAAATCTTCGTTAAGCTCCTGCTATCTACAACCGCGATATATATATATATATATTAATCTGACAATTATGATATATCTATATAGACACCTGTGGAGTCAACACCGTGTATTTTTTTTTTTTTTTTTTAAGAATAGACAGCGTGTGCAGCACTGCAACGGCGTAATACACGATTTTGTAACCGTTTATTGGTTTCGACAAAAAACCCTAGCTAGATTAGAAGAAATAAACGGATATTTTTTCAAATCGCTTTTGGTTTATTAGGAATGTGGGTGGGCCCGCCATTATTATGCGTAATAATCACGGGGGGGGGGGGGGCGAGAAATAGATTAAATAATTCGACTAGTTTTATTAGCGCGTACCCATAAAGTTGTATATTTCGTGTATTAATTTCAACAGACGAAGAGAGAGAAAAACAAAAAAACGTTATATACGCCGCATTGGACAAACGTGCGTTGTGGCGGCGGTCCTCCAATAACCGAATTCGCCCCCGCCCAACCAAAAAAAAAAAAAAAAAAAAATTCTACCGACCGTAATGACGGGCGTCTATATACATACATAATCGTATTGGCCCGGGAATAAAAATATGTAAAAACGACAGTGTCGTTGTTGTACACGGCCGGCGGTGGGTTTTGTCGATTATGCCGTACCAACCGCGACGGTGACGGTGACGACGGTGACGGTGACGACGACGACGGCGACGACGACGACGATGGCGGGAACAGCTAACCCGGCGATTTCCGGAGGGACCGAAAAAAAAAAGGGCTTTCGGATTCGCGACGATAATGCGACAAGGCGCAAAACAAACGGGCCACCGCCGTGTATAATAATAATAATAATAATATTGTATTTTGAAATATTATTGTTATAACGACGACGGTCGAAAAACGTCACGGCAGTGCCCGTCGCCTCTCTTTTCTCCTCTCGCCCCGTGTCCGTTTTTATCCCTTAGGTGTGTTATACGACAACGCGCGCTATTGCAAAAAAACAAAAAAAAAACACCAACAAGACAACGACGACGACTAACTTCGCGTTCCGTCGAAATAACCGATGTTTTCGATTTCTGTTCATAATCTATATACGGGTATATACAGTCAATGCAATTTTTTCTACTAATTTATTACCAAAAAAAAAAAAAAAAAAATCGACCAATGCCGGGCAGGTGCACAACGCGACGAAAAACCATTCTGAGCGGAGAATGTTTTGACGAATTTAAATCGTATTCAATTTTGCAACTCTGTTCGCGTACGTCAACGAAAACGCCAAACAAAATGATAATTAATCGTCTCGAAATAAAAGGCGGAAAATTGTAAAAAAAAATTGGTTAAATTCGTCGATTTAACAATGTACGAGGAGGACATTTGTTTTTCGAGGGGGGGGACAGGGACATCTCCGGTATTCGGCGTAGCTTTTTCGCAATATAATAGCGGAAACTCAACGGTTTACTCGCTTTTAACGGGCAAAATTAAACAAATTTTTTTTTTTTAATACAATTGAAATACACAATCTGTACAACATAGCACATTAAGTATATATGATATTATAATTTAGAAAAAAATAAAATAATAACATGAATATCATGAATTAAGAAATCACCCATTGGTGACACTTGGCTGAGAATTAACGCCGTCTAGAGTCTAGAACTTCGTTTTATATTTATAGCAAGTCACGGCACCAGCTCCTTTTTAGACGACGCCCGGGGTTTCCCGGAACAGTCTGAGTGTCGGAGGCTCTTTATCAAAGGATTTTGATGGGTTTGTAGGCGATTATGAAAGCGTTTGTGGAAAACTACAGCTTCATCTGTCACAGTTTTCATTGCGAGATCTTTGTGTAAGGTATAATTTGACACAAAAGGTGGAGCATTTGTAATTTTTCTAAGAGCAATATTCTGGAACTGTTGGATTTTGTTGGTATTAGATACTTTGGCAGAACCCCACAATTGAAGACCACATTGGTTTTAATAGTGTTTTATAGATAAGAACTTTAACTTTTAGTTTAGAATGTTTATTATTTGTAAGCAAGGGACGCAGTATGCGGAGTCGGGCATTTAAGGCAAGTATTTTGATACGGATGTGAGCGTTCCAAGTAAGGCGTTTATCCAAATTGAGTCCTAGGTATCTGACTGTGTTAGACGTTGGGATAGGAACATTATTTAAAAAAACATTTGGACAAAAGGAGTGACATAAAGTGAATGTTGTATATACTGATTTATTTGGATTTGGTTTAATTCACCATTTCTTGTACCATTCTGACATTAAATTCAGATGAATTTGAAGGTTCGAAGATGCAATTTGGGGGTTTTCGTCAATTGAGATTATGGCTTTGTCATCCGCGTAATCGGCTACTATAGTATTTTGAGAGACAGGCTGGTCTGATGTGTAGATATTGAATAAAAGGGATGAGAGGATTCCACCCTGAGGGACACCATGGAAAATTTGTTCAATTTCCGAGACAGAAGATCCAAACCAGATTTGGAAATGGCGGTTTGTTAGATAAGACTTAAGCAGTAAGTATAAGGAGGGGAAAGAAATTTTTTTAATTTGAAGAGAAGGCCTTCATACCAAACTCTATCAAACGGTTGGCTTATATCAAGAAAAGCACATGTGCAGTAATATTTTTTTTCTAGGGAAAATGAGATTGCGTCAACTAACCTGTGTACTTGATGTATTGAGCTATGCGCCGAACGAAAGCCAAATTGAGAGTTTGGAAGGATCTTGTTCGTGACGATGTAGGGTAAAAGCCTTTTGAGTATCAGTCTTTCTAATACTTTTGACAGAAATGGCAATAGACTTATTGGCCTGTACGATGAAGGTTAGTCCAGCGGTTTGTCAGGTTTGGGAATTAAAATTATATTGGAGAATTTCCATAGGAGTGAAAAGTACGAGAGACGTAAGATTGAATTAAATAAATGGGTTAGGAATAGAATAGCTTTTTTCGGTAGGCATCTAGCGACTTGGGCGGAAAATTAAAAAATAAAGTTGATTTTTCAGCGTCTCGTGTACAAGTTTGTACGGGTGTGTAGTACACTCGAGTATTTTGATCGGTATCCGCAAACGTCCTATAGGTACGGGCAATCCGAGTCCTCGGGGACGCCAAAAAACGTTCGAATAAAAAACGTACCGTAATTATCGTACGGCAGGATCCGAATCGGCGTATTGCGAGGCCCCGGGTAAAAATCGGTAAAAATATGTGCGAAAATATATACGGGGGGCGTATATATACGGTTAGCGTTAATAATACGACCATTTTTTTTTTATTCCTTTTATTTTATTTTTTCTTTCTTTTTTTTTTTCACCCGGACGCACAACATACCTACTGATTATATAATCTCAGTCGCATATATATATATATATATAAAAGTGTCGGTCTCGTATTACTTATATTACAGTGTTGAATCATTACGCCGGTAGAGAAAACGGCTCGTATACACAATTAGGTGGTCTTTATAAAAATACGAGTAGTCGTTTTTTTTTTTTTTTTTTTTATGACGGACCACGCCTCCCCCCCCGCGACACTAAACCCCCCCCATACAATTACTTTTATACGGCAGCCGGGCGAGCCTTAAGACGGCTGCACCCCCAGCCGTCTCACTAACTATTTTTTTTTTTTTTTATTGCCCGGCGAAAATAAAGAAATCCCGCGGGATCCCGCCTACGAGGAAAAATAAGCGCGCGATACCGCGGAATAAAACGGACAAATATTTTTTATATATTTAAAATGATATTTCCGTATTTTATCGTTTATTCGATAATTATATTAGTGTCTGTATATTGTATTCCGGCGAATGTCGCGTAAAAAAAAAAAAAAAAATTAATTTTAAAATATTAAACGTCGGTCCGGTAAATATATTTAGTATTACAAGGTAATGGGACGGTTTCTTTTTTTGTCAACACAGTGCACCGAGTGTTTTTATTAATTAATATGCATTTTTTTTTAATTGTTTATTTTTTTTTTCTTATTTGTTTCACTGGTAAATGATGAAAAAAACCACGGTAAATAAATGAAAATATCTGTACATTATTAATTCGAAATGCATATACTGGGCTCGTCGTATTATTCTTGCTATGGATGCGTATACAATCCGTAGCTAAAACGCATTACTTTTCCGCGTTAAATGTTCAAAATTATTGCCAAATCATTTGTAAAATGTAACGGTACAAGCGACTAACACGTAACTACACACGCGAGATAAGATCATGTAATAAAAAAATAATCTATCGGTCACAAAAAAATATTTTATATTTTATTTCACTAGTGAATTTTGTTATTAATTTCGATTAACCGATGAATTACAAATGGTAAATAATGGTACTCGATAT
Source organism: Tuberolachnus salignus (assembly GCA_956483605.1). Taxonomy (NCBI): domain Eukaryota; kingdom Metazoa; phylum Arthropoda; class Insecta; order Hemiptera; family Aphididae; genus Tuberolachnus; species Tuberolachnus salignus. The sequence continues at coordinate 1,931,752 of OY101434.1, forward strand.
AATAATAGTTGTGACTAGTGAATTATATAAATAGCTTAACTTTAGTTTAAACGACGGGCTATGAATAAAAAAGCTGCGATAAAAACGACGCAATTGAGATTATAAATAAAAATATCGATAGGCGTTTTCGATGCAAAATTATAATTTTTTTTTTGGGGGGGGAATTCAAATGAAATATTATATACGAATTTCTAAAACGAAATTAATATCAAATCGTGCAGACGAATACATTTTGTCCTCTCCACTCATCTTTGTACATTTATCGTCGTATTATGTTGAACGGTGGCGGAAAGCGTAAAAAAAGCCAAAAAAATATACAAAGAAAATATAATTGAAATGAATCGCGTAATAAATTTAAATCTCAGTATCTTAATGGAAAGTTCCTAATTTTAAGTAATCCCGTGTACATTTTTTTTTTTAACTAATAGCCGATTTTAGTTATTACGTTCATTAGAAAAGAAAAAAAAAAAGTAATACATTTGTTTTAAAAGCAAAAATGTCTTGATTAGATAAATATAATTTAGGTACTTTTAATCATAAGTGCACATTCAGTCTAATATTTTGGAGTGCTAAAACATTAAATTCGCCCCGAAGGTAACCCGTTGGGAGTCTCTAGCTGCCTCGCACGTTCTCAACGCCTATCTGACGTAAAATAATTTTATTTCGAAATACCGAGATCTTCGCAGTGTCGACGGTGTGAAGCCGGTCGCTATTTTTTTTTTTTGAAATCGTTACTCATATCGTGAGAGTGTGTATTGTTTGGCAAGATTATCGGCGTGGGTATCAGTATATATCGCGTCCCCGAAAGAATAGCTACACGAATCACTAAAAATTCGATTCTTGAGCTATCACTATCAATAACATGCACAATTGCATCGTCTGTAGTTTAGTGTACTGGTGTATTTTTTATTCATATAATACTTAACCTGACAGTATATCAGCTAAAACGTCCTGATTTCTTGTTTGAAATAAAATATATATATATAGTTTCCGGCGTGTGTATACTCGTACAGGTGTAATTGTATTGCGACCTGACTAAATGTCGATTGCATTATTATTCGAGCCGGAATAAATCCATATATCAACAGTAACGGTTTCGCGTAGGGAAAATCAATCGGTTTGTATATACTATTTTAAACAATTGGCGTAAAAAAAAAAAAATAACGAAACTTAAAATGGATGAGTTAGTGATATTTGGGCTGAAATAAGTCAGTGTGGTCCGCTTTAGTCTAAAATCGAATAATAACAACAATCAATACGACTAATCTCGTATTGTATACCGACGGTTGGATTTACTGAAGTCTCGATGCCAAATCCGAAACAAATTATAAATAAATACCCGCACAAGAGAAATATTAAAGTATTGGTCACGATTCGCTGACGGTTATAATACAACTGTGCAATTTAAAACGACGAGCACATTTTATACGGTTGCTATATCATTTTTTTTTTTATCGCAACAGTGCGGATGTACGATTATTTGTACTCGTAGGACAGGTGTCAAATTCAATTTAAACGTATTGCATCAATTAGTTATGGCATTATTATTACATAAATGCATCATACCTGCATCGTGCACGTTGTAATTAGTAATTGCGATAGTATTCGACTGGTGTGAACAGGAAAACGGCCCGTCAAAATCGGGGTTTATAGATTTGATTTGATTTGGTTTTTTTATGATTTTGAAAGTCCGGATTATGACCAGAGAGGGAAGTCTATAAGTGTTTTGTGGGTAGCCGTGGATTTATTAGTATTCCGTCGTTCGAACGACGTGTTTGAACTTATGTTGTCCTTTTGTTTTTAACCAAATACCAGGTGAACCAATGCTATAAATTATTATTGCAGACAAAATGTATACCAGTATATTCTAACCCGACTATTGTACATACTATCGTATGGACGATACAGGACGACTATAATAAACCATACTTATAGGTTTTGCACGGTATATACGGTAAAATATTTTTGAAAAAATGTCAACCCCTCGTTTAAAGTCACGGCAAATGTTCGCCTACCGTAGTGGTCCGACGATGAAAAACATTAATTTTCACTCGCCGAAACTATGTTTCAAATTTCCCGCGCCGTCGCCACCCATTCGCTGGTCACGACGGTGTGTTTGAATTGATTTCTATGTACAGCTGTAATGGCCGTAAACTTTTTTTTTTTTTAATTTTTCCTAAAATGTTTAAAACAAGAAAAAAAAAATAAATAAAGGAATTAGGACAGACGCCAAAAAAGAAACGCGTGCATAATTTCATATTGCCCGCACGCTCAAAAACGCAACGGTGACTTAGCGACCGGTTCCCGACGAAAACCATTGCTGGAGCCCCAGAACGGCGCCAATATTTACACTACGACAATTATTATGGTCATTAATTGACCATAATAATGGTTTATGTCGTATTATGTGGTCGTCTCGTAAATAGATTTAACAGACCCGGTTGTCTACGGTTCCGCGCATGACGTTCCGACGTCGATCGACGAATGTATTAAAACTTCACCTAACTCGCATCATAAAACTCTATCTTGAGGCTTTCGTATTTCCCAGTTCAATGGAAAATATCTCTTATAATCCTATTTCCCGAACCTGGCGAACCTCCCGATCAACACCGTCGTCCAATCGTCCAACAAGCTTGCTTCCCTTTTTTGCAAAACTGTGTGAAAAAATGATCATAAAACGAATATCCACCATCGTCGATGACGAACAAATCATACCCTGCACGCGATCTGGCTTCCAGAATAAACATTCCACTATCCGTCAGATACACCGCCTAACTGATACAATTGCCTACTCCTTGGAAACGAAGTCATACTGTTCGGCTGTCCTACTCGATGTTGCCCAAGCCTTCGATAAAGTCTGGCATCCTGGTCTCTTACACAAGCTAAAAATACCACTTCCTCTGCCGTACTATTTGTTTTTTAAGTCATGGCTCGAACAACACATTCTTTGCCACAAATGTTGGCTCTGAAATCTCTGAATAGCTATGTGTCCCCCTCAAGGCGCCATCTCTTCCCGCGTACTATTCAACATATGCACAGCTGATCGTCCAACCGCTTCTCAAACTTCTGTAGCCGACTTCGCTGATGACAAAGTTATATATATTTCCGGAAAAATTCCACTTCTTGCTAGTCAATATTTACAAGGTCATCTAATCCTACTTGCAGTTTAGCATTCCATATGGAGAAAACAAATAAACAATGAAAAATCATCCCCACATCACCTTCACTCTCAAACAATCCACAGTTACATCCAGTCTTTTTAAACAATAAAGTTATCCCTTATTCCTCCAATGTTAAATATTTGGGTCTCACACTTGATAAAAGACTTACCTGGGCCATACATATTAAGCAGAAACGTCTCGTGCTGAATGCCAGACGATGAGCACTCATCCCACTTACAGGAAGGCAAGCAAAAACTGACCTAACTGCAAAACCTCCTCAAGCTAATTTGGTTATACGGAATCCAAATGTGGGGAGCAGCGAAAGAATCTAATACTTAAAATATCCAAACATTCCAATCGACCTCGTTGCGGATGATTACATGCGCTCCTCCGTGCGTTTCAAACCACACCTTGCATTCAGACTTGAAAATTTCATCTGTACAAGAAGAAGCCAAAAATGCCTATAAATTATTCCGTGCCCGTCTTACAAATCACTCTAGTCCATTAATCCGTACCCTAAACTCTGAATCCATGCCAGGAAATCCGCCTAGACGGTTAAACCGAAATTGGAACCATGACCTGAAATAACCCTCTCTGGCCAGTAAATGTTGCCGCCGGGTGATTACTCCTTCATGTCAATCTTGCCCTTCTTTTTATGTAAAACCCCGAACATACTTATTGTAAAACTGTATTTATAGATTGTATGTTTTAAAAAAAAAAAAAATTGCGCTGTACGTCGACAACCGCGCAAAATAATACAATCGCTCGAGCGAACGATTTTGCGGGTGTATACAAAAACTTTTGACGGTACGACACGATCACCTGCACGCTGCCGTCGTGTTTCTGAAACTTTGAAAGAAAAATGTTTTTTTAGAAAAAAAAAAAAATAAATCTTTTACAATATAATAACAAACCGCCGAGAAATCCGATGGATTTTTTACAGGTTTTATTTATTTTTTTTATTCGATATATAATATTTAATGTAGGCAGATAGTATTTTGTTTCCGATTTCGTTTGGCGATATTAAAACAACTTATATTCGTTTCTAACAGTTCAGAACATAATTCGTACAGTGTATTGTGTATTTTAACAATATATTTATTTAGTGTTTTCCATACAATAGTTGCACGAATTCGCTTTCCAAAAGATATAACCAATCGGCACAGGCAGATGCTCAGACCTAATTGTATTATTATTTTTTACTGCGAACGCCTCGTCTCGCGCGTTACTTTTCTATACGTAAAAAAAAAAAAAACAAACATAATTGAAGCGTGTCTGTCTGTCTGTCTGTCCGGGTTAATCTCCGGCTAAACTACCAACCGGATTCGACTACGCGGGTAGAAAATCTCCAGGAATAGCAACACACACAAGACAATTGTTATCGCTGAACTCGACTTGTAAATACGGGATGGGTCGGGGTTAGGTAGGAAAAAAAAAGTTCATAGAAAAAAAAAACACGAAAAATGAAGAATAGGAATTGGCAATTGGCCAATCCTATCGTTCAATCTACAGCATAATATTGCATGGTAATGTTTCTATCTAATGGCGCGGGCGGGACGCATATTGACATACTGACAATACGCTCCGATTGACGGAGATTGTATTAATCGATCGCGGTGCTTTTCGTCGTAAATTGTTAAGCGTTTTTATAAAGCCGACAAAGTTACGTACAAATTTAAACCGAACTACCCCGCCATATATATCCTTCCTTCCCAACTTCCTACCTACAGCAGTGGCCCACATATGGTATGAGTTGTGACGGCTTTGTTAGGATTGTTTATTTAGTTAAAAATCGTATTACTCGGCCCGTATTTTCGTCGAATGGACAAACATTGTACACGATAGCCACTCAAACGATTTGCAATTTACATTTAAACGGTACTATGTTAAACGAAAGTCAAAACTTTCATATTTACGTACATGCGTATTTATGGTTTACTAGAAAAGCGCGACGGGTGGAACCATAACGTCGTAGAATAATTTGCCCTGCGTGTTAAATTAATCGTTATGGGCGTTATACGCATTAAATTTTGTTTTCTAGAACATTTAAATTTTTCATAATTTTTTATTGGTTTTTTTTATTTGGGTTTCTTAGGGATTGTCCGTACTACGTGTTATATTATACTACTAACGGATTAACGCGGTAATTGCCGTGCACAGATTGTCGAGTTTGAAGCCCAGTTGCGTGATCACGTTGGTTTTTTTTTTTTTATTTCTTTTTTCTTAATTAGTTGTGTTTTTCTTGCACCCACGTTTGGCGTAGCGAAGTCAGGGTTTACACCGATCAAGTAGTAAGTTATACGTTTACACTCGGGACACTAACTTCCTTAGAGCATTATCGGGTTTGGACCAACATATTTGCACTTTAAAACAAAAAAAAAATTGTACACTGATCTCGGTATGTGTAATACATACGTTCGCGTTTTGGTGTTTTCTACAGTATAATACTTTACTGTACAATAATATACTAAAAACGTCGGGGAAAAAAATAAAAATAAAAATGATATCCAACATATTATAATATTATCAACATTGGCGCACGCAGGAATTTTTCGCCGGGCGTGCAGAATAGTTTCGGCGGAGGTTCTCCAAGACCCACTACAATCCCTCAAAACAAATGTTTTTCCTCTACATTGTAATAATTATAACTTATTGCTAATATAGATTATTTTTTAACTAAAATTTTAAAATACAGTAGAACGCCGGGTGTCCGGAATAATTAATGTAAACGGTGGTCCGCACGATACGCAAATATCAATGATAATTGAAATGTAACACATTAAAGAAAACGATTCCGCTGCTCGGGAAATTCGCACTTAACTTTTCTCCGCGAATCTCCGTTTGTCGGAGGGGAAATTTTTCGACTTCAATACTCCTCCTGGGAATATCGTGGACAATTCGAAAATTAATTTATCCGACCTACAAATTAAATAGTTACTTCAACGTTACCCCGCGAGACTTATACGAGGCGTGTTCAAAAAGTACCAGGGTTTTATATTTAATAATTACAAAAATGAAGTTACATAGCGTATTTAAAGATATCTCCTGAGGACCATATGCCTCAATCTCGGCGATCTTGCCGTTTTTCAAAAGTCCATTGAAACTGTTCCAAAGTTAAAGCTCTATATGAGTTCTGTTGCCGCGTTCCCATTAATTTCCTCTACACCTCGAAATCGTTGTCCTCGAAGCGCAGATTTTGCTCTTGGGAATAGAAAAAAAAACCACACGGGGCCTGATCTGGAGAATAAGGAGAGTGTCCGCGGGACCAAGGCAAATTTTTTTTATCAGCCGAAAATTCACGAATCGACAGCGCTAAATGTGCCTGGTGCACTGAACGAATTTGGCAGCGCGACCCTTCTCATCTGTACGTTTTCCTGTAAAATTGCACGGCAAAACCCAAGTGAGATTCGCTCTGTTAACCCACGAACGGTGTAAATCGGCGGCCATTTCGCATTTTTTCGCAAATTGTCGCCGCACCATCGTTTCCGGATGACGTTGACGGTCTTCCAGAACTTGGACCGTTTTCGGTTGACCGCCGACTACCCTTGAAACGTTTAAAAAAAACTCGAAACAACTTGATGAATCGTCCCCCGAAAGCTGTTTCAATCGTTTCCGTTGCATTTTTTTTTACCAAATTTCAAGCGAAACTCGACGCACGCGCGTTGTTCGTTAATTACGGACACGTCGAAATCGGCGAATAATAAAAAAAATAAAAACTGACCGGATTTAACCACGTGTTATATTAAACCGAGATAAGATAGCGACTTGGGGTTTTGTTCGAAATGTCCGGTTATTCGCGGGGAACACAACTGTTCAGAATTCGATACGTAATCGCGTGTAAATTAGCCGTAATAACGTTTGTCCCGGTACTTTTTGAACAATTTTACACGTTTATTTTAATATTTAATTTTGTCGTTAATTCTCCGCGCGACTTCCTTAATATTTTCCTTACGCCAAGAACCATCTCGTGACAATAACAAATACAATACGACGAAGAAGAAAATAATTAGCGAAATCGGTTTAGCCGTTCGCAAGGGAAACAGCGATTCATTTTTATGTATAGAGAGATTTCACTTCGGCGGTAAATATAATTTAATTTTTTTTTTTTTTTTTTTCCGGGACTTCTCGTGGAGGATAATGGGGGGTCGGGACCCGGGAACGCTTCCACTCCCACCAACCCTCCTACGAAAAACACGCCACTGATAAAAATAATATATATATATATATATATTATTTTATTTTACTATATTATATTATTTTACCCGGCCGTCAAAAGACGCACTATATTATTTCGCGATGACATCGCTAACCGGACTCTATCATCGTCGTGTATATATATATATATATATATATATAAAATGATTTATCGGCTCCTTTCGGCGCGTTCTCTTTTACCCCATAATAAATCATCCCACCGCCTCGCAACCCCTTCGTGTCGTAATACAATAATTATGTGACGAGTCCGCTAGCAGTACACTATATATATAAATATTTAATAAAAAAAAAAAAACACACGGTACAACGATGTCGGTTTCCGTTTTGTGATTTGGGCACACCGTGTTTTTCGCACGGACAAATTGTACGTGCCGTGTTCTCGCGCGTGTAAACCACCCGGTTCGTTTGCGTTGGCCCAATGATAGGCTCGCCAAAAACACCGTACACTCCACCCGCACCGAGAGAGACTGATAATCTGTTGTTGTTTTTTTTTTCAATTTAATTTAACCTCGTTCGATCGAGAAATTTTACCCGGATTTTTCGAATAAAATTTGATTAACGCATTACATCACCTGCAACATAATCTACCAAGGGAAGCAAATACACCGCTGCCATATTCTTTTCCACTTTTGAAAACATTCATGGAAAACACTAAATAGTAAATGTCCTTAACATCGATTTCCGCGTTTTGTTTAATGTCGTCAATTTGTTTTGAAAACGAGCGTAGATTTTTTAACTTCGACAATAATAAAAAAAAAAAAAAAGTCGCACGGGGCTAGGTCGGGTGACCGATGGCGGTTGTGGACATATTCACTACATACCTGGAGTATGATTTTTCGCTAAGAACTGACGAATCAGCAACGCAAGAACCACTTTTCCAATTTTCTGGCCTTTTTTCCCTAACATTTCCACGGAATGTTTTCATGAGTTCTAAAAAAAAAAATACTGATTTACTGTTTGCCCTTGTGGCACCCGTTCACGATGAACTATACCACATTTCATCTCACCTGCCTTGATTTGTTTGGTCTAGGAGAATTCGCTGACTTCCACCGTGATGATTGACGCTCGGTTTCAACATTATCACCCGTTATAATATTTTTTTAAAAATCTAGGTCAGTTTCTGCTCTTTCAAAAAGTTTTTGAGAGAACATCATCGTCTTTCGGTTTTGTTTTTGTTCATCGGTTAAGGGACGAGGAACAAATTTGTCTGCGATTCGGCACTTGCCCAATTTTTCGGTTTATATTTCTTGCCGAGAACCATAAGATATTTCGACGTCTTCCGCAAGACTACTCTGATAGTCCGATTATTTGTAATAATTTCACGAACACGAGCAACAGTTTCATTTGTTTTATCGGTCGAGGGTTTACCCGGTCGTTCGTTATCATCCTTAACTGATGTTCTACCCTCCTTAAACCGTTTAAACCGCTCGAAACACCACGTTGTCCGAGACAGACCATCGTCACCAAAAGCTCGCCGCAAACGTTCGAAAATTTCACTAAAAAATTTCCCTAATTTCAAACAAATTTGTACGCGAACACGTTGTCGTTCTATTGCTTCGTATTTGTTTGCGCCCAGTAACATAAATTCGGCAACATCGCAGTTAAAAATTGAATTTCTCGTCGCACTTTACGAACCGACAGAACGAAAATGTATTATAAAAATTATTCCGGTGTGGCCAACAATTTGTCTTCGCCGTATCGTTACGTTATTTTTCTTAGTCAGAATTGAAACATTCGATTTTTTCAGCATTACCGTCTCGTCGACGTTATTATTATTTTTTTTTTCTGTAAAAAATTGATTTTAAATTAAACCCGTCGACTTTGCGTGTTATACGCCGAGTACGGGCGAGACCGGCGGTCGTACGATTTCAGAAAAACTAGAAACGGATTTTTTATTATTATTGCTTTTCGATATTTGAAATTTTTACGCCGAAATGAAAATAATAAAATAACATACGGAAAACCGCAACAAAAAAACAAAAAAAAAATAACGTGTTTAATTAAATATCCGGGGCGAATAATAACTTTTTAATTATACGATTTTCGGACGGCCGCGGGCCGCGCGTATTTATACGGGAAAAAAACGAAACGAAAAAACCAGAAACCCGAAAACGCGCGCGCCGCCGCCGCCGCCGCCCAGAATAACAAATGACAAACGCACACTATTATGCCGCGAGGGGCCGGGGCGATAGAGAGACAGAGAGAGAGAGAGACGAAATAATAATAATAATAATAATAATAATACACGCGGTTTTATTATTATAATATTATATAAGTCGAGGCAATCGTTTTATTCAAATGCTAAAAAACCCTCGAGCCGGGCGTCCTCGTAACAAAACGGCCATCGGGTTTTTTTTACCGGAACTTCCGAGATGCGGCGGCCCGGCAGTTTGTCGGCCGGGCAGCACCAAGAATTGAATTAACACGACGGAATTATTATTCATCGGACGGATATCGGCGGAAAAACGACGCGGGCGCGCATTTATTTATTAGAATAATAATATTGTAAAAAACGACCGCGGTTTTTTTTTTTTTAATAGTCTTCGCAATATACATTTCTCAATACCTACCGTCGAAAATCTCACTCCCCCCTCCCCCCCCAGGAACGGCGCGGATGCAGAAAAAATAAAAAAAAAACGCGAAATTCCTAAACGATTAAAATTATCGTATAAAATTTCGAACAAATTGTTCGTTACTTTCTATTGTTAACATTGCGCCACGTTTGAGCGAGAACTACTACTGTAAAAAAAAAAAAAAGAATTCAGCGACATCCGCGTGTATTTCGAATCCTATCTCGAGTGAAAGGTCAATTCGGGGTCGTTCGTGAAGAAGCCCGAAGAACCGATTGAAAAAAGATATCGGCGGTTGTACCACGGGGACCTAACCTAATCGTCCAGCAGGACGGACGCAATCCCCTACGATCACTCTGCACGGCCGACGACGACAATAAACGAAGACACCGGCGGGCTGCCAGACTTCCGGATTGGCTTCAAAGGTCCATCAACAACGTTACCGACCGGACGAAACGTCGGATGATTAAAATCAAAAGTAAAAAAAATATCTAGGAATGCGCCTTGGACTGTCGGCTCAACTGCTGGGGAGGGGGGGGCATCGCGTTAAAAAAAAAAAAAAAAAAACTGGAAATTAAGAAGAAAACGATAAGAAATTCCGAACTAGACCCCACAAGCGAACGCCTCTTGTAACATAATGATGATATTAAACCAATATGGACTTGTGGAATTCAGCTGTGGGCTCGTGCCGGCAGCAAGTCCAATATTCCGATTGTACATCGGTCCCCGGCACGGTACGATTATTGTACACCGGGGGTGGCCGGGATCGAATCCGACACACGCCGGCGGCGTTTTTTTATTTTTATGAATTAGCATCACAGGGAAGAATACTCGCCCCCGCCATGCCGGCGGTCCGCGTTCCAAACCCGACTGATGGAAAACTTTTTTTTTGTAATTTATAAGAAACTATTATTTATAAACTTATCCCGCCTCCCGAAGCAGTGCCTCGCGGCGTTTCCGGCACGCGCGCGGTATTGCCGGTTCAAAGGAGAGGAGAAAAAAAAAAAAAGGTATTGCCGAGTTTGACCGCAAACACGAGAAAAGGCCGGATCACCAATCCAACTACCGGACAATTCTCTAGATATTAGGCGTCTCAACCACGCCAAAGACCATACGACTCGGCATAAGATCTTAGACTTAAGCCCGGGGCCGCTCTACTGACAGCGAGACTCCTATGACAAAAGCTTCCGGGCGGTTTTTAACAATAAAAATTCGTTTGTATTATTACGCGAGGTGCATCGGATAACCCGGGTAATATTATTGGATCGTCAAATTATTACGACTACGGTGATCGGGCCAGGCGTATTATTTTCTATTGAGTAAAATAAAACTTCAGAGTTAAATCTTAAAAAGAATAAAAAAAATAAAGGTGTGGTCTACATCTCTCTATTACTTTTTACAATTTCATTACGGCGCCGCACTACATCAGAACGTATCAATCAATTCTTGGTCTTCCGGACATTTTTTTTTTTTTTTATATTAAAACCGAAAATATGTGTTCCAGATCGTCCGTGCCTTTGAATACCATTTGTTAGATAATTTAAATTAACAAAACCATTACGGGACCAGACGTTCTTTTCCCTGGTGAATAAAACAAAAGGTCAACGGAAATGTTCATTTAGTGTCTGGCACTTCCAGCCGTCGGAGTGTGTAAATAATTTTATCTATTTATACCGACGATTCGACTTGTGGACACTGTGCACGAGTAAACCTTTTTTTTTTTTAAAAAAAAAACTTAGTAAACTACTAGAAAAATAATAGTTATTTAAAGAATATAGATTTTATATAAAAAAAAATGTCTACCGGACCGTGCGATAACCGTATTATCTTAGATTCCGAGTGTAGCGAAGAAGCCGCACTTGATTTTCTCTTCTGTTTTTTTTTTCTCTCTCTCGGTTAGTCAAAATGTGCTCGTTTTCGTCCGTAGGAGGTACGGGGATTTTCATTTTGTCGATTTCTGCGTTACATCTTCTTGGGGGGGTGGGACAAACCCGGTATAGGGCTGTACAACGTTTACCGGCAAATTTAATGCGCGTAATAAAATTACAATCGTTACAAACAAAATATACCGGGTCAAATACGATTTGTAGGGGCTTAAAGGCCCCGGGCACGACCTTGGACTACCCGTACATTTGTATAGTCGTGGAATATACGATATAAGAACCGTCTCCGGAGCGGAGGGAAAAAAAAAACGGCATCATTCCGGGAGATAGCGAAAAAAAAAAAAAGGAAAAAGCCGGTCGCAGATTAATGGCGATAACGCCAGTTTTCCGCTAATCTACATTCATGCGAAGGATTTTATTTTTATTTCCCCCGCCCCCCTAATAAAAAGTCACCACAAAAGCCATTACACGGCGCCTCGCAGACACACAAACACAATTAAATACGGCACGTTTAATTAATAAATACTGATAATATTATAGTGGAACACCGCTGTAGTGTAGTGGTACGGCCCCGGACGACGGACCAAAATTCAATTAACAACGAAATATTAGCCTTTAAAAACCGAGTCGGCGGGGGCAAAAATCCGCGGTCCGCGATAGGCGGCGGAAGCGGTCGCCTGTAGCGTAACAAACAATAAGTAGATTTAAACCGAAGACGACCTTTTGCCAACGTTTTTCCACCCCCTTGTTCGCTAAGCCGAAACCCGGCGGGCCCACCCGCCGCTGTTTCGCATGAGCACTTATGTGACCGTTGCCTTTCCGAAGAGCGTATTTCTATAGACTATTATATTCCGCGGAGGAACCGCGGCGTTCCCGTTTTTATTTTTCGGTCCATAATATTTAATTGTTCCGTACAAGGGGCCGGCAATGATGTACCTTCGTACATACTACTACTACTACTACTACTACTACTACAGGGGGCTTTTTACGATTCGAATAATAAATAACACGACCGCCGTCCGTACACGAAAACTAATAACAGAAATACTTATCGCTTAACATTAAAATTTCTGCAACAATATATAATACATTTATTCAAGGACATTAGTTTGTAATAAATCTTCATACAATATTATAATATTTTTTTTTTTTTAACTCGTTATAAAATTATTATACAAATACGGAAAAATAATATATTTTGTTTTACATTGCATTTTTTTGTTTCTTCTTCTTCTTTTAAAATCATTACTTACTAAATAATATTTTTATTTAAATGACAGCACAAAAATTAGTCAAAAACTTCAATTAATTTAAATATATTAATTACTATACTTTAGAAACTACTCAGTTCTTGTCTACGACTTTTCTGATGAATCCCTTCTAAACACTAAAAAAACAAAAATTTGTATTATAAATACAAATTAAAATACTTGATATAATAATTAATGTTTTTACATACAAAACTGTCATTAACCATCATTAAAATATTCTCATCATAAGGTATTGAAAATTAAAATAATACATTTAAATTTGAATTGTATTAGGTATACAGATCAAACAATAATAACTAAGTAGAAACATTTCTTAATGTCTCTTTTGGTGTATCTGATGGACAAAATTAATTTATTTGCATTTTGTGGGACAAAAAAAAAATATCAAAATAAATCTTTGTGATTCTTGAATAAACAAACTACATTGGTAAAGACGCCTTTATTACATAAAAAAAAAAAAACTATTAATTTACAATTATAGGAATCTTGTGGACAAAATAAAAACAACTAAAATATTATATTAATAAAATCTTAAGTGTATTACAATATTATTTAATAATTATATTATTTAATAACTATATAAGGGCAACAGAATAAATGCTCCAGAATCATATGGCCGCCCGTGGACCTCCAGTGATTATAAATTTAAATGTTTTCAAACTCTTACAAAAAAATTATAATATAAACAGATTACATATATTACATTTACCTTTGATATAATTGGATATTAAATGATGCACGATCTTCAGCTGAATCATTAGCATCAAATATATCAACTACCTGAATACCATCAGCATTAGTCGATACAACTTTAACATCCAAAGATTTGTCATTAATCATTTCATGCAATGCTCTACATAATCTATTGTTAAGCTTCTCTGGTGGAAATATATTAAATTCAACTTTTAAGGCCTACAAAACATTGTGTAAAAATAGTCTACATTTTAATAAAACAAAATAAACAATTTAGCAAAAAGAAAAAAAATTATACTTGCCCATACACAAATCTCAAAGCGTGCATTTTACCAAGTAAATACTAGTATGTAAATTAAACAAGTAAATTGTAATCAACAAACAGACTTACAAAGTTATTGTTGCTAAGCATTTAGTTTAAACGTCAAATATATATTAAAACCTTAATATTGTCATTTATTTAGTATTAAATTTAAGATTATTTACTTGAGGACTAATTGCAGCTAACAAAGAATCAATTGTCTGAAGATCAATAAATTTATCGTGGTCAATGAAGCCATAATTTCCATAGTCAACAAAATATACCTTGAACTAAAAAAAAAAAAAAAAAAATACAAGATTGTATAGATACAGATAAATATTGGTGTACACTGTTACTAACTTTTTGGTCAGTAATTACAAAATCATTGATTATTGCTCTGCTCCACAATCCAAGTTCGGAGCATTTAACAAGATATAACTTATTAGGCGATATATTTGATTTAGAATAGAATTGATCCAGTGGACGAGAGATAGAAATTGAATCCAATATAGATTCCATAATCAACAATGTTTCATTCGGTGGGTGTAAATATAAAAAACCATCAGCAACAAAAGCGAGATTAGCTTTTTCACATAAACCATCAATCTAAAAATATAAAAATGATTTCTAATTATCAATTGCAATTATCAAATATAATTTGCATACATAATTACAAAATTTTTATGTATCTATGAGTTTATACCACTGCATGATGATCTTATAAAATGTCAACTACCTTATTAAAATTAGTTTTTTCGACAATAGATTCCAAAACCATAGTGTTCATATTACATGTCCCATTGTATAATGTCACCAGTGGAACATCACTGTCTATATTATCAGGTACGACAATAAATTCTTTACCAAACAACAATTGATGAAACGTATCGCCAGCTACTTCAAAGTAAGGTGCAAAAAATAGAGATGTCAAAGAACATCTGATAGCCTGGAAATATAATTGATAATATAATATAATAACAATTATATATTTATTAGAAAAAAATCATTAAAAACATTATTATTATTATTATTATACTTGTGAAGGAGTACTCATGAATTTTTGAGGTAAAAACATGACAGTACTTTTAGAAACATACAACTCTACGCCTAAGTCAATACAAATACCAGTAACATTATCATCTTCAATTTTAATAACTTGAAATCTATACCAATCATTTTCTATTTTAATTGCATAAACATCGAACATCTCAATGCTAAACATTTTAACAAAATATTTTGATTCATCTGGTGTATTCATCAATTTAAACAAAATATCAAAATCATCCTACAAAAATAATAATCCTATTACATCTAAATATTTATATTAAACAAACTAATGTCAAGTACATTTAAGCTATCATGAACAAACATAATCCAAAATGAGTTATTACTGTCAATACAAGTTACAGCTACAGTTCTTTCTGATTTATCAATAAACTTCAATAAAGGAATATTATTGTCTACTTCTCCAGCATTATCAGATATGTCATCTTGTAATTGTTTTTTCTCTTCCTAAAATAATAATCAAAATAAAATGAATTTTTAAATTATAGTAAATATATTTTGCTAAACATACATTTTTAGTATAATATAAAATAGATTTGTTCAGTTCTGGTAAATTTTCAATGATAATATTTTCTGTATAATTGTTTAGGGATTTCAACCAGTTTTCCGGTAAACCCTCATTGTACACTTCTTTATAAATATCTTCCATTTTATCACAAAACAATCCAGCATAATTTTTCTGCAACTCCTGTAATAACCTTAATTAGAAACAAGTTAAAAATATTATAACAGCAAAATAAAATCCAACCTTCTCTAATCTCTCAGCAACAACTGTCATAGATTGTGTAGTCTGTTTATTTTTTAAATTATAAGTCTTTTTCAGTATAGAAAATGCATTACGGGCAGCAATCTGTTCTGCTACTTCAGGATGAGAATATTTTTCCGGAAATGAACTCGCAAGAGACGTATTGCCAAGCTAAAATTAAGTAAATAAATAATAAATAATAAATAAAAAAAAAAAAACCTAAATATAAATACATAATATATTGTTACATTTAAAACTAAACAACCAACTGTTTATAATTGTACTATATTAAATTAATAAATAAACCATATCACAATTGTATTACAATAACAAACAATAAAAAAGTATATAATAAACAATCATTAAGAATAACAGTAATTTTTTGTAGAAAAAAAAAATGTATGTAGGTAGTCATAGCAAAATTTTCTTTATCTTTCTCAAATCTACTTGGAGACAAAGCCTAGGACTAAAATCATGGGAGGGTGTTATTTTTTTTAAAAAAAGGCACACCATATTTTCAGATAAGTAGAATACAGGAAGGACAGAGGATAAAATGCCTACTTGTTATTAAAATCCAGAGTGTGTGTATGTGGCGGCAAGTGTAAACGCCTACCATAGCCTCGTCCCTGTATCTACTTAAAACAATATGTACACTAACTGTCTTCTCAATTAGAGCTGTCTGACTTTTAATTGGGTAACACCTTGAATATTTCTATTTAAAACATGTCCAATTGCTCCTTTTCTACTATCATTGTATTAACATTACACCCACAAGTTTCCTCATATGTACTTATTCTTATTCCATTTGGATAAAATACCACAATCACTACACAGTTATTATATCTGCAACATTCATTATTATTTATAGTTTTAGTTCTATTTCAGTGTCAAACATTCACACATATAAGTAAAATTAATGTAAAAACTATTTTCCTATACTAGTATCTTCTCATCACATACAACTCACATTTCACACATCAACATTTTATTGTATGATTTTCATCTTCCAACAAGAATTCCACAAATAATTGAACCAACCAATCACAATGTTTTCCACTTTCATTAACACGTCTTACTTGTTACCTAGTTTTCTCGTTCACGTCTTTAAAAATTATAAATAATTATAAATTATAAATAAAAAAAATAGAAATAGTAGTATTACTATAAAAACTCAATCAGAGCCGCATTTAACAGACGGCAAGAAGAGGTGGGAGGAAATATTTGTAAACCAATAACTGTATAGGCTTCTTCTAGTAAGCAAATGATATTTTGCCAATGTGCGACAGTTTAGCGTAATGATGCCACTCACTAAACTTCAGCTAATTATTTTACTCAACTAATATAGGTAAATCATTAGGCATAAATTAACTAAATTAAAAAGGAAATAATTAGAAAGTAGGGGGTTAAGAATAAAAGGTAGCGTTTTTTTTTTAAAAATAAACATAATGAAATATTAATGTAATACTGACCATATGATTTCACATCCTATTAAAATTATTTTAATTAATTCGATATTGAGTAGGAATTATTACAAAAAAATAAAAAGATGTGTGCTATTTTTACATTTTTTTTTCTTTCTGTTAATAACCTGTCAACCGGAAATCCTACTCCAATCGTCAACATTAGGATATATTTCGGTTGCAAATTTTGGCTAGTTGGTGCACGGAGTCATTTATTGATTTTCCTTGTAATTTTCTTAATAACAGGGAAAAAACTGTCTAGACAGATGAGAATTTTTATACGTTAAAAATGTTAGAATATTATAAAAATATTATGTTATATTCTTATTGTAATTCAGTGAAAAATAATTATTGAGCTGAATTTTCACCGACACATGGTATAATTTTCAAAATATTTTGATATTTTTTTTTTTTTGTTATTTTTGTTGTTTTACAAAATAGTTTTGAAAATTGTTAAAATAATAAGAGTATGTTAAAATTCAATAAAGTTGGTTATACAGCAGACAGTGTAAGTATGAAAGAATAGGCAAATAAAAAAATTAAAAATACAATTGTATATAGTACTATGTACGAACTACTCTAAATTGTCTTTGATTTAATAATAATAATAATAAATATATCAATACAAATAAGTTTTTATGAAACTGTAAATTATATGTAGTGTATCATGTGCCTACCTATATATTATAATTAAATTAAGTATTACAAATTGTTAAAAAAAAAAAAAATGAATTTACCTTTATGTTAGCATAGTAAGCAGGTATAATATTTGATTTTGATTTACATTGAAAAACAGAAAATTCAATATTTCCCAAATTCATTTCTTCTACATATTTTATTAAGGGTTTTACATGATCAATACCATTATATTTTAAGGTTTTTGAATCTATTACATCGGCCTGTAAATATAAAAAAAAAAGATGGTGTAAATAACACAACATGTTTCTATGATTTTGGTACTTAACCTAGTATTCAATTAACCATTTTACAATCCTGTAATTAATATATTATATTAATTATATATATATCTAATGATCGCAATATATTTATGTTATTGAACGAGTAGTAAAATATATAATAGGTAATAAAATGTATGTTATGATTGCCGACCCAATATACATGTCAATATCAGACGATAGACTATTACAGGGATATTTTTAAATACATTTTCAATAAGTCTACATAAGATTCAAGTAAATATTACAAATAGCTTACATTAATTGGTATTCAAAGAAGTTTCAATTAACTATCAATGCTGTTTGAATACGAATGCAATAAATACTGCTAACAACAGTTGTAAACGCTATACAACTAGTTACAATTAATTTACTCGGGAGATTATTAAGACAGGCAAGTTTTTGCAATCGCATATTTTGTTCAGATGCCTATATTCATTGCTAAGTGAACTTAAATATTAATTTAAATAAATTTATTTTTTTTTATTATTGCAATAAAATGCAATGTTGACAATTACTTTTATTTTGGTGCAATTTGAACGGTTTTCCATCATTTTTTTTTTTGTATAATTTTAAGGATATTTAACTTGATGTATTATAAAATAAACACAAAGTCGACGTAGCAGTATACAAATCCCAGTTAAAAATATTTATAATAATACATAATTTTTTATCACTTTTTTATTTTATTATATTTACTTGTCCTTCAGTAAACAATATTAACGACCCACAATCAATTGGCAATCAGTTATGTTAAAAATAGTCATAAACAATATTGTTTAATTTACAATTGATGTCATTTAACAATTTGTTATATTTTATCCGTAAAGCGCCGAAAACAAATCCAAAAAAGTTAAATAAGTTTTTTAAAAAAAATTGATGTTAAAAACCTTTTTCAAGATTATAAATGCCATTTTTAATATATTTTAATGCAATAACACAATTAATTTGGTGAGATTTTTAAAGCAATAACTTCACTGCTTTAGTGATTATATATATATATATATATATATATATTTGGCTATACAAAATAGAATTATATAATCCAATATAGGTTTTACGTATTATTAAATACTTACAGGATCGGCATTGTATTTTGCTCTATGACGACCATTTACTAGATGTTTTTTAATATTGACGCTGATATTGTTGGGGTCTTTATTTGAGAACCCCCATTCATTTTTATCAGACTCTGCCATCTAGAAAATTGCAATTTTAAATCATTTTTAAATATTGCACAGGGGCTTTTAAATAACACAATACAGGGAGGCAGGTAGTAATTTAATATTTACTAAAAACTAATATAAAATACATGTTAATATGTATTTGGCAAACAACCGTGGCACAAATATAATAATTAAACGAAGAAACGTAATCTAATTCTAATATTATTTTCCATAGTTGAGTTGTTTTTTTAGTTCCCCCCCCCCCGGCCCCGAAAGAATGCCTTATATATGTAAATAGAATACAATTGCGGATTACCGTTTGAACAGTTTTACCTAATAGTCCGACAAATTCGTTTTTAAATTAAAAATTTGATTGATACGGGGGGGGGGGGGGTTTGTATTTCTCTCGGTCGGGGGTACACGGACAAAACAAAATAAAACATCGCAAACAAACAACTATAGGTGCATATTTTGGATTATACAAGGTACGTAAGAATAAAATAGTACACTTTGGTATGTATGAAATTAACACTGAAAATATGTCGTCGAACACGAACGGATAGGAGTAGTGGCCATCTAAACAGAAAACTTTCTATACCAAACGCAAACTTTACTACTCTCTGCAAGTACTACGCGAGACTGAAAGTGGTACTACTAAACCGACTACAATACAGCGGGTACCGACGCCACCCGCCAAGCGAAATAGGTAGTTTTTAAATTACTTTTCAATTTCTGCCGTTTATTGTATATATATATGTATAGAGAGAGATAGATAAAAAAAAAAAAAAAATAATAAAAATAAACTTCGTAAACTTTTAAATCAGATTATCAATTTTAACGTTTATAATAGTTTAAAATCCATTAAGTCGGCGGTACAAACGCCCGTCTAAACCGAATTTCGCAGCACAACGACCGGCGCGAACCGTCACGCGCGGGTCTGAAATAATAATAATACAACGGCAGGCGGCTCGGCGGCCGAACCGAATTACAAATTCCGCTTCATCGGACGGACGGGCGCTTCCGTGCCGCCCGCCGACACCCGTAACGAATTAATTGTAAAACGACCGGTTTGTGTTTTCAACGTTCTCGTAGACGACAAAAAAAAATTATATTGCCAAACCACGTGCGGTGCCGCATTTCCTAAATATGTAGTCGCTTACCTTTAATGAAACGCGAAATCAGTTGTCGGCAAACGAGAATTCAAATCGGACGGTTAAAAACACAAAAAAATGATTATTGCAACAGAAACGTACGGTAAACCGAACACGCGCGGTAAAAATAAAAAAAATAAAAAATAGCAATCACTTATAGAACCGGCGGCCGCCGTAATCGCCGAATATTGAAATTAGAAAAAAACGCATAAATCCGGGGAATCAACAAAATTATTACGCCAAAGTCCAACGAAATAAACGACGGCAGACGAAATGTGTGCGGGACCCGTAACGGTCGTCGACGGATTTATTGAACAGTGTGACCACTACACGGTTACGAATAACGTGTACGTAAATTTTGGTTACACTGCGTGAACAGTGTACTAAAATGTCGGTTATCCGAATTGCCCATCGTATTTTTTTTTTTTTTGCCGCTTCACTACGTTCGGTAATTTTCTTCCGTGGTGGCGGGGAGTGAGTATTTCGATAGAGATATCTTTAAATAATGTCCAACAGAATTTATTGTAATTATTAAATATAAAATCCTGGTAGTTTTTGAACAGACCTCGTATATATACATACATCTGTATATAATTATAGCTAAGATATTGATAAACGACATAGGGTCGTGACCGTTTCCGATAATATATGATATTCCCTCGTAATCGGCCAGAGTTCAATCGTCTAATCGCTATCGTTGTAGTAACGATAATAACATTCATATACTATCGAACCGATATAAACCACAGGGTAATACCTTATATAAATAGGTTTTTTGTTTTTATAATTTTTTTTTTTTCTTACGATTTATATATATATATATATATTGGTAAGTAATTTAGAAAGGTTTTGAAATTTGCGTATGGGCCACATCAAAATCTGTAGCCGGGCCTAGGTTTTTCCGCAAAGCCGTGCAGTTAAACGGCAAATAAACACGGCTGTTTAGGTGTTGCAGTATTATTATTATTTAGAATTGCCCCAGTGATTTATTTGAAAAATAAAAATAAATAAAATGATTAAATAAACGTAACAATTATTATTAGGTTTAAATATCTGCGAAACCGTATTTTTGCGATAACAACACGACATGTCGATTTGAATTTACAAATATTGATTGTTATTGTAATACACCCGGAGTATGATAACGACATTTACGTTTTTGTATTGAACTCGACTGGATTAGTAAAAATTAAACACTCGACTTGATTTGGGGGAAAAAATAAAAAATAATAATAACCAAAACTCGCCCCGCGTAACACAAAAAATGTAGGCTTCCCTTCCCTCCCCCGACCATAAAAATAACCATATTAATGATCGCCTAAGAAATATCTTTTAAAAAGGAAAAAAAAATTGGTTTTTTTGTTTACTTTCTTACGAGTTCAATATACTTTAGAGGGCAGTGATGGGCCAACTCCGGCCCGCGAAAGTATTTAATCCGGCCCGCCGAGGGTCCATCGACATGGATAGTATATGGCCCGTATAGTATAAAAAAATTCCCGAAATATTCTGAAAATTATCGAAGAAAATAGTTTTAAATATATAAATGGATTGCCTCGGACTGTGCGCGGTCTTACCCTCATAGCGTGGTGTAGGTAGATAAGTACTATAGTAGGTACTACGATAATAGGTATATAATTTCTATTTTTGTTCATATTAATATTATGTTTCCCGGATCTCGGTTTGGTGCGTCCGTATCTTAGTTTTCGTATAATAATATGTATGATGTACTGATATATATATATATATATTCCATACATCTCACATGCCTACTATATGATTTAATAAAGCTTAAACACAAAATGCATTTTTTCTATAATTCTGGCCCTCCTGTAGAATTTCTTAAACTTTGTGTCTCCCCCCCCCCCATTAAAAAAGTTTGCCCATCACTGCTTTAGGGAGTATTAGACGAGGGACGCGAATTATCGAACCCCGGCCCCGTCGATATGTCGCCCGGTTATAATATTATCGAATAATAACCGCGGCGCCCCAATCGCAATCCACTGGTTTCGTGAACGTAACGAAAAATGAAAAAAAAATTTACAAAACATTTTTCCCGTCGCAGCGTGTTCGTATTAGGTACTGCCCGTTTCGTTTTCGTCGTCGTAAACCCGTAATGATCTCGTCATTACGTAACAAGATTTATATATTATCATATATAATACACGCATTACGTTTATTGTTGTGGTGTTTTGTTGTGACGGTGAGATATTGTCGTACTCCCGTGCAGTGGCGTCTCGAGCACAATATCTCATATCCTAAGCAAGAAAACGTATTAAAAAAAAAAAAAAAAAACTACCCAAAATGACCGCCCTACTTCCCCAACCCCCCGGGCACATTTCGCACATTTCTAGGGCTAAGCAATGGCGTTTTTGGTAAACGTCGTCTACGAACCGGCCTCGGGGAAACAGAAAATTCGGCTCGAAATCTCGAATACCAAATGCTAATTACGTGCTAAACCCGCAAAATCCGTAAAACGTTACTCACACGACCTAACGTTATAATATACATCGGTTTAAATTTTCACCGGTGACCCCCCAGCCGACCGTCGTCGATTGTTCCGTCCGAAGTTCTACGGCACAATAATAATAATAATAAATTCGATTTTTATTTTCTTCCGTGTAATATATTTCACGTATTGACGGTGTTCGACTATATTATCGGACACCGATCGTCCGTAACATAACAGATTTAACGCAATTTAAAAGCAACCGGACAAAAACAAAAAATGACCGTCGTAGTATTTTTGTAACACTTTGGACGCCGCTCCTAGGTAGGTACACAAAGATTTAATAGAATCGCCGAGACCCTGGGGGTAAACTTAGTAAATATCAATAGTTGATTTGACGAATGAACGATTTGAACTTATCAAGTTCGTTAAAACTAAATTTGAACTAGACGAACATGAAACTTGGTTCAATTTTACGCTTATGAACAAGTTTATATTTTAAATAAACGTTCTGAGGTTTCTAATAGTTAGATATAACCATCGCCTCTATATATATATATATATATAATAATTAATATTTAGTAAAGTTTTGTACTTGCATAATGTAATTATACAACTTTACCGATGTTAAAAGTAAATAAGAAAAGTGTGTTGTGCCCAAAGGCCCGTTTACAAGGTATCCTAAATAATTATAATTGCGTATTTCAACGGGAAATATTACTAACAAACGTTACCGAGATGTCCGATGCGAGAATGTTCATTTTTTCCGGATGCGCCACGATACCCAAGTCGAAGAACGGTACGCGTTTGGCACTAAAAACGAAAACGCCCGGAAAAACTTAAATGCCTTTTTGACGTGTTCTTGTCCGAGCCTCTGCGGCGCTATAGCGGATGGCGACCATCGTAATTTCCTTTTTAGCGACGAGTGCGTGATAGTGCTCTGCGCGGTTCGTTTTATCAGCAGTCATTCAAAAGCCGCGGTTTAATTAATTTAAAAAAAAAAAAATAATAATAATAATTACAGCTGTTGCGGAGTGGCCACTGGTCGACGGTTGTAAAGCGTACGTATTATAATTACAGTGTGTGTTTTTTTTTTTTTTTCGTTAAATCGAAAAAACTATAGATAACTCACAAACATTATGTGTTCCGATTATTGAAAGATAACGACGATTATAATATAACGTCCTACTGAATTTAATGGCGAATATACTGTTGACCATTTATTAGGTGAACAGGGGCGATCGCAAGTAGGGTTTTGGAGGTTCAAACCTTCGCCTCCTCCCGAAATACCAGGGAAACTGTTTTTAAAATTAATTACCTGACCTACAAATTGAAAAGTTGTCCAAAAAGTTTCCCGTGAGTCTTACAAATAAAATAGATTAATGTGTACGTATATGCACGAGTACCTAAAGAGCAATAAACTATGATATTTGTGAACTTGTCGAATTTGTTTCCCTAAACCTCTACGAGTCTACGAGAATTTAATTTCTCTTATTAAACTGGGACTTATCGGGGTGAGGGCATGGGTGGAGAGGGCTTCCACTGTAATTTAAAACATATAATTTAATAATATTCGATTTCGTAATACCGAAATCCAGAAATAATACCGCGCGTCCTTGCTGTATGAAATGTCGCGGAGAATCGTTTTATTTGTGGTGATTGCCAAAAAAAACCCACATAGTTTCGAGTTGCGTGAAAATCGTAAAAAAAAAAAAAAAAAAAAACGACATCGTCTGATATGAAATTAGTTTTTGTATAGTTCTCCTGAAAAGTCGAGAAAAATGCGATTATCCGGCGGATTATAATCTTAAACGACGCACGACCGACGTAGGTACCACCGGCACACGTAATAATGTATAATACGTTATCGCTGTTGTCGTAAAACGCAATTCGCAAAAGGGAATTTTTTTTTTTTTTTTATATATATTATACATCAAATACACCATCCCTCGAAAAAAAAAAAAAAAAAAAAAATCGTATCTAACGCGTCGTGTCTGCCGTATGCAAATTTCCGTTTGTCCGACGATAAGTAGGTACCATATATATATATATATATATATATATATATATATATATATCGGTCGGTACTCTCCTCTCGACGTCGTCGGTTCCGTAATGTCGTTTTCGGATGTTCGCAAGCAGACAAAAATATCGACGAACACGCGGCGCAGCAATTTTTTATTTGCAATTGACACCGTATAAATAATATCGGCATCGGCGGCTTTCTCGTCTTCTGAACACCGTACATTTGTCCGTCCAAATTACCGTCCCGTATTACAAATCCTGAAATGTAATACCGTTGCCGGCCGTGCGTTTAATACGTTAAAAAAAAAAAAAACTATTAAATACGCGCTGAAAACTCACGAGACATACATACATATTTATGCTCTTAGAGTTAAGTATTAATTTTTTAATAATATAATTATTGCAATTAATAGGTTTAATAATACAAAATGCAATATGTATTATGTTGTCGTTTAGACCAGATTGACTAAACAAATAGAAATATTTAATAACCCAACCAGCATTTATACGAAAAAATCCGGAACACATGATGTAAACCTAACCCCATTGAAATATGCAAAAATGTCCGGTTTTGGACATTTCGTATTTGAAACAAATTTCGGTCGAGTCCGTTTTCTTATACGGTGTGGTAAAACCAACAAAAAAATGCAAATGCTTTAAATTCACAACACGGGTCATTGCCATTTGTGATGGTGCCACTCGTGATTTTGATTTTGCACTGGTATAGGTAACTTGGTATCTTAATTATATCGTCCGGTTCGCGGTCGTATTCGATTTGACAATCGTAATTTCCGTTTTCAAACCAAAATATATTGAACATAACACGCCGGCGAGTAGGTATATCGAATTGCATATAGGAACATTTTTTTTTATTTTTTTTTTTTTTACGCAGAGTTAACGATTTCAGTCAGTTGTACAGGCAATAATAATAACAATAACAATATACATATATATATATATATATCAAATACTGTTGTCGGTATGAAATTTCTTAAAATATTTCAATGAAAAATTGTTAAAACATTTACACTATAGCTAATGGTCTCATTTTAGGTAGAAGTCACTATTTTAAATCGAGTCTCTAAAATGTCGGTTTTTCGCAATCTAATTGTTTCCATCGTTCGATAATTTGTAAATTTTCTCGGGCCCTGGCAATGGTGGTGAAAAGCAGATTTTTTTTGGATATAACGTCGGTTTGGCACTATCTCTGCCGAATTTTAGCCGGTTTTCGCCAACAGGGAGCAAGGGTCGGGGCAGTTAAGTCTGGACAGTAAAACCCGGGTCAGTAAATTAGACTTGTCCGACTGCAAGTAGGTTTACAAAGGTAGGGTTGATTAAACATATTATAATGTTAATGTCGGTACTCTGTTGGGTCGTCTCGTATACGCCTGACAAGTCAAAATTGCGGAAATTATATTGTCCGTAGTGGCTTATGGCCTAACCTAGGTATATATGCACGGTTGTCGTATTATATTATATTATCTTTCTCGGTATGACAATATTCAAAGGACACGACTCGTTTGCGCACTCGAATACGTACGTATAAATAATAATTTTGATTCTAGGCGTAGCGATGAACCAGTGGTGCTGGTTTTACTTGTGTAGTGTGTGTTTTTTTTTATTTTATTTTGTCTGCGGATAACTTTTTGGCACAAATTGGCGTATTATAACGATGCCATTTCCCTTGTAGGTTTTCTTAAAAAAAAAAAATCGAGGAAAACAGAATTATTTACGCAATAACGGTTTCTGTTAGTTTCGATTTTGGTTTATATTTTTTTCTTGTAATCCGGCGGGAACAATCTTAGGGGGACTTGCGCGAGTTGCCGGTTTCGGATCGTTTAAAAATATGCACTTTTTACATTAACTTTTATTGAAATATTCGCTTATACGGAACTCCTTAAATAAATTGTTATATTGGTATAGCGCGACTTCCATTTGTTTGCCAGGATAAAAGTAACCGCGTAGCGTAACATTTGTATTAATATATCGATAATAGTTATGCATTTATGTAATGACTACCAATTAAGATAATTATGATTTATATTTTGTTGAAAAATAATAACATCTGCGTCAGCTGGATTTATTCCAATATTGTTTTATCGCAGTACACTCCGCAGCGTTATTATACACGTATAATAATATATTAATTTAACAATGAACATGAACATCATAAACCGGGTAAAAAAAAAAATATACGTGTCATCGTATATATGGTATCCGTAGCCGTTTTGAATAACATCAATAATATTGTACACACGCCAATGGGAATATTCGTTCCCAGGTCGTTGTTTTTAACGGTTTTTGGTGTACCGATGGTCGATATCCTTATTGTACACTATGTAAATGTCGTGTCCCGGAATTATTATAATATTAATATATCGATATGCTGAACGTATGGCTACATAACAATACCGCTGATACCGTTATACGATCAGTAAACAGTGGCGTATTTTTTTTGGGGATTTCGCCAAGGAGAAAGGAAATATTGAATTCGGAAATTTTGTCGTAACACCTATACGAAAATAATGAAATATATGTATTATTATATTTTTATTATAAGTAATCTATAATAGTTATTATCCTCCGGTCTGTGTAAAATTTAAATTCAAATAAAATAACTATATTTGTAGGTAGTGTGCGTTATTAGTTTATTTAGATAGCTAAAAATCCAACCTCATTATGATGGTTATGACGAGGTTCGTTATAGAAAAAAAAAAAAAAAAAAAAAAAAAAAACAATTATAGTGTATATACGTTCAAGTTTTTTTTTTTTGTAGAAACACATTTTTTTATTTTTCTTACTAGAAAGTAAAACAATTGAATTTAAAGTATAATAAATCATATAAAAATAGTAAATATAAAAAAAAAAAAAAAATTAAAGGAGGGACGGTATATCTCCACCGAAATACGCCACTTACCAATAATAATACACATTGTATACTTACTTTTTTAAGGTTTTTAATATCGATTTGAGATGCTCTTTATGTGCATTTTTTTTATGCACTTCGGTAGGTTAGCTATATTTGACTATATTTACCGTTTATCGGTAATGTTACGCGGTATACCGGTACATATTTTCTATTGTGTAATGGCTGTCGGGATAGTTGCCTCTAATAATACAATTTCCCTTGTTCTCGTCGTGTAAAAATCTGGGTTGAAACGACATGCCTTAGTTACCTATTCAATTTTTTTTTTCTCTCTCGGCGCGCCGTAGACTTTCCCCTTATTTTACTTAATATTATATTGTTTTTTTTTTTTTTTTTTTTAATTTTCAGTTTGCATTCAATTTTCCCGAGGTGTTTATTCCATGTTGGGAAGTGTTAGCCCAGACTCATTTGATACGTTACATTCCTACAGCAATACATTCCAGATGCCGTTCGTAACGCCTTGGTTTCCAGAGCAAGTAAGAAAATATGTTAATACATTTTATTTTCCATTATACCTGTACTGCTCGCATTCAAAACAACACTAATAATTAAAAATAACTAAACAAATATAAATCTGTGTTTCTATATAGGGATATTATTATTATTATTATGGTGTATACAGGCGGTGCACATTTTTAACCACTGCACATTTGAAATAACACTGTGTAATATGTATTATGTATTTGTGTTTTAAATAAATATATAATATATATTTAGTAGGCACATTAGATTATATAACTATATCAAAGATTTTTTTTTTTTTTTTTTTTATCTGGTATGTCTTGCACGTGCTATGCAAGGCTATTAAAATTGTATATTACCAAAGAAGGATAACGGGATTCCATATACGGCATATTATACACTCGTAAAATTTTAATCCTTGCTCTTTTTTTTAAATATAAATCTTTAAACAGCAGCGAGCTTAATCAGTAATATTGTTATTTTTACATATTTATTTTTTTTCGTCAATTTCATATTATTTTACTTATTTAGATATTGAATGTAAAACAATTGTTTTTTTTTATTTCTACGCGAGGACATCACTAGCCACATAATAATTATTAATTAAAAAAGGGTTATTATAGTTATGAAACTTACTGGAATATCGAATATTTCAATGAGTTTTCAAATTAAAACGCAATCATTCAGCATTTTCATTGTTATTGTTATTTAATTGTTCTTCAATGATTAATAGGATTAAATCATATTTCAATAGTATTATAGGTATACCTTTGAAATCATATTTAAGACGGTGAGGTCACGCTACCATTGTTTAAGGGGTTGTGTATAGGCAATTTTAACGAAATATTTGAAAACTTTAAAATTTATCGATTTAAATGTGCTCAAATTTATTTTCTCTAAAAATTCCAAATTTTCCCGGGCCTTTATCGCAAGTATTTGTGTTATCGTACAATTTGTCCCAAGAACACGTTCACATAAAACAAAAACGGAATTTTTAATCATTAAAGTAAAACAACACGAGCTAGGTTATCACATATTGATTTTCAATTTACTTTAGTGAAACGGTATATATTCAAGATTAAAAATTGGTATTTTAGAATCTATCTATTCTATTCTAATTTTTTTTTTTTTTTTTTTTGCAAATTGTAGCTAAAAAAAAAATTACATCGAACGTCGATTTTAAATCCAGACTACATTTTTTTAATGTAATATCGTTTTATGAATTGCGTATTTTAATTTTCGCCAACTTAAAACTGTTTTTTTTTTTTTTTTTTTTTTAAATGCACGACTAATTAACTGCAATTTAATACAATGAATATTGTGTGTAACACAAATTATGTATTCAATTATTATTTTCCCTACAGGTATTGTCACCTTCATCGGGAATGTTGGACTATGCGGTTAGTCTTAGACCAGATTACCACCGGGCCATATTGGACACTGTTCGATACTATGGCTGGACTAATATAATTTACATGTACGACTCGCATGACGGTAAGTTTATTTATTCACTCGTAAGCTTTTAATGATTTTTTACACAATCGATAGATATTGATATCTTATACATAATATTTTCAAAATTAATTTACACGAACAAATTTTAATATTATTTAATATTTACGCCACAAAAGATCAATTATCGTTTGAAAAATGTATGTTATTTTTTTGTGATTAAGATTTATTAACTAAAATATTTCTCCAAGGGCCGAGACTACCCAATCCGGTCCGGAATAAATATAATACAATAATATCGAAACCATAGGTATTTCTGTTGAAAATGTTTGATGATTACGGCCATTCAGTATCCTTCTATGGTCGCCAATTCGTATATTTATTCTGAAATTATTTATTCGAGTTGAAAATATTCTATCCTAGTATAATACTATGTTAAACCGAAATCGGCAACATTTAATGTTAATTGTAAAATGTCCTTTTTTAAATATATATATATATATATTTTTTAACTTCCATTAACATTCTCATTTAAATTTCTTCTGGCACATTATTAATATTATTCAAAATAAAGATTTTTAATGAGCATTGAATTGCCAGTCAGTTGGAATAAAGGTGAGGATATAAGAAATACTATCCTTTTAGATTCTAATCTACATAAAATTGTTGTTTTTTTTTTTTTTTTTTTGCATACTCTTATTCTCCACTTCAATCGTTCAATCCTATTATAAAAAAAAGTACCTCAATAAGTATAAAACATTTTGTTGAGGATAATTCGGAACGGAATATTAAAAAATACATTTCTGAATATTTATAAATTTCAATTATTAAAAAAATAATATACTATAATATTGTAAGCAATAACAAATTACTTACAATCTCATATCCAACTGTTTATTACACTATTTTTTACGTTACGTAGGTAGGTATATTCGTATATGAACTATTTATAAAGTAGTTTCGAATATGTTTTATGTCTAAAATTAAAAAAATTGTAGAACAGTTGGCTCAGCCTGTTCTAAATCTGAAATGTTAATACGGCGGTGGTGACATACTTAAATAAATTTAAACCAATGTAACTCCGTAACTACATAATCTAAGATGACACTATTTGAATAGTACGAACACTTGCTCAGAAACTTGTTAGACTGAATAAGCCTCCTAGTTCATAATATATTATATATTCAGTTGTTGGTGTATATATATATTATATATAGTATACATTGTATAGGTATAAAGTAGCCATGTAACATCAAACTAAACAAGCTCAACAACTTGTAGGAACACGGTTCTGGATTCTCCAATATCTTTCTGAGGAATTGTTTCAAGATGTAAAATATGATTTTGTCAACGCACAATTTTTAACGTTGAACGCAGTTTAATTTAATTCGAGATTTTAATAATTTTCAGTAGATCCTGTTGTAAACAATTACATACTTAGAAGTCTCAGTGCTACTATTTCCTAAAGTACACTCGTCACAACTTGTATCAAAATTTTTTTTACAGACTTTTTGAGTCTGGTAATATAACATTTATCAACACCTATAAAATCTTGTAAGTGTTATTTAATTTTAAAC
Source organism: Tuberolachnus salignus (assembly GCA_956483605.1). Taxonomy (NCBI): domain Eukaryota; kingdom Metazoa; phylum Arthropoda; class Insecta; order Hemiptera; family Aphididae; genus Tuberolachnus; species Tuberolachnus salignus. The sequence continues at coordinate 1,963,277 of OY101434.1, forward strand.
AAATGGGAATATATTTTGTATTGTTTACCTATTTTTATTCAATATGCAATAATAAACCATAATCAAATATTGATAGTTCCAATGATATTTACTATCTTTGCTGTTCAATATTGTAATGATTATTAAATATTATTATTATTAATCGTATTTTAAATGTATTATAACTAATCTATACATTACGTATATTGTATAAATATATATATATATTACACTGGTCTATGCTTACTTATTTTTTTTTTATTTTTTCAACTATACAATTCACGAAAAGGTTAGGCTTTATCTTTTAGTTTAAACGACTCGAATTAAAAATCGATTAAATACCGAATCGTCAAAAGAAAATGACATAAAAAATGTAAAGACAATGGCGAATTTATTTGAAAAAGTATATTCATTGGAAACAAAAGACTTCTTTATGTGTAAAGTAAAAAATAATACTCGTTAATGGAGAGGGTTCTTTTTTAATAACCATTTATTGTCGAATGCGCTTGTTAAGAACTAAGTAAAGAAACAATACGGATTCAGCATTGTCCTTTTTAGTGATTTTTCACTAAGAAAATATAGAGAGGTGTACTTAGTGTACTTAATTCATTTTAAATACATTTCATGTGGGAATAGTTAACATTAAAAAAAAAAAAAAAGTGAATTGCTGGTGACATACGTATTATTTCGTTTTCACTAGACTTTTTAGAAAAGTGGATTAAATCGTTAATGCTAAAAAAGTACAATTAGTTCAATAGGCACAACAAATAGTTTGAAAACGTATTTTGTACGGTTCTTTTTAAAATTAAATTAATTTATTTCTATAGATAAGTATAATAAAATTTATTTGTGATTTATACCAAGCTTATAAAATAAAGGATTATATCGTTCACTTGTCTAACAGTTGGGATGCCATGTGCGCCACGAATTAAATATTATTGGAAACGTTTCAAACCTAATAGAATTCTAGAATAATTTCCACTGGAAATAGAAATATATTTTGTCCATAACACATTTAAAATAAATATCTCGTTAAAACTGTAATACGTAATATATATAAGGGAACGTGTATGGCTGCTACGCGGTTCCCCGTAATGATTGTTGATACCAGCAATTTTAGTGATACAACTTACTACATTTGTTTTTACTGCATTTTTTCTTTCTTTTTGCAAAGCTTTGACCACTACTTTTAGAAAATCCAGCAGTCGATGCCGGTTTCAAAGAAATTGACTGATCTGAGAACACTTTGTTTAATGATAACGATTTCTCTTTGCGCACTACAGTTCCTAATTTGTTGTAGCCGTTATCTACTACGATAACTATTGCCAAGATAAATGTAACGATAACATAATATATTATTATATTTACTTGAAAAAATCCCAAATACAGACATTTCCAATTTATTAAATAAATTAACCAGTGTTCTATATTAATAAGCGACTCAAACAAGTTTTATACCGGCCCTTTAGGGTCCCGTAGCCAAAATGTCGAAAAATAGTGGCCTGTACCACATTTCCGATATTCATCTTGTTCTTCAGGTTAATTCCCTGAACACTACATCCAATCAAACATTTCATAGTAGCTTTTTAGTGGTATGTTAAATTTGTACGAAACTTAAAAAAAAAATTATTTATTAAAATTCCAATTAGTTTTCTAAATTTCGAGGGATAGTCGAAAATTGCATACTATGCGACCCCGCTATGTGGTCGACACCTGTTGCGTGACAGATGACCAAACAGCATGTCCCGCGCTGTCTCAACACTTTGTACCATTTTTCTGATATCTGGTTGATGTTCAGATTTATTCCCTGAATGCTAACTCGTCATCAGAGCGGCATATTAAATTTGAATGAGGTAATTTTTTGAAATTCCTTGTAATTTCCCTAATATAATGGATACAAACGGTATGTCCGTAAATTTCGCCTGTAGGTTCTATATGAACTTCCATAAAACTGTGTAGTTAAATTACGAAAAAAAAAAAAAAAAAAAAAATCATAAAGGGGTAGCTCTCAAATAAAATTAAGGGATGCACGTTTAATTTTTCGTACAGCGTATCGTGTGGAATACCGTTTAAAATGTCTATAAAAATACAATGAAAATCATAATGTGACATTTTTTTATACATAAAAATATTTCTCGATATAGGGTGACCTATTTTACCGGTTGGGGGAGACCCGGGTATGACGTACCACCTAACTATAATCACATTTTGTCGTCGCTAAATTATTTTAAAACAAATCTTTTGTGTACTACCCACTACTAAATTTTCTGAAATATTGGTTTTTTAATAAGTGCTGATTTTCACATTTTACAAAATGTGTGGAGGTAAGATAGATACAAAATTGGTTATACGTATAGTTGATTGTCTAGAATTTAAGATTCAATTGTGATTTGTATAAATAATCGTAATATTATAATATAAGATATCATTATATAACAATTAACAGCCGGTGTGTGCCTTAATCGTATACACTGCACCCGGAGCGCGGTCAAAATTTACCGAATACCATTTTTTAGTAAAAAAAATAACATCGACTAAGAATTTTAGTATAATATTTTGCCGTACACTGGTGCTGTAATATGGTCAACATTCACCCAGTGCGGGCACACGTCGTAACATCTAATTTACGTGAAAAACGACTGTTAATATCATTTCTACTTTAATTCGGCCTATAGGTATCAAAAGTGGTTGAATATTTTTTATTATTTTTTTTTTTTTTTTTTTACCAACAAAAAAGTATATTTTAGATTTGGTCGTAGGTATACGTAAAATCCAATCGCGCCGAACGACATAGTAAATGTTAGAAGATATAATGCGCCGTAAGGTGATACAATTCGTTTGAAATGCAAATATACGCCAAATATCGTTGCGTTGTATTCTCTGCAAGTTAAAATCCACTAACCCTCTTTATTCATCACTGTAGTTTCTCTAATATGGCAATGGCGTAACTCCTTTGTGTTTGTGGTACTCAGGTAACCCCGGGCGAGAAATCTGAAATATAGACGATTGAAAAAATACGCGAAATACAAAGACACTCCACTAATGAGTTTTTGTATATAAAAGCAAAAGAAAGAATGATATTTTACATAATTCGTACATAGGTGTGTCGTTCATTAGTATTTAGTTCGAATAACCAAATAATAATAATAATAATATATTTCTTATTAAATTTGTTTTGCAGGACTTTTACGCTTGCAGCAGTTGTACGAAGCACTGGATTTCGGGCCGAATAGTCTTAAAGTGGACATGGTCAAACGTTTCCAAAACGTAACAGACGCCATGAATTTCATACACCAATTAGAACGCGTAAACAGGTAATTGATTTCGATAAAGAATAATATTTTATTACCTCCGGACAATAACGATAATATTGTTATTATATGCGTGCCGGGCAAGAAAACGAAAAAAATTACTCTATTATTACTTTTTTTTCCAGCAAAATTTATTAAATCATTTGCGTTTTTTTTTTAAATTTTTTTTTGCTTTTAATAAATAAACTACGTAATAATTTCTAATTCACGTTTTTAACACGATTTATGTCATCATAACCGGCGGCTTCCCTGTATAATAACTATAGTATGTTGGTACATGTTCTGTTAACGGCCAATCGAATTTCCCCTGCCCTTCACTACGGCCATCAGATTAATTTTAAGCTGACATGCAAATAAAACAATGGCATTACGAACGTATACTAATACTCGTATGCTCTGGTACAGCGTACAGCCTCGGGGTGCAGCAAAAGTTTCCGATCCAAGGCCTTGCGTGCTATAACGAAAGCACCCTTTTATGTATCCACATTCCACAACCATTACTTTAATATTGACCTTATCATTTTTACCGTAACCTAGTGGGCGGTACTGAATTATTAGGGCTTTCACAGGCTCCTAAACATTTTACTTTAACCCGCTAATATCGAAACTTTACACAAAAACCTTTCCTGTTCACCCACCCCGTCCCGAGATTGATAGGCGCACGTGACTGAGATGCGCTGTAATAACTATTCCTCACTTTGAATATTTCTTTCTTCAAGATTTACGGTATACTAATAATACTACTACAATATAAATATTCTTGTACTTATTGCGATACCATTTTATTAATCATGATTAAAACGTAAAACAACTTAAGTTAAATTGTGAGCATAATATTAACCATACCTATTCAAAAGTACTTCTAAGACGTGTTACGGTATACGAATAGAAAAATATTTTTTATGAATTAAATATTGAAATAAACGGTGTACAATGTTTATAAGTATCAGCAATGAAATTAAATATTATAATTTCATAAAAAAATTACAAATAAAATAATAATAAATTTAATAAATAAAATAAATACAATATGCATAATTTATAGATATCACGTGTACATTGAATGCATATTATTAGGTATGTATTATTGTATATTATAAATTAAGAGAACAAAAAAAAAATAGTCAACCATTACTATTGGAATTCGTCCGGTATTCTCAATTATTTTTATAGTATATTACTAACAATACACGTAATTCGCATAGATTATAATACTTTAATAGTGATGGCTACGGATTATGATATAAACGATGTTTAACGAGTTAAAACGATAAACACGTTTAGCAGAAGTGACCGGAGATTGGACGCTAAAACAAATGTTGATAATGTGTGCGGAAAACCGTATCCTAGTCGAAATTATTATTGTTAACTAAGTTGGCCAAGTTAAACAGAATAACAGGAATCCTGATTTTTGTTGGTATTTTTAAAACAATCGGTCCATATAAATTAAAATACGACAACATAATTTCACAATACGTTCTATTTTATATATTTTTTAGGTAAGTTGTTTCATACAAATTGACAATTTAAGTAATCCAACTTGAATCAGATCTTATCGTACACCGTAGACAATTATTTCAATTGTTCTTATAAGGAAATAGCGAGTTATTGGCGCCCCTCCTAGGTATATTTTGTTAACATAAACTCGAATTTTTTTTTTTTTTGCTTAGACAAAATAGTCTATTGTATTAATAAAAATTTATGTAACTCAAATATATAATTTAATCTAACCGTTAATTGTTTTGCATATTAATAATTTTTACACGAAGTTGAGAAAATTGTTTTTATACTGAAAGCTTAAATAATTTATTCGTTTGGGTAAATATTAGTTTTAAAGTTAAATCGTAATAATTAATAAACATAAAATATTTTGTGACCGACATGATACTGTAGCGGATTTATTGTATAACAAATATCATTTATAACATGACCCGGAGGCAAAAAACACGAATTCGAATTAATATACAGTAGTATTAATATAATGTATATTATCGAAAACAATACCTGGTACCCAAATTAATTTGTTACTAGTAGTATATAATAAACGAGATAACTTGATTATGACTATTTAATGCAATTTTCTATCGAAAATAATAAAAGAGAGGTACATTTTTTTTTTTTTTTTATAATTCTTAAAATTAAATTTGATAACCCACCGTGTAGCTGTAGCGATTTTTAGTCAACTATGTGATAAAGAAATGGCTCGTAAATAATTCATTGAAATCTAGAATTCAATAATCTAATGATGAAATACATAGTTTTTGGTATATTTTCGATATTTTCCACATGACTATAATGTTGTTTAACGTTTATTTTTATGATAGTCATAATACTTACATTTAAAAGAACGCAAGTTCTTTATATAGGCATTTTCGTCGACTTAACAGTACATACCGAATTGGTTTCTTAGGGATTTGTTTTTATACCATCTCAGCACCATGACCTAATTTATCAGCCGACTGTGTGGCATACTATGTGTATATACTTAGCATATAATATATGTAAAGTATATACAGAATTCTTCCTTCTTTTTTTCCCTTTTTATTTTTAATCAATTCGATCCTACAAACGAAACCACTTAATGTGATTTTTTCTGTTTTGTAAGAAAAATAGAAAAAATAAAAATAAAAAAAATATTATATTTTTCAATAAGTCCAAATTTCTAAAGAATAAAACTGTGCAATTTCTTGATTTGTGCTACTTTTTATAGGTACTGTTATTATATAGTTTTATTTATGTTTGCCATTTTTTTTTTTTTTTTTTTTGACTATTTACAGATGGGGAAGCAAAAGAATTGTGCTCGATTGCCCAACACTCATGGCAAAGCACATAGTCGTGTCGCATGTCAAAGATATTCAATTGGGAAAGAGAACTTATCACTATTTGCTCAGTGGTTTGGTAAATATAAATTCAACACTCTACTTTATTAATATTATATTTATAGTAAACAGAAACCACTTATGAAATACGTATTCTTGTTGCCACAGCAGGTAAAATTAAAGCATTAGACGCAGATAGGAGAAGCAAATCAATAAATGTACAATATTCTTTCATCTTTAATGTACGCTATACGTACTATACGTTTTTATCACTATTTACTGATATTGTTTTTAATTTTAAAAATATTGGAAAATTTAAGATATTTCACGTTAGTTTTGACTTTTTAATGGAATCCAATAAAAATGTATTGTAGAAATCTGAAATATTCACAGAACACTTATAAACGTGGTATAATTTTCTGAAACATTCGGGTTTTCGAGTTATTCATTTCTACTTGAAATGTTCGAGTTTATTTTTTGTTTAAACATTTGGTAATTTATTTTTATAAGCATTATAAGTTGAAATTTATGATTAAAATTCGTTAAAGACAAACAATTGCAATTTGTGTGTAGATGCACATGAATACGTTTTCAATTATTAAAGTCATCAATACATTTTTACTAAAATTTCGTTCAAAATCGTTTTTCGCCTGCAATCACCGTTGTAATTCTACCTTCTCAACTTACCAACTATAACAGTGGTCCATCCACGGTGCGAAGTGTGTCGGCTTTTTCAAACATAATTATGTGACTATGTACTACTCCACACTGTAATAAAATGTAAAATGTTATGTTATAATTTTACGCGTTAATTATAATTTAATGTGTTTAACCCATATAATATCTTATAATATCTTATGTCCTTAAGACACATTTGCTTTAAGGCCCACTAAAACACATAATTATTAAGGAGACCGTTAATAATGGTCAGACAAAAAAGAAAAAAAGAAACCGTGTACAGATCACCCCTGCCGTCTGTAACGTGAGCAAGTGGTAGGTTAGCGGTTATATCCCCCATCCATTGGCTCAAAAACACAACTATGACGATTTATTTTGTTATAAAATCGTGATATAATATACTTTGCCAAGTTTCAAGGAATTCATCAATAAAATTCGGCTTTTTTGGATCCGGATTTTAAAATCCCATTGTCGGGTTATGTGTGCAAGACGATTCTACGATTAAAACTGACTACATTCCGTCTCGTTGAAAATGTCAGGTCGCGCCACTGCCTCCAATTTTTCATTTAATCATTTTGAACTACGCAACGCCATAATTCTATTAATTTTGCGCGCTCAATGAATATTCAACATATTTAATAATTTTTTTTAGAACAGATCGTATTTTAATTATATTTTTAATATTTCTGAATGTTCATTAATTTCGCACAATTGTATATTTTATAGAGTATTATGAGCCCACACAGTTAAATTTTTTTTTTCATAATTAAAAACTGTATTCCTATTCTCGTTATGTATATTGAAGATCTTTGACAATATTTGGGATTTTACTGTACATCGTTCCACTTTTAATACTACATATTTTCTTGTAAATTATAACGTATGGATATTTACCATACCGTATGTTGGGTTCTAAATATGTGAAATTTAGAAGACCGCACCGCATTTCTAAATTTAATTAAATTGCATTTCCGTACCGGGAAGTAGTAATTTTCCTTTCGCGTCCATTTTTAATTTAAATTTAACACTACTCAGTATTCCGCCGTGCTAAAATTTATTTATATCTATCTGATAAATGAAAAATATTGAACATGCGACTTTTTCTAAAAAAAATTATTGAATTTCATAAATAAACCGAGAGTTGTCATTTGTAAGTCCAAAGTCTAATGCGCGTCATAATAACACGAAACGCAAGTTTGAAAAATATGAAAGTATTTTTAATTTTACTATTTTAAAATATAAAAAAACTTTACAAATAGTTAATAATTTTTAGAATTTTTCGGTATTCGAAATGCGTTGACATTTCAAAATAAAGTTAACGTTACACTGAAAAAAAAAAAAACCATTTTTATTTATTATAAAATATTAATAGAATAGATATGTGTATTATTACGTAGTTAAATTTTCCAATTTGGTATTTCTCATAATCAATTAATTGTGTAATATATATATTTTTTTTTAATTAAAACGTATTATTGCACATGCAGGAATTCAAAAGCCTATTAGAATAGGAACCAACTGTGCATTACAGTAATATAGTGAATGATTAATAATAATTATGTTTAATCCCATATCGAGAAACCAAAAACATTACAATATTGTAACAGTGCGATTCAAAATGATCCGTCCGATTTCACGTAGACTATAAATATTGTACCTTGTAGTTTTGTGGTAAACGAAGCACCAACCATCCGAACGGCGGGCATACCGAGTTTTTATTGATTACCGATAAGTTGCGATAAAGTGCACCTTAGCCGAGTGGCGTGATTTTTATTAGTTGTTATCGAAATGTCGACCAGAAAAGCGACAAGAAATCGTTTTACGTGCTCCGTTCCGAAAAGTGTGAAACTGTTATTACCGCGCAGCGTGATTTTCGACGAGTGTTCAATATTGAACCTCCAGCAGTTCGAAGTATTCGGATATGGCATAAAACCGTCCCGCGGAACTCATGATCATCATGACCTCACGACCGAGTCAGGTCATCAGGTCGACCAAGAACTTCGGGTAGAAAATGTTGAACGATTTCGACAAAGTTTCGTAAGTTAGAGCTCAAGTTCGTCGTGCACCCAGAAAACTTGCTATTCCATAGATAAGATAGATAACAGATAACAGTTTGGCGTGTTGTGCGGAGACGTCTGACACATAAACCGTACAAATTTCTTAACGAACAGCTTACCACGGCGATTGATCGGTCGCTGTAGCGCTAACGACGCCACATTATATTTTTGGCCATCCCGTTCGCCGAACTTTACTATCTGTGATTTTTTTTCTTTTTCTTTGGGGTTACATAAAGAGCAACGCGTATATACCTCCGCTTCCAAAAGACCGTGATGAATTGAAAAGTCGCATTACAGACGCCATCAACTTGATTACGGTCGACACGCTTCAACAGGTTTATGAGGAATTTGAATATCGCTTAGAGGTCACATTGAATATTTGTAAATATTATACTTAATGCAATCGACTGATTTGTAAGACTTAACCTGATTATTCAAATTTTACAATAAATATTATATTTTGAAATCGGATGAATCATTTTGAAACGCACAGTGGAATTGTTATTATTACTACGATTATGCACTTTATAGCTTTCTCTATTTATTATTCCCTATTTTTTTTTTTTTTTTTTAAATTACTGCTGTATTTAAAATTTCTATCGAATTGAACGATATAATATATAATTCATCATTTTTTTTTTTTTATTATTTATTATTGTTATATATTTCGGATATAACTTTAGTTCTATATTATGATACTATATCGACACGAATAAAATATTAGAAATACATTATTCGTGTCGATATCGCGGTAGGTACAAATTACTTTATTGGCGACAGGTATGCATTGTGTAGTAAGTGTAATGATAATAAATGCATTATAATTCTGTTTAATTTAATTCCAGAGTTTCACTAAAATTCCATCAAGTTCTATCACTTGAGTGGATCTTTGATACACAGTATTACTGCTAATTAATTACAAGGCATCCGCGAAGTTAGTGATTCCGTATTAATGGAATATGTTCGGGTGTTAAATTAATTAATTTTACGGACGTGTTCTTTAAAGTTTCCGTCAAAAGGCAAACATTTCCGTTGACAAACTCAACCGTTATAAGATGTATTGTGCAACTAGGAATTTTAATGCGTATATTAATAAATTTGTTTAATCATGTTTTACAAACGTTTAAATATGCGTACCTATAGAAATAAAATTCGTCGCGATCAAATATATCAAACAATGTTGTAATTTACATTTGATTACATCGAATATAAACAAAGATGTAATTTATAATACATTTATATACACGAACCGACTATATAATTAGATTAAAGTACAATTATTATATACAATAAAATATAACAGTAACTAGTTGAGTATTTGGAATTCATCGAATGGGTTTTTAAAGTGGAGCTTCAAATATTTGATTTGAAAATGAAATTCGAACTTGTTATATTAGTGTAAAGTTTTCTATTTTTTTTTTTTTTTAGAAATAACATATATTCAATATTATAAATACGAGTCTACAACTGTCTTCCGAATGAGAAACGCACAGATATTAAGTGAAATAAATATTTAAACATAACATCAAACGTACTTGCCTAGTTATTTATACATTTACTAATGTATTTGTCTTATGTATACGCGTGTGCAATTAAATCGCACGGCAATGATTAATAATTTATCGTTTTTCATTAGATAATGGACGACCATTGGGAATCTGAAATCATAGAGTATGGCGCTGTCAATATAACTGGATTTAGATTATTGGATATGAATCAATGGGTAGTTAAAAATTTTCTTGCACAGTGGAAAAATTTAGATCCTATCGCTTCGCCTGGAGCAGGAAAAGACACAGTTTCGGTAAGTTTAATACAATTCATGCACGTTATTTTTATTCAGTTTTCTTTCGTAAATCTATAAAAATCACTTGTAAATTATAAAATACGATATTGAGAGTGGTTTAACCGTGGTTTTAGTAGTCCAATTTTTATTTTAAACTATTAACATTGGTTTTATGTAGGTATATGGTAAATTACTCAAGTATAATAAAAAGGTTGAATCTATGACATTTTGACGTGAAAAAAAAATTATTTTTATACGAATTTTTAATAACTGGTGGAGTAAATAATAATTAGTTTATGTTAATTTGGCTCTATCTTAACTCTCTTACCTCTATAATCTCTTGACATAAACTCTGTTACTCGTTACTCTAATGTAAATAAAATGTACTCGTAATATTTCCAATTATCTGTATAATGAATACGAATCCCAAGTATAACCGAGTTATAAACATCATTTATCGTATACGGCAAATGGAAATAGATTACTAACTTAAATATGATAAATGATCGATACGTGTACATTAAATATACATATGAATTCCGTGATATATTTTTCATATTTGAACATCGGGAAATCGTTTATTTCAACGACAAATAATTATTTTCCTTTTATGATAATAAAAGTAAAAAAATGATATAATAATCGTGATAACAATGTATCGAATCAACAATTTAACAAATCAACTGTTATTCGTACAAAATAACGGTCAAAATTGGTCCTATGTCCAAAACTGTCCCGCAAAAATGCCCACGTCCAAATTTAAATCACATCTAAATTTTCTAAAAGGACACACGCCAAATGCCTTAAGAATTTTACTAAAGAGGTATTCGTTATATTATTTCTATTAAGCGTTGTGATTAGTGTGGTAGGTTTCATAAGTTTCTTGTCGTGTTTATTTCAGTTATACTACGCAATTTTACTACAAATCTGCGTACCGTTTGTCAAGTCACCGGCTTAACGTACGGGGGGTTTTTTTTTTTGCCGTCGTTATCAGTGTTTATCCGTTGACAGATTAAACCGAATTTGTTTTCTTCAACCAGACATTGGTCGATCAATTAGAAAACGTTGAAGAAAACAAATCTGCCTTCCCCCTCCCCCCCCGAGCCTTTGGGCGCGATTGTGATTCCGTACTGTGGCTTCTGCATTATAACTGAAACGTAACTTTTGCGTTCCCCGGACTCCTCGTTTCATTCTGCGGGTACACAGCAGAGTTAATTCACTTCCTATACTATCGCCATCCCTTTATTCTCCTCAATCCAAAAATGGCCCGCTATCAATCATGGAGCCAAAGCCCCACTGACAAACATGGTCGCTCAACCGTTTCATCCGCCGACAACAACAAATCAATCACACTCAAAAATGTTCACCTTCCTTCCCCTTTCGATTCTCTACCTTTAAAATACCACTATATAAATATATACGTATGTGTGTATGCATTTTTTTCCTTTTTTTTTTTTTTTTTGTGACGACGACCTATAGATGAAAAGGGCTTGGGTTAATTTTTTGCCCATTTGTCATGATCCGCATCGGATTGTCGTCTGACGTATTGCTCACATCTCCCGATACAACAACAACAAAAAATAAAAATACAATTTTTTTTTCTCCGCAATCGAGGCACCCTTCTCTTAGACTCCCTTGTCGGTCCAACAGTTTTTTTTAACGGATCGATATATATATTTTTTTTTTTTTTTTTTTTAAGGCCCAAGCTGCATTAATGTACGATGCTGTCCTAGTACTTGTAGAGACCTTCAACAAGATCCTATGGAAAAAACCGGATATTTTCAAAACAAAAAGAATGCTTGGAAATAATAATTCGTCTATGTCCAGCATTTCATCTTCGCAGATGCCCATTCTGGACTGTAACAGCGGTCGAACATCAGGCAATCAATGGGAACACGGTGAAAAAATATCACGTTTTCTCAGAAAGGTAATACTAGTTTAGTATATGGCTTTTAAAAACTCAGCTCAATATTAATATTCTGTTCGGTAAACATTTTCGAAGAGAGAGAGAATGGCCGGTTATATGACATATTTTGAATAAAACGATACTGTATAGCGAGACGAATGAGCTATAGTAAATTTAATACATTTAGTAAAATATATTAATTTAGAAAATAATAATAAAATACAAGATGGTAAAAATACGTCGCGTCTTGAACGACGTCAACAATTTTTTTTTTTTATAATGGTTATAAAATGCCGTTGGGTACTCACCAGTTGCAGTCATCACCGACAAACATTATTTTTGACGTACGATTTTCGCGACGGTATTTTTTGAATTTAATGTAATTCACTTCGCTTCCGTCGTAAGTAAATGAAAAAAAAAAAAAAAACCGAAATGACTAGTGTTTAGTCCACGCTGATAACAATATTTGGACGAATAATTACGCAATATGGCGTCGTTATATTACATGGTCTCTAGGTACGACTATTACATTGTATAATAAATATACGGTAATAAAATCCTTGTCGCGCTGAGGTACTATTTCAATTTCACACGCATCAAATGTCAAAAAGTATACGATAACACATATAATATTTTATACAACGGGAAATTTGTATTTAAAACTATTATTTTAGGGAAACTCTCAGGCCTGGATCGTTATTCGTATCAGTAATTTAGAGAAAAAACACCGGAGGGAAGGTTAAAGTTCCCCCGGATATGGTTATAACGTCAAACAATTTGGCTTGGACTCTCTCTCTCTCTCTCTCAAGACTTTCCCATAGTTGGATATCACAAAATCTCTTCCAATGTACTTTGCCCGTAGTAATTGATCAGATCATCATTGTACTTTGGAAACGGGCTCTGGGGGGCTTTTCTGGAGGTACCTACTGTCTTGTCGATTTTCGACTTTATTATTTTCCCGAGAGTTTATCATTGATTATTATCCAATAATTGTTAGTGAAATAATGAAAACTATTATTATATGTCTTATTGTGTTTTGTGAGTACAACTAAAATTGTATAATTATTCGGTATAAAAATAATTGCTTAGAAAACTGATATTTTTTTGTACGGCAAAATATCAAACTTGTGCGGTGGTGTGTTTGTTTTAGACTTGCCACTATTTAATAAAATCGTCAAAACGTCTCTGACCCAAAGTGAATATTGCGAAGTAAATTGTAAAATAATTATACTATTTTAGCGGTGGTGGTGGTGGTGGAGGGGGGGATTTACGTTTTATAGTATAAATGGATGGCGCGGTTAGGTGGTTTTTCTGTGCGAAAAAGCTGGACAAAATGATTAAGACACCACGGCTACACCTGCATTCGTTCTCCTCGTCTTGAGCGGGCGTATCATTACAAAATTGGTTTTCGTACTTCCATTAGAGTGATAATTTAATAGCCTAACATTACATTATATATATATATATATATATATATATATATATATATATATTGATCCATTACAACATTACATTAATGATATCATTATCCTAATGTTAGCGTTGCTGGGACGCCGGAACAACGGGGGTCAGTCGGGGCGGAGTCGCTCCCACATCGGCAATAGTTTCGCGAGATAAAAATTCATAATGTGAACGTAACAAGAGTATTACGACTATACCCTACATTAAAATTATAAGATAGTACGTAGGTGTACCTAGAATATCTTCTATTCTTCTTTTACTAATGGCTAGGCCTTAGCCGTGGCGAATATACGAGGTGCGACAATAAAATAACGAGACTTTCTAAGTATAACCTAAACTATTAACGTTATCTATAAAACGATTATTGAAATATGCTTAGAAAACACTTATCTAAAAGTACTATGAACACTGATGGCATTGATTCATTTTCTTATACGTTAGTAGCCTTCTTATTAGTGCGAGTTCGACTATACTGCCGAAAAATGTTAGATATAAAAATCGAACAACACGTGTTAACATTAAATTTCTTGTTAAATTAAAAAAAAACTGCCGCGGAATCGTTTCGTATGTTATGTGAAGTTTATGGTGAAGAATGTTTATCAAGAGCTCGTGTTTTTGAATGGCACAAACGGTTTTGTAGTGGAAGGGAGGACGTCGAAGACGATGATCGTTCTGGACGTCCTACCACGTCTTCAACAAACGAAAACGTTGAAAAAATCGACAAAATTAATTAATCAATATTATTATAAAGAGGTATTAATTAAATTAAGAGAACGTGTCAGAAGTTAGCGACCAGATCTATGGAAAAATGGCTGGGTTCTTCACCAAGACAATGCTCCAGCTCACAGTGCATTTTCAATTCAACGTTTTTTAACTGAAAAAAAAATGTCTGTACTTCAACATCCCCCGTACTCGCCAGACCTTGCTCCTTATGACTTCTTCTTATTTCCTTCTTATTTCTTTTCCCATTTTCAAACAGTTGATGACGTAAAAATGAAAACGGCAGAACTTCTAAAAGGGCTGAATGAAAGCAATTGGCAACACTGTTTTCAAGAATGGCAGCGACGTATGCAACAGTGTATTGATGCTGAGGGAAGGTACTTTGAAGGTGATAATCATTAAATTATAACATTTTTAAAATAAACAACTTTTATTCAAAAAGTCTCGTTATTTTATTGTCGCACCTCGTATTACATTTCCGTTCCTTTCTCTTTAGCGCCAGAGTCTTCATATGAGAATTTTAGCCCAGCCATTTTAGTTCTCTCGTCAATGTCTTCTTTTTCTCCCTTTGCGTCCCCCGCCTCGATTCTTCATTCCGTCATGTTGGTTATGGAGGGTTTACGTCTTATCTAGTGTCCCGCGAGTTTCCCGCATCATGATCTAACGATAAATAGCAATAATCTCTTCTCCCGTAATATTCGGTGAATTTCTATATTGCTCGTACTTTCAGTTCAACTATTATGAAGTAATCTTCTCCGAATTTACAATTACATTGCTTCTGGTTCTTTTTCTTCTTTTTATCTTGTACTATACCCCCCCCCCCCACTCATCTACGTTACATAAAATCTTAAAATAATTAAATTAGTTTTTCTATCATTTTTACAATCGAATGAAACATTTTATATTGATAATTTATTTATTTTAATCCTAGAAATTAATACAATATTAAGTTTTGCCCCCATAATTTAAAAACCGTTCCGGCATCCCAGTGTTTGAGTTTTTCCAAAGTCGTTTGTATATTTTATTTATTTAGGTGATTTAATCATAATCGGACCAATAGTTTAGATTGTTGCCGGATGCAATTTACTTAAGAATATTGGAAAATACCATTGGTATTACTTGGTCAAAATAATATCGTAGTTTAGTTAATCTAAGACTCGATAAAAATACGGAACGCAGTCGGAGACCAATTTTATTTCATTTCAAAACGAGAAATCGAGCAACGAATACGGTTTGTAATAACGTTTGACATCATACTACGAATATTTGTTTTTTTTTTTTTTTAATTTTTTTTTTTTTAACCCAAACTTCAAAGGTGCGTTTATAATATAAAATTCCTTATAATATCAACAAATAATTAATATAATAAATTTATTAGTAAATATAACCTATAGAGAAGTTGTATAAATCAATTGAATACAAGCATTTGGTTTGTCCACATACATACGTAGTGTGTATTGAAACAAAATTTGGATAGGATTTTAATTAATAGTACTAAAATACAAAAGTAACTATATTAATAATATTTTATCAGATGCACACTAGCGTTATAAATAAACGTACGTAACTTACTAAATAAAAATCGACGACTTTTTACGTAATTACGTATGATGCTGTTACAGTTATACACAATGTAATTGTGTTTTTTTTTTTTTTTTAAATAATTTATATTTTCAGAAAGTATCAACATTTTGTATGACTAAAAATAATAGAAAAAAAAAAAAAAAAAAAAATGGAAAAAATGTACGTACCTAAATACCTATGTGTATTGCAATTTATGTGCTTATACGTAAGAATACGCGTTTAGTGAATCGATAATATAAAATATATTACTATTCGATTACCTATATTACATACGTTATACGTATATTATATTACATAGTAATTCCAATATCGATCGAGTATGCTGTTTGGCTTCTAATATATAGGAGGTACCAATATTAAATATTTTATGTTAGAATATAAACGCATTTTTTTTTTTTTTTTTTTATATTTTTCGTAGGTATATAGAATTTCATTATTTATTTTAATATTCCTTTTAATGTTTTCCAATCCTCTTTTCATACCTGCCGTATAGTTACGTCAAACTTACACATTTAGTCGGAACTAATATCAACGTTAAACGCACACTGTCTTTGAGGTAAACATAATATCATAACCACAGCGATATATTAATTTGTAATGTTAAGATATTAAATTCATATGAAAAAGTGTATAAATATAATTTGCATATATTATAACAACGGGGTACCTCTAGTCCGACTCGAGGCCTTGTGAAAACTTTTTTGAGCCCTCGAGCATATGAAATTGTAATTTAATAATTTAAATATTTCGTATAAAATTGCTTTTAAACTTTTATTTATTTTACGGTTTTATTACGCGCAGAGCGTAGAACGTAAGTTGCAGAAATATAATTATTTACGTTCATAAAATATTATATAAATAAAATGTTTTTTCGATGGTATATAAATATTTCAAATAAATAAAATACTACAGTACTTTTATACTTACGTTATAAAAAATTGATTTGAAACTACACAATTTAAAATTTTTTAACGGTCAGGATATATTTTACGTTCTGAAGTATTTTTGTTATTATTACTTTTTTTTTTTTTTTTTTAACGATTTAATTTATGCTTTATCCGCGTTTATTAAATATAAATACATTTGGCCTTGTGATGTTTAATTCGACGTGCACACTCATATCGAAATCACAAATGGTTTTTTATAATATAACCGACATTGTGTGCATATATTTCGAGAATTATTGGAATACGACTAGAGTTTTATTTGCGACATAATAGTTTTTGAATTCAATTGATTATTATAATTGTATATTAGGATGGATCGAAATTAAAAAAAAAAATAATGTTTTTCCGTGGGTATGATTTATTTTTACAGATGTAACAATAACGTTAAAATAATATTTCAAGAAAAAATAAATACATTTTCTCGTTAGCGAGCAGCGGTTTTAGGCAAATAACGCAATTTGTATGTATTTTATTTTATTTTTTTGGTTTACGATTAGAACGATCGCTGAACAACAACAAAAAGAACATAAATAGTAGTAAATCAATCGGGACTAAAAAAACGGACCAAAAAAAGTCCTTTATAAGTTGATAAGTAAAAAATCAATATTGACAGAGTAATTAGCCGCAAAACGTAAAAGTATAAAATATTTTTATGGGAAATTCCAGGTGACGGATGTTATCAAAATCATGTAAACTTTTGTAACGTTTGTGGCTAATAAGTTTGTCGATATTTTTAAACCTCATTTGTTCCTAGTATATTCCATCGTGTATGTTATTTTGTGTTCAGCGATTATTTAGTAAACCGTATAAATAAAATACATACAAAATGTAATCGGTATTCGACGGTAAACGACTTCAATCACTGCAAAAAACAAAAAAAAAAAATAAAGAAATAATCTGGGGCCGATCAAATTTATTTTTATATATTGAGTACAACAATGAAAACATTAAAAAAAAAAAAAATTGTAAGTTTATTAACATGATATCTGGTATTGGTTTTCTGCAAGTTTTTAGAATTCTGGTAAAACTCAAACATCCCATTCCCGATTAAAATTATAAGTTTTACACTTTTGATGATTAAATTTTATTTTAAAATTCGTTAGTATATACGGAACGTTGTACGCGACTAATCGACAATCGAGTTATAACTAGTGATGTGACATAAATCCGGATTATCCGAAAGTCTAAGAAATCCGGATTTTGAAATCCAAAAGTTCAGATTTAGGATTTTAAATTCCGAAATGTTGTATTTTTATGAGTAAAACAACGTTCTCCGGGTCAGCTAGTAATATATTATATTAGAATGTAATATGTATGATTTTTTTTTTTTTAAATTAGATTCTATTTGTGATATTTTTTGATCTGTAAAATGTATTTTATATTTTACACACTTAAAGCTAATAAGAATAAGATGATGAGCTAATAATAGTTTTATGAGAAATTAATATTTAAGAATATGAAATCACAATTTTAAAAACCGAAATCCGAATTTACGATAAATGTCGAATTTTAGTAATTCGGAATCCAAAAATCCGAATTTTTCCTATCGCTAGTTACAACCGATAGTAGAAAACTCCGATTATCGAGGCGTTAAGATTATTGATATTAGTGAGTTCCGCTTAATGTGATCACATCGGTTTAGGTCATTTTGGTTCTTATTAACCGGTTGATTCCATAAAACATTTTTTTTTTGTCCATTTCGTTTTCGAGAAAGAGAGCAAATTTTGTTTTCCATATTCAACGTATTCATTTTTTTTTTTTAAATTTCGATTAACGTAGGCCGTGGATTTTTCAGAACTAATGCGGCTTCTCTTTGAGAACATTTCTCTAATTTATCAAAACGAACGAGTAAATCTTTTTTCTTCTTCTTCTTTTACTGATAAATCTTTACGTTTGTTCGAAATTTAAGAAAAAAATGTTTGATCATGAACTACAAACCACACGACACGAGTACACGACGTACAAAGATAACTGAACGACGTGACGTACAACGCTCCGATAAGTTCGAAAATAAAATCGGTCTAATAAATCAATCGGTATGAAATATGGTAAAAATGATTAGAATTGTTCGTAAAAGTGATTCAATTATCCGGTACTCGGTGGTTCTAATTAAAGGTTAATTTAACATTTGTAACGCGAGATTCGGTTTGGGATTTTCATTTTTTTCGATTCTCAAGCGGATTTGTATGTTATTTGGATTTTACGTTATGGAACGTGCCGAATTTCCGACCATTTCTAGCCGGCCAGCACGGGCGTGTTGGGTCTATAACGCCGAAACTCCAGAGAACCCGGCCGTCCTATAAATCGGACTTGCGGTTGGCTAACAGAACGGCAGGTTGTATAGGCGTTTCGGCGAATGAAATCGTTTCGTATATTTTTTCGTTGGTTAGGTTGGGCATCGGTTAGCGACAATTCGGCAGATGATATTATGCGCACGGCGACGTCTATAAATACGGTGGACCGGCCGGTATCGGAAAAACGGCGGCCGGTTATTTGTCGTCGTTGTAATTTTTACGTCTTTGTGTGTACGTCCGGAGAAAATATAATAATTTTGTTAATCAGTTGTCGCGCCGCCGCCGCCGCCGTACAATACTCGGGAAAGCACTCTGCGCGCGCCGTCCGAACAAAACTTAATTACGAAATTGTTCTTTCTTCTTTTCCGTTAGCTCTCTTCCGCCGTTTCACGTGTGTATATATATATATATATATATATATATATATATATATAATCTGCAGGCCTGCGGACGTGTAGTTTATAGTGTGAGTGTGTGTGTGTGTGTGTATATATATATATATATATATATATGTTTACTGACACTGTCGTATTACACTCTGTTCCGGCGCGGCGGAAGTGAAAACTCGTAAAGAGGGGCGACTATACGGGAGGGCCGGCGGGCTATCCAAAGTGGTATAAATGGGCTCGGACGTCCCGTCGCGTTAATAACGTCCGCGCGACATAATCCCCGCGCACACGCACACATATATTTTTATTTTTTTTTTTTCTCCTCTCCGTATATTACACTCACGGTGTATACACACACACACACACACACACACACACACACATATATATTATATACCTGCCGCATTTTGCCGCCGCGAAATTTTTATTCCGGCCGCAGTGGCGTTTTTAATTTCGCTCGGTGCCCCCCCCCCACCTCGAAATTCGTCTGGAACAAAAACAACAACACGACAATTTCAATTAATATTATTACTGCGCCGAGCCCGGCACCGACCGGACGACCGTCCTGTAAACCCAAACCTATTCCGTTATTATATTGTCGCGTTCGATCTTCGTTTCTGCCGGGGGTTTTTTTTTTTTTCTTTCTACCCGCGAGAAGACCGGCGCCGACGACTTTTGACGGCCCGCCGCCGCCGCCGCCGCCGCCATCCCCGCACCACACCGAAACGGCCGCGAGAGTTCGCCGTCGTCGTCGCCGCCCCTCCCCGGCATCCGTCACCGCCGTCGTCTTTTATTATCTCTCGTTTCCCGCCAATATCGCCGGGCGGTCTGGTTGTAGAAAACGAAAATAATATTATTAACATTCGCGTATACACTCGCCTTTTTATTTATTTTGTTTCTCTCGCTCGTTATATTATTATAATTTATAAGTGTCCGCGGCGGACCCGCGTGTAGGTACATAACAATATTGTATATATATATATATAAAAAAACCGAAAGAATAATAACAATAAAATATGATGTAATGCGTTCGCGACACGGGTAATAAACGACGGGCCGTTATTTTATAATGTTATATAGACCCTCGTCCCACTTCCCGTCACCTCCGTCCGGCCGGCGCGTACGCGAAACTACCCCGGGCCGCGGCGCGCAACCGCGTCTACGGCGGCGGCGGCGTACGTTTTTTTTTTTTATACTGTCGCCACTGTCTGTCTTGTTGGCCGCAGCGTTTTTACCGCACGACGTGCGTATCGGATCTGTTGCGATATTTTTGCGCGATTACGTTCATCCTAACCTAACCTAACCTTTTTTATTTCACGGTATTCCCGGAATGGCCGTGAGGCTCTACTTCGGGAGGCGGGTCGCCATCGTTTATTCACGAACAAATAAATACAAAGTGTAAAAACCGTTTTCCCCTACGACGGGGCGGGCTCACATAAAATGTGTACATAAACTTCGCGTCCCTACCGGGGAATGGACCGTAGCCGGGCCGAAGCCCACTTGCTGCCCTTACAGTCGTAGGGGGAGATACTTCCTACCGGTCCCGCGGCCGGCGGTCTGGCGTTTGCGAGGCCGCGATCAACGGCGTTGCCGTTGCTTGGCGTTGCCGTTCGGCCGACCCCTTTTCCGCGACGACCGTCTCGGCGAAGTCGACCACGGCTTTCCAACGGTCCGGGGATTCCAACATGAGCGATACCAAGTCGCCCGGTTCGAAAGGACCGATCCTCCGGACCAGGCGGTCCCTGTCCCCGTCGAACGCCTCGCAGCGCATGATGGCATGGAGAGCGTCGTCATCCTCCTCGTTCTGCTCACCGGGAAAACCGCAGTGAGAACACCCGGGGTGCGGAGCTCGCCCGATCCGATGAAGGAACCAGTTAAAGCATCCGTGAGAAATTGAGTGAGGCGGTAGGTCGTTGAACCATGCGGTCTTGTAACCTAACCGCACCAGCAAGTCCGGAGGAATGAGCGTGCGCGTTGGTCCCCAACGCGCGCAGAGCTTCGAAAGCCCTGCACCTACCAGAGGCCAACAAATCGACAGGGGGTAGTCCCGCAACGATTAACGCCGCCGCCTCGTGCGAGACGGTCCTGTAGGCGCACACGCTCCGGAGAGCCGCACGCCGCCGGACGGCCGCCATAGCAGCGAGGCCCGGGGGGGGAGGGGGCAGAGTAGCAGGGAATAAGTCCACGCGGGAGCGCCGTACAGCGGCACGCTGTGCACGACGCTCACGAGGAGTTTCCGCCTGCGCTCCCGCGGGCCGCCGATGTTAGGCATTAGCCGGCCGAGCGACGACCACATACGCTGGGCCTTGTCGGCCACAGCGCGAAAGTGCGCGCCGTACAGAGTCCTCTTGTTCTCCAGCACAAGGCCGAGGATACTTTAACGGCTCGCTGGGCGCGACGAGTTCGCCAACCTAACCTAACCTAACCGATTCCCGGTGCGTTTTGTAGGCGATATTTTGATTTTCCATATTGTACGAGTGAGGCGCGCCAAGACGAGACCGTTTGGGCAAGGTAACGAACGCATTTCCGAAGCACACGCCCCGTAAATGTTCGTTTTTTTTTTTCAAGTCTTATAATAGCGGATTACACATTGATTTGTAGTTCGTAGGCGACGTTTATCGTTGTCCGGTAATTGTTTTAATAGTGCCCAACTGATCAGTGGCGTGACCGTGTAAAATCTACGGGCCGGGGCAAATCGATTTTTTTTTTCCGCCAAAATCATAACCACGAGGACCGATGTGAATTTATTTTTATTCTGCGT
The DNA here is from genome assembly GCA_956483605.1 of Tuberolachnus salignus. NCBI lineage: Eukaryota > Metazoa > Arthropoda > Insecta > Hemiptera > Aphididae > Tuberolachnus > Tuberolachnus salignus. The sequence continues at coordinate 1,985,966 of OY101434.1, forward strand.
ATACGCATTTTTTGAAAGACCCATTCCAATGACTCAATAATAAATTAATTAAACAATAGTTGTTAACGGACGAACGGCAGAATCAACATCGATATTTCAACGTTAGATTAGTTTTTTTTTTTTTTTTTTCGTAACACAGATAATGCGATAACGTTGACAGTATGTCTACATATTATAAAAAACGGGAGAAACGTGAAATACATACAAACTTTTTATGAAATTATTCGAGGGAACAAATATTATTATCATCATCTTGTGAATATAAAAAGTTATTAATGCGTGCTGCATTCTTTCTTTATTTTTATCATATATTTTTACATAACAAAAATGTCCTCGATAATTACAGTGAGGATAATACAATTGACGTAGATTTGAAATCGTTTATGCGCACGAAGAAGTAAAACGGCTAGTATTTTATCGTCTTAGAATTATTTATATATGCAATTTAAATATATACAATATGAATACAGTTATAAGTAGTCACTTATAATTTCAAAATGTACGATTTTGTTTTTAATAGACACCCATCACTCACCACGCTAATGTTATCCCATATATTGTTTAATATAAATTTGTATGCATTTTTTCGTTTTTCGTTTTATGTAATGTAATAGTTTTTTTTTTTTTAAATTTTTTTTATGCGTTCAATATTTGAACAATTTTGAACGAAAATCGTAAAAATCACTGTGTTCTGAAATATGTTTAACCGAAATTCGCTCACAATCGTATTTCGTAAGCAATGATTTATAGTTGCGTACAGATATAAATTAAATTCCTTTATGTATCCTACCTTCCCAACCTTTTTTATTTTATTTTTTTGATACTAACGGACATATTTTTTAATTATTTTATAATGTTAAAATTATATTTTTGTATATTTCAAAATTATAATCCAAAGTGACAAAATTCTAATTTAATTTGTATATAATTATTATACACGTATTTTAAAAGACTCGGTGATAAATTGAATTAAAAAAAAAAAAAATTAATAAAAAAATAGGATTTATGTATTTAGTTGCATTAATCCTATATAAAAACATCGTAGACAGGTCCAAAAAAAAAAAAAAAAACGAACATACATCATTTTACGATTCTTTAAATAAATATTATTTATTACTGTTGGTCAAATAATTACACAACAATATATTTCGTGAATCATTAAAATCGTGTTTACATTGTCTTTTTTCAGAACCTATTAAATACCTGCACGCGGGTATTGATATTTTTATCTGGAATGATTTTTAAAATAAATATTTCATATGGTTTAATTATTTTTTTTGGTTGCAATATTTTATTGGATACTATACGTGCTTGTTATATTGATTATAGAAACGACCGAATATAAAACTATTTACTGTAGGCAATATTATATAGTCTATAATTATTTTTATTATTTCATAGATTTTTCAAAAAAAGTTTTAGTATATTGTTTTTTTTTTTTTTTAAATGTCCTTGTAGAATTTAATATTGAAATATTATATTACCTATAAATAATGTTCGGCACGTTCGTTGTGTTTTTAACGCGTAACGTTTTATTCTGCCAATATCAATCAGATATTTTTATATAATTTTATATTGAATTACGAAGAGAAACTAATTTCGTCAAACCGGTTGATTTAACTGTAGGAGTAATACTCGGGCAGCAGGTAGACAAATATTTTCTGCATATTTACATATATTAGTTACAAGTGAAATTTAAGAAAATACCGATGTTCTATTATGTTAGGACTGCGGTACCATTATAAATATTCGTTACATATTCGTGTTGAATTTAAAACAGTGTGTGGACTGATAAAACGTTGGTAATAGTTTTTTTGCGAAGTGCCTGATATTATTGTTCTATTGTTGTATTTTAAATTTGAATTAATTAATTTTAATTCGATTTTATTTGTTTCAATAATATTATGCGGAGTCGTGGTTCAGCCAAGTAAAATCAAATTAACACACACGAGTACGAAAATCGTTAATCGTTTGCATTCGGTATCATTAAAGTTTACACCCACTGTAAACAATAATTTTACATTTCAAAGCATTTTCAGGAGACACAGCCGTCGTAGGATATTTCGCAGCGGCTTGTGTTATCCATATGGCTAAAAAATAATAATAAAAAAAAAAAACCACTATCGATACAAAATATCGTCCGACTTATAAAACTCCACGAAAACTAGTTAAAATAGGTATTTGTTAGTTTGCCAAATTGGCATTTGTAGTAATACACTGTAATTATTATGAACTTATACCGAAAATGTTGTTTTTTTTAAAATTTTTTTTTTTTTCTACTTATAATAATTAACTCGTAATTTGTATATCTAACCTAACTCGGCACTGTACCAGCATGTATTATCATGTACCGGCATGCAGTCCAATAAGAATTGTCTTGTGATTATCGTATACGCGCACATAGCGATAATAGCGCAAAAACGGTGTTTTTCAGTATTATATATATATATAAAAAAAAAAATCTGAAGTTTTCAGGTATTATGTGTATTTATGTCTCTACTCTACGTTTCTATGCTCGGGCCATTTATTTGTATTACTCGAATAAATGTCTGGTAAACGGGAAACGCTGTTAATTTACAAGACTTTCGTGCGTAAAATCGTTATATAAATCAAACCCTTCCCTGTAACACATTCCCGTTTTCGAATTTATTCATCCTGGGCCGCCGGTCACGTTTTATTTCAACACGCCACAGTAGACATTTGTTAAATGAATCGAAAAGCTCGATCCTTTTCTCGGCCGCCGGATTCGTTGTTCGTTGTTCGGTTAATTAATTGAATTTGATAAAAAAAAAAAATAAATAAATAAATCGCATTTTTCAATACCTCCAAAGCCGATCGAATCGAAACGATATTTTTTTTCACCGGTTACTCGTTTGTTAACATTTCGAGTTATACCCCATTGGTTGTACGTTCCGAACAAGTTCATAACGGTATATTTAATTTTTTTTTTTTTTTTTTTTTATGTTTCAGGTGGCTATGGAAGGATTGACCGGACGTATAATGTTCAACGACGAAGGGAAACGATATAATTATACACTGCACGTTGTACAGATGACTATAGACAGCACAATATCAAAAGTAAGATGTTTTCTGTGGAAGATTACCATTTTTTTTTATTTTTTTTAAATTATATATATATATTTGTTCTGCCCACGCGAGTATTCAAATGTAATTTTTGGTAATTTGTTATTTAAAACTAACATTTACCATATTATCGTAAAACAATACGCATTTATTACGAAATATTTATAATACGGGAGGAGTAAAACGAAATTTGTCGACGTATTGTGTGATTAGATAAAAATTGTTCTCGTCTCTTACAGTAGTACCTATGTCCGTGATAAATATTATCACGTTTTTTTCCGTTTCGTATCATTTTTTCGCGCGACAATAATATCCGATATCTTTATCGTCGAAATGAAATATCGCCTGGCGCTCGCGTCATACGCATATTTAGTGCGATACACGCGTGCATTTAGGCCGCTCGTATTTTATTACGCTATTAACAATTTAGATTGCGGAATGGTCAGACACAGACGGCTTCAAAACTGTCATTAGCAAACCAGAAAGGGTTCACACCTTGGGACATTCGCACAAAAGCAACGCAACCTTGATCGTGGCCTCAATAATGGTGAGTGTGCATACAACGAGCTATAATAGTTTTAAGCTAATTAAATCGTAATCTAGTAAACACATTCGTCCGCGCCACCGCCGAGGACACTGTCTTCTTCGATAAGTTGTTCTTCAGGTTGTCGGGTACTCTGGTTCGCGAAACGGGACGATTGACGTTGTATAGGTATCCCAAAGAACGCCTAATACGATTATTTAGCTTTTTAACGTGTTGACAAAAAAAAAAAAAAAAAAGTAAATAAATAAATAAATAAGAAAATATGTTAACACTTTTCTAACTTAGTATATATTGTAATACGCAAACTGTGGAAAAACCAACTGTACGAAAAAAAAAAAAAAAAGCGAGATGATACATTATATAATAGTGGGCGATACGCGAATAAAAGGGCATACTATAGATATTTAAAGAAAGAAAGAAAGAAAGAAAGAAAAAAAAAATGAAATGCCGTAAATCTTTTGAGATATAGTGCTCATTGTTCCGGAGGTCCTCAAAGCTCAGATGAAATACGAGTATCGCCGCAGTACTAAAAACTTTGTACATTATCAATTTATGAACATCACGGGCGACGCGCTCGAGAGGGAAAGAGAAAGAGAGAGAGAGAGAGAGAGAGAGAGAGAGAGAGAGAGAGAGAGAGTAGAGGGTAGGTATTTTATGTGTGTATAAGAGATAGACCGATGTTGCTAAGCTAGGAGTTGGGAGTTAAATTGGTTTCAGACGAACCCGCTGGAATTGGGTGATGTATTCTGTATACATTCACCGCGGCCGTTTCCTTTTCGTGTCATACAAAAAGTAACGTTCGACTAATGAATCATATTTATTTCGAAAAGTTTAACGTTTTGCATACGCTCGCCCGCCCGGATCGGATAATACATCGTATTTTTAACCGAATTCGCGACGTTCCGCTCGGTAATCGTACGCCTACATCGTTACGGCCGTACCGCCGAATAACGTTTGATTTCGTTTATTACTCTCTAGGGCAGAGGATTTGCACCTCTAACAAAAAAAAAAAAAAAAAATCACTAATTTTCCAAGCACTTATGCACTTGAAAACCGTATAGTACGCTCGAACTGTTGTCGTTTATGGAATCGTTATCGCCCTTTCGACAACCGTATGATACGGTAACAATTTAATAATTAATTTTTATTCAACAATTTCGGTTTTAATATTAAATGAAATAAATTCACCGTGGACGGAGAAAATATTCAGAAAATTATTAATTGTATTAAATATTTCTCAAAACGAATAATATGAATAGAATTAAGCCCTAAAAATATGGATTTATATGCAATCTAGCCATTGTCTTGGCACGAAACGTATTCGTTTCTTACTTTTTTTATTTTTATGATTGTGTAAAACAAATATGCAAATGCTACAAGTAATCCGGCCCTAGTTATTACGTTAGGCGTTTTATACAGTATATAAGTTTGTTATTAATCTACTCGGATACTTCCACGTTTTCCGATTTTGAACAAAAGTTTAACAAACTTTGAGTATGGATACATATTGTTTTTGTTTTAAAAATAATTAGCCATTATAATGGCTTTAATGTTTGAAAATATATTATTTATTATAATCCAACCTAACCACGTAAACGATTTGTATACACTAAATGTCAATTGTCTTTAACGTATTTCAGGAGGAACCGTTCCTCATGTTTAAAAAGCCAAAGTATGGTGAATCGTTGGCAGGGAACGATCGATTCGAAGGATATTGCAAAGACTTGGTGACATTGTTGACGGAAAAAATGGGAATTAAATGTAAGTAATACCTTATGTTTATACGATAATTTAGTTTGTGTTTGTAATTGTGTTAATAGTCACCTAACTCATGATAATAATGCGATTTGAAAATATTGTTAAATAATAGTAATATTATTATTATTTTAATAAATCCCATAGGTATTCGAAAACCATACGAATAACTAAAAGCTTTAATATCTGAAGTCAAATCATTCTGCCACAATGATCAAACACTATATACTTTCGTTTGATAATATTATGATCGTTACCCAAACAAAATTCAAATTCATGTAATTTTCTTTACAAATATTTATCGTTGTTAATTTTATTTAAATTAAAGGTTCACTCGAAAACTGAATAAATATAATATTATATTTCAGGAGAATCATTAATAATTTATAGCTCGATTTATTTTATATTACGGAATTTCCTCTCTATTTGTTTTTCAGTTATGGATTTTTAGATTCTGAGTGCAGCGAGGCATGCATTGGTTTAACTATATGATTTGTGCTTATTTTTTACACAATAATTGTTGCGACATAATATTTTACGATTTTTTACGAACTGAGCTGTTATAGTACACCTATATCCAAACGTTATTTCGGGAAAGAATGCGATAAGATCATTTTTTTTTTTTTTTTTTACAAATCCGCTATAATAATTGCGTTTAAATATTTCGAATCTTCCATAATTCTCCACTTTAAATATGTAGTATATTTTTAAATTCGCCTTTTTCGCCAGAATGTTCAGTCTTGGAATTTTACGATAAGGCTTGTCTGAGGTATAAGGTTGTGGAGCATATTTAAAACGGGCTCGTATGTATTTAAATAATTCAATATTCCCTCCACGTTTCTGGTTAAAATTTCACTCCAAAACTGTTACTCTAATCCTCGTTCATATACTCCCACATTTGATATCATCGTAATATATTTAGACATTCCACAAATCTCCTCATTTACCACCTTACACTACGTACGTCATGTCATCCTGCAGATTTTCTCTTCTCTTCAAATTCACCTCTCTTATCTTTTACATTATCTTGTTTCTCTCCTTTCTCACAAAATATTCAAAATATTTATCAAGTACTCATTTCTAATCATTTTTTTTTTGGTTGGTTTCTGGTAGATAATTTTGTTTATTTTTTTGTACTATTTAACATTGAAGAAAACACAGATCACTACATTTTATTCTAAACTCCAAGTTATCATTTTAAAATTCAGCGACCGTAGAATTCCAATGGTAGGTTCTTCTTTGTTAATTCTATAAGCAACCCAACAATCGTGGATACCTCATCTGCAACGGTTCTAAATTATCTATACGATAATTTTCATATGGATTTCAAATTATTGACCCATATTCGAATATTACACCGAACCTCGGAATAACGAAAATAATACACAAGCAAATTAGAACCATTAAATGATTATATTTCGAACTTAAACGTTTCAATAATATATATTTTGTATTGATTATTTAGGGACCTAATGTATATTAAGTTAAGTACGCGGTTATATTAAGGAACGTGAGTTTATCGGTCAATAATTTTATATAAAATTAATAAATTATTTATGTAATCAATTCTGTAACGTTCATATTACAAATAATTATAATAAAACATTTTTTTTTTTTTTTTTTTTATTTGAGTACTTTGGTACATTAAAAATTTAATTTTTAAACTATATCTATGTTTAATCTACTGCATTTGTATGTATACTGTATGGCATACATACGTATTTAAATACATTTCGTAAAAAAAAAAAAAATTAATTAACGAAACAATAATGCTTTTATAATAGTTATATTATGTATTATGAAAATAAATACAACATTATGGTAATTGATACACTATAATATACCGTGTATATATATATATGTTGCTACATTCTATTATTGAAAATTGGATTTTTCGTGATAGCGCAAAAACATTCGATTGTAACAATTCGAATTAGGATAATGGACGGGTTTCATCTCATATCCTCGAACTATTTAGATTGCTGATTTAGTTATTTATACCATCGTACGATTTGTCCCAAAAGTGTTTTTCAATTGAACCTATGTCGTATCTATAGCAACGTTTAAACGATTCAAAACACAGCCGCAGAAAAAAAAAAAAGCATCCGAATGGATTAGTTGATATACCGTACCGAAACTTCTGACGGTATTCGTTAATAATTCGCATAGAGTGTTTTCGGGTAAATTCAGTTAAATATTGGATTTACATTTTTAAATAATTAGATGTATCTTTTGATGTACTTTATACTATAGTATTCGACGAACAACTTTTTTTTTTTTTTTTATTGTTATTGCGGTTTTTATCCACATCTATTTTTTGTTTCCAAAAATTAAAAAAAAAAAAAAAAAACCTTTACGTGAGACTTTCAGTTATTATAATTTCCAAACGTTCGATGTAAAATTAGTATTAAAATAATAATTAAAAATAAATTAAAATACGAAATAAATAACGTATTTCTTTGAATTCGATAAATTTCGCAGGTGAAATTTCAAGCTTCAGGTCCATTTGAAGCGCACCCCCAGCAATGTGTTGCTGTCGTCAAATATTGAAATAATAAACAATATTACTCAAACACTAAGAATGTTCATATTATTTTATAAAAACTTTTCGTAACCCGTTAAAATATTTATAAAATAAGACCGCGAATCTCATGGTACTTGTGTATATACTATGACAATAAAATCGAAAAATTGTTCATCGTCTTCACAGGGGGTTATAATTTAAATTTATTCCTACAAAAATTGAGAAACTTTATTAACTTTTTCATACGTCGCGTCGTCGGTCGCGGTGAAAACATACCTATATTGAAAATAGCGGAACAAATTTTTATTTACGAAAAAGTTTCGACGACGTAAATTTGTCACTCTGGAGATTCATTAAAAAAAAAAAAAAAAAAAAAAAAATACAACAAATTATAAAAGTGAATTTCAAAAACTAAAAATAACATTACTAGTTTCTTATAGAATAGCACGTTATATATTATTATATTTTATTTAAAAAAACGACGATTTAATTATTAATATTTTTAAATTTATCCTTCTGGTATACCATAATCGTCATTTTTCTATGTATCATACACGTTTTTTTTTAGAAAAACCACGCGAATCGTTCTTAAGAAAAATTAATAATTAATATCCATACGAAACGACAAAAATAGAATAAATTGAAAACCAACGTTTTCGTAAGTATGACGAATACCACTTTTCTATTTATACAAAAACTAACTATACTCAAATGTTAAATAATATTTGTCATCGTAAAACCGTTTTTATTTGTTGAACATCATTTGATCGTATTTTTAATGATTACTCGCGGGCGAAATAATTGAATTATAATAATCAGTATTTAATTTTGATTTTTTTTTATCAACTATATACGAGGGTCGCCAAAAGTCACGCCAAAAACGATTTCGAATAAAGTCCAAAAATAGTTCACCGTACGTTTATTACAAAAGTTGGTTTAGTTAACTTGTTTTTTTTATATATATATATATAATATGGGTTTGACTCGGGATCAAATAAATTTAAAATCACTCGAGGCCTAACGAAAAAAACCGATCCTTACTCCCGTCGACTTTCGTAATTAAACTGACTTTGGCATTTTTTCGCGGTGTAAATTAGACTTAAGTGACTTTTGGCGACCCCGAATATAAGCATTGTACATATTTTAATTTGGTAAAAGGGGAAAAAATCTTAAAAAATCATTATAGTTCCAATATTAATGTTCAAGAGAAGAGAAAAAAAAAAAAAAAAAATTATGGCGTCTTTTTCCGTTATCGCCTTTGCAATGCAAATCATTTTTATGTTATGCAAATTGCACTTGCACTCGTGGTATAGGGTTGAAAAATCGTTTGAATTCATTGAACCGCGGGGTTAGGTTGCCGAAATGTTAAAGAAATAAAAAATACGATCCATCGCGAAATACGGGAGGTTACGCCGAGGTCGGTTCCACGGGGTTTCGGTATTTTTTTTTGGAAACGCTATAAAAAAATATGTTGTGTTCGATGATTTTTTTTTTTTTTAGACAACCCATATGTTATCGTGGAACGTATGTTCAATAGTAATAAAAACGAAAAAAAAAAATCGTCAAACGCGGCGCACCGAATGGAAAATAAACGGCCGGTTCGATAATTAATCACCTAAAATACCGGACAGCCGACTAAAGGCCGTTTGCGTGATGGGTATTTCGCGACGAGGAATGGGGGGGGGGGGGTTGGCAGGGCGGTCAGTCGCCTAACCGCCCCGCCCGGTTTTTTTTTTTTTTTTTTTCCAAGAAATATCAACGAAAATACTGCGGGAAACGTGCGGGACGGTCCGTCGGTTAGGTTATGGCGCGAGATAAGGTTACCGCGGGCGCCGGCGGATCTTGGCCGGCCGATCGCCACGGAGTTTCGGCGGGGTCGTCGCCAAACGATTACCCGCCGGACCGTATAATACCCGCCAGGTATACGCGGACGTATCCGGACCTGAATGGAACTCCGTTAATGCTATCCATTAACGAGGCACGATAGTTTACCAAAAACTGGTGTAAAAGTTCCCCGTTTCTCTCCGCAGTAACGGGTGTATGTGTACACCGGGTAAACTCGGCACGTTTCGGCCTCACCGTCCGCCGGAGTTTTTACACGGCCGGACGGAATCGGATTTTCGCACAGCGCACCTCTCTATTTACGAAATAATATATATATATATCGTATCGTATCGTGCCTACGAACCGGACATAAACGCGCGCATTATTCACTTGGTGAAGACATTGGTATACAAAATCGTATTTTTATTCGATAATTTATTAGTGATTATCTGCGCTGTCGTCGGCGTGGCTTAGCCGGGATTACCCCATTCGGGCACATGCTGTTGTGGGGGTAGGGGGGGGGCGTGCAAAAAACCCACATGTTTTTTTCATTAGCGTTTGAAAGGCGTTAATCGCATTGAAATTCGAATACGTGAACACAATGTAATACTAGTCATTATCACTGCCCCGCCGAATGTAGACAAATGTTTAATGTCTGGTATTAAATAATAATAAATAAAATAATCAGCATCGACGAGGATAACGTCACACTCGTGGAAAAACGATATTAATAACGGTGTAATCGTTACAAGTTTACAACCATGTGCGACCGCATTTTATCAAACACGGCTGTTGACAACACATATCAATAGTAATTCGTTATCACCATCGATAAAATTTCATTTGTTGTCCGTGTAATAGGTTTATCGTTCTGCTCGGTCTATTATCTAAAATTCCATAAATACGACTAAAAATTAAATTAGTTTTTTTTTTTTTTTTTTCTACATAAATACGGCCCACCGGACACGCCGTTGTATCGTCACGTGGATAATAGTCAGTGTTAAATACACGGAGAGGAAATAAACAGTAATCCATTATTGTCTTGCTGGTCTTGAACTCGTTGAACATGTAACGTTCCGATAACAATTTAATCGCACAATACAAATAGATACGTATTTTCGGAAAGTAACCCAAGAGTAGTGCTTTGTAGGCGTCCCGCGAGCGTAGCCGGTATGCAAATTGTTCGGGATGTTCGTTTGTATTATTAAGTACAATACGGTAAGCCGACAAGAGTTTGTGACAATGCAATGTTTAAGACCGTTTCTCGCAATAATTATTACGAAACGATATACACGGTTGACGGCGGCGGCCATTAACAAGAGGTACTACAAGAGGTTAATCATATAAAAAAACAAAAAAAAAAAAAACAATTTTTCGTTTTTCGACTACTACACACGTACCTACCGCAATTACGATAAAGACGAGCGCATCTACTCGCGTGATATAGAAAACTCAAAATTACCCAGTAATTTAAAAACGTCACTATAGTCATATCGGTAAGTGAGCGTTTTTTTTTTTTTTTTTTTTTTTAGTATTCCAATAATATATCTATCATAAATAACGCTCGGGTCGCGTTATTGACGTTTCCAGCGTTAAAACTACAATTATTTTCTCTTTTTGTTTTCCCGGAGTATACCCGTGGGGGGTGGGTAAGAGTTGAAACCAATAGGCACCAACAATTATCTAACGATACCGATATATATATATATATATATATTAAAAATACAAATCTATCACCTAACGCCTTAGATCAGGGGTTCCCTGTTACCTTTTTATCATCGACTACCACCGGACGCTTTTGTAATCAACACGCGTACCGCCTCAATTCTAATACTAAATTAGGAGTCAAATTTTGTTACATTTCTTTACATTTTCATTATTTGATGAAAGTAAAAAAAAAAAAATCTTAATTTTTAGTTAAATCTAAATATTTAAATTTTCAAATTAATAATAAAAAAATAATAAATATAAATAATAATAAAATTGACGTGATGTTGTTTATTTTGTACAAGGACATCAATATCGGGCTGAATGGAATTAATTTTCACACTTAAGTCACTTTGAATATCGAGCAATACTTCTTGTACGTATTTTTCAAATACAGCAATTCAGAAAATCCACTCTCACACAAATAAGTAGTGACAAATGGAATTAAAAATTTTACAATTTCGTAATGCTTGTTTGAAAAGAGATGGGTATACTATTTTTGTTGACACCCAAAATGATACCAATGTTTTGTCTTTAAATGCGTCTTTCATTGAGCTGTCACTTACCATATCGATGAACGATTCTTTGGTCTTCAACGTCTTGTGGAACTTCTTTGTCTGGAGATTCATACGAAAATTGGTTACTAATCCAATTTTTCTTTGAATGGTCTTCAGGAAAATATTTTGAAAAATTCATCTTCAGTGCTTCCAAATGTTCCAAGATGTCAGCATTTAAATCTTCCTTCAGAGAGAGAGAGAGAGAGAGAGTACATTTTCATCAATAAACGAGAAAAGACTAGGAAATGCATAAATGTAATTGAACGCAAATAGTAATAAAAAACGATTTCTTCGCGTACCACGGGTCGGGAACCACTGCCTTAGATCATATAAAACGCGCACGATCGCACAGCCTAACACCAACACGATCTAATCCGCGGATTAATCGATGTTTCGCATAATATTCATTGTTATGATCTATTGCTTTCAGATAGCGTATATTAGTATTGTAGGTTAGGTTATTTATTGTAATAAAAAAAAAAAAAAACAATAGTGAATTATCTATTACATTTTTCGTATTGCCGTACAAATACTGTAGCCGTACCCCGAAAACACGGGGGTGTTTTTATTTTTATTTTCTATTTCTCGTTTAAAATGGGAATAACAACGAATTATTAATTATTTTGTAATAGTAAAAAAAAAAAAAAAAAATACCACGATTTATATTAATCAAGACAACGTAAATTGAGTTAAACGTGTTAAATTTAAGTGCCTAACTGTTCTCGTAAATCGATTTTTGAGTAACGTCAACGGCAATGTAATTAACCGGCAGTAATTTACATTTACTTTTTAATGGTTTTATCGCATATCGAATTTAAAAAAAAGAAAAAAAAAAAAAACTAAATATATATAATTCCGTAATAATAAATATTTTGCTAATTTTTATACAGAGTTTTATGACGAACATTAAATTTGTTTTTTCCGAGTACCCGTTATTAATATTTAGTATTACGTGTATATTTTGTTCAATAGTGCAGTATGTGCAATTAATTAATTTACTCGACTCGAAATAGAGTGTGGTTTCGTGTTTTAAATTATTATCGTTACACAAATATAAAAACGTACGAAAAATTTCGATTATAACGATATATTAGATATATGTATTTGTATATAATTTTTTATTATTTTTTTTCGGAAATAAAAAATACAAATATTACGAATATTTCTAACATGCGAAAACGGTGAAATCCAATACAAATAAAACCACGAGTAGTGTTATTTTTTATTTTTTTGGAATATATATTACATTAACATTATTACATCCCCTTTTTCTTTTTTTATTTGTATATTTTAAGATTTGGAATTATTTCAATTGATTTGTATATTTGTACGGTGTTTGTTGTTTAGTCGTGTTGCGTACGGTCAAAGACAGCAAATACGGAATAGAAAATCACGGAGTCATCGGCGGCTGGGACGGAATGGTCGGCGAAATAGTCAGAAAGGTATGGTCTTGGTTATTAATATTATTAACAAACGTAGTCTGTAAGTGCAACGGAGAAACCGTTGAGAGATAGTTTTATTAGATTCTTTTTTTTTTTGATTTTTCTCTCATTCACTCACGAAGAATAATACTTTTTTTGCTATTTCTCCCGGATTGTGGACACATAACGATGTACCGTAAAAGTTGCGGACTACTTACGCGCGGTGATAATTTATTTGCAAAACATTTTATAGATTTTTTTTTTTTTTAACGGTACGGATACTATCTAGATTTCTACGTTTTAGTAAAAAAAAAAAAAAAATTAAAAAAACCAACAATGTTACGACGAAAATTCCATTTTATTATTGGCGATTTCTTGATGAATTACCTGTGAAAAAACACGATTAAAATTTATTTACAAAACCGCTCGGAATAGTTTTTCGACTGCGACGATTTATCGTTATTTTCCGTGTACAACTAAAATGACAGGTGTCCGCAATGCAAAAATGGTGTCCTATAAGCGATAATCAATTTAATATTATTTCGCAATCGTACAAATTTCATTTATTTCCGTTTGGAATTTGCAAAAAAAAAAAAAAAAATAAAAAAAATACCAGACCGTTATAACATTACCAATGTTTTTCTATCTTCGTTTACCGCAAACTCTCGTCGTACACATTGTATATAAAGTTTTGGAAAAAAAAAAAAAAAACGTTCCAATTTACTGTACCCCATTCTGTTATTCACAAAACGGACGGGACAATCGAATATTGTCGATCCGTCGTTGCGGAAAAGTATGCCTTTTTTTTTTCTTTTTTTTTGGTCTGCCGGAATGACGGTAAAATCATTGTTGCGAATTTCCGCGGCCAACGTACATTAACCGATATTGATAATTAATCAAAAAGACATTATTTGAAAAGAATAGTAAATAAAACTCGTACATAAATAGGCCGGTTTGGTGTATTACGTCGGCATATTATGAATTATTTGTTCGAACCGCATACTATAGGTATAGATATTATATTCGGCTTATGCGTTTCGCCCATAAATCGTCGAAGGTAAATATTATACTGACATATTAAAACCTTTGTTGCGGGATTTTACAAGTTTTTATGCCTAAACACAATACGTATTGTTATAATTAATTAATTTTTGTTTTTTTTTTTCCTATCATTGTTCTTATAAAAAAAAAATTAAAAAAAAAAAAAAACAATTATTTCGAAAAAATATAATGAATAAAACGGAATACTGTTGCGCGACAAAAGTGGAATATTTTATTCTCCAGATTTTTTTTTTCACGCTCTGATTGTGATGATTTAATTCCCACCCCCACCCCCTCCCATCTGGCTATACTTTTCTATTATATAACTATTCAATTTGCATGAACTGTGAAAAAAAAAAAAAAAAAAAAACCAACAACGCCCGTCGTCTGCCCGCGGGGGTTTATTTTACCGGCATTTTTTCCATCGTTCTTGTAATGTTTTTCAAAATATTTCACTTTTATAGGTTTTCAGTAATACGCTCGATTAATGCGATGTCATATTATGCGATAACAATACTTGTCGAGTATTATTCGATTCAAACAAATACGAATTTACATATAAATGCGACGTAAAGTAACTTTTATTATACTTAATATTATACACTTTTAAGTACTTATAGTATTTATTTTCGCTAGTTATTCAATACTAGTCGAATTTTAGTTTGCAAATACTGATATTTTAATATAATACGAGCGGTTTTTTAAAAAAAAAAAATAAATAAATAAATTATGTGCGTTTTTAGCTTTGATATGCGCTAGGTTTTAATTATTTGGATCCAAATGATCCGATTATCACTGATAACAGATACTGGCACTGATAAGAAAATAATGCCGTATACACTAATCATCGATCGGATCAATAAAACGACGATTTTTCTAGAAACTAGATTTCGTACAGGAGTTTTTGCAAACATTTAGCATATTTGAAAATATTTAACAATGTTCCCCGTAATCGATTATTTTTGTATATCGAAATAATTTTATCGATTCGATTTTGATTTTTCGATTACTTTGAGAATTGGTAGAATAGTAAATCGAAAAAGTCGAATTAACGCCACCAGCCCCTCACCCATTAAATATTAAATTTATCGTATTAAAATATTTAAAAAAAAAAAAAACCATATTCATTGATTTCCAAGACATACGCGTAGAACAGAATACGAATTTTTAATTGGGCCGGGGCAAACGAGATAAAATAAAAATATTTCTACTCGTAATTCGATTCTTCTAATCTCGAATAAATAACGCGAACGGAATAACTCCACGTGGGTGTTTGGTGTTTTTATTATTTTTTTTTTTTTTTTTGCTCTCCGATTGTGAGTCGGGGCCGGGCGTTTTTGCACGTGCAAAAGGTTTCCGTTTCGAATAATATTACCGAGGAGAGATAATTGAAAATTTTATTTAAACGAATCCCGGTAGTGTACATATATTGAAATCGAAAAGCGAAATCTTTTTTTTTTTTTATTATTATTATTATTACTTAAAAATAAACAATCTATACAAATAATGCACAATAAGCTTATGTGCTAAGAGAAGACAGAACGTGAAAAATTGAATAAGAAGCCGCCCACTGGCAACACTTAACGTGAATTATTTATATATTTTTATTTTTTTGATTGTTACTGATTGGAATTCTATATATATATATATATTTATATAGATGTATATTTTAAATTGGAACTTGTATGAGGTCACAACACCATTTCCTTTTTAGCCTGCGCCTAGGATTTCCTGGGAGAGTTAGAGAGGAGAGGTGTTTAATAAGTGGATTTCGGTGGGATAGAAGTCGCATACGGAAGCGCACGTAAAAGAATTGTGCTTCTTCAACGATGGTTTTCACGTGGAAATCGTTAGGTTTGATACGTACGGCGGTGCATTGGAGAGTCGACGAAAAGCTAAGTTCTGGAACACTTGGAATTTTATTGATATTTGAATTTTTTTCGCTGAACCCCAGAGCTGTACGCCATAAGTCCAAATAGGTTTCAGTGGGGGGGGGGGGGGTCTTGTAAATTAAAAGTTTGACTTTTAAATTGGCATTATTATTATTTCTCAACATTAGAGGACTGAGCATGCGCGCGCGATATGATTTTTCGTGTATCGAAAAGCGAAAAATCTAAATAAACTCTATCTACCAAAGTGGCGCGTAGAGCAATACTTGATAAAATCCATAACGTATTGGGTAAACGCAGATTTATTCGCCCGTGGCCGGACACGAGGGCGCCGTTATTCGCGTGTTCGCGCGATCTTTTTAATTATTTTATAGCGGACCGCGCGCGTAGGTAATTTAAAATTGAACACTAACATTCCGGGTTGATTAAAACGTACGTACCCGCCTAAATGCCCGTATATATTATTAACGACGAGTGTTTAAATTATACACGAGCCCGTGTGTCTAGGGGACGTGTCTAATTAAGACATATTAATTCGGAACGACGTGCCCATGAAAAATATATTAGTCCCCGGTGCCGCGGGGCCGCGCCGGCCGCCGTTTGATAACGGGCTGAGTCTTACGGATATGCGTACGCGTAGTAAAATTACAATCAATATTAATGAGCGAACCGGATCGCGCGTCGCGTCGATCCGCGTACACAAAATACGTATTACAAACACGTGTCACTACATTATGTACGCGGTTGTACGCTGCCAACCGTTTATTTATATAAACCAATACGTATCGTACGGCCGGCTAATTATTACACTTGAACTTATTCGCTCTGCAAAGTACAAAACCGTCCGTGTAGAATCGCGGACGGTTTAAAATTCAAATTCCAAAAAAAAAAAAAAAAAACGTGTCTAATTATGATATAATAATTCGGAACGACGTGCCCATGATAAATATATTAACTCCGTGCCGCGGGGCCGCGCGTACACAAAATACGTATTACAAACACGTGTCACTACATTATGTACGCGGTTGTACGCTGCCAACCGTTTATTTATATAAACCAATACGTATCGTACGACCGGCTAATTATTACATTTGAACTTATTCGCTCTGCAAAGTGCAAAACCGTCCGTGTAGAATCGGAGAATTAAGATTTAAAAAAAAAATAAAAAAATCCACGACATATCGATATCACACATCTTGCACACTATAGTGTTCGCTCGTGTAGACGGTAAATAATTGTTTCGTTACAATATTTTATGCCTTTAATATACGGAGTTTGATGTCGTAGTACAGCGAATCCTATTTTTATTTTATTGATAACATTCAGCCCTCCCGTGTGATAACCCTGAGGAAATTTCGACTTTAAACGGCCGTCAGAAAAAATACCGATATAACGCTCAATTTTTTTTTTTTTTCTATTCGATTCGATAAAACTTACCACGAACCTCGGGTCAAACTGTTGGGCATTTTTACGAGGCTAAACAAATCGATGAATAAACTAAAACTTAAAAAAAAAAAAAACTATATCTATATATCTATAAGGAACGTTTAACCGTACAGAATATTTTGAAAATTGCATCACTTCTATAATTGTGTAATATAATAGCGAATATTCGGTGAAAATTGGCGATTGAAGCATGATTTCTGGTTAAAAAATTATTTACAGACAGAAAACAAAATAACGGTCGTCGTAAAACCAATAAAATTTTCGCTTAGGTTAGACTAGGTAAGGTTGTTGTAAATATATATTTATTTGTTCGTGTACAGTTTAAGTACCATTGTTGTTGTATATCCATATTTATATTTTATACAGACTATGGGGAAATAATGCAAAAAGCTAGTTTGTTTTTTTTTTTTTTTTTTTAATCCACGATAACGATTATTGCGTTTGAATGTATCGAAAAATCCAAATCATGCTATTGTAAGGTTATTATATATTTTTCAATGGGTTTTCAACGCCAGAATATTCAGTCTTGGAATGTTACGATATCGCTCGTCTGGATGGTATAGGGTTGTACAACGTATTTAAGACGGTCTTATTGCGTATGTAAATAACAGAATTTTTGCCCGTGTCCGTGGTTTATTTTCTTTCTCCACGCGAGGGAAACATCACTCTGAAACCGTTACTCTAAATCCTTGTTCTTAAACTCCCGCATTCGCTTGATATCCACCTGAAACACGTCATCATCTTTGGTCTACGTCTCGTCTTCCTGCTGCTTTTCGAACACTATTATTTTTTTTTTCTCCATAATCTCGTCATTTGCCTTTCTCGCAAAATATCCGAACCGTCTATCTCGCACTCGATCCTCAATTGATGTAAAAGTATTCTAGTAATGGGTATACATTTGTAAACAATGAACAACTATTTAATAATTTCGACAAAAAGATTTTGGAATTTGTTTTTATTACTGGCCGATTTATTGAAAAACGTTAAACTTGTTTAATTAAACATTTATTCATTGTACAGCAGGTCTTTCAACGGTAATATTTATAAAATAATATAACTATGTGTATAAAATCCAAACTATGACAAATTCTCTAACAATAATAACATATTTTACAAATTCTGTAGTAATTTTAGATTCTAAAATTCGTGACGAGGGCGCTATTTATTTCACAATGAAGGTACTTCGATTATTTTCGTTTTTTTTTTGTTAATCAACTCTATTAGGATATTAAATATGTACTAAATGTTTTACGTAGATACATATATCGCTGTATAAATGGCGAACACAGATTGTTGTAAAATTATGAATTATTCAATAGTTTAAAAAGCGCTTATAAAAAACGGCGAAAATAAAACGTATTTACCCTGGAAATAGCGAAAAAGTAAAAATTAATACGAAGAAATGTGTAGGAGAGCGTGTAATCATTTTATAAAATATAAAACAGGTAGTGTTTAGAAAAAAAAAAAAAATAAATAAATAAATAAATTAAACCGCCAATTCCGACGCGGGCCAACCAAAATCCGAATTATGTGTTTGAATATTTAAAAAAAAATATCGCTACGAGTTTGTTAAACCAATTACAATATAAGATCTTCTGGATTTATCTTATTTCGTCATTGTACTTAACTACGACTAGACGGGATTTAAATACTGGTAAATAGAATAATCGGTCGAATATTCCGGGATTGGGGAATGCAAATGCGGTTCCATCAGAACCATAATTTTTTTTTTTGAAGACAATCAACGCGTTTCCTATTGTATTTTATTTGATAAAAATCGGTCCAGAACAATACCGCGGTTATTAAATATTTTGGTTCGTCAATTTTTTTGCTAACAATTAGAAAAATAAATTTAAACAACAATAATGTTGGGGGGGGGCGGTAGCGGGGTGGTTAAAAATAATGTCGATGGAAACGTTATTTCTGTGCTTGTGGATCAGTAAGATTAAAAACGACAATTTAGCATTCGGGGTCGGTAATATTATATTGTTACGAATATTTTTGTTTTTTTTCGGTATAAATAATAATCGTTTCGTGTGAATCCACAGGAGGTCGACTTGGCCATCGCGCCGTTAACCATCACGGCGGAACGGGAAAAAGTGGTGGACTTCAGCAAGCCGTTCATGTCGATGGCCATCAACATAATGATAAAGAAACCGTCCAAGCACAAGCCGGGCGCGTTTAGTTTCCTGTCGCCGCTGTCCAGGGAGGTGTGGATCAGCGTCGGGTTCGCCTACGTGGCCGTCGTCATCGTCATGTACGTGGTGTCGCGGTTCTCGGCGCACGCCACGGCCGCGGCCCACGTGCGTCCGGTGCACGTCGGCGGCGGCGGCGGCGGCGGCGGCGGTGGCGGCGGCGGCGGAGGCGGCGGAGGCGTCGGCAGTGGCGTCGGCGGCATCGGCCACGAGCTCCAGCAAACCATACCGCCACCCCCGAGATTCGTCCACAACCCGTTCACGTTGGCCAACAGCATGTGGTTCGCCGTGGCGGCCGTCACGCAACAGGCGTGCGACATCGCTCCCAGGTGAGACGCGACACTCTAAAACGCCGGTTTACCGTTCTTTTTCCTCGTCGGCCCTCGGTCTCTCCGCGAGCGAAACCGTCGAAAAATATCAATCCGTTTCGATATCGCGTAAAATATTTTACATCAGTGGCGCGCCCAAGAGGTTAGGGATTGTATCGTCGTTCATCCTCCACTCCTCGTCATTGGCTCAACACCACAACAACCGCGAGTATTTATTTAGTATTATAACCTTGAAATATATTAAATTTCGTCAAGTTTCAAGGTGAAGTCGGATGTATTCAATACGACTTGACCGTTATTTTTGATCCGGATTCGACATCCGTATTGTCTGGTTAGGCGCGGAAGAAGATTCTGCGATTTATTCACGGTGTACTGCGTCCCTTCCACGTCGTAAATGCTCGGGCACATAATTGTTTTCTATAATTCGTTTTGACGAATTTCGAACAACCGAGTTCGTTTATGTTTCAAAACGTACCGTTTGATTTGGAGAAAAAACAAATAAAAACTACCTACGTCTTGGCCGTGTAAAATCCACGGAGTTGTATTTGAAAATGTAAAAGGCCGGTCAGTTCGATTCCTTACGATTTCCTACGCGAAACACTAAATAAATGTTATGGGATTCCGATAGAAAACATGTCAGGTACAATATTTTTAATATCGGGTCGAGTAAAATAAATATAATTTCGGAATGTAAATGTATAACTTACAATAGCGACTTGGGACTACTCGTATATCGAGTGAATTATTATTATTGTTATTATTTATTTATTTTACGTTCAAATAATAAAAAAAAAAAATCGGAATATCATTATTGTGATTTGTAGTCGTAGGCCTGGGGTAATAATATACGAGTATAATATCGTATGTCGGTGCGTATATTTTGTGATTATTTTTCGTTTTCCCCACGAGTGTATTTTCGAAATAAATAAAACATATTATTATTGTCACATGAATGGCTCGCCCGAGTGTTCTCAAATTTAGATTTGATTCTTTTTTTTTTTTTTTTTCCCCATAAATTATTTATTTATTTATTTTACTCGCATTAGGCATATCAAACGGCGTTCGATTTCCCCCCCCCCCCATCACCAAAACCTAACCTATTTAAACCGATCGCGTAATATAAGAGCGTGTCGCGAATTAGTGTTGTTAGTGACGATTTAGATTTGTATGAAATTATTATTTATTTTTTTTTAAAACACAATACCGTTTAGGTGGGTAACGTATATTTTATGTTTGTCGAATGAAATTTGAATTATTGATTTTTTGCGATATTCTACAGCCCGGGGAAACTTTTGGTTTTTACCAAAATATAGTTTATGTGTCGGCATAGGTAAACTTTAACGAGGTTTCCAACCACAGCTACAATAAATTATTATTATTATTATTCGTACTTTAAAGTAAATATTTTATTTATGTTATAAACACAATATATTCATATGTGCCGCGGGAACGTAAAATATCGATAGTGTATAGAAATTTATCACATTCGTTTTATTTATTTTTAACCGGGTGTGAGGGGGGGGGGGTAGAGGGAAAAATTGTAATTTTGCCCCCCACCCCGTGTACGACAACAGTAAAAATCTCTGAATCTTCTAAAATGAAAGCAGCGTGCTATTGCATTCATCGCTTTTTATATTCACATAAGATAAAAAAATATTTATTTGTCCTGGAATCATATCGCGTGTGTCGATAACATGTCGGTCATTTTTACATTATCCGGATTACGATAATAAGACAGCTAACATTAAAATAACGCTCTTTCCTTTTTTTTTTTTTTTTTTTTTAATGTTTTATTTAATTAAGTTACAAAATTAAGTCATATTAAGTCATTGAATTAGTCTTTGATTGTTTTGCGTACATAGACAAAAAATATTCATATATACAAGGTGCGACAATAACATAACGAGACTTTTTGAATAAAAGTTGTTTATTTTAAAAATGTTATAATTTAATGATTATCACCTTCAAAGTACCTTCCCTCAGCATCAATACACTGTTGCATACGTCGCTGCCATTCTTGAAAACAGTGTTGCCAATTGCTTTCATTCAGCCCTTTTAGAAGTTCTGCCGTTTTCATTTTTACGTCATCAACTGTTTGAAAATGGGAAAAGAAATAAGAAGAAGTCACAGGGAGCAAGGGCTGGCGAGTACGGGGGATGTTGAAGTAGAGAAATTTTTTTTTCAGTTAAAAAACGTTGAATTGAAAATGCACTGTGAGCCGGAGCATTGTCTTGGTGAAGAACCCAGCCATTTTTCCATAGATCTGGTCGCTTCGTTCTGACACGTTCTCTTAATTTAATTAATACCTCTTTATAATAATATTGATTAATTAATTTTGTCGATTTTTTCAACGTTTTCGTTTGTTGAAGACGTGGTAGGACGTCCAGAACGACCATCGTCTTCGACGTACTCCCTTCCACTACAAAACCGTTTGTGCCATTCAAAAACACGAGCTCTTGATAAACATTCTTCACCATAAACTCCACATAACATACGAAACGATTCCGCGGCAGTTTTTTTTAATTTAACAAGAAATTTAATGTTAACACGTGTTGTTCGATTTTTATATCTAACATTTTTCGGCAGTATAGTCGAACACGCACTAATAACAAGGCTACTAACGTATAAGAAAATGAATCGGTGGACCATCAGTGTTCATAGTACTTTTAGATAAGTGTTTTCTAATCATATTTCAATAATCGTTTTATAGATAACGTTAATAGTTTAGGTTATATTTAGAAAGTCTTGTTATTTTATTGTCGCTCCTCGTATATTTACGCCGCCCTTTAGTGGTTGTTAATTTTGGTGAATACGTTTTTTTTGCGCCGGCATCAAGTTTTTTTTACCCGGTTACCACATTGGCCTAGATGCTTATAATCGTTATCGATTTGACGCCGGACGCTATGCAATTGCAATTGCAATTGCAAAAAAAATAATAATAATAATAATAATAATGTCCAGTTTTACGCGGGCCGTCGTCTGGAGGCATCTATAATTATAATATTATCGTAGGCGACCAAACCGACGTGGAATATTGCAAAATTATTACCAGCCGTGCGCGCGCGGTCGGACGCGTCCGTCCGCACGCGAGTGTGTAAAATATTTATTCAACCTCGCCGTGCGGCGCGGAATTGCCTACATTTCCATTAAGACGGTTTTGCGGTCGACCGTAACGCAGACGGGCGCTAAACTTTGGCCGAACTCTTGAGTTAGGCCTACGTACGTACGTACACGGACGGCGTCCCGCGACCTAATATACCCGTTCCGGAATCTCCCGGTATAAATGACGTTGTCCGTATACTGTCCGTTTTCTACGACAATACCGATATTCGTAATTCAACGCTTAAACACACACGTACGCTTCGGTTATCGATTATCTATATAAAAAAAAAAAAAAAATTCACTCTTTCACCCTCGATCGTTTTCGAAATATATTTATGATATCCGTGTCTATTGTCTCTATTCTATTCTTCAGAACATTTCGACGCGTCAACTTTTCGTTTTCGCCGGCCTTATGATTTTTAATAAAAACATTTTTTTTTCAGTTTACAGGGGGTGGGTGAGAAGCGTATTGATATACAAAACTTTACAGAAAACGAAATTAAATCATTTTAAAACACAACTATGGTTTTAGAATTGTATAATATTTTTCTGTAAACCAAAAAAATATATCACAAAGCTAATGAAAATAAAAAAACGACTGAACGGCAACATTTTCAAAAGGATAATCTCTTTAAAAATGGTTATCTTCAAATTGTTCCGAAAAAAAAAAAAAAAAAAAAAAAAATGAAATAAAAAAAAAAGTTATTATTTTACGTTTTTTATTACCATAATAATGTAATTCAAATATAAATATTTTTAGTTTTTATTTCTGTGCGTCGTAACAACCAAATCAAAACAGAATTTGATTATTTTCATTATCACAGGAAATATTTCAATTCGGGGGGAGGGGGGTATATATTTGTGTGACACCCTGTATTGCTGACAAAAAAAAAAAAAAAAAAAATCCTATTTATTTATTTATCTAATCCCTTGTCCGTCATAATAAAATTCAATAAAGTCAAACCCAATGCAATTGAGTTTATTGTTAAAAATATTTTTTACTTCATTTTTCTAATAATATTCCCCGAAAAAAAATCATTGTTCCGGTTAGATAATTATTCAATACGTTTTTTTTACAACCGTAACATGTTTAATTGAATGTAGACATTTTTTTTCGAAAATATTTCCTTATGCAATCTTACGCGAATCTCTAGACCAGTGGTTCTCAACCTTTTTGGATTCATGTCACCCTCATCTACGATAACCCAACACTACGTCTCCCTAACATCAAAATAATAGTAATATAAAATACAAGCCCTATAAAAAATACAGTACGCAGAAAAATAATAACTACACATTTTATTTTTGCTTTACTGTTAAATAAACATTGAAATTTTTAATTGGAAAAAAAATGATTAAGATTATTGATAATATATAATAATTGAATAAACTATGAAATTTAAAAATTAATGAGAAGTTTGACTCTGATGATTTTTACATAGTTGTGGAATTCGAGGGTTGATGGTTGAAAGAGCGAGTCTCATATCGTCTTCTAGTGTGGTTTTTGTGAGTCTTTGACGTTTTTTGGTTTTAATATTCGTGAACGCGCTGAATCCATGTTCAAATGTCTATATTTTTAAACTTTTTCCAAGATTTTCTTGTCACCCCTACATTGGATTTATGTCACCCAAGGGTGACATGTCACCCCAGTTGAGAACCACTGCTCTAGACAGTTAGACTCTAGTACTTAACTCACGAATATTTCAAACTTGTATTTCATAGTTATCTAAAAATTAATTTAGATTGTTAATAAAATAAAAAAAATTAGAGCGACACGATTCGAATCACAAAAAAAATTATGTCAATCGTTTAATTTACAAATAATTCATTAACCCGTAAAGCCGGTTTCCTTTTGAATTTACCTAATCGATTCGAAATATATTACATTTTTACCATATTATTTACGAAATAACATAAAACTATACGTAAATAAGTGTGCTGATTACGTATAACCCACGATATTATTGAAGTTTTAATAGTCAGTATTTCGTTAAATTTTACCGACAGAAAGTTACTCGAACTATTACTGTACTTTGTTGGTGTCATTTATCTTTTTACCGCTCTTAGCCCGGGGTTTTTTTTTTCTAATTTTTTTTCTTCATTGTTTTCTCCCGAGCAAACCGTACAATTTTATACGTTTATTTTATCACGCGTACAGTTTTATATTGTTCGATATTATTTTCACCAGCGACAAATAAAATCATATATGTATATGATTTTATACAAACGGGCCACACTTCCGAGATTCCCGCACTAGGCTTCAGCTTGCTTAGCCTGACATTGAGTTCACCACTGATAATAAATTGAGAACACCGTGTACCGAGTGATTAACTTAATAGGATTCCACTCGTGGATACGTAAAGTGGGTTTTCTTATGTTACGGTTCTTATGTGACTGACAGATTTACAAACTATTTCTTTCGGAACAAAACCTTTAAGTGGGTTTTTCGAGCAGTAATTTAAGAAGAAGAAGAAGAAAAAAAAAATCTACCTGCATAATTATATAGGTCCATAGAGGTGCACACAACAGATTATTTTCGCTGAATTATCGATTGGGGAAAAATAATTTATATAATTCGCTTATACTCGCACGAAATTCTGTAAAAAAAAAAAAAAAAAGTTACACGAGTCAAGCTTTCAAACAAAATTGTATTACGATGACATGATAATAATAGGCTGTTTACCCATGGCATCGCTCGCATCTTGATCTTGAGAACAACCGGACAGTTTCACATTGTGTTCGTGACGTTTTATATTATTTAATAATACATTTCTTATTTTTCAAATATTTCAAACAATTATTATTGTTTTTTTTTTTTAAATTTTTTTTAACAGATTATACCTATTTACAATAATTATTCTACTAGATTTGTAAATATGTTATAGGCACGTATAACTTTGGATTCAACGCGGCATGTATTAGGTAACACACTACTTTGTTGAAATTGTAGCTACACGATCGAATGCCATTGAAATTAATATCCGGGTACACTTTTCCCGTGAGATTAATTTTACTCTATCATATGGTTATGAGTTGTAACTTATTTTTTTTATACGGTTCATTCCAATTATCGTCGGCAGATTTATTGTGAAAATGTTCTACAAAGTTTGCCACAAACTCGCGAGACGTACAAAAATGACGAATTCAATATTTTTGTACGCGCCAGTTCGCACAATCTTGATCATTTTTTTATATTTTTTTTTGCTTTAGTAAACTGCAGTTCTCAAGTTTTTCAATAAAACAATAAACAGTACAAAACCGGATCGCACATGTAAAGCGATTCAAGTATCCAGCCCATCCCTGTAGACTTTCTTTGTATCCAATTCGTTTCCGTACATTTTCTGTTACCATTCAAAAAACACTACACATATTATTATTCGAATAGGCAGTCTGTTGTTGCGATCATATTACCTACCAAACGATTTTGTCACCGTCGTTGTAATAAATAGCGTAGATGTCCAAATGAAAATCAGTTTTTTGTTGGGGGGTTTTTTTTTTTATGTTAAAATTAAAATTAAATTTCAATTAAATAAAAAGCAATTGTGCTGTTACGTACAAGCGGACGAACTTTCGTAATAATAATTCTTTGTAACAAAAATGCACCGAATTCATAATATAAAATATACACCACTACAGAAGCTTTTGGAAATTAAAAAAGTTTTTAGTTCTACGCAAATTGATAACTTACGTAATATTGTTTTCTAAACGATAGTATAAACTTGTTAATTAAAAAAAAAAAAAAAATTAAATTCTAACTGTTTTTTTTTTGTGTGTATAATATTGAAAAAGTTTCAACCCGATAGTATGTTAAAAAAACACGCGGTTTTAAATCAACGACGATTGGATATTTGTTTAGACATCAAACGAAAAGTGTTAATTGTAATAAACGTTCGTTAATTATTATAAAAAATATAGTGAATTTGCAAACGTTTTGGTGATTTTATATTGTGCTCGCGCCGACGAAATGGCCGGCCGTCGGGTGAACACATTATAAGTTTGGATAATTCGACATCCACCCAAAACTCCCAAACCGACTTTTACTACTGCGAGTCGCGGGACTTCCGCGCTATCGGTAATTATCACACCGATTATACGCGCCAGTTCAATTTGTTTTGTCTCAACAAATCATCGCACTGTCGGCGTGGCCGATTACTTAATCGGAACTTATCAAAAGTGACTTTTCGGCGTTTCGCGTGGGTCGGATAACGGGGATTCGAAATCGAGGGGCCCGCGCGTGTGCGCGGATAGTTGATGTTGGCCGCGGTGTACGCCGAAGATCAAACCGTTTACACGCGAGTACGACATTTGTTTTGTTGACTTTGACAGGCCGTCGAGGGATTCAAACGACTTTCTACGGGCCCCGGAAGTCCGCGTGACGGCGTGCGAGGTGTAAGATTACTTTGAAGTGTACGGCCGCGTGTAGAGGACGGTCTGCTGATTAAATATCCGCCGAACACCGACGATTGTTTGGGATAGGGCAAACTTTTCCTTTGGGAATTCATTGTAAACAATGGCCATCAAAGCCTCCGTGTCCGGTGATATAATTTTAACGAAAAATCTACGTTGCCGGGCAAAAAAAAATAAATATCATCGATATTTATTGAAATATACGCGGCGAATGGTTTTCAACTTTTAGCGTACCACACCGTTTTATAATTACTGTAGAGGTAGTTCTGTTATTATCGTTAACTCGCGTCGTCGTGCAAACGTTATGGTATTTTTTTTTTTTTTTTTTTTTTTGTCGGCGAACAATTTTTCTACCAAAACACTTGCACCGATCAAAAACTGTCTAAGAACTTTTTTTTTTTTTTTGTAGCATTTTGGACTTGTTGGTTTATCGGGGCGGATAATTTTTCTTGTACGTGTAAGTTTTCTTAATAATGGGGGGGGGGGCAAATCCGGCGCAACAAGAATATCTGGCACTATCGATTTCTGTTATTTTCGATTTTAATTCGGTTAATCGTAGAGACCCGAAACATTCATCAAATACCAAAAATAGCGTTTTCTAGACCCGGTGCAATTTTAAAATTATTAAAATTAAAATCGAATAAAAATTTTGTGGTTTTTTTTTTTTTTTTTTTTTTATCAGCGTATTAAATTCAATTTCACGTTGAGAACATTAACAAACGTAATTTGTTTGTAGTTACATATTTATACAATTTTCAAATTGAATTTATCGACAAATACGTTTAATCGAACTCCGTTCAGATTCGTTTTTCATTTGCAATGATTTATCGTCATGTAAATTTTTATCCTGCCTCCCCAACTTCCCAACTACGTCAGTGGCCCACCCACACAATGCAAAGTACGTCGACTTTTTTATATGCAATTTCCGATTCGAATGCTATTCCGTTTTATAGAATTGATTGGATCATTAATGTTTGGTTTTATAGAAAAGTTTCAAAAATAATTAACCATACCATACACATGACGAAACGACAAATAAACGAAATATGTTTTTCGACGATTGTTTTTTATTTGTAAATCCTTATTTTAGAACCACGCCTGGACGTATTGTCGGAGCTGTCTGGTGGTTTTTCACGGTAATATTGATATCGTCGTATGTGTCAAACTTCACTGCATATTTGATCGTACAAAAAATGTCTACACCAATCAGCACACCCGAAGACTTGGCCGCACAAACCGAAATCGAATACGGTGTCCTTTCGCAAGGGTCTACGTGGGATTTTTTCAAAGTAAGTGGTTTTATTTAATTCAATAGTGTACGAGTATTTTTTTATCAAATATTTTTTTTGGACATTTTTGGTTAAGTAAAAAATTACAAACACACGGTATATATTTTTTTTATTATTTTAAATCTCTGGTTTCGATATAAACTTACATTGTATTTGAATTGTTAATTTCGAACGCAATATTCGAACAGACAATAGTAACGTTAATACTAAATTATTTATACACATGAAGACATAACACAACACATTTCATTCGCAGAAAACATCAAACTAAATTGCCTATATATGCATATTCTTTTATTTATTTATTTTATATATTTTATTTTTATTGTACGCTGTAGATGAAATAAGAGATTTTTTATTCAGAAACTTTATGTCTGACGTTGTCTGACTTTGTCGTCGACGTTTGGAATTATTATTCTCAATACTTGATTGCCCTCTTAATAAGTTGTTTATCCAACGATGTCTGCAAATGTCAACGCCATTAAATCCAAGCCACCGCGGATCTATGGAAATAAATTATTCAACGAATTTATTCCGAACTGTGTTTTTTACTGGGTGCAAATTTAATACATTTCCATCCATCTAGCCTTCGATATACATATATTTTATCGCGGAATACGTATAAAGAGAAATAAAAAAAAAAAAAAAAAATATCTCAGGTACAGTATAGGAAGAAGCTTCGCACTAATATAGACTTTTCTCACAACGATTACAGTTTATGAGTTCTATCGACTGTAAACCTGAGCGTCTGTAGGCTTTTTTTGTCGGGTAGGGGGCGGTGAGAACTTTTCGTTTCAGGCCATTCGCCACGGTCGTATCTCAAGTACTTTTAGTTCTTCATAAAAAAAAAAAAAAAAAAAAACCAATCTTAGATGGGTGAAAGATACCGCAGTCGGGGGTAATAAAAATTGATATTAATTTTTCGTAACGGACCGTTATAATAATGATAATACCGTTACAGTGCTCACGAGACGACTTTTCGTTATTTATGTACACCTTTTATGCAATTATATTGCACGCCGTACGTTTTTAGTTGAAACACAAAAAAAAAAAAAAAAAAAATTATTCGAGATTCGCCTCTGTCGACCGGTACCATATGAAACACGATTTAACTGTCTCTGGTGCTAGTAAAACTTATTCTGTCGACGATCATAATGTTAGTTATCCCGTAGATCGTGATGTGTCATGTGTTAATTTGCAGAGATCGCACAGTTCGCTGTACAGCAAAATGTGGCAGTTCATGAACTCGCGTACGCACGTGTTCGTCGACACGTACGAGGAAGGCATTCAAAGAGTAAGGAACTCCAACGGCAAGTTCGCTTTGCTAATCGAGTCGCCCAAAAACGATTTTGTCAACATGCGAAAACCGTGCGACACAATGAAAGTCGGACGTAACCTCGATGTAAAAAATTACGGTATAGCAATGCCACTGGGATCACCACTGAGGTAAGACTGATTTTTCGTTTTATTTTTTTCTTTTTTTTTTTTTTCTTTTCTGTGTGTATATATATATATATATATATATATATATATATATATATATATATATATATATATAATATCGACAAATCTCGTTTGCGACTTTTGGGAAATATGATCACCGGCGGGATACGAAGCGTGATGGGCGAAGGAGACGATGGCAAAGGGGCATATTACGCGCGTCTTTCGGTTGAACGACTCTCCGGGATTACATTCCGCAAAATCACATTTTCCACGAGAAGAGAGTCTGATATGTAAAAAAAAAAAAAACCCAATTTTCTGCGACACATTTTTGATCATAAGAAAAAAAAAAAAATACATTTATATATGTATTTTATGTACATTTATATTTGCATGCCGGTGCAATACAATTTGTGAAAAACTACTGCTTAACCGAAGGCTGCATTCTCGATACGTTCGTTGATTCAGTGTCTACGTTTTTTTTTTTTTTAGTATTATTTTTAACTAGAACGACTATTGTAATACTGTTGGGCGTTTAAACGATTATCTAGTGTTATGATTTTTCGTTAAAAACGTAAATGCCCATTGCGCTCACTATAAAATAGACTAAAGTCGAAACGCCCCCGGCCCATTCGCGTTGCAAAAGTATTCATAAACGTTTACTCGTTAACCGTTATAAATATTAATTTATTCGCGAATAAATCTCAAACAGACGTTTATTCGAGAATTAAACTCATAATCTACTGCGATTACGGCGGGAAAGAATATTTAACGGTGTATGTATATTTTAAAATTTATATTTAACGGGAATTTTATTATTCAATCGGCCAATATACATTAATATATATATATATGAGCAACGATAATAATATTAATCCGTTCTATTTACTTAATAAATCTGCAGTTGAATGGAACGGAAAATAAATAAACTAGGGATTAAAATAATTTATAAGCTAAATAGTAATTCTACGTGACTTAAGTTGCGTTGTACACTAACTGCAGCAGTAAAAACTGATAATCTTTACCGACCCAGCTAAAACGTTTCGTTTTTCGTATATTTATTTATCGGTAGGCAGTTCCGTATAAATATTAAAATAAATACTTTTCGAGCTCCGAGAGTGTTCCGGGTTTTCGTCACGAATCGAATTGAATGTAATTTGTTAAAACATTGATAATAATACACGTGCGAGTACTTCAAGATCGAACGTAAAATCATGCTCTACAAACAATGATTAAAACGATATTTTGCACAAAAAAAAAAAAAAAAAAAGGTGAAATTTTGAACGACAACAATGTTCGATTATTTTGTCGTTTTTCAAAAAAAAAAAAAAATCATTATTTGCTATTATGATTTCTATCGAATTATCGTCATTAAAAAATATATTTATTTGTTTTTAACTAGTTTTCGAAGAGGCCATACTCTCAGTAGATGTTAAAATTGTAACGTATTACAAAACATATGCGAATTCGTGAAAAATTTATCTGTAGAAAATATTATATACTCGGTTTTTTTTTGTTGGTATTTGACGTGATTTCTCGCAACGTTTTTGGGTAACTCGAATTATCGAATTATTAATTATCCGCTGTAGGCAAATTCGACCAGTACAAAAGAAATATTGATAGAACTCAATAAAACCCCTATAATAAAATGGTTTCGAAAGCTCACTATGTTTTCCCGAGCCCTTTAAAAATATCCCCTCCCCACCTAGTCATCGGCAAGATTTATGTTCGAAAAATACACACATTAATCTTATATCCAGTACAGATAAATCGGACACTTTTTTCTCTTTTTTTTTTCCTTTTTTTCTCTGGCTTTAGGCGAAAATACCATGCATTAGGATTATTAATGCATCAATACCAGATTGTTGTGATCTATAGTAATAATATAAACCTGTAAATGATTAAACGTAAAGTAATAAAGATATTTTACTCGTGTGTTATATGTTTTATCGTTAATATAAAAAAAAAAAAAAAAAAAAAAAACCAGTACATTATTGTAAAATATAATAAAAGAAAAATATTGTTCGAGCGTTCGCGAAAAAAAAATTTTATTCGTATTGCGCATTCGGCAATAGTTCGGCACTCTATTTTAAATGGACATTTTTTTTTATTAAAATTTAACATTGTTCTTTCACATATTTACGCAGTTTAAAAAAAAAAAAAAAAAAATATTATATTAAATAGTCGCGTCTTCGTTTCAACGAAATCGGGAAATCTGAAATCCAATGAAAATACACGCCGAGACGTAAAAAATATTGCATATTTTAATACCGTGCGATTATTTTAATTTATTATTTATACGATAATATATTTTTATGAACGATAATATTACAATTTTACGTATTACCGTGTGCATTGAATCCAGAACTATTTGCATAGGAAATCGTTAGGATTTCTGAATAAATATTTTTATTCCTATTAATCGCTGATGTGAATTTGAACGCAACATCTCTTTTTATTTATTTCAAATCTTTTTTTTTCATTTTTCACAATCCATTACAACGTCGCAAAATTAAATATATATATATAAAAAATGAATATAAACATAGGAAATTTTCACAATTCCGTCGTTGATCAATGTTGTCCACGGTTATTGAATATTTGTCGATTACTTTTTTTATTTTTTAAAATTTATTTTGTCCAAAGGCACACGCGCGCATACAAACAATAGTTATCGTGTGATCGTTTTTTTTTTTTGTTTTTGTATTTAAATCTATTATGTTTTATCGTTTGTTTCGACGCCCATAACGCCTGTTTTCTTGAAATTTCCCTAGGTTTGCGTATTCAGACCGATTTATCGCACGTATCTAAAACTTCCGGTCGGATGTGCGACGGTTCACGGATCGCCGTTTCCTACCCCGCCCAAAGAATACGACGCGATATCCTCGCTTTTCTTCTTGTCCCGTAGGTGTCGTGTACACCGCGAACATCCTGTATAATACCACTGAGACGAAAACCGTTTTTTTTTTTTTTTTTTTGTTATTTTCCCCACACGGAATCGGTGTAATATTTTCACATTTCTCCACCATCTACCCCGCGGTTCTCGCACATTTGCGACGTGGAAACTAGTCCGCGTTTTCCCGCTGGTCCCCAAATTGGGGACATATTCGAAATTCAAATGATTTTTTTTTCATCAAAATATTATTTGTAGTCTCGACATTCTCGTGTATCCTGGCGGAACGCACGCCACTGAAGATATCCGCACGAGCGTGTATAAAGGCTGTGGTATTTTTTTTTTTGATTTTTATCACGAACCGGCGATAATTCCTACGAAAATGTCGAGTAAATTCGTTTTGATTGCGACGGATTTCGATTTTTCAATACGACAGTTAATGGCGTTCTACATTCGAACGACAATTTACTTACACCATATCTGGGCAATTTAATTTTGTAACAAATCGCACTATTATTGTAATCGTACGTATGCGTATCGCACTCTTGTTGTACGCCTGAAATGAATAATAATAATAATAAAAAAAAAAAAAGAACAACAACAATGCCCGTTTCTTTAAAGATATCACTCGGGAACGCCAGTTGTGAGATACCATAACGGAATGAAAAACCTAGTGTCGATATCGACAGACCCGGAAAGTATTTAAATTAAAACAGCGTAAAATCGCGAATATCGATAGTAAAATTGTCGTCGTTGTCCGTAATATTGTTTAGTTTTGTTTTTTTATTTCTTTATAAACATCGAAATATGCGTCCAATAGAAAAACAAAAAAAAAAAAAAAAGCCCAAGTGAATATATATATATATTTGTTTACTGAACAATATATTCATTTTATGACCAACATGAATAATTGTACGATGTTCGATATTGTAATTTACTCGTTTTAACCAACGATAAAAAAACGAATCAATGTCCGACAACATAATATGATTATTTCTCGTAATTCAATATTAAAAAATAATAAATAATACGAACAAATTATTTTTAAACGTTTAACCGTTGTTGGCGTTGTTACGTTACACACAAAACGAGGATCGCCAGGCACAATTGTTAACCCTAATATTTAAACCATTATACTTGTATTTTTTTTCTTTTTTTTTTGTTATCAAAGTACTTTAAAACAATTTATAAAAAGTTCCTCTCTTGGTAATTTGATTTAAACAATTTTTTACGAAAGTCCTTTTCATACATTTTGTAAGAAAATAATCCGGTATAAGTATTTAATATTGAAGAATGTTAATTTTTTTTAATTTACTGGCTAATTTAATAATTACTATTACGTCCGTAATTGTTATAAGTTCATTTTTTTTTTTTTATAACGTCGATTTTTCTTTTAATACTTACATTTTAAGGTTTTGTTCGGTAATTATATTGGCTTCATTAACCTGTATTTTGGTCGATAAAAAAAATATATTACTTTAAACGATGGAATATAAAAATTGTATAGACCATTGTCTATTTTTTATAAGTATCGCATATATTTTTATCGCTCATTGATATGTACGTGATATTATTCTTGTCTGTTAAATATTATTTGTTGCATTTTTTTTTAGCGTAGTAAACGAATGATATAATCTATATTTTTTTTGATCGTTACCAGAAACCTTACTCCGATTATCAACTTCAATGACGATTTTTGTTAGCGAAATTAGTCTAGCTGGCACGTTAAAGAGATAATGTCTTTTGATTTTGCTTGTAGTTTTTTTAAGAAAATAACCGGGAATGTTTACGCAATAACGGTTTCTGGTATTTTCTGGATTTTCGTTTGTAATTTAGTAAAAATTAATCGTTGAGACAGAAACCATTCGTGGAATATTTCTATTAGCATTTTATAAACGTGGTGCGGATTTTAAAATTATTTTTGCATTATTAGAGCCTTAAATTTAATTTTATACTGTCGGGTTTTTTTTTTTTTTAGTGGATTCAAGTTTTTTAATTTACTTTCATCGGCGTTTTCAATTCAAATTTATGTTAAATTTCGTTAAACGCACGGACGACTGTTATTAATTTTATATTTTAAATGTACCAATACAATTTTCAAAATAATTGATTAAAATATATTTAACCGAGTTTTGCTCAGAGTCGTTTTCCGTTTGCAATGATTTATCGTTGCGTAGGTATCGGTAGAAATTAAATTAAATCTTTCTACCTACAACAGTGCCAACTACGTGAATTGTTTTTTTTCGTATGATTTCGAAGGTTGAAAATGTTGTTTTAATTGCGTTCTTTACAGGTTAATATTTAGTTTTACGGAACAATAAGACATTAATAATCGTATTTTTCTTTATTGCGATTTATTTAAACGAATTCAATACGGAAATACAATATAAAACAATACAGTCTATGATAATATTCCATAAATAACCGAAATGCAAATGAAATTTAAAAGTCTAATTCGATAAGCCATATCGCCAAAGGCGAATATTATTTTATGCGTGGTTAAAATGTAAAAAGTGTTTCAAAGGCATATTGTTTTATTCGCTCACTGTAGGCTGTTCGCGTTTTGTGTTTATGCACAAATGAAAACTGTATTCCCGACGCCCTATTATCGAGATGGAATATTATGAAATTAAAATTCAAACTTTAGGAACAGCGCTGCAGTGTTTTAATTAATATTGAAAAAAAAAAAAAAAAAAAAACAGTACCGTAGTGCATGACAATACATAATGTGTATTGTGTTTAAAACGGGCACGTGACGCACGGCGAAATGTACAGACAAAAGGGCTACGCGCGCGCGTTGGGTACGCATTATTAACACGTTGGCTGAAAAGTCCCGGGCCTAACGAATAGACGGCGCTAGCGTTTCGGATTTCGCCTCATTTTTAGTCGGTACCAGCCAGCGAAAGGCAGCTGTTCAAATTCCATGCCAATCCGTTCATTAGCGTGCGAGTAATTGTGCCAACGGTGACGCTACATTTGTCATTTTCAAAATGATGGATCAAAAACAATTTCGCGTTTTAATTTTCCGTTGCTTCTTGATGGGGGAGAGGAAAAAAAACACCGTTCAAGCGCAGAAATTGCTTGAAAAGTGTTAACAAAAATAAAACGTTGGTATGCTGACTTCAAACGCGGTCGTAGAGACACCGATGACGCAGAACGCAGCGGACGTCCAAACGAGGCGGTAACACCAGAAAACATTGGAAAAAATCCACAAAATCGTTTTGAACGATCGCAATGTGAAGTTGCATGTGAGTCAGCTGACATCGTAAAGATATCAAAAGAACGTGTTGGCTTTATATTGTCCATGAGGAAGCTCACAAAAAGAGCAAAAACAACAACGTGTTGATGATTCTAAACAATGGGAAAACTACATGAGTTAAAGATCGAATTGCTTCCGCATCCACTGTGTTCTGCATATTTGGCTCCCAGCGACTACTGGCTATTCGCAGATCTCGAAAAAATGCTCGCTGGTAAGAGATTTCGCTCGGATGATGAGGCCATCAGTGAAACCGAGGCCTATTTTGAAGCAAAAGATAGATTCGTTCTACAAGAATGGTATTGAAACGTCGTTAGAGCGGCGTTGGAATGAATAAAGTGTTGATGAATAAAGTCAATTTTTAATGAAAGAAACACCGTGTTTTCTTTGTTAGGCCCGGGACTTTTCAGCGCCCACGTGTTACACATGTAAAAATAATTATAACGGTCTTCATAAAAAACATTATTTTATTGACTTTCATTTACTTTATCATAAGTTTACAAAAAATATAAAAAATATTTTTTTAAAAAGCCTAAAATTATTATTTACGTAACAAAATACGAGTAGACGCGCATAAATAATAGAACATTATAATATTCATGTAATGGCACTCCCGTTGATTGAATGGAAATTATTCTAAACGGACGACGATAATAATATACTTCGGAGAGGGAATTTTTGACCATTTTTTTTGTTGAAATTTACGACAAACAACCTGCAGTTTTAAACGAAACGTATTTTATTGTACTATTGAAAATATAATAATAGAGAAATGTTTATAATGTCGGTATAGCTGTTATTATAGGCGGAAATATTCGACAAATCCGATCCATTGTCGGACTAGCATATTTCGATTTTATATTTCGCGGATTTGTTCAATTATTGTAGTTTTCTATTATGGGTTTTATTAAATATTTAATTTATAGATCGATCTCGTTCCCCGTTCATTGATGTCACTTCAATTTTAAACAATTAAATATTTTATAGTCATGCGATTTTTCATCGTTTGAGTTACGGCCGAATTACGGTAATTCGCAAAACAAGAGTATATGTATTTGTTTTCATTGTATTTATTCGGCCGAAGATCAATCAACGGACCAATCAACACCCAGTGTAAAGAAACAATCATAAAAATATTTTGTAATTTTTTCTTGTAAATTATTCGATTTTATCTGTAGAGAATTGCAGGGTCTTTATAAACGAACTTACAAAGACGGATATGGCAATGAATAATTGTTACACGGGTTAAACAAATTTAAAAAAAAGAATTTCACGAGTTCACTGTTTAATTTGAAAACGTGCTAAAGTAT
This sequence comes from Tuberolachnus salignus, assembly GCA_956483605.1. Taxonomy (NCBI): domain Eukaryota; kingdom Metazoa; phylum Arthropoda; class Insecta; order Hemiptera; family Aphididae; genus Tuberolachnus; species Tuberolachnus salignus. Next base: position 2,023,979 of record OY101434.1, read on the forward strand.
TGTTTGGCTTTTGTCAAGTCTCGATTTTTACAGTGAAAGCTTGCGGTTTTTCTTATAACAAGGACGGTGAACGTTAAACGCAGTGAACACATACAGAAATGAACGAATTATTGAAATTGTTCTTGTTTCTAAACCGAGAAATGCGCGTAAAAATTAATATATATATATATTATTTCTTAAATTGACGTGAAAATAATATATTCGGGTTGCAGAACTATGCCTAACTAAGATAAAACGCGTAATAGCCTACGAGAGATATCGTGACGAGTCAGTTACAACCGTGAACATTAAAAGGGCTTATAAACGTAGTCAAATGTTAAAATTTACATAACATAAAACTCATTAATTCGTTGATACGCCCAGCGTTGATAAATCATATTTCGCTGTACGGGTATCTGAATTAAACACGTTACGCAATAGAAATGAGCGAACGTAATTGTACATATTATTACGTGAACACTCCTATAGTTTTGTGGAGATCATATGCAGAAAACCAATAGTGAAATGGGAAGATGTAGAACTAACTCATTGTAGTACACCCACATATCTAGGCGTGACAATGGACAGAGCACTAACATACAAGACCCACTGCGAAAAAACCAATAAGAAAATCAATACCCGGAACGGTCTGATACGGAAATTAACAGGATCAGCACGGGGCGCACGACCACGCGCGTTAAGGGTTTCAGCGGTGGCACTATGCTACTCAGTAGGGGAGTACGCTTGCCCGGTCTGGAGATGATCTACTCACGCGAAGAAGGTAGATATCGACGTAAATACAACATGTCGACTAATCACAGGACGCCTTAGAAACACACCAATTGACAAAGTTTATTTACTGGCAGGTATCCCACCACCACCACCAGTTCGACGTCTGATAAAATCTTCTACAATTGAACGCGGTAAACAAAATTTTAGACACCAGGCACCCTATGTACGGCCAAAATGACCCCGCTTCCCGTCTGAAATCAAGAAAGTCTTTCTTAAAGGTAACCGAAGAGCTAACGGAAACACTCTTACTAAGCAGGCTAGACGAGTGGAAAAAACTAATAACGGACACCAACGGTAAAAGATGGACGGAACCATCAGAAGGATTACCTCCTGGTAACTACCTAGACTGTATGCCGGTATGGAAGACACTGAACAGACTGCGTGTAGGACGGACAAAAGAAAATACGTGAAAATGGGGATACGGAGATCAAGACATAACATGCAAATGTGGACAAGAGCAGACAACGTCACACCTACTTGTCCGCCCACGAGGGACAAGCCCATGTACACAAGAGGATCTTATGATAGGCAACAAAAAGGCGGTAAGAAATACAGCCATATATTGGACAAAAAAAAAAATATAATTAGTATGCAATGTACACATGCAATACTTGTTACCATTACATTAGAGTGTTGTTATTATTATTCATATTTTACTTATTTGATATTATTTATTTAGTTTTGTTTTATAAATTACTGACACGAAAAAAAAAAAAAAAAAACACTCCTATATTGATTTTTTCTCTCTCTCCATATTACGAAATATAGTTAATTTTTAATAAGTATAATGTATCCCTCGTGCGTTTTCGGTTTAACGATTATGTGTATAAACAATATTCTCGTTCGACGTATTGTAAACCGCCCGTCGCCCGATCGAATCCTATAAGCGATTTATAAGGGTATCAAGAGTGTCCCCGAGGGTCGCCGAAAAATGCTCTAGAGCCAAGAAAAAAAAAAAAAAAAAAACAATGGAGGTACTAGCGGACATAGTGGAACGGCGGGGCTTTTTGATCTATTTACGGTTGTCGTTCCGTTAATTTTATCTCCGCCCAAACGGCATTCTCGTGGGTCTATTCCGGTGTACAAAACCGTACCACCTATTGGGCAACCGTTGTATTTTTATGCGTTTTACGCCGGGACAAATCCAATAAAATTTCCCCGGTGAAATTATTGCGCGAACCGGTGTGCGAACCGAACGTTGTCGGTCGTTCTGAAAACTCGAACAATACGAAGGGATTCGATAGTCGAACCGTGCGTTTGAATGTGTAATATCAGTTATTATTATTCTGTTAAAATGTATTTTTATTAATTTCATTTTTTTTTTTTTTTTTTTTGTTTGTAAATTCAGGAATCGAATCAACGATGCTATTTTGCAAATGACCGACGGCGGCGAACTAGCAAGGCTCGAGAGCAAATGGTGGTTCGACGAGTGCGGTTACGAAGCCAAGGTAAGAGCTCGAGAGAATAAAATAGCGAAATCGTCGAATTAACACTCGTCGTATAATAAATGTCTTACGATAAAAACCGCATTAGGGCCCAACCAAAGGTTTACCCACAAAACTTCCGTTATGCGCATAACGGATCTTTCAATTTACTGAATTACTCGGCGTTTTTTTTTTTTTTTTTACTTTTTTTCTTTTTTTTTCCAAAAAGACGTTCCCGTTGATACATCGCCGGTTTATGCCGGTTTGTTCTCTGTGCCGCGTATTTTCGGTAATTTTCATTTCTCCATTTACGATTTCGATACATTTTCGCTCACTATATACAATTTTACAAAATCGCGCCACCGACTTTTATTTTATGCCTTTACGCGATTATATTTTTCTATAATGATAATACCATAACTGGATGGCCCAACGAATTTTTCGTCGTTAAACATTGCGTTTTAGAATTTATTATAAAACGTAGACGCTAAACTGGAACGTCTCTAGTAATAATACAACGATAGAAATCTCGAGGAAAATAATAAAAAAAAAATATATATACACATAATCCAAAAGTAATTTATTCCCGTTAAAGAAGTATACGCGTCGAGAGCCTGCACTTAAATACCGTTTTGAACATATAACAAAAAAACAAAAAAAAAAAAAAAAAACCAAAAATGCAGTGGAATAAATTTGTATAAACTTTACTTTCGGTACATTTGTTTGTTCGTAGTTTTTCTTGCGTTACACTCGGCCAGGACCCGGTAACGGAAAATATAGAGACGACGGGAGTGAGAGAGAAAATAGAGATTATAATGTTGCGATTTTTGTTGTTTTTATTTTACACTTACCGCTAATATAAGAATACACACCACGGTGTAAAACTTGACTTTTCGTCCCGCACACGCTATAAAACACGAAATATCTTTAAATTTTATATAAAAAAAAAAAAAAAAAAAAATTTGCGTCGATTTTACATATTATTATTATTATTATTATTATCCGAATTCCCGCAGGAGTCATTCCGCAACGCCGAGTTGACATTAAACAACATCGCTGGTATATTTTACATACTTGTCCTGGGACTGATCGTGGCCATCGCCGTAGCGCTGTTTCAATTCTGCTACCGAACGCATTCGGATCAAGCCAGCTCAAAAGTAACGTATATTTTGTTGTTTCCGTTAATATTTATCGCGATTTCAACGATTTCCCACCCTCAGAAACACGCGCGTGTTGTTTTCTATTTGAATAAATTATTTATAATAAATAGGTATCGCGTTCAATACGAACCGCGGTCCAAGACGGAATACCGTTCATATTAAAATATTGACTGACGACCCGGATTGCACCAAAGGTTATATTCGTTTTCGAATATAGTATATTACGTATTATTGTGCAGTCGAACGGCAACGACGATTAGGTTATGGATACTTGATTTTGCATGTTTTTTTTTTTTTATAAATAATTTTATTATAATTTCCATCGACGATTTCGCGTTGGGTTTTGAAATTATTATTTTTCTTTTTTATTCTCTCCAGAATACCAGCGTAAAATAATAGCAGAACGTAAACGTATAAAACGGTTTACATATATTTGTACTAGATTTTTGTACTCGTACAAAGTTCTTGTCGACCGAAATTATTTTTCAGTACACAAACAAATTGAACAACAGTAGGTTAAGAGTGTTATAATTCTTATAATTCTTTTAAGTTCGTATAATTGTAAAACAACATTACCCCATTTGTAAATATTTTTAAAACAGTTATATCAGCATTTTTTTTTTATTTCCAACTGGTCGCCTATAATATTTTTAATCATAAATATTCTCAAAGTGAAAATGTTTCTGTAATTGTTTGTTTTAATTTTTCCCAAGTAATTGCCGCCTACCTGCAGTGTATGTCATTTAAAATTGTATTAAAAATTATTATTTTTGATCTCGAGAACTGTTTATAGATTTCAAAGGAATAAATATGATGCCTAAAGGTTTATTATAATTATACCAAAAATTATAAATATAAATCGAATTAATTTTTATATTCCGGATTGTAATCATTATATCATCGTATTGATAATGTATCCGATATTAATCCGGCGTTTTATTGTTTATAAATAATACGAATTTTAATTCAAAGAGGTGTAAAGAAATCTAAGAGATTATTTTATATCTCACAAAATTTAACTTTTCTTACCACTAACCACCCCGTCCCTCGGACATATTATACATTTTGTTTTTTTTGTTTTTTTTTACTAATTTACTCTTAAATATACTATACATGTTCACGTTTTAAAATCGGCTCATAATTGTTGCCAGTTGATGGCAACTGATTAAAAAATTAAAAAATATATATATTTTTTTATTGTTCACCGTTAGGCAGCGTTGAAATTTGTTTTTAATATATAATCTTGAGAAAAAATTATACCATTATTTAATTTTAATCCGGAATTACGTTGAATATAAATCTGTATTATTTTTTATTGTTTTATCTTTTAAAGTCATATGGTTTTATCATAAGTTATTTTAAGGACGGTTTTGAATAATAACAAAATTAATTTCTGTAATTCTTCAGAAGAATATCCACGAGGAATATTTTAAAATTTATTATACTGCGGACTGTATACAGTTATTGTTTTTATAATAATATTGTTTGAATAATAAACAAACCTAATTAGTTACTTCATAATAATTCATAACACTCACCGATTAACATTAGAATTCACTGAGTTTCGAATGGTATATTTTGATATTTTTTTTTTTTTCCCCGAATATTAAAAACGATCTGTATACACAGGCATTTGATAATAATTTGTGTAGCTTGAGTTTTTTTTTTTTTAAACTGAATTCATTGCTTTTTACATATTTTTAACGTAATATTATATGACCTGTACGGTGGCCATACGATTTTTAACATATTGGTTACGTTGAAAACTAATATAATCATAAAGAAAAGAAAATCTCTTTAATTTTGATCCGTCTTTGTTGTGGGTACGAATTGTATATCGGCTATACTACTTTCCATCCATTATCATCTGTAAGTCGATAGTTTATCTTTTGCTTACGGGGGGGTCAAACGGGAACTAAAATCTCTACTGTAATGTCAACTTTCAGTGTCCGGGGAGTGAGAAAATAAAGTGATTAGTTACAGCTAATGCGTCCCTTTATACTATATCGGTTTAAAACCGTTAATCTTAGGGGTAGCGTGTAAATCTTTTACGTAAAATATATTTAATCTTTTCGTATTAAACTATCGGACTAATACGTATTATATTGAACCAGTTGACCCGTGCGAACAATTTGCATTCATCCGAGTAAAACACTAATCAGCCCTAAACATTTCACAAGGAACTTGGTGGTTTGTCGAAGGATGAAAAAAAATCCGGGCTATTCGGATCCACCGTATATATTCGACATTAAATAACGGTCAAAAACGCATTTGCATACAAAATTGGATGTGAAGCAAAACGCAGATCAGGGTAAAAGTGGGTAAAAGTGATATTAACATTACGAGATCCGTTCGTACGCGTTAGTAGTTATTTAAGGTAATAATAAAATAATCAGCAGTAAATTTTCGACGAAATGTCCGCCTAACAAGAAACATAAATATCCGAAAAGCGCCTGACAATAGAAAAAGCCACATGACCATACGAAAAGACACCGGGGTCGGGTAAATACAATCCGGCCCTCTCGAATATCTCGTCTTGTGCTTTGTTTATGGCCATAGCAAATGCAACTCCGGCGGGACAATTGTTTTCATGACATTTGAAAAGGTACGGATAGGTCTCAAACATAAATTTTTAAATAAATAATCGACTGTACTAAGTTCGAAATTAACAATTCGTCAGATGGGCAGGGACTTAGTGTTTAAAACGATATCTTATTTATTGGTTTTTGTTATGTACAAAGGGAGAAAAAGGGATAGCCACATAAACTTGCCTTTTAGAAATAATATATAAGATAACGGATACGATTATCATTTGGCGAAATTCTGACTGGTGCAGGAACACCGAACTAATTACAATTTGGTAGGGTCCTAAGCATTCGATTAAAGCACAGCTCCGACAGTTTGGTTATGTTATCAGTGTTATCACCAGGGCTCGGAAGTTGTAGCGAATGCTAATTTTTTATTTTTTTGGACATACCTAGAGTATTTCGAGTAAGGCACAAATTTGTTTCATATCTCCCTGATATAATTTATGGCATTTTGTTATGTTGCTATATTTTGCACGTTTTGTACTCTTATTATTATGGTGTTTTTTTTTAAGAGTATTTTAATGTGCTAAGAATGAACTCATCTAGGTTTATCTAGGTGATCGAGATGATGTCGAAAATGTTTGATAATCATAATATTCCTCCGGTTACCTATTTTTAGTAACAAAACCTACGGAACGGTTGCGGCCCACTGCAATGCACAATTATTTCTCAATTTTCCGAGGAATCCCATTAACCTATAAGACAAAATATATAGCAGCGAGAATTTGATCAAACGTTAAATGTTTAACAACCCCCGCACTCTATTCTGTATAGTTTTTTTTTTTTTTTTTTTTTTTTTAATGCGTCCGTTTCGATTGGACACCATATACGAACTAAGTTAATACTACTGAACAAATAACGAGTATTGATATTCGCGTGATCAATAAACTAACTTAAAAACAACTGTTTTGTTTTCGAAACATTCGATTAACATATTAAAATTATTTTTGTTTTAGACGCAATCATGTAGTTGTATACCTATACAGCGAGTAATTTAATTAACTCGGTGTATCCACGGTTCTTCTACAGATTCTATGAAAATCATTATCCGTTCCGAATAAATATGATTTGAAACTCGATTGGAATTTTCCTCCCAGGTGGATTCTTTTTCAGAAAATTTCGATGTGTAAACTGTTTATCAACACTCAATAGGTTTATATTAATATACAAAATGTTGTACGGATACAAAACGAAGACACTGGTGAAAGGGATAAGGGGGTTATAGTTTTATACGTCATGAAATTTTATTGCGCCGCTCCTATATAAACTTCAAATGCCAATAAATAATAAAATGCACGTCCATAATATTATATGACGGTATTTGCCGAGTAATAATTTATTGAAAACTATTGCGCGTCGAGAAAATATTATAAAACTAAAAATAAAAGCTGTTATTTTTATTTTTTTTTTTTTTAAAAATAAACAAATCTAAAAAAAAAAAAAAAAAACAGGTACGCGTCGAAAGGAAAAAAAAAATATATTTATTTTTCTTTAACGCTGAATTATACGCGTTCGTTCTAAACGGTATCCGACGAATTGCGTATAATTAACAAAGCTACGATAGTTAATTTTAAACAAAAAAAAAGAACCATCTTAATGGTACAGATAGATTTAAAAAAAAAATATAAAATCTATACCAAGACATTTTAATAAATAAATGAAACGTTTTAAATATCGTGTTTTACACTATAATAAAATGATTTATTCTATGTTAAAAATAATAATATTCCCTATAATGTTTGATATTCCTCATTGTCGAGTATTCTGTCGCGTTTTATTTCTCGCCTTTGTTGTCGTACGGCATAAAGGGGGGTTTTTGTAACCGTAGTCGGACTTACTCGTCGTATTTATATTTTATTGTATTTAATTATATTAGACAAAATAATAGACGAGTTACATGTCCGATTTCATGGATTTTCATTTCGATTAAATGCGATATAGTGACGCCCAGACACTGGAGAATTGTTATTATTATAACTATTATACTTATTATTATATTCACTTAACACCAGTACCAATACCATCGCTGGGGCACCTTTACAGTTCAGAACTATATATTCCGGGTGCTCGGGTAAATGTGGGGGGGGGGTTAAGTAAAACAAAAACATTTTGAGGATAACAAATTCGAAGTTTAAATATGTTGTAGTGTAATCGTATAATATTGTTATAATACGATAGTAAAATTAATAACGATATATGCAATAGGATTTTTCGACTTCGCGCCTTTTATGCATACATAGTGTGTACTTATACGAGACAAGCAAACTTGACCCATTAAAGCCCCGGACATAATCCACTTTTGTTCAAACAGTTTTTGTTCCATGATTATTAAATTTACCGCGAAAATGGAAATTATGATCATGAAAACTAATATCGTAACCCATTAGTTCGACCATTTATGAACGCAACCCTGGGTGCTTGGGTTAAAAGGGGTAAGTAAAAAAAAAACATCATTAAGTTTTAAGGAGAAGAAATTCTAAGTTTAGATTTATTAGAAAAATATACAATATGTAATATGGTTTACAATAAGCATATGAGCATTTACAAGATAAATAATATACAAGACCTGAGAACTTGTGAAGAGTAGCTACCCAGCAGTAACACTCAGACGCGATAAATTGTCAGGCTATATTATATGTAAATATTATGAGTTAACATTAGTCTTCTCGGTGGACTCCCGGGAATATTTGCTGAATTCAGAGCAAGAATAAGAGGATTTGGATGGTTGGCAAGGCGAGCACGGAAACGATTATAAGAGGATGTAGTCACTTCGGCGACAGTCAGTAGTCTAAGATCAGAGTGTAGTGTTTGTATCGATACATAGAAGGGTGCATTAGTAATTACACGAAGTTATATTGACTGGAATGTTTGCATTTTGTAAATATTGGATTTTTTTGCCGCATCTCATAATTGGATACCGAAGGCCCAAATTGGCTTCAAGAGAGTTTTGTAGAGCAACGCTTTATCATTCAGATTAGATTTGGAATGTTTATCTAAAAGAGGAAACAGAGACTTCCGTCTAGCGTTTAGTAAGATACGTTTGTCGACTTCGCGCCTTTTACGCATGCATGCCGTGTACTTTATACGAAAAGGGCAAACTTGACCCGTTGAGCCCCGGACATAACCTATTTTCGTTCGTAATGTCGTTCTTCCATGGTTGGCGAATTTACCGGGAAAATAACGATTATGAAACCTAATACCGTAACCCGTTAATTCGATAATTTACGAACGCAACCCGCTGTACCCGAGAGCGCCCGGCATATTGTAATATCGTGTCTTCTATCGATTTATAGTGACGACGATGATAATAATAACGATAATATTTCGCAATAACTAATGATAATATATCATTAACGGGACGGTCCAAACGCCGGGCATAGAAGTCGTATTGCCGTAGGCGGGAGCCGACGACACCGTCCGCTTGCCGTTAATGCGTTTACTTGAGTTTGGCAATTAATTCTCGCGGAACAACCGTAAACATTATCGTATTATGCCGTTGACTGTAATTATAATTACGACACCTTATACAGGGCGTAAAATTCGTTTTTAATATTTTTATTTTTTGTCGCCCTCTCTTTCGTTATCGCCGCTGTCGCACCGCGAAATCTTTTTTTTATTCGCCAAGTTCGCCGCAACACGTCCCAGCATACCGTGTTTCGCCTATCGTATCTCGCGGAGGCCCGACAAAAATATCGCCAATATTATCCCCGGGGGAATCGAGAATACACCGCGTTATATTGTTATAACGGTACCGCCCGTATAATTTATATTGCAATATTAAATTCTCTACCGAATGTTTTACGTTTCCCACGCGGGAATTGTACAACAAATACGTTATCGTAAACGTCGCCGATATTTTCCGATTTGGATCAATACAAATTGTTATACACGGTACGGCAGAGCCGACCGACGAGTTTTGATGGGCAAATAAATAACGGACAGTAAAACTTAGAGAAAAGGTTTTTGTTTTTATTTAAATCGGTATTCAATCCTATTATTAAAAATTATTTTTTGAAAATTATATCTCCAAGATGGCGGCCGTCAGCATTGATATACAGCCACTGTTGTAGACGATCTCTAAAGCTCTCATACGATTTTCGGCACATTTCTACTGGTACATGGCCTCGACTTCCGCGGTGATTTTCTTTCTTTCAATTTCTTCTATGGTATGTGGCCGACGTCTGAAAACCTTATCCTTAAGGTAGCCCCAGAGGAAAAAATCACGAATGCATAAATCTGGGGACCGTGCTGGCCAGCCTATGTCTCCTCTCAGGGAACATTTGTCGCAAGACAGCAAGTGAAATTCTAGCTGTGTGCGCTGTAGCGCATCGTCTTGCTGAAACCATACATCTCCCAAATCATGTTTTTCAGCCATTTCCTCCAACCTGTGCTGCAGATAAGTTTCCAACATCACAACATAACGAGCGGACGTGACAGTGACGGGGTCCTGTTCTCGTCCTCAAAAAAGTCCTCTATCCAACTGCACATTTTCGGGGGTTCTTACCGTTCTGGGTGGTGTTCCGTGTCCAAGTCTACTTAGGAGGGTACTTCCGGTTTCTTCCAAACGCGCCGTATCCACAATTCGACAGTGTTAGCAGAAGAAACAGATTCGGCACGTTGTACACCTGTCCAGACCATGATTACGAATAAAAACGGCATTACCGTACAATTCAAAATATACCATTTATTAAGGCTTGCTGTTATCTTATCACAGGCTAATGACCTCGTTAAACTCGTCGGTCGGCTCTGCCGCACCCTGTAGTATTGAAAGTCATACGTGCTTTGGCGGGTTGCATTGCAAACCAACTATATATATATATATATTTCAAATTTAAACTATGGAAAACTTAATTTTTCGAAAACTCGCTCAAGCCAACTCTCCGTAATGACACTTTTCCGCATAATTTTTATTCACACTCTGAACGTACCGACACATCGGTTTAACTACGATGAGTTTTTCTCTGTCGACAATTCTTTGACCAGTGATCTCGGTCCAATCAAATAATTTATAGACGATTTATTATCAAGTGTTGGACCTGTTGGCGTATTGAAAATGTCATATTTTCTTTTTCTTTACCTTGATGTTTTCCTAATAATGGGGAAAACCGCGAAAAAACGATTCAAAAACAGAAATATTTACGCAATAACGGTTTCTGTGATTTTCGATTGTTTCGCACGTTTCGGATCATTTTAAAATTCATACGAAATCGAATTTTTTTAAGACAATTGAAAATAAATATATATATATATATATATATATATATATATATTATATTTTTAAATTTTTTACTAAAATAGAATTCGTTTATATGGATTATCTCTGTAAATATCGCAGTGGGTATATGTTTGTTGGACACTGTGTATATTTCCACCTTCCAAATTTTGTTTTGGTTTTTTTTTTTTTGCGTTTAAACCACTCGAACAGTTTTTTGTTATTTGCGTTTCCGCATCGGGTACGTCGAGAAATACTGTTTACATTTAATTATATTAATCAAAAAACCAATCATTTTTAAGCAGGTCCGTATTTTTATGGTATTAATTGTTGCGCCTAAACTGATTTGACTGCCGGAATAATAGTGATATGTTAGCGGTACCAATCGCCAGTAGTAAACCGCCCCTTCGCGGTTTGATTGATTTTAAAAAATATTACTGTTGGGAATTTCAATACTATTCCATTTCGTTTGCACGCGTGCACGATTTACGATATAGGCACCTACAGTGTTAATTGCGTAAACGATTGTGTATACCGATAACCAAAAAACTAGCGAGCCCGTAACGAGAGAACGGCCTGGACTGGACGTTTTATCAATTTTGGAGTACTTTGATTTTTGGCGTATCGTGTAATTTTTTTTTGTCCAGACAATGCTTAATATTCTAGTACACGACCTTTGATAAAAAAATCGGCCGTCGAATATGTTCATTGCACACACGAAATCGATTCGGTTAAACTGTGTGTTAAACCATATAACGAAATAACGAGCGCGAATGCGCAAAAAGCATTTTAAAAATCAATTGATAATATTGTTTAGACGAAATTTTATCATCGATAACGCGAGCCACTCTCTTTTATCCACAGACACGTTCTCCGACCAAAAACTATTCGCGTATAGTGAAGCTAAGGTAAAAATTCACACACACACACCCGGGTGCTTTATAATCTCATTGATTTTTTCGTTTTATTAACATTTTTTTTTTTTTTTCGCGGTCAACAATAATTGTTCGAATAAATGTACAAATAGCGATACGAAATATGGATGTATTTCGTTGATACCTACCGGTATTAACAATATTCAAGATAATATTTACATACTATGATATTCTTTATATATATATATATATACACTAAAAATACATTTTAACGGCGTTGAACGTCTACGTATATTGTTTTATACGTTTAATGAGTTTTTGTTTTTTGTTTTGTTTTTTTTTTTTTAATACAGAAAATACTAATTTAAACAAATAGCACATTGTCAACCTTTTAGCAACTCTAATCAAACAAAGTGACACGGATGGCACGAGAAAATTTATTTTATAGTAAAGAAACGTATATTAACGTCACCTGTGGGTTATTGCACTTACTTTAATAGAAAACAAAGTTAGTAAATGTGTATGTATATATATATATATATATATATAGGAAAAGTAAGTTTCGCGTATATAACCGTTGCATTTTTGGCCTTTAGTTCTATAAAACGAACATAGTAAATTATGTTAAAAATATTACTGCGACAATTTTGATTTCATTGCTTTCCACTAGTTATGTTTATCTATAAACAATTGGATACTCTATCAACGGGTATTTTAATTGTTCATTGCGTTAAAAAAATCATGAGCACTCTACAATAATCTACACGGTTTGAAAACCGTTCTACACGTTATTGGGATTCTGGCAAACGCGGGTAACGTTTCTGTCGTTTTTTTTTTATTTTTTATTTTAGCATTCTACGCGATATAATTGGCGCGGACGAATCGGATTCCCGTAACGGCGGCAAACTCGTGACAAAAACACGAATCGTGTATTTCGGTATACGCCGCGTTCACCGAGAATTTTCGAGTGAAATCCGTATTGTTGTGCCGGTCTGTAAAATAATAATATTAAATAATAATAAAACGGACGGTCGGCAACAAAGATTGATCTATTGACGGATTTCCGCGTTCGCGCAGCCCCTTTGATCTTTGCCCCGGTATCGAAATCACCAACAAAGTTTTAGTTATTCGCGGATAACAACTAATATATATATATATATATATATATATATCAATAATATATCTGAATTCAGGCTATCAAACGACTAAATAATATTATTCGGCAAACGACAAAATAACACTTTTCGCGCAGATTATTCCGTTTGACGTTCCACTATAAATTCATATAGGTACGGTATTATAGTTATTACAAAATTAAAATCGCGGACATAGCGGTTTTCGATTCCGATTGTAGCGAAAAAGCTATAAGTTTTACCAAGTGGTTTTTCCCCCCCCCCATGGTTAGTAAAAAATGAAAATTATTATACCTTTCCATCAGCCCTCTGAAGACCATTAAACCTATGCCTAGAAATAAGTGCGAGCAATCTAAACGATTTATAACAATCACAGTACCGCGTTGATATCCTGACCTCGCCCCGTTTCGTTAATTCTCCTTTTTTTATTTTTCGTCACCATTCATTCATTTTCTATATATAAAAAAAAATTAAACCTAAACGGACCGTGCATATGTAAATCTTCAGTTTTATTCCGTTCCCGACGAAAATGTGCACATTCAAAACAAGAAGAAGGTCTTATTTTCATCTAGGTATTCAACTCTCAAAGGGTGGTACATAATTGATTTCTAAAATTTGTATACGATAAAATTCGGTTTGATTTTTTCGAGGTAACCTTGGTGACACTGATGAGATATAAAACAGCTGTTATTATTATAAAAAATAATTCTGATTTTTATAAAGGCACGTATGGGACAACCAGTTATAACTATTATAATTCATTACAGATTTAATATTTTTAAAACACAGAATATTTTCCAATGTAAAAAAAACTGCGTTATAAACGTTTACATTAGATTTTTTTTTTTTTTTTTTTTACCGCGTTCTTTGGCGTGTTCAATTATTATTATATTTTAATAATAAGTAAATAAAATAAATAAATAAATACAATGTATAAAATATTTATTTATTGTTATAACATTTTTAGTATTTCCTTTTAATGCAATTTTTGTATTTGCTGTTTATCTGTTTATTTGCTTAAAAACATGATTTGCAGAATAAACTGTAATGCTTCGTTGAGTGAACCGATTTCGTTAATCTTTTTTATTTTTATTTTTTTTTTTGTTAGAACTGGAAGAACATTCGCAGAGCGCATTGAATTTGGATTTTAAAAATCAAAATATTTAAAAACTCATATTTTTATATGTTGTGATTTTTTGGTTGCATAATTTTAAATGAAATTCCAATGCGACCTGTAGAAATGTGTTTTTATCATTTTTTTTTTAACAGAAAAAGAACGATCGAATCCAAATAAATCTACGTGGCACGAAAGTTGTTTTTTGTTTAATCATGTTTTGAGCAAAAAACACATTTATGTTGTGCGAGAGCACCTGAATATTATAAAACTGATCGAATTGTTCGTTGAGAATTGCCAAGAATTGTTAATTGTAAATGCCATTAACAATTTTTAACAGTGTTTAAAAAGTCGCGGGCAGAACCTTTAACGGAAAAAAAAGACAAAAGTTTTACTCGAGGGGACCCCTGTAAGCTTAGCGGTGGCTTTCCGCATTAAAAACCTCCAGCAGAGCGCATATTCCGCCGGGACTACGGCTTAACGGCCATAAATACAAGATCAAGATCCAATTTCGTTGACAAATTTTTTCCTATTGATATACGACATTACATATACTATCTCGTATTATATTCCGCAGAGACGTTACGCGAGAAGAAAAAAAAAAATAAAAAAGAATAAAAACCGTCGACATTTCAATACTTGATAAATAATAACAACGAACGTTTTTTTTTTTTTTTTTTTTTTTTATTCCTCGACGAACGACGCACGTGGTTTTAAAACGGAAATTCGGCAGACTATGAACTATGAAACGTAAAAATAATTTTAATCATATCGTTACGTTTGTTAAACAGAGTATATAATTAACACTGTTGGGAATGTTCCTTTTGTAAAAAAGTTTTCGTTGCTTTAAAACGTTCCTTTTTTTTTTATCAATACATAATGCAAAGGCCAAATTAATTTTTTGTATACATTTTTTAATTTGATAATACCAATAATTAATTCGCTTCGGGAACATATACACAATTTCATAGGTGCTCGCGAGTAATTTTCATTAAAATTGGATACTATTCGATAAAACCGTACGGAAAAACACACACACACACACACAATATTAAAAAAAAACATTCGTGAGTTCGCTGGAGTATATACGGGGGAATGGGGGGGGGGGAAACGAATCGGATACATACAAAATGAATAAAAAAAAAACGATTGCGTTGAAAAATTGTGTATTTTAGATAGTGACGGGGGGGGGGGGGGGCACAGTGGAAATATATACATTTGACAGTGACCTATGGCGAATATTCGTAAACTTTAGTTTTACGGTGGCAAAACGTAACAGATAATTGCATTTGCCCGAAACGTCCTCGGTGTGTTTTGATATTGTTCTGAACGTCCCGCGAATCCGCGTCGTTCCAATGTAATATTTTAACGAAACCGCGCGGATCCGAAAACGAATCGGATAAACGTTAAACGGTATTGAAACTATCTAACAGCTCGCGGCTGGGCTCGAAAACTGCGCGGAATACCGAAAACCCACCGTCTTGTATTATTACTGCTATATATATATATATATTATGTATGTAATTAGAAGTTGGCAGTATTGTTACGGCGTAAAGTTCCGTTCGAATATTCGCTATCTAATTCGTACACGTGCGCGTAGATATATAATCTGCAATAATAATAATAATAATAATAATAATAATAATAATATTTCTCCGGGACGGAATAGCGAAAAACCATCAATCGCGTCCGCGGGACCGCGGGTATTGTAAACGGGCGCGTTTGGAGGTTACGCTTCCCGCGGGGTCTGTGCCCGGGTCCATTTGTTTCCCCGGGTCGCCTCCGTCGCCGCCGCCGCCGCCGACGACGACGACGACGACGTTGAGAAATTAGAAAAAAAATTAACATCGACAACAATCCGCTCGCCGGCGGTCGGCATTCGCGTGGCCGGGCCCTGTAAAAAAAATCTGTGTTTTTCACCTTCCACCATTCCCGTACCCGAATGTCGGCGGTGCGCGCCCGTCACCTATCCGGTTTCCGGGGGGAAAAAAATAACGACAAAACAACCGGGACGTAACCAACGATAATGAGGTTGGCGTCGATAAAAAAAAAAAAAAAATTAAAAAAATATATATATCGCAGTCGTCTCACGCGGATATGGTATTTTTTTTTTTGAAATTCCTCGTACTTTTCGAACGGGAGGAAAACCGTGGAAAAAACAAATAGCCTGAAAACGTGAATATTTCCGCAACATTAGTATTTGTCAGTATCGATTTTCGTCGTTTTTTCTTGCCCCCGGTCATTCGGTGAAAATAATTTTGAGAGACCTAACGTTTTAACGGATTCGTTGTTTTTGTTAACCGTTTTATTAACGTGATAGTGGTAAAATGTTGATTTTTTTTTTGATTTTTTAGATATTCAAAGCTATTGAAAATGTATGTAACTTCCAAGTTATTTCGTAGTTGAAAACTAATGACATGTTTCAATTTGATTACCCTTCGAAATCATTAATTTTTTTTTTTTTTTTGAAACATTCAACGTCCAACAATGTTTCCTTTTTTTTTTATTTTTCTGAAACTCCTCGTACTTTTCGAACGGGAGGAAAACCGTGGAAAAAACAAATAGCCTGAAAACGTGAATATTTCCGCTACATTAGTATTTGTCAGTATCGATTTTCGTAGTTTTTTTTTTCCCTCCGTCATTCGGTGAAAATAATTTTAGGGACCTAACGTTTTAACGGAATCGTTGTTTTTGTTAACCGTTTTATTAACGTGGTAAAATGTTGATTTTTTAGATATTCAAAGCTATTGGAAATTTATGTAACTTCCAAGTTATTTCGTAGTTGAAAACTAATGACATGTTTCAATTTGATTACCCATCGAAATCATTAATTTTTGAAACATTCAACGTCCAACAATATTTCATCTTTTTTAAAATTTTTTTTTTTATATTTATAATGAGAATACAGGGTCCGGTTCAATGATTTAAGCGGTTAAACGGATATTCCGTAACTGTCGATGATTAATAATGAACGTAGATTTTTTTTTTTTTATAGTTGATTTTTTCGATTTTACATCTTTATTTTTAATTTCCGATCGGCCGTGGTTCTGGTCGCGGAAAATGGCGGGGAGAGGGTAGCTGAGGCGCACGTTCGATCCCGGGGCACCGCTAAAATCCGGCGCTACGCACGGGGACACGTCTTGCGGCCGGATGGCACTCCTGCTCGTCCTGCGACCCGTACGACATCGACTAAAATAATAATAATAATAATTATAATTATAATGATATTCGGAGGTAGAGTACACGTCGTATTGTTCTGGTTTACCGCCTACGACCGCCCCTCCCCCCCCCCCAAGAGGGAATTATCGCGCGCGCGCGGGTACACGACGGCAACGATACAGAACAATATATCCCCCACCGCCGAACTGGCGCGTAACGTCTTAATATTGTTACCGACCCCGGAGGCGTTTCAACAAGAATCATAATTATGATTAGAGCCCGAACAACGGGCGTTATTGTACATTACGGGATTGATAATAACGATAACGATAACGATATAATAATAATAATAATAATAATATTATTGTTGTTGTTGTTGTCGGTGTCGTTGTCGTTGTCGTTGTTGTCGTTGTAACGCGATTATCCCGTCCGATCGAACGCGCGGGAATTATTACCGTTATTACTGTCACGACGGTCGCCGTTGTCGGTTGTCTCGGGTCTCCGGGCCCGCGAGCTTTTTTTTATTTTTTTTTCTCCATTTAGTACCGGCAATACCCCCGCCTCCCGGAATGGCCGCCGTGAGAGGCACTACTTCGGGAGGCGGGTCGCCATCGTTTATTTTTTAAATGAACACTTACAAATAATTACACAAAATATTAAAAAAAAACCCGTTTTCCCCCTTCGACGCGGCGGGCTCACGTATATTGGTACAAAGTTCGCGTCCCTACCGGGGAATGGGCAGTAGCCGGGCCGAAGCCCACTTGCTGCCCTTACACTAGTTGGGGGGGACCACGCGGCCGGCGTCTGCGAGGTCGCGGTCGACGACGGCGGCGGCGTCGAGGGCTTGGCGTTGCCGTTCGGCCGACTCCTTTTCCGCGACGGCCGTCTCGGCGACGTCGACCACGGCTTTCCAACGGTCTGGGGATTCCAACACGAGCGACACCGAGTCGCCCGGTTCGAAAGGACCGATCCTCCGGACCAGGCGCTCCCTACCCCCGTCAAACGCCTCGCAGCGCGTGAGGGTATGGAGAGCGTCGTCTTCCTCCTCGTTCTGCTCACCGGGAAAGCCGCAGTGAGAACACCCGGGGTGCGGAGCTCGCCCGATCCGGCGAAGGAACGAGTTAAAGCGTCCGTGCCCCGTGAGAAGTTTAGTGAGGCGGTGGGTCATCATCGAACCCCGCGGTCTTGTAACCCACCGCACCAGCAGGTCCGGGGAATGAGCGTGCGCGTTAGCGGAGCGCTGACGGGCAAGGTACGTAGTCCCCAACGCGCGCAGAGCTTCGAAAGCCCTGCATCTGCAAGAGGCCAACAGATCGACAGGGGGTAGTCCCGCAACGATTAACGCCGCCGCCTCGTGCGAGACGGTCCTGTAGGCGCACACGCTCCGGAGAGCCGCACGCCGCCGGACGGCCGCCATAGCAGCGAGGCCCGGGGGGGGGGGAGGGGGCAGAGTAGCAGGGAATAAGTCCACGCGGGAGCGCCGTACAGCGGCACGCTGTGCACGACGTTCACGAGCAGTTTCCTCCCGCGCTCCGGGCCCGCGAGCCTCGTAAGTCCCGTTACGGTCCCCGCCAAACCTGACCTGACCGTCCGCCACCGGCCGGATCCCGTGGCCGGTGTCCATCGACATTACACATACGTACCCTGCACGTACAATATACGTACCGAAAACATTCAAATTTAAATTCCCTTTTAAAGGGATTTTCTCCGGCGGTGAATTCGACGTGTTCGCCCCGTTCGAGTATTGTAACCTACCAGTTAACGTCCGCGGTGTTCGACGTTAATAGTTCGTGCCGTACCGTTGACCATAAACGCAGTAGCCGACACACAATCGAACGGGGCGAATACAGTAAATTACCCTCGCGCCCCCTCCCCGTTTCCGTGTCAAAACGAGCATTTTAATCTAGTAAAAAAAAAAAAATGCGTCTCTAGAAAAGCAAAAACAAAAATAAAAACTCGGCCTGGTTTTATTGCTCGCTCTTTGACCGGATGTAAGTGCCATTACCGTCGCACAGAACGAAAAGTGCAGGTGGATTTCCTTCAACAATTTTCCCAAAAACACGCGTGAAATACGATTTATAAAAAAATTATACTCGTATCAAATCAACAATTTTCAGACGTCAATTTGTCCGCATTCATATAGCTACGGCCAATGGATGGGGGGGGGGGTGTGAGGAGGATTCGCCAGTCCTCTCTTATTGGCGTCGCTTCCATTGTGCACCTCACACTTAAACCGATTTGCGTGCGACTTTTGGACGTAGGCGTTTGAACGATTTCGCAAAAAAACGTTTCCGACCACGACAACGTAATCGGCGTTCTCGCATTTTCTAATTTGGTTGAGCGATCACGTAAATCACCTTAAGATCCCGACCCACGACTCGTTCCCAGCAGGCTCGGATTTTCGTCTTAATTCGTACAGTTCGAACAGTGCGTGAAGTTATTGAGCTAATGCAAAAGCTCAAGATCCGACAGTCGCACGTAGTCGCACTCGGTTGGTCCCGTGTGAGAATATACCGTGTCATTATTGACTTCTGTCGTTTTTGAAACGGCCGATTCGTATTGTCACTGGCGGTTTTTTTGTTTGCCGTGCTGTTTTTAAATTATTTCTTTTTTTTCATTCTTTGTCTATAGTTTCAGTTGCCGGACGCCGTGAAAACAGTCGGAAAATACAAGAACAACAGACACGACCCGGAGAACGGCGGTGGCAGGGTGAGTGTGGTCCCGTAAGTTTGGGCCGAGATTCTACTACGCGGTCGTCGTCGTCTGCTATAAAAAATACAATATAATATTCTCATTCCACTCAGCGCACTTGTTTTTTGTTTGTTTTTTTTTTTTTTTTGTTATTTAACGACACCGTACAGTATAGTTATAGTAGTGCGCGAACGTAAAATGTCCAGCTAGTTGTCATTGTTTTCATTATAAACCGTATCGGTGGACTTGAAGGATCGGCGTTTTTGCATAATTTACTAGAAAATCCAATCGACTATTGAAATCGCTCATCGGATCATTAATAACCGTTGTTCGTAATTTCCGTGTACGGACTTTCAAACTATTTCACCGGAAAATGTAAAACAATTATTATCAATGGTAACCCACTTCCCGGTCGCCCACAGCATAAAATAGCTTCAGAATCTCCAATCCGATATTTTGTAACGATATTCATACCTACGATTCGGTATTTTGGATATATATATCAAAATACAATTTATTTCATATGTATATACGAGTGATTTAAAAAATAATATTCAACGAATATGATATTACTAATTGTTTATTAATGAATAATATGTGTTTACAGGAAACTCCGGCGGACATGTGTAGAGTGATCGGCACGTAGGATAAAATTAACATCTGTCCCCGCTGCCTATTAAAACGTCCCGGAGATAGTTTTTAGTAAGTGTTCGCAATCGTTTTTATTGGTAAATATATCGAAACGAGTATTTTATGACACTGACTTTTTCGCAGCACAATATTGGACTGTGTCTGTAAAGTGTAGGCACACTACTGTGTAGGCCGTAATTGCAAATACGTTTCTAAAGCAATTTATTATAACTTCACGTTTAAACAGCGGAATGCGACGATTTATGATAATATTTTTTTTTTCCATATTTGATCCATACGATGTTTATGCCGTTAAAACCGCGTGAACAAATTTAGAACTTATCTAGTTAAATAGCGCGCACCACAAATATATAAAACAACTTGGTAGCCATTCTGCGATTAAATCAGGAGTTTAGCAATCGTATACCAAGAGGACATTTACATTTTTCCGATTTATCCATTTATGCGATAAATACATTTTGAAAATATGAAATTAATTACAAATTGTTTCCATATCGTTACATATTTCATGGCGTAAAGAAATTTGTCATGGATTAATCAATTCGACTTGGCCTCTTGGTGGGGTATATAGTTGCCGACTTCATACATTTTATGGGACTCTCTTTTTGGGGGTCTATGATAATAGACTATCTAGAATATTATAGCTGTTTTTTTTTTTTTTATATTTACGGTCACACCTAATATATTTTATTGATGGACTCAGTTTCGGTACTGTAAATCAAATTCAATAACATCAACGAGATGAAATAAAACAAAATCAATATGCTTCTCAAAATTGGAAATAGGCATGATCAGTCTTGATCAGGTGCTATTAAAATGTGATAGAAAAATGCAGCCGTGGACTCTATAAAATTCTACATGATATTATAGCCGTCATCAGATATAAGATCCCAGATTGTCTATGATCCTACATTTTGTCTATGATACGTTTTCATTTTTCTATCACATTTCAATTGCATCACCTTTAAAGCATCGTGTTTGTGTTAAACTGAGGTTGGAGCACATACATTTTTTTCTTATTTCGTCACGGTTTTCCCCAAACATTACATTTTTTGTTCGTTTTACACGCTTTTTATACGCAGTTGAATTTTGTTTGTGGTTTTTTTTATTTTTTTTTTTATTATTAATTTCTTTTATCCCGTTCGCATGGGATTATTTTATATTACAAACCGAGCGGTTTTTTTTTATATTTATTTTGTAACTCTCGTAATATAATTTAAAATAAACCGATTATTGGATACTAAATACAGTGTACCGTGCAGTTGCCGTAAAAAAATAAATACGACGACGACGACGACGATTATTATTATTATTTATTTTTTTTTAATTTGACATATTACGTCGATTATTATTATTAAACGAATTACGGTGGCTTGCCGGACTTTTGCACAGTATACCGTTCGCGAGAATGATATAAAAACGTATTTTTTCCTTTCATTTTTTTTTCGCACAAAAATATGACAAATTGCAATAATCCGTCAATATAATTTATATATATATATATATATATATATATATTTTAAGACATTATTATTATTATATTTTGTTCGGAAACGACATTTAGGTAACGCAGTTTCGCGATGTTTATTATTATTATTATTATTTTTTTTATTAGTGTAACTGCGAGTTGTGACATTAGTGTCAAATATTTTTCACTTGGCACTGCGTGCGCGCGTATACCAATTTGCTTAATACTATGCTCGTGACAATGATATATTTATTCTCCAGATGAAAAACAGAACGTTCGAGTCCTAAACGGAACGCAAGTCTTGTGCATGTATATATATATATATATATATATTTATTTATTAAATATACAGAAGCCCATCTCCCACGGATGCAGATGAAATACACTTTCGACTCTCAAACACCGGAATTTGTTTCCCGATGAATTGAAATTGTTTTTTTCACTCTCCCTCACTCTCTCACTATCTCTCTCTCTCTCTCTCTCTCTCTCTCTCTCTCTCTCTCTCTCTCTCTCTCTCTCTCTCTCTCTCTCTCTCTCTCTCTCTCTCTCTCTCTCTCTATCTATCTATATCTCTCTCTCTCTCTCTCTCACTCTCTCGCTCTATATTTCTCTGTCTATAAGTATATATATATATATATATATTTCTCTCTATCTTTCTCTTTCTCTCTCGTTTTATCTATATCTCTATTAATTTTGCATTGTGAAAATAAAATATAAATATAATAAGTATATACAATATTGTAAACTAAATTTGATATTATTGATGTACAGCCGTGAAATAAAAACAAAAAAAAAAAAAAAAAAATACGTCTTCTTAGTAAAATATTATATTATTATATTATAGTCATATTAAAAACGTCGTCTGAAATATCGTACGTGTTTTTTTATTATTATTATTATTTTTGATTTGTACGCGCACGCGCACCGTCATCGTCTAACGGTTTCGTTTAAATATTATATTAATGCGCGTGAACCGAACAAAACAATATTATGTGTAAATAAATATTATTAATCTTAAAATAATTATAATTATTATTATTATTGTACGTTAATAATTTTTTTCGGTATATATTCATTTAACACGATCAATTCGGTTTTAATGTGCATTTTTAAATCGTTATATTATTATATTCAGGTTAATTATAATATATTAATACGATATAAGTTGACATAATTTATTATTAAGATAAAAAAAAAAAAAAAAAAGAAGAAGAAAATTAAACGTTGATGTTGTTTGTTTTTACACGTTTATTTTATACAAATTAAGAATACATTTTTTTTTTTTTTTTTTGTGAGTATCAACAATTTATAAAATAAACCTTATAAAAAACTTGTATTACCACTAGTCACTAAGTATGTAAATATAACATTATTATATGTGCCATAACTGTTTTTAAAAATAATTGCGTTTTACTTATTAGTCGTTCTTGATATTATTCCTATACGTATGCGACGTTTTCGCTCGATCAAACATCGTCATCCAGTGAAAAAAACACATCGATGTTAAATTCTATTTTGTATAGGCGATCGGTCGACTACGGTTTGTATTTTTTTTTTTTTTTGATATTATTTTATTTTTTTTAACACGAGTCGAGTTCACCAGAACTTGTTATTAGACCGGTGATAAAAGTTTAAGTTTTTTTTTTTGCGACACCCGAGGGCGGTCAGTGTTCAATCCTGCGGATAGTTACGACCTTTCAAAACTAAATTGAAACCATCGCGACGATGATAAATATCATAATTATTATCAAAAAAAAAAAAAAAAAAAACTACAACTAAAAATTAATATCAATAAAAATAAAATGAAAAACTACATCAAATAAAATTGTGCGACTATATGATAATATATATATATATATATATAAGTATTATTAAATGATTCTTTTTTGTTAATTATAATAATAATATGATTTTTTTTTTTTTTTTTGTTTAACAAGTATCCACGAAACTTTTATTTTTATTAATAAAATATTTAATAAATACTAATTTTAAAAGAACCGAATAACAAAACGAAACAATAAAATCGAAAATGTCAAAAGCCGGAATTTCGGAATAATATATTCCGGTTTCCCGCCCCTCCCTCCACCCCATTATTAAGCAAACTACAAGAAAAATCGAAAAACGACTGGCTCGACGCCCCGACTAGATAAGAAAATGTATACCGGAAAGTTCATAATAAGTTTTCGGTCGGGACAAAATGTCTGACCGATAAGTTGTTTACAGGCAGATAAAAAATAAATACACGCGGACATATTGGTAAACTAACATTCCGAAAAACTGTAATGACGGTTTCGCATTATAGCTGAATTTATTTATTAGCCGGATAGGGAAAATATTATATATAATTGACTATAGTCGCGAAATTAAATACGCGTACGCTCATTGCATTTTTGATTTTGTCCAATAAAATCGGACAATTGAAGAGAACAACCGTTATTTATATTAGTAAAACATTCGCAGTTTGGTTACCCCTGAAGTTTACGATAGTAAAACTGATGGCAAGAAGGGATAATATTTAGTAAACCGACGAAAATACGAAAACCAACACAGTATATTGAAAATGATTATTATTTTTTTTTTTTTTGTCGTAATAATAACGTGATTTTCGATGTAAATGTATTATTATTTATTTTTTTATTTTTTTTTTGATATCGTCTCGTTTCATATTTAATATCCACTCGATATTCTATTGAGCCGTTGTAACGATTACTTTTCGGAGGAAAATAACGAATATATATATTGTTCATTGAAATTTACAAAATCAAATTCAATAAAAAAAAAAAAAAACTATAATAAACAATTGCAAATAGATGAAAACAATATTAGACGTTATTGTTTGCAGACAATTGCAGTAATTGTACAGTCGGCCGATTCGGTAAGTGTCTATATGCGTACGTTTTGTTTGATTTCGATATTAATTCGTACGGTACAAAATGATATAAACCCGGTAGTCATATTATAATTTAATCGAAACGTACAATACGTTTATCGGGATAATTAAATTCCATTCTGTACCGAAATGCTAGTGAATTGTCTATCAATAATAATCATTTACCTAAAGTATTTTAAACGATTCGTGTTCGACAATTAAATTTAATATTGTATTGGGCGCCCTACTCGAAAACGATAAGATAATTCATCGTTATTGTAATATAATTCCCGGTGTTGCGTTAGTCGTCTCATCTTATGAATGCAAATTCAATACGAAATTACAAAGTCTCCGTTATACCGTTGCATTAGACCAGTGTTTCCCAACCGGTGGTCCCATAGATTTTTTTCTTCGATTTCTATTACAAATTAATTATTATTATTATTATTATTTTTTTTTTTTTAAATAGCGAACAAAATTACGACTTATCGAGGAACCGTATACAGTGAAACCTCCCTTAACGGACACCTCTAAATAGCGGACGTTTTTTCGGGGACGGGAACATTTTCACTATTTATGTATAGGAAAACCTCTAAATACAGGACACTCTAAATAACGGACACTTTTATGACGTTGATATTAGTTATTTTTATCTTAAATTAAGAATTATTTTGGAATACCTGAATAAAAACCTGAATTATTAAGTTATCTTATGTGTACATTATTATGAAGAAAGTGATGAAGAAAATGATGGGTCATCGAAGATCAAGAAATTCCAAAAATAAGAAGTCTACGAGAGGCATTGCTAGCACTAAAAGACATACGTAAATATATTTCTTCTATCGAGGTACAGAATAGTTCATTGTTCTCAAACACAGTCCAATTAGAAAATGCCTTAACATACGAAATAACTACGCCTGCAATTAGTAAACAAACTAAAGTAACAGATTTTTTTCAGAAATGTTAGTTTTTATTTTTTTAAGATGTATGTATTTAATTAATGTAAAAATAAAAGAAAAATTTAGGTAACTGTTTTTTTTATGTTAGTTTTATCGTATATTCAATTAATGTAAAAATAATATAAAATAAAATTATTGAATTTATTTATTTGTTAAAAAAAATGTTTTCCTCTAAATAGCGGACAAAATTTCGGCGACCGAGAGTGTCCGCTATTCAGAGGTTTCACTGTAATATTATACGGTTATCTTATCGTTGTTGTTGCTGCTGTAGACCGATAAGCATTTTCCACTTTTATAAGCGTCTAGGTATCAGAGTAATAAATTGAAGTATAATTATTATATATTAGTGAAGTATAGTGATAAAATGTTAAGTAAAATAATAAAAGTTAACATTTTCCGATAAAATTTTGTGTATTCTTGTTAATGAGCAAAAAAAAAAAAAAAAGGTATTCCTAGTTTTCGTAAAATCGAGGTGGTCCGCGACATATAAAATATTGTCGAAGTGGTCCGTGGTGGTAAAAAGTTTGGCAAACACTGCATTAGACGAATATACACGGATAGAATTAGGTAAGTTAATTCTGTCCACTTTTCGAGCGATTTTGGTGTTAAAACAGTTTTTTTTTTCCGTTTTCATTGCATGGCACAATAATCGATGGAAATGGTCTGAAATTCGGGTCGGTACGGTTCGGTCGAGAATTATGGCCATCGGAAGTATCGGCTTATTGAAAAAAACCCGGGCAAATCGGTTGTATAGAGAATTAGTTATCGGTTTATTACCCAGACTATTATTATTTACAATATGACGTCTTGTTAATTTCCCGTTTTAAAACAGTTAATTTTTTAAGTTAATTTCCTGCGTAAATGAGTCAGACTAGTCGTCTGGGAAAAAACCGACAGAATGCATAGGCGCGCACGCGTTTTAAATAATATATTTATTTTAAGCATGATTTTATTTGTATTTTTTATCTTCAGGAAGGTATATCCTTTTTTTTTTTTTTTGTACGTTTTATTAAAAATCGACTGTGATAAATATATTGATAGTATAACACTATCAATGTGTAGTGGGGATAGAGATGGTCACCACCACACAGTTTATATTTTAACAATACATTAAAAAAAAAAAAAAAAAAAAAAAAAAAAACATTTAAAACTATTAACATAAAACGAAAAGTACAAATCTAAAGCATTTAAATTAGTTTTTGTTAAAAATAATTCCATATTCGAACGCGAGTCGCATCAAAAGCATAATATTATTATCTCGAGTTTTATTCGTCGACCGACTCTGTACGTTTACCTAATTTTTTAGCATTCTACGTGCAAACGACTCGAAAAATAATAATTATTGTATGTGCCGGCGGCAGTTTAGACGGTTTTTGGTACGTGGCGTTTGAACATTTCACGAAATGTAAAATATTTCAATTTATTAATTTATTTTTTTTGTTTTAATAATTATATTTTAAAATAAATTACAGGGAGAAAATAGCTAATATTAAAACAGAGATAATATGATTCGCTAATTTTAACATTTTTATCGCATTTAAGTAGTGTTTATTTTGAAACTCGATTTTGAACCGTGTGTGTAATTTTATATGTTTATTGTGTGTTCAACGTGTTTCTTCTGTTAAAAAAATGAAACGGTACGGATTTGTTCGATAATGAAATTTAAAATTGTATTCATTACCCGGGAATTCTCTATTTAGAGAAATTTATTTACTTCGCCCCTTTCGTAATAATCCTGTAATAATTTTCCGTTTTGAACCGCATATAAAAATAATGATTTAATTTTTTTTTTTTTGCGCGTATTAAAGTACCATCGATTATACACGTTATTGTTCAATTGAACAATCGAAAATAAAACACCTATTTACTATAAGTAAATATGTTAGTATTTTAATGATTTATAGCCTATAGCCAAACATTAGGGTATTTTAAAATATTTCATACGGTCGATTTGCCAATTGTATACCTATTTGCGATCATGAGCGGTCTTCTTGGCCTTAGCACTCGGTAGGCAACAATCGATATATTATTAAAACGCAATTGAACGGTATTAAGGTGAAATTAAATTTTTTTTTTTTAAAAAAAATCAATATTTTTCACCCGGCCGTGAAATGTTACAGACCCCGACCAAAAATTATATAATAATTGTATACTCTCGAACGTATTTTAATATACGAATTCCTGTATTGGATGTATACGATTAATGTTATTGTGATGATGGCGGCGGGATTATTTCCCAGCTATGCGATGCCGATTCAATTTAGCAGCGAAAGTTTTGTAACGAAACTTTTAAAACTATTTAGCGTATAATATTATAGCGCAATGAAACAATTTTTATTAGAATTTTATTCTATAACTTTGCGCCACGAGTATATTTTAACGGAAATTATTAATTTGAATATTATTATACATATATTTATACCCGTGCTTAGCTCGCACACTTTAAACGTATATTTAAATTAGTTTTACGGTAGTCTTTTCTTTTTTTTTTTTTTTTTTTTCAAATTAGTTCATCGTGAATTATATTTTATAGCGGTTACCGGGTTACCGCGTTTTTATTCGAAATACAATAATCTCGTATATAAAATACGATCCTGGACGCATTTTCCGTGTACGTTTTATACCGGAGAGTTTGTAATATTTTTCCTTTTTCGAATCGAGGTATACCCACGGTGCGTATATACGTATAAATATATATATATATATATAAATGAAATGTTTCTCTTGAATTATTCAGCCGAATAATATTACGCGTATCACGCGTCGAACTTTTCACGATACTAACGTCGCGAATATATCGCAGAATTCTTCTAAATATTACCTCTATTTTTTTTTTTTTTTGTATATATATATATGTTCATACGTTCGAATACGGTTAAGGTCCCGGTTTGTAAACGGTTTTTTTTTTTTTTTTTATACATTTTCTCCAATTTTATAATAATTGTTTTTTTTTTTTTTTTTTTGCATTTTTAACAACCATCTTTACGATCAGAATTTTCCACTACTCTACTGGCCGTTCGAGGGGAACGGGTACCGACCGTTTTTACGGACGTAAAAATTTTATCGAACGACACGCTGACCGTGAAATACCGAAATATTCACCGATAATTGTATAATATTCAAACACCCCGGGAGGGCATTCTGGCAGAGTAGCAAGTAATTTTATACAATTATTCCGCGAGAATGAAACGTTCGAAATTTGTTAATATTCAACGGTAAATAATTAAATAAAAAAAATGCGAAAAATATGTTTCGACCGACGATCCAAAGTCAACTTGTTGGTATACTGATAAACGTTTACGTTTTCAAAATCGAACCACCGAAAGTACATCAGTGTTCGTCAGGCGTTTACGTTTTTTTTTTTTTTTTTTTTTTTTTTTTGTCGAAAATTGCACGGTGTCCACCCCATGAACGGGGGTCCCTAATAGATCTAATGCATTATAACGGTTTTTTTTTTTTTTTTTTTTTTTTCACCGCGTTGTATTAATCGGCAGTCTGCCCCGTATTGATGTTTTCCGGTAGGTTATAAT
Organism: Tuberolachnus salignus; assembly: GCA_956483605.1. Classification (NCBI taxonomy): domain Eukaryota; kingdom Metazoa; phylum Arthropoda; class Insecta; order Hemiptera; family Aphididae; genus Tuberolachnus; species Tuberolachnus salignus. The sequence continues at coordinate 2,053,583 of OY101434.1, forward strand.
ATTATAATTACTGTCGTCTAAACAATTATTCCTTTCTCCGATATTACGACGCAAACGCACCCACCACAGCGCCGAAAGACGAATTACACAAAGGCGCTACAAGAATCCGTTTGACGGCAATATACCGCAAACGTAAAGGTTTTTTATTCGCGTAATGTGTAATGATTGCGTTTCTATATGTAGCGAGTTATAGCTATTGGTGTTCGATTTCTCCGGAAAACGTTTTTATTTTTTTTTTAGTAAAAAAAAATAATATATATATATATATATTTGATTTGTTTACGCTTTACCGCGAAATACGAGGATTTTTCGCTCAATGGTACTCTATTTCTTTTTTTTTTTTAAATAATTTTTCCGGAAAATTGGTCTTTTGCATATTTTACTGCGGGTAAATATATTGTTCCGATTTTTTTTCACGCAGTACGTTAAAATACACGGAATTATCGTTCGCCGGTACTTAGTGTATAAAACGGTTTTTTTTTTTATTTTTTTTTTTTGGAAAACCGTTCACCTCTTTAGCTCTAATATTATTATTTCAATACTACTCGGCTCGTAATCGTTTGTCGAGTACAGTTATGTATCGTCGTTTTTCGCTTTATATATAAATTACCATACCCATATGACACCTTAAACAATACCCACCTACCATTACAGTGACTCGCACATGGTTCTCACACTATGACTCGATTTAATCGTTTTCCTCAGTCTAGGTTAGAACCAAACCACAAATGACTTACCCGAACGCGAAATATGATAAGAAAGTTCACTGATAATTGTATAATATTATAACACCACGAATAACGAGGGCATTCGACAGTAACGATGGTTTTTCACAAACAAAAACTCCGGATCTAAATTAGAAAGAAAATTTACACTAGAAAAATAGAGATCTCGTTCGGGGCAACGATGGTTTTGTTTTCGTCGATACCACAAAAACAAAAACAAAAAAAAAAAAACAAAAACTTATTATCGTACTAAAATTTAATCATTTTAAGTTTTTCAAACTCAAATAACTCATTATTGTTCAGTTGCAATATCGTAAAACTAAAACCGACGTTGTACAGCATACGGACGGTCTCGCGATTTTACGGTGAAAACACTCGAGTAGTTTTTGCCCGGGCCCAACGGGTTCTCTCTCCGGTTCCGTTTGTGTTTTTGTCGCAACACCGAAATAAACAACTACGGAGATAATAACACGCATTTTTTTTTTTTTTTATGTATTTGGAGGTGAACGTGTACGTTTCCGAGTTGATATAATTTAATTTTGTCGGAAATTTCGCGAAAAAAAATAATACGCCAAAACGCGAACACACCGCCGAACGGTTGAATACCGATCGGAAACGACGGGAGACCGGCGGTATATTGCGAGACGTAATTATGCCTGTTGACATGGATACCTATGGTTTTTTTTTTTTTTTTTGTTCTTTTTTTTATGCCACAATCGAAACACGATGACATCGTATTATTACCCGCCGTGCATGTAATGCGATAGGTATAAGCCAATGGAAGATATTGTACAATGTTTTCATCTCGCATTTGTTGAATTGTGCAAATTAAAAACTGTAGTGGGTACACTATCCGTACACACTTTAACGATATATGGATGGATAAATATCGAATTACTACAGAAATAAAAACTAAAACAAAAACCCTCGTGCACCGGGAAAACACAACACGACTACATAAAGGTACGATTATATATATATATATTTTTTATCGATAAAACCAAATGAAATCGACCATGATAACAACGTGTTACGTACGATTACGTTTTATACGGTATATTAAACGTACCCGCGTTTTTAAACAAATTCTCCGTCGCTCCCGAAGAGGTCGTAAAAAAACAAATACGCACGTGCCGTAGATCTGTTTCAAGTGTACCAGGATTTTTTTTTTTATTAAAAATTACAAAAAAAAATGAAAATTATTATTAATCCAAAAATATCACCATCGAAATATCACCCATCCGGAACTGTTCCAAAGTTAGAGCTTTGAGTTCTGCTGCCGTATTCGTTTTTCATTTCCTCTACATGTTGAAATCGTCGTCCTTTGAGCGCAGATTTTATGCCCGTATCCATAAACCAACGTTCGTCACCTGTGATAAAGTTTTTTTTTTTTTTTTTTATCATCGGCAGAACGATTTTATAGTTTTTGACAAATCGTTAAACGATTGCTCTAAAGTTAACAACCGCGGAACGAATTTGGCAGCTACTCTTTTCATCTGTACATTTTCGGTTAAATTTTCATGATAAAATCCCAACGAGATATCCGCTGCATTTGCCAACTCACGAACGGTTAATCTGCGGTCATTTCGCATTTTTTCGCTAATTTTTGCCACAACATCATCGTCGCTAGATGTCGACGATCTTCCAGAACGTGGATCGTCTTCAGTTGACTGTCGGCCATTCTCGAAACGTTTAAACCACTCGAAAGGCACGGAACGTCTTAAGGAATTATTCTCAAAAGCAGTTTTAATCATTGGGTACGTCTCCGTTGGATTTTTGCCATGTTTCAAGCAAAACTTGATGCACACGCGTTGCATCGTTAATTTCGGACACGACCAAAAGCGGCGCGCGGAAAAAACCGACTGTATTTAACCACGTGTAATATTTAATCGAAATGAGAAAGCGACTTCGGGTTTTATTTTAAATATTCACTAATACGCGGGGAATATAAATCTATTTACAATTTGAAACGTTATTGTGTGTAGATTAGCCGTAATAACATTTGTCCTGGTACATTTTGAACAGACCTCATATGTGCGGGATTTGTATTATTGATTATTGACATAGGCGAAAATTCGTGTCCGACTGTGCGGGCAGTCTGGTTCGAATAGGGTTAGAACGTCAAATTAAAAACTGCTGGATTTACTACGGTTTCAATGAGGCGTAGCTTGACATCTAGTTGCCAGACATTCAATTCGTACACGAAAATTTCAACAATTGTTTTAATCGAACCGGAAAAACATATTCTAACGAGTTTTTAAAAGAATGCCACATTGAAAACATAATTAATTGGTAAATGCCGTTGTAGTCTTGATAAAATTCGGGGTTCGGATTTCCTGTACTACGCGTACTATTGGAATTCGGAAAACGCTTTTTTTTTTTTTTTCCTATATGGCCCGTTGGAAAGACGGATACGGCAAATACCCACTGTGCCTGGCCGCTCAAGTATTTCGTTTTAGTCGTATTAAAAATACAGCGTGCCGTTCCGAATTACTTCGCGTCCGGGCGTTAGATTGTAGAAATTTCGGCGGGACCGCTCGCGAGCATAGGGTATGGGGTGTAGAAAAGACGCGGTACGTGTAATCGTAAACACGGCGAAGGACGAAAAGTTTATCGATCATTTAGCGAAATAATAGTATGATAATTAGTGCCCGCAGACGAGCACGAGAGGGACGATTTACGGTGGACGGCGACGCAGGGTGTACCGGCCGGGAAATCGCCAACGGCGGCAAGTATAAAACTTCGGCTCCCGATGCATAAATCCAATTATTTTATCTCGCCCCGTTAAATTCAAATCCGTATCCATACGAGGTCTGTTTGAAAAGTACCGGGATTTTATGTTTAATAATTACATATTATTTAACAGACGTCTCCTTCAAAATACTCTCCTCCGGACGATATATGCAGTGTTCCCGGCTTTTTTTTTTTTTTTTTACATGTCCTTTGGAACTGTCCCAATGTTACGAGTTCTGTTCGCTTTAATTACCTCTATATCTTGGATTCGTTGTCTTTCAAGATTCGCAGATTATAGTCTTGGGAAAAGAAAAAAAATCACATGGGGCCTGATCCGGAGAATAGCGAGAGTCTGCGGGACCACAGCAATTTTTTTATCAGCCAAAAATTCACGAATCGACAGCGCACTGTCGCGGTGAATAATCCCTTCTCATCTGTACATTTTCCTGTAAAATTTCATGACCAAGACTCGATTGAGATTCGCTTTGTTAACTCGCGAACGATTAATTTCGCATATGTCGCCACACCATCGTTTCTGGATGACGTCGATGGTCTTCCAGAACGTGGATCGTCTTCAGTTTAAGTCCGCCGTCGGTCCTTGAAACGTTTAAAACACTCGAAAATCACGAAATCAACTTAGTGAATCATCCCTAAAAGCGGTTTTAATCATTTTTACCAAGTTTTGAGCAAAAATTGATGCGCACGCGTTGTTCGTTAATATCGGACATGTCGTAAACGGCGAACGAAAAATGACTGGATTTAACTGGATTACTGTAGTGTAATATTAAATTGAAATGAGAAAGAGACTTCGGGTTTTGTTTAAAATGTCCACTTATTCGCGGGCAATACGTCTATTTACAATTTGAAACGTTATCGTGTACAGATTACACTACCGTAATAACATTTGCCCTGGTACTTTTTGAACAGACCTCGTATAAATATGTAAAAATGTGTATGTTTCTCTCAAAGTCTACGAATACCGGTAAAACCTAGGTTTAACCGATTATACCGCCGGTAAACGTCCGGACTTTTACCGTATAAATAATTTTTTTATTTTTAAGAAAATGACTACCATTAGTATACCTCTGCGTTATATTCGTACATTTGTATAACAATAGTAAATTATGTATTTATCTTATATTCTCGCGGTCTGGGATATTGGAAATACACAATGGAATCAATCGTATTACATGTAAATACGGGGCAGCGTCGATTTTGCATTTTGTATTTTGCGTAATTTACATAAATTGTCATTATTAACGCCGTTGGGCTTACATTAAAAATAATCAGTGTACCAATCGATTTGCTCGATTAGGTGTGATTTGAGTCATCCGTGCACGAGAAATCGGTTTTGTTATCGGCGAGTATCGGATGGTTTTGACATTGTTAACGTGACCGGGCAACGAAACAATACCGATCCAACGACCGATAAGTCTCCGGAGAAATTAGTTATCCGCATATGCCGACATAGGCGTTAATGTTCGTTAATAATCAGATATATGAAATAATATTCACCATGATTGATATGATTGCAACAGGCCGCGATAGAAGAAATCCGACACTGTGTAGCAAGTACGAAAATATTAATATTGAGCCCGTAATAGATTGTTCATCCTGAGATTTACTATATTTTATCTCTGCGAAAGTTTGAAGGAAAATCGTCATTCGGGGTTTGACCGGACCCTATTGTAATTGTTACCGAAATCAATTGGTGGGAATTCCGTAACTCGGACATTTACCGACAGCGGTCGTATCGGTCTGAAAATCAGTCGGTACGAGTAGTTTGAGATATTTATATCATTACAGTTTTATATAACGGGCGTATATAAACGAAGGACGGGGGACTTGTGCACAAAAACGAATATTCCCAACACTAGCGCGGACGGTTAAAACAAACTAAAAAAAAAAAAAAAAAAACTAAAAATATCAGCTGATATTCGTCTAAAACAAGTCGAATAAATATTATATTTCCGGACATTTTGACATTTTTCTAAAGCTTCTGTATTAATATATATATATATATAACATACCTAGCCCGGATCAATATGATAAAACGGTGCCCGTTGAAAACATCGCGGCGAGACGGCCCACGACGAGGGGACTCGGTGATGTCGAGAACATAATTTTGAGCCAATATTATATATATATATATATTATAATGTTTACGGACCGGGTGCGGGTTTAGCTGAAAAACGGATTACATTATAAAATTATTATGGCCGTCATATTATAGAAATACTACGGGCCTTGGTCCGACCTAAAGCCGACAGTTGTCGGCCTTAGAAAATATACAGAACACAAATGAGGGATTATTGTAAAAATAACATTTTTCATACAACAAAAAAAAAAAAAAAAACAACAACAACAACAACAAAAACTAACGTAATGTATAGGTTTACTAGTGATGCGAAAAATCTGGATTTGCCGAAAGTTCAAGCATCCGGATTTTCGGATTCTGACATTTGAAACCCGACGTTTATTATAAACCGGCATTTCGGATTCTAAAATAACGATATTGGATTTTTATCGGAATCCAAATTTTGTTTTTCACAGTTGTTATTTTATATTTTTTAATTCATTAAAAAAAAAAAAAATTATTATCTTGTTCGAATAGCGTTAAATGTGTAAAACCATTCAATAAGTTTTTAACATATCACAAATAGAAAATTATTTTTAAAATACAAATAATAATAATAAAAAAAAAAAAAATTATACATATTACACTTTAATTTATATAATATATTACTAGCCGACCCAGCGAACGTTGTTTTACTCATAAAAATATAAACGTTCGGATTTCGAAATCCGGATTTATTGTGTTATCGGATAATCCGGATTTATGTCACATCACTTATAGGCACCAAATTATAGTATAAACACTTAATTTGTAAATATTTCTAGTATACGTTAATCACTCGGATATTCGTATATAATTTATTTGTGAAAAACGATTTTGATATAAATATAGTATATCTATTGTAGTATATATATATATATATATATATATATATATATTGGCCTGCGGGTATTATTATACTCCTCGGCAAACGAAATATAATCTAATTACGTTATATCGGTTCGAAAACTTCGTATTTGTCTATATTTCACGTTTACTGTGTATTTGATATAGATAAACAGAAAAACACGACTGTTGTGTGTGAAAAAAAAAAAATAAATAAATAAATAAATAAAAAAAGAACTATACGAAAACCGAAATAAATTCGGATCTTTTGCGATAATCCAACTCGACTTAACATTTCGCTTGCGTATTTATTCTAGTTTATATAAAACCGTTTCTTATGATCGTAAATTAATGTTATTTTATTATTTTTGTACTTATAATTAATTTCATTACACAAGGCAACAAAGATCAATACAGCTAAAAATATAATAAAATAATTTCTAACTAAACTGTAAATATTAAATTATCAATGAAATATTCGCAAAATTGCCTATATTAACACAAATATATAACGCTGCGTGTTTTTTTGAAAAAAGAAACGTCTGCCGATCCCTCCTCCCTTAATTCGAGCACTGTCCAGTGATGTGAGATAAATCCGGATTATCCGAAAATCCGAATTTAGGATTATAGATTTCGAAAATTTATGTTTCGAATTCCAAAATCAGAAATTTTGTATTATTATGAGTAAAACAACGTTTGCCGGGATATCTACTAATATATCTACTAGTATATACATTATGAGTGTAATACGTATGATTTTTTTTGTTGTACTTGTTTTATTTAAATAGATTTCTATTTGTCATATTTTATGAATTGTAAAAACGTATGTATTGTTGTACACATTTATTATTATTATTAATAACCTAACCTAACCTAACAATAAGATAATAATAATGATATTTTTCTGAAAAATCAGTTATATAGAATATGAAATCTCAATTTTAAAACCGAAATTTGGATTCGAATCCGACAGCCGGATTTTCGCATCCGTAATCCGGATTAAAAAATTCGGAATTGCAAAATCCGGATTTTTCGCATCACTAGTGTCTGTACGCGTATGGGGATTTTCGCATCCGTAATCCGGATTTCGGATTTGTTATTATTAACAATAAGATAATAATATTCTTCTGTTAAATGAGTTATATAGAATGTGAAATTTCAATTTTAAAACCGAAATCCGTATTTTCGCATCCGTAATCTAGATTTCGGATTTATTATTATTAACAATAAGATAAAAATAATAATATTTTTCTAAAAAATGAGTTATATAGAATATGAAATCTCAATTTTAAAACCGAAATTTGGATTCGAATCCAACAGCCGGATTTTCGCACCCGTAATCCGGATTTTTCGCATCACAAGTGTCTGTACGCGTATGGGGATTTTCGCATCCGTAATCCGGATTTCGGATTTGTTATTATTAACAATAAGATAATAATATTCTTCTGATAAATGAGTTATATAGAATGTGAAATTTCAATTATAAACCGAAATCCGGATTTTCGCATCCGTAATCTAGATTTCGGATTTATTATTATTAACAATAAGATAATAATAATAATAATATTTTTCTGAAAAATGAGTTATATAGAATATGAAATCTCAATTTTAAAAACGGAATTTTGTTTCGCATCCGTAATCCGGATTTAGGCATCCGTAATCCGGATTTACGATAAATGTCCGTATTTTTCGCGCTCACCAGTGTCGACATACGGATTTCCGTATTGCCGCCGAATTATCTCCTTTACCGCCGCCGCCGCCGCCGCCGCCGCCGCCGGTATATAATATGACGCGGTGGTGCGCGCGAGTTGCCGACTAGAGTACTACGGACGTATACGCATAATAGAAAACACCGTGTCGCACGGCGATTAATTGAAATTCCCGCGCGTATGCTCGCGTAAATATATTTACGGGACCAACACCGGCGTCGTTACATATTTTACGCCGTCCGGCCGTCCGATACGCACTCGGAGAATTCGCGAGATTCGCTCAAACGTCTAATGGGGGGGGGGGGGCGGCGGCGGCCCCGCATTACAATATTATTCGCGTACCCGCGGGCCCGTCGTTATGTTTCATACGTACGGTTTCAACGGCCGCCTGCCGCGAATTAATACGGCGGCGCGGCGGACGTCCCCCCACAGGCCCGGCCGTCCTTAACCGACAACTACGGCGCCGCTCATAATCCAATAACGTCACGTTGTTCGGATTTCGTATTGTTATATACGCATTTTCCGCCGTTTTAATTTATCGACATGTATACGTCTTATGGGGCTGGGGGTCATTCTGTTAATTTGTCCGACGCCGAGAATGTTACCGCGACGCCCGTTTAAAGAACAAGCTCGAAATCGTCATTCCGACAACCGAACCGCCGCGGAATGTCTGTATTGACCGATTATTTCCCGTCGCTGATAACGAATTCAATTGTCGTTTTATCCAAAACAAATTCGGTGTTTCCGGCGCTGTTTGCGATCGCCTTTGGTCCGAGAAACATACGAAGCACGTTCCCCAGAAAGCCGTAGATTTTTTGCTCGGAAAATACCCGGACTTCGATTCTCATAATATGAGCGTGTGCAATACTTGTTATAAAACCTCTACATAGCGCAATTCAACTTGTATCGACGCCGTATTTCATCGGCACATCGAAAAGCTTGAAAATAGTGAGTACGTTTCATATTTCAGTATACACCGTCCTTTATTATCAATCACTAAAAGTATTGTAAATGGCGATTCTGTAGTTTAAATTAAAAATTTAGAAAAATGTATACTCAATAAAAACAATTGCTGTCTTTGAAAAACAAATAAATAATTCCTGTACCTTTGAAACTTGTTTATTTTTTACACGTGTTAAAAAAGTTACCTACAGTTTAATCCTCGTCTCCTCGTATCTAATACCAAATTGACATCGACATTCTCATGTCGACTATATTCAGTAGAAACAAGACGTATACATGTACCGACGTATCTGTATGTAGTGCAGATACTCTTAGTATTTTTTATTTTTATTTATTTACTGCGCTTATTCGCGGGACGGTTGCGGACGCTTTTGCATACACGATTCGGCGGACGACACTGTCGTGGGCCGACGGTAAAGAGTCCGGCGATCAAGAGTCTGGCTTGGGCGTACAACGCGCGGGCGGCACTGACCAGTAGCGCAATCGGAGCGGCGATAGTGTCCCGGACGCCGACGGGAAAGGGACCACTAGGGGGCGGCCGAGAAAAAACCGCGGGTCGTGCGCGAGAATCGCGTTTTGGGCGAATAATAGCAGTGGACAACTGGGACCGCGCAATTAATCATATCCGGCAGTGTTGATATGGGGAAAGTCGTGATTGTGGGAAAAGTCCGTATTCGAGTATTTGACGCCGAAAGAACAACTAACGGATAACATGGCAAAAACACGGATCTCGACGCGCGGTTTCGTTTAAATTAAATTCGCTGAAATTCGTTACCAGACATTGAAAAAAAAAAAAAAAAGAGAAAAAATAAAAAAAAATAACGGTAAAGTGGTAAACGGGTGCGTGTACACGTTGTTTATCGATCGTCGTGTTTGGAATGATGCGGGAAACGCATAAGCTCGCCCTCCAGAATTCTGTCCTATTTTAATTTTATTACGGACGTTTTTAACTTTAAAATCAAAATTCAGCGGGGTTCCACTCGGTTTGCGTAAGCGTGTTTTTGCTATATGTTAATTAAACTGAAATAGTAAATGTGGGTATAGTGTCCTCTAAGGGGACGTGACTGCAGTTACGTTCACCGTACCTATCTTTCTAATAACGGGGAAAAGTTATACGGAAAATATCCCGTTTATAATTTAATAGAATATATTTAACTTTTGCGAAAATTCGTTTTTTTTAATTGCATAAAATATGTTCCCGTAAAAGTGCGTAGTAAACTTGTTGGCCGTCAAACTTATAATAATTTCGAATTCCCGCGGAAATATTTTCTCGTTTTCGGCACCTGAAAAAAACATTTTACGCGCTCGGTTTTAAACGGTTCTTGCGTATTCCAAATTGTCAACGGCGTGATTTAAAAACGCCTAAAACATATTTCAATATTGTAGTAAATGGATTCGCTGTGGTTTCCGGTCTCTCAAATTGATCTTTCTTGTCCCCGGACATGGTTTTAAATACATCCATTCGCGTTCTTCGCAGAACTCACTCAATCAGTTCATTGAACGTCGCCCGGCCTCCTAATTTTATCTCGAATCTGTGGGCTTTTTTTTTTTTTTTTTTATTTACACAATTATTTAAAACGGCGATTAGGATTGGAGTGAACGTCGAGTTTTACATCACTGTCGGAGTTGGTACTCGGTTAAATTCAATATTCGGTAGGTACGTATCGGAAGACAAGATATTGTTACTATTATTATTATTATTATCCAGACGACACGAAACTTTGAGCACGGCTAAACTGATGTTCGACCAACTTTGTGTACAGTACTTGAAAAAGATGGATTAAGATCATTATATAGAAACGGTAGTTCCCGAAATAAACTGTCTGGTTGAATTTGAAAGTTTCCGTTTAAAACACACCGGCGTCCATTAGATTTCACACTGCCGGATACCGTGACCATGACGTATATTCGGAAACTTGACAAATAACTTTGTGTACGGTATTTTGTATTAGTAAAAAAGTTTTTTTCGCTATTCCGTTATTAATAATCGTTCGTATATAACTCGGAATTCAAAGCGAATTAAATCATTATCGTACGATGCAATATCGACAGAACAGCGTTTAAATACACGATTTCGATTAAGAACGGAGAATTCACAAGAAGTAAAACGGAATTATGTTTTATATTTAACTCGCCCGGCGTCATGTCGGATTTTCGCTATAGTATTTCGAATAACATCGTTTTCGTATAAATGGATTCGAAAACGTTGCCAGAAGGCGTTCGAATCGTTTGAAGCAAAAATATTGAAATTCGATTTGCTATATAGCGAAATATTATCGAATGATGTTGTACAATGCACACTGGCCTTCTCGTTTTCGCGTCGATTCGTGTTGTGTAGTTTTTACGTGCAGTTTTTCCCTCCAACAAGCAAATTTCGATCGTTTCCGCCGTAAGACGGACCGTGCGAGTTCTCGGTTTGACTATACCGGACCCAAGACCTCACCGACAAAATAATAAAACATACTATTACTATCGTTATTATAAATTATGTCTTCTCGACCAAGAATAAATGTATTCGCGTTTATCTGTTCAAACTCTGTTGTCCGTGACAATATAACACTCGTATTTCGAATAGTCGTACGAAGAGTGACGCAAAACCAAAGGGACCGTTGCAATGTATATTTTTTTTTGAACAATATTTTTCTTACGACATTCAAGCGCCTACAGCGAATTATTTCGTGTACTTCACTATGTCTGAATCCTACTTGCCACGCTAGAGTACGTGCAATTTTCCAGAAAAATTATTTTTGCTCACTTGGATTTTGTCTGGATCGAAATTTGCCACGCTTATTCGCATCGTTGTACGAAACGCACGGATTCGCATTTTTATTTATTTTTTGTCAGAATTATAATCCCTCGCTTTCTTTATTTTGTTATCGATCTACAGATTGGTCTGTAGCTTCACTCCGTTCGATTTTCTTTTAACCGGTAAATAACGTATACGATTCACCTATTAGGTCCATTATAGTTTTCTATATAAATTCCGGTCTATCCTAAGTGAACTCTTCAAAGCTCTGTCTGTACGATATATTTTTTTTTTCTTCAAACTATGCCATAGTGTTCTTCCACGATTGCTGGTTTAAGTTGATATTATATACATCGCCGTTAGAAAATAGATTCCAGAATCTACCGTCGACATGGTCACTGTAAATATTGCGATAATATGAATACAATAATTCCGATATTGTTATTTAATATCTCGAAATTGTCTGCACTCATTGGTCGCCGATAATATAATAGAAATAATTCTTAATTCCATTTCGGGGATCGTTTATCACATAAAACAGCGAACGCACTCGGGTTGTCCGATACGATTGTTATCCAATGCGGATTAGACGCGTGCGGCAAACCGCGTGATTACGAGTAATTGTTTGTCGTTGTTGTTTTATGTTTTTTTTTTTTTTTTTGTCCGCGATGATGTTTGGACGATTGTTAATCACAGTTAACGGCATTTGTGTTTCCGCGAGTTTCGTCTCGGAAAATAATGAATTATTTTTACGCGATATAGTAAAACGGAATTCTGAGGGGGTGAGAATTAATCGGCAAGCCCGTATTATACTAAAGCGCGGCTAGGGACGATTTAGTGCGCGCAATTCAAATTTATACAGCGCGCGTAAGCTCGAATTGGTCTTACGGACGATTTATATATAACTATAATGTAATTTATATACGACAAGTACCGGGGGTACAGTAACGGTATTGGGTGTTAATGATCGTGTATAATAATGGTCTGCGTAAAATTTAGTACGCGATAATATTTCCGAGTACGCGGTAAAACGGTTAATAGTTAAAAGTAAAAAAAAAAAAAAAAAAGATATCAATTACGTACATTTATATCAGCCGTCGAGCATCGGGACGATCTCGATTTAATACGTTTATAAGCGGTTCGAGAAATACATTCAAATTATAACGCTATAGCGTTGGGGGCGGTATGCGGACAGCGGAGCACAATCGAAAAGGGTTGCCCGGAAATGCGTTTGAAATATGGCGTTACGGTGAGATGATGGTCACTGGAAATGGGACAAATTTTCGCAAACTGTAATTAATAAAATGGATAGTCTAGGCCGTGACGGTGAATAGACGTCGCCGAATGTCACGCAGGAGGTAAAATCGGTAGAGCAAAGGTGAAGGATATACACCGGGAACTGGTAGGGAAACAAGAACGCGGAGAGTTAAAGGATTCGGGTTTCGCCGATCAATTGAACGATTTACGACCGCGGGAAGAAGAAATCCACTAAGCGCATCTGTAAACTTTCTTCTCGATTCTGACGATTTCGGATTGAATTCATCGGCGAATATAACGCCGAAACACTCCCGATTCCCGTATCAAAACGTATAATATTATTATTGTCGCGTGCACACACACACGCACAAAGCTGTTCAGAAAAACTTATCGTTTTTAATTTCGTATCGTGTGATCTTCCGCGCGGTTGTGTTTTCGCAATCGTAACAATAAATATACTCGTGTGCCGAGTGAATAAATACAACTAAATCCGAACTACCGATCCGTTATACGTCACGAGTAATTTGACTTTTGCAAAAGTACTCGTCGGTACGTAACAATTCGTAGGATTGTTAAATTTCCGCACTGGCGCGGTGGGAAACGTCTTCCGTCTCGGTTTTCCAATATACGAGTGCACCACACTTGTTAACATTGAATTATAATAATAATATTAACCGGGAACCGCCGTCAATGTTACCTGCGTATAATATATAAATAAATATATATTTCGTTGTTTGATAACTAATGTGTGTTTTTTTTTTTAAATTTTTATTGAATCGAAGACTCTCTATTCTCCGCAGTACTTTGGGCAAAACTTCAAATCTCAACCTAAAATCAAAAATTAACTTGTACAAACTATTAATAAAACCCATTTGGACCTACGGAATTCAGCTATGTGGAGCTGCTAAAAAAACAAACATAAACTAATTTCAAGTAGCCCAATCGAAAACTCTTCGTCTCATAACTAACGGCCCTCCGTACGTCTCTAATGATACTCTACACTCAGACCTGAACATACCGTATGTCAATGAAGTCGCAAAAACTCACTACTTTAGATTCCATAAAAGACTACAAAATCACTCCAATCCCCTCATTAAAGGTCTTTCATCACACTCCCTTCCGGGTAATACGGTAAGGAGACTCCAGCGCAAGTGGCCCAAAGACTGGTTAGCATAATACACAGGTCTATACGTTAATCGACAAAACAAATTCTCGCCGAAATGCTGTCGCTGGACAGTTTCTTCAATTTAAGATTTCATGTAAAATTATAATAGGGTTACATTTAAATATTCGTTTGTATTAATTCTATTATTATTATAATTCTCAAATATTTCTTAAGCTTATCGTACAGATTGTTTAATATTTCTTAATTCAAAAAAAAAAAAAAAAAATTTTTTTTAATGTCATTCGTCTTATTGAGACGTCCGAACGATTCGCCGATTTACTCGCGTCGGCCCCCGTCTGGCCCGCGGTACGATTTTACGGAATCATATTACCGTTGTTGAGGTGTAGGTGTACCATTCCTCTAGTTCATAATCGCTCTTTCCCAACGGTTCAATCAACTGGAAAATAAAAATCAACAAAGAATCGAAGTCCTCCTTTGTCACTTTTTCGCTCAGACCCCATAACTGGCCAGCTGTAATTATCGACAACATCATCATTCCTCACCCGAATGAAGTTAAATACCCTGGTCTTACTTTTGACAGGCGTTTAACCGGGTCCGTTCATCTTAATGACAAGCGTAAGAAACTTAATTCCAGACTCTTTCCGTTAAGGCCACTCCTCCGTTCCAACCTAACCGTACCCATCAAAATCATTTTATATTAAACCCTTCTTCGACCAATATGGACATACGGTATCGTAATATGGGGCTCTACCAAGACCTCAAATAAAAGGGACTATTCAAGCTCTTCAAAACATCTCTCAACGTCTAATCACTGGTGCACCCGGGTTTGTTTCAAATGCCACCCTTAAATTCCGACCTCGAATTACCTTCGGTCAATGAAATCGCTGCTATCTACTACAAACGCTTCCACGCCAAACTTCTACATATTCCAAACCAATTAATCAATGAGTTAGCTTCATAAACACTTCCTGGCAACCCGAACAGGCGCCTCAAAAGGAACTCGAATGAAGGAATTTGAAAACTTAAGAATCGACAAATTATTAACAATATTATTATGAGATATCACAACCGTGTGATTCCTCTTCGTGTGCATATAAATTATTATTATTATTACTTATTGTACAAACTGTACAGATTGTAATTTTTCAAATAAAGTCAAATTTTTAAAAAAAAAAAAGATTTTATTCGGTTTTACGTCGATACAATATATATTGTTTTGGCTTCTCGAAAACACGCGGACCGTGTGTGACCATATCGAAACGGCGGACGACTGTATTCGTGAGCGATTTTCGTTTTCGGACCTATTCAAACGTCGTATCGAAAATATCACCGGGATCGCATCATATTATTTTCCGCGGTTTACGCGACACGGATAAAAAAAAACAAAAAAAAAAATACGAATACCGCGATTGTTTTATACGGCGAATCGTTCCGGTCTGTTTGGGGCGGGGGGGGGCGAGGTATACGAAACGGATGACGGTGAACATATCGGTAAAACGAATTCGCGTTGGATTCAACGATAATAACCGGGCACGATAAACGCGAGACGAAAACCAATCGGAATACAAATGCACTCGAAATGTGCGCGGACGCCCGGGTAATAACAATGGTGTAATAATTGCCGGATAAAAGAATCCGCCGGGCCGCAATATATCACGGCGGGGCGGTACCTATAATAATAATAATAATATATTATTATTATTATTATTATATTATTACCGCCGGTGTCCGTTTATTATTATTGGCACGTTAATTTCGGCGGGGCCCGGTACGGCGCCCGCCGACCCGGGGCAACTCGTCTCACCTCGCCGCCCGTCCGGCGGCAGCTCCCCCGTCGTCACGCCGGGGACTATTGTTGTAATTATCGGGGCAGTAGTACGGGTCTGTACCGGTACGCACGGCCGCGGCCGGACGATTGATCGATGCCGTTTCGCGTAAATATCCGGCGCGCCGCGCCCGGTCGAAAACAGTTTTCCCGCGTCCGAACGTCATAAACGCGAGGGCCCGGCCGGCCTAATCCGACCAAGATAATAATTACAATTATATCATTGTCGTCCGCTTTGTCCGTACGCGCGACACGGCTTCTCGTCGGCACAGCGGTAGGACAACATCGTTTTTTTTCTTTTTTTTTTTTTTTTTTCTGGAGGTATCCGCAACCTACGGCCGGAAAATATACCCGACGGGGCAATCGTTCCCCCGTAGGCGCATCGTTTTTTTTTTTTAAAGAAACAAATTCTTAGCACATCGTACCCCCACCAACTGGACTCAATTCACACGGTTTATATTTACAATTTACAGCTTACAATACGCGAAATTTACAACTTAGTTTTATAGCCAAACCGCCGCTCTCTGGCGTTGGCGCTCCTCTTCCTCACTCGTCTTCAGCGTCCCCTCGACGAACTGAACCGTCGGGCTTTCCGCCGCCGTTTCCGGGTCGAAGGCGTTGCCGTCGTTCGGCTCCCGGCCCCTTTCGTTGCCTCGACCGTCGGCCGCAGTGGTCGGATAACACCCGGGACACTCGAAGCGATACCGTGATCGGAGTAGCGGTGTTTTTTCATTGACAGTCGGAAGTGGCAGTTTAGCCGCGTTTCTACCGTAATATAAAACGTCATATGTCCGATAAAATCGACGATAACAACCGTATTCCTTGTATTTAGTCGTACTATTGGAAAATCAAATTTGTTCAACAATACGTGTTTATTTCCATGATTATATAAAAATATGCCAAAAACAACGACAACAAATTTCGCATTTGATATCACAAAGATATGAAACCTAATTTGTGTCTTACACAAAATGCTCTAGGTGTCTTAGAGAAAAAAAAAAATCAGCATTTGCTACAACTTTCGAGCCCTGCCTTTAATACAAGCCAACGTATTGCGCTGCGTTCCGACGGTGTCCAAAGATCATTTTTTTGTTTTTGATGTTTTTTACGTTTTTAACATACAACACTGATTTTATCGTAACATTATCGGGTTCGAACCAATATCGTGTTCGGAGTATCAATGTTTTTTCATCGACTAGACAGTCGGAAATGGCAATTTAGCCGCGTTTTTACCGTAATATAAAATGTCAAACGTCATATATATATATATATATATATATGTACAGAAGGGAGGGTGGTCCTACAACCTAAAAATATATATTATCATCGTTTTGGAGCAAAAAAAAAGTGGTCAAAATTGTGATATTTTTATCTTTTTTTTAATCAACAGAATATAGCGGTACTTTATTATGTGTCATCGTACAATACTGCGACATTTTTGATCTAGTGCAGTCGTTATATAAAAAAAAAAAAAATTAAACTGACTGCTTTGAATCTTGAGAATATAATTAAACCAAAATTATAATACACCGTTATTTAAAACGTGGTAATACGTGTTGCGTTTAATTAAACGATATAAAACAAAACATGTTATACGAATATAATTAATTTGTGACGTTTAGTTTAATCACGAGAACATTTTTGGCATTTTTCCATTTTGTAGAGAAGAATTTTGTGGTTCCGGCAGTATATCATATACAAATGTCTGGAATTTCGATTTATAGCGGTTTTGTTACGACGGTGTGATAATCGATAGCAGATTTTTAAATTTTAAATCTCTATGCTGACAATTGGAATTCTAGACATGTTTAAACGTTTTTTTTATTCTTAATTTTTTCATTTTTTCGAACAAGCATTTAACTGAGCTACGTTTGGTATTATTTTTAGGTTTCGTTAAATGGCAGGTACCACATCGACGCGATAAAATACGCAGCTTTGCATTTCGGAAACGTTTACTGATCCGACCGTTAGAAAATCACTCGCATAATAAATATACCTATGGTATGCTACATGGCGAAGCAGTATACGGTACAGCATTTTAAAAACAATATTTTTCACTGCGGAATGTACGACGAAACACAATTCAGAAGTTACGCTAAAATTTATATCCAGATTAATGATAAGTTTTCGTTATCGGGATTATCTTTTAGACGATTTCCCTCTCGATATTATAATGGCAACACTGATGATAGTTACAACAGTGGTGTATAGACTGTATAATATAATATATATATATTATACGATCCGAGAAGCATAGTTTTGCAGATAGCCGACGAGTTGTTTCCCGACGGAATTACAAAAGCATACCCGAGTTTTGTCCCCGTAAATCATGCAAAAGTTATATGTTTACACGAGTTCTAAACAGATTGCATCGATATAATATTAACATTGATAATTCGCATAAATAGAGCAACGAAATTTATAACAGTACATTTTTTTTTTTTTTTTTTTTTTTTTATGATTGAAAACGTGACGTGTTATTGCGCGTAATATCGCGCGGTAGTAAACACAATACAGTTTTTATGGGTTCGTATCGAGTTTTTTTTTTTTTTATTGTTGTTTGTTTACAAAAGTGTTTTATGACTAGAGTTTCACCGGTGAAGAAGCGACGGTTCATCTACCGAATGAGGTTCACTAGAGATGATATGCAATAAGTGTGACGGCAATATGTTTCGCTAAAGAACGCCAGGATACAATTGTCGGGTAACGGAGTCACTTGTGCGCGAGGCGCGCAACAATAAGCAAAATATTAAACGAGACAGTCGTACGGACAAGCGCAAGCAACGAAATGGAAACCCCCGTAAAGGAAGATTACCTCGAAAAGACAGAGGGGAAAACGGATTGACGGGGGGAAAAAAAGATTTTGGACAGTCGTTACGATATGTCCCGACAGACTTTCCGCTAGCTTAGCGAATACAGCTTAGCGGTCGGATTTTAAAATTTCGTTACTGTACCGTCCCGGTATAACGAATCTGGTTAGCTTTAACCATTAATGATAACTTTTTTTCGGTTCGCGCTAACTAACATTTAGCAATAGCGACTTTTATGGGGTTGACGACACGGGCAGTGCGAATTCATTTCGTTCAACAAGTTTAACATGCGGAACAGCCGATTTCGGTGTTTAGCCAACGCGAATTATTGTATTATTTTTTTATATCGATGGTTAATAGTGTTGCGTTCCAATAACGATTTGTTTTAAACTTTCCACTAAAGCCACCGCCATGTCAAACCCGTACGCTAGTTTTACTGGTTGTACCGGTTGAAATTTAGCGGCAAATTGTAACAGCGGTCGTTGCCCGATGTCCGAGAGTTGAAAACTGGGAGCGAGGGCGTTCAGCGTAGAGACGGTTGGCGAAGTGTAGTGGGCGACGGCAAAGAGAGCTCGCTTCGCATGCCAGTAAAATATGGAAAAAAAAAATAAATAAAAAAAAATAAATAAAGAGGATAGTTTCCGGGCAATTGCACGGGAAAACACTGTAACGGTGCGAATATTTGGCGCTATTGTTCCGGGCGCAGAGAAACCCGAGACGCGGCAGGGGGGACGTTCCGAGACGAATATCGTACGAGGCGTACGTTGGATCGACGGCACATTTGGTTTTCTTTCACGAGTACAAAAATCCGGCGATAATAATTCTGAAATAATCTGTTTCTGCATTTTGCTGTGCGGCGAATACCGTGGCCAGTATACTGGCCTTTTTTTTCTTTTTTTTTACGAATTTATTAACACGCGGTCGGTGCAATAAAACATTACCAGCCAAATCTTCGCTCGGGCGACAGACTTGTATTATGAGCCACGGATGTCCGGCGGGTTTTCGAGTGTAGGTGTTATAAATCCGCGGCGATTAACGGCGAACAAAATATGAATTAATAACATCATCGTCAAATCGAAATTAGACGTTTTTTTTTTTTTTTTTAAACCATTCGACGTACAAGTATAAAATATGATTTTTGACGGGAATTAGGTAGAAAAAAAAAAAAAAAAACACTTATACCGGACATTATACGCTGGCGTACGGATTGGTTTTTTCGGTGTAAATCGGAAATCGTAACATTTCGAACAACCTGCAGACGGCATTCAGCATATTTTTTTTATAGGTGAAAATTGCAGACGACTGTAATTTCCTGCGCGATGAACTTTTAATTTAAAAAAACGAAACGATACGAAATAAAACAGTACGCGATCCTATCTATCAGACCGATCGGTTTGTTAATATAAATTCTCGGGCGACAAAACAGTCGAAACCGACGGATACTCGTTTGATTTATGGACACGCATATGTTTTTGTTACAGGAGGCGTATTCTCCGGCTTTTTATTTATTTAGTTTTTTTCATTTTTTTTTTATTTTTTTTTTTTTTACGTCCGTACCATTTGCCCTCCCTTTCCCCCCTCCCCCTTCACCGGCGAACATTTATTTTATTAAACACGAGACGGCATTTTGATAATCGAGCTTCTATAGTTGGCCGGCGTTATAATATACCTACGGTCGTTAATAACGATTCGTTATTTCCATTGCTACTATACATCCGATACCCTTCTTTGTTGTTCAACCGTTATATTATATTTCAAAATCAAATCGCTAAACTGAAAAATACACCTGAAGTGTGTAATATATATATATATTTTTTTATATCTATCACCATTTGTAATGTTAATAGAAATATCCGATCGGTTATTTCAATCCAACCGTTTTCCCCTTTTGTTCCCCGCTATCCGCGAATATTCTTTGAGTACAACGTCTAATGTCCGTCTTTATAATAGCGAACGTTAAAATGCTTCTTTTTTTTTTTTATTATTCTGCGTGTGTAGCGATGAAATTATCGTTTTTACCGATACGTTGTGTTTTTCTCTCTCTCTCGGAAAACACTTTTTTCGGTTGACTTAAAAGACCCTAAAAGATACGAATTTTTCGCTCGGTAGTTGTTTTATTTGAATACAATTTCCTATGATCTCAACAGTTTAATTTAGAAAATGTAAAAACAAAACTGTCAATACGTGTTTTTATTTTTTTTCAAGGGAAAAAATACGACTGATACGTCTCGGCCTAACGAACCGGCCGAGATCCGCATTGAGAATCGTTTTTTTTTTTATTGCAATGTTTTATAGTCGTTCCCGGTATAATAACTAAAAAAATAACCCTATGTCTTCTACCTTTCGGACGTCCCGCACATAACAGCGGCCTATAAACGGTGCGAAGTAACGGCTTATGTTTTGTAATTTCGATCCAACTGTAAACAGTGTTTAATATTCATTGTGAATCTCAAATCATCGTATACATTTAACGTATATCGTTTCGGATGTAAAACATAACGCTTTGAAAATGCGATCTCCATCGGTACGGTGTTATATTATACGTTTAGTTTGTTAGTTAACGACAAACCGGTGAATTATATATTTATATTTTCAACCGAAAGCCCATATAAAAATATTGAATATCCGCGTGAGTTATCAAATAACGTAAAAAAAATAAAGTTAAGTTAAGAGATCATATATAATAATAGTAATATAAAATTTTAACCTTGTAATAAATACGAGATAAACACATTTTTATGCATTATTAAAAGGAAAAAAGGAAGACGAGAAATCGCGATGATATTGTGTATTAGCATATACATAAAAATGTAAATGCATTTAATAAATTTGTTGCGTTTAACATAATCATATATATATATATATATATATATATATATATAAAACATTATTATGCAAAGTGGTATTTTTCAGTGATTATCACTGACGGTGGCCCGAGGGGGGAAAAAAAAACCCTGTTCAAATATAGAGGTCGGAGAATACTCCGACCTACAATTGAAAAGCGGGTAAATAACGTTTTCCAATTAAGTTATAGAATTTTTCAAAAGATAAGAGGATACAACAACGACAGAAAAAAAAAAAAAAAGTCACGATAAGAAATAACGGTATGTTTGGATCCAGTGTTCCGGACGATCGTAAATTTCAAACATCCGTGTACAGATATTATGTATAATCTTTCATCGCGTTCGAACGTATTATGCAAATTTTTCGGTTTTCTTTCGGATATTATAGGATATTATTATTCGTTATTGTTAGCGTTTCGAATGCGGGCAGTTTTAAAGACATGGACCTAGCAGGTTGTTCGTCGCATGTGTCCAAGGCGTACACCAGGGTAGTTTGCATATATTTTTTGATAAAACACGGTAAATAAGATCGTTTTAAAATGGTTCCGCGCAATGAAAACCGCCGAAATTGAATTTACTAAAATATTGGTTGGCGATTCGCGATAAAATAACCACCGGTACCGTGTATGCACGCTCGTTGTAAATCGACGTGCGATTTGCCAGACTCCGCGTACAAATTAACCGCTTCATAATCCCTATAGGCTCTCGATAATATACGTATATATATATATGACTACTGTTAGGAAATTAAATTGCGTTTGCAAAAAAAAAAAAAAAATAATAATAATAATAAAAACGAGGTCAAGGCGTCGAGAAAAAAATTAAGAGTATCTACACTACATACAGATATATCGGTACATGTATATGTCTTGTTTCTACTGAATATAGTTGACATAAGAATGTCGATGTCAATTCGGTATTAGATACGAGGAGACGAGGATTAAACTGTAGGTAACTTTTTTAACACGTGTAAAAAATAAACAAGTTTCAAAGACAGCAATTGTTTTTATTGAGTATAGATTTTTCTAAATTTTCAAATGGTGACACTAATCGTTCAGAGATAGGATCGAGAGGCGGTAAATCAGACGGAAATGGAGGATAACAAAAACCGTTAATCGTAGCAAAACGGGGAGAAGTTTGTTACTGAGCAGAGTTTTATATAACAAGTATTGCACACGCTCATATTATGAGAATCGAAGTCCGGGTATTTTTCGAGCAAAAAATCTACGGCTTTCTGGGGAACGTGCTTCGTATCTTTCTCGGACCAAAGGCGATCGCAAACAGCGCCGGAAACACCGAATTTGTTTTGGATAAAACGAAAATTGAATTCGTTATCAGCGACGGGAAATTCGTCAATACAGACATTTCGCGGCGGTTCGGTTGTCGGAATGACGATTTCGAGCTTGTTCTTTAAACGGGCGTCGCGGTAACATTCTCGGTGTCGGACAAATTAACAGAATGACCCCCAGCCATAAGACATATACATGTCAATACCGGAAAATCCAGATTGAACGGACATTGATTAACATATTTTATAGATAAATATCCCGACCACACAGATAGATACGCACAAAGCTGTCTGTGCGGGAGCTCTGGTGACGGTTGGGAAATTCGGCAGCAATATCGTTATGGGGGGGGGGGGGTGACGGGGCAAATCGAATTGACCAATCAAAGAAATATTTGTTTATGTCACGAGTTATGCGGTTAATACACGCGAATTGATTACAAATCGTTTCTAGACAAATCACGTAGGCAAATATTTCACGGGCCAATCAACGCGATTTACAATTCACCGTTATAGATTTGCGCGGTAGATAATGTCCGAATCTCGAACAAAACAATAGGAAAATGGAAATCAAAATTTCAACGTTAAAAAATAATTAATTTTGTACCCGCGATACTAATCTCAATTAATAAAAAATACATTTTATTTATATACTTACCGTCAAATTTCGTTTGCGCATAACGTTCCGGTTTAGTGTATAGTTCGGGAAAGAAATGATTTTTTTTTTTTTTATTTGTAGATATAAAAGATATACGTTATATTGTTCTATATTTATATATATATGTATGACGTTTTAAAACGGTTTTTTAGTATAATTTTTTTATGACCACAAAAGTTATATATATATATTAATATACGATACACTCGGTGACTCGTCAATAGATAATACCATCATTTGCCATTCCAGTTTGTGATTTATGACCGTGGCCATTAGTTATAAAATATTTTTCGCAGTATTATTTCGTTTTTTTAGGGTTTTTTTTTTTTTTTTTTTTTTTAATCTGTATAATATTCAAGT
The DNA here is from genome assembly GCA_956483605.1 of Tuberolachnus salignus. Classification (NCBI taxonomy): domain Eukaryota; kingdom Metazoa; phylum Arthropoda; class Insecta; order Hemiptera; family Aphididae; genus Tuberolachnus; species Tuberolachnus salignus. Next base: position 2,077,585 of record OY101434.1, read on the forward strand.
AAAAATAAAAATTTAACGTTGATCAATAGAAAATACGAACCCATAAATTATTATACGATTAATAGAGATCAAATATTTCGTTTCCGTCTCGCCTGTCTACTATATATAAATATATATTTTTTTTTTACCAAATTGTCTAGTTGTGTTTTTCTTTGACCGGTAGCTGTTCACGGGCATCAAACAATATTTAAAGGATTTTTTTATTTTCTCCGCAATACATATACATTCCCGTTTTTTCCCTCAACGAATATTCGATTATCAGGTGTATTACTATTTCAATTCCATATCATTCAATAATATTACCAAACTGAAGTGGAAATTAACGTCTACGAATATAAAAAAACTAACTAACACAGAGACGTACGTATCGGATTCCGGTAAGATAATTTTAGATTGGAAGATAAATAAAAATCGTTTAATATATTGATACGTTAGCAGTTGTATGTCCCCTTCTCGTAAATATTTTTCTACCGTTTTGGTATCGATTTTAGTCACTTTTCCGAAAATCAACGGTAGTTTTTATTCCATTTGTAATAATAGCCACAATAATCCGTTTATTATTGTCGTTTTAAATAACATATTTACCAAATTGTAATCAATCGGTATAATCCGCCGAACAGGACGCGCGGAATTTACCGTTAGAAAAATCCCCGGGACCTATACCTTATACTTTATGGTCGTATTCCGTTAATAGAGATTTACCCCTACGTGCGATTTTATTAACCGACGGCCTCGGAAAATGCCATTTCAACAGCCGTTATTATTAATAGTCGTGCCGCGTCCGACACATTGACCAAAATGCGATCGGCTTCGGTGGGTACATTTTATTGATTGTTACGGCGTATTGTTCATAATTTCCCAAACTCGATGCCGCGCGGGCACGTAGTCGGGAAATCGCCGGCAAATTTAATAATACGATAGTATTGTATCTGCTCCGACACAATAATAATAATATTGTTATTGCCCACCGAAATCCGGCCGAAACAACCGTAATAATTTTTTTTTTTTTTTATTATTATTATTATTATTGACGGTAGTGTTTATTATTACCGGGTTATATATGCGTAATAAAAATAAAATAAAAGTAGGTAGAGAAACGTTTATTTTTTTTTTTCGTTTTAATATCTTAAAACAAAGTGTCATATCCTGCAGGTGCTTTGCCGAGTTTTATCTCTAAAACACTCTTTACTTAAGAATATTGGATGCGAGTACTATCCGTAGGTAAGCCGACACAAGCCGCGGGTATTCTTTTTTTCGTGTTTGGATAGGTAGGTAGTCCTTAAAAAATGGATCTGAATTTTTTTTTTTTTTTTTTTGTTTTCCCCGGCGTTTTAAAATGCATTACATTTTTATCGCCCTTGTCATACGACGAACTGTACGACCGTATCGGATGTAATAATACCAACGCAAACAAAATTATCAACTGCGACTTGCGCAAAACACTGCGGAAACGACCGAATAGTAATAAAAAAAACAAAAAAATGTCCACATATTTCGCACCATTTGTATGCCACTGGCCACCGTTGTTGTGAGAAGCACCAGAATCTATAGAGTAATTTAATTAATATCTGTACGTAACGATAAATCGATGACAGGGCTGGACGAACCCGGGCTAACCCATTCTAGGGCCCCTAAAAAGAAAATAATTTCTTATACGTACGCATTTGTGTATTTATATTTAATAGTTTTGAAATATTTTATGTATTTATTAAGTTTCTTTTTTCAAAATGTTTGTTATTAATTGCGATCTAATTATTATTAATGAAACAGTCCTAGAAAATTAAATGTACATAAGTTCCTATACTTTTCTGAAGGGGGGAGGGCACAAGAGGGACGAGGGATAAGAGGTTAGGATGGCCCCCGTTTAGCCCTCATCATAATCCGGCTCTGATCGTCGAAATTGCCGATATCGATTCTAGTCAATAAAAATAAAAATTGAAAATTTTATAAATTCGTAATTGCAAAATGAATTACAATTACTAGTGTTGGTCACGTTTTAGCCTATGTTAATTTAACTTCGAAGTAGAAACGTCGATGGGGGAAAAAAAAAAAAAAAAAAAAAACAAATATCTATTAATTTATCCAATACATTCCACGCTAAGCTCGGAATTTAAAATGTATTTAAGAAAAGTTTTATAATTTTAATTATGCGACAATTTGCGAACGTGACTTCATTAAGTTACGAACTATACGCAGTATGATGCGATACACTTTCCAAACACGTATTTATGCCAAGTTTTACCCCTAAAAGTAATATTATATTATTATTATTATTATTAATGAATAAATAAATAGGCGTCTTGAGAGAAATAATAATAATAATAATAATAATAATATCCGTGTTCCGAGGTATAATAATAATAATTATTCGACGTTGGTACCGTAATACCTACGTGCTACAATAGAATAGTCATTATTCAAATAATTACATAATGCACGCAATGCGCTCGGCAAAATAATATTATTATAAATCGCACGGCTAGGATACCGGTAAAGCTCTGAACTCGGTGTAATAGAAAATGAATAATAGAACGAGTTTAAATGTACATTTCTATAATAGTTACGCCTTAAATAACGTACAGGAAATAATGGTAATATATAGTGTATTATCGTTAAAAAGTTCGCACAAAAACGGCATAGGTTACGAACGCCAGCAACTGATAGTTTCCGGATTCGTTTGGATAAATACGGGGTGTGGCAGAACCCACTGACGAGTTTAACGAGGTCCTTAGCCTGTGATCAGATAAGAGCCGGTCTTAATAAGTGGTATATTTTGAATTGTACGGCAACGCCGTTTTTATTCGTAATCGTGGTCCGGACAGGTGTACGTGGTGCGTACGTATTACGAAAATAATCGTTCTGCGATCGCTACACAAAGGGCTTTTCGTATACGCTTCGGCATTCCACGTGCTGAATCTGTTCCTTCTGCTAACACTGTCGAATTGCGGGGATACGGTGCGTTTTGAAGAAACCGGAAGTGCCCTAAGTAGACTTGGACACGGAGCACCCAGAACGGTAAGAACCCCGGAAAATGTGCAGTTGGTTAGAGAGTCAATTGAGCAGTCACCGAGACGCTCAGCCCGGAAACACGCTGTAGCTTTGGGAATCTCAGACCGTTCTTTGAGGAGAATTCTCCACGAAGATTTATCATGGCCGAAGAACATGATTTGGGAGATGAACGGTTTCGGCAAGACGATGAGCTACAGCGCACACAGCTAGAATTTCACTCGCTGTCTTGCGACAAATGTTCCCTGGGCGGTTAGTCTCCCTGAGAGGAGACATAGGCTGGCCAGCGCGGTCTCCAGATTTAAGCACGTGTTATTTTTTCCTCTGGGGCTACCTTAAGGATAAGGTTTTCAGACATCGCCCGCATACCGTAGAAGAAATTAAACAGAAAATCACCGTGAAAGTCGAGGCCATACCAGTAGAAATGTGCCGAAAATCGTACGAGAGCTTCAGAGATCGTCTACAACAGTGCTATATATCAATGCTGACGGCCGCCATCTTGGAGATATAATTTTCAAAAAATAATTTTTAAAAATGGTATTGAATACTGATTTAAATTAAAAAAAAAAAAACCTTTTCTCTGAGTTTTACTTTATTCGTTATTTACGGCCCATCAAAACTCGTCAGTCGGCTCCGCCGCACCCTGTATGTTTGTATTATCAACGCGTTTCGACATTGTGGCCTCTTGTATTCTCGACTATTCGTTGTACTTTTAAATATATGACGAAATGTTCACGATAATAATAAACGCCAAAACACTAACATTGTACACGTTTTTTACGCGCATTTACGGTATTGTAGAAAAGTAATATTCCGCCCGGTATACGTATAAAAAACTACGAGTATAAAAATACGCGAGTGTAGATACCGTTTGAAATCGATTGGAATAATGCTGCGAACTGCAGTGCACAATAGTTTTATGGTTTTCTATTTTTTTTTTTTTTTTTTTTTTTTATTATTATTATTATTATATTTTAATTCGAATAAAAAAAACACAATAGTCCGATAGCAACCGTGATTCGGGGATAAAATACAATGTTTATTCCGTTTCGTCTTTATGTTTATTCGCGGTTAAATAATAAAACGTCCGTCTGGAAACGGGAATAGCCGTGAACGACGTCATCGCGTTCGTTTTTTACTGTGCCAAGACGGAAACCGATGAAATAATATAATCCGATTTTTATCGCGCGTTAAAATATAACCGTAGTTTTCGATTCCCATTGCAGCCGAAGAGCTATTAGTTGTTCTTAGTTAACGTTTTCCTATTTTGTTTTATTTTATTTTTTTTCTCGTTGGAAATTCTCAAAATAGTTTAGTTTAGTTCACCGCCTGCGCGAATCGTTTTCGTTTTCGTTCGTTCGCGGTTTACAATTATCGTGAAATTTAATGATTTTTTTTTTATTTTTAAATCGAAAACCGTGCACGGTCGAAATTACACGAAATCAAAATAATACCGGAATTGTCGCGGACTACGCGCATAAGCACGGGTCCGAGTAGTACCGCAGGCGTTGCAAATTTATATGTAATTCCGTGGAAAATTTCGTAACGTCGACGACACCGAAAACCGTTTCTAGGTTAGGCACGGTCGATTGCAAGACCATCACGGTGAGCAATAGGCGGCGTATATTATTGCGTTCCGATGCCGGAGCCGCGCGGGACTTTGCAAGTTTGAACGTATAATGGGCAAGACGGCGGCGTTTAACAATATAGGCAATGTTATATAATGCGGCGGGAAGGAGGGGCAAGCGAGTTAGGTTAGCGTTTAAATATTATCGAACGAACAGTTTGGCGCGGCCGCGCGGGTTACTGCGCGCGATTGACGAATACACGAGAAGAAAAGTCCGTTGAATAATAATACCGTCGTCAATACGATAAATGTAAAAAAAAAAAAAAAAAAAAAACTAAGAGTATCTACACTACGTACAGATACATCGGTACACGTATACGTCTTGTTTCTACTGAATATAGTCGACACGAGAATGTCGATGTCAATTCGGTATTAGATACGAGCAGACGAGGATTAAACAGTAGGTAACTTTTTTAACACGTGTAAAAAATAAACAAGTTGCAAAGACAGCAATTGTTTTTATTGAGTATAGATTTTTCTAAATTTTCAAATGGTGACACTAATCGTTCAGAGATAGGATCGAGAGGCGGTAAATCAGACGGAAATGGAGGATAACAAAAACCGTTAATCGTAGCAAAACGGGGAGAAGTTTGTTACTGAGCAGAGTTTTATATAACAAGTATTGCACACGCTCATATTATGAGAATCGAAGTCCGGGTATTTTTCGAGCAAAAAATCTACGGCTTTCTGGGGAACGTGCTTCGTATCTTTCTCGGACCAAAGGCGATCGCAAACAGCGCCGGAAACACCAAATTTGTTTTGGATAAAACGAAAATTGAATTCGTTATCAGCGACGGGAAATTCGTCAATACAGACATTTCGCGGCGGTTCGGTTATCGGAATGACGATTTTGAGCTTGTTAACATAGTAACATTCTCGGTGTCGGACAAATTAACAGAATGACCCCCAGCCATAAGACATGGCTACACTTGAAATTCGGGACAAGAGTTCCGGTAGACAATACCAATACGTTTTTTATCTTCAAAAACTACGTAAATTTACATTTTTTTCCATTAAAAAAAAAAAGAAATAAATAAATAAAAGAATGTATTATTTCATACGTTTGTGGTGAACCGGACTGGGTAGTACGACCCGAAAACTACATAATGGCGAAGTCGCCGTTGACCGACGGAAAAATGTTCGGAGACAATGCGGAACACTTATAAACAATAAAATCACTTTGTTGACCGAGACCGGGCAACCCGCGGTCCGTACGGATGTACGGGTACGATACCAGCGGTCTGCCCGTACGTCGAATTGACACTAAGGTCTAAGAAATTGTGCAACTTGTATAGCTGTATATACGGCCAACTCGAATGTAAAAAAGCCAGCGAAAGCATAAATCGCTCGCTTAAAGTGAATACTTACTAAATAGCCGGTAACTCCTAATCGTAAAACAATTTATATATTTCAGCCCCGTCGTAACCGTAAAAAGAGTTGATCAATGCACACACACACTATGTAAAAAGTAGTGATCGCGGTTTAACGTGATTACCACACCGCCGGTATATTGTATGGTCCGGACGACAAATGAACCGTCTAAACTCTGTGTGTTCGTAATTTCGATTTTACGAGTGGTTTTGTTCTCATTTGTCGTTCTGGTGGTTGATCGACGATGATTGGAACCCGAACGGGTTAAAAGGGCCCGAAACAGGAAGTGAATTCGACGGTCGGCTCCCGGGACCGCGCGTGCCGTTAAAGATTATACAAGGCACGCCCGGGTAATAGTTTAGGAATTGTACAGTTTACCCGCAGACGATGATTTTTCATATCGTAAATACACACGTCCTATTGAAGAGTGGTAAATGTTTATTCATTTGCAGTGGAGTGAAAGTTTTATTTAACAACGAACTGGTTCCGTTCAAAGTACTAGACATGAAATATGAACTAGGTAAAATTCTAGTTGATAGTTTTCAAAACGAACAGTACAAAAAAAAAAAATCATCAATTTGAAATTAGAGTAAATTATTTATATATAAAATTCAGAAATATTTTAGAACAGTTTTAAAAATATCTGTATTTATCATAGTGCGTATTGTCAATAAAAAAAAAAAAAAAATAAAAACGATAATACAAGTACAGATCGCACGTGGCGTTTTGAATAAGTATAAAATTACTCAACACCGAAACGGTAAATAATTGCATTTTTCCAATTGAGAATCGGTAATGTTAACTTTTTATAACTCGGCTCGATACACGAAAGAGCACTCGACGTTTCGGTTTTTTTATACCTAGTAAATATAATTTCAATATACGCAATTCAAATTTTCTTCATTTACGTTTTGGTAGAATATTAATATAGGTAGTAAACATAGGTCAACGTGATCAATGAACGTTAACTTGTCAACAGACGAACAGAAAACTTTGACTTTCGTAAAAGATAAAAGAAAAAAAACCATAAGAACTCGGTACACAAGCCGATCGCTTGAAAACTAACGCGAAATAAACGCGTTCGTTCGTCCCCGTCGTTGATTATTCGTATATAACTACAGTAAAACTTCCATATAACGAAGCCTCATGGGATACAAAATATAATTGTTAAATAGAATTACATGGTTTTTTTTTTTACATATGTATCAATTTTTTAATTTCATATTCTATATTTTATATTATAAATAAACATAAAATTTATGTAGGTACATATTATTTTTTAATCTTAATTTAAAAGAAATAATAAATCAGTAAGTTCCGTTTGTCTATTATTTTTATAAATTGTACTGTTTTCGTAAAATGTTTCGATTTCATTGAGTTTAAAGCAAATTTCATCCGAAACATCTGCTTGTTGTCTAAAACCAAATTTCTCACAACAGAAAAGGCGTTTAGTATTTTTTTTTTTCTGTGAGTTCGGGTAATTCTTTTGCGCGATATCCTTTGATTTCATCGTATTTTTACGATTACGTTTACGTCCGTTATTGGAACTGTAGTCAAATTCACCGGCTATCGATGTCTTATGTTTATCGGAAACAATAAAACCGTAGGTACAATATTTAATATTCGACAGTGACAAAGTTTACAAAAACAGATTTGTTATCGAATGGTCTATTCATTATATAGGAACAACTGATTCGTTATACAGCCATAAATGTACGCATGATCAACAACGAAGGTCGAGGTTCTCAAAAATAATTCGTTAAACAGAAAATTTCGTTAAACGGAATTACATGGTTTTTTTTTTACATATGTATCAATTTTTTAATTTCATATTCTATATTTTATATTAGAAATAAATATAAAATTTATGTAGGTACATATATATATATATATATATATATATATATATATATATATATAATGTATTTTTTAAACCTAATATAAAAGAAATAAAAGAAATGATTTATTAAATCAGTGAGTTCCGTTTGTTTATTGTATTTATGAATTGTACTGTTTTCGTAAAATGTTTCTATATCATTGAGTTTGAAAAAAATTTCATCCGAAACATTTGCTTGTTGTCTAAAACCAAATTTCTCACAACAGAAAAGGCGTTTAGTATCTTTTTTTCTGTGAGTTCAGGTAATTCTTTTGCGCGATATCCTTCGATTTCATCGCATTTTGTACGATTATCTGCAGTCAAATTTGACTGGTTTATTCGTTACACAGAAACATCAGATTCGTTATACAGAGATAAATGTACGCATGATCAACAACGAATGTCTTGGTTCTTAAAAAAAAATAATTCGTTAAACGGTAAATGTCGTTAAATTCGGCAATTCGTTATACAGAAGTTTTATTACTTTATCGAGTGTTCCCTATCCCCGATACAATTTTTTATTTATTTATTTTTTTTTTTATTAATATTGTCGTGAAACGCTAAACGGTATACGGTATACATCCGGGTGCGGTCAAATCAAATTCGGCGATCGGTTGTTTTCTGTGCGCCGGCCCTTAGCGAGCGGGTCCGTAAACTCGACGGCGGCGCGCGCCGTAAGTCCCTGAATAATTTCTCGTTCAAAGGGAGGCATAAACGCGAAATACTTGCCGTAGTGTACAGCGACGAAGCCAACAAGTTAATGCTATATATATATATATATGTATAGGTTATAAGTATACTTCGAATATTTCGATATAATGCGAGGTCGATGTGTAAGACGTACCTTTATACCTATATATATATATATATATATATACACACACACACGAAAGCGCCCTCGAGTTTAAAACGATCGCCGCTTTGTGCGCTGCATACGTACACAACTGCGCAACTATTTTCTATAAAATAACGTCGACGCCATAAACTATTCGGGAACAATATTATTGCGTCGGAGTTCCGACAAATATCATAACGAACAATAAATAATTTGACAATCGCAATAAATGTTAAAAAAAAATATATATATATATATATATATATATATATATATATATATGCGAATATATTATTATTTTATAATACACGTACGCGATACGAATAAATAATAATAAAAAAACGTGTAAAAATCATCGTCGGGTACAGATAAAATAACATAAATAACGAAAAAAATAATACGCGACTGAATAGTTTCAAAATTCGAAATTTGAAAAACTTAGTAGTTTTTTTTTTTTTTTTTACTTACACGGGGTCTAAATTATTTTTATTATAAAATATTGTAAAAAAAAAAAAGAGATAAAATCAGTGGCGTGTCTGGGAGTGGTAGGGTTTAGTTCCTCCATTGGTTTAAAAACACAATATTATACGGAAAACTTATTAAATGAAAATCGACATTGTTAGATCCGGTTTTTGAAATTCGGATTACGATAGAAGAAGAATATTTTACGATTTATTCACGATTATTTTTTCCGGTACTTCGTCCTCTATTTTTGAAAATTCTTGGATACGCCGTTGGATGAGATGGTGTAGATTTAAGATGTTTCGAGTTTTATTTAAAAAAAAAAAAAACATTATATTGAAGATCTGTCTGTACATACAAGATATGTTTAAAATAATTTTCTTTGACCTCGTTATAAATATGCAACTCATCATATAAAAATAATGAACTCTTCTAACTCTTATTAGTCTCACGACCGTGTGTTACAGTCGTTTGCGCTTTTTTTCGGGCGATTGGAAAACTTTACAAAACTGAACTTTTTTTTTAATGATCACGCGCACCCCGAGGAAAACGTATTGGAGTATAATAATATAGGAAAAGTCTGTGGAAAACAAATCCAGGAAAAATTCCGAAGAAAAAAAGTCCGGAAGAAAAACGTCCGAGGATAACTAGTCCGGGGAAATAATGTCCGAGGAAAAAAACACAGAAGAAAAACAGTGCTGGGGAAAAATCCCGAAAAAAAGGGAAAAAGGCCGAGAAAAATGTCTGTAAAAATAATTTGATTTTCAATCAAATTGAGTTCGACAACTCAATCCGAACACAATTTTTCAAGTCATCATCGAAATTAAAAATGCCAGCAATTTATAAATAAATTCAATAAAATGTCGATTTCTTCGCAAAAACGTACGACATTTTTCGAAAAAAGTGTGTCAAAAAAAAAAAAATAAATAAATAAATAAATAAAAAATGTATCAAATCAGCAGACTACTGTAACAAAACAATAAAGACGCTCTGAAGTTTAATTTCGAAATCATACTCCGGTACGTGTCTCGGAAGCGCACGACTTTAATATTATACGTTCTATATTTTTACGTTACCGAGCAATATATTTTCCAAAGTACGTACCGTAGACGATTGTCAATTTTCGTTGTAATATTACTAGGAGTATATATAAATAAAAAAATAAAAAAATGCGTGTGCGTGTGTGTCTATGTGCTGTAAAATGACGATGACATTATGCGCACGTGTTATGCGATACGAGCCGAACGGCCGAAGCGGGCCATTTTAATAATTAACGAAGTCGTTTTTTCGGTTATTGTCGTGGATTTCTATAGGTTTTCTTTAGCGCGACTACTTAAAAACAACGGACAGACAAGAAAAAAAAAAATAAAAAAAAAAATACAAACAAATTATTGTTGTGCGATCAATTACTTTCGGTTTGCTCGTACGTGGCCCATTTCGGAGCAGTTGCTCGTGCATTCCGGGCAGTGTGATCCTCTCGTCGGTCCGTTTGAATTGCACGCCACTATTGTATAGTTGTAATCATAGACCGCATATAATTACAATCGAGGTACAAACAGTCTTAAACAGTCGTGTAACGGTTTGGTCGCGGCCAAAACGACCGTCGACACGGGCCATATACACGTTGACATATTCTAGTTTGTGCCACGGACGCTAGGGATGTTCATTGGCGTCAAATTATTATTGTTCTACAATATTCGATTAAGATTGTGCCGCGAAATCCAAACGGGCCTATACGAGAACAGTGTATTTGCGAATACGGGCAACTCCCCTTATTCCTTCGAGTCTATTAAGCCTATTTCGGCAGATTTTCTAATCTGCCATTTAATTGCATGACCGCCCGTAGGGTTTCACTTGGCTGGATCCATTGGATTCCTGAATCAATGTTGGTCATCCGACGTTTCTAGTCTATACTCACTCGGTGTTTCTATTAGCTTCGTGATTCCCATTGTGAATCTATTCGATGACTCGAACCGGTGTTTTATTAGTGTTTGCAGTACTACATACATATCGTTGTCCAGTGTCATATACCATTGTTGTTTGCCATCTGCAATCTGCACGAAAAGTCCTTTTACGGTCGTATTTTTGAGACATTCGGTGATTATTTTACACGTTGCACATTTAGATTTGTATCTCATTTTGTTTCTATTTCTTCGGTAAGGTAAGGTTACGTTTTCAAACATTGTTAGAAACCTTGGATCTTCAGAAATTACCTCCATAGATGCACATTTCAGCGACTATCTTGCCTTATCGTTGATATATTTTCATATTGTAATGTGAAAAAAAAAACCGATATCATTTACTACGCTATTTAAATAAAACGAACCGATTTGTCTAGTAAGTTGTCAACCATTAACCATTAAAATGCATAAATTGGCGCCTCCGCGCGGTTCTACGACAAGCCCGAATCGAACGTAAATAAAATATGCCTACTGTTCTCCGGATTTCGGGTCACTCCCGAAATTTGACCCGAAAATATATCGTTTTATTCGACAACCAGTCACAATTACAAATGTCTTAAAAGTCGATGACTTTTTACGCTACGAATTCGTTCGAGAGACCGTCCGCGTTTTAATATCGTAGAAATCGTCAGATTCGTTTGGGCAAAGAAATATATTGGATATCCACTAGGTGATGTCGCAAGTGGGTTGTGTGTGTTTGTCTCTCTCTTTATATTTTTTGTCGATATAAAGAAATACGCGACCGCGGGTCGACGAGTACGGTAAAAACGGCGTAAGGGTTAGGTCGGACCCGAATTATTATCTATTAACCGTACGACAAAGCAAACACGCCCGCCGGAGAGAATTGTCGCCGTCGCCGCGGCCGTACGCTCGCGGTGTGTAGCGGTGTTGCAGAAATAATGATTTACCGGAAACGTATATATTTATTATACGATAGGAAACGAATCGGGCCGACGACGATATCGTATATATATGTGTGTATAGACGGAGAGAAATTTATTAATTTTGTTTCCACATTATATAGGGCGTGTAGTACGCGAGAAAGAAATACAATCCGACGACGACGACGACGACGACGGTCTATTACACACACCCGGTTACTTTGTTCCGGCAACGAGTTTTGCCGATTTACGACCGTTTAGTCCCCGCTGCCGCCGGCGGAATTCCCGAGTACGCGACACACACGCCGGTATATTATTATTATTATTATACGTACGGGGCTAGACAATATTTTATACTTTTCAGTTGTTTCACCACCGCCACCGCCCCCCTACACGCTTGCTCGCGTGTAACTACACGCGCGTCCCTTACCTAACCCACCGTGCCGGGCCCGGTCGTTTCGTTCTCGGTCAATTTTTTGCGTTTCCTCGCGACAAATAAACTCTATCGGCCCACCCAAGACAATCAGATATCCTGGCGCGGACGCACTGCCGGTTACAAAGACAATTGATGTATCGCGACGTCGTGCCCGGACAGATTTGCCGACACAATAGGAAAACACAATCGACGTCTTAGTACCGAATCATGTCGAGCGATTTTTTTTTTTCTTCCTCCCCTTTTTACCGATGATTATAAAACGTACGTAACCCCCGATCAAACGTCCCTGACGAACGTCGAATCATCGCTCCGTTACGGAGACAAAAATCATTTACGCGTATTCACGGGAAACGTACAGGCCGGTAGGTTGCTTTTTTTTAAAAAATTTCCTTTTAAATCGGAACTTGGCTTATACAAGATTAAGAAATCTGGATTACAGAGACCTTGGACGCTTTTAAATAATCTCTTCGTATACGTCTGTATCGGATTCCCTAGCATTTACGAATAAATGTAAATTTTCAATTTTTTTTTTTTCTTCCGGTTTTCCACCATTTGTTAGGAAAACTCCATGAAAAACAAAACGATAACCTTACCGATGAATTAACTAGATAAAATTAGATTCTAGTTTGAAGTTGACGGTCGAAGCAAAATTAAAAATCGAAAAATTTGTTTACAGATGAACACACAAAAAAAAAAAAACAAACAAAAACCACACGTTATAGCGAATCGAATTCCTCTCTTCGCTCGTATTCTAAAGAAAATAGTCGCCCGAAATCGCTCTACGGGTCACGTAGAAAATTCAGTTTGCACGCCAAAAAGTTTTTGTTTGCCTACCACGCGTATAATAATATTACACTATTCGGACGGTTCGTCTGAGTGTACATTTTCGCAAATTAATACGCACCCCACTAACGGCGGGGTTCGTTTAATGTGAACAAAAACGGCTATATGTTTGTACATTAAACTTGTCCGCGTGCACGTTAATCTCCATTTAAAAGACGTCTATAAGAGTATTAAATTTATACTCTGTAATATCGTACACCAGTGATGCCCAAATATTTCAGCTCTGCTAGTCGTTTTTGTTTTTTTTTAAGCAAACCTTCGGGCGTGCCGTCAAAAATATAAAAATACAATAATAACAATCACAATTATGGTTCGTCCGCCAATCGATCGACTTTGGCTTTTTGTGTCGGTGAAATACCAACTATGAAATCTTAAACCGCTATGCCAGACCATAAAATCAGATTAAATCGAATTAAATTTATACCTCGACCTAAACATTTCTGGTCTCTTAATATTCCTTTAAAATAAAGATGACAATTTAGGGAATTTTAATAATTAGCCAAAATTCGATTGTTCTTCAACGTACCCGGTTGGGATATCCACTAACGTATAGGACTGTTCTGTTAGGGACAGCACATATGAAAAGTTCTTCACCAATTTATATTTTCGTATATAGGATATCTTAACGAAACTTAATGATAAGTCAGAGATCACTCCTTATAATCGATCAGATCAATAATTACGGGCAAAGTCGATTGAATACTTTACGCAGCGTAGAAATTTAGACCAATATTTCCTGTCTGTCATTCCGGTCGATGTAGTGAAGCGATAGAAATTCGATTTGAATTCGTCGAGATGGACGACGGATGGAAAAAATAGTCTAAATTACAACAATCGGGTATACGTTAAAAAACAAAATTCTCACCGGACATTTTATTATTATAGTGAACGAAATGCAATAGAAAATTATTGTAAAACACTTTTGTATAATAATAATAATAATATTATTGTACATTTGGAATAATTTAACATATTTTTAATTTTTTTATTTTTTTTATTTTGATGAATATTATGGAAATTTGTAACCCATATGATAGGTTGTATAAGTTCGCAGTTGGGCACCACTGTTGTTCGTCGGGCCAGGAAAATAAAGGAGTTTACCGATTGCGCCTAAAACAAACTTTTTATATACCAATTGTAATCGAAACGTTTTGGTATTGAACGGTTTACCGTTTTCACTAAGAGCTTTTTGAAAATGTTCCAAAATGTAACGTTAAGCTATTACTAAATACTAGCTATACACCTAGTATTGTTGTACGCAACGAAACAACCATGCTGATAAATATCTGACCGATAGTGAACAATTTGTTTTCGTCAATCACTCAAATTCATACTAGTGTGGCTAGAGAAACGCACGTAACAACAAATAACGTTTCGTAAAATTCCCGATACTGTTTTAAAATTTTTAACCAGTTGATCGATTGATCAATAAACACGATTGTATCTTCCAAACGATTTTGGGTATGGATCAGAGGTGGCCGACTAGAAGGGTCACGCGAGCCGTACAATAAAATTAAAAATTCGTAAGAGTCGAATGTCAAAAAAAATAAAGTTCTAATATTGCCGTAAGTCATAAAAAAAAATCCAGCCTTCTAAAAACTAAAAACTAAATTGATCGGGCGACAAATACGTTACAATTAAAACAAAAACAAACCCCTCCCCTCTTATATTTAGATATTATAAATTCAAAACCACTAAATATTTTTTTTCATTTATTGTAAGAATTAAAATAATATATTAATAATTGTTACATTTTCGAATAGATATGTTTATTTTAATATTGAAAAACAAAAAAAAGAAATGATGATTATATTTGTGAAACATATGTTTCGGTATGGCACGAGCCACAGTTTAGCTACCCCGGGTATAGATCGGTTATGATAATTCAATGTCAATGGAATAGGGATTGAATTACAATATTTTTCATACCCGGGGGGGAAAAAAATTTTTTAACGCAAACGCGAAAATCGGTATACTGACGGTAAAGTATACGGGTACAATTGCGGTACACCGAACCAAAATTAAAATTTTGTCTTCAGCGCAATTGATGCACGCCCGAAAATACAACGCGTACACCCGGGGGGGGGGGGGGTGCAATAAAACATTGTTGTACAGTTTCAGTCTCGAACACGTTATTATTGCCATTATACTATTGTGTTTGAAGCGTTTTTTTGTAACGTATATATTGGAATTGGAATTTTTTATTAGCCCGAAAATTCACGAACCTACAGCGCCAAAATGTGCAGGTGCATTGTCGTGATGAATTACCGCGGAACAAATTTGGCAACGCGACCCTTCTCGTCTGTACGTTTTCCTGTTAAATTCCACGACAAGATTCAATTGATATTCCCTTTGTTAATTCACGAACGGTTAATCGGCGGCCATTTCGAATTTTTTTTTTTTTCGCAAATTGTCGCCACACCATCGTATCCGGACGACGACGACGGCGGTCTTCCGGAACGTGGACCGTCTTCGGTTGACCGCCGACTGTCCTCGAAACGTTTACAACACCCGAACTGGAATTGGTATTTTTCGTGGACGGACCGCCGACGCGCTGGAAACGTGTATGCGAACATATACGAGGTGTGTTCAAAAAGTACCGGGATTTTCTATTTAATAATTACAAAAACGACGTTGCATATTATTTAATGATGTCTCCTTCGAAATACTCTCCTCCGGACGATATGCAGTGAACCCGGCGATCCTGCCATTTTTCAAATATCCTTTGGAACTGTACCAAAGTTAGAGCTCTACGAGTTCTGTTGCCGCGTTCGCTATAATTGAAATCGATGTTTTTCAAGCGCAGAATTTAGTCTTGGGATAAGAATGAACTGGAGAATGGGACCACAGCAGTTTTTTTATTAGCCCAAAAATTCACGAATCTACAACACTAAATGTGCCGGTGCATTGTCGTGGTGAACAATCGCGGAACGAATTTGGCAACGCGACCCTTCTCGTCTGTACGTTTTCCTGTTAAATTCCACGACAAGATTCAATTGATAATCCCTTTGTTAATTCACGAACGGTTAATCGGCGGCCATTTCGAATTTTTTTTTTCTCGCAAATTGTCGCCACACCATCGTATCCGGACGACGACAACGACGGTCTTCCGGAACGTGGACCGTCTTCGGTTGACCGCCGAGTGTCCTCGAAACGATTAAAACACTCGAAAGTCTCGGAACTACTTAACGAATCATCCGACAAAAAGCGGTTTTAGTAATTTCCGTTGCGTCGTTTTTACCATGTCACAAGCGAAACTCGGTGCACACGCGTTGTTCGCCAATTTCGGAAACGTCAATGAACGGCGAACGAAAAAAAAAAAAAAATTTGACCGGATTCAATCACGTGTCATATTAAAATGAGACACGATAGCGACATCGGGTTTTGTTTGAAACATTCACCAACTGGCGGGCAACACATCTGTTTACAATTCGAAACGTTATCGCGTGCGTATTGGCCGTAATAACAATTGTCCCGGTAATTTTCGAACAGACCCCGTATAGAGGAGTTATAACGACGGACGAATATAATTCGGTATTATTTGCGCCCGTCCTATATTATTTTCCCGGTGTACATTTCGATTTTTCACGTTTCGGAAATTCGGTCGGCCGGCCGATTGGCCTGCCCGTTTGTTTTATATTGCATTAATCAGCCCGCGGTGTTTGGATCGTTTACGCAGTCAATTGTCGTTGACTCGCTCTCCCGATGTTCAATTTCACAAAGCCCCCCGTGACGTCACGCTTTATGCCGAATCGCGTACAATGCATTATGGAATCCGGTATAGACGACGTCGACGGTCATCCGGAACGCGGATCGTCTTCAGATGACCGCCGACTGTCGTCGAAACGTTTAAAACACCCGAAAGTCTCGGAACCACTAATCCACGAAACGTCCCATGAAAGCGATTTTAGTAATTTTCTGCGAAACTCGGCGCACACGCGTTGTTCGTTAATTTCGGATATGTCGAAAACGGCGAACGAAAAAAACAAAAAAATCATATTAAGAGTATCTACACTACATACAGATACATCGGTACATGTACGAGGTGTGACAATAAAATAACGAGACTTTCTAAATATAACCTAAACTATTAACGTTTTCTATAAAACGATTATTGAAATATGATTAGAAAACACTTATCTAAAAGTACTATGAACACTGATGGCATCGATTCATGTTCTTATACGTTAGTAGCCTTGTTATTAGTGCGAGTTCGACTATACTGCCGAAAAATGTTAGATATAAAAATCGAACAACATGTGTTAACATTAAATTTCTTGTTAAATTAAAAAAAAACTGCCGCGGAATCGTTTCGTATGTTATGTGGAGTTTATGGTGAAGAATGTTTATCAAGAGCTCGTGTTTTTGAATGGCACAAACGGTTTTGTAGTGGTAGGGAGGACGTCGAAGACGAGGATCGTTCTGGACGTTCTACCACGTCTTCAACAAACGAAAACGTTGAAATAATCGACAAAATTAATTAATCAATATTATTATAAAGAGGTATTAATTAAATTAAGAGAACGTGTCAGAAAGAAGCGACCAGATCTATGGAAAAATGGCTGGGTTCTTCACCAAGACAATGCTCCGGCTCACAGTGCATTTTCAATTCAACGTTTTTTAACTGAAAAAAAAATTTCTGTACTTCAACATCCCCCGTACTCGCCAGACCTTGCTCCTTGTGACTTCTTCTTATTCCCAAAAATTAAAAGTTTATTAAAAGGAACCCATTTGAAAAAAAGTGGATAACGTAAAAATGAAAACGGCAGAACTTCTAAAAGGGCTGAATGAAAGCAATTGGCAACACTGTTTTCAAGAATGGCAGCGACGTATGCAACAGTGTATTGATGCTGAGGGAAGGTACTTTGAAGGTGATAATCATTAAATTATAACATTTTTAAAATAAACAACTTTTATTCAAAAAGTCTCGTTATTTTATTGTCATACCTCGTATATGTCTTTAAACGAGCGTCGCGCTTTCGTAATTTGTCGACTTCGCGATATTTTTTTTACACTTTTCGGCATTACTCGCGCCGGCTTTGGTGCATTCGAATCTCGTAAACGTAAAAACGCTTCAAATTTTTCAAGAATCGGTGGTATTTGAACAGAATGGCGTATCGCGAATAAACAGAAAAAAACTCATCGCTATAGCGCAATTCATTATCGCGCTTACGTTTACATGATTCACGCATTGACTCGGCTTTACGTTTCGGAGCCATAGTATAATACACACGATTATTCCGTATGAAACTCCAGCGCACAACTGATCGACGAATACGGTATAGCAAACGGAAAACAATGGTAACATTCTCGGTGTCGGACAAATTAACAGAATGACCCCCAGCCATAAGACATATACATGTCAAAAAAAAAAAAAAAACTGACCGGATTTAACCACTTGTAATATTACAAACTGAGACGTGATATAGCGATTTCGGGTTTCGTTTAAAATACCCACTTGTTCGCGGCGTATACGTCTGTTTACAATTCGAAACGTTATCGTGTGTAGATTAGATATTAAAAAATATCCACGTGTAGGTACGCGTACAATAAGCGTAAAAAAAAAAAAAAACGAACGTACGAGAACGTGTAGAATGTATTTGTTTTATACATTTGTCGGGTTTGCCGTACGGATGATTTCCTTTCCTTTTTTTTTTTTTATTCGCCCGGTGGAGGACTCGACGACGTACGCGGGTACGGGTACCGATGCCCATTTCGATCGGTAAGTATCTTATTGTTGTGCCGACGTTATTGTTTCGATACACTATAAGAATTAATACGACTCGCGCATACTCGAACGACGGTCGTAACAATATAGGTATTACCTATATCGGCGTGTTCCGCGTTTAAATTCGCACAAATCGAGAACGAAAAAAAAAAAAAAACGCGGACGGTTAGGTTTCCCTTGGAACGCTTAAGAAAATAAAATAAAATATACGAACCGAACACATACCCAGAGACCGCGGGTTTTCCGATGTATTATTTACCGACGTAAAAACGATTTTCCAACATGATAACAAAAATGATAAAAAAAAAAAAAAAAACGATAACGCACGTCGGGCGAACCTCTGTGGTGGCCGGGACCCCGGGAAGACAACGGACAATGTCCTTTTCCCCGTATATTATATCGATTTTTACGTAATTTAACGTAAATCATTACGATATTTATTCGGATTGATTTCGAGAACAGTACGCACGATTCACGAAACCGGTGATTTTTACGATTTTCATAGAAACGCGCGTGTTAAACGCTTATAAAAAAAAATGTTAATACCGTGTTGACGGATTATCGATATTTTCGCGTTGTCATCGGGACAACGTATGCTCGAACAAAATTTTAACAACTTAAAACGATATTGTATTAAATGTTACACTAAGAATCTACAATTGATTGGACACGGTATGATTGCAATTTTTTACTGTCAATATCAAATCATTTTGTGTTCTATAAACTACAAAAAAATAGGGCGCACTGATCTTTTTAATTTACCGCAGATTTTGGTGGTTTGTCGAACATATTTAGAATAATGTAAACCTTAAAATAATACGTCAGGTTTGAAAATCCAAAATTTCCCATCTTAAGACGTAAAACGTTGAAAAAAAAAATCATTATGTCTAAAAATAACCCAAAATACAATTGTCGACCTTTTTCCCACGGCATTAATACTACAAATTAATATTTCATGTTTCTAGAACGATTGTCTTAGGAATTACAAAAATTAGGTAATGGTCGAGTTTGACAAAATGCACGTGTTTGCCGTTTTTTTTTTCGTGCTCTTTTCGTAGTTTTTCCTACGGCGTTCAAAAACGTTTAGGTGTATCGAAAAATGACCGGTTTGTCGTGCCAACTAGAGAAAAAAATTCGCTACCGGAAACAGCATTGGAGTGTAATAACGGATCGGACGAAATCTTCCGGTAGAAAACAGTAGGTTTCACACAAAACTTTAATAATAAAAAAATAAAAAATAAAATAATAATAATAAACACCGTTGTAAAACCACAAGACCCCACGCTCCGTTCAGAATCTATAGTGTAATTTTTTATTAGATTAATTTAAAAAAAAAAAAAAACCGTACTGCAAACAACCGACTTCGTCGTGTAATACGATGAGCTCGAGTCCGAGCCGAATATTTTCGCCCGACCGGGTTGTCAAAAAAGGTCGCCGAAAAATCGTACCCTGCTCAATCGGGTATTAGACCGATTGACGTGACGTCTTAACCGAACTCGTACTAAACGACCGTACTTATACGCGAACTCGCGGCGCAATTAAATTTATTTCCTACGCGCCCAAATCTATCGTCGTGCTTATCTCGTGCATTTTACGCTATTAAAAAAAAATACAAGTCATTATCGAAAACCGTACGCTATTCGGATCGGTGTAGATTTCACCTTAAGCTAAACGCTTTGGGTCGACGGAAATCCATCGAAAGCAATTGTAGACCGAAGTGCAAGAGATACAAACAAAAAAAAAAAAAAACCACCCAAGTATATTTTTATCCGCCCGGTCCTCCTCGGGCCATCGGTACGCGTTCATATCATGGCGCAATAATGATAAAGAGCACAGAGTATTTCACTGTTAGCAACCGTTCCCTTCAAAACCGTAAAAATTAATTCATAATTTCCAATTATCATCGCGCCACGTGACTTTTCTACTTACGTCGACGTGGCATTTTCCATTTGATCCCCTCGACTCGCTCTATCAACGGCTATTGGTCTTTGGTTTTCAACCCTGGAAGACGAAACTTCCATTGAGCGTGGCGGATTTTGTTTATTTTTTTTTTTTTTTTTTTTTTTTTTTTTGTTTTACGGGCCGCCTTGTCTACAATTGTTATGCACATTAATCGTTTTTCTAACAACTGGACAGCAAACAATATAAATTAGATACGTAATATAAATATTAATATTGTCTAGGTACGTACACGTTGGAATAAAATTCGGACAGACACCTACTCGTAAATCAGTAAATTTATTATTATAATAAACGATTGTCGAGCGCGATATTAAAAAATATTCAAATTTTTTTTTTTTTTTTAAACTTTCGGTGCGGTGCCAATTAGCGATTATATTATAAACTTTTCATTCGTATAAAAATTTCAACCAACCCACTTATTCGTTCTTTATATTATAGTAGCCACGAGAGATTCCCACCAGACGATCATAAATTTGGTTAAACTATGATTTATGATTATTAAAGTTTTTCAAACTTTTATATTTAGTCTCCTAATCCCGACGTCAAATGTCTCTTTTTCACTCCTTCATCGCGTCTCTATGAAACAATATTATCCTTTTATTATTCGTATTTTTTTTTTTTTTTTTTGTTCTTTTCGCCAGACGTACGAAATCAGAACAAAGTATCTTATGGGGTTTTTTTTTTTCTTTTATCTTGAATTATTATTGAATTTTCAACAAGTCGTGTTGTGTTTCGTATTTTTATATGCTGGAGCATGAAATGTATTTTGTCTGAAACACAAATCTTTTTGGTATAAACGAGTTTCTTTTTTTTAATTTTTTTTTTATTTTTTTTTTTTTAGCAACAGTCTTACATTTTTGCTGATGAATAATAATGCCATGTAAACGATAATCTGTTTATTTTTATATGGCTGTGCTGTAATGCTGCGAAAACGTAAAGAAAACGTGAATAACTATGTAATACGACGTAGGTTCTTATATGGGCGGTTTTGGGTTTTACGAGACAAATAAATAACTACGATATTGCTTAGGTCTAAATATAGTGTTTTATACATTATTCGTTTTTATTATAGTGTATAGTGTTATGTAGTAGACACTCTTGCAGTTTGGTTTATTGGTATGGGATCCGGATTTATGTGTTCTAAACTTTCAAAATTGTTATTAATCAACAGCCAAAATTTCCATTTGAAACATAAGTTTTTCTTTTACTACTTTTAATGCCTACTAAAATAGAAAAAATTGTCAAAGAAAATAATAATAATAAAAAAAAAAAATGTCAACTTTCAAAGGATTTTAGTATTTAAAACGCATTGTTTTAATGCACCCTATCTAAAAAAAAAAAAAAAAAAATTAATGCACTCTTGAAATCCGGGTTCGTAATCTTAAGATGCCTACAGTTTTGATTAAACCGATAACAGAAACCGCGAGACGAACGAAGCGATTATAAATGCAATATTCTCAAATATAGATAATACTAGTACGGATAAAATTACGGAATTGTTGTTATTTTAATATTTCAGACAAAAAGATTTTACTTTTCGGTCGAGAAACGGGTATTTAAATAAGAAAGGTATTCAAAAGTATCAAACAAATCAACGTTTTCTCTTGAGGACCAATCGTCAACAAACTTGGTAAACGACGTGATTTACGGATGTGAAAATGTAAATTTTAGTTTAAAACGCATTTATTTATTTATTTATTTATTTTTTTTTTTGAACGTATATCAGTAAACAGTTGAATAATTTTTGTAAACGACTCGATTGACCGATCAAGTGACGTCATTGATTACCAATTGTCGTCATTCACCGTCATAGGTATATATATATATATATATTATGTGTTTGTAAACCAAGAACAAAAACCGTTTAACAATTACTAGAAAAAAAAGAAAAAAAAAATATTCCGACGGTTATTTGCCGGTGTATAATAGAGCTGCGAAGGTGTATATAATTCGTATATTATATAAAGTGGCGGCAAAGTGGAATTTTATACGTAAAATGTTTTATACGTACCCGGTTGAAGTACTCTTATATTATAATATTATAGTCACGCCCGGGCATCGAAATATAGTAATGAAAGTCAATTGCTCGGACGAAAACGCATAACGAATACTACTGTAGAGAACATATTCTCAAGGTATTATATTGTTATACAAGTATTTGCCGCCGGTATTCGTTAATTCGCGGCGATCATATTATAATTATAGCTGTTTTATTCGCCCAGAGATTTAATTCGATATGTATTTTATTGTGTTCGTATTATACGGTTTGGAAATAGAATTATCATCGAATCGCCATTCAATACGGTAATATTATATAAAAATTATAAAAAAAAAAAAAAAAAAAACAAAAAAACTCAACACGGTTTTCGCATAGGTCGCCGTAGTAATACGAATAATGAATATAGGTTTTTTTTTTTTTTTTTTTGCGGTTCAGGATTATTGATTTTTTGACGACGTGACGCATTTTTCCATTATCTCTAAGTAGATACGTTTTACGATAATATTAACTTGAAATTTAATATTTTACTATACGCGTGTTACTATACATCTACATTTGTTGGTTTATGATCGTTCGCATTGGATAGATGGGCGGTTTTTTTTTCTTCTTCTTCTTTTTCTTTTCTTTTAACCGGAATTAACTTTAAAACGACACAATATCAGCGATATACTCTCGTGTTGTGGTTTAGCAAAAATTGCTTTCCGTCGGTGGAAAACGAATTAGTTACATTTTCGAACGTAGTTTTATGTTTGACAATCAGATATTTCAAGATATATTATATAATCTCTCAAATATATGAAGGTAAAAGATACATTAAAATGTAGTTATCTAGATAAAGACGATAATAATCGGCGGATTATTATTGAAATATAGAATTTTAGATAAAAACTAATTATCTAATTGTTAGGATAGACAATAATTTTATCTATATCTTTTATACTAATTCTACCGAAACAAAGTGATTCGTGTAAATCATTTTACAGTTTACGATTGTACCGAAATTATATTTTATTGTCTCGGATTCTGGTTCAGATAATTTATTTCTCATTTTTTTTTTTCTAGATAAACGATATCTATCTAGATAAATACTATTAACGATCGATGGTTTTTTTTTTTGTTGAAATTATTATTTATTCGAAACCTAACCTACATATAATCGAAAGAAAAAAAAAAAAGTTTACGACGGTTTTTTTGTGTGTGTGTGTGTGTTTTCGTTTATACGTTTCAGTACTAAAAACTTACTTTTATAGTAATCGCACTTTCACCGTTCCATACGTATATCCACCCGGCGGAGCGATATTGTATTTAATTTTAAAACTCCGCGAAGATAATATTATATGACCAGCATATATCCCCGAAGCGTTAAAGTCGTATATAACGGTTTTCTCGTTTGGAACATTAATATTTCGGTGTACGACGAGATATATATATATACGTATACGTATACGTATAGGTATAAGAAATAAGTCGCTATAAGGAGGACCGGGGATTAACGAGTGCGCCTTTCTAATCACACTTAACCGTGCCCGTAGTAGTATTGTCGACTTAACATTGTCGTTATTATCATTGTTATCATTGTATACGATATTACGGACGGCGGTAATTTATGCGTCGTGCCCGCGTACGGGCGGGTATATATTGTATTATATGCAAATCCAGATAACAAAAAGTCCGAGAGACGCAGAAAACAATATTCGAGTATTGTAACTGCGGGCGGCCGTCCCGCGCGCGTCTAGTCGCCGTCGACGATGCCGCCCCGGCGTCAATTCCGTTAATTTATTGCAACGGCCGATAATAATCGTATCGCGGTCGGCCCGACGGACAAGACGCGGTCGGTCCGTACACGAACGACACCGGATTATATAAATCGCGGTCCGAGAATTTTCAACGCCACATTTTGGTCGGACGAACATTAAAAAACGGTTTGCGAATCCGATCGCGTCCCGTTGAATCTTTGCACGCGAAATTAAGAGCGCACCGGTATTTATATACAGTGAAACCTCTGAATAGCGGACACTCTCGGTCGCCGAAATTTTGTCCGCTATTTAGAGGAAAACATTTTTTTTTTTAACAAATAAATAAATTCAATAATTGTATTTTATATTATTTTTACATTAATTGAATACACGATAAAACTAACATAAAAAAAACAGTTACCTAAATTTTTCTTTTATTTTTACATTAATTAAATACATACATCTTAAAAAAATAAAAACTAACATTTCTGAAAAAAATCTGTTACTTTAGTTTGTTTACTAATTGCAGGCGTAGTTATTTCGTATGTTAAGGCATTTTCTAATTGGACTGTGTTTGAGAACAATGAACTATTCTGTACCTCGATAGAAGAAATATATTTACGTATGTCTTTTGTACTGCTAGCAATGCCTCTCGTAGACTTCTTATTTTTGGAATTTCTTGATCTTCGGTGACCCATCATTTTCTTCATCACTTTCTTCATAATAATGTACACATAAGATAACTTAATAATTCAGGTTTTTATTCAGGTATTCCAAAATAATTCTTAATTTAAGATAAAAATAACTAATATCAACGTCATAAAAGTGTCCGTTATTTAAAGTGTCCTGTATTTAGAGGTTTTCCTATACATAAATAGTGAAAATATTCCCGTCCCCGAAAAAACGTCCGCTAATTAGAGGTGTCCGCTATTTAGAGGTGTCCGTTAAGGGAGGTTTCACTGTATATACAGTCGAGTCGCGATAACTCGAAGAACTCGATTTTTTTTTAATTCCCCTAGAAATTGTAATAACACTCAATGTATTATAGATCTTGTTAACTCGAATATAAAATTGTGATGTATAGTTTAGTCGAAGCATATTTTTATATCTGCTATATCTGGGTATTTCGTGATAATTATTATGTATTATGTTTTATCTACTTCAGTACTGTATAATGATACCTTGCGGGCCGGTAGCATTTCCGCAAGGCCAGTCCCCGGCCCGTCATCGATGCAACAAAAAAAAAAAAAAAAAAGTACTGTATAATGAAGATTACTGATTATTAGCGCACACACAATAATAATAATTTAGTATGGTTGGTTAGTATGTGTCTACACTCTACCTGTCGTGTTTGCCGTGCGTATTTTTGAATGTTTTTAAACATGTCTCAAAAACGAAAGTTAAACCATTTAACTATAGCTGACAATGTTCATGTGATACAATTGGCGGAGAAAGGTAACCGGAAAAAATGAGTCATCGCAAAAGAATTTAATATTCCTCCAAATACGCTGACAATATTTTTAAAAAATAAGGCGGATATTTTAAAAAAAAATTTGAAAACATTTGAAAGGTGACTGTAAAAGATCAAAACCAGCAGAATATCCAAATGTAGAGGTATGTTTATTCAAATGGTTTACTCAATTTTAACTCAAAATTAACTCTGAAACAACTATAAATATGATTACGGCGAACCAAGCAATGTCATCATTACAAACCGTTAGGCAATTTGTTGAATCTGTCGAAGGCGCGGATACTTCTATTTTCGAATCCATAGGCAATTTAGAAGATTTTGTCAATAAACAGCCAAAAAACGAAAAATTAATAACAAATTATTTTTCTACAGTATCTCATAAATAATACATATTTAGTTTTTGTATAGTATATATGTATAAACATAAATGTATTATATTTGTCATAACGTTTTTATCGTAAAATTTCAAAATTTTATTTCATTACATAGGTAACTCGGAGTATTTATTTTATTTTGATAAATTCGAGTTGGGTATCTCGAATAATACATATCTCGAGGTGAATTTTTATCCCCCTTCAACTTCGAGTTATCACGACTCGACTATATATATATATATATATATACGACAACTACGGTTTGGGCCAATAATCGCGATGCCCGATACCAACTGAATTACCGACGGTCGTTGTGATCGTATACCACAGAAGCACGTTTACCCACCGGTAAACAGTGAACAGAACGCGACTGGGCCGCGTAATGCGCGCACGTTTCAAGGAGACCCGGCTGGAACGGGATACCTACGGGAAGAATACCTCTGCCCAGAGGACCCGGAAAGAGATGGTCGCGTCTACCGGAAGAAAATCTTAAGGAAAGAGCCGCGCGGGAGTGCAGAACGTGAGTCGCGGACAGAGGGAAGTGGGGAAAAAAATACTACGGCGGCGGCGGCGGCGATAACTCGTTAAGACTCGTTATTATTTAATCCATATCAATAACGATTAATACAATACAACGTTATTGTCAATGTTTAGTTAAAAAAACTGTATAATGTACGAGGTGTGACAATAAAATAACGAGACTTTCTAAATATAATCTAAACTATTAACGTTATCTATAAAACGATTATTGAAATATGATTAGAAAACACTTATCTAAAAGTACTATGAACACTGATGGCATCGATTCATTTTCTTATACGTTAGTAGCCTTGTTATTAGTGCGAGTTCGACTATACTGCCGAAAAATGTTAGATATAAAAATCGAACAACATGTGTTAACATTAAATTTCTTGTTAAATTAAAAAAAAACTGCCGCGGAATCGTTTCGTATGTTATGTGGAGTTTATGGTGAACAATGTTTATCAAGAGCTCGTGTTTTTGAATGGCACAAACGGTTTTGTAGTGGTAGGGAGGACGTCGAAGACGATGATCGTTCTGGACGTCCTACCACGTCTTCAACAAACGAAAACGTTGAAAAAATCGACAAAATTAATTAATCAATATTATGATAAAGAGGTATTAATTAAATTAAGAGAACGTGTCAGAAAGAAGCGACCAGATCTATGGAAAAATGGCTGGGTTCTTCACCAAGACAATGCTCCGGCTCACAGTGCATTTCCAATTCAACGTTTTTTAACTGAAAAAAAAATTTCTGTACTTCAACATCCCCCGTACTCGCCAGACCTTGCTCCTTGTGACTTCTTCTTATTTCCTTCTTATTTCTTTTCCCATTTTCAAACAGTTGATGACGTAAAAATGAAAACGGCAGAACTTCTAAAAGGGCTGAATGAAAGCAATTGGCAACACTGTTTTCAAGAATGGCAGCGACGTATGCAACAGTGTATTGATGCTGAGGGAAAGTACTTTGAAGGTGATAATCATTAAATTATAACATTTTTAAAATAAACAACTTTTATTCAAAAAGTCTCGTTATTTTATTGTCACACCTCGTATGTATTCGTGGAGCAAAGTCTGTAATAATAGTTTTTTTTTTTTTACATCAAATATGTACGATGTCTTGATGTGTGTGAGGTGGAGAGCAAACCGACGACAAATATCCACGTAGTTATCAAACGTTCTTACATTTTCCTCGTGTTTGACGCACTAGTCTTCTACTAAAACCTACAAAAGGGGCCGTAGAATTACAAAAAAAAGACTGGGGAGTAGTTTTATAAGTAAAATAAGTAAAAAAAAACTCGGGTTTTCAACTAATGACAAATACGGGTTAAACTCAGCGGTGTCGACCCGCGGTCTCTATCGGCTCTCCATCGGAATATCGGATGTCGGTGTAGAGTCGCGGTATCCTCTGCCAGACATTTATACGTGTATAAATTAATCGAATCGTGCGGTTTCGCTCGACGACATACACGGGGTAACGCATTAATCGATTTTCCGGGGCATTTTTCCACGATAACCGCGTCGAAAAAAATAATATTATACCCTCGCCGCCACAGCCTCGCGCTGGGAGGTCCGTCCGTGATATACGCGTAGTAACGCGCGGGCTGAATAGTCCCGGGATAACGCGGTTCTTTCATTAAAAATCGACTTTATTCGTCCAACAAGAGCAACGCAATCATTCAAACGACGCTCTAACATTTCAATACCATTCTTGCGGAATGATTTATATTTGGCCTCGAAATAGCCTCGGGTTTCACTGATAACCTCTTCATTAGAGCGGTATTTCTTTGGGGCGAGCATTTTTTGGAGACGCCGGGAACCGAATCTGAAGGATACGGCGAATGCGGAAGCAATTCATGTAGTTTTGCCGTTGTTTTTTTTTTTTGACTTGTGACACGATGCGTTGTATTGATGAAACAAAATTTTTTTTTCTCTGCCATATGCGTTCGGTTTTTTTTTTTTTTTTTTTTGCAATTTCGGCCTTCAAACAATCCAATAACGCTATATAACATTCACTGTTGATGGTATTTCCCTGTTCAAGGTAGTCGATGAATATAATACGTTGCTTGTCCCGAAATACCGAGGCCACAACCTTTCCAGCTGATTGTTGTGCTTTCGGGCGCTTTGGACGAGGTTGTTTTCGCTCAACAGTGAGCAAACGCGGCACCCGCTTTGAACAGAGCTTTCTCACGGACAAATGTTCGTGCAATGTAAAGCCAACACGGTCTTTTGATAGCTTTACGATGTCAGCTGACTCGTACGACTTCAAACATGCAATTTCATTCGCTTTGCGATCATTCAAAACGATTTTGTGGATTTTTTTCAATGTTTTCCGTTGTTACCGCCCCATTTGGACGTCCACTGCGTTCAGCGTCATCAGTTTCTCTACGACCACGTTTGAACTCAGCACACCAACGGTTTATTATCGTTTCTGACGGAGCCAAGTCTCCACCATAACACTTTTCAAGCAATTTCTTCTCTTGAACGGTATTTTTTCCCATCAAGAAGCAATGCAAAAGCAACACACGAAATTGTTTTCGATCCATTATTTTGAAAATAACAAATGTAGCGTCACTCTTAGCACAATAACTCACACACACTAATGAACAGATTGTCATGAAATTTGAACAGCTGTCTTTGGCAGGTTAGTATCAAGTAAAAATGCGGTTAATTCCAAAACAAAAGCTCCGTCTATGTGTTGGGTCCGGGATTTTTCAGCCCGTGTGTTGTGTGGTTTTATAGGTCTCGCTTGACCAGGGGACAAGTCTTCGGTGAGCTCGCTCCCGGGCGCCTACCACCAGGTCTATCGGTGGAGATATAACGCCGAAGGTCGTCCGTGATCAAAAACTATTACTCTTCGTTTATTTTTTTTATGCAATATTCCCCTTAATACTCATATTACTTATATATTAATAACTAGTCGCAATATTTAGTACATTTCATTAAAAAAACCATTTTTCTTTTTTCTTCACGACTACACGAGTAATACACGACGACCCGATAAAGTACGTTTACGGCTTTGAAGACTAATATTTATGAATTTACACTTGTTTGTCAAGAAACAAATTTACGAACAATTTTTCGTTATTTATTATTCTCAAAACTCTTTCATTCGGGTTGTCCAAATGAAACCTGAATATCGAATTTTAATAATTTTGGGCGACCCGCAGGTTGAGAAACGCCGTTGTATACTTATATAAGTATGCGACGTCAATACAAATAGACAATACACGGCTACGATAAATGTTGTACGAAATCTCCGTTTAAAACCGAATTGATTGCCACGTGTGGTTTTTTTTTTTTTTACATACGGGTTATACTGTTCGTGCATATATCTTTTACGTAATACGTTAAAGGGTTAGGTCGTACGTTTTTATACGGGTTACGGCTATTATACGGGTTTTGAAGGTTTACGAGCAAAGCGGTCTATGCGGGTGCAAAGTCCTGATCAAAACTGTTATATGCGAAAATTCGTATACATTTAAAATAATAATGATGAAAATGTAAAAAGCCGGACACAGTGCGCACCGTGAGATCAGGCTACTGTTATAGGCGGAATGTTTGGAAGGTAGAATTTATATTGGATAAACTCTATTCGTAAAATGTGCAGTATATTATATTTCGACAGCAAAATTATATCATTGCAATCCAAAAAGAATTCTAAGCGATGCTTGCGACGGTTATTGACGGCATAGTATTATAATCGTGTTTATCATATTATTATAGCCGAGGGGTACCGTTAACATAAACGAAAACGAAACCGACAAGATATCGTCGTTTGTTGTCGGTCTTTTTTTTTTTTTAATTTATAAAAATAAAACCGCCGGGAATCTGTAGAACATTCGTACAAATAAAGTGCAACCGGAAGAATCGTTTTATGTACAGTGTAAACAGTTTAATGAATTTTCGTAACAGAAAAAATGTTCTCCGGTGTCGGGGAAAAAAAACCAATAAATTGGATCTAGAGGGCGGGAACTATCGGTGTCTTTGAAAAATGCTTCAAGTCAATCCCAAATTCCGCGTCAAATAAGTTCACGGCACTGTACACACACCGGAGCATTTTCACTAACCGAAAAAGCCATGTCCGAAAATATGACGCACTCAAAATTTAAATAAAAAAAAAAAAAACGAATAACGAGGGGCCAATATTATAATATTGTAGTATGATGTCGGCGGCTAAAACGTTAAACGGTATAGCGTGAAACTTTTTTCCTCGAAAGTTTGTTAGATGTAAGATAATTAAGCCTATTGTACCGGTATACATGGCATTTTGAAAGTGTTCCATCAGACACAACTTTAACATTAGTTCATGTGATTATAGTATGCCCGGGTTTTATGTCTGCCGGATGTGTTTTACACGCAGTTTACCGACAGCTGATATTTTTTGTATCCTCTTTGAAAAAAAAAAAAACAATACATTGTTCTCCGGTATATATTCTTTTTGTGTGTGTCAACGAAATACCACAGCACGGCGTTTCTGGTTTAAACAGCTGGTCACGGGTTCATGTCCTATCGGTTTTCTATCGGTAATTTGCAGTGGACCCGTACAGATATTATTATAATTATTATTATTGTGTCGATTTTTTTTTTGTAAAAATCCCGACAATGTCACGTTAAAACTGTCATATTTGAGTGACTAAACAACTTATACGCATATCGCGTTTTATTGCATTTCAGCGCTTGTTCCGGAAGGATTCTAAAGGCTCTGATGGTTTTTCTTGAGGGAGGAGGCGATTTTATAAGCTATTTCCCAAGGGTTGTTGGCTGCGTTATATTTACGACCCTATAGTTACAACGAAATAATATAATTTCGAATAGACAACGCTCGAAAAAATGCCGTCGTCCAAACACACGGTTTTTTTTTTTTTTTTTTTTTTTTTTTTTTTTTTTTTTTAAGGGCGATTCGCTCACGGTACCGTTATACTATTTGTGTACCAATAAACATTATCAGAGTCGCGCATTCAGCTATCCGAAATCGCAAAAGAACAGGACGGCAATCCGATGGTTTCTATAGGAGTTCAACGGGTCCGAGTGTCTGTATTTTTTTGTTGGGTTTTTTTTTTAAATTTTTTTTTTTTACAACAATAGGACGAACGCAAATATATCAATCAGGCGGCGTACCGGTCGTCGGGAAGAACGCTTTGGCACCGTTATCGTTGGGTAAAAAAAAAAATTAAACGGATACACACTATCGATTTGTGAACGTCGCCGAGGTCGCGGGTTTTCCGTTTGACAGTTTAAAGTTATATTGCGGGACGGAAATTAGCCCCGTAAATCGAATATGATTTTCAACAACGTAATACACGTTTTAGCGAAACACAATCGCGTTAACGCGCTGACGAAAATATCGGCATTAACGACCAAATTTACGGTACGTCACCGGCGTAATATTATGTCCCGGGATGTTCGGCAAAACGGGGTTAAAAGTCGCACACCTCGGCTTCTCAGCAGAGCGAATTCCGCGTTTAATAATAATATGTTCCGGTAAACCATTACGGTACAAGTCGGTAATAAAATCAACGTCGATTCGACATTCGACATTTCGCCACTCTTACACATGCGTTTATGAGTATCACAGAAGTAAATTTACTCGACCACAGTCACCCATGCCCACGAACATTACTCGATTCGTTCAAAACGTGTTGTTATTTATTCTTCCATGGTTTCGCGCGTAATACGAAGACTGGAAATCAATAACGGTTTGGCTAAGTGCAAAAAATATATATAAAAAAAATCTTGTTACACTCGAAAACCCGAACTATGTGCCGTCGCCAACAACCTATAAAGAGGTCTGTGTGCCCCGACCGTAAAATCGGTGTACAAAAAGCCTTAGCCATTGCGTAAATGCAACAAAATACTATATCGTCTCGGCTCCCTACTAGTAACGAATCGATGTGTCCAATAGATCTTGAACAAGTTATGCCTCTTCCGTTTTTAACCCATGGCCGGATGTGTTCTATTCACGTCAGCTCTCATGTTTTAATCGACGTGTTCATTTTGGCGACCACAAAAAATGGCTCATGTTTTTTCGTGGCACGGGGGTACGAGCGGACGAGGTGGTAATGAAATCGGTTCATGCCTCTTTAACGCGCTCAGTAGTCCTGCTCATAACAACATCACGATTGAAAAAAAAACTTACCGTGCGGTCAGATAACCGCATCGGACAATATACAAATAAAAAGACGTTATTCCTTTGGATTTATTTGACAATTAACAGACAAGTATAATGTGATAAACCACAAATTGTCGGTCTCTGGCCATTCATATTTGCCACGCGACAAGGATTTTGCCCAAATCGAGTAACGCAAAAGTGTTGAAAATTGCCAAGTTCCCAAGGACCCGATTAAACTTATGGTGAATGGTACACCGAATAAACCTTTTATAGTTACTACGCTCAAACCTGTGGACTTTATTGATTGTTAACAAGCAGCCGATTTATACATCAACACGACAAAGCTTAAAATTTCCAAATGCAGTTGGATTAAAATTGAAAAGAAAAACAGAGTCGTTAAGATGAACTCGAAACATGGAACACCTGCGAGATTCTCAAAAAAGGGATTACAACTCAAAAAATCAAGGACTCAATTTTACCAACACTACCCCGTGTCATAACAGTCTATCTGCCGAAAAGAAGAGGGACATTAATTTGTATGTAATTTTGAAAATTAAAATGATTTAGTATATCAAAAAAGCTAGATACTTTGTTCGTTATTACTTACCTCGTTTCGTGCCGGTTAAATGTATATACCACTTTCTACATTTTTCTGAATACAAAATTATTTTATTATTTTTTTTTTAATACAAGGGGATGGAAATTTGATATAATTTTGCAATAATTATACCAAATACAATCAAGATTACAAAATAAAATATTTGGTTTAGGTTTTTTTATCGACAGTTTTTTGATAAAACAAAAAAAAAAAAAAAAAAATGAATAACTCAAAAACAACTTGTTGGCACTTAGCCCATTGATGATTTTCAGTATTCGTATTACGAACAAAATGTTAACAATGTTAACATAATCTTAATGTAATAAACAAGTTACCTGGCCCAACCCTATAAAACTTATGGGAATTTAAGTTGTTGAAACAATGGCTAGTGGTAGAAAGGGGTTTCTATGCATTGAAAAGAACAAAGAAATAACAGTTACTGCAGAAACCCTAAACAACTGTGCCATCTTAAACGTTGCAGCGGAATCGGTTAAAAAATAATTACTACGATAAATAAATAGCTACGAAGAATCATCTGTAAAATCCCACGAGTAGTTAGTTAGTTACTCGTATATTATGCTATAATGTAAAATCAACAAAATCAACAACGATAACCCAAAAAAATCGTCTGAAAATTTAATATCTTTCACTTCGTTTGATGAGTTTTTTCTATTGGTCGCATTCAGTGGCGTACTCCGGGGCAAATTGTCCCGGGCAGTGAATTTTTGAAGGGACAAAAACAGCTCGGAAAAAACGTCAAGTGTAATGTTATAGTTTAAATATATTTCTATAATTTTTTAATCTCGAAATATTTTCGTAACGACCGTAACAGAAAAAAAAAAATAAAGACATTAGAAACTTAGAGGGCTACCGATTATGTATGTATGTACCCGGGGGGGGGCATCGAATTTCTAAATACGACACTGCTTACACTATACTGTACATTACGGTATGGAAGCTATTTTTCGATTTTTTTTTTTTTTTTTTTTTGATTTCCGAACAAATTAAATTATAATCGAAATGCGCAGGAACACTCTAATATGTAGTCGAAACCGACGGTTTACGGTGCCTATTATATTATATCGATTGTAATATCGTCAACGGGCGTCAAACTGTCATTTCCACAACTATACCGGATTCCATAATGCATTGTACGCGATTCGGCATAAAGCGTGACGTCACGGGGGGCTTTGTGAAATTGAACATCGGGAGAGCGAGTCAACGATAATTGACTGCGAAAACGATCCAAAAACCGCGGGCTGATTAATGCAATATAAAACAAACGGGCAGGCCAATCGCCCGGCCGACCGGATTTCCGAAACGTGAAAAATCCAAATGTACACCGGGAAAATAATATAGGAAGGGCATTTGTACCGTAAATAACGTTTCGAATTGTAAACAGATGTGTTGCCCGCGAGTCGGTGAACGTTTCAAACAAAACCCGACGTC
This sequence comes from Tuberolachnus salignus, assembly GCA_956483605.1. Lineage (NCBI taxonomy): Eukaryota > Metazoa > Arthropoda > Insecta > Hemiptera > Aphididae > Tuberolachnus > Tuberolachnus salignus. Next base: position 2,112,831 of record OY101434.1, read on the forward strand.
GCAATCGTGTCTCGTTTCAATATTACGCGTGATTGAATCCGGTCAGTTTTTTTTTTTTTTTTTTTTTTTTTTTCGTTCACCGTTTATCGACGTGTCCGAAATCGACGAACAACGCCGTGTGCACCGAGTTTCGCTTACAACTTGGTAAAAACGACGCAACGGAAATTACTGAAACCGCTTTTTGTCGGATGATTTGTTAAGTAGTTCCGAGACTTTCGAGGACAGTCGGCGGTCAACCGAAGACGGTCCACGTTCCGGAAGACCGTCGTTGTCGTCGTCCGGATACGATGGTGTGGCGACAATTTGCGAGAAAAAAAAAAATGCGTAATGACCGCCGATTAACCGTTTGTGAATTAACAAAGGGAATCTCAATTGAGTCCTGTCGTGGAATTTTACAGGAAAACGTACAGACGAGAAGAGTGGCGTTGCCAAATTCGTTCCGCGATTGTTCACCACGACAATGCACCGGCACATTTAGCTTTCCCTATTTTATCCAGATCATGTGATGTTTTTCAATTCCCGAGACGAAAATTTGCGCTTTAAGTACAAAAGTAAAAAGTACACCGATTTCAAGACGTAGAGGAAATTCAAGCGGTACGCGGCAACAGGACTCCATAGTGCTTTAACTTTGGAGCAAGTTCCAAAGGACTTTTGAAAAATGGCAAGATGGCCGGGATCACCGCGTATGGTCCGGAGGAGAGTATTTCGATGGTGATATTTTTAAATAATATCCAACTTCGTTTTTGTAATTATTAAATAGAAAATCCCGGTACTTTTTGAACAGACTTCGTATGTGTAAATAGATCGGCGTTTATCTGAAGACGACCCACGTTCCGGAAGACCGTCGTCGTCGTCCGGATACGATGGTGTGGCGACAATTTGCGAGAAAAAAAAAAATGCGTAATGACCGCCGATTAACCGTTTGTGAATTAACAAAGGGAATCTCAATTGAGCATTGTCGTGGAATTTTACAGGAAAACGTACGGACGAGAACGGTAGCGTTGCCAAATTCGTTCCGCGATTGTTCACCACGGCAATGCACCGGCACATTTAGCGCTGTCGATTCGTGAATTTTTTGCTGATAAAAAAACTGCTGTGGTCCTATTCTCCAGATCGGGCCTCATGTGATTTTTTTTTTCTATTCCCAAGACGAATATCCGCGCTTAAAGTACGCCGATTTCAAGACGTAGAGGAAATTCAAGCGGTACGCGGCAACAGGACTCCATAGTGCTTTAACATTGGAACAGTTCCAAAGGACTTTTGAAAACCGGCAAGATGGCCGGGATCGCCGCGTAGAAGGAGATATTCTTTAAATTATATCTAACTTGGTTTTTGTAATTATCAAAGAGAAAATCCCGGTACCTTTTTTAACAGTATGTGTAAATAGATTGATTAACAATAGGCCCGGAAGATATAATAACGGAACGGCAGATCGCCTGCATTGCGGGGTCCGAACATTATGTCTGTCGAAATTTTTACAAAAGTCTTGGCCGGAAACACTGCCGTCAACGGTGTCCACAGTTACTTGACGTTCCAAAAAAAAAAAAAAAATCCGTTTCCGGGCATTTTGTTTTTCCGTCGCGTTTGGTTTTCGCGCGATTTTCGTATTATTCGGCCGTTATTGCGTTGTTTTTTTTGTTTTTTTTTTTTTTTATCGAAAATAAAAATGGTTTTTTTTTTTGTTTTTTTGTTCGTTATACGGCCCGGACGGCCGGTACTCTACGGTTTAGGTTTCTCGACGGCCGAGTTTTTTTCGTATTGGAGCACGTTTAATATAAAAGCGCGTTATAATATGTAATGTTCGTATTTTATTATTTTCGAGTTCCGCGGCCTATATTGTAAAATAAAACAATATTATTTTGTGATAACGACCAATAGAGCTTCGTAAACGATGGTTTTTTTTTTTTTTTATTATCATTATAATTTTTGTTTACATAAAACGACAGAACCGGCGCGCGTAGTCCCGGCAGCGCTCGACAAAATGTATTCTATAACTAATAACGCAAGGTTTTTGTTATTTTTTTTCTTCTCTCTCTCTCTCTCTCGAAATATTGAGTTTAAAAACCTATTGAATCCGCTAGTGTATAAAAATATTTCAAATAATCGGAGAAAAAATAATAATGAATAATAAAAAATCGCAGGTGTCTACCGTTATGTGTAACCGAGTGAAAAAAAAAAAAAAAAAAATAAAAAAAACGAAAATAACGAAACTATTCCGGGCCGTAAACTTTCCCGGTTTTTGTCAATAATTAAAAATGACGTAAAACTAATACGGAAATCAAAAAAAAAAAAAATTAATAACAACGTCTGGATCCGAAATGCATTCAGAAAACGTGTGCCGCTACATTCGATAATCGGAGCAGGATTTCTGGTAGAAAAGTCGAGTACGGACAACTGAAAAAGAGCACTTAGTTTTAAAATCGGATTCTATACGTATGGTAAATATATATACGTATAATATTATATGTAGTTTGCCGGTTGAAAATGCACATCGCCAGTGATCCTCTTTTCATAATCCCTTTTTAACCTCTCAGAGGTTTCATTTTGTATAACTCCGTTACGACCGCACATCAGTTCTTGTTTACGTACCCCTCGCCCCTGTCCCGCAAGTACGATCTTTTCGCAAAAAAGAAACAAAGTTCACAGAGATTGGTGACTTATAGCCGAGTCACCGTGTTGTTTGTACGTATATTGAAAATTTACCGAATAATCGAATGGTAATATAATAGTGGTAGCCCTGGGAATTCGTAGCGCACGCATTTGTTTGCATTTTCTTTTGATTCTCGCCAGCTAATGCATTTTCGGTACTTAAATGCCGGTTTAATAGACCTTTTTTTTTTTTGTTTGTTTTTTTGCTTATTGTACGCGTATTCGACATTTTAAAATGTTATAAACAATTAGTTTTTTTCTTTTAACGAATGTTATATTATAGGCAATGCTAGGAATTTCTAGCACTTGCGTCTATTTCCCGAGCACTTCGGCGCACAGCCTTTTCGAAAAACTAAATTCGATTCGTACACTACAGAATTCGAACGTAAAAATCGTTTATCGCATTTGTTTGCATTTTCTTTTGATTCTCATGGAGCTTCGGTACTTAAATGCCGGTTTAATAGGCTTTTTTTTTGTTTGTTTTTTGCTTATTGTACGCGTATTCGACATTTTAAAATGTTATAAACAATTAGTTTTATTTATATTTTTTTTTTTTTTTACAACTTTGCTTCTATACTTTTATTCATAATGTAAGTATAATAATTAACTTCAAAAATGACGTTGTTTAGACATAGTTAATTATTTAGCGGCAATTCATATATGGTGAAATTTTATCAATTCTAAAAGACAGTTTTTTTTTTTTTATTTATCGGTTCACATAAATACTAAATTGTATTTAAGTGTTCTAAAAAAATCATTTTATTGAACACAAGAGAGTGTTTTCATTTCTAAGTTATTTTTTGGTATAAAAAATTGTTTACAAATGATTTTGTAATTTTTCAATATCATTTTAAAATTTTTTTTAATAAAACATTTTTTCGTAACTTATTAATGTTATTAAACAGTAGGTTGTTCGAACATCGATTTCCTAGGCCGTCTCGTTATAAATTTAAAAAAAAAAAAAAAAACTATATGATCGAATTCGTATAAAAATCAAACTGTTAACTTTTCGTTGTTTAGAAAAAGGGGAGAAAATTAAAAACGCTTTGTCGAACGAAATTTACTAATATTTCATGCCACGGACGTGGACATTTGTAACGATGTTCGTTTTTCTCGATTTGTAAGTTTACTATATCTCTTTTCGATTTTATGTGTAAAATTCGTTTGTAAAGGTTATATTTAGTTTTCGAACGTCCCCTGAACTGTGTCAACGAATAGCACAGCTGGCCGTAGACGATTTATGACAAATTTATTGATTTTACGGTGTCTCTGCGTAGAAAAAAAAAAATAAAAAAAAAATTAATTTGTTTAAATTTTAACGACTTCCACCGTACGCGATCATTTTTCGGAATCCGTTTATTAATAACGACGAAACGCCACGTCGGTGTTACATAATTTTATAGTACATCAATTTTTAGAGTTTATCGGAGTTTCATGCTTTTAAAACGATTAATATCGAACCGATTACGTTAAATTATTACGCTTGTACTAATAGACAAATCGGCCGTCTCGAGTCAAATTAATATTTCATATTAACGTTGCGGCGCATTTTTCATATTTGCTGTCGACGTTGTTCAACATCAAAACGAAATTAACCGATCCTAGTGTAATATTACTCTCTTGAATTACTCTTTTTTTTTTTTTTTTTTTTTTAAAGAAGAAGAAAAAAAAATGTATTACAGAAATATTACCGAGGTACCGGGTTTCTATTTCGTAGAAAATTATACCCGAAAATATTATTTACTATTTTTCTAACGTACCCGTGTTACTCGCCGAATTATTTTTTTTTTATTCTCACAGCGTAAATTACATACAAAAATATATTATTGCCCATCAGTAGTGGATTTATTTCTCTTATTTTTTTTTTTCCTTCTTTAATACGATTCGTATAGATTACTGTCTAGCGTGCCCGTCGCGCACCGGGGTTTGAATAATGCAATACGTTTTTAAAAACCCCGTGACCGCGACAACCGAATTAATATTTTAATAAATAATTTTATTAGCCAATGGATTCGATTATTTTATCATTATTTTTGTACCATACTAACCTAATCTAACAGCGTAACCTATGGAAATCGGAATTAGAATAAAAAAAAACAAATGCGATAAATCATCATAGAAATGATGAATTAAAAACCCTACGGGAAAAGCATTAAAAATTTACCAATAATGCTTGAAAAATCAATATTCTATTAAAAATGTCCTACACGTTCAAAAATGTAATTTATCATTTTTTTTTTTTTTTTTTTTTTTTTATACCGAAAAATAACTCACTAATAAACACATTTTTGAATGTTCAAAATATTTAATTCCTGTCACACCTAAATACAATTTATATAAATTTATACAAACTAATTATAACATCCGTTTCTTTAATTCGTTTTTTATTTTTCAAACGAATCAATGTATAGACAACTGCGACGATCTTATTCACATGATATTTAAAACGTTTCTCGAATTTGGAATTTTGATCGCGGTTAACATTTGAATACATTAAATTCAATTTTTATTTTTTTGTTGTAAATATTATACGAATTTTGTAAATAAAACATTCGAATAATATTAACTCAATATATTTAATTGAATATTTTACGCGCATTTATCAAATGTGCTCGTCGTTTAAATAATTCTTAATAACAAACAGATTAAATAATACGCGAAAAAAAGAAATAATTTTATTTCAGTATAAAATCGGATGATTGTAGCTCGTGTATCGCAAGATATAATATTTAAAATTTTTTTTTTTTTTAGATTAAAAACTCTTTGAAATGCTATGAAATGTAAAATCCTATTTATCATGAAACGAACAATGTATTGTATGCCAGTTATAACGCACATATATATATATAACTTTTTTTAAACATATAATTGTACAATATGAATACAACTACAAGTAATATTAATAAAATCGTATATTCCAATAAACAATTATGTATAAAAAAAAACCCCGAGAAAATGATAATAAAACTATGTTTATTATACGTGCAAGCACGTACACGACGGTAAAAGTGCAACGTGTAAGCAAACAATTGCATTGCGTTTTAGTTTTCGCACTATAAACCGGGGTATAAATTGTTGTTTTATCGTATTGTCTAGTTAACAAACCACCGAAGATTTCGAGTAAAATTAATTTTGGTTTTTTTAAAATTTTTTTTTTTTTTTTATCAGTCATTATATAGAATCGATTAATTACAATACAAAATCAAAATTGTACACACCTCATTCCATACACCAAAACACGTAATTTTTTTTTTGATTTTCAAATAGCAAACTACTGCCCACCCCCCCCCCCCATCACGGGGTCGTTTCGAACGCAATTTCGAAAAGAGAATTTTTCTAATATTCTAAAAACGTCGGTATTGATACGATGGTTATTTAATATCCGTGTATAAAGGTAAAAAATTTACACCGGATACGTAGGCAATGATAGTAAAAATTTTACCAATTTTCTTACGATATAAATTCTCTTCTCCGTCCCACCGGTTTGAATGTTTTCTTTATTATTTCTTTATCAATACGTGTACCTGGCACAACAAACACAGCATATCTTCGATAAAAACACTCTAACGAACCACGCTCTGACTTGTTAGGCCATTGTTAGACAACTGTTGGAATTTATTAGTAAAGAATTTCGATAGTAATTAAACGTTAAACGGTGTAATGCTAAACGCTAAAAAATATGCCTAGAACTACATATATATATATAAAAAAAAAATAAACCACACCAATATTGTTGGGATTTGTGGATAACTCACTGAAATATTCCATAACACCTGTGGGGCTTTCAATTTTTTTTTTTTTTTTGAACCGTTTGCAGAAGTTTTTGGACTATAAAACTTAATATTTTTAAACATTGAGGTGGTAGAAGTGGAACTGATTAATCAAAAAAAAAAATCCACTATTGTTACGTTACAATGTTGTATTAGATGCGTACCGGTAAATTACCGGTGTTGCATTTTAAATACATTTACTGGAACTATTTTTTTCTTTTATCGTTTTTTTTGTATTTAATTTCTAGTTAAAACTGTGCGTATATAAACGTTCAGTAAAATATTCTATTATACGCGATCGTCGAGCATAATACTGGCTGAAAAATCATTAAACAATTGTATTATAAATAAATCTACGTAAATAATCGCGGGGTAAAAAAAAAAAAAAAAAAATACCGCATAGTATAAGTCCCGCGTGCATTATAAATGTACGTCCAGGACGATTGTCGGTAGGGTTAAAACGTATCCGGGATATTGATATATTTAAAGAGTACGTTTAGTACAGTTTTGAATTTGTATTGTTTCTCCTACGAGTAACCAATAACATTTGAACGTTTTGGAATGTAATATTAATATTTTATTTAATAAAAAAAAAGTAAACACTATATTATATATATAAAAAGTTACTATAACGACGTGTATTTTTTATTATTTTTTTTTTTTAAATTGTATTTACAATAAATTACGGAAAGGGTCAATAAGAGGGTGGCCTTGCATAACCAGTGGGCGTAGCCAGGTTATTTAACGTTGGCCGAGGGTTACGGGGGTTTCTTAAGTGTATACATAAAACGCATTATTAATTTTGTTAGACTTATTTATTTAAAAAAAATAAATAAATAAATAAAATAATATTTAATTATATAAACTGTTAGTTTTCTTGTTTTAGTAGCCATATTTAATTTTAGAACCATCACAACGGGGTCTGTAATTCGATCACTGTGTAAATACACCGTTGCCGGACCATACGATCTATTTTAGTTTGGTGGCGGTTTTTTTTTTTTGGAAATTTTATATTTTCAATTTTGAAAAACATCGGATTTACATCGTTGGCCGACCGGACGAAACTAATAAAAACCGTTACGTTTGCTTACCGTCCAATTGTTTCTATTATTATTATTATTTTTTTTTTTTTACCATCATTAGAACAGAGAAATTATGATATAAAAACCCTATTAAAAAACGAGCAGTTATACCCTGCAAAATTATGTCCTTAAAATATCTTCTGGAAAAATATAAATGAAATTTAGAAATTTTTTTTACCATATTTTATAGATATTTCGGATATATGTTGTTTTAAAAACGATTTCAAGCAAGCGGCATTACTGGTATTTTTTTTTTTTATTCGTCGCTAGTTTTCTTTTGAAATTGTCTCCCGTCCCCCAAAACACTTTTACTATAAAACCTAAAGGTTGATTTGATTTTGTCGTGTACGACGGAAAAATATTACTAATCGCGCACGCGGATTAAATATTAAACAATAGTACCGCTCGCACGCAAACAAATGTATCTCAAACGTACGATTATCTCGTAAAACACGCGAGTTTCGAGTATTGTACATTTCAATTATTCAAACTTTCACTCGCTTGTTCACGAATTTTTTCTTTTTTTTTTTTTTTTTTTTTCATTTACTTTTTTTTTTTTTTTTTTAATTGCTCGCAGTTTCGGGCTTGTAACGTGCATACCGTACGTATACGGTTTTAATTTCGTAAACGGCATAAACTTCCACGTGGAATACACTGATATTTCTATCCGGTGCACAATGAACGGATTCCAACAGATATTGTGTACGAAGTTGGTTTCGAACATGTCTGCAAACGACAATATCCTATATAGTCGGTAGCTAAAAAAGTTTTTTAGCGCCGCAGTTAATAACGAAATTTACGACAAGACGCTGCCGTGCCGAATCCGTCGGTATCCCGTGCGAGATAATCGTGTTTAATATCGTATTTTTAATTGATTTTTTTTTCGTCAACTGTACTATTTTACAACTGACGACGACGTGGAATTTATATTATTATTATTTTTTTTTTTTTAATATTATTAACAACGCATTCTTGTTAAAATAATTCAACGATATAAAATGTGCGCAGTTTCAATTTACCGTTGAAGACAATCGTAAAAGTCACCAAAATTTTGCATATTTACTTTTCGGTTGCACACGTAATCGAATCACATCGGTGGAAACAAACAATTTTTTTTTTTCAAACGATTCAATGGCGTTTATTAAAATATTGCAAACAATTTCGTCGATGAAAAAAAAACGTCGGGCGGATCCGGGATGGCTCTTCGTCATTATATGAAAATCGGTTATTTTAATCCGAAACACGAGGCCATTTGAAAATACTTCGACTTGCTTAGCGTTATTTCTCGTAATTATTGAAGAAAACCACATACGCATACGGTTTTTTTTTTTATTCTTTATAACCGCACGTCAGCACAATCGCTAATCCGTCCCGTTTCCTTGACCTTTGGTCGTCTACAATTGTCTACTCATCCTGCAGTGTCATAGGGCGCGGCGAGGTTTTTTTTGGGGGGGTTTTTGTTTTGTTGGCGACTTGATTTTTTCATTTTTTTTGTTTTTTATTCTCGTTACATTGCGATTTATCAAACGAAACGCACAGACCGTCGTTACGACGATTGTAACACGTTAATGATGTGTACACGTAATTTATAACAGTTTTAAATTATTATTTTGTTAGTGGGCATTTTTTTCTAAACGACGCGCGTCGGTTTAACAATGGCACGGCGTTTTATTATAATATTATAATGTTGAACGGGTTTCCATTGTTTTCGCGTTACCACTTTAGTATCACTACAATATATAATAATAATAATAATAATGATAATAATACACCACGGCGTTATAATTAACCTTACCCGTCCACTTTAGAGCTGTTTTACTTCGTTAAAAGTTAAGAGTTTGGCGGTAAAAATACAGGTACGACGCGCATATACCTACGGCTATATCCAAATACACTGTAAAAAGCGTTTAACACGACGACGACGACGACGAAAATATAATATCACGCGTGCGAGTTGTATAAAGTCGTCTATTGTATAAAATTAAGATTAAATTTCTCTTGTGTAATATCGTTATAGTCTATTTTAAATTATGCGCGTTTAATCCCCGGGCCCGTTATTAAAGTGTACGCGTTCTTCAAAGACTCTTACAGACGTTTCGGACAAAAAAAAAAAAAAAAAAATTGTAGAACGACCGCGGTCCCATTCGAATTCTTATCGAATGTGCTCGTGTGTTAATATTGTTCTTTTACATCACTGGTTCCCAAACTGGGCGTGAACGCATTGCTGTAAGGCGCCGCAAGCAGTTATTACGAAATACAATTTTTATTGATTACATTATTTTTTATTTTAAAACGTAGAGGAAAAAAAAAACTAATTATCCAGTTCTCTTTATCTAAGTAATATTGGGCACCAAGGAACTAATAAAATACTATAAAAGACACCGGGTGACGAATCAACGAATCAAAAACTAAATATATGGTAATATCAAGACGAGAATATATAGAAGTTGAGAATTTTTAGCTCGAAAGGGCACATAGTTTTAAATATCTGGGTGTTACAATAAATAGCAAAAATAATAATCACGAAGAAATCAATATAAGAACTACTGCGGCGAACATATGCTATTATGGGTTAACGAGCATGTTTAAATCAAAACAAGTGTCAATTAAATCAAAAATTACACTATACAAAGTAATTATCAGGCCAGTTCTTCTATATGCTTGTGAAACATGGCCAACGACCAAAGGAGAATGAAGACAAAATAGTGATCATTGAAAGACGAATAGATGGGCCAAAACGAAATAATATATCACACAACAATATGAAAGTAGAAGCAACATAGAATTACAACAACTAAATAAAGAACCGAACATAGTGTCAGTACTACAATATAGAAGAATCGGATGGGCCGGCCACGTATGGAGGTCAAACAGCCTAAACTAAGACCACTAGGCAGACCAAAACATAGATGGACAGAAAAAGTAAAAAAGACATTGGAAGAATTTGGAATACAAGATATGGAAGTAGTAGCTCAGGATAGAGACAGGTGGATGCAAATTTGTGTTGCGGTTATGGGCCTCAACGGCCTTTAAAAACCGGAGATTCATCTGCCACCTCCTTCTGCAGAAGCAGACGGAGGTGGCAGAAGAACATTATTTGTTATTTTTAAACGTAGAGAACAAAAAAATAATTAACCGGTTCTCATTATCCATCAGTAACGGATAACCGATAAAGAATGATAAGTGTTTGACCGCAGCGTGTAACTTAATCATTTTATGCCACGTTGTCGGTAAATTAATGGGTACGATAAAAGAATGTCAGGGGAAAAAGCTATTAGATTAGTTTAGACTCGATTTAGTTTCGTTTTGCAGTTGCATAGTTCACGTAGTCTCGTAGTACGTAGTCATCGCGAGTGTACGTACGTACAATCTGACTTAAGGTGTGCCCTGTCAAATATTGAGCCGAACATAAAAAAACTGTCCAAAGAAAAGTGTTGTCAGCAAGGTTAACATTAATTATTAATTTCATTATGTATTTTTTATTGATTTTTTTTATTAATATTTTATACTAATTTATTACTACATATAATATTTCATCTTAATCGATTGTTACATTTTATTATTTACTATTAGTTATATTATATAATTATTATCATCAGTAAAAAAAAGTAGACATTCCGAATATTGTATAGTTTATTTGTTAAGTACGCAAAAAAAGGTGATCGATTTTTTTTATTTCAATTTATAGGAAGGGGGGCGCGAGATTTTCGACAATCTACGAGTGGGGCGTAGAATAGAAGAGGTTGGGAACCACTGTTTTACTTGAACGTGAAAACGGCCCCGAAGAACTAGCGACCAAACGAACAGATGCCGCTGCGGAAATTAACAAGGAGATAACAACGTTTATAGCTGTACAGAGAAATATCCTCGGAAAATGCCAATCGTATCGATTTGGATTTCGCCTCGCGTAACTTGATTCGGGTCCAGTAGTTTAAATAATATCTACGGACAATCGCAAACCGAAATTACGGAATTCGTACCGATATTAAATCGAGAATTTGATCCGGGAACAAATGCTACGCTGGGCCGAATTACTTTTCTCGGGTAATTTCAACAAAACGAACAATATAATTATTGTATTTATTACGTTAGTTCATTTTATCGCCCAAAAACCGTGCGCGGTTTGGTCGCCTGAGTAGTTGACGAAATGAAAGAGTGTTTAGGTTACAATAACCGAGAGGAAAGTATAGAAAAGGATTTTCGACCCACCGGCGAAACGACGAGAGAATCGAAAATCGAAAACTGTAGAAGAAATTGACAAAGCGTCAGATACGAACACGCAGCTATTCATCGAGTACACGAAAGTATTGCCCGTAGACATACAATTTCGTAGCGACCACGACCGAGGTAGGATATTGAGGTGAAAGGTAAAAATCTATAAATACTATGGGATATTACACGACCAGGAACCGATCGCAGGACGACTGTGCAATCGACAGTGATGACCGGAGGACGTTATGCTCGAGGGGTTCGTCCGAATTGGCCGCGTACCACGAGCAAGACGATAAAAGGCCGACGTTTTAGAAAAAAAGCGTAGACGAGCGCAAAAAAAAAAAAAAAAAAAATACCGAAAGAAAAGTTGCACGCGTGTATAATTGCATACGGAATCCATACCTAATACGATCGGTAATCGGTTTTTTTACGTCGTCGTATAATCGCCAGATTCGAACGACTGTCAAGCGTGTGATGAATCGGTTTTTTTCCGTTTTTCGTTTTTTTTTTCTTTTCCTTCGAGGCGAATGCACAGTTGCAATTACGATAATGCTCTGGGCCGGTCGGGTGTATTAGGCAATATGTGACAACGAACGATATATAAATCGGACGCCGTGCGTGCGGATGAGTTTGATATTTTTATAGTAATATATATATATATATATATATTTTATCCGATTTAAAACGGAACAGTTTTTCTAGATTTCCCGTAATATTATTTAATAAAATAATGGAACGATCCGCGGAGAGATTCACTATTCCAAAGTGTTTATACGCCGTATATACCTCTACTGATCCCGCGCGGGGTTGTATAAAAAAAGAAGAAAAGTAAATCTCTAAAGAGACCCCGTTTATAAATAATGAAAAAGCGTTTTATATATATATAAAAAAAAAATAAATAAAATCCATTGGATAACATAATACACACGAGTGGCGTACACTGCCGTATTGCAAACGGTAATTAAAACGCGTTTTACCGTTTTAACGAATTTATTTTATACGCTATATCTACGCTAGTGAAATCGTTTGAAAATCCCATTCGTTTGCATTTTTTTTTTTTTGTTTTTAAATGCTCTTCAAACCGCATAATCAACATTAAAATATTAATTGGCATCGCGTTACGACGACACGAGTAAATTATTCTTTTTTTTTTTTTTTTTTCTCCGACATTTTCTGCAAACTCGGTCCAACGCTCGTAGTCCGCCCGGCAAATTTTCAGTCTTCCCCGTGGATGTATTTCCTGTTCTTTCTTCCGGTACGAACTCACGGGTTTTTGCTTTCTCCGGCCGTAATCTCTTGTGTGTCGTACGACGGCTTCTGCCGCGATAATAGGGTTAGGTTATTATTTCCCTCACCCCCCGGTTATTTATTATTTTCCATCCGCCGTTTGGCGTATGATGCGTGTTGTATTTACCGTTGCGACGCGACGGGTTCGCGGCGGAATTCGCCCCGTTCCGAACGGTCCGGCAGACGTCCCAGAGAGTCGGCCGGAGAGTTTTTCTCGTCGGCCACGCGTTCGCGCGAATAAATCTGTGGCGATTTATAACAACCGGACACAATCACTAATAGATACGGCAGCGTACGGTTGCGCCGACGGACGTTTTCGGGGACGATAAATACGCCGTCCGGTGTAATAATCGCCGATACACACGCGCCTCCGCCCCGGTCTACGGGAATGAAAACGGCTTTTCCCCCCGGGCCCCCCCCCCAAAGGCAACGACGGCGTAGCTCCGTCGTTGCCATACGCGGTATAACTAAAACGTTTTCCTAGTCTCGGCAGCGGACAACGCGAAAAAGGTTTTCCAAAGGGTCGCCGCGGATCATAATATTTCACTCCTTTCCTACCATTATTTTTTTGCCGTTTTCCACCCTTTTTTTATTTTTTTTTTATTAAAAGCACACCGACATAGGTACACACAAGTCAGTATTGTGTTCTATTGTATATGTTTTTGATTTTGTTTGCCGGCGCGTGGCACCCCGGCCGTCCGTTTGTAGAAAAACAATAAAATAAAAAAATATATCAATGGCTAATGATTTTATTAGATTGGTATAGCGATTCTAAAAAATCGAAATTGCGTTCGACTTGTATCCCGCGAACCGATTATAATCGTTTGTCGATTTATTTCCCATTTTTTTTTGTTCACCGTTTTAAATACGGAATTTTTTTTTATGTTAACAACTGTTTTACGAGAATATTTAACATTCGTATCGCCGAGGTGGCCCAGAAATAGACAAAAAACGTTTTATTCCCACCCCCCCCTCCCCAAATAGTTTCATTTAATATATATATATATATTTTTTTTTCATTTTACGGAAATAAAAGTCATCAATAGAGCTGACCACAGTCAGCTCCTAAAAAATGTTCAGCGTCACCTATAGAACGTAGTGGAAATCACTCTCAAAACCTTTCCGGTGTTTCTGAGAACAATCTCTGTAATGTTCCGGTAGTTTTTTAGTATACAGCGCGGAGACACGCGTACAAACATTGCATTTTTTATATTAAAGTGATAACAAAAATGCACATAGAAATTACACTCGAAATTATATTTAAAAGCGATAATATATTATTTTGTTAAATATAACGCGATAGGTAAAACGTGATTGAGTCTAATATTCCATTCGAGTACTTGTTGGCGTGTACCGTTCGTATTTTTAAGTAGAGCATTTTCTCAAAGTCAAGTTTAACATTCGAACGAGGCTATTAGTCGTTCTATTTGAATTAATTGGAACTACTGGGGTATGATTTTTCGCTAAGAACTGACGAACGACCTGTGAGCATGGGCGTTACCGTGATGACGATATCCAAGAACTACTTTTCCAACTCTCTGGCCTTTTTTTCCCTAACGTGAAAATCACGTAATCTTTTCTTGGCTTCTAAATAAAAATGCTGATTCACTGTTTGTTCTTGAGGCACCCGTTCACCATGAACTATACCACGAAAATCAAAAAATGTGATTAACGTGGCTTTCAAATATAATTTTATTAACACAATACTATTCTAAATACACATTATCACCTTCAAAATAATCTCCCTGGGCAGCAACCACACCGCTGCCATATTCTTTTCCGCTAATCTTTTCGTTTGAAAACGACGTCCTTTGAGGACGTAGATTTTAACTTTGGAAATAAAAAAAAAAAGTCGCACGGGGCTAAGTCGGGTTGTAGAACTACTGGAGTATGATTTTTCGCTAAGAACTGACGAATGAGCAATAACCAATGTGACCCAAGGCGTTATCGTGATGCAACATCCAAGAACCACTTTTCTAACTTTCTGGCCTTTTTCCCCTAACATTTGCACGTAATCTTTTCATGACTTCTAAATAAAAATGCTGATTTACTGTTTGTCCGCGGGGCACCCATTCACGATGAACTATACCACGAAAATAAAAAAAATGCGATTAACATTTGATCTCGCCTGCCTTGGTCTAGGAGAATTTGCTGACTTCCACTGTGATGATTGACGCTTGGTTTCAACATCATGCTCATAATTCCTAGTTTCATCACCGGTTATAATTTTTTTTTAATAAGTCTAGATCGATTTCTGCTCTTTCGAAAAGTTCTTGAATGATGGTCTTTCGATTTTGTTCATCGGTTAAAAGACGAGGAACAAATTAAGCTGCGATTCGGCTCATGCCCAATTCTTCGGTTGATATTTATTGGCGAGAACCATAAGATATTCCGACGTCTTCTGCAACTTCTCTGCTAGTCGATCGACGATTATTTTGAATAGTTTCACGAACACGAACAACAGTTTCATTTGTTTTACTGTTCGAGGGTCAACCACCAGGTCGATCGTTATCGTTAACGGATGTTCCACGTTCCTTAAACCATTCAAAACACGCTGTACGAGACAGAACATCATCTCTAAAAGCTTGCTGCAAAAATTCAAAAGTTTCACAAGAACTTTTCTCTAATTTAAAACAAAATTTTACGCACACACGCGTTGTTCTTCTTTTGCTTCCATTACGAAAATCGCCGCATCACTAAAACATGTTTTGGAAAAGATGCCATAAAATGCCAATAAATATTGTTATCGATTTCAAACCGACGCTGAAATTCTTGTTAAAAAAGTTATCGAATGAAATTATCGGGGCATTGTTATCCTAATTTATGTAAATATTATTAACAATACCCGGACAGTATTTTTTTCGATCACGCCCCGTACGTGAAGTAAATTATGAACAATCGGGCAAATCTCGAACTCAGTGTTAGCCACAGTTGCATTAAAAGTCGTCTGTCTATAGTAGCGTAGACTACGGAGAAGAGTTGTTTTTTTTTTTCTTTACTATTTATAAAATAGTAGACCGGGAGTCTACGGGCAAGGGGAAGGGCCGATCGCCTTTTGCCCGCCTCCCGTGGATCAGCGCCGGGGAACGGGTCGGGCGGGCGTATTATACACGGTAATGTCACAGCACGGATATTATAATTCGTACATGTCACTGTGTCCATATTCCATATGTGTCGTAATTATGTTAGTTGTGTGACATCCGATATAAAAAAAAAAAAAAAACAACGCTAAGAATGCAACACTTATTATGCGTTTTACGTCGAAGACTCAAAAAAGTGTGGCGGCGCCACAGGACGCACAATTACCCACACCGTTAATAAATTATGGTAATAATATACGGTATTAAAGAAAATTTCCTTTTTTATTTTTTTTATTTTTATATATCTTTTCTTTTTAAACGATTCGATTGCGTTCTCGTCGACGAAGTAATACAATTGTTCAAGGTCACTGTTCGGTTAATGTTTTTTTTTTTTTTTTTTTGCTTTTGAACGAGTGGCCGCCGGGTGTATGTGTAAAAAATTGAACAGCTACCCGTGGGCGCACGCACGACTGCGAGTTATATTCTCGATATTTCATTTTTTTTCGAATATATTTTCATACTGTGTATTAGTTTATTGCGCGTTTGGGGTTGTTTCCCCTTTTTTTCGTTCCATATTTTTACCACTTATTATTATTATACGCCGACGTCGCACACGTATACCGTATAATATACCGTATGTACGCGCGCCCGGGCGCTTTTACTCGGTCAGATAAAAATACCGAAAACAATAATAATAATAATAATAATATAATACTGCCGTCGTACAGTATTTGCGTGCGGTGTCATTGTGTATGGTTTTTTTTTTTATGTTTTTTTTTATGTTTTTTGAAGGACAACAAACGCCATTTGTGGCGGAAACGCTCGGTCGGTGTAATTTCCACAGTGAGCTCACCAACTGTGTCGCGACACATACGAAAGTTTAAATTTCGATTTGGCGCGATAACCCACATCTGGCACTTCTGTTCAGCGGCACCGATCCTTATCCCCAAGTATGGCGGCCGCCGTAGCCAACGGAACGCGAGGCTCAAGTCGGTCGTACAAGTTGTACAACTCAGTACTGTACTTAAGGGCCTTAAAGTATGCCTGGCAAATCGTTTACGTCAAAATTGATTATCTTGTGTAGTTTATTGTGTTGATTTCCGGTTACGAGTATTGTTTAAAGTTTATTTTACTTGGTGGGTCCCAGACAAATTGTATATTCGTCAGTGTGTAACTGTTGTAATTCGGACCCGGGACCAGGGCCCTGACGAACGGCTCTATATTAAGTTCCAAATAAAAAATATTGTGCAGTTCGTAGACAACATTATGAATTATTCACTATATTTTTACAATAAATAAGATTAAAAAGCGTTAAACATATTTTCGACCATGTTTCGTATTACCCGGAGCTCAAAAAAAAAAAAAAAAAAAAAAAAAAAAGGGCCTTAAATTGATTGAAAAAAATTTTAGACACCCACTGAACATTTTTTCCAACTATGGTTTTAAAACAAGATGTAGAGTTTTAAAAATCGTGTTCCTAACGCAGGCCCCGATATAGACCGTGGTACACGAATCGATTTCATTTTTGAGCGATTTAACGAAACGGTCCGGTTCACGGACGAAAGGACCGCGACCTCTCGTTACAACGCCGCGGCTCCGGGGATGACGATAACAAAATCATTATAATCGTCGTCGTCGTTATTCGAAACCACGAATATAATAAATAAAATAGACAACCGATAAACGATAAATGAACAAATCTGAAGCATGAATACCAAGAGAACATATTTTATTGATTAACCCATGAATTAATCGTTTATGCCATGAATTATGTGATATAAAAAAAAATATATGATTTAACATTGATGTGGGCTCCGGCCTTTCAGTAAATTTATAAACTGATACGATTATTTAATTATATATTAATTCGCATACGTGTGAAAGGTTCAAGATCCGATTATAATTCATTGGAATAGGAAATAATTATAATTTTATCTCGATTATAATTGGCATTACTAATTTCTGGGTTGTAAAAGATCATGTTCCTCTTGTAGGGGGTATCGTATAACTCTTGTTGGGAAAATTTTATTTTAATGGGGGCACACAGATCCTGGTCACCGATTCTTGATACGCTGTTAGGAATAATTATTTAGCGCCTCTGAGCAAACGGTAGGTATATTTTTCTATATTAACTCATTTTATGGGGGGTATAAGCGTTTTTCAGAGGTCGTTTGAATATATAAAAGGGACCGCCCTCGTACCACTCGGTCATACGCGTTTTGTATATGGCATTAAGCGATTTCCAAAGTTATTGTAAATTTTTAAAAAAAAAAAAATTAAAAAATGAATTCGATGTATGAGATAATTGAATATTTATATTGAAAATATCTGACGTTTTCAAGTGTTGATACTCTTGTGTTAACGGTCGCCTTTAATAATAAATAAGGCGAACATTTGTTATTTATCACAATTCGTTTTTATTTATGCAGGCCCTTATTTTGATGAAGATCATTTTTATTTCTTTTTTTTTTTTTTTTACATTTGGTAAAAGGCTTCAACTACAAAGATATTTAGTCTACACCAACTAAACACTTAATGCATTATGCCTATCTCAATACAGATATCGACGTGTTATTTACAATTTATGGCTTCGGTGTATATTGGGGAAAAAATTACTGATTGCAACGGTGTTTTCTTCATTGAGTGCTTGATGAAGTGTGAGAACGTTGTTAAGGATCTTGCTGGCTTCGGTGTATTTGGGCCAGTTGGTGACTATATGTTCTATTGATAAGACTGCATCACAAGTATCGCATACTGATGCTGGGTCCTTTCCGATAAGATAAGCATGTGTTAGGTGAGAGTGACCTGTCTTAGCTCGGGTAATGGTTACTTTCTCTCTTCAATTAATATTAATTTTTTTTATATACATTTTTACATTTCTCAGTTTGTTGGAGAGAGAGAGAAAGGTTTAGCCAAAACTACTGCCATTCTTCCATTATTTTGTGATGAATGGTGTTAAAAGTGTCGAATGAGGATAATGTATTAATTGCGAGTGGCGAATGTAGGTGTTGTGGCATCGT
Organism: Tuberolachnus salignus; assembly: GCA_956483605.1. Taxonomy (NCBI): domain Eukaryota; kingdom Metazoa; phylum Arthropoda; class Insecta; order Hemiptera; family Aphididae; genus Tuberolachnus; species Tuberolachnus salignus. The sequence continues at coordinate 2,131,931 of OY101434.1, forward strand.
AGGCTGTCGTGTCTGCATTCTTATTTCCGGGTATCCCAAAGTGTGAGGGGACCCGCATAAAACATGTAGGGAAACTTATTTGAGATTTCGATTTCTGATGGTGTTGGACAAGCTCATTTTTTTTGAATAGGGATTTGAGATTGATGTGAGGGCGCTTAAAGAGTCGCCGAACGTTATGCTGGTTTAAAGGTTTGAAGACGAGATGATTTATAAATGCAACATAAATACAGTGAGTTTCAGCTGCACGTGTACCAGAGGAAGTTGAAAAGGATGATATTCCTGGTCTGCGATTACAGAGAAACTTTTTTTAAATTTTTTATTCGACTACTTTGCGCGTACGGTATAACGAATGTATCGGACATAAAAAATCCCGTCTGTCGATTTTGATCCGATTCGCGTAATAACGCGTGTGTAAATAACCCGACCAAAGATTCAACGGTCCCTCTGTATTGTGCCTCGTATAACGCCCCGTACAAGTCCCCGTGCGATTTGATCGGCTTCGGTCTGCGTACGGTTTTAATTTGGCGAAAAAAAAAAAAAAAAAAAAAAAAAAAACGCGGGCACGGTATTAAATATAATTTATCGTACGCGTGGAAAAATATCGAGTGCGGGGCTTTAAGAACGGGCAAGTAAGTAGGTTTCTCCGGACGATTTTCGTGGCGCACCTGTTACGCGGCGGCGGCGGCGGCGGCGGAGCGAAGCAGTTTTCCGGTCGCCTCGCCTCGCACAGGGGTTAGTGGGGGGGGGGGGACCCGGCGGACTAAAGAACCGCGGGACATTATACGTTAATAATTTGACGTGTAAAACCTTCGGCTCGCGCGCGCCGACAAAGTTTGCCCTCCGCGCACGTTTCCCGAATAACATTTACCGCCGTTATTCATCGTTATCGCTTTCGGTATAATATCCGTATCGTGGATATATACGTGCGCCCACGTGCGCCGGCCCTTAAAACATTCATAACCCGAGGTGAGGAGCAGAAGATTTCGCGCGCGCCAGCGGCGGCAGTGGTGTTCCGGAGACGCAAAGTTTATATCCGTATGCATAAAAATATATATATATATAAAAAACATACCCGAGTAATGAAATGAGTTTACAAAAAAAAAAAAAACCCGGAAAAAAAGTTTGGCGCGCAAATAATGTAAATAAATTACCGGAAAGGTATGATAAAAAAAAAAAAAAAAAAATAAAAAATACCCGACATACTTTGCACCACATAAGTGAGCGCATGCGCTGGCTGAGAATTGGGCAGGCGGAATTTAAATGATACTGGGCCTTACATAATTTTACATCCGTACGAAACGATAAATCGTTTTACCGATCGAATTACGATTTCAAACGTGTTTAAAACGAAAAGTCGAACGATTCGTTTTTAATAAATTCTTATATGAACGCGAAATCAAAACACGTTCGATTACAACATTTATATAAACACGTACAACGAATAACCCATTTAAAAAAAAAGCTACGAAAAACTGACAAAATAATAAAAAAAACCGCCGGAATATTTTGAAAATTACACTACGTCTAAATTGTGCCAAAATAAGTATTCGGTGAAAGTTTCAAGGCTTTACCACTATTTAATCCACTGAATTGAAACATCCGGACCAAATTTAAATTATTAAAAACCGTTATTGCATAAATATTTTCATTTTCCCTCGTCAATGAAAATATAAGGAAAATTAAAAAAAAAAAATTAAAAAAATGACCTTCAATGAACCGACCGTACAAAATTTTCTAATTGAAAAATTATTCGCGGACAGAAAAAATTCTCTACGCACCTACTGCGCTCAGAAATTAAAACAGAGATACATATAAAAACGTGCGTCCGACAAAGAGAGAGAAAAAGATCGAGAGAAATTGGGAGGAAGCGAGACAATAGAAAAACACTTTCCCTGCACGATCCATCATGTTTTTCGTCCACACTCGTCGATTTTTTCTCTCTCTATTTTTATTAATACCATCGTAATATGCCGGACGTTTTTTTTTTTATTGAAATTATATTATTTTATACCCAGATAGGATCACGCCGTCCCGTTAATACTCAAATTTAATTTGTCATATCCACGGCAATCTAATCAATTATTCCCGTCCTTAAGCCGAGTTCTTCAGTTTCTTTATAAATTCTAAGTAAATTTAAATAATTTAATTAAATCAACGATAAATAATAATAGGCTATTGAGTCGAATAGTATCTCCATATCTGAGTAAAACTTATTTTTTTTTTCTTCAAATTAGTAATATCGCAGCCGTATAATAATATTTAGGTCAAATTCGTTTTGAGCGAAGACAACTGGGAGTTCTTGTGAAATATTTGTTTCGGATACGAAATTCTCATGTGTGGAAAATCGAATTTTTGGGTAGTGGACGATTATTGTACGGCAAAACTCTATTTTTTTTTAAATTTTATTTTACACATCGCATTGGTTAAAGAAATTTTTATCCGCCGTACGTGTTAATAGCGTTCGCCGAACTAGGAGTGGGAGAGGAGTTAACACTCCTGTTACCCTCTCTGGTTATATAAAAAAAAAAAAAAAAAACGTTCTGGTGTAATGTCTTATGTCCAATTTTCATCATTTTCTTTTCTCCTAATAATAAACGGAGTGTATTACACGAATTTTGTTCATTCTTTAATAATACGAGACGAAAAAATAATACATTACGGGAGTGCAATTGGATTCAAATATAAAAAAAAAAATACGAAATTTCAGAAAGGAATGATTTTAAGAATTTTGTTATCCTTTAATATATGAACGAATAAAAAAAGAGCGATTTGTGTATGCGTAACGGGAAATATGTCACTTCATCCGAAAACGTATTGTGTACATTAAATTTAAATTAAACACTAAATACGTGACGTATATAAAAAAAAAAAAAATATATCAAAACGTATTGTAAAAAATAATAATTAAATTAAATTTGTTTTTTCATGTCGATAAATCCAATAAAGTTACTGGTTTTATGTAATATGGGTAATAAATAGGCGGACTATTACTTATTTATTACTATTATTTTTTTTTCATTTTTTTTTTTTTTTTTTTTTTTTTCTATAATTGGTTTTTGTAAATAAATTTGTATACAGAAAAAAAAAACAAAATAATTCTAACAAATTAATATATATTTAAATTAAAAGAGTTTTATAAACGACAAAACATGTTATAATACATTATTTTTGACGTCAAATAGTAAAAAAAAAAAAATTAATAATTAAATATAAAAATCAATACGTGTGTCAATCAAGTAATATTATCAAATATATTTTACAGTAACAATTTTTAATTAAAAAAAAGAAATCGATTGTACGCAAGACTTGCGTTTTTTTTTTTAATATTTAAAAAAAAACCATTTATTTTTCGAAACCAAATAATTGTATTAAAACTGTTTGAAAATTGTTCGATTCGGTAGAAAATCACGCGAATTCGCGATATTTAAATATTAAACAAACGTAAAAACGGAAATGCGCGTGAAAACAACGCGAAACTGTTTTAGTACAATTCGTTTATATCATTTGGACGGAAAAAAAATTCCTACAGCAGTACAGAATTCGTCAGAATGCGGTCAATACGGGCTTACAGCGACAGGAACATATTTATAAATCGCCGTCATAAAAAAAAACCGTTGACCTTATTGACAGTAATAACGGACGGGGTAGACACACACGATAAATATACATACGTTTTTCAAAAGGACTCGGATATTTATTATCGACCCTTTGAAAATTCGATTGTTTTACCGGTACAAATTCGAAATTATTTATTTCATTTGCGTGTACACGTTGTACGGTATATACCTACACATCATTTGGCGTGCAAAATGTGAGTGTTTTGTCGTTGTTTCCAATAACAATAAATTCATACTATCCATTCTTGTAGAACGGTCGGTTTCGGTCGAATATAGTAAAAATTATTCCGTATTTTAAACCTAACGTAACCATACCGATATACGCGTTATTACCCGGGATCTTGGTGATAAAGCATATGCTTAGTTGTTTTTTTTTTTTTTTTTCTATACGATGTAGAAATGTCATTTTTACACTAAATAAATAATGTTTTTTTTTTTCTATGTAAATGCATTATTATTGATTTTCGCGCAATTATTGTATCAAATTTACCGCGCCATTAATAATAATAATGAAAAAATTTAAATTTTATTAACGAGGAATGAAAGAAAAAAAAAAAAAAAGGCACGCGTAAACTACGCAACAATCACATCTGTGGATGTTCGTTTTCTATATATGATAATAATTTCCACGCCAAACTAAAAAACTTGGACAGTGCTCTTCATTACAATATAGGAAAAAAAACACTGAATAGACGTCTGCGGCCTCGACTTCCCCAGGACATTCTTTTAACAGACACAGAAGAATCATCATCAGAAAATGAAGATCGTTATTATTATATTCATATATGTAACACATTATTATATCACTCTCACTATTAATAATTATGTCATTAATAAATTTATAATCATTTAAATGTGTAACAAATAAAATTGTAAAAATTAAAAAGTTGTAATAGCACTAGGTGTGCTGAAACATTTTATAATTATAATAAATATAAAAAAAAAAAAAAAATGATAATAATATTTCGTCTGGTAAATTGTTTGCGTTTCGTCCGACCGAATTCCGGATATTCTAAATTCGCGTCGTCCGTCCGTGTTTGAGCGTTTCAGTGTATTGTTTTAGTTTTATCCGACATTTTCGAACGCATAACCGGTAGAAATGCATACGCGAAATTTTTTTACATATTGTGGTACTCACTTGTTTAACGCATAACGATAGCTCGCTTTAGTGTTATGTTTTTTAAATTTTTAACTCAATTGTGTTAATGTGTTTATAATGTTACAAGTAATTACCAAAAACCAGTCATACCTATATATATATATATATATATATATATATCAGGGTAGAGCGTGGTTACTTCCTTATCTGAAACTCTCTATTAATAGTAGAGCGTTGGTTAGGTTAGGTTAGGTTAGGTTCGAAAACACGTTTGTTTAAGGTTTTTGTTATAAATAGTTCAGTGTCAACAATGCAGTGGACAAAGCAAGAGCCGTGGAGGACTACTATTCTTTCAGCCGTTCGATCTCAGCATTTCGGCGTGCATTCAGAAACCATTTCAATATCCCTACACCATTTTCTTTGAAAGAACCCTGCAAGTCGTGTGCCCGATCGGAAATCGAGTGATTTGTGGGTGCGGACACGTTCAGGGATACCGGTAATGTGCAGAATAAACACAACGGATCTTCCAGAACCGTCAGGACGCCGGAAAACGTCGAATGGGTAAGACCGGCGGTTTTGATATCCCCTAGGCGATCTGCGCACAAACATTCCGCTACTTTAGGGATGTCTAGTCGCACAGCGAGACGAATTCTTCACCAGCACGTGAAGCCTTCCTCGAAAACCTGCCTCGGGACGCCCCTGTTGTCTTTAGTGTCGAGGGACATTTCCATATTTCAGGATGTGTGAACAAACAAAACGTGCGATATTGGAGCCCCGCTAACCCGAGAGAACCTCATGAACAGCATCTGCATACAGAACGTATGACTGTTTGGTGTGCAATATCCAGAATCGGCATTATTGGCCCATGGTTCTTTGAAGAGAACAAAAGAGCAGTTACGGTCAATTCTGAACGTGTTATTTCAGCATGATTGTGGATTTTTTTCTGCCCGAACTTAAAGAAATGAATATAGGGGAAGTGTGTGGTTTCAACAGGATGGCGCCACGGCTCACACGGCAAGAAGGTCAATGAATTTCTTGCGTGAACACCTAACCCCGAACGGCTCATCTCTCTTAGAGGCGATCTTCAGTGGCCAGCACGATCACCAGATTTAGTGATTTTTTCCTGTTGGGCTACCTTAAATCGTCAGTATACACGGATTGTCCAAAGATCCTTGGTCATCTCAAAAACAATATTTTTGCTGCTATTGCCGGCATAAGCACACATATGCCGGAAAAAGTGAACAGAAATTTCGAATTCCGACTGTCTCAGTGCATTGACGAGAACGGTGGCCACCTTCGAGATGTAGTATTTAAAACCAAATAAAATAATACTTTAAATGTACCCCTCTATACACAGAAAATGTAATTAAATCAATATTGCCAATAGTATTTGTGTTATGGTTTTTTAAAATAAGGAAGTAACCACGCCCCACCCTGTATATATATATATATATATTTGTTCGTGGATTAATTTTTTTAATTGTAATCACGAATTATTCCGGTGTTGTGTTATCGTTATTGCTTGGCTTTATCGCCGCGTTCCTACCGAATTGTCGATTGCACTTACATTTTTTTAGTTGAAATGCAACGGATTTAATGGAAATCCGCGTAGGGGAAAATTTCGAGGCCCGACCTCGTAAGTCGTGCTCACGGTGTGGACAGTAACTCAATGTTAACACAACTTTTTTAATACATCCGCTCGTCACAGTACTGGTTGTTTTGGTTTTTTTTTTTTTTTTTCGTAACCGTTTTATCGGACAACATTAAAACGTTAATGTTTTGTACTGAACATCGGCAAATGAACAATTCAGGTGCATAATTATTATGATTGCGAATGAATCCCGCAATTGCAACAAACTGTTTCGTTTCGAAATTCACATTAAAAACATTTAAAAAATACAGCGGGTTACCTCGATTAGTCGAACACCGTGGGAAATGGATTATCTCCTTCGACCTATCGAGGTTTTGTGAAATGCATTTACGAGTTTACTATCGGTGTAAATAATCGAAATACGCGATATTGTTTTTTAATTTTTTTTTTATACACGCGATCATTATAATCAGAAGATATAATTGTGTGATTTTAGTGCGAGTTGGATTCGTGTACGCACGGAGTTTTTTTTTTTCGATTTATCGACGGCATATATCTTGGTACTCTACAGTACTTAGTACTTATAATGTGGTATTTACGAAAATATTATATTCAGTGATTTTTTTTTTTTTTTTACGTATTGCATCAATTTTTCATATCGTATACGTAACCGTATACCTATCGTTTATCGATCAATACTAACATTCGAAATTGTATTCCCCCCCCCCCCCGATTTCGTTATAAAAGTAAACGCACAAAAATGTATATTGTTTTCTATAGGTAATTACGGAAATACGTTTTTACGGTACAATATCGACAATGACGACAATTGAATGTATTTACCGACTTATGTAGTACTGTGATAAAAAAAAAAAAAAAAAAAATAAAAATAAAGTCTCTATAATACAGCACAGATAGCGCGGAGAAGTGGATAGGAGTAAAATGGCGAACCGTACCGCTACGAAACAGCTAGTTTACAATATAAAGGAACATTATGGCTTTTATACGAAATTTTTATGGGTTCCCAGCTACATTCTTCCGTTTTGCCCATTACTTTTTCGATTTATGATAATGTGGAAATGATTTACTGCGAGTACCCGTCATCATCACTATAACCGTCTCTATACTGCAGTCATATTTTTATCGGAAGTTAAACCTTTTCATTAAATTTCCATCATGCACATATCCCGGTCGTTGTGATGGTTTATCCTTCTGCAGCGACGAGGAGAAAACCAAATAAATATTATAAAACTACTAGTATTGTTGTTTAAAATGTTTAAAACGTATTGTTGGACAACAAAAATCATCACGCATTCAGTTTGGGTTTCAAACTATTATAAGGCAGGTGTAAATTATATTTTATTTTAAAAATTCTGTTTTAAAATGCACCATCGAATGCATTGAAATAAGGGGGGGGAATTACCTAATAAGGACACGAAAAGAATTGAGAAAACAGCAAATATCTAAACACACTCTACGTGAAAGTTTCATCGTCTAGTCCGTTTTGTCTCGTATAATTCGAACTTTGTCCACGGAAAGCAATATGTCTTACAATAAGCATCAAAATGTACGGCCTAAAACTAAAAAAAAAAAAAAAACCGTTTGGTTGGTTATGTTAAGGGTTTACTAAATTAAAAAAAAAAAAAAACAATGTTATTCAAGTTAAAATTTAGATTTCGCACGATTTTACGTAGCAAGTTCACATTTTGAATATTCCTAGCATCATACACATACAGGATTACGCTATAATATATTCACTTATTTAAAATAAAAATTTACCATCGAATGCATTAAAAAAAAGGGGGGGGAAAAATTAGCTAAAAAAGACACGAAAAGAATTGAGAAAACAGCAAATATCTAAACACGCTCTACGTGAAAGTTTCATCGTCTAGTCCGTTTTGTCTCGTATAATTCGAACTTTGTCCATGGAAAGCAATATGTCTTACAATAAGCGTCAAAATGCACAGCCTAAAACTAAAACTAAAAAAAAAATGTTATACATTTAGGTTAAAAACTAAATCCTCGTATAATAATATTCCAATACACCGCGCGCTGTATTATTTCAGATTTTGCGCGAATTTACGTAGCAAGTTCGCATCTGGAATATTTTCTGGCACCGGCACACGTGCGCGCCGTAATATATTCACCGAATCGGTTCTGTTAACCGGATTGGCTTTACGGGTGGCACGTCAGCGTTTCTCTATTGTCGCCGGCACGGGGTTGACTGTACCCCGGTGTGTGTTGCCTACCTCAATCCCGCATTAAGACTGACTATAGTAAATCGATTACGACATTTCACGGTTTATTGGATTATTTTTCCTTTATATTCGGGCCCGGTCCCCGAACAACAACACACCCACGACCCGCGTTGACGACAACGAGATTAGGATAATAATATAATTAATTCCATTATTTGTTTTTTTTTTTTTTTTATTCACTCTACGTACCCGAGACCGTGTGTTCGTCGCCCTCCGTACAAACAATTATTCTCTATACAGAACGGCGCACTCGAAACCGTGTGGATGCTGGGGCTGGGTAAAATATTTACGCGCAATCGAATTCACGTCCGAGAAATTGAAAACGGTAAACGATACTGAACGAAGTCCGGCAAAACACACGTGTTCTCGCATTTACATTGACAAATTGTATTAATTCGGAATTTGAAAAGAAATAGCAAATTTTTTCCCGTGTTGTTCGCGAATTTCCACAACATTTTTAACTTAAAACGCCGATAAAAATTAATCGCGAAACAATCGCACAAATAAATCAAAAATAATATACACAATTGGTCATGAATAACTTAAAAAAAAACTTTTTCAAAATTATACCAGGTCTAGAAAAAAAAAAAATCTATTATGTGTATTCGATAAATACCTGAAATAACTACGATTATTTTTAATTGAATATTACGAACAAAAAAAAAAAAAAAAACCCAAATTAAAAAATAACAGTAATAATTTTGCGATTTTCCCCTTTATAAGGAAAACTACAAGGGAAATCGACCACTCAATTAGATCAATTTGACAACATTAATCACTATTAATGATGATGATGATCGGGAGCATGATTTCCGGTAAAATAGTTGTTCACAGACAAAAAAAAAAAATTGTAATTTTTATTTATTTTTTTTTTTGAGAAGCAACGGTATAAACTAATACATTTTTCGTCACGCAATAAAACTTTCATTCGATAAAAAAAAAAAAAAAAACACTCGGCAACGAAAACATTTATAGAAAAAAAAAAAAACAAAAGTACAGCCAAAGCTTTTTGTAAATTGCATTCAATGTTTTCGCCGCTTCTAGTGCTAATATATCGTGACCCCCTCCGTCAATTCGTTAACACTCGACAGTCTTGTCCTGCCGCCGGGTTTCCGACGCCCGAGTATGATTTTTGTCGTTCAGTAGACATTTCGCGTTTATACAGTCAAAGCAGCCTGCCGGTTTTTTTTTTTTTTTTTTTTTTATTATTATTGTTCTGGACTGTCCGACGAATCGATTTACGTTTGTACGGAACGTGTAAATTATACGCACTACCGATTCAAACCGATCGACGGGAAACGGTCGCCGAGTAAAAAAAATCTAGACCTTATAATAATACCAAAATAATCACGAAGTAAAAATACATTCGTGATTATATTGGAATATCTTTTTGGAAAAATAAAACGTACTTATAATGTTTAAACGCAATTTACGACGCGGTTGACATGGTAAGTCTCGACGTATTCGAGGTATGCCAGGCCCAGGAATAGTTATCGTTCTGGCAGAGAGAGAGAAAGAGGGGAAAAAAGAAAAAAAAATCATTAAAATGATTCCTAATTGGTTGTTATTACGGTGTTGCAAGTTATGCGTATAGGTACATTCAAATGAACGCTCTACCCGTTATCTAAGTGAAACACTCGCTGAATCACCGCCATTAGTGTTCTGTATTAAGAAACTTAAGAGCCATTAGACCGGCTAACCGGCGTGCCAATTCGAGTGTAGGTTGGTTTTTTTATTATTATTATCATCATTTTTTTTTTTTTTTGCTTTACCGACACAATACGGTTTAAATTCACTTCCCGACGCTTCTGAAAACAACGCACACAAACATAAAATATATTATGTAAACGTCGTCGGAAACATGCGATTGCGGCACAAACCACAATCAGCCGGTTGTCATCGACGGCATCCGACTGGAAATTCGAATTCGACTTTTAAAATGCCGTTAAATTATTTTCGACCGTGATTTTTTACGTACCCGGGTACAACGCGAACACCACTGTTGATCGATTAAAGCGATTTTTATTATTATTTTTTTTTTATTATTATTTAATAGTTATAACTTTGTATGGAATTTCGCAAAAGAAATTATACTCATTTTTATTTTACATTAGCGCGACGAAACGCCGGGAAATACCATCGTAAAGTAATCTACGTTTTTAACGTCCGGAAATCCGTCAATTTCGTACACGAAATCGAACACCGTTTCTGCAGCTTAAACGAATAGTTTTATTGCGAACATGGTATTCTTGTGTACGCGGTGATTGAGTGAAAAACATGTTTCTGACAACTTTTCAGTAGATCGGATTCGTATAAATCCGGTAAATGTTTTTCCATGAATATCAGCGAAGAGGCGCCGAGTGTAAATATTATAAGCTAACAGGACTATCTGTCTATCTTTACTCTACACACATAACATGTACTCAATGAACTCCAATTGTCCGGGGGTACTTTGGCGAACATACGTGCGAACCCCCTTTAAGGTCGGCAAAATCGAAATGAAATATTACGTTTTCGTGTGGTTTAGATATTATTAAAAAAAAAAAAAAAAACGACTATTGAAGATATCCGGAAAACAAGCTATGGCTACAATTTAATGCGCTTAAATTGTACAGAACTCGTACGAATTTAGAAACCGAAAATGAAAATCACATCCATTATTAAAATAATAATATAGAGAATTTGAAGGATTAATATAAATTTGTAAAATACATACAGACTCGATCAGAATTATTGTTTCGGGTTGCATACAATTATTTCTTTCGAAATTTTGTCTAATAGTATACACGTATAATCGCAGTGTTGAGACTTCTCTAAAAAAAAAAAAAAATCTATCTCGATACATAAAAATATGATATTATATTTTAACTCGTCGAGATAAAAATTGTAAAATCTGTCTGAAAGTTATCTAACTTAAATTATTTAACTTAGTAGTACCCGGACCTAACCTACTCTGAATGGAGGTGATTTAATAAATAAACATTGTATCGTTGTTGTTTATAATTTAAAATTACTGTTGCTGTGCTTTACACCATTTGCATTTACAGAATAATTTTAGATTTTGTTTTTGTCGTCCTACTAACTGATAATATATGGTTTTACTTATCCGCGTCCCGACGCGTCTAATACGGCAAATAGTTTTACAAATATAAAATCATCGTTATTAATCACGTCATAAATTTCGTGCCGGAACATTTTTTTTTTCCCCCATTTCCGTTTCGTCTGTTTTTCAGTTGGCCTCTGCATGTCGGCTTGCTGCACATTTAATTCTATCGTTCACGGCAATCTCGGCGGACTCGAAAAAACAATCGTTCCCGTCGGCCGTTGTTATTATGTAAACCTGCGCACGCGGTGGCGAACCGGGGACAAACCACGTGAATGCTTATAGAGATACGAGTAGTTGATCCCGTGCCAAGGGTTTGGACGGACGAGAAGGAGTGCCGTTATGGTTTGCCCAATAAACACCGCAAGGTGCTCCGGTAACGCGTATAGATAACGAAATTAATAACGGTATCGTATGAATTGCCAGTGCGTTTCGCGAACCTATACGCGGATTAACAGTTATTATATATGAACACCGAAAATTGGCCAACGACTAATTCGTACGATAACGGATCTTTGGCGCGCCGAGACGGAAAAATCTCCCGTTTTCATTTGACGTTATTTCGCGAGAAAACTACGAGAAAGCCCTACAATCCGCCCGGTAGGATTTATTATTGAGAGTACGGATGCCGCCGACGGGGCGCATTGTTATACTAATAACAAAAAAAATTCGACTTTTGAAAAACCTTTTCCGGGGGGGGGGGGGCGTCACCACCGGCAAAACCATCGCGTTGGTTCCGTTTCGGTGAAACGGTCAGAGTCTAGTCTAACCTATGAAACTATTAGAAATCTGATATAAACGTCAAAGCGTACACAAAAGGGAACCAAGGAATCTAGGTGGTTCAAATAACCGAACATATTTCGCCGTTTTGTCGGAAATATACGAAATCCGAAGAATACATTGAGATCCCAAGACTAAAATCGGCGCATAAAGCGAAACGATTTCACCACGATTTAGACGGAATTCAAGCGAACGCGGCGACAGAACTCGCAGAGCTTTCACTCTTTGGAACCGTTCCAAAGGACTTTTGAAAAATGGCGAGATCGCCGGGATCACTGCATGCGGTCCGTAAGAGAGAGAGAGAGAGAGAGAGAGAGAGAGAGAGAGAGAGAGAGAGAGAGAGTATTTCGAATGCGACATCTATAAAAAATGATACGCAACTTCGTTTTTGTAATTATTAAATAACGAATCCCCCCGGTACTTTTTGAACAGACCTGTATACGTACGATCGTATACGGAACGTGGGCGCGCGCGCACAACCGACATTATTAATATTACACTGACGTTTCGACATAAAAATTGTTCGTCTACCCCCAAATTACATATATATATATATATATATAAATATTTTTGTATTTATTTATTTATCCGTCAATGGGAAAGTAAACGGCGAATGGGAATATTCGTTTGAATAAAGTTTACGGACCGCAGCAATAACACCGGAGCACCGGGTTTATCCCCCTACGCCCACCACCACCGCCGATGCCGATGCCGCCGATCCATTTGTCGCTGACGACTAGACAATTACGGTTAATCTCCCGAATACTATTTTCGGCAGCGAAAATACCGCCGAGAGGATTTCTACAACGAGTAATTAACATGCCGCCGAACAACAGCCCGGTAAATATCCCGGCCGCTTTAGCGAGGGGTTTACATTTACGATAGTATAAAAAATTATTTCAATATGTACTCGGAACGTTATATAATAATTTTTACGACAAAAAAACTAACACAGGTATTAACTATAATGCGCGACGGCCGAAATCGTACGGTATGTTTCCCAACCCCCCGGAAACATTTCAACGTGCCCGTGAAATTCCACAGGCCGATTTCGATCGGCTCGGACGTGGTCTTGAAGTGGTCGTAGGGACACGACCAACTCCGGGGTGCTGGGAGTAGTCGGGGGTGTCCGTATGGCGTTGCGGCGTGCGATTCAATTTAAGTAGAAGTCTTCGCATTGAATTACGGTTATTTAAAAATTGTCAAAAATAAATTTTTTTTTTTTTCTATTTGTTTATCAATAATAAAAAAAACCGCTTACTCGGTCCGGGCATTCGAAAATATTCTCCTGTTCAAACTGCCGTTGTTTATCGTGTTATTAAAATCCGATTTCGACGTAAACGCCACCAACAATCGACAGAAAACCGTACGCGCTATTTAAGGTAATTTTGCTATGTCGCCCGTTAGTTGGATCGAGGCGGTATGGACTCTTAAAGGGAATCCCAATATGTTCGGCCTATACCATAAGACGGTAGAATTTCAGGACTACGAGGATTTTCCGGGTCGCCGGAATACAAACTAGAGAAATGCCAGAAGCTCACTACAAGTTACGAAATTTAAATCTATCACAGACGCTATGCCTTTTTCAGAAACCACATTCGATGTAAGTTACTGACCAGAAATATTCGTTCGAAATTTGTTCAAGCATAATAAATGGCGAATGTTCCCTAGATTTAGATCGTAGAAATCTAGAGAAGCAAGCTCATTCTGACTGCTGCAAATATAATTGTATACATTAGTATAAACTCACCGACAGAAAACCATCGAGTGTTTAAAATTACGTTATTTTAAAAGTTTACGTGTCCGTGTAATTTAACATAAAAATTAAATTCTTCTTGTACATAGCGTTGAAAATATCTATGGAAAACTATTTGAATACTTAATTTTTTTTTTTTTTTTTTTTTAGGTGGTTATGTCCAGACAAGTTACATCGATATATTTCCTTGTCATACTCAAGCTGTTAAGAGAGCATTTCAATTTATAACCAATGCGTTTTAATCGGTTTGTAACGAATCTGCTAGAAATGGATTTATATGAATTATGTCTTGCGCTATACTGTCATTATTTAATACAAAAAAAAAAAAAAGAAAGATTTTAAACTGTTTAAATGATAAAATTGTATAAGGTTATTTAACTGTAAAAGACGTTTTATTTTATAGTTCAATAATACTTTGTTAAATAAAATCACTTTTAAAGTATTTAATAAAAATAAAATGAACACATATTATGATTTTATATGTATTATTAATAAGTGCATAGCGGCATCTTAAAATGGTATCTTATGATCTCCAACATTTGTGTACCTTTTAATATTCTTAAAATACGAAAAAAAAATACTATCAGAACATTAAAACAATTTTATTTTTATACTATTGATTCAATCGACTCTAATTTTCGTGTTTCAATAATACCGGAGCCACGACGTGTCGTGGCCTTAGGCCAGCTAGGGGCGGATTGGCGATTTTTTTTGTATTTGAAAATAAAAATAAAACCGGCATATGGGCCGCAAATCACATGGGTAGCTAGACTAAAACTCTATACGTTTTAGTAAAACCCTGAGAAGTTTCACCCTCCCCCCCCCATACCGTTTATCGACTAAATTAATAGATTTTACAATTTCAACAAAATATCCTACATATATTTAATCTCAATACGATAACCTTCTGAGAGTTATTGGCACTCTGTTTTTTAGTGAGGTATTTTTTTCGCAGTAAAAGAGATAGTGATGATTTACCAGATTTCGCTTTTTAACGCTAACAAATGCTCTCTACGATCCTAGTACATTCGACCACGCAAACAAAAAGTAAAAAATCCATTTGTATATTATTTAATACACGAATACGTTTCAATTGGAACGATCAACGACTAGCTGCGTTAACCACCGAGACATTTGGTTTCATAGCTCAACGCCGTATTACTTTAACTCGTGTGACCGAAAACATTTTAATTTAAACGAAAACTAATGGACATTTTAAAATTCTGTTTCCGACACCGGAAACTAAAAGGCCAAAGCCACGCGTATTCGAATTTTACTGAACACTTTGCTTATGGGAAGTCGTTTTCTATTGGCCGGCAGACGGATAGACCCTCTGTTTTATTAGATCGAATACCCGATCCGACTAATAACAACACGAGTGATCTATGAAAAAATTTACTATTGTTTTTTTTTCAATTGGTGGTCCACTACGTATTTACGAATTGGGTTGGGCGCAAATTTTATTTCAAAACCTTACAGTCATATCGCATATCGTCGTTACGCATAAGAACAGACAAATAAATTGAAGCCGGTCGTCCACACGAAAATGTCATACGACACTAGCGGCCGTGCTGATTATATGAAATCGAAGTTAAAAAACGATTTGTGGGACGACGTTGCAAACGATCTCGAATTGATAAACGGCAAGTATAATCGAAACTCAATTAAACAATCAAATATGATATGATAAATAATATATATAGAATTAAGTATTTTTGTAATTAAAAAAATGTAGGTATGGTAAAATACGGGACTAAATTCTCTTTTTATACTATAACAGTGGTTGCGTACAATATCAAAATTTTTTTTTTTTTTTTAATTGCCTAAGAGGCATTTTTATTTAAACGATAAAAGAATCTTTATAAATATAAATAAATGGAGTATTACATATACAATACACTATGCATATATATATATATATATATATATATATATATATATATATATATATATATATATATATATATATATATACAAAACTTGTGTGAGGATTTACTTCCATTGAAGCAACCCCATACTTAATCTAATAATTAGACTAAGTCAAATGGTTTCAGACGTTTGAGTCGTCTGATGTCCTGCGAGTTGTCGAGGAGTTGTATGGCAGCTGTATTTGTATGTAGCTCTAGTCTTCTTACATGTTTGCGAGCAAACCGGGTGATTTCATCCTGCACGGAAGAAATTTTCAAATCGCATATCAAAATTAAACGTGATTATTTTTAATTCGTGACGCGGTTTATTGCATCTACGCGAATAGTTCTTATCGTCGGCAATACGCCAAGGGACTCCGTTAAACTGGTAACGATTTGAACGGAATATTTCGACGGCGGAACAAATGCGCCGTGAGTTTTTGTTTCCTACGTGCGCGCACTATTCCGTACAAGACCCGTTTAGTTTTGATAGTGAATGCAAAAGCAAAAGTTTGTCCATTTCTTCGTCTAAACCAGACAGACGGGGCTCAGGTCTAGGTGGCGTCTTCTCGCGGGGCACGGGGACGCTTTAACTCGGTCCTTCATCGGATCGGGTGTGCTCCCGGGTGGTTCTCACTGCGGTTTTCCCGGTGAGCAGAACGAGGAGGATGACGGACGCTCTCCATACCCTCACGCGCTGCGAGGCGTTTGACGGGGACAGGGAGCACCTGGTCCAGAGGATCGGTCCTTTCGAACCGGGCGACTCGGTGTCGCCCATGTGGGAATCCCCAGACCGTTGGAAAGCCGCGGTCGACGTCGCCGAGACGGTCGTCGCCGCGGAAAAGGAGTCGGCCGAACGGCAACGCCAAGCCGTCGACGCCGCCGGCGCGCGCCTTCAAGCGTCTTACTAGTGTAAGGGCAGCAAGTGGGCTTCGGCCCGGCTACTGCCCGTTCCCCGGTGGGGACGCGAAGTTTTTGTAATTCTTTACACGTGAGCCCGCCCCGCCTTAGGGGAAAACGGGATTTTCGCTCAAACATTTATTTGTACATTCGTTTAATTGATAAATGATGGCGACCCGCCTCCCGGAGTAGTGTCTCACGGCCGTTCCGGGAGGCGGGGGTATTGCCGGTAAGGAGA
Source organism: Tuberolachnus salignus (assembly GCA_956483605.1). Lineage (NCBI taxonomy): Eukaryota > Metazoa > Arthropoda > Insecta > Hemiptera > Aphididae > Tuberolachnus > Tuberolachnus salignus. The sequence continues at coordinate 2,149,180 of OY101434.1, forward strand.
GAGAAAAAAAAAAAAAAAAAAAAGGTCTAGGTGGCGTTTAGGTCGGCCGTAAACGTGTACGCCGCGCCAACCGTCCGCGTGCAAAGACGACGGGAAACCGCGTTTCAACGTGCGAGCAGCCCGGTTCTTTCGCCGATCTAATCTGCTCTTGCCAAACTGGCCTTCGCCAGTCCGCCGAAACCGTAATTAATAACGTCCACTAGATTGGTATTAGTATTGTGTTTCAATTCCACAATATGACCGTCGGGGACCCGGACTCGATGCGAGAATTTCCGCCCGTATAGCGGCTAATCGCGGACGCCGCATACGATTCTTCGGCCCCGGGGCCGAGGCCGACCGGATCGTTTACGAGCGCAGTACCTAATCTCGATCCCGTGTAATGTATCGGTACAACGCGCCCGGCAAGCGTAAAATTATTCAACGGACGGCTCGTATTGAAATTCGACCCGTGCCGCGCAAACGCGTAAAGTTTTTTTAGTTACGTTTTCGAATCGCATTGGTTTTGTTTTTATTTTTATTTTTTTTTTTTTTACCTCCTCCGTCTCGTTTTTCTCCGTCTGTTTCTACAAAAGGCGAACGTTCACGGACGGTCGTATACCGGTAGGCAAGTGCCCGTCCGATAGCCGCACCGCCGTACAACTGTCGAACAAGAGAAATTTTTGAAGTTTTCTATGCGCACACGTGTAGCTGCCAACACACGCGCGTTTCTCGTATATACACACGCGCGCGCTTGGTCTTTTTTTTTTCTTTCTTTCTCGCGCTCCTGCAAAATGTAACAAAAAAAAAAAGACAATACCTACCTCGGGATATTGACACAAGACTCTGTGTATTTTTATTTCAAAATACCTTTCGCGCAATATATTTATACATATAGATATGTATATGTATACCATCGCTTATACGTAGCCGGTTTTTGGCACTCCTGCCCCTCGGTCTTCCGGCAGCGCCCGCTATTCCAATATACCGTTATTATTCCAGTCACGTTTTCGGAGGGACGTCACTTTAGCTTCTATACGCGCGTTGGCTTTTTTTTCTTCTTCTTCTTTTTATTTCTCTTATTCTCTTTTTGTCTTCCCGGGAATATTGTTTTTTTTTTTTTTTTTTTTTTTTTTTACCATCGCGCGCTATTCGAACGCGTAAAAACCAATAACTATATATATAAAAAAAAAAAAAAAATTAACTGCCAAACATCAGTCAATTCCAATGGGATACCCAACACCGACATTATTGTTGTTCGAATTGCATTGTTTACCGCAGCGTAGATAATAATATGTAATATTATACCGCCGTTCCCGTCGGTTTTTCTACGCGCGCATATAAGCGTTTAAATCGTTTTATTCGATTACCGACCGTCTACGCAATATATTTTGCTATTTACTTTTTTACGCGGTATCGGTTTCAATAATCCGGGGGGGTGGTTAAAACAACGGGAGACGCAAACGGTACTCGGTCGCCCTTGCCCTCTGACTGCGTTTAATAACAAAAAAAAAAAAAAAATAATAATAAAAATAAAGCGCCGTCTTTTAGGTACGCCGAATCCTTTAAATCGAATCAAAGTGTGTTTCTATTCCGTGCAAAATAAATATTTATTTTTGAAATGCGATCGATTTACACATTTTATCGAACATTTTTTTTTTTTTTTAATTTTACATTTTTCGGTTGGACCGCCGATAAAAATTTAATATTATCGCGGATTATACACGACGGTATTATTGGTATTTCGGTTTATTTTTTTTTTGTTTTCGCGCCCCTATAACGACACGTAAAACGATAACAGTGAACGACAAAACAACCGATAGCCGAGCAGTAGTCAGTGGCGACATCAGCAACCGGTAACGCCATGCAATCCATTTAATGTCGAATATTAAAAATATTACGCAGCCACAATGATTTTCCAATACAATTCCAATAGCTTATATCAATATTATCTAAATTGAATAAAAACGACTGCAGCGAGAAAGGAAAAAAAAAATAATAGTTTTGGTCCGGCGAATTCACGAATAAACCGTATTCCCTTTAATGATTTATTGTTTCGGCACAACAGTGCCGCCCTGTATAGGGTGTAAATAAAACAGTGTCGTTTTGGCCCCGATTATAATTTTATATGGTTATGATGTTGCATGCTAATTTAAAATGCGAATGTTTAAGATTTCGAACATCTGCACATCGCATTTACACAGTAAAGTATTTCGTTGAACGGACAGCACTTCTTCGTACGGAAATTCGCGTCCGTTAACAACTTTTCCACTTTGTCAACGGTTTTTTATTTTTTTTTTTTTTTATGATCCAATTATGTTTTCTCGATTTTATCTATAGCGTCGAGTGGCTTTTGCGTGCGCTAGACAACGACAGCGACGGCGGCTAAAATTCGTACAGACGAGTCGCGAGGCCATATTATTATTACGACGATGAAACAACCTAACAGAGGACTTGTAGGACTTGCACATATGTTTTAAACAATCGAAAATGTATCCCAGTAAAAAAACATATACGGTTTAAGACAACGATAGATTTTATTTTTCGTATAAATCCATATTTTAAGAGGGGGTTTTTTTTTTTATACAATTAATCACTTTTTCAATACTTACTCCGTCGTTTCTAATTAATTGTTCAATAATACAACCAAATTTGTTGAATTAAAATTATTTTTCACGGACGCACGTTTTTCCAAGACATAAAATTTGATTCGATAATCGATATAACTTGCCAATTAATGTCTACTCTCAAATTAAATCGATAAAATGTATTATTTTAAATTCAATTTTGTTAAAAATTTATTAATATAATCGCTAGAGAAAAATATTCGAGTATATTTCCAGTAGATATTGCAGGGTTTTTAAATGCACACTAAGTGTGCTCGCGTATTTAGTGCGTTTTTGTAGTTAAAAACAAGTCCAGTTGTTCAAACAATATGCCGTATTTTAATCAAAAATAAAAAAAAAAAAAAACTAAAACTAATCATCCAATTAAAATATTGTCATCGAGTAATAATTATTGTGTTTTTTAGTGTTTTTCGTGTACCGATATAGCGTTAACGTTATAACGCTTGGGAATTAACCGAATAATAAACACAGGCGTAATAACCGTCCAGCGATCATAAATAATATTATCGGATTAATCGTGAAATAGCCGACGAATAATTATTCGTAAAAAAAAAAAAAAAAAAAACAATTTTTGGCGGATTTTAATCAGGATACTACGTGTATACGCGCGTTATACGTCACGATATATTTACGGCTTTTGTTTCGTTTTTACGCGCAATTTTATTCTCTAAAACGCCGCGTTAGAGCTTAAATGTCTCGACCTTTTTCGTCTTTTTTTTTTTTTTCCCCCCGGTTGTTTTTTTTTTTTTTTCTCTTCCATGTCTGCGCGCGAATCACCGATGTTCGCGTATAAACACGACGACGAATCATATATTATTGAAATGCGCGTATATCGAATGCGCGTTTTGAATATAAATTTCGTTCTGTCTTTGAATAACAAAACCGACGGAAACACCGTGTACACGGCGCCCGGACGCCGGGGTACCATATACGAACGACAACACGTCAAAGGACTTAATTTAATACGCCGGGATACGTAGTAAATGTATAAATTTATCCGTATAATTTCGCTTTCGAGACGGATCCCGGAGTTTCGGGTTTTTTTTTTATTTATTTATTTATTTCTTTTTATAGATTATAATTAAATTAATCAATTAGTAAGCGGGGCATTTTTTTTTTTTTTATTTAGGCGCGCCGCCGTCCCACCGTTTTGCCCGTATGGATTTACTCGGCGGTACGTCCGGAAGATATTCCAGAAAATTAAAATCGAATTTTACGTCGATCCGACGTGCGCGTGCGTGTATGCATATATAGGGGGGAAAAAAAAAAAAGGGGAGGCGGACGAATCGCGTGCGTTTACACGCGGGGGTTCATACCGTACGGGCGTAATCCCGATTTAATTAAAACGAATATACACCGGCGAATTCGCCGATCCGCCGTAATCCTACCGACTGCCGGGGGGGGGCGGGGGGGGGCCCATTCAAAGCGGATACGGATTCGTAAAACATATAACGGTATCGCATACGACGAGTACGTACGTATGTGCGCCGGGTCCCCCTCCCCCCCCGGCCGAAAAATAATAATAATAATAATAATAATAATATATTTACGCGAAAAAGGTTTCCGGCCGGGGTCATTCGGCGGCGGTAATTGAACGGACACTCCGGCACGCCGTAAATCCGCCGCGTGTTGCGCGTACGACGCGGCCGTCGGGGTCCCGCTCGGATATTGTAAAATAACGCGAATCCGCGCGCGCCCGCGCCGGTAAAACATTACCACCCGACACCCGCAGCCAACGGCAATCGTTCCAGACATCGGTGGCCTTCCTTTTTCCCCCCCCCCCCGTTTACGGTTAGCATTTAGCCGCGTATCAATAAAACCGCGAGGAAATTTGCCCTTAAAAACATTGAACGCCCGGCGAACGTGGTTAGGTATTTGTTCACTGAATTAAAAAACAAACGACACGAACACCGATTAGACGAAACGTATTGCCCGAAACTACCCCCCCCCCCCCGATGATGTCCAGAATCCAACAAGATTTCCGGTCGGAAATTTAATTATAGACAAACAAACAAAAAAAATAATTCACAGTTTGGTAACCACTGTGCAAACGCATTTACGTGGTACCCGCGATTCCATTCGAATTTTTGTTATTTTTTATGTGGGTTGTATAAATATTATTCCCGTATCAATAACCGCGAGGAAGTTTGCACTTTAAACTTTAAACGCTCGCGACCAGAAAATACCGACGCGGCCGTTCGGCACGATTTACCATCGACGTTTGATCGAATCGTAGTGCCTTGTCGAGGGGCCCGAATAATTTCTATTCGCATTATAAAACGTCTGTGAAAAAAAAAAACATCCCAGAATATCTAGAAAATCGCATCGAGTCTAGAGAGTGGTGAACGTGGTTAGGTATTTGTTCACTGAATTAAAAACAAAAAAAAACAAAACAAACGACACGAATACCGATTAGACGAAACGTATTACTCGAAACTACCCCCCCAAAGATGTCCAGAATCGAACAAGATTTCCGGTCGGAAATTTAGTTATAAACAAAAAAAAAAATGCACAGTTTGGTAACCACTACTATAAACTACCCGTACTCGTGCAAACGCATTTACGGGGTACCCGCGATTCCATTCGAATTTTTGTTATTTTTTATGTGGGTTGTATAATATTATTCCCGTATCAATAACCGCGAGGAAGTTTGCACTTTAAACTTTAAACGCTCGCGACCAGAAAATACCATCGACGTTTGATCGAATCGTAGTGCCTTGTCGTGGGGCCCGAATAATTTTTTATTCGCATTATAAAACCATTTTAAAACATCTGTAAATAACCAAAAAAAAAAAAACATCCTAGAATATTTTGAAAATTGCATCAAGTCTAGAAAGTGGTGAACGTGATTTATTTGTTCGGTGAATTAATAACGAAAACAAAATACCGACACGAAATTAACAGAAACCGTTATAGCGATGTTCACTTTATTTTCCATTTTAACGAAATAATTAATAATATATTGACTTGTAGTTTGGTAACCACTACTCGTTCTCGTGCAAACGCGTTTATGGGGCACCCGATTCCATTCGAATTTTTGTTATTTTTTAAGTGGATTGTATAATTGTTATAGCCTACCCGCGATTGACGAGTATTCGTGCAGTATGAAACGTATTAACATGCGTGCCTGTCCGCACTAAAATCTGGTAAAATGTGCACTTACATGTATTTGGAAATTGCAACTGAAATGCTTGGGCGATGACGAAAAAAAAAAAAAAAAATCGTATTTATTTAATACAAAAACAATAAAAAAAAAAAAAAAAAAATGTAGGTTATTTTTAAAAGTATCATTTTAATTTCATTTGATTTTCACACGTTTACCGTTCCGTTTCGAAGTCCTAAACCATTGTCTGTTAGACCCGGGGTACGGTTCGAATATTAATTTTCACGATTTATTTTCCACGCGGGTATTACAGCGTTATATAATATGCGATCGTGTTTTCTTTTGGTACGCACGCAGGGAGAAAAGACTCGAGTCGAACGGTTTTTTTTTTTTTTATACCATAGGTACCTGAAATACATTATTATATATATATATATATTTTTTTTTTTTACATTGTACGGTGTATACACGAATACATAATAATACGCACGAAATACTCGAGGACGCGTAAATACGCGTTTATAATTCGACGTACTCACGGGGGCGAGGGGATTTTATGCGAGTGGTGAAATATAATACGAAATATTATAACCGAACGACGGGGGAAAACGCCGCGACGAGAAAATAATCATATACACGATCGATCCCGGCTACGGCGGCGGCTGTACCGGCGGAATCGTAGGTACGTCTAGGGCGGTTTTATATATATTATTATTATTATTATTTTTTTTTTTTTTTTTTTTTACGAATTTATACGAGTGCGAATTCAATGCCTTTGCGGAATACACACTTTTGTGCCCCGCCGGTTTAGAAACCGCGAATTATTATTGTACCTACGCGTTCGTCGCGTTCGTACCGTATTGTACGTATAATACAAAAAATATAACGGGCTATACAAAACCCGGGAAAAGGACGATATATATTATATAGGCAATTGTACGTGGGCGTTGCGAGGCGTGTGGTAGTTCGAAAAATTGCCAACCGACCGGGTTTATTTGTAACTGTATGCACAGGGTGATCGACTTTCCGGGACACGCTATCGCGTTTTCCCGGGACGTGTTGACCTTTTTTTTTTCCCCCACCCGACAATATTAAGCGAAAAACCGCTCTAGAACGTGTTACGTTTGTCGATTGTTTCTGATCCGTACGGGTCGAACGGGTTCAGGCGAGAAATTGTGGTTTTTTTTTTTTTTTTTTTTTTTACTAAAACTCAATCGCCCCTTACGCCGTCCGCACACTACGCGCGATTCACGGGCGACAATAAATACTAATAATATAATATTTAATTTATTATTACTGTGTCAATACCAGTGATGGGGATTCGCCCAAATACGAGAATCCGGATAATTTTATATGAATCCACGGTATTGGCTAACCTAAAATTTCGATTCATTAATTCGTTTCTCGTATAACTATTATCATCTTATTATTAATGGCATTGCACGTGTAAAACATTAAATATCGCAATTTATTTTTTAAAAAAAAAACAAGTACAACAACAACAAAAAAAATCATTAATATAACAGTCCGATTTATATTATATTATATATTACTAGCTGACGTTGTTTTACTCGTAAAAATACAAATTTTCGGATAATCCGGATTTATGTCACGCCATTGGTTTTACTATAAAGGGCGTGTACGGTGTACACTCGGGATTATCGGATATTTCCCGAGGTAGTAAAACGGTCAATTATACAATCAAATTATTATGTTAAACCATCATACCCGCCGAGTACACTGTTTCGCGCGCGTAACGGTAACGGTTTGTATTGTTTCGGCGGTTATTTTCCGTAATAAAAAAAATCGTTAAAAAAACCCAAGCATTCCAATACCTAGCTTTTCGACGACTCTCCAACGCACCGCCGTACGTGTCAAACCAAACATTACATAGCGATTTTCACATGAGAACCGTCAATGAAGAAGCGCGCAATTCTTCCTTCCGTACGCGACTTCTATCCCGCCGAGAACCGCTTATTTGTTCATTGGTACTCGGGATAATATCATTATTATACGTATTTAATTCGTGCGGCATTCGTGATCAAACGAGTCACGCGGCTGCGTGTCTGAACCGAATTTTACCGAATAGAAACTTACAAAATCGATTTATAAAAAATTATATTAATTTTTATTATTCAAATAAATAAGTGCAAAATTTAATAATTGTTTAAAATGTTTAAATCATATATGACATATACATATTCTAAGTGTGTATATGTTATATTGTAATTTGTAATAGGTATACTTACGTATTACAACACCTTATAGTTTAATCCGCTTTCGTTTAATTAGTACGTATTAAAAAAAAAAGTACCATATAAACGTATACGTATAAAATGAAATACTTGTCCGCCGAATCCTTCCGGCAACAGTCGCGAACGGTATAGTGACATAAGGGTGGGCGTTTTTCCTCGCCAACGAATTTTATGTTGAACGCTTCCGTCCGGTACAAATCGAAATAAAATATTAATAATAAAACAAAATAACGTAAACGATATCGTACGCAATTCACGCGATACGATGGGGCCGGGCGACTAGCGCTGCCGGTCGCGTCGCAATCGCGTCGTTCGGTGGATCTCCGTCGCTCCAATGCTAGGGATGTGGCGCGTGGCAAAAATTTGCGCGGTGTGCGGACGGCCTTACGGTATTCGTTATGCGTACGAGGTCTGTGCGAAACGTACCGGGACAAATGTTATCGCGGCTAATCTGCTGCACGCGATAACGGTGCAAATTGTAAAAAAAAAAAAAAAAAAATTAGAAAAAAAATAGACGTATTCCCCGCGAATTAGCGCGCGGTTTACACGAAACCCGATGTCGCTATCGTGTCTCGGTTTTAGAACCGGTCGGTTTTTTCACCGTTCGCCGTTTTCGACATATCCGAAGAAAAAAAAAAAAAAAAACGGACGACGCGTGTGCATCGAGTTTTGCTCGAAACTCGGTAAAAACTATGCAACGGAAACGACTAAAAAAGCTTTTGGGGATGGTTTTTCTAGGCGGTTTTGTGACTTTCGAGTGTTTTAAACGTTTCGAGCGACAGTCGGCGGTCAGCTGAATACGATTCACGTTCTGGACAACCGCCGACGTCATCCGGAAACGATGGTGTGGCGATAATTTGCGAAAGAAACGAATTGGCGAAATGGCCGCCGATTAACCGTGCGTGAGTTAACAAAGCCAATCTCAATTGAGTCTTGTCGTGCAATTTTACAGGAATGCGTAAGCGAATTTTCGGTTGATAAAATAATTGCTGTGGTCTCGCGGATTCTCCCTATTCTACTGATCAGGCCCTGTGTACGATTTGTTTTTATTCCCGAGACTAAAATCAGCACTTAAAAAGAACAACGATTTCGAGACGTTGAGGAAATTCAAGCGAACGCGGCAACAGAACTCGTAGCTTTAACACTGGAACAGTTCCAAAGGACTTTTGAAAAATGGCGATATCGTCCGGAGGAGAGTCATTTTGTAGGAAATAACTTTAAATAATATGTAATTTCGTTTTTGTAATTACAGTAGAACTCCAATTATCCGAACGCCAATCATCCGGACGTCCAATTAACCGGACGAGAAAAATACGGCACGTGCCGTTATTCATACACGTGTTTCATAATCGTTTTTAGATTAGATAAAGAATAGGTACTACATATATATTATTGAAATAGCTGAAATACAAGAGTGTATAAGCCAAGTTCACGTATTTAGCGATTGTGATGAAGAGAATATAAGTGAGTGGTTGCTTATGGATACAAATGATCCTGGATATCAAATACTTTCGGATGATGAAATAGTTCGTAACTTATTTGAAGAAGATGAAACTGAAGAAGTGGAAAATGAAACTGACGATTTGACTGAAGGTGAAAATGGGCCGTCTCATTCTGAAGCTTTTGATGCATTGGATTTGGCGTTTAAATGGTTTGAGAGACAAGAAGAATCAAACACCACTCAATTGTTGCAATTAAGAAGATTGAGAGACCTAGCTGCTCTAAAGAGAAAGTCAACTATGAAGCAAACTAAAATATCATCATTTTTCAAAATAAAATAAATTATGTGCCAAGTCAGCTTTTTTTTTGGTTTTAAATTATGTCACGTATGTACTTTAATTAAAGCTTATTTTGTTTCAGTTGAATATCTAATAAAATTACATATTTGTTTATGGTTACGTGTGTATATAACTTTTGATATATCATATGTCAATCATCCGGATATTTGCTTATCCGGACCACCCTTGACATTAATTAGTCCGGATAATTGGAGTTCTACTGTATTAAAATTAAAATCCTGGTACTTTTTGAACAGACCTCGTACACACCGACGAAACGGCGATCAGTGAGATATTGCCCGAAACGACAAAAACGGCGTCGGTCGTGTGTACAGTGTGTACTATATACACTCTATTCCATTATTAGTATTCAATACTCGTGTGTTTAAAATTAATAGTAAATCGTGTTGTTATTACTCAAGTCTCGGGTATACGAACAATTTATTTACTAGTAAATGCCATTTGGAACTTCTTCTTCTTCCGCGACATCACAATTCTTCGAGAGTTATTGCCCGACGCTGTGCATTCCACTCCTGGTAATTGTATAATATATTACTCGCTACGTCTAATTTGTCCGGGTCTCGTTTCACACCGTCCGTCGTGTTTATTTTTATTTTTATTTTTTGTGTTTTTTTTTTTCGTTTGTTTTGTAAGTCCTCTATTTCTCCGTTCAAATGTCGCCCGATATCCACTCACTAATCACACGTTCCAAACCATTCGGATTCACTGGGCCATCCACGGCGTTTTATTTATCCTAGGCGTTATTTCCCGCGTGTCTTTTGTTTTTCCTCCTTCGCAGCGTTCCTCGTTCCGTGTCGTCCGGGTTCGGATATAAATGCACTTAAAACTACACAATGGGGGTACATTACGTATGCAACTATCCATTAAAAAAAAAAAAAAAAATATAATCGTAATAACATTAATGTACAGTGTACACATTCGTTCGTTTAAAAAAACGAACTGATTATACGTAAAAGTATATGTCGTACACATTATACGCCCCGTACAAGCGTGGAATTTATACCGGAGAATCGCGTCACGATTATCGCTATTTTCGAAAAATATAACCGAAATGCAATAACCACAAGCCGACGAGACGTGTTACTTGTTCAATAACCACGGACTTCGGATGTAAATTTCCCGCTCACGGGACGGAATCGCAGTCGCGGTTCTCCGTAAATTTTATGCGGAATTAACGTGGGACAAACACAATACGAATTATATACGTAGCAAATATGGTTCGGGTATTTCTATGTAAAGACAACTAATGAAATATATCGATTTTAATGTATTTATTTTACCAATGTCCGAAAATATGCGAATCGAAAATCATTAGAACCGTGAGAATCGGTAGAATATGAATCGGGGCGAACATTTAATATTGGACGTATAAAAAAACGCGTATGCGATTCCGTAAAATGCCGAGTACTCGTTACTGTAGTAAGTGTGCGGCCCCTACCGCGGATAATTTTCTATTATAATTGGAGTTTTATTTTTTTTTTTTTAGTTTAGTTTTTATTGGATTTTATGCGGATTGGCCGAGAAGTTCTTGAAAATTTTATACGAGAATTATTATGCGTTGTACTTGATAGTAAAAAAAAAAAAAAAAAGTTGTACGTCATGTAGTGATTTAAAAAAAAAAAAAAAAAAAAGACTTATAAGTGCAAAATCTTTACATTCTGTGTTAGTAATTTGCCGATTTATGTAAATAATTTGACCCGGCAAAACTGTTTGAGTCATGAATTATCGTACTAGTTGTTGTATATACTGGTAAAATAGAATAAAAAGTTATAAATGCAATAACTTTAATTTGTATAATCGCTTAAAGTTCAAATTTTGTCGAAATCGTATAAATCACGGCTTGCTTTCGAATGTGAACGGAACTTTTTTGGCTCGGTGAAAAACGCGCGAATATCTCAACAACGTCGGACGGGAAAAAAAACAAAAAACACGCGGCCAATTGTATAAATATATTTCTAGTAGTCGGAAATCAATACGATTTAAAATTGTAATCGATCGAAATTCGCCGGGAATCATTTGTCCCGTACCCGTGGATTTATCTGGTCGCGCACAGGTATAAATCGAATTCCCCACACAAATATCCTATACCTTAGGATCCCGACTATACCGCCTACAACGGGCGCGGCCAAGTGTATTTATTATTATATTTTCGGTTGGTTTTTAACTAATAAAAAAAAAAAAAAAAAAACCGTACAATAGGTAATATATCATTTTATTACTGTGTGTATTAATGACGCGGCGCGCGTACGGTATTTCGTTTGGAAAATGAAGAAAGAGAGAGAGAGAGAGAGAGAGAGAGAGAGAGAGAGAGAGAACCGAGTGAGAAAAAAAACTACGTAACTGCGTTATTTCCGACTTGATAAATATAGTCTGTAAGAGCGGATGTTCATGGTGGGTAAAAAAAAAAAAAAATGCGCGACATTGAAACGTGAAATAATTTAATAATAACGGTACGTCGGCGGTGTACGTATATGTATACTTATATATATATATATATATATATATATATATATATATTATACGAGTACGTAGTATTATAGTATTATATTGTCAGCGGGTGTGGGGAAAGGGGGGAAGGAAAAAAAAAAAAATTTGCGTTTGCAGCTTATTTTATTGTCGCCCCCGTAATCGAAAAAAAAAAAAATAATAATAATAATATACCGCGGCGAGAATTCCCGGCGTCGGCGGGCCGGCGGGCGGAAAGGAACCGAATTATCTCTAAAAAGACGACGACGACGACCCCGCCCCCCCCGCCCCCCCTCCCATCGTCACCGCCGTAATCCAAACGTAATCCGTTATGACGGGATTTCCGAGGCGGCTCATTTCCCGAGCCACAGGTCGCCGCCCGACGCGTACCGCGTACACGTACGACATGATAATATTATCGTTATTTTCTTTTTTTTATTATTATATAAGTGTATTTATAATACGAACCGAATCGAAAAGTGCCCGTTTTACAGCGCCCGTGTCCCGTACGTCGAAAACGAAAAACGTCCGACTCGAACGCGCAATATCTGTCTGTATATATAAAAAGACTTGCCCTGGGCGATTCATCAACCGGAACTGCTGAAGCTATGGATATGAAATTTTCAGTAAATGTACTTTGTATTACTATGTATAGGCGCACTAAGAAAGGATTTTTCGAAATTCGCATTTTAAAGGGTTAGTTATACCTAGGGGTACAAGGGCTGATGGAGTAAAGTCATGTCTAAAAGCTTCGTATTTGTGGCCACATATCCAGAAAGTTACACTTCATATAAATATGATGGTTCACGTGAAAGGCGACACATATGCTGGGATTTTTGCTGAGATGTTACTTAAAATAGGAGAAGGAAATTTCCCTTCGTTGGAAGGTGAGATCACTATTCCCTCAAATTTGTGTACAGTCGTTAGCTCTTTATCAGAACTAACTTCCGGAATTTACCCAGATATAATAAATATCAAGATGAAACCCATCGAATGGTTGTGCGAGCGAGCCATCTTAACTCCAAAGAACGACAAGGCAGCCGAAATCAATGAAATTCTACTAAAGGCATTTAATGAAAAAGCTGTTGAATATAAATCTTTTGATTCGGTGATCCAATCACATGATGCTGTCCATTACCCTTTAGAATTTCTTAATACTCTGAATCCTTCTGGTCTTCCATCACATAAACTTATCCTTAAAATTGGAGCACCTATAATGTTACTAAGAAATCTTAACCCACCTAAATTGTGTAATGGAACTAGATTGCATATTAAAGCTCTGCACAAAAATGTAATAGAAGCTATAGTTATCACTGGGTGTGCTAGAGGAGATATAGTTTTAATCCCGAGAATAACGTTAATTCCAACTGATTATCCCTTTGAGTTTAAAAGAATACAATTCCCACTCAAAGTTTGCTTTGCTATGACTATTAATAAGTCTCAAGGACAATCGTTGAGCATGGCAGGGATTGACTTGAGAGAAGAATGTTTTTCACATGGACAGTTCTATGCCGCATGTTCTAGAGTTAGCTCTGCCAGTAGTTTGGTTATTTTAGCCCCAAAAGGCAGTACCAAAAATATTGTTTATAAAGAGGTATTGAGACGAACAAAATATGTCAATATAAATATCGGTGGGTTTTTATAACACCATAATGTATTATTACAGAAAGTTATAATTTTTTGGGTATATTTTATTTCAACATTTTGTCGATTAGCATTGTATCTTACAATTTGTCTTCAAAATATTAAAATAATTTTTTGCCGACTTCTGATTGTTACAATACATGGGCAACACGGGATAAACTAAAAGCAGCCTGTAGTAAATATAAAAACTGATAAAATAAAAGTTATAGTAGGTTACACAAAAAAACTGTACACGGGCGAAGCCGGGTTATTCAGCTAATATATATATATATATATATATATATGAGTTTTTTTATATATCCGTCCAATACGATTAGCGTTATTATATTACGAATAATAATGGAATGAAGTCGACGGTAATTTCGGTAACGGACACCGGGGGGGGGGGCGGGGGGGGACGGAGACCCGATACGTTATAATAACGTATACGATAGAGTTGTACCGCACGTTTGACGCGGTTTTTTTTTTTTTTTTTTTCGTTTTTTCGTTTTTTCTACATCTCCGTCTCGCCCGCCACACTCTATCGCAGTAATATTATTTTCGTTTTTCTATCGGCCGGCGTCGTGAAAATTCACGCGACCGGCAGCCGTTACGCACGACAATATAATATTATTATATTCGTAATATAATATATGGTCTCGTCGGCGGTTAATAGCGTTATATATTATATAGTCCCGTCCGTTTGAGCGGTTTCGAGGTTTTCGATCGTTTTTAAACGACGAGTCCTCCGCCCCCCCCCCCCCCCGCCCGCCCACCGTCAATATAATAATAATAATAATAATAATATTATAATAGATTGCGTGTGGTCGTTAACGCGGTCGTATTTTTCTCCGGACATTATTGACGCGGCGGCCGGGCGGGTCCGGCTCGGCATAAGCGACCCGGGGGAAACCGCAAATACGGCTGACAAAAAAAAAAAAAAAAAACCTCCGGCGTCATATCTCCACCGATAGTGCGGCTAGGAGCCCGGGGAGCGAGCTCGCCGAAGAAGACCTGTCCCCTGGTCAAGCGAGACGCCTTATTTAACCGCACGACACACGGGCTGAAAAGTCCCGGACCCAACACGTATCCACGGAGCTAGGTGTTTAGGAAATCGCCTCACGTTTATTAGTTGATACTAACCCGCAAAAGACGGCTGTTCGAATTTCATGGCAATCCGTTCATTGGTGCGTGTGAGTTGTTGTGCTAAGAGTGACGCTACTTGTGCTACTTTACTCAAAAATAATAGATCGAAATCAATTACGTGTTTTAATTTTACATTTTAAATGGCTCGAAAAGTGTTATGGGGATTCCGGCTCCGTCCGGAACAAAACTAAAACGTTGGCACGCTGACTTCAAACGTGGCCGTAGAAACATTGATGGCGCAGAACGCAGTGGACGTCCAAATGAGGCGGTAGCACCGGAAAACATTTCGTTTTGAAAGGATCGCAAAGTGAAGTTCCACGAGTCAGCTGACATCGTAAAGATATCAAAAGAACGTGTTGGGCTTCATATTGCACGGAAATCTTTTTTTTTTTTTTTTTTGTGTGGCATCGATGACGGGCCGGGAACTGGCCTTGCGGAAATGCTACCGGCCCGCCACCGTCATTTATTCAAAAATGAAAACACATATAAATATATTCACAATCTAAAATCCCGTTTTCCCCTTCGCGGGGCGGGCTCACGTTGATAATTACAACTAGGTATTTACAAATCCTTACGAAACTAAAATATATACATTCTATTTTTTTTTTTACAATTTTCAAAGAAAAAGATTCTTTGTACACAATATATATACAATTATTATGCAGCTGCAGCTGCTGCTACTGCCGCCGACGCTGTCGCCGACGCTCCGGCGGTGCTCCTGCTGCTGCCTCTGCTGCTGCTGCTGCTGCTGCTGCTCCTCCTCCCCTTTCGCCACCATGACGGAGATTGCGAAGGCCCTAACGGCCGACCACGCTTCGGTACTACTCAGCATGGCCGGTCCAAGCTCTTCCGGAGAGATGCTGCCCAACACCGCGACCAGCGCTGCACGTTCGGTATTCCAAGCCGGGCAGTCTAGCAGGGTGTGGGCCGCATCGTCCACCTCCGATGTGCAATGGGCGCAGTGGGGGGCGTCGCGCTTGCCGATCCTATGCAGGAAGCTGGCAAAGCACCCGTGTCCGGTGAGGATCTGGGTAAGGTGATAATCAAGCTCGCCCCGTGACCTTGTGGCCCAAGGCGCAACAGGACCGATCACCTTGCGGGTCCACTCACCCCTGGTACCCATTGCACGGAAATCTGTCCACGGGAAAGCTCTGTTCAAAGGGTTTGCTCACCGTTTGAGCATAAACGACAACGTGTCGATGATTCTAAGCAGTGTGTTTGGCCATGTTCAAACGTAAAAAATTTTCGCGTCGATATGCGGACAATTGGACGAAACACGGAACGAAGCGTTAAACGTGTAAACGATTAAACTACGTTTGTACAATTCGAAAAATACCACAAATAGATGTATGTATTAAAAAAAAAAAAAAAAAAAAAACCCCAGTATAATAATAAAATCGTACGCATTGCACTAGTAATTGCACTAGCTGACCCGGCGAACGGTGTTTTACCGGTACCAATACGAAAGTGTTCGGATTACGGAATTTCAAATCCGGACTATTAGATTTCACCAGCCGAATTATACGGTTTTAGCGGATCACCGGATAATCCGGATCGACGTCGTCGTACCGCCAACGGGAACACCGGGCACCGGCGAACCAGGCGCCATGTTTTACCCCGGACTCGTGGTGAGCGGTAAATTGTAATTCGTCTGCCGCCGTACGGCGCCCGCAGTGGCTAATGGGAATCGTTACCGTCGACTTACCGACATTATAACAATTATTTATTTATATTTTATTTTCATTTATTACAATTATAAAATGTTTCAGCACACCTAGTGCTATTACAACTTTTTAATTTTATCTGTTACAAATTTAAACGATTATAAATTATTAATAGTGAGAGTGATATAATAATGTGTTACATATATGAATATAATAATAACGATCTTCATTTTCTGATGATGATTCTTCTGTGTCTGTTAAAAGAATGTCCTGGGGAAGTCGAGGCCGCAGACGTTTATTGAGTGTTTTTTTTCCCTATATTGTAATGACGAGCACTGTCCAAGTTTTTTAGTTTGGCGTGGAAATATTTAAATTGGGTTTTAATCCATGCGTTATTTATCAGGGGTATTTTCGTGTCATTGTGGATCTGGCGATTTCTCATGAACCACGGTGCTTTGAGACATATCCTTAAGAATTTATTTTGTAAGATTTGTATTTTGTTTATTTTAGTTATAGAGGCAGCGGACCATACGGGACAGGCATAAGTTATCAGTGGTCTGATTATTGCGGTGTAGAGAAGGAGAGAAGATTTCATTTGGAGAGTTGATTTGTAGTTCACTAAGGGGTAGAGAATTCTCATCCTGGCATATCCCCGAGTAAGTTTTTTTTGTTTATGTGGATATTCCATGTCAGTTTTTCATCGAAAAAACCACCAAGGCACTCCTACTGAGTCATCTTTTCTGTTCCATTGTATGATCTTGGTTGTTTATGCTAATATTTATTGGATCGTTATATAACAATTACAATATCGTACGCCGGCAAAACGAATCATTATTGTAATAATATTAATAATAATATTTCGGTGTTCCGCGGGGGCTCGTGCGCCCGATTTACCGCACAGTTATCGTCGACGGCATCGTCACAAATACGAATTCGCGCACGTCGATTATTATTAATAATAATAATAATAATAATAATTTTGAATTGATTCGCATCGGAGTGAATCCCGGACCCGGCATTTCGCCGTCGCCGAGTGGTCTAAATAATATAATAACGGTCCGAATATATATATATATATATATAATAATATAATATATGGGCGGGTACCACCAACACTGGAATTAATCACACGATCAAATTGTCGTTGTAACGCCGCCGCCGTATACCCCGGGCTCCGCATTGCCTATAAATTATATTAATAATATATTCCCCCCACAACGCTACAAAATAATTATAATATAATGTGCCGGTTTCGCCGTGGATAACAAAAGCCCAGGGATACGACACCCGAAAGCTTATCGCAAGAAAATCGAGCGGATTTTATTTGTTTCGGGTTATACGGCGCCCGACGTTTTATTTCCATTGACTTCTATAAACTTTATTGAGTCAACCACGAAAATATTCACAAGTCTGGTTGGATTGGCAACACGCAAAACGCCGGACAAAACAGATCGTGGGTCGAGCACGTCTTTTTGGCCGTTTGCATTTGAGCCGAACCCACGACAGGGTTGCCCGGCAGATTTGTTGAGTTAAGCGGCACTAACAATGCATTGGAATGGAATTGCGAGTAGTGTGCAAATAGTAGTTTGATTAATCGTAGAGGTTTTAAGTATTGATGTAGCGAGATAATGTTGGTAACGTTTACCCACGGGGCAGAGTTGACTGTACGAAGGCAAATGGCCTGGAATGCTTGAATAATGGCTCGGGTGTTCGAGGGTTTGTCAGTTCCCCAATGAGCGATTCCGTAGGCCCAGATAGGCCGATGAAGGGTTTTGTAAATCAGTAGCCGGTTGGAAATATTCATTTTTGATTTAAGAAGTGGCGAAGGCGGCTGTTAAGTTGATATCGTTTCGTTTTGAGGTGGGGGCCTAGGCGAGTCTTCTGTCGAGAAGTAGACCACTTGGTGCTTTATTTGACTCGAGCGAGGAATGATTGCGTTGCCAAACGTTACGTGAGGACAGTCACCACGACGGCAGGAGAAAGTGACACGATTTGATTTAGAATCATTAGTTCCGATTTTACAGAAACCGAACCATAGGAATAGGCTGTTGAGGTGGTTTTAGAAGTAGTTGCTTGTTTCGAATGAGCCCAGATTGATCAATAGGACTGCGGTAGGCTGCAAAAAAGTTTGAAATAACAAAATGTATTTTTTAAATTATTATTTCAAAAAGAGAGTGTTAAGAAGTAATTTAGTCAGAAGATACAGCAACTAACTACTATTAAAAAAAACACACACACACTTGTATTTAGTTTTACTTTCCGTTTATCTTATTAAAAACAAATTAAAATTCATTTTTATAGTGTATTTTTTGAGTTTTCTTAATGACATTCTTTGCGATTTGTTTAGGCCAACCTTATCAATAACAGTTTTGATATTATTTATTTCAGCAGTTTATTAAAAATGTTTTACTGATATTACAAATATACAGCATTCGTTTAAATTAACAAGTTTGTACATAACCTCAAAAAGTCACTATATCGTCTCTCTCTCTCTCTCTCTCTCTCTCCTTCCTAAAAAAAGCCCCATAAAAAACGGTTAAAGGCTTGTGCTGTCCATTATTTTATAATCTATTGCGGTAGGTGTATAATGACCATCCAACGTCAAAAAACTATTCGTCACGTACCCTAAAACGTCCGAAATACGCGTGTTTGCATAGGAATTATTACAATTCCGGCCGTCGTCGTAAAAAATATATATCCCTCGTTCCCCTACCACGGATTCCCCATATTATAATACTGTTATAGAGATCGGAATTATATGCACTTATTATAGATGTGTTGAATACGATGTAAAAACGACAAATTTATGAGAATTTATTATCGTTATTTTTTTTTTTTTTTTTTTGAAAATCGTGTTGCAACACGGTATTCATTTTTGTGCGAGTCATATTGTCAATTTATCTACGTAAGAAATAAATAAACCGTAGTAAATCGCGACGAAAATTTTGAAATTGAATACATATTTATTATCAATGATAACACGTGTCCATATCGAGACAAGCGAAAATCACAGCTATGCAATTATTTTAATTTATTTAATAATGATTTTTGTAATTGTCAATACTGCGTTGCAAACGAATTGAACCGTGAGGCAAAAACGAAAAACGATTTCACCTAAGTTAAGAATTACAAATTTAACCGACATCATCGTAGTTCTCGTCTGTGTTGTAAATTATCGTGTATTTAGATTCGGAAAGCGGAAATAGTGCTATATTTATTAATATATGCAAATTGCGTGTATTAATGACGAAATATGCCCTTGCCCGTCAAACACGCATCAATATGCAAAATAAAACTGTGTCTATGAATTCAGTTTGATTTGATACGCTCACGTTTCAAACCCTCGTCGTACTCGTGCAGAATATTGCACTCAGTGTGAATACGCATATTAATTTTATTCCGGTCGTTACATATACGGGTTTACACGTGTATTAATATACGTATATATATATATATATGTATATTATAGTGCCAAAATTTCTAGAACAAGATGTCCAACATCCGGGTAGACGACGGATTTATGATTTTTGCGTCGATTGCAAATTAAATTTTCTGCCCCTCCGAGGGCGTATTTCCGGTGGGTTGAGGTGGGCGATTCCCTACATCCGCCACACCACCCTCCACCACCCCCCCACCGAGTCATGATCGTAAAATTTACTTTTGAAAATATGTATATCGAACGATACGATGGTGGAATACAGTTGGATAGACGGTATTTTCTTGTGTCGTCGGTCCGCCGAGATTCTAGATGGTTTTGGATAAATTATCTTTTATCTTTATATTATCTATATAAATTTTAGTTAACATTAGCAGCAGCTCAGAAAAAAAAAAAAAAAAAAACAGAAATTCTATAGTATATTTTCGCAATAACGCTTTCTTGATCCAAATTTTCAACCAATGGAACGAAGAATTTAGTTGACAAATAAAAATTCTAATTTCAGATAAATTAGAATTATATTAAAATAGAATCCACATAGATTATACTTAATTACAAACATAAATATTTGTGCAATTTGGATTTACAATGAAAACTAAATTGTAAAAAAAAAAAAAAAAATGTATAATATACGCAAAAACCGTTATCGCATAAATAAATAATTTTTCCGGATATGCGACGTTTTTTTTTTTTCTTCCCCCTGAACTGCGGTGTCGAGACACGGATAGTTAAAATGATTCTAGATAAAGATATAAGATAATTACTCTAAAACCATTTAGAATCTAGATAACATACAGCACAGAAAAGGCCATCTTACCAACAATAGTGTTTTCGTTTACCAGCACCAGAGTCAAGGTGCTTTTTTTTTTTTTTTTTTTTAATTTTGGTCTAGTTTTAAACCGAATGTTTATTCCTCCCGAAAGATCGAGGTTAGTTAATCGCGAGACGTTTATGCCTACTAATGACGTGCCATAAATCCGGATAATCCGACAAAAACCAATAGATCGGGATTTCGAGATCTGAAAATTTATGTTCCGAATTCCAAAATCCGAAATGTTGGATTTTTACGTGTGGTTAAACAACGTTTGCCGGGTCAACTAGTAATATATAATGTAAATTCGAGTGCAATATGTATGATTTTTTTTTTTTTTTGGTTGTACATATTTGTTCAATAAATTTCTATTTGCGATATCGTTTGAATTGTAAAAACGTATTTAATATTTTACACATTTAACACTATTTACAATAACACAATAATAATAATAATAATAATAATAATAATAATAGTTATATGAGAGATTAATGAATGAAAAAATTTACAATTTTAAAAATTCGAAATTTGTATTCAAATAGAAATCCGGATTTACAATAAACGCTGGATTTGAAATTTCAAATTTCTATTCCACGTTTGTACGAGGTGCGACAATAAAATAACGAGACTTTCTAAATATAACCTAAACTATTAACGTTATCTCTAAAACGATTATTGAAATATGATTAGAAAACACTTATCTAAAAGTACTATGAACACTGATGGCATCGATTCATTTTCTTATACGTTAGTAGCCTTGTTATTAGTGCGAGTTCGACTATACTGCCGAAAAATGTTAGATATAAAAATCGAACATGTGTTAACATTAAATTTCTTGTTAAATTAAAAAAAACTGCCGCGGAATCGTTTCGTATGTTATGTGAAGTTTATGGTGAAGAATGTTTATCAAGAGCTCGTGTTTTTGAATGGCACAAACGGTTTTGTAGTGGAAGGGAGGACGTCGAAGACGATGATCGTTCTGGATGATCGAACCTACCACGTCTTCAACAAACGAAAACGTTGAAAAAATCGACAAAATTAATTAATCAATATTATTATAAAGAGGTATTAATTAAATTAAGAGAACGTGTCAGAAAGAAGCGACCAGATCTATGGAAAAATGGCTGGGTTCTCCACCAAGACAATGCTCCGGCTCACAGTGCATTTTCAATTCAACGTTTTTAACTGAAAAAAAAATTTCTGTACTTCAACATCCCCCGTACTCGCCAGACCTTGCTCCTTGTGACTTCTTCTTATTTCCTTCTTATTTCTTTTCCCATTTTCAAACAGTTGATGACGTAAAAATGAAAACGGCAGAACTTCTAAAAGGGCTGAATGAAAGCAATTGGCAACACTGTTTTCAAGAATGGCAGCGACGTATGTAACAGTGTATTAATGCTGAGGGAAGGTACTTTGAAGGTGATAATCATTAAATTATAACATTTTTAAAATAAACAACTTTTATTCAAAAAGTCTCGTTATTTTATTGTCGCACCTCGTATACGAGGTATAATCCGTTATGGAACTTTCATAATAATAACTCTGTGCAGCCTGAGTCACGATTACTTGGCCTATATATCTGCATAAAGTCAAAAAGAAAAAAAAAATACCTCACGTTTACCAATTTTTTTTTTTTTTTTCCATTATACAATTTACCAATGTGAAGTCGCGAAGTATAATTGAACCACGACATTTATAATATTTTCTTTTTTTCTTTTAGCATTTCAAACAGATTTTTTAACGTAAACATTTTGCCGGTTGAAATGTTTTAATACATTTTTTGTATACATTTTCGAGTAAATCTGATGTAGCCTGGCCCAGCCTATGTTTTTAATTATTATTATATACCCCCCGACACAAAGTATTTGGTCCGAAATGGGAAGTGTGCACTACGGATTCGAAAAGTGTGTGCAAATAATAAATAAAAAAAAAAAAAAAACAAAAGACTATTTGAACTTTTAAACAAGATTTTAACAATTATGACGACAAAAACCGATCGGTTACGTTTCGCAGAATCGATGTGTGGACCCATCGAAAACGATTTCGGCCGTACAAAACCCGTAAGCATATATTGGTATATTAATTGTACGGCATACCGGAACCAAAAACATTAGATACGATTCAAACACCGTGCAATAATAAAAACGCGCGATTATTATATACATAAAAAAAAAAAAAAAAAAACCCAGACGGGCGTATTTAAATTGAAATTTCAGTTCCGATGTACCTTTACGGCCGTTGAACACGCTGTATTCGGAATTTTAATAGTTTTTTTTTTCTTTTTTTTTTTTTTTATCCTTTTAGACTGCATACGGCTAAAGAATATATCACGGCGTACCCACTGCCGGGTATACACATAAAATATTAAAATATTACGTAATACGACTGGTTTCGAATTAAATCGGTATGAAAAGAAAGAACATCGCTAACGCGCGCCGTGATACGCAATATTGAATTTATCGTCTTAGAAAACCGTTATTTAGCCGCGTTATACGAATATCGACAAAAAAAAAAAACCAATTTTATTTTTCGCCTCTTTCCGTGTTCTATTTTTTTATTATTATTAATATTCTTGTACACCGCGCGATATAAAAAAAAATAATTATACCACGGTTACACGTGTGTTGTACCGGTCTATTTTACTTGTACGGTAATAATCTATAATACGCCTATATTTCGGTTTGTATAGAGTTCGTTTTTGACGACGACGACGGTCGGTTTTTTTTTTTTATATATATATATTTTTTTAGTTCAATATATTTATCGGGTACACGAGCGCAAATTGCAGCGCTATAGACGACTGTATTTTTAAAAAAAAAAAAAAAAAAAAAATATATATATAAAATAAATATAGAGCACGTTAAACCAATACATGCGTATAAAACACAGTAATACACCCGCGTCTAGCCATTTCACGATGTGTTCACGATTACTATATAATAGTACGGTACTAATCATTTTCCTTTGGCCCGTAGGCCAGTATATATTATCTGGCGACATCAAAGCAAATTACGAAACCATACAAATCAACAACAAAACAAAAACCATAAGTAACCTACTAGGACCTTTGATGTGCATTTTGTTGGAATTAAATTTATAAAGTATATATTTCAATGGTTCAGGTTCGAGGCCGACGTTTGTTAATCAACCAAACCCGGGATAATTATTGTAAATATATAATATTAAAAAAAAAAGGGATGAAAATTTGTCCCGAAGAAAAATAATATATTCGTCTTACTTTTATCTTTTACCTCTCACTCTCTCTCTCGGTTCCGAGTGGAGCCGCTGAATATATTAGTTTCACTAAGATGCGTTTTTTTTTTTTTCGTCCTCGGTAAACCCTTTTTCGGTTAGTAAACGACGATCCGCAATGTTCACGTATAGCACCAATAGAACACGAAAACTAATCGCCAAATTGAATTGAACGCGTTCTGTAGACGTACAACAGTTTATCCGAAACATTAAAAACAACCGGACGACACGAATGACGGTACATTGGTGTTTATTTTGGCGGTTTTCTGGTTTTCCTTGGCCACAAAAATGAGGGACTATTGTTATACCGAGCTCCGGTCAGAATCGTTTTTTTTTTTTATCACAGTCGTTGTGTAGATGTATAAACTAACATTGCCGATGAGCCGAAATGGCCGCGGTCGGACAAATCCGTCTCTGATCTGTAACTTCCTAACTCGGTGCCTCTTTCCGGTGACTTACACGCGATCGCGCGAAGTACGTCCGGCCTTTTGTATTTTTTTTGGTTTTTTTAATGTTAGGTTATATTTATTTCCGGTTCGTCACGACAAATATTATTCCCCACAACCGCAGTAACATTATTATAATATTACATTAAATTATACCGTACGAAATCGGTTCTTATTGTTGTATTTCAATAATTGTCTTATTATCGAACGACCTGCATACCTATGTGCCGTCTGTAGCGTTGCTGCTGTTCACTTGCAAATCCGTCGATCGGCATGTTACTCTTGGTGGATGTATTCAATTCGATAGATTTGATAAGTTACTTCTTCGGATAAAACGATTCTGTGCAGAGCTTCGTTGTAATATATAGGACTATTATTGTCGATTTCATATAGAGTATGTTTTTGTACACTGTATAGTATACGACGCAATTATAAAAAAAAAATCTACTAGGGTAGATAACAAATACAGTGTACTCGCATACGGAATTAGTGAATACTAGAGATATCTGTGTTATTTTGGGACGTACAAAGAAATAATAAAATTATTCGAGTATCACGAAAAACGTTTTTTTTTTTTTTTTTTTGAAAGTTTTTTCTGCCACGTAAAAATTACTATTTCTCGATAGAATTGTGTCCTCTATGGAAAAATGGCATATTCTCTAAGTACGAAACAAGACAACATAATCTACCGGAAACTGTATAGAAGTGTATAAGGTCGGATAATGTCTACTGGTAGAAAAAAGTGTTTACAGAAAATAATAAATAAACATTATTGGTAAAAACCACAAGACCCCCTCGGTCCGCTCGGAAATCTTAGTGCGCAGCAGTTTGGTTACATTATTGTAATACG
Organism: Tuberolachnus salignus; assembly: GCA_956483605.1. Taxonomy (NCBI): domain Eukaryota; kingdom Metazoa; phylum Arthropoda; class Insecta; order Hemiptera; family Aphididae; genus Tuberolachnus; species Tuberolachnus salignus. The sequence continues at coordinate 2,174,634 of OY101434.1, forward strand.
ACCGTCGGCCAACATAACGACAATACCGATAATATAATTTATTTTGTTTTGCAAATAATTACAAAACGTAAAAAAAATAATCGTAATTTATCGTTTTTTACAAGTAAAATTCACGAGACAATTGTTATTTATGTTTAATGTCAATACAATAGAATAAACGAGAGGTATCTACACATAGTAGCGTATATTTTTGCATCCTTGAAATATTTTCAATACACGTACGTAATGTACTTAAAAACAACGCAAACGTCTTAGCTGATAAGCTCGTATGTCCATTATTGTATTATCTACGGTCTAGACCGGACTTAAATACGCACGACTCGTAAAACACTACGCTCGAGGATAGGCAAGTTTATTTGTATTTTTTATTTGATAATTGTAATTGATTTTGTACGGTTACAAATCAATACCATTTTCAATTTGAATTCGCCCGACCATTTTAACTCTGAATCGTTTTTCCGTTGGCAATTGATTTTATCGTTGCGCACAGACGTAAATTAATAAATTCCTTTCTATATCCGAATTTGTTTGTTTTTTTTTTCTCCAGCCTTTTAACATTTTTTTTCTTTCCGGCCGAAAATCTCGCTCCGATCACAAAAATTCACTAGTGTCGGTTTCCGATTACAATATTCGTCTATTGTACGTCGCCTGTAGTTTTCTTACAAATTTTGAGAAACCGGAAATATTTTATGCAAAGTATCTGTAATCCGTTTTTTTTTTTTCTATTTCTTTTCGGTTTCGTTTGTTGATAGCTACCCGTAACGAAGACCCCGAAGCGCGGTTTTAAATGCAATATTCGGCGGTTTTTTTTTTTTTTTTTATATATATATTAAAATTTGCTATCGAAATTTGTGTACCGATTCGAACGGTTAGAACGGAGCGGTCCACGCTCCGGTAATATTAACATAATCCAATATCCTACGCATGAAATTCGAAAATACGCGCGGAAAAATAAAAACGCTCGGAACGTGCGGGAAAATTTGCATTCGAAACGGCGTTTACAACGGGTCTTTGGCGGGGCCGGCCGAGTAGAGCCGTCGAACCCGACAAACTGGGCGCGTCGCACGAAATGTCGGGGATTTTTTTGTGTTTAACAAGAACGACCCGTATATACGGGATAGAGGGAATTATAATATTGCCGTCGTGGCCGGCGAATTGGCCCCGCGTCCGGCGTGCGCTCGCGTCACGAACCGGTACCCACTAAACGCCCGAAGGCGAATATCGCGCGGAATTTTCGCACGCTCCTCCGACCGGGGCGCGCGCGCGCGCGCGCGTGTGTGGTGGCGGCGGCGGCGGTGGCGGGCGGGAGTCGGGAGTTGGACGACCATCTTATAATGCGCATTATAATATATTATATTTATACGGTCGTGTACGTTATGCACGGCGTACACGTATATAACACGACGTATAATATTAGGACGCGTATATATTTATACACGCGAACAGGAGGTGTAGCAGTAGACGGGATCGCCCGGGCGACGGAATCCATCACGAGGGGTCGTGATAAACGAGTATCATCAAATTTATGTCCCGGGAAGGCGCGGGCGCTCATCAATATTCCGGACGCGACCGGACCGTGTCCGCTCCCCGCGATCGCCCGAGCGCGATGCCCCCCCCCCCCCCGTGGGGAGTAGGCCGTGCGCGGGTACGGCCTTCGACGATATTTCGCAATATGATTGATGTCCTTTTGTTTTGTGCCGAGACCCCGTGCTTGTACATACACACACACACACACATATAAATATATATATATATATATATATATGTAATACACTATCGCCGACATTACCCGGGGTCATTACGACGGCGAGCAACGTAAATACGAGGTCTGTTCGAAAAGTACCGGGACAAATGTTATTGCGGCCAATCTGCACGCGATAACGTATCGAATTGTAAACGGAATAGTATTCCGAAGGAGATGTCTTCGAATAATATCCAAGGTCGTTTTTGTAATCATTAAATACGAAACGAATACGCAATTTTCGGCCGACAAAACTATGTCCCGCGGAGTCTTCCGATTCGGCGAGCCCCATGCGATTATTTTCTATTCCCAAGACTAAAACCTACGCTTTAAGGACAACGATTTCAAAATGTAGAGGAAACGAAAGCGAACGCGGCGACGGAACTCATAGGTTTAACATCGGAACAGTCCCAAAGGACATTTAAAAAATGACAAGATCGCAGGGATCACTGCATATCGTCCGGAGGAGAGAGTTTTTTCAAGGAGATATCTTTGAATAATATGTACCTTTATTTTCGTAATCGTGTACGCGTACTTACAAGTGGGGTAGGGAGGGCAGTGCCGCTTTGGTGCACATGAAATGTGAGGACAAATTCGTAAGACAAAAAACTCATTATAATGGACACCTTGCAGTCGCGTATATGGAGCTCAAACGAGTTCAACGGAATGGCGGTTAAAATATCATACACCGCAATATTTTGCGAGAGGTTCTTTGTCCCGAATAAAAATGGCAACAGTTATTATATTATATATTCATAATTATTTCCCTATCATTGTCAATAAAAAAAATAGTTTATACTATTATTATACAAAAAAGAAAAAAAAAATACTAATTTTTATATATATATATATATATATATATATATATAAGTACACAAAACAATTGTACACAAAATGTTTTAAAAAAAAGAAAAAATGATTTTTTTCACGCGCCAACCGATCCATGACTACTTGGACGTCCACGTCAAAATCTCTATGTATATTAAGTATTGCCAAACCTGCTAATCTATCCTCGCCCATCTTAGACCTTAACATAAATAATAAAAATAAAAAATGTCCATAAATAGATAAAGAATTAGTTAGAATACATTTTGGCGCTTAAATTATTAATTTTCGTTAGACTGATACCGCACATACAAGTTTGTCGGTATGTCGTCAAAGGGGGCTTGTAGTACATTATCGTTTGTGTGGCGATTCTTTCTCTATCCAACAAACTATTATCTTATTAAAAGTGGAATACCTCGATGACGGGTTGACAAAAATTAAATAATTAAACAGCGAAATTGTTTTTTTTTTTTTGAAATCATACTTTATCTATACATGCAATTATTTATATTCGTTGCTACTTGGCAACGAAAAAAGTCAATACCGGAAATGTAACACATTTTAGACCCGATTGTTTCTTAAATTGTCCAATAAGTTAATACTTTCCGGGATAATGAGTCTCGTAAAATAATATTGGAAGGGGTGAAGGGGGGTTTCGAACTAACATTTTTTGCTAATCAATTTAATAGCATTTTTTTAGACTATTTAGGGTCGAGTTTTTTTTCTATTTTGTAATTAGAAATATCAAGATACACACACACACCATTCGAATACATTTAAATGCTTTTTAGCGTACTATTTCTTGTAATTACCATATTTTTTTTTTTTTAAAACTGCACGTTAGCGCAAGATTATGACCCTGATTATAGTTTATTATTTACTGTAGGTACCATGAATTATAATATAATATACGTGATATTTTTATTATTATTATTTATTTATTTATTTTTTTTTTTTAATATGTTATACTGTGCATCCAGTGCGGTTTTATAAAATACATTTTTTTTTATTTTTTTTTTTTATTAAATATAAGAAAACAACCGAGGTTTTATTCATTACTCCTCGTCATTCATAAATATAGTGTAATTAAAAGTGAATCCGTGAATAATAATAAATAGTCGGTTTAATCTAATTATAAATAAGCCATTTTACAAAAATCTCGGTAAGAATAAGTCGTATAATTTATATTGCGGAATTCATCAACGAAACAATACCGTTTACACCCGCGGATCACGAGTATAAAATTTAATTTACGCCTAAAACAATAATAAAATATGATTTAAAAAAAAAAAAAAAAAAAAAACATAACCGCGGGCCCGCGTTAATCGAAGTGCCTTTGCCAATATTCCGTCTGTATTCCGTGTCCGCAAAACTACTATTGGCCTCAATAGGTAAATTTGTACTGTCCATTCGTTTATTGTCTACGGCCAAGTCAAAGGAGTTTTTACGATTTTCGAGCCCTTGGAAGAAAAACTAATTTTTCGCGTTAATCCCTCTCTATTAGGAGCTAATACGGGGCGTTTAACCCCCAAACAAATATTTTCTTGCCGTTAAAAACGACACTATTAAATGTATAATTGCCAGCTTATTCCACTAGAGAACATTTTTTTTTTTTATTTTAAAATTCCTTATCTATCGGCGATAAAAACGGTCGATTACTCAATTAATATTTACAGAGGTTTGATGTTTTTTTTAAAAAACATTATTAGTTATCGTCACCCGGAATATAACTTCACGATAAATCCAAATAGGACTTGAAATTGAATTTTATACGAATAACGTAATATTGCGAACAATTTAATCCGTAGCCTGGGCGACTGTTCAAGGGGTTCGCGATTCTGTGGCCCCTCGCGATTGCTCTTGTGCGCCGTCACCCCCACGCCCCTTAAACACGCCACTGGGTCTGGGATTATTAATATTAATAATGTCCCGCGCACTCGTACTATACCGTCGGCCGATCGATGGTTGTCGGCCGGCCCGTCGACCCTCGGCCGATACACCGATATCGTTAGCCCGTTTTCGTGCCCGAGCATTATAAGTCAGCAATTACTATAGACCGGACGATTTACGAGTAGGCATAAAATAATAATTATACCGCTATATTATAATAATTGACCGGGCCGGTGGCTTGTCGTCCCGCCCGTCGTCCTGCCGTGTAACGCGTCTGTTTGTCGCGGCCGGTCATTAGCTCTCCTCACGCCCCGGGGTGTCCAGCGGCACAATAGTCAAAAATCAAAAATAACCCGCGGTATAAATTATTTATACGAGAACTGATCGCCGACCGACGACGATAATTATACGATTCGCCACCGCCGTACAATAACGGTGTACTGTCATAAAAACCTTTTTTTTTTTTTTTTTTTTTTTTTAACGTACCACCTATATACGACGTGTGGTCGGAAAATACCCGGACTGTGTTAATAAATATTATGTTAAATATGTGTTAATATTTAAATAAATAGAGATAACGAAACCCCGATGAAGTCATCCGATAAAGTATCTTGTGATGAGAATTTCAGCGTGGGTTTGAAATCGATAACAATATTTATTGGCATTTTATGGCATTTTTACGAAACCGTGTTTCAGCGGTTTTCGTAATGGACGCAATAGAAGAACAACGTGTGTGCGCGTACGATTTTGTTTTAAATTAGAGAAAAGTTCTAGTGAAACTTTTGAACATTTGCGGTGAGCTTTTGGAGACGATGTTCTGTCTCGGACAACGTGTTTTGAGCGGTTTATACGGTTTAAGGAAAGTGGAACATCCGTTAAGGATAACGCACGACCGGGTGCTACGACCATGACCAGTAAATCAAATGAAACTGTTGCTCGTGTTCGTGAAATTATTCGAAATAATCGTCGATCGACTAGCAGAGAAGTTGCAGAAGACGTCGGAAAATCTTATGGTTCTCGCCAAGAAATATTAACCGGAGAATTGGGCATGTGCCGAATCGCAGCCATATTTGTTCCTCGTCTCTTAACCGATGAACAAAACCAAATCCAAAGACCCTCTTTCAAGAACTTTCGGAAAGAGCAGTAACTGACCTAGACATTTAAAAAAATATTATAACAGGTGATGAAACATGGATTTATGGGTATGATGTTGAAACCGAGCGTCAATCATTACGGTGGAAGTCAGCAAATTCTCCTAGACAAGGCAGGTGAGATCAAATGTTAATCACATTTTTCGATTTTCGTGGTATAGTTCATCGTGAACGGGTGCCTCAAGGACAAACAGTAAATCAGAATTTTTATTTCGAAGTCATGAAAAAGATTACGTGAAAATGTTAGGAAAATAAGGTCAGAAAGTTGGAAAAGTGGTTCTTGGATGTAGCATCACGATAACGTCCCGGCTCACGGCTCATTCGTCAGTTCTTAGCAAATAAATCATACTCCAGTAGTTCCACAACCACCATATACACCCGACCTAGCCCCGGGCGAATTTTTATTATTTTCGAAGTTAAAATCTACGCTCAAAAGACATCGGTTTCAAACAATTGATGTCATTAAACGAAACACGGAAATCGATCTTAAGGAAATTCCGATTAGTGCTTCTCAGGAACGTTTTCAAAAGTGGAAAAGAATATGACAGCGGTGTAATGCTTCCCAGGGAAATTATTTTTAATGTGATAATGTGTATTTAGAATAATATTGTGTTAATAAAATGTTATTTGAATAATCCGGGTGTTTTTTGATAAAACATCGTATGTACTGGACAAATATTGGCGGTCATAAAAAAAAAAAAAAAAACAAAAAATTTTATCCAGCAACGAAGCTGTAAGTAGACCGACAAAATACCCTCCATTGTTTTGAGGCGCAAAAAGAAAATATAACAATTTTAGTTACAAATTTTATATTTTTTTAAATTTTAACACACGTATATATTTATTGAACATGATTGAACATTTCGATTTGTTTTCCGTTTTAAATACGTTTTTGATTGGCATGTCGAAAGTGTCGAAAAGCGACTTCAAAACTGCGTCGGTGTTCGAGCAGTCCGAGGTCGTCCGTCTCCGTTCTGAAAACAGATCTTGATATGTCTTAGGGTTTTTTTTTTACCAACAATATAATCGATTTCCGACCCGAAACTGTTTGGCAAAGAGAAATTTCGAACCGAGTATAGAACGCGCGCAAAGCAGCGTCTGTGCAGAGTAATTTTTTTTACCGAAAATTGGTGTGCACAGTAAAAACGCGTTGCCGGTTTGTCCACGTCACGGTCACGCCTCTTTAATCCGTCGTAAGTTTCCATCCCCGCAACTTTCTTCAATAAAGATACGCGTGAATTTCTTGTCCTGCCTATCTTACAGTAACCGTCCTTTGAATGTCCCTTAGAATTCTATTACGGTAAATTCATTTTTTGTTTTTTTTTTTTTTTTTTTTTTTTTTTATTTCTTCAACTCGAGTTCGTTCATTTCCATTCGTTACTTCATCCGGTCGGTTTTTGTCGACTTCGTAATAATAACCTATCACACAACAGAGCGACACTCCATTCAAACGTATTTTTTTTTGTTTTTTTAAATGTCTTCTTTATTGCTATAGGCATTTTCTGTGAAATCGAATTGCTTTTTTTTTTCTGTATGATTGCCATCGACTTGGCTTGTCTGTTTAATTTCATATTTGTACTTGTTAACTTTCATTAAATGTCGACTCGTCCAAAAAAAAAAAAAAAAAAAACAATAAACCGATACGAATTATCGTATTCATTCGACGTGGTAACGTTTTTTCTGTGATCCGTGGGGTATATTATACTACATCACTACGTTTAGACGTAGGTAGCCGTTGGAAAAACCTTGAGCCGTGTCGGCTTCACGGTTTTACGATAATTCTTGACAGAGTATATTTTTACACATATTCACTAGTGCCAACTAGTAAAAAATAAGTGGCATCTAGTAATTAATGGATGTGCCTTGTATTTACGGAACCCTTAAAGTTTTTCGACGGTCACAGCTCCCGGGTGAGTTTGTAAAAATACAAATCGAAAACCGTTTTCGTTACCGAATTCGCTGTCGTTTTCGTTTTTTTCGAACAATACAATCAAATTAGTAATCGAATACGATTTGAGGAGGATTTATTTGTTGTAAATCGACAACTCGGATTCTTTCCGACCGATGACTGGTTTCAATAGAGTCGTGTCGTTTGTACATTTTATACGCGGTATTTATCGGTAATTGTTTTTTTTTTTATAATTTTTTTCCTATCCGATTATTATAAAAATAAACATAACCGAACGAAAAATACCAAGCCAGACTAACTCACGATAAGTTAATCCGTGTTTATTGAAGTACATGGGTATATATATATATGTTTATGTTTTTTTTTAATACTTCGTGTTAAGCACGAGGAAGGTCGCGTGAACACGTTTTTAAGTAAGACGTAAACTAAAAAAAAAAAAAAAAGAAAAGATTTTCGAGACGGGCAACCGGTCCTCAGTCACGATGGCGTCACTCGGTAAATTTCCCTTTGAAATATGCTCGGGTTGCCGGTGTATTTATTTTGCTGTCGACATACGTTCAGACGACGATAGTGTTTTCGGGATTTCGGAACTGTCGCCGCCTCGTGGACTTCGGCTCCTCTGTTATTTTAGCCCGTCGTTTATTTTTTTCTTTTTTTTTTTTAGCCACAATCAACTTGATTCGTTTATAAAATCTTATAATTAACGCGATATTAATTAATGTTTGCACGAAATACCGTACAGAGCACGATTCATTATTGTTAACAAGTATGAAATATCGGGGCATAGTGTAATATTATTATAAATTACTAGGCGCCTATTTATATTTATGTGTATATAAAGTGTAATTAATGTGATAAATTATTGGAGGAATTTGTAAATGCATAAACTATGATTATGCAATTTTACCCTATAATATTGTAGCTTTGCCTTTGCTACGCATTACAAACAAAATACTATTAATTAATTAAACTAACCTATTAAAGCGAACATTTTGAAAACCCTGACGCGAAAATATCAAATTATATCGAGTACGAGGTGCCTATGATAAAAAAAAATAAAAATAAATAAATTGCAGGCAAACCTAGGCCGTATCTGGTTAAAAGTCAAGTTTCAAGTTATTTATACGATACATTAGAACTTGCGCAAACATAGTTAAAAAAAAAAAAAAAAATCAAAACAAAACCGATAGAATATTATAGGGAATAACTCGGTGGATTATTTGTTAAGCACGTTTTAACTAATCTTAGTCATTTCGTTAAAATTCACATTTATTTATCGACGGAAATTACACGAACGGGACTATAAGAGTCTAAATTTTACAGCGCAATGGTAAATTATAAAAAGCAACTTTTACCTCGCAACCCGGATCTGAGTTGTTATATTCCTGAAAATGTGTAACCCGACATGGTTACTACATTTCGTTTATATTCTTTAATTGCCATTGATTTGGTTAGTTTTTCTTTTTTTTTTTATATAATTATTAATTCCCGAACAACTTAACGCACGCCCCCCAGTAGTTACAAACGATCGGTGGACTTGTGCCGTTCCGACGATCGCAGGTATTAGCCATCTAGGCACGTGTGTTTTTTTTTTTATTTTATTTTTTTACATACGCACGTTTACGTTTATATACGAGGTGCGACAATAAAATAACAAGACTTTTTGAATAAAACCTAAACTATTAACGTTATCTATAGAACGATTATTGAAATATGATTAGAAAACACTTATCTAAAAGTACTATGAACACTGATGGCATTGATTCATTTTCTTATACGTTAGTAGCCTTGTTATTAGTGCGAGTTCGACTATACTGCCGAAAAATGTTAGATATAAAAATCGAACAACACGTGTTAACATTAAATTTCTTGTTAAATTAAAAAAAACTGCCGCGGAATCGTTTCGTATGTTATGTGAAGTTTATGGTGAAGAATGTTTATCAAGAGCTCGTGTTTTTGAATGGCACAAACGGTTTTGTAGTGGAAGGGAGGACGTCGAAGACGATGATCGTTCTGGACGTCCTACCACGTCTTCAACAAACAAAAACGTTGAAAAAATCGACAAAATTAATTAATCAATATTATTATAAAGAGGTATTAATTAAATTAAGAGAACGTGTCAGAAAGAAGCGACCAGATCTATGGAAAAATGGCTGGGTTCTTCACCAAGACAATGCTCCAGCTCACAGTGCATTTTCAATTCAACGTTTTTTAACTGAAAAAAAAATTTCTGTACTTCAACATCCCCCCGTACTCGCCAGACCTGGCTCCTTGTGACTTCTTCTTATTTCTTTTCCCATTTTCAAACAGTTGATGACGTAAAAATGAAAACGGCAGAACTTCTAAAAGGGCTGAATGAAAGCAATTGGCAACACTGTTTTCAAGAATGGTAGCGACGTATGCAACAGTGTATTGATGTTGAGGGAAGGTACTTTGAAGGTGATAATCGTTAAATTATAACATTTTTAAAATAACCAACTTTTATTCAAAAAGTCTCGTTATTTTATTGTCCCACCTCGTATATATATATATTTTTTTATTTTTTCGGAAAACATAGACGGGCTGACGCGTGAAACAAGTGAATGGTAAATTGACAATTATATACAGTCAACGTGCGTTCGTATTATATATATATATATATATGTACGCTATAAAGGTGCGAAATTCGATTGAGTGGGTAAATGCGCGGTTATTTCAAAACCGCACTTGATTTGACTAAAGTGTACAAACGCCGTGGCATTCGAATGGCTAGTCGTGATAAACTCGCGTACGGTTTCTCGGCATAAAATAATTTAATAACCCGAATAAGTCGAAATTCGATCGATTTCCGGGTTTTATTTAACGTCGACGCGTCGCTGCCAACACCCGTACGGGGTATACCGTATCGGTATGGTTTAGCCCGGCGTACTACCGAAATGTCCGGATGCTAACCGACAAAAAAAAAAATTACCGCACGGCGTGACCGTTTAAGGAAACGTCGTGTAACTATTGATTATCACGAGGGGGCCAAGTTCGTCAAGACTGTTTTTGATGAAAATAGAAAAAATAGAAGAATAAAAATTACCGTCTCCGGTTGAATTTAACCAGTTGATATATTTAACGCCTAACGATATTGTACCGGTAAAGATTGACCGTCTCGTCGTCGTTTGACGTTACACTTATCCAGGTATATAATACAGGGTGCACCGAAACGAACAGTGCAGATTTGAATGGTTATTACAAAAAAAACTTACAGAAATGAGATTAATTTTCAATTTTCAATTTTTTTCGGTACATCATGCCGTTTAATATGTTAAGTTTTGAAAATCACATCGAATATACGATGGCCACCAGCAGCTGTACGTCGATGTTGAAAGCGATTTGTTGACGTTTTTGGCCGCATTTGTGTACATTCCGACTAGAATACCGGCGATTTTCTCCCGTGTTCGATCTTTGAGCACTGGCAAGGCGTGAGGCAGAATTTTTTTTAAAAAAAAAAGAAAAAAAAACATTTTTCTTCGGGTAGCCCCAAAAGAAAAAGTCGCAAATGTTTAAATCGGGCGAGCGCGCGAGCCGTCGCACGTCACCCCGCAGAATGACGTGAAGAGCGGGGAAAATCTGTCGCAGTTTCATCATTGAAACCCGAGCAGTATGGGCCGTAACCCTATCCTGTTGATAGCAGATGGCTTCCGAAATTGCTTTCTCATTTAGTTCTTCCAATCGTTATCCAAACAAATTTCCCAACATGAAAAGATATCGTTGAGCGTTGACAGCCACGGTTTGTACATTCTCCTCAAAAAAAAAAAAAAAAAAAAAAATACCGCCCAACCACCTCGAATTTGGAAATAGCACACCAAACGGTCACATTTGGGGCGTAAAAAAAGGTCTCTCGTGAATTTTAATTGGGTTACTTTCAGCCCAGTATCGACAATTTCGTTTATTCACCGCTTCGCCTAGTCGAACTTCACCAGTGAAAAAAATCGGCCTCACATGGATCCGGTTCCACATTTCTTGCGAGCAAGTAAAACTACAAAAATCGCATTCGTCGGAGTACCGTTACCGGGGGATATCATCTGGCCGATGTCATTTTCGAAACATAACGCATAAAACGACATGACGTACCGAATGTAATAACGAAAATCACATTTCTGTAAGTCGAGTCGGTTTTTTTTTCCAATAGCTTTTTAAAACTGCACTGTCTGTTTCGCTGCATCTTACCCGAATAAAGTGTCAACGTATTTTTCGTCCGACCTATTAGCAATAGCAATCGGATTAATTTCATTATTTTACGACGAGATATCCGATCAAGCAACGATAACAAGTTGATAAAAAAAAAAGTCGGACATACTTCAGACCATTGGTAGGCCATTGCTGTAGAAGGAACGTTTAGAAGGTACGGGATAATTTAGTTCGTATTGTGAAACGATAAATAAAATCAATTCTGAACGGATAAACTGGTATTAGTCTGGCATAGGAAAAGTTGTGATTTTACTCCCTTGTAGCCTAAGTAAACCAGAAATTGATGAAAGTAAAACTAATGTTTAGATGCTTATTGTCGGGTTTTTTTTTTTTTTTTTTTTTAAAAAAAATCACTGGGATTTTAAATCAATTATTAAAGTACCGCCACTAGAAGCAAATTTCGCCACTTTTAATGTACTGCACAAAAAAAAAATCCGAAAAAAAAAATAATAAAATATTTACATTCTGCACGCAAGTACACTTTTTTAGTAGGTTTTTCCCTTCGTTATTACGCGTATAATTGTTGAAATTAAAATTTTAGTGAAATCGATAAACGGTAATGATTTCGTATACGCGCAATAATATTAGCGGCGAGTGTCCGAGTATACACCGATATTTTTGGGGAAAAATCGTTTCAGGAATATGAAAAAAAAAAAATAAAAAAAAAACCCCCCGACATATCAGTCAGTTTCAATATCGGCTCACGGTTTTCTAATTCGAATATCGGTATTGTGTCGGCAGCGAACGTCGGGAAAAATTCATATGGGCCCACCGCCGTTATGGAAAACAACTCGAGAACCCTTCAAACGCTACGTTCGGTGTACACGCTTAGACGAATATTTTATCGCTATAAATCTCCTCCTAGTGTATTAATTATCTTGTCGGACAATGGTGGAATTTCGGATTGTCATCACTGATATTCGATTACGGTTATACGACCGTTAATCAGTTTGGACCCCCCCTCCCCCGCAAAAAGAATCGGCAATTGTTGCCGATAGCGGACCGATAGCTAAGACGGGAAGCCACGGCGTATTGTAAACTCCGTAAAACACCTACACAAATATTATGTGCAGTATTCGTTTTACCCCGAGGGTATGGGGCGGGGCGATAAAATATATTAGTCGATACCCGTAATTATGTATGTGAGGATGGAGAGGCAGACGGCCACGTCTTCGGCGCGTCACGAGGGCCTACGATTTTGGCGGTAAATACAGGATGCGGCAAAGCCGACTGACGGGTTTCGATGGGCTATAACGAGCAGTGAAACTTAGAGAAAAGGTTTTTTTTTTTGTTTTTATTTAAATCGGTATTCAATCCCATTTTATAAAAATTATATCTCCAAGATGGCGGCCGTCAGCATTGATACACTGTCGTAGACGATCTCTGAAGCTCTCGTATGATTTTCGGCACATTTCGACTGGTATGGCCTCGACTTCCGCGGAGATTTTATGTTTAATTTCTTCTATGGTATGCGGGCGATGTCTGAAAACCTAATCCTTAAGGTAGCGCCAGAGGAAAAAAATCGCACACGCTTAAATCTGGTGACCGTGCTGGCCAGCCTATGTCTCCTCTCGGAGAGACTTACGTCTTCAAGTGAAATTCTAGCTGTATGCGCTGTAGCTCATCGTCTTGCTGAAACCATACATCTCTCAAATCCTGATCTTCAGCCGTTTCCTCCAACCTATGCTGCAGATAAGTTTCCAACGTCACAACATAACGAGCGGACGTGACAGTGACGGTCCTGTTCTCCAACCGCACAATTTCAGGGGTTCTTAACGTTCAGGGTGCTCCGTGTCCCAGTCTACTTAGGGTACTTCCAATTTCTTCCAAAAGCCTTACAATTCAAAATATACCACTTATTAAGGCTTGCTCTTCTCTGATCACAGGCTAATTACCTCATTAAACTCGTCAGTCGGTTCTGCCGCACCCTGTATTAATTGTAATATCATTTTACTAATAAATGACGGCGACCCGCATGCCGAGGTAGTGCTTCGCGGCGTTTCCGGCAAGCGGGGATATTGCCGGTTTGAAAAAATAAAAAAAAAAAAAAAAAACCTCAATGCCGGGTTCACACGTGCCAGTTAAAACGTCCGTTGCGACTGATTCATTTCTATTGACTGAACAAATCGTTCACGCGGTTCAACGACTACGGAAATATCCAACCGAACAGTCATAATGAGAACAATCATCGCTCGCGTGGCATATTTAGTCATCTCTTTTCGCGCCAACTTGTAGTATTTTTCGGCGGCGAATTCACAAACACCTTCGATACCGACTAGTGTTTGGTTATTACGGGCTCGAACATCAAAATGGCTACAGAATATATCAGAACGATATAAAAATAATAAAACAAACCGCAAAGACGGTTGGTCAGGAAATGCACATCAATACGCGATGCGTTGGACGTTAGTGAACATTTGTTAAAAGAATTTTCAACCTCGAAGATCCGCTCGTGTTGTCTGTGTTGGTCCGAAAATGTTTCAATCATCATGATTACGAATAAAAACGGCATTACCGTACAATTTGAAAATACACCACTTTTTTTTAGGCCTGCTCTTATCTTATCGCAGGCTAATGGCCTCGTGAAACCCGTCGGTCGGCTCTGCCGCACCCTGTAATTTCACCGTATTTTTATTATTATTTGCATACGGTCACGGGCGCGGCGGGGCCCGCAATACTCACGCGTAAAACCGCAATAATTTTTTTTTTTTTTACTTTACTCCGGCCTCGGCTTATTGTCGCCTGGCCTCGTTTCTTTGAGTATATTCGCGGACATTATTATATATATACGGTCCCTGCCATACCTCAGGGGCCCGCGCGAAATTAGCAGGCCAGGTGACGGCGAAGTCCGGAGACGTCCCCCAGAAATGCGTCCCGAGGGTGTCACCCGGTCTCGTTCGCAGTATATTATTTATATATATATACGGTGTCCAATAATGTTTCGCGAATAACTCTGTAAATATTTTCAAAAAAAAAAAAAAAACATTTTTGTTCAGGGAAAAATTTAATTTGTATTATCGCCTTTTTTTTTTCCTGGACACGTCACGACATTTCCGATATGGCATATGTGTAATAATTATTATTCGGTGCATTCTATTCCATCACAGTTATACAATGTCTAAAATAATAAATAATATTAAAATCTACGTTATGTATGCAATCGCAATAAAATAATGTATTTTCAAGGGAAATGCATTATTGTATTTCCGTGGTTATTCCGTTAATTTCGGACGAAAGGGTTAATTTTACGAAAATTTGTTAATTTACTTTATTTTTATTATTTTTTTTTTTTTAGAAAATTATTAGATACACGGTAATAGTTGTATACGGTGTTTTCGTATGTATCTAGAAAATAGAGAAAATTAACTAAAAACAAAAAAAAAAACATATCAATTGTTATCATAATACACGAACACCGGTGTATTTGTCTTGGTTTCGCAAGAAGTAACCCCTTCTTGCGAGGTTAGGTTAGGTTTGCACGTACATTCACATAGTGCACTAATTTGGGTTGTTCAAACTCTAAAAATGTATTAAAACTTTTAACGAGAAATCCAAAGTAAAATAATGTATTAGTTTACAATTAACCTACAATTTTAAAAATTTAATGTTTTATGAAATTTAAAAATATCTTTATACGTATGAATACACTATTGTAATATACATCTGTATGAATTTTCAGTTCACTCACTTCCCAATCTCACTGTACTGAGTTTGTCGGGTTGCAGTGAAATTACTGACGACGGGATCGTACTGATTGCGGAAAATCTGCCAAAATTACAAATCTTAGACTTATCTTGGTGTCCTCGTGTAACCAACAGTAGGTTAAACGTTAACCCACTTTTAACAAAAATATCGTAAAACATTTGTTTACGGAAACAATTAGTGTAACTATAATTGTTCTATAATATCTTAAGCAAAATAAAAACCTATACGGCTTAACGTGAAATTTTTTTTTTTTTTTATATATATATATAAAACATATTAAACTTACTTCGCCACGTGTTAATTACGCTCGGTCCAGCTCAAACTTTTCGTACGCAATTGATAGACAATATTCGAATAAGTTTTCTGGATTGCACACTTTCAAGTACACAATTTCGAAAATGCCCTATTGCGCATAGGTATCCGACGTGTAGTATCCTTAGTAATTGTCGTTTGCAAAATAGCCGTTTTGTTCGTTTTGAAAAATTAACAAATAAAAAGTTAATATTTTTCCCCCTCGACGATTGAAATAGTATAAAATTAAAAATGTAATTTTTATCTAAACACAAAATGTCTACCTGAAAAAAAAAAAAAAAAAATAAATAAATATTAACAGAGTTATTTTATATACGTAAAGCATTTACGTAGGACACCCTGTACACAGTAGGTACGCGCCGACATCCCGGCAAGTGTTATTGAGAGCTCTTCAGTCTTCCCACCGGATGCCGTTTGTCGTCTTCGGTAAATAGACGGCCTCGCATCGCCTCCAATCTGTACTCCAGCTTCACTCCAGACATGTGTTTAATGTATTTATCTATTATAAATATATAGGGCAAATCTTTTACCGTGGTCCGGCGATATCTCCGGAGGATTGTAAATAAATTTCCATCGTTACATTTCTTTTGAGGTGATATTTTAATGCTCGATAAAATACATAATATACAATTGTATATCACGCACCCGGGACGAATATAAAATTCAAAATTCAAAAAAATTTGACTCTTATTAAGCTCGTAGAAAATTATATTCGTTAAAACTTCAAGAGTAATTATGAAAGGTGTAAACACACCTCAATGTAATATTCTACGTGCGTAGTAAACGTCGAGTTTTTTATTTCTAATATCGTTGGCTTTCTTTTTGTGTGCAAAACAATTTTTTATTATTTGTGTTTTTATAAATCAATAAAAATAATAAAATAAAATGTATAAAGACTGTAGTATGATACAAGTTGTGTGTAAATACCACCGGTTTCGATTTAAAATATCATCGTTCCGTAGTAGAACAACAAAAACGAACATAATAATACGCCTTTTTCTACACATGTTTTACTTATTTTTCTTTTTATTGTTATGACGGAATTGTTTTATTATACAGTATTTATTCGTTTGGGAAATAATTACTAATAATTGAGGCGTGGTGACGTAGACAACCCCTCTTAAAGAGTAAATTATATGTCGGCTAAAAAATGTCTAGTATGCGCAACTAGGGCGGGTGCGCGAATGTACACCGAGCACCTCTAAACTCTAATTTAGCACCCCCAAACCTAAAAAAAAAAAAAAAAAAACCGAAAATAATTTCAAATAATAGCCGAAAAATATTTCTATTAAATTTGATTTTTTTTTTTAACCTGTCGTTTTTATCGAAAATAAAACTAAATGGTTTATGGTTGCAGCAATAAAGTCCAGCGCACAGTTTAATACGGTTTAGTACCTATCATCTGGTATCTGTCCTGAAAACGGTTTGTAGATTTTGCAGATTTATATATAATTTTTTTTATAGATCTTGATAGACAGATATATCCGATATCTATAGTATAGTATCACAGATATACGAATAGATAATATATTATCTGTGATTGTTTATTTCAGAGTTAATGGTAAAAGATAACGATATGATTACGATAACATAAGAAAATAAATATTGTGTCGCTGTTTTTATATCAAAAATATTACGGTACGTGTGTTTTTTTTTTTATTTTATTGCATTCGATAACGTCAATTTTAATTATTACTAAATCGATGCGAAGGCAACCGGGAATATGGGGCGTAGCCCCCGCGGGTTTGCGGACCGAATCCCTACGGTGTTCGGCCTCTAGTCGCGCCTCTACGTCTATGTACACCGGCGAAAACGGATTTGAATGGTTTTTTTATTGGAGCCGGTCCTCCAATTATTTGCGAAAAAAACTCCGTGGAAAAACCGAAGACCGTAGACCCGATCCCGTCACCTAACATAAAAAATAATTAATACTAATACGGTGAGGGTACGGGGGAGACTCGTACACTGTACAATATAATATGGAGATGATTTAGTTTATTAGTTTGACAAGTAATGTAATTATCTACACACAACGCACGCACACATGCGTACACACATTGCGTGTACTTATACGTTATAACGAAAGTTGGATCGTAAACTTACGACCGGCATATTATTATATAATATCGTACTTACTGCACATTTCTGCCGGGAAGTTATATTAAGACCGTTAGTAAAACGTAAGAGACCCGATTACACGTTCCGCGGCCCGGATGGTCACAAAAATTCAATTCGAAAACACGATATTGTCAACTGGAGCCGCCGCGTGACCGCATTAAATATTGTCACGTTGACATTTATCATCGGCAAACTCTACGCGAATAAAACGAATACAAATAACAATAATAAATACAAATAAATTCCGTCGCGTTGATTCTGTACGAAGTGTTTTTTTTTTTTTTTTTTTTGTTAATATTCCAAAAAAAGTGTTGAAAACTCGATATAGGCGTAATGTTCATAAATACGAATACGTATTATTACGCGAACAGCGTGCAATTAGCTATTTTTTTTTTTTTTATAGCGTCTTCTTAAATCGGTCTACGATCGATCGAACGTTCTGTACGAAATAATTTTTTATTCCGATTCTATCTGCCGTTAACTATATTGTTTTACGTGGTAATAAAACGGATATTTCGAGAGAAAAAAAAAAAAAACAATGCATGTTTCGAATTTACTACGGCTCTTGGGCGGCCGAGCGCGTAAAATCGTTTTGGTTTTTTTTTTTTACTGTTGCGTATACCGAAACGATCGAAATGTGTTCGTTAACTGCCGCGGTATTATCTAAATATTATCTGTTTACGAACCATTAGCGGTCATCGACGAGTGGATTTCCATCGAACCATACGTAGATAAGAAAACAAAAAAATTGTATAGGTTTTTTTAACAGCCGTTTCGCAAGCAAGCAAAATTTCACCGAATACCGAACGAATTTACGCTAAAAAATATACCCCTCGTTAATAATTGCGTACCCGTTATCGTGTTTTTTAACGGTTGTGTGCGACCGCTGTTAAACGAAAGGGGGGTCAAAACGCAAAATTGAACCGTCCGAACTATTCTCACCCGAACGCCGGCGCGCATTTCTTCGAGGACAACACCGAATTATACCGATACGGAAATAATACGAACGAGAAACCTGACCACTGTGGCCAAAACCTATTAAGACGTGGAAAACCGCTTCACCGGTGTTTGTCAACGGTATTTCTCTTACGCCCAACGCTCGTATCACTCTATTCGCATCGTCGGTAAATAAATCGACGGATTTTTTTGTTATATTGTGCGTAATTAAAAAAATCAACGGTACAAATAGTAACAATAAAACGTAAATAGTTTTATTGATCTATTGGAATTTGTATACTTATAATGGTAATTTTTTTTTTTTCTATATGTCAACAAGGTAATGTAATAATAATAATAATAATAATAACTATCTAAATATTCTGGTATACTCGTGTACGAGGTCTAATCAAAAAGTATCGAGACTGTTAATAAAAAATATACATATTTATTAGATAACGATATTTACATTCAATCTCCTTCGAAATATGCTCCTTCTGAGTCTATACGTGTTCTCCAACGTTCCTGCCATTTTTGAAAACACCTCTGGAAGTCATTTTTTAGAAACTCCTCGCAGCTGCTCCGTCGCGTTTTGTTTTATTTCATCTACACCTTGAAAACGTTTACCCTTAAACGCTATTTTTATCTTTGGAAATAATAAAAAAAAAAAGAATCACATGGAGCTAGGCCTGGTGAATAGGGGGGGTCGAGAAACAACTGGGATATCATGTTTGGCCAAAAACTGCTGCGCAACATGGACCGACCGGGCTGGAGCATTGTCGCGATGCGATTTCCAACCGCCTGACTCTTTGAACTCGGGTATTTTTCGTCGTGCAGCGTCTCGTAAACGGCGAAGAATATCAATGTAGTACTTCTTCGTTGTGGTTTGTCCTTTTGGAGCATACTCACGATGGACAATACCTCGACAGTCGAAAAAAACTCACTGCGGCTTGTTGACGGACGTCCTTCACGTTCATCACTTTCAACAATTGTTCTGCCCTCTTTAAACCGTTTGAACCGTTCAAAAACGCGAGCACGCGAGCATGGTTTCATCTCCATAAGCCAACAATAACATTTGGTAGGTTTCAGTAGCCGTTTTTTCCCAGTTTATGGTAAAATTTAATGCACACCCGTCGTTCCATATTTTCGCTCATAATGAAATACGACAGGACGTAAAAACACACTGAACTCAATTGCACCTAGAAGTCATGGCTGAGACAATTTTAATCTAACCTATGCCTAATATATTTTCCCAACATACAAAGTTTCATTAATATAGAACGTGCAAGTTCATACTCAAATCGGTTTACGATTTATCTTATCGGTCTCGATAGTTTTTGATTAGACCTCGTATATATTTAAAAAAAAAAAAAAAAACATGATATTGAACGAAAATATTTTTATGACCGTGACTTTAATGAATTGATTTACTGGTTCAATGGACGTCGGCATTTCGGCGTCTCGAAACTCCCGTTTCACATGTTTCTAATCGTTTTCTACATTTGGCGGGGAGCCGTTGAACCGCACTAAAGCCATTTACGACTAAGTATGTCCACGCGAATAGCCCATAATTAGTAACTCCACTTCTATCCAATGCAGAGGGTACATCATTTTTTTTTTTTTTTTGTTTAAGCCGGAACAATTCGTACCCATTGTGTTTAAAATCGATTTCGGCTTCTCGGTTGTGCTTTAATTCGAGTAGATTTTCGTGAATTGATTGATGACGGACCGTGGACTATAGCGACCGTGGCGAACGGTCGGCCGGAGTTTTATGAAAATGTATTATTTTAAAAATATTACACCGAGAATACTGCCGCCCTCCTCGAAATTATCAACCATGTTACGTAAACATTCCGTAATTATCCGATTTGCTTATTGTAAATATTCGTCGTTTTTGTTTTTACAATAAAAAAAATATTATAACAGCCGGTGCGAGAGTGTCGCGAGTTTATCGCCGGTTTCCGTCCGGGGAAAGCCGATTCCGGCGAAATAACCCTAGACGCGATTTATATCGCGTACGGTCATCGTTATCAATAACCTATAAAATAATATTATATACCGAACGCGATTAAAATGCGCAAAAGCTACCGGATATTCCCGGCATTCCCGGCGCTGGACCGTATAGGCATGTTGGGGTACCGTACCGTTCGAAACGCATTAACGCGCGCGTAACGTATTCATATAGATATTTTTTAAAAAGCCCGGATTAAAGTATTATTTTATCGATACGCGTATTGCGTATTATACGGCCGTTTGAAATCTCAGTAAATACCGTTGGTAACGTTATATTTATACGGTTACATTTAACTGCGCCGTTCTCGACCCGGGCCCGACGAGCCGAAACGCGTAGACATTTGATCGGCGAAAATAATAAATCCGAAAATAAAAAAATTATCGTTAGTATTGGACGGTTCTAAAACGCAACGCGAACGTTGCGCGACATTAATTTCGGCTACACGTCCATACGACGAGGTGCGGTCAAAAAGTACTAACCCGGGCTGCGTTAATCACATTCATATCGATAAAAGATAACGGAACCCCCGAATTATCAGGCATTCGATAGAGTAACTTCCAACGAGAATACGAGCGTTGGTCCGAAATCGATAACAATATTAAATTTTCTACTTAATGGCATTTTTACGAAAACACGCTCCGAGTCATGCGGCGATTTCCGTAATGGAAGAAGCACTAGAAGAACAACGTGTGCGCGCGTACGATTTCGTTTTAAATTAGAGAAAAGTCCTAGTGAAACTTTTGAACATTTGCGGCGAGCTTTTGGAGACGATGTTCTGTCTCGGACAACGTGTTTTGAGCGGTTTAAACGGTTCAAGGAACGTGGAACATCCGTTAAGGATAACGAACGACATGGTGGTACGACCACGACCAGTAAAACAAAATGAAACTGTTGCTCGTGTTCGTGAAATTATTCGAAATAATCGTCGATCGACTAGCAGAGAAGTTGCAGAAGACGTCGGGATATCTTATGGTTCTCGCCGAGAAATATTAACCGAAGAATTGGGCATGTGCCGAATCGCAGCCATATTCGCCCCTCGTCTCTTAACCGATGAACAAAAACAAAATCCAAAGACCATCTCTCAAGAACTATCGGAAAGAACAGAAACTGGCCTAGACTTTTTTAAAAAAAATACTATAACAGGTGATGCAACATGGATTTATGTGTATGATGTTGAAAACGAGCGTCAATCATTACGGTGGAAGTCAGCAAATTCTCTTAGACCAAAAAAACCGAGGCAGATGAGATCAAATGTTAATCACATTTTTTGATTTTCGTGGTATAAATCATCGTAAACGGGTGCCTGGCAGGTTAGGTTAGATTCTATGGCCTTTTTACGAAAACATGTTTCAGTGATGCGGCGATTTTCGTAATGGAAGCAATAGGAGAACAACGCGTGTGCGTGTAACATTTTGTTTTAAATTAGGAAAAATAGGGAAAATATTTCAACATCGTACCCGTAAATCCGAGTTTCAGCACCTGTTATAATATTTTTTTAAAAACTCGGTTCGGAATTTCTCTTTGCCAAGCTGTTTCGGATCGGAAATCGATTATATTGTTGGTACAAAAACCCTATCAAGATCTGTTTTCAGAATGGAAACGGACGACCCCGGGCTGCTCGAACAGCCGAGTACACCGACGCAGTTTGGCATTCCGTTTTGAAATCGGTTTACGACACTTTCGACATTCCAATCAAAACCGAATTTAAAACGGAAAACAAATCGAAATGTTCAATGATGTTCAATAAATATATACACATGTTAAAATTTAAAAAAATATAAAGTTTGTAACGAAAATTGTAATACTTTCTGTATGTGCCTCAAAACAATGAAGGGTATTTTGTCGGTCTGCTTACAGCTTCGTTTCGGGATAAAATAGTTTGTTTATTTTTTTTTTTTTTTTTTATGACCGCCAATATTTGTCCAATAAATACGAGGTTTGATCGAAAAACACCCGGATTTTTCAAATAAAATTTTATAACCGCAATATTATTCTAAATACACATTAACACCATCAAAATAATCTTCCTGGGAAGCAACCACACCGCTGCCATATTCTTTTCCACTTTTGAAAACGTTCCTGAGAGGCACTAATCGAAATTTCGTTTTCCGTGTTTCGTTTAATGACATCAATTGTTTGAAACCGACGTCTTTTGAGCGTAGATTTTAACTTCGGAAATAATAAAAAATTCGCCCCGGGGCTAGGTCGGGTGTATATGGTGGTTGTGGAACAACTGGAGTATGATTTTTTTTGCTAAAAACTGACGAATAAGAATATATTTGTACGATATTTAATGATTTCCAAAAAAAAAAAAAAAAAAACAAAAAATAAATCGGCCCGAAACAACCGCGCGCGCGCGCGAATTCCATAATATTCTATCGGCGGAAATAATATTTATGTTTATATTTTTTTTTTTTTTTTTTACATTTTTCCCGCGGTGGAAATACGTACGAATAATACGATAACAACAAAAACGAATCGTCCCCCGAAGCATTTCGGCGTCGGCGACGGAACACAATAGAAAAAAATAAAAATAAATAAAAAAAATACTATTATACGAGAAAACGGCGGAATTAATTGGTTTTGTCCGTAGACAATAATATATGCGCGGCAAATTGCACGGACTATCGTCGATTTTTTTTTTTCGCTCTCTCTCTCTCTCTCTCTCTCTGTTTTCCGTAAATCGATTTATTATTATTATTATTATTATTTTTTTTTTATTTTTTATTTTTTTTTTGTGCTTGACTCAAACCCCCGAGAGTATTGACACTTTATATATTTTTCTCGCTGCGTATAAATTATTATTATTATTATTATAAATTTTACTGGATAGTGTCGACCGCGGTATTCATAATATATTATAGACGAGTTTACAAAGCTCTCCGGCAGTGTAGGTTTACCGATTGAGTTTTTAAGAATAACACTAAAGCGTGATAAAAAAAAAAAAAAAAAAACATTTTACACTTAACTGCGGATGGGTTTATACGATAAAACAACACAGTAGCGTTCCGTACGGAAAGGACACCGAGGAAAAATAACAACAGAATAAAAAAAAAAATATATATATATATATATATATATATATATATATATATATATATAAAAAAACAAAACGATCGGGACAAATAATTTATTTCTAAGCGTACAGCGGCTTGCGGTGTATTAATGATCAATAAAACACTTTGGATTATAACGCGGTTTGGAGTTTTTATTCGTGTGAATAAACTTATCTCGTATACTACGCGTATTGTCCGAATAGTTTTTTTTTTTTTTTTTTTTTAAATCCGTAAAAACGAATCGTCGTAAGAATATCAAAAGTTTTTACCGAAAAACCCGTAGTATCCCGGACCTCGTTATTGGTACGCGCGTTACACGACAAACAAAATTCATACGATATATTTTAACGTAAAAAAAAAATAAAATAAAAATAAGTTGCGCGAAACCATAAATACTCGTACGTTGTTTATTCGTTATGTACCGGAAATGTCGAAAATCCTTTTTTTGTTTCCATCGACGATAAATATTACCTATACGCTAAGTACATAAGCGTGTGCCCAACAACGGACTTTACGATTCAAAAAAAAAAAAAATAATAATAATAAAAAAGAGAATTAAATATAATCGAGCCAAATAATATTTCGACATTATTATCACGGTAATTGCGTTATTTTGTTGGCAACTTTTGATTTTTTTTTTTTTTTTTTTTTTATGTTCTTCGGCAATTCACTGCCGCGTCTCATCGTTTCCATAATTTTCGCCGAATATTTCTAGTCGCACATTATACGCTTGGTCACAACATCATACACGTAAATCCCAGTTGCATCACCTGTTATGATATTTTTTTTAAATGTCAAGGTCGGTTTCTGCACTTTCCGAAAGTTGCTGAGAAATGGGCTTTGGATTTTGTTTTTGTTCATCGGTTAAGAGACGAGGGACGAATATGGCTGCGATTCGGCATATGCCCAATTCTTCGGTTAATATATCTTTAACATGTTTTCGTAAAAAGACCACAGAACCTAACATAACCTGCCAGGCACCCGTTTACGATGATTTATACCACGAAAATCAAAAAATGTGATTAACATTTGATCTCATCTGCCTCGGTTTTTTTGGTCTAAGAGAATTTGCTGACTTCCACCGTAATGATTGACACTTGGTTTCAACATCATACCCATAAATCCAAGTTGCATCACCTGTTATAATATTTTTTTTAAAAAGTCTAGGCCAGTTTCTGCCCTTTCCGAAAGTTCCTGAGTCTTTGGATTTTGTTTTGTTCATCGGTTAAGTGACGAGGGACGAATATGGCTGCGATTCGGCACATGCCCAATTCTTCGGTTAATGTTTCTCGGCGAGAACCATAAGATATCCCGACGTCTTCTGCAACTTCTCTGCTAGTCGATCGACGATTATTTCGAATAATTTCACGAACACGAGCAACAGTTTCATTTTGTTTTACTGGTCGTGGTCGTACCACCATGTCGTTCGTTATCCTTAACGGATGTTCCACGTTCCTTGAACCGTTTAAAGCGCTCAAAACACGTTGTCCGAGACAGAACATCGTCTCCGAAAGCTCACTGCAAATGTTCAAAAGTTTCACTAGGACTTTTCTCTAATTTAAAACGAAATCGTACGCGCACACACGTTGTTCTTCTAGTGCTTCTTCCATTACGGAAGTCGCCGCATGACACGGAGCACGTTTTCGTAAAAATGCCAAAAAAAATGCCAATAAATATTGTTATCGATTTCAGACCAACGTTCGAATTCTCGTTGGAAGTTCCTTTATCGAATGCCGTTAGCAGGGGTTTCGTTATCTTTTATCGATATGAATGTGATTAACACAGCCCGGGTACTTTTTGATCGGATATATTTTGAAATCATAAAAATCGTCCGATTCTCCGATACTATAAAAATACCGACAACAATACAAATGGAAACTTAATTAACTATTTAACGTACGATCGGACCATATGACGACGGTGTTGACATAGGCACGCGAATCATTTTATCTGAAATAAAATACGAAATGTGCAACGTATTTCGGGCCTAAAGACTTTTTGGCTATAGGTTAGCTTTATGCGTTATGCTAATGACGACGTCGTCGCGCCAGCAGACTCCCTTTGCAAGGAGCTTTAAACAAAAAAAAAAAAAAATAACCGCTTTAAAAACGTCTCTTGTTCATCATGCTGAAACGGAAATACTTTCGGAACTCGGAATTCGAATCGCATTCGAAACTACCATCGGAATTACTAAACTCCAGTCGAATATGGATCACACCGCAAAGAGCAATATAACAATATAAAGTTTTGTCGACGAAACGTGTTCCTTTTCCGCTTCGCCATTCTTCCGACGACGGCGGGCACGATTCCGTTTGCTCGTGTCCGCATTTTTCTGCTCGATAATCATTTTATAACTCGCTTGGTAATTTTTATCATTATATTTATGTTATACGTCACGCGTCTCGAATCCGTTATTCACGTCGAATACCTCCATTCGAATTCGCAATTAATAGACGATTATAGATGATTTAAGGCGTTGCTATTTGTAAAATAAATTTTCCCTTATGGAAAAAACCGTCTATATTTACGTCCATAAAACAGACAGGTGAGTTACAAAATTCATGTAAATGTAAAATAGCCGGACGTTATATCGTTCAATATTTTTTGTTTTATTGCCTTACAGATCATACGGTGATCCATGTTTTACCGAAGTTTTTTACCCGGGTTTTCATCCGTTATGATGAAAATTACAAGGAAACTCCGAGTATATCTTTAACTAGACCAGTGTTTCCCCCAATCTTTTTACCACCACGGACCACTTCGACAATATTTTATAGGTCGCGGACCATCTCAATATTACGAAATCGACAAGACTAAAACAAAATTTATCGAAAAATGTTAACATTTATTATTTTACTTTCCGTTTTATTACTATACTTCACTAATATATAATTATACTTCAATTTATTACTCCGATACCTAGACGCTTATAAATGTGGGAAATGCTTCTCGGTCTACAATATTATACGGTTCCTCAATAAGTCGTAATTTTTTTCGCTGTTTAAAAAAAAAAAAAATAATAATAATAATTAATTTGTAATGGAAATCGACGAAAAAATCTACGGGACCGCCGGTTGGGAAACACTGAACTAGACCGAATCCGTTACCCAAAACCGACGACGATGATTGAGGCGGTTTACAGGCAGTGAAAACTATTTGGAATTGTCGAGTTTTTATAGTTTTGCGATGGGTTTTATGCGGTTACAATGTGTGTTTGGTTTTTTCTCATATGCTTCGACGAATCGGAATATTTAATTAAATGTCGACGAGCGCGTTTCGAGTAAAAACTTACGCGCCCGAAAACCGATTAACCGTATTCGATATAAATATTCTATTTGATTTCTATTACTCAAAAAGTATATTTTCCACTGCGGGCGGAATATCAATAACAACCGTGTACGATGGTAATGTAAAATACGTATATAGTTTAGAGCTAAAACGATGATAATTATGTTAAAAAAAAAAAAAATAAATAAAAAATAGATTATAGTGTAAAGTACGTCACCGTTATATCGTTATACCACGTGTATATTTTACAATATAGATCCCACCCCCCCGGTAAATTATAATGGATTTTCTTGAAAAACGAGACTCGGCCGACTATGCTACACGGCAGTCCATCATAAAACGCTTTATTCTCAATTTGTACGTACCTATATAGTTATTATTATTATTATTATAATAGGTCACATCCGAGGAAGAAGCGTTTTCGCGGAGGATAATTGAAGGACTAACGAACTTATATAAAAGTTTGTCACTCGCGTAAAAGGAATTTCTATCTTGGAAGCAAATTTCGCATATTGCCGTATAATGCAGTTACGATGCCGCCGTTCGCCAAACGCACTCCGCTATACAGTACATTTACCAGTCTCCGTAATATTATATTATAAAGTGACGGGAAAACTTAAAATCTCGTCGTCGGCTTAAAAATACCAAAAAAAAAAAAAAAAAAGAAAAAAAAAAACTACAAAAATCCTCTCGGAGTATCCATTAGTGTTTCGTACATCTATATCGAAATATTCTCGAAACGACACGGCCGTGATCGTACACAATTATCGTTCGTCGACTGATCGCGAGTTCGGGTTTCCGCCTGCGTGAGATTTGGAAATACACAGTCGGGTTGACGACGAATCGATACGATTCCGTTATGGCCCCCAAACACGGTCAGTCGTCAATGGCAATCGACGTGATTGACGGTCAAAATTACCGATTGATGATTACCATAAACGGTCAATCGAGACTGACAATCATCGATTATTTCATTTTTATAGTCAACACAATTATTGTGTTACTATTGAAAGTGTCGTTCAATATTTATTGAAAAAAAAAAAAAATATTTTTATATATGTTAGATTTAAAATTAAACTTTGCATTAAATTGAACGAAGAAGGGTATCGCTATTTACCTTGCGTGTGATAAAAAAAAAAAAAAAAAAAAATGCCGGACGAAAGAATGATTCACTAAAAAAGAAACACATTATCCCATCATAATCTTCTTGATGAACTTTGACTATCTTCTCGTTCTGACTACAGAAATTATTTCCGCACGGGCCACGCGACATTTTCGAAGTTATTAAAAATGATCACACCAATGATAGAGAAACTTGTACGAGAGAATCGATTTCGTCGGTACCTGCACCGGATTTTTGCACTCGCAAAAAACGTTCTTCAACTCACGACGATAATGTGATCTCGATGTATTGATTTGTCTTTTTTTTTTTAGTAGTATCTATGTCAGCTGTTGGATCGATTTCTTTTAATTTATTTGTTAACTGTACATAGCATTCTCGTTTCAAAATTGTATTTTTGTACAAATCACTTTTAATCGTCCACGTTTAAGCAGGTAAACTTTCACGGTATAGACGTATAAATTCTTCGTTATTCAATTTATTCGCCATTTTTTGACGAAGATATAAAATTTACAATTGACAAAAAGACACGACTGCTTCACTGATAAATTGTACATTCATAGACATACATGGTCAATCACGAATGTCAATCACTCATTGGATTGATGATAAAAATTCCAACATGTTTGAATTGCATCAGTCATGAAATTTGATTGTCAGTCGTTATCATTCGCATACATACTAGACTGTCAATCACGTTGATTGTCATTCATGACTGACCGTGTATGGTATGGGGGGGGGAGAGGCTTTATTCGTATAAACCGTATACAGTAGTACCACCTATTATTTTATTTATCGGTAGAGTAGAATGAAAAGTAATCCGGTGCTCGAGTTACCAGAGTTCACGTATAGGTTCTAGGTGTGTCGCTGTCTCGAATTCGTTTCGACGGCAAAGATACGTAATATTAATACTTTGGGTCCAAATAATTTGGCGGTACTTCAGCACCGCCCAAACGCCGGTCCGAGGGCCTGGCCGTTGGTCAAACTATTTTTCTCGTTTCCTTAAAAAAAAAAAAAAAAAAAAATAATCGAATGGTCAACAATAACTGCGATTTTGCGGAGGTTACGTTATCGTTACGTTGTGAACCTAATAATCTATGACGTCGTATTCATTATTATTTTATGAATCATCAAAAGTTAGCGTTTAAAAAGAAAAAAAATGGGTCATCAGCAAATCGAGGCGGTCCGCGCCCTATCGAAACTTCTCTTAGTAGCCCGGAACCACCGCTTTGGGTATATTATAACGACCAAACACAAAATTGGCCGAAGGAAATTATGAAATTTTCGTTTTTATTTGTTTTACCATATTTAATTATTTAAATATTATGGCACGGTTAACATTACTCCGGTCGTTTTTGTAATTCGCCATATTCGGTACGTGGACATTGGTTTCCGGACGCCATATCCAGGGCCGACGTGCCGATTTATTATCGACTACCCCGCGAATACGTTTAACGCTTCTGATAATTTGAGCGAATTAAAACGAACGCGCCCCACTAATAACACAGACCGGCCTTTATTGTTAAAAGTTTTTTTTTAATAATAATAATCGGGTGAATTTTTTTATAGGGCCGTAAGCAATGCTTACTTTGGTGTTCGCGGCGTCGGGCTGCGTTTACGGTCACGTGGCTTTTGTATAGTATTCCATTTGACCGCGTCCGATGCGGTCACGCGAACGAATCGCACCACTTCATTATTATAAAAATATAGGTCTCCGGGTGAATTGTTTTTATTGTTTAGTCGGACAAGAAAAAAAAAAAATAAAAATAAAATAAAATCTAGTAAAACAACCCCGAGTGTTCGACGGGTGGGTCGCTGTTGCGGGTGGGGATTTGAAAAAGTCGGGTTTAGACGGGGAATATAAATTTATATCTATACGCAACGATAAACCATTGTAAACGAAAACGATTATGAGCAAAGCCATCGGTTTTTATACGCCGCGATTGACCGTATAATTGGCCGTGATCGGTTACCCATAAGTGGAAATTCGCAAAAATTTTATACGGGACCCGTATTTTACTGTACATGTTAATTGTCGCTCTCCTCGCTCGCAAAACCCAAGTACGATTTATTTCAGACACACACTAGTGGATATTTATAATATCAATGAGTATATCAAAAGGATGGGGCCAATTTCTCTGTCGGTATGTTTTGTGAGAGCCAAACTCACTTAAGCCCCCCCCCCAATTTGTTGGTAACTTGTAGTAAGAGTTGTCTTTAAAGTTTACTTTCGGTGTGGGGGGGGGAGGCCATATCGGTAAAAAATATTCTGCCCATTTGACTAATATCCATACTGATTATTATTTACAATGGGAGGGGAGGGGGAGCAACTATATATGAGCTAAAAAAAAAAAAAAAAAAATTCAATATAAAATACGTCAATTTATTTTTATAAGTTTATATTATTTTTCATGCGAGGAGGAAGTACCCGTCTTGCATCCATCCCCTCTATGGGCACCCGTGTCATCGACTGTATAACAAACGAATTATTTTGGTACTTATCATTCATTATTAACAAATTCTCTATTTAACAGTAATTTATTATTTGTTATTTTTCAACCATTTGGTTTTAGCCTGTTCTCAATTGAGAAAAAAAAAAAAATTATTACATTTACAATCACGAACACTACGGGGGATTTATACCGGCCTTTCTACTGCGGATAACACACTAATTACTAGTACAGTAACGTTGAGGTTCGTGAGTTTTTTTTAAAAAAAAAAAGGGCTCTGGGGTGTGATAAATCAACCACGTTTCCCTCCTCCTCCCTCCCGTAAATATGCACTTGGAAGGCAATTCATATTCCTTTAAAGCCCGCGGACTTCGAAAACGGTCTCCAATGTTCAATTTCGCTCGAATACACGAGCGGATGCGTGGGGGTGGGAACACTCGCCAACTCGGTTTGTCGTAATATCGTAGTACCGCGTAATATAAACGAAACTATTCAAAACCGCCGCGGATTCGGCAACACGGAACGCCGAAAAGTTCCCAAAGAGCTTGTATAATTGTATAATAAAAAAAAAAAACAAAATAATCGTGTCCGAACCAGGTAGTTTTTGTCGTGTTTTATAGTCGTCATTCGAGTAACGGCGGTGCAATAATATATACGAATAATTACAATCGGGAAATTTCGTAATTATATCGACGGCGGACATACGTATACCTTCATCGGTTTCGCTCCGCCGCGGTTTTCCGATAATAAATCGTATTTGTTCATTCCGTCCGGCGAACGCAGTTGTATAATAATAATATAAAAAATGTATAGGCAGAAAAAATATTTAAGTGACCAGATCATTCATTGGCCGTCGAACGTTGGCGGCCGCGTTCGACGACGACGACGTTTTCCTAATAAAAATTGCTCGGCCCCCCCCCCCCCCCCGGAAACGACGCGAATTCCGTGTCGTATAATTTTTTTGGATATTTCGCCGAGGGTCCGAAATATGTTGTCGTCCCTCGTGTGCGCTCAGACATTTCCGATCGTTATAAAATCGAACAATTACAATGCCGGGGAATCGTTAAAGGATTACCGGTCACGGGTGGGTTAGGCCGCCCGTTGTTATACACGGAAATTCGGTAGAGTCGACTCTGCCCATGTGACTGGCCACATGCACGGCCAGGCGCAGGTCGGTAGAGTCGGGATTTTTAAATCTAGAACTACTTTGAAAAAAAAAAAAAACAGGCGTTGAACAAATAACGGGTTTGTAAACCGGACGCTGTCCGCAGGCAAATCGATATAATTAAGTCAGGGCAGGCGAGGCAGGATTTAGCAAGCAAGTGAATAAATTCACGGGATGCGGTCCCACCTGACCACGGTGGCCGGCACCACCAACAGACTAGTCGGGTGCGACCGTACAAGAAATACCCCGGCTGATGGCAAAGCGGGACATTTGTGTCGCCGGGACGTCAGATTCAATCCGAGAGTCAGGTCAACACCTAGCCAACGCGGTCGCATCATTCCGAAATGCTCATAAATCATTTACGGATAGACCCCGTACCCGGGGTAGCTCTTTGTCTTGATATTTAACCAACTACGTAAATTCGTACTGTGTGTAATAAATAGTAACCATTGAGTTTGAAAGTCTCGATTGCAATTTCTCGCCCGTCTCTGTACCGGCTCCGGCCGCGCAACAAAGTCTAGGGATATAGAACGGAATGCTGACAGCTAACCACCGGAACCTTACTCCAATGAGATGCTAAATAGGGTTGCTGGTGTTCTGCCAACGACCATAGCACGTTGATCACAACAGTTCTCGTCCGATCACTAAAATCACGATGATAATCGCAAAATCACCTCTCCGAAGCGCCTACACTACACGCGATTTTCTATCGGAAATCCGCCGTAAATGTTAATGATCAAAACAAAATTTCTGGTCGAAAATTCGTTCATAGACGGAACGAAATCACACACCGCACTGATATAAAAATAATCAAGTGATCTTTATTGCCGACTAAATCCGTCGATCTGGCCGATCCGTGTTCCTAAGATCGCGATTAGCAAACCGATTACCGACTCGGACTGATCGTGTGCCTAAATCTGAAACTTGGCACCCGTACACGGCGTGCCGGGTGGGCAAATCGTACGTGATCCGGGGGATATACAATCGGCGAAATCGATGAATCGCGTGACGGAGAATGAAAAACGTTTGGAATTAATCGCAAATTTGTATCCGCGCGTTATCCCGTTAACAAATATTAATATCGGTGAGTTAATCGATAAAATCTGCCCTTTTAGTGCCGGTAACGGTCGGCTATTTAGTTATTTTATCTACGACTACCGATCGATGGCGTAATACACGCTCGAATGTGTGGAAATCTTTTTTTTTTTTTTTTTTTCAACAATTACGTACACGACACACTTTGTGCTGATGTTTTGGAAAATTGTCAGTGCCGTTTTATATAATTTCGTACGTTTTATTTTCCGCGCAGTTTGAAAAGCCTTAATTTTTTTCCTAATGTTTACTATAATACTGTACTACTATACCGATGATGATTTTCATTTATTAATGAAAATAAAATCAAATGGTTTTTTCTATAATCTGTATTTAAATCACGGTTTTTGAAATATTCCACGTAGAGATATTGTAACAGTACCGACACCAGATACCCAGGCCTGGGATTTATAGATAAATGGACCTCATCATAAGGAAAAAATGTTACCTCTTTAAATGTTTTGTTTTTAAACGTTTAACAGTAACAAGGGCAAGAAAATTTAGGATTTGCAATTTTTATCTGTGGGCCCCTTGGACGTGCCACCCCCCGCATTGATACGGGCCTGTAGGTACCTACTCTACTAGCATTGTAGCAATGATATTTGGCTGTGTGTTACTTTTTCAATAAAATCGATAAATTATACTTTTTACGGAATTATTGTTAATTCAACACTATTCACTTTTTAATATTACATAATTACTGTAGAATAATCGAAAAATCGCGTGTCAATCGACGAGTTCAATTGACGCCGTTCGGTTCGATCATAATTTTATTTTGCTTTTCAAAGTTTCGCTAATTCCGTCCGGTTCGATTTGAAAAGGTTAAAAGTTTTGAAAAAAAAAAGTTTTACCAAAAACGTACAACGCGCGTTATTCGTTGTCCGCGTGACGGATATAATACGTCCGTCCTTTTCGCATTCAACGTCAACAATGTGTTTAATAACTTGTATTGATCAACATCAAACGAAACTTTTTTTTTTTCTCTCTCGGAAATTGTATTGTGACGAAATTGTATTATTTTATAATCAAATTATTTATTGCCAACCGAGGAAAAACGAGCGCCTAACGCTTTCTGCGCGTATACAACGGCAATTGTAATAATAGTAAAAAAAAAAAAAAAAAAAAATAAAATAATAATAAATTGTAATCCGTTTTTCGTAGTGCTTTTATTCGTACGCGATTAAATGAGAACGTATTAAATTGAAAAACGAGTCGTAATTACTGTAAATTTGTCGTTGCCGCGAAAACGGGGGGGATAATTCGAATATTAAAAAAAAAAAAAAAATTATGTTATTTCACAACAATGGCGTAACTAAACGTTTCCGAGATTAAACGACTACAACACATCTAATTCTCCGTTCGTTTTCGAGTTTATAATATTGCGCAGCAGACTATTATCATTAGACGTCGTATTTTTTTTTTTTTTTTGTTTTTCTCACGCGGCTCGTGCCCACGTCAATGAATAATAATAATACACGATAATTCCGAAATTATAATATTACAAAACGACCGTATAAATATTATTTAATGATTTGTGAGAAAACAACGAAAAAAACCTAATCCTACGAGGATATTAGTAATGCGACATAAATCCGGATTATCTGAAAATTTTGATTATTTTTTTTTTTTTTTTTTTTACGAGTAAAACAACGTACGCCGGGTCAACTAGTAATATTTATATGATTTTTTTTTTGTCGTGCTCGGTTTTTAAATAGATTTTTGTGTGCGATGTTTTTCGAATAGTAAAAACGTATTTATCGTGTTAATTAACGCCCATCTTAAACAGCATGATGATAATAATAACAATAATAATAATTTTACGAGAAATTTAATCGGGAATATCACGGATTTAAAACCGAAAATTTGGATCCGGACAATAAAAATCCGGATTTACGATAAATGTCAGATTTCTCATTTCGGTATTCATAAATCCGGATTATTCGCATCGCCCGACAGGCGAACAAGTAGTACCCGTGAAAATTTTTTTTTTTTTTTTTATACGGCCGGGCAGTAAAATTTTTTTTTTATTCGTTATCTTAACATAATAGTAATCGCGTAGATAATAATATAATCCCTTCCCGTTGCCCCCCCCCTGAGAAAATAAACAAAAGTTTTATTACGGTATAATGGGAGAGTTTTTTTTTTTTATGTAAATTTTTATTTTCCGGCCACGTGTAAAGTCGTTGTCTGTTCCGCTCTTCGTAACACCGGTGGGTGTTGTTGTTGATGTTGTCGATGTTGTTGTTGTTGTTGTTGTTGTTGTTGTTGTTGTTGCTGTTGCTGTTGCTGTTGCCGTTGCCGTTGCCGTTGCTGCCGCTCCCCCGGACCCTCTCATTAACGCGGTCGTATGTGCGCGTGTACACACGAGTGTGTGTTGTTTAGCCACGGCCCTTTAACGTTTGTTTTCCTTTGGAAATTATCGCGGGAAATACTTTGAAATTCGGTCCGATTCGGTAGTATTATTTTTCTCGGTGTACGTTTACTGTCGTCGGTTATACGGCGGCGTGTAAATACCCCACTTCAACGACAACGCGCCATATACCGTTTTGAGTATCTCCGATTCGATTGTAAAGGCACGACGGTGTGTGTGTGTGTGTGTGTTTTTTTTTTTATTAACCCAAAACGCGTTTTTCTAGACGAAAATCCAAAAAAAACCAAACAAAAACAACACGGACTATTAAAACTAATCGCTCCCTGGCTCCGCTGAGGATCGCAAAGGGAAGGAAAATAATAATATCTTTTTATAGTTTGTATTTCATACAATATCTATCTCTGTAAATACACTTGAATATATATATATATATATATGTTTTTTTTTTTTAATTTTACGAATTATAATTTAAGCTCGGTATGTAAAATGCGTAAAAACAACAAAAAAAAACGTGTTTGTTTAAATAATATCTTAAAATATAAAGGGATTTCGATATTTCGTACTCGGACGTTTTATGAGGTTATATTTATGTTTTGAATCTATGACGTGTGCGTTCAATTATTTTGATGAAATTTATATATTTAATTTTTTTTTCAATTCAAGCGATTTATTGCACTATAGTTGTACATTATACTATACCGTGTGCTTGTTGGGGTCGGTGGAATTGTTTCAAAAGTTTCGTAATATAACCAAAGTTGTCGGAATGTATGCGCGACAGTTACCACCGGACAGAGTAATAATTATTATGCTGAAATATACTATAGAGGTAAAAGTTGGAAAAATTCCAAAGTCTAGAAATGAGTGAAAGTTACTAATAAATGTCTATTTGATTGTTGGCAAAGCGTATAAATATAAACACAATACTAATAACAAAATGTATGGATTGTATTATTTGTAGATTCTATCGGTACTGTTGGATTTTTTCGTCATTGATAATAAATGATAATATTTACATAGTACCTACTCAATATTTTGGTGAAATTGAATTTAAAGCACATTAAAAAATCGAAATTTAAATTACTCGACTCAACCGAGCTAGACGGGAATGTACGAGTATCGATTTGGTAAGAAGAAATACGGTTTTAAAAGTAAATACTTAAAAAATAATAATAAAATAAATGCGAAAATTAATATTATAACATTTGAAATCCATTTTAGTTATTTATTTATTTTACAATCTATTCTGTATTAAAATGTAATTACTCTCTATATAAAAAAAAAAAAAAAAAACAGAATATTTTCTATGAATTCCTCATTTTTTACATTATTTCAGTAGCATTGTATTTGTTCGCCTTTGTTGTTTTATTACCTGATTATGATGATTTTTTTTTTTTTAAATCGTGAACAGATCGAAAATACACATAACCTGTATAATATAACACTATGTATTTTTTTCCCCATAAAATTTTTTATTTTTTTTTAAATATTATTTTATTGCAATAAATATAATTATTTTGTTTCTATATCAACACCAATGGATTACATTTCGTCTTGTTCGAAACAGTGTCCACCGAGACTACAGGTGTACCTAAAAAATAAAACTGTGTTATTGCACAAGAACCTCGAACAATTCTAGTCGGTATCCTCTGCATCGTTATTTTTGTACGTGACATACACAGAACACCACAACGTTGACCCAGTCAACAATCTATTGCAAAATGTCGAATTTGACTCGTCAGAACCGTTTTTGCCGCATCGGCTACTTTTTAATATACCAAAGGTTAAAATTTAAAAACGCATTTAAAAGGAGAATTATATGTTAAAGAAATGGATTGCATTTAAATGCTACTGTAGTGTATTTTGTATAAACACCCGCGATGGGTATTTGGTTTTTTTTTTTTTTTTTTACAACGGTTTTACAGACGGATCACGATTTTCACAGAAAAACACCACAGTGGGCTCTCGTACGGCGTGCCCACTCTATTCGCGTAACTTTTCTTGTCCGTTGCCTGTGTTCACTGCATCATCGTTTCGTTTCTTCTCCCATGATTCAACGGTGACGCTTATAAGTCACCGTTGAATTTGGGTGTATTTAACGTAGTTATATATTATTATTGTTATTATTATGGTGTTTATTTCTATTCGCGTTTTTCTTCTCATTTACGGTAATCGTGTTAACGATGCGCATTATATTAATCGTTAATTAACTAGGATTTTCTTTTTTTTTATCGAATTTTCATTCTACTCGCGTTTATGTACGTTTGTCGTTTTGCCATTGGATTCGTGTGCGAATATTATCGATTACCAGTGTGGCGTGCCTAAGGTATTTTCAACGGGAGGTGATGTGGTACCTGGTCGTCTGAATAAAAAACATGAATAAACCGTAGAATTTTCTTTAATCATAACCCGACCAATGTGCATTTAAAAAACCGGATCCAAAAACGCTAATTTTTATTAAACAAATCCATCGTTTCCTAATTTCAATATTAAATTACTAAATAAATACTCATCGCAAACGTTGTATTTTTAAGCTAATTGGGATGATATAACCTCTAACATCCCTCCACCGCCTCCACGGGCACATCGCCGAAGACAACACAAATAATAATAATAAAAACTATTAAAACGGTGTGATGATAATTTAATAATATTTATTATATTAAATAAATATAGAATAAATTAACGATATTTACAATATTTTTATAATTAAAAATAATCTGTTATCAAATTTAAATGTATCGAACATCGCCCGATTGGCGATAAAATATAATACTCGCGTCGTCTTGATTGTTATTATACGTGGCGGTGCTACCGAATATTATATAGGCACGTACTCTAATTTATATATAGCGCATTTAACATTTAAGTTGATATTTACGACGATAGGTACAGGAGTATTATTACTCCTGTTAAAAGCGGTTTTTTTTTTTTTATTTTTGTTATAAACTTCAAATTTGACCCGAACGACGTAAAAAGTTTTATATTATATTTTTATTCCGACAATACCAATTCCAAATTAGTTTTTCCTCGTCGCATTCGAGATTTTGCCCGTCTGTCAAAACCTAGGAGGGTGACAAACTCATTTATAAGCAAAAGGAAAAAAAAAAATGTAAAAAATGTAAACAAGGAACCAACAAAGTTGCTTTAATTAAACAACACAATAGACGCATTATAGATAATATTTATAGACATTACAATTGAAATCGAATGGAAATAGTTATGTATACTCGAAATGACAATAGTACGAATAAAATGAAAAAATATTAAAGTTTTTGATTTAAAATTAAATCACCGTTTCCGATGAACTAGTAACAATAGTTATTGTCAAACGTGTAAAAAAACAATTCCAACGAAATAATGTATAATCACACGTAATATTATCGCCTGTAAAATTAATTTATTGCGTACGTTTTATATTTTTTGCCTGGGGGTAACGTGTTACGCGATATCGTATAAGAACCGTGTTGCTTTACACTGGTATTGCGATTCGTTATTGTTTAATTCATTGTAATAATATTGTTGAAACGTTATTACGTCGCGGTATAACCGATAACATGATATTTCTTGTAAATCAAAAAAAAAAAAAACAAGCCGTGTTTAGTTGTTTTTCTTTTTTAGTACAACGTCGAAATGAATATATTTTACCGTGCGAATATAAGTGTACGTATATATATATAACATTTTGTAGAGCAATCTGATTTGTTTCGAATACAGCGGCATATAATAAAATATATGATAGGGGTATAATGCAAAAAAAAAAAAAAAAAAAAATGTAAAGAAAAATAAAACCCCTCGTATAACTGCGCAATCCCGGTGTAACGAGGTATTTTCGCCGCCGCCACCGCCGTCGTCGTCGTCGTGGGGAGTAATAATATATTTTCGCGAAAAAACCAATTTCATCTAGTATAGACGCAAAGGTCTTCGCAGTCGTGACCCTAATTCGATCATGTCGAGTCTTCGGCCTTTATATATATATATAATATAGGGTGTTACAGTGACAAAAAAAAAAAAAAAAAAGGGAAAAAATGAAAAAAAAAAAAATATATATATATATATACCTAAGCAAATATATATGAAAACGAAAAACAACAGAACAACGGACGAATCGTGTGTACGGTCTTTTCGCAAATGTATACACACGCGGTGTCGTTAATTTTACAGGAGGCCCCCCCTGGAGTCACAGTACGAAAAGAAGAAGGTACGGCGGGAGAACTCAACGACGGCCATTTTGAAAACGGCGATCATGGAACAAACGACAAAAAGTTTCCGCAACGCTCGCGTTATTCACTGTGCGAATATTACGGTAAACCGTCGCGTTGTTATCGGTCGCGGTTTTCGGGGCGTGGACGGCCGGATTTAGTCCCCGACCCGCCGATTGCGGTGAAAACAGTGTAAATGCTGCCGAATTTCCCTATTGCAAGTGTTCTTTAAAAACAAAAAATATAAAAAAATAAAATAAAAAAAATAAAAATATCGTGAAATATTCAACGACGCGTGTACGCGGGCCAGATATCGAGTGAAATCTATTTGGACGTGTATTTTTATTATATATGCAGCGAGGGGGAGAGGGAGTTGTTTTTTTTTTCTTTCGTTATATTGTATAATAATTCTCGACCGGACGCGACGGAACGGATAAAAAACGACCCCTTTTTGACAAACTTTTCGCGCACGACCTTATCTCCACGCGACGAGTGATGTGTACCTTATTATATGTATCTAATATATATATATATATATGGATTATATCGATATAATTATATGTTACATTATATTGTCGGGTTTCCGCGGAGAACGAAAATAATATAATATATTTTTTTATTTTTCGTCACCCGAACCCCTTCGCCATTCGCAATTGTATTATGTCCACGAAACAGTACCTAACTTTTTAGATTCTGCACGTACCACGAGGAGTCGATTTGTTATGATATTATGATGTTTGCCATTTCTCCCTAACCTTTGCCCACCCCCCCAACCACCGACTGTGTACAACTTTTCGACCAGAAATTTTTGTTCAATTGTAAACTTTATAAAAGAAATTCTATTGCGATTGGTTCTTCGATTTCTCTTGTAGTTACTTTAGTATCGGGCCGAAAGCCGTTTGGGAAAACGGGCGTATATTTACACGATAACTGAATCTTCTGTTACTATTAATGTCGTTCGTTGTAATTCCGTGAAAAATAACCGTAAAGACGTAAAAATTCCTAGACGCGACGAAATTTTCAATATATTCCGTCGTTTTTTTTTTTTTTTTTTTTTGTTGAGTTATTTATAGCTATTCGCTATAAGGTCGGCGGACGTCGAGACCTCCGTAGATTTGCCGAATTTTTTAGTATTTTTTTTCGCCGCGTACATATATATAGTGTCGTTTGCCGTAACGACGAAATATTATATACGAGCTCCGATTTCGTTTTTTTTTTTTTTTATATGTGACGCCGCGTGAAATATCTAACCTAACAGACACCCGCTCCGCTTGTATACGTATACATATATATAAATCGCGTGGTAAAATCGAAAAAAAAAAAAACTATATATATTTATATAAAAATTCGCAAAAAAATATACCTTATAACAATGGGGATCGCGATGAAAAATGTATGTTGCGTACGCAATAATAATAATAATAATAATATCGAAAAAATCGACCAACTCAATGTGTGTGTGTGTATATATATATATATATATATATATATATATATATATATAATGGATATTTTACTATTATACAATAATGGATTGCCGGCCGTCATGACGATAATACAACGATAACGTATCGCGTATGATTGTTAACGGCGATCATTGATTTAGATCAATAGGTACCGCCGTGCTGTTAAAAACGAATAAAATTGATAGATGAATTATTATTATTATTATTATTTTTTTTTTTTTTTTTTTTGAAAGTAAATATCCGAGCGGTGGCGGCGGCTGCGGCGGCGTATACTTTTAAAAATCAATATTCGAAATTCGCCGTGTATTCGTATCTAAATAATAATTGCCAGAGCGTTCGGTACAACGTCAATAACGTCGGATGCGTATATATTATTTCGATTATTTTCCGACCGCGTCGTTTTCCGCTCCGGTAGATCTTTAACGCGACCTGTTTATATTGCAGAAATTCATCAAACCGCAAAAACGTATTCGGTTTTACACGCGATCGCGTTAAATATGCGTGCGGGCCGTAGTCATAGTCGTCGGCAAACATAACGTTAATGTGTGCACACGTAAATTACGCGAAAATAATTAAAAACGGTTCGAATGAAATGCATTCCGAATAACCCGAACGCCGAATTCGTCTCGAATAAGCGCCGGCTGCGGCACGATATCCGAATTGCCCGAACGCCACGGGCATATCGTCTTGAAGAGCCGTTTTTGATTTCCAGTGGTGAATAACCGCGGGGACGTCCTACCGTATTGCGAGAGTCGCTGGAAACCAGATGGTTCAATCGTCGTCTTTTCCCTTTAAATTTCCGACCACGACTATCCCGGTCGCGGCTATCTTATAAAATCGGTTAAAAAATCGCCGGTCACGACGGTGAGCACGGTCTACAATGTGTAAATTGTTATCCGCGCGTTGCCATCACGATCATACGGCAAAGTGTAAAAAAAATGTCGTAGCTTGCTAGTGGGTTTTTTTGTGAAAAGATTTCTCTGTCTTCAGAGAGGCGTAAACCCCTCTTTTGGCGGCGAGGTGTTACGCACTCGATGACGTACCACCGCCCTCGCTCAGTTATATTCACGGGGCACGGACGCTTCAATTCGTTACTTCGCC
The DNA here is from genome assembly GCA_956483605.1 of Tuberolachnus salignus. Lineage (NCBI taxonomy): Eukaryota > Metazoa > Arthropoda > Insecta > Hemiptera > Aphididae > Tuberolachnus > Tuberolachnus salignus. Next base: position 2,216,761 of record OY101434.1, read on the forward strand.
GGATCGGTCGAGCTCCGTCCCCCACCCACCCGGGTTTTCTCACTGCGGATTTCCCAGTGAGGAAAACGAGCCGGATGACCACGATCTCCGTACCCTGATGCGCCGCGAGCCGTTTGACGGGACTTGTGGGGGGGCGCCTGGTCCGGAGGATCGGTGCGATTGAACCGGGCCACTTGGTGTCGCTCGTGTTGGAGTTCCCGAGAAGACCGTTGGGAAGCTGTGGTCGACTTGGCCGAGGCCTTGATCGCGGCTTCGCAGTCGCTAGACCGCCCGGTAGGAAGTGTCGCCGCCCCCTGCACTTTGTAAGGGCAGAAAGTGACCTACGGCCTGGCTACTGCCCGTTCCCACTGTAGGGCACTTGTCGTTATACATACACATTTCGTGAGCCCGTCCCGCCTAAGGGGAAATCGGGATTTTACTAAATTTAATCGATTGTAATTTCATTTAGTCAATAAATGATGGGGCGTCCCGCCTCCCGAAGTAGTGCCTCGCGGCATAACGTTCCAAACCCGTACATAGCCAGGTGCAGATCGGTGAAGTCGGGATTTTCAAAACTAGAATGAAATAGGTGTCTCGAATAAACGAAACGTATTTGTAACCGGGCGCCGGTGCGTCGTATAATACTGGACTTGGTATAAATACTAAAAAAGAAAACTAAATAGACATGATTAATACAGGGCGAGTGAGGTGGGATTTAGCAAGCGGGTGTGAACGACAAGCGGATATCGCAACTAATTACGTCCACGGGACGGTCTAGCCCGACTAGATAATAGCTCTGGCCGATAGCGAAATCGCGTCGAATCGCGTCAGACCGGAGCCAGATTTAGTCGAGGAGTCAGATCCGAAACGTTTATAAAAAAAAAAAAAGCTTTACGAATTCTCCTGGGTTTGGCGGTAGCTTATTATATTGCGGTTGTGAAATAATTTTAATGCGTACGTGCACAATGAACGGGAACCATTGAGTGGGTTTCGATTACAAATTTCTACCCGACTCCGTGCTGTCTCCAAATGGCACGCAGCAATACTGACGACATGAGTTTCTACGCGATATTTTTTACTCCTTTTAAATGGAAATGCTATTAACTATCTACGTACCTAAGGAAAAAAATTGGCAATTTTTCGAAAAACCTGTTTGGAATGTGTAGGTTTTTTCTATTTTTTTTTTTTATGAATAAATAGCAATAACGTTTGAAAAATACCGAAAACCCGGTAAACGACAATTCTGGTCTTTAGCCCGGGGAAAATAGCATTAGGAATCTCGCCGAACAAGGAAAAATAGTAAATTGCAAATTTGTATTCGACAGGTGGGTCGTTAAAAAAAAAAAAAAAAAAAAAAATGTTCAAACAACGTATGGAGTTTTTGAACGGACCTCGGCGCGGGCCTTGTGACGTTAAAACGAAATATTATCGTTGGACCAATTCCGTGCTCAATCTGTAAGGAAATATTTTCAAATATTTTAAATGATTCCGGTAAATCCGGCGAAAGCGAATCGTATATATTGTCGGAGAACGCGTCACGGTAGACGGTTTTCGCGGGGCGATCGAGAGTGGCGTAAAACGTTCCGAAACGATTTACGGGATCCGGTCCGGCTGTGGATTCATGCGGCGGAATGAGATAGGGGGGGAGGGAAAAAAAAAAGAAAAAAGAATGCAGGAGGCGAATAAAAAATACCAGAAGGGGGGAAAAAAAAAATACGGCACGGCAACACAAAGTGAATGGAAATATTCGCGTATTGCGGGACGCGCGTATACGAAACGTGCGGGCCATCCCGGGTTTTAATAATTGCCCGGAACTCTCGGCTCTCTTATCTCTGTCGCCGTTTTCCCGACACGGGCGCGAATAAATTCATAAAACCGACCCGCCCGTCGGCCCGCCAACAGAATGGGTTCAAAACCGCTGTACGTTATTTTAATACCTTATTTTAATAAAGGTTGTACATTGTTTTAATAAGTCCGCCCGCGTATGTTAGGCTAGGTCAGGTTAAAGCCGGTGGGAAGTTTCCCGCCCCGCCCCGCCCCCCTACAACCCGTGAGGGCAGCGAGCGGGCTTGGGCCGCCAGGCTACTGCCTATGCCCCGCGGTAGGGCAAGAACTGTTGTAATTTGTTTTTTATGTGAGCCCGCCCCGTTTCAGGGGAATACGGAATTTCGCTAAACTACAGGGTGCGGCAGAGCCGACTGACGAGTTTTGATGGGCTATAAATGACCGGACGGTAAAACTCAGAGAAAAGGTTTTTTTTGTTTTTAAATTTAAATCAGTATTCAATCCCATTTTAAAAAATTATTTTTTGAAAATTATATCTCCAATATGGCGGCCGTCATCATTGATGTAGACGATCCTGTTCTCAAAAGTCCTCAAAATAGTAGGGGCCGATCACCCCAAATTGGGACACAGCACACCACACTGTCACTTTAGGAACGCGGAGTGGTCTTTCATGGAGCCGCCGTGGTTTATTTGTAGCCCAGTATCGAAAATGTTGTTTGTTTACAGTTCCAGAAAGACGAAAATGGGCCTCATCGCTACAGAAAAAAGTCGATATCGGAGGGATTCGCAGAAGAATTTGCTGACAGAGATTTTTACGGAATGATAAATCTTCGTGGAGAATTCTCCTCAAAGAACGGTCTGAGATTCCCAAAGATACAGCGTGTTTCCGGGCTGGGCGTCTTGGTGACTGCTCAATTGACTCCCTAACCAACCGCGCATTTTCGGGGGTTCTTACCGTTCTGGGTGCTCCGTGTCCCAGTCTACTTAGGGTACTCCCGAATTCTTCCAAAAGCCTTACAATTCAAAATATACCACTTATTAAGGCCTGCTCTTATCTGATCACAGGCTAATGACCCCATTAAACTCGTCGGTCGGCTCTGCCGCACCCTGTATTAATTGTAATATCATTTTACTAATAAATGACGGCGACCGGCCTGCCGAGGTAGTGCTTCACGGCGTTTCCGGCCAGCGGGGATATTGCCGGTTTGAAAAAAAAAGAAAAAAAAAAAACCTTAATGTCGGGTTCACACGTGTCAGTTAAAACGTCCGTTGCGACTGATTCATTTCTATTGACTGAACAAATCGTTCACGCGGTTCAACGACTACGGAAATATCCAACCGAACAGTCTTAATGAGAACAATCATCGCTCGCGTGGCATATTTAGTCATCTCTTTTCGCGCCAACTTGTAATATTTTTCGACGGCGAATTCACAAACACCTTCAATACCGACTAGCGTTTGGTTGTTATGGGCTCGAACATCAAAATGACTACAGAATATATTAGAACGGTTTAAAAATAATAAAACAAACCACGAGGACGGTGGTTGGTCAGGAAATGGACTTCAAGATGCTATGCGTTGGGCGCTAGTGAACAATTGTTAAAAGGATTTTCAACCTCGAAGATCCACTCGTGTTGTCTGTGTTGGTCCGAAAATGGTTCAATACAATCATCACGCCACTTAAAAACCATTTTATCGATTTATTTCGGATTTAATATAATAAAAACGTAATGTAACGATTTGAATTGGTACTGGAATTATAAGATATTTAATTCAAAATCAAGTTGAATGTTGGGAAATAAGCTCGGAAAGTGTTTTTTTCGTACCCACACCTACCATTTAGATCTACGTCCGTTTTAGGTAATGTTTTCCGACCTTTTTACTACCATATGGACCACTTAGAGAATTTTTAATAGGTTGTGGCCCGCCTATATTTCAGAATAACCTTTTTGTTTTTTTTTTTGCTCATCACAATAATACATAAAAACAACATAGAAAAAATATGTATATTTTTATGACTTTATTTTACGGCCTTTTACCGTTTACAGTGCATTTTATTTTATTGTTATCGTGAAACGTTAGCTTGATGTGATTTTTGTGCTTGACCTTCATTGACTGAATTATTGAATTCTGCAACTGTTGCACGTATTATAGTTTTACCATTCTATTATAATTATTATTATTATTTTTAAATAGATAAACCCCCGTAAAATGATAGAACGAAAGGCACTATCGCAGTGCGTATTCGTTTATTGTTTACCTATTATTATTGTTATTATTATTATTGTTATTACTATTATTATAACTATTATTACTATTATTGTATTACGGCGCGGGGACACGTCTATTGTTCGTCTAACATTATGACAAGACAATAACAGCGAACCGGCAGGGCCCGGCCCGGGGGTTTATCGCGATCCTTTACATGTCGGCGTTTCAATAATTCAAAACTCCGCTAAGGCCCGCGCGGCGCGACTGCCAAACACAACCGTCGTGCGGCGGGCCGGCAGCGCCGCCGGGGTACATCATTTGGCTGTCCGTCCCGCATAATTCGCTACAACGACGGCACAATGACGGGATTATCAAGCGGTAAAACCTTGTTAATAATTTCGGCGCGCACCTCCGTATACGTACATTAAACACTATATCCATACGGCCATTGTAACGCCAGATATAACCGTTGAATATTAACGTCCGGAAAACGAGCGATTTTTCCTAGTTGGCGGTGTCCCGCGTACGACAATTACCGTCGTTCTTAAGACCCTACGCCGTCCACGAGTAAAAACACGCCGCGTTTCAATTGCTACGCGGCCGGGAATTTTCCAACGGACAATAGTTTGGGGCGGTTAAAGTACAGTAAAATTTTACCGGCGGAGTGGTGTTTACGGGTGATGGGCGATGGTTAGGTCCCGGACACCGCGCCGTCGGTCTCGTATAGGCGGAACGGCCGCCGCGGCCACTCCGGCGGGACGCCTGCACCGGGCGATGCCGTTACGGCCACCGGGCGCGTCCCCAGGTCGCGGACAGGGGAACGGCCGATCATCAGATCTGAGGGTTAGCTGCGAAATAAGTCAGTACGGAACCGGGCGGATGAGCGGTCGCGGGACGGCGCACGGATGGGGTAGGGCGGGCTCTTTAGCCTTGGCCGGTATTGAATTTGTCAAACGAAAAGGAGTCTGGCGAAACATTCGAACTTCCATCAAAATCAAATCGAAAAACGTACCATGAACAGCGGCGGTTCGTTTCTGGTCGCGACGCCTTTCAGACGTTAATTCGTGGGAACCGGAGGCCGTATATTATCGGCCGTGAAAATCAAGCAATCGCGATACATGCGCAGAGCGAGTAGTATTCTCGACCGGTTTACGACTCGGTGATATTTGTCTCGTGTATAATTTTTATTATTATTATTATTATTTTATTTATTTTTTTTCGGTCGTTAATTGAAAAATAATACGCGTCTGGCAACAATATGCGAGTCCCAGAGTCGGCGCCGCGCAGTATCACGGTATATTACGTTCGTATTTATTAATTTTTATACGACGTGAACCGAATGTAATACGTATTACGCGGCTCGTGATTCAATTTTAATATATATAGTCACGTTAATAATATAACAGTAACGGCGATATTATTATTATTATTATTATTATTATACGATATTTGCGTAACTGCGCGTGCAGCGCAAGTTATACCGTAAGAAATTATTTCTTGGGGGGTTTACACCCGTACGGGGAGTGTAGGCAAGTTGCGGACGATTGGACGGGACGTTTTTCCTCGGCGTACCCGTAGTAGTAACCCGGTAGAAGAACAAGAGACGCATCGGAGCGTTTTGGGTTTTCGAGTACCGCCTGTTAATATTGCAGTGTTCAGACGATATTGCGAGGCCGTAAAAAAAACAAGAGTTATACATTTTGTTCTCCGCGTAATGTATTCGTTTTCAATTTTTATTTGTTTTCGTGCTAAATATCGTCGATCAAAAACGACACCATTGGACGATTTTATTCGACGTGGATATTCCGGAAGACTGGCCGGCGTGCGCGTCCCGCGGTCGTAGAACATGTCGCGTAGGCCAATAACGAGTGTACGGTTTACCGATAGATTTGTTTTATGACTATTATACTCGGCTATTATTCAAATAAAGATACGCGATATCGGAAGGCGGGTTTAATAAAATCGAACCCCGAGAAACTGCGACCGGATACACTGAAATCAATATTCCACAAACGCTGTTTAACGCCGTGTATTCATATCTATACGCGTACTCCTCGATTTTGATATATTTTTTTTGTGTTTTTAAATCTATTATCGTTACTTATTTGTTCGTGTTACACGTATAAACGACCACTGCAGCAAACGACATTGATTTCCATTTGCGTACAATTTATTTGTCTAAAACGATAATTTGTGATATTTTACATACATTTGTACAGTACTGTTGTGAATACAAACGTGATTGTGTTATCCATAATGATATGTATCGACGTTTGCATGCCGTTTTTTTTTGTTTCTTAAATACCGTTACGGGTTCTGTCGTTCGGACGATAATTACGGCGGTAATGGTCGTGTATCGTTTCACTAAACTCGAACTTAATTCACTTGATTGTGCATTGGTCTTTTTTTTTTCTTTTTTTTTTTGTGAATATCAACTGCGCGTCCCATTGTCCACTTTCCAATGACAAATAAAGCTTCAACAGTAGAGAGATCCGAATTACAGTCTTAATCTGTTACCTACCTCCCACGCCCTCTTGGGTGTGAAATAATTCTCTACATAAATGATAGATTATAATAAATAATTATACTGCCAATAGCATTTCTGTTCGTTATAGGTATACTTATTATTCATACGAATTCAATTTTATCACAAAAAAAAAAAAACAAAAAACTTCTAGGCACCTAGTATATTTTCTTATTATCTTTCTTTTAATATTTTCACAATATATTTTTCGTTTAAAGCCATTTCTAATTCTAGCTATATCTAGTCCTGCTGATGATAGTTTTAAAATTTCCATTTAGCTTATCCGTTCAATTTACAGTTCGATTCACTGTAGAAAAAGGTTTAGTATTAGTAAATATATCAAAAGGGAGCTTTTCTACACAGATTTTATTTGTTGCCACAGGAACGTCAACATAATCCGATATCGAATGCGTAGACAAAACATTTTCTTATCAGTAGCGACCATTCTGATTTCATCTATTCTGTGGTCGTCATGCGTTACGACTTTATAGTCAGCCTCGGTCAATTAACACAATTAACGCCAAGTGATTGTTTTTACACGAATACGAAATTATATTATTTAAAACATTTTACTATTCATAATTTTTAGACGCTATTTATACGTATATTATTACTAGACGAAAATAAAATAGCCCCTGCTATTCACCGGCACTGTACTTTGCCTATACGTCAATCCGGGCCCGTCTACAAGTCTATAATTTACCATTTATTCTACTGGACACGCAGTACGCAAAATCTTCGCCCGCCAGGTGTCCATTATGGTTGGGCATGAAATCCGAATATTCGGATATCCAAATCCGGATTTGTCTAATTGTCCGGATAACCCGGATTAATGGATTTGCTAGTTTATGTGGCTCATAATTAGTGTAGACTGGTAGTCAAATAATTGCGTCGGAACTTAGATATAATATTTAAAAATATTACTATAGAATTGTAATAAGTAAAATTAAATAAGAAAGGAGGAGACAAAGATGGTGAAATACGTAAACGCCACTGACCGCATAAATATACTTATTACCTTCTGCACGAGTAGAAATAGATTTACTATGAATTTACATTACGTTTTCTACGTGAGACTTCCTTAGCTGCGGAGTTAAAGCGGAAGCGAAATATGAGTTCTTCGAGTATTATAGGCGTAAAATTTATCGACAATTAACGCTATTTTTGATATTTGAAAAAATACGGAATACAGAGCCGGTGAGTGAGTGAGCCCCGAGGAGGAAATCGGACGTGGATATATAGGGGAAAAAATTGATGATTGTGTGTGCATGTGCTGTCGTCCGGTCGATCGACATCAATTTTAATGTGTGACAGATTATTCGAATGGCCTCTAATGACTAATAAAATCTAACAATACTAACAATACCTAAATTTTAGCGTAACGTATTGGTTACCATGGTATCAAAATTCTCTTTTTGTTTTATTTTTTTTATTTTTTTTTTTGTATAGTTATTTTATACTGTTCGGTTACCGTGGTAAATCAACAAATGTTTTTCATTCTATATTGACATTTTTATCATATTATACCATCCGAATTTCCGACTTTTCCGGCGGGTATATTTCAATAATTTTCATTCGCACAAAAACCTTTTCCTTTGACAATAACGAACGCGACAAAAAAAAACCGACCAAAACGGCGGAGCCGTTCTCAAGTGACGATCAATGGATAATTATTATTTTACTATTGTCGTTATGTATTTGTTGTCTATATTGAAAACAAAAACGTTAATTTGTATTCAAAGGGCATCTCTCCCGTTAATTGTTAATAAATAAATAAATAGATAAAAACCAATACCGGACTCGATTAAACGTTGAACGGTTATATTAATGTGTTGCGGTCAAAGACGTTATTATCGGGCTTCGACGACCGGAAATATTAAATCGTAATTGACGAGGAAAAGTTGTTAAAAAAAAAAAAAAATAAATAAATAAATAAATAACTCGTAATAATTCCCGTGATCCGAATGGTTCGCGAAATAGCTTTTATTTATTTCGTTTCTATTTTATAGTGTGTAGAATTGACAATTATTCGTATAGAGTTCGAATACCGTCGAACGCGACAAACGTGTGTTTGACTCGGGCCGGTTCAACGGATAATCAGATGTGGTTTTGATTTATGACTCTTTTGTAATATAAACGTACACGGTTCGACGGGGAAATGTGCCGGGCTGCCAGAAAAAAAAAAAAAAAAAAATAGATTAATATCGTAGAATGTCTAACGGAACGGAAATTAAGGATTTTTCTATTCGTCAAAAAACGTGTGTTTCCCCCCCCCCTTGAAATTTTCGCGATTTATAAAAACCGAGAAATTAATCGAATCGTGTTGAATACGCGCACAAGAACAAAACAGACCATTAATACCGGATAAATAAAAACAAAATAAAATAAAGTTTTAATTTGTAACGTTCGTTGCGCGAAAACAAATTGATACGGTTTACCCTGCTGTTTTCGTTTTTTTTTTTTTTTTTTTTTTTTTTTACCAGTATTTCTACAACGATCAACTGACGCTACACAATCCCCGGTCCCGATTCTAAACTACTATTTGTTATCGCTGTTATCGTCTAAAATTTCGCACGAGGGCGACGTGTTTATATAAAAACCGCGTACGGTCATTTACGGCCTATACAAGGTGCGACAATAACATAACGAGACTTTTTGAATAAAAGTTGTTTATTTTAAAAATGTTATAATTTAATGATTATCGCCTTCAAAGTACCTTCCCTCAGCATCAATACACTGTTGCATACGTCGCTGCCATTCTTGAAAACAGTGTTGCCAATTGCTTTCATTCAGCCCTTTTAGAAGTTCTGCCGTTTTCATTTTTACGTCATCAACTGTTTGAAAATGGGAAAAGAAATAAGAAGAAGTCACAAGGAGCAAGGTCTGGCGAGTACGGGGGATGTTGAAGTACAGAAATTTTTTTTTCAGTTAAAAAACGTTGAATTGAAAATGCACTGTGAGCCGGAGCATTGTCTTGGTGAAGAACCCAGCCATTTTTCCATAGATCTGGTCGCTTCTTTCTGACACGTTCTCTTAATTTAATTAATACCTCTTTATAATAATATTGATTAATTAATTTTGTCGATTTTTTCAACGTTTTCGTTTGTTGAAGACGTGGTAGGACGTCCAGAACGATCATCGTCTTCGACGTCGTCCTTTCCACTACAAAACCGTTTGTGCCATTCAAAAACACGAGCTCTTGATAAACATTCTTCACCATAAACTTCACATAACACACGAAACGATTCCGCGGCAGTTTTTTTTAATTTAACAAGAAATTTAATGTTAACACGTGTTGTTCGATTTTTATATCTAAACATTTTTCGGCAGTATAGTCGAACTCGCACTAATAACAAGGCTACTAACGTATAAGAAAATGAATCGATGCCATCAGTGTTCATAGTGCTTTTAGATAAGTGTTTTCTAATCATATTTCAATAATCGTTTTATAGATAACGTTAATAGTTTAGGTTATATTTAGAAAGTCTCGTTATTTTATTGTCGCACCTCGTACATCATAGTAAAACCCAATGGTTCGTTCAGAATCTAAACATTTGGAGACAGCAAATAACATTTTTTTAAGGATTGGACTTTGCAGACATTTTTCACCACTGCAATCAGAAGCCGTTGACCGCCCGACAATCTGGAGTGGCCAATAATGTAAAATCCGTTTGTTTTCATCGTTTTCAAGCGAAATTTATTTAATCGAAACTACTGCTATATACGGATGCTGTGTGTTGGTTTCTTAAATTGTTTCATTAGTTAAAAAATAATTTGTAGTTTTTACAGTTTTTATGTGAGAAATTATAGGTACCTGCGTACTTATTTTATTACGCTTTCTCTTTTTCATTTCTTATATTTAGAAAGTCTCGTTATTTTATTGTCGCACCTCGTATATTCCGGCCGTTTTGTCGAATTTAACGTTAGTTTTTTTATTTTTTTTTATTTTTACGCGCGTCGTTACGGAATAAATATCGCCGGATATAAATTAAAATCGTCCGGGTCCGTCCCGGAGATATTTTATATTATATTACACCCGGGCATGCCCGGGCAATGATCCTCGCGGGGTACTTTGAGCACTTCGGAGACCCAAAGGAATTCCCAGCATCGCTCGAACGTTTCCGTTGTTCTCAATTATGTGCGTACACGTGCCCCGTCTCTAAAACTGCAAGTAGGTCGGTCGGACGCACAAACAACAGTTCCCTGTTTTAAATGCCGGCGCCCTTATCAGCTGCGCGTACAATTAACACGCCGCGTCGGCACGGTTTTAAAATCGTACGGTACAAAATTAATCGGCGACGGCCCGCCGGAATCCACCGGGTCGCCGGTCAAATGTACCGGTTTTTCTTTTACGGTTTTTTTTTTTTTTAATACAAATAATATAACCTCTACCCTAATCTCACCGCACCGCACGCCCAACAACCTTCAGTAAAACGCATCAGTCGCCTGTCTGCCTTCGCGATAATTATTATCTGCCAAAACCGAAACACTTAAACCGGCCGGAATACAGTGGAGGTGCAAATGCCTGACGATTACTATACGGATTAGTAAAAAATAACGACAAAAAATTACGTTTTATAAAATCAGAACTACAACGTAAATAATAATCGGCATACGACTGCATTGTAATATGTCAAAAAAAAAAAAAATAAATAAACGTTCATAGATTATTTTTGTTATGCCAATGACTTACATTTTTAATATTTATTTATAAAATCTTCGATTTTTTTTTCATTTTTTTGTTTTAGGTATACGCGATTGGTGATTTTTTTTTTTTTTTTTTTTTTACACTACTTAGCAAAACGAATGTACTTGATTAATGATGGACTTCTTTAAGATCGTTTTTAATAACCGCGTGAATACTTCGCAAATTAGGTATAACTTTATAAATAATTTATAAATTTTAATTTATATCTGTATGCAACGAGTAATTGCAAATGAAAAACGACTCTGAGCGAAGTATTATAAGCCGTTTTTTTTCGTTGTTGCCATGGTAGCTCAGAAATAAAACATAAATTAATAGAAATAATGAAACTCGATTTTGAGGAAATCGTGTTTATTCGTCATTTTTTTTTTTTTTTTTTTGTAGTTGTTTCTGCCGCATTAAAAAACTAATAGGTATATCGAAAAATGACCTTTTTAAGTACCGGCCGGATAAAATTGTCAATTAGAAACCCTTTAATAGTGTTTAATAGATCGGACAAAGTCATCTGGTAGGAAAAATGTTTATGGGGAAAAAAAGTTAAATACCATTGCAAAACTACAAGGACCCTAGCTCCGTTCAGAATTTAAAATGAAAATACTCGGATGTGCACTGCTAATGTTCCTTGAAAATTACGAATGAAATGATTCACGTGATTTTTTTATACGTTGAGTTTATACGTCAACTGGTCAATACCCAACAATTCGTATTAACGCGCAATAATCGTTTTTGAAATAAAAAAAAAAACCGTTCGACAAAAACCAAATAATAGCCGAGTTATAATATTAAAAACAAAAAAGAAAATAACAAGTAAAAATGCGTTTCGAGTATCTCTATTATAGTTGAATTTCGACGCAAGATTAACAAGGAATAAATAATAATACATTTAAAAAAAAAAAATTAAAACACATACTGTTGTAGGCGGGAAATCGAGAGATTGGGATATAGATGGCAATTTAATCTTTAGCTGTACGCAACCACAACTCATTGCTAAAGAAAACCGATTCTGAGCAAAGATCAGTTATCACCCGTGTTTTGAAATGCCATCATTTTTAATATTTTCATCAAGATGTACACTCCACGCTTAGTAGAACAGAATTATTACATTACTCTAAATTTATTTTTTTTTTTGTCTATTTCACCGTTAATATTAGGTGTACAATTTTTGACGAACCTTGTGTTAAATTTTCGTGCATTTCTGTTCGGCCAAAACAGTTTTGTTCAATTAATTCGTGATAAAAAAAATTGAAATGCCTATGTACCGTTTAGAAATGGCCAGGATAAGAAAGTTGTCACCGTCTAGAACGGCCTAATATTAATATTACGTTAGCGTTTCAGGTCCCTACGATTAATTCTTACCGAGTTACGATTAAAAGAAAAAAAATGTAAAACAGTAAAACCATTGCAGTGAATTTTCCCGTTTTCCCCAAGTTTTCGCCAATTTTCCAGAAAACTACAACGGGGTTCGTAAACCTGCTTTTAGACTATACGCTACACTTGATAATCGGAATAGGATGTCTGGTAGACAAGTTGATTAAAGAAAAAACAAAAAAACAAAACGAAACACACATCATAGTAAAAGCAATCGATTCTTCACTTCGCTCGGAATCTAAAAAAAAAAACAATTAAAACCGTCTAATATCCACAGATTTAAAAGTGTAAAAGACGTCGAGCGGGCTCTGCCTGTTCTGTGGTATATTTCAATAAAAAATCGATTGTAAAAGACCCGGGCCCGGGACAAATGATTAAGAATGATGGACGGATGAAAACTTAAAGAAAAAAAAAAATTCGCTATAAACTGCGATTCATTGAAAACTGTAAAAAAAAAAAAACAACAACAACAACAAAAAAACGTACAAAAGTCACTATTAGGGTTTAATCGATCATTTTCTAATACATTTTACCCGCCTCGTCCTCAGCTTTTTCAATGTTCTTTTCCCTATTCGGTTCTGTTCCAGCACTGTCCGTAGTAACGGCGTCGGGGGGGGGGGGGGGTGAGGGAGACTTATGCGTGTCTTCTTTTTTTTTTTTTTGATAATCTCATCAATATTCTTTCCTCCAAACGGTATCTGGACTAATTTATTTTGGTTTTTTTTTTTTTAATATCGGTAATAATACGCAGTTTTAAACATCTGGAACAGTAGCGGGCAGACAATCGAAAACGGAAAAGGATATTAATCGTTAATATAATCATCATGCTCTACGTCTTATAACGGACACGTTTAGTAATTTAATACGAATTATATTGAAATTGATTTGAAACCTAAGCATTCGGGAAAATATGATATTCAATAACAAATCGTTGTGTATAGCGGGACTCGGTCATTAAACGCGAATTAGACGACCGGCGGAATATTATTGAAATTAAATCATTCAATTAGAATTAGGTTTAGTATTGCAAATACTGATTTGTTCCGGAAATACAAAAAAAAAAAAAAAAAAGGCCACGATATTTTATATATATATAAAAAATAAAAAAAAAACCTCCCCGATATACAGCGTGCCCCTATAACGTTGTAGGTGGGATAAATCATTGCCATCGAAATACGATTCTCAGCAGAACTCAGTTAACTTGTGAGTTAGTAATAAAATTGATCGTGATTTGTTTTTTTTTTTTTTTTTTTGCTATTCTTTTCAGTCAAGGAAACCCAGATATCAATAACCCCCCGTCACCCCGACGTTTCGTCATTTTGTTGTACCTGTTTTTATAATTTTTTTTTTTCTAGAATAACTACCGAGTATCTAGAGAGCATATTCAAATAAAATTTACTACCGTAGAATAATGCGCTTTTTTTTTTTTCTTTTAAGGTACCTACGACGAAAAATAATTTGGAGAATTTTTACTAAACAAGAAATTTTTTCCGAGATAAACAACTAATAAAAAGATCCAGGAGGTGAACATTTGAGAATTTCACAAAATATTTCGAGTACTACCGGTCGGGAATGTGGGTATTATGTGGCATGGAAGAATCGGATTATTTTTACCAACCGAAAAAGAGTTTTCTGAGAAGATAAAAAACACATCATGGTAAAACGGACTAATATCCTTGTGGCTACATTCCAAAAGAACTTTAGTTTAGATTCTGAGCAAAACGAGGGGCCTGCGGTATTACAATGATGGTGTTTATTTGTTTATATTTTTTTATTTTTCCGTAAATATTTTTTATACCAGAAGACATCATCCGATGTACAGTCCTGTACTGTTTCCAGTAGACATTTTGTCCATTTAGTACTTTAGACAGGTCTTTTTCAGTATACTAATTAGTTTTTTTTTTTTTTTTTTTTTAACGCGGCTGAAAAAACTACCAACAAATTACGAAAAAAACAGTAAAAACACGATTTGTCAAACTCGAATTTTATTATTTCGTAATTATTTATGTTGATTTCTGGGTTACCATGGAGGCAATTAAAAAACACGACTAATACTAATACAATTAAACCTAAATTCTCACATTCGAAATAGTCACACACCCAAGGTGCGAAATACGTAGGCCCTTTTTTTTTTGTTTTGTTTTTGTTCTGTTACGATCATAAATAGGTATTAAAAAAAAAAAAAAAAAAAAACAAAAAATAGTTTACTAATATTAGAACATATCGTTGATGATGATATTTTTTGTCCGAATAAGGATTTTTAATTTCGAAACAATTACGTCGTTTATTATATTTTATTATTGTAATTTGGCGATTTAATTACAATATAGTTTTATTAATTGAACGACAACGGCGGTAAAATATTAATTTGTTATTTTATAAAACAATGGACGAGCGTGAAAAATAATACGTAAATATTCTACACGATTAATATTGTAAACGAAATATTTCAAAACGAACCGAACGACAAGTGCTTTCCTCAACGAAAGTCCCAATATAAAAGGTGTATATTATAATGCGGAGATCGTCGAGTAAATTCGATGCGATTATAAACACCCAATGCGCCTTTTGTTTCCGAAATAATTAATTTTTTTAACTGTTATTTGATTCATAAAAAAAAAAAAAAAAAAAATAATAAAAATAAATACAAACAAACGGAACTTTATCGGAGAAAAAAATAATTTAATTGAGTGTAAAATAAAATATTAAAATTTATACTCGTAACTTACGTAACAGTCAATTAAATATAGACAATAAAAATGAATTAAACAAATTTGTTTTTCACTCAGAGTAAAAAAAAAAAATACTTAACCTCAACTAAAAAGGACGCGTTAACTTTCTCAGTTTTCTTTTGACGTTACCTGTTACAAGTTGCATCCGGAGAAAGTAGTTTTTCGAAACATATAAAACTATGGGTACAATTCTTGTAATCGTATCCGTTGGAAATGACATTGCGGAAAATCTCGATTGGAAATCATTGGTAAATGAATTTGCAGAGATTATAAGGACAAAAAGTTCACTGAAATTATGAAGATAGTGAAAATTGACAGTACAAACATACTCATTCTATGTAAATATAGTTTATTCTATTGTTGTTATTTTGAAAATGACTTAACATTGAATTGAAATTAATTAAACAAATTTGTTTTTCACTCCGAGTAAAAAAAAAAAAAAAATACTTAACCTCAACTAAAAAGGACGCATCAATTTTCATTGCCCATGGCGCTAATTTCTCTAGGAATTGCAACGACTGTAAAACATATAATATTACGAATATACTCTGGCATTGTATTCGATACAAAACTATTAATTAACACACACATATAGGTATTAAAAAATAATTTTAAATAAGCGCATTTCTTTTTAAATTATTATATAACGAGATCGACGGTTCTCGTTTTTACCCAGTCGGATAAATTTTAAAATTTATACTCGTAACTTTCGCAATAGTCATTATTATTTTTTTTATTCCGCATTCCACTCAAAGGTACCCGTCAAACGGACCTCTTTATATTCTGATGGCTTCTGAAAATAATCAAATTTCTAATCGATTATTCGCGTTATAACTGTACGTTCTTTAATGTTATTTTTGCACTACACATTATCAACTGTCCCGTTTTTTTAGGCATATCTATATAATCGATATAATCTGTACCGTTGTTTTATTTCGATTTGTATTATTGAAAAATCCTTTTTTTTTCTTTTTTTTTTTTTGTTACGTATTTATAACCGTTATCGTTATACAACCATACATTGTAAATTTGACATTGTCCGTGCGAATGATAAATAAATACCTGGCCAGTTGGTGTGCAATCGCGTCGGAGAATTGTAACTGTCGTGCCTCTACGGGGCACGGGCGCGCCGTGGTCTCCGCGCATTCATATTCATATCGTAAACGCACGGAAACCCCCCCCCCCCCCGGCAGCACATATCGTCCCGGGATATTTTTTTTAATCTGTTTTTGAGACTAATTAATGCGTGCCCGGAGTTTCCCGCGGGGAAACATTACGACTTCCCCGGGAACTTCGCATTTCGGTCCTTAAGAGCAATGCCCCTTACCGCCTTTACTCCCCTCCAACAGTCCCATAATCCTATTTTAAAAGGGGCCAAATAATTGGATATAATACGACCGGCTAATGCTTTGCCTTCATATTTTTGTATTTTTATTATTTGTATTACGTATACGAATAGTGTATACAGACATGTACGGGGTCTGTTCAAAAGTTACCAGCACAAATGTTAATACGGCCAATCCGGGCACGATAACGTTCCGAGTGGTAAACAGACGTATTCCCCGTGAATAAATGAATATTTTAAAAAAAAAAAAACCCAAAGTCTTCAATCTTCGCTCGGTTTAATAAATTGCACGCGATTAAATCCAGTCGGTTTGTGTTTCGTTCGCCGTTTTCGGCATGTCCGAAACTAACTTACGACGCGTGTGCATCAAGGTTCGCTTGATACGTGGTAAAAACGATTAAAAAAAAACGCTTTTTGGGGACGATTCGTTAAGCGGTCCCGTGACTTTCGAGTGTTTTAAAACGTTTCGAGGACAGTCGGCGGTCGACCGAAGACGATCCACGTTCCGGGAGACCGTCGGCCGTCATCCGGAAACGATGGTGTGGCGGCGACAATATGCGAAAAAAAAAATGCGAAACCTCCGCCGATTAACCGTTCGTGAGTCAACAAAGCGAATCTCAATCGAGCCTTGTCGTGGAATTTTACAGGGAAATGTACAGACGAGAAGTGTCGCGCTGTCAAATTCGTTCCGCGATTGTTCACCACGATAATGCGCCGTCGAATCGACACATTTTTATCTGATAAAAAATTATCAGACTCTCCCTATTCTCCTGATCAGGTCCCATGTGCTTTTTTTTTTTTCTATTCCCAAGACTATAATCTGGACAACGATTTGTAGATGTAGAGGAAATTAAAGCTTACGCAGCAATAAAACTCGTAGCTTTAACTCTGGAACAGTTCCAAAGGACTTTTGAAAATTTGCAAGGTCTCCGGGATCACTGAATATGGTCCGGAGCAGAGTTTTCTGAAGGAGATATCTTTAAATATTATGGAACTTCGTTTTTTGTAATTATTAAATATAAAATCCTGGTACTTTTTCAACAGACCTCGTATTTTATTTTATCTTTTTTTTTAAAAAAAAAAAATAAAAACTAATAATTAATAAAATGTGCCGAAATTAATAATGTACAACGATTAATGTTCACCAATAATAGGACTAATGTGTTTGATAGTACGTCAAGAAATAAATGAAAATATTAAAACAGAAATTAATGTCCGTTTCGGGATTATTCACGACTAAACAGAATAAATATTCAAAAATTTCATATAAAAAGCTAGGAAATTGATGATTTCCAAGAAAATGACATAGTACCAAACGATGTGAAAATTAATATTATTGAAATAATTTGTTTTTTAAAGGACACGTGTCAACAGAATAAACTCGTGACTAAAAAACATTATATTTTAATCGTAATTCTAATACTGTATTCAATAGCCGGACGGGGTTCGATTGAATTGCATTAGTATATTTTTCAAACAATTTACAAAGATGCAAGAAATACATTTTTTTCGTTTGATGAACGATTTTAATTTTAAGCGTATAAACTTGTTTAGGTGTTTTCGCGAGGGATTCGAATTGCAATGCATTTACTTACTCGAACATTACTCATCGGGTATTCGTCTGTATTTCGCAATATAAAAAACATAACAAAACACCAAAAAAAAAAAACAAAAACCCACCTACAGAGAGATAAATTCGTAGCATGACCTCTTTAATGTGCTGTCCGTGTTCGATTACCTATGGGTATGCAAAACTGCACGCCGGATATATTTACGCGAGCATCGTAATATATCGTTTTTAAAGAAAAAAAAAACCCCACCCCCATAATTGTAATACTCGTACATTTTTCTCTTTGAACATAAAAAAAAAAAAAAAAAAAAAAAAAAAAAACAATATTAATAAAAAAACAATTTGTTTTTTTATGTTTTATTTAATAAAAGTTCCCTATTATTAAATAAAATATAATTGTCTGTTCAATGTTAAATAAATGAAAACCTGATCTTGATCAAAAACGATTGTTTAATTCCATCATTTCATGCGCGTAAATAAACGATAAATAGAAATTTGTTTTTTTTTTTTTAAATAACTAAACATACATATATTAAATAATCGAGAAAAAAAAAAAACTATATAAAATACGATTTAAAAATAAACGGCCGACCGAGTTCTTTAACGATGTTTGACCGTCGTTTCGCTCGCAATTTCTGTAAAACTAAAATACTTTCTCGCAGTATTTTATTTACGAATATTATGCATTTTATCATTATTCATTTTCGGCTTTATTATATAAAATTACATTGCCACGCCAACGTCGTTGGCAAAGGTTCGCATTGCCCGTTTATACATTAATAAAACATTAATAATTTCTTACTTAGAAATATTTCTACTTATTGATCTGTTTTACGTTTTTCATTATTTTTTTGGGGATTTTTTTTTTTTTTTATTGGTCCACCGCCCCGAACTTTTACACGCCGAATTTGCTCATATCACTCTCAATTACGTCTAACCGTATTATATTCTTAGGCTTTCCTCTGCCACTGCTCTCTGCGTTCGTGTCTCTCGCCGCCGCCGCCGCCGCCCTTTTTAATAAACTATAAAGTGGGATTTACGGAGTGTTTTTTTTTTTATTATTTTCTTATACTTTCCCCTCGCCACGCCTCTCGTCTATTTGTGGCCGGATTTACAAAGTGTAATTAAATTATTATTAATGTCGTCGCAGAAAGCAAAAAAAAAAAAAAAACAACAAAAATAATATAAAACAACAGTTAATATCTTTGATGCTTTTAAAATATTTGGTTATTTTTTATTATTATTATTATTATTATTTTTTTTTTTTGACGTTTACTTTATTAAATTCATTATGTAACATTTTTCGGTTAATCTCCAACGCCGGATATGACACGTTTTAGACACATTTACGTGCCCGGGTAAAAATATATCATCGGACCTTTTAAAATACGGCCGTATACATTATTAAAATAATCTTTAATCTCCGTCGTTCCTTGCGACTATATAGCGCCCGCTGTGTGCGCATCTCGTGTTCCGGGATTTCCGTGCCCAGCGTGAAGTACAAGCAAGGCGTACTTTATTGCCACCGATAGGCGCAACGTTCTGTTATTATTTAAAATTTGATTGCGATAATATATACAGTGTGTTCACAAAAGGACGCTATTTTTTAATTGGCCGTCATTTTTTTTTTGTGGTTCCGTTGGTAACACTGTTGTTATGATATCTGTTATCTGGTATCGCTCCGGTTTATTCTTCGCTGCTTTGGTTTCAACAAGATGGAGCCCCGTGTCACAGTGCTACAGAGACCTAAATACACATGAAAGGTTTCCAAATCGTTTGATTTCATTTCGAGGAGATCATAATTGACCGGCAAGGTCGTGCGACCTTACTCCCGGCGACTTCTTCTTGTGTGGGTTTTTGAAGTCTCAAGTGTACCAGAGGAAACCTCATACGATCGCGGATTCGAAGGAAGAAATTCAGAGAGTCATCCAGGATCTCACCAAGGACAACTGTAAGGCAGTAATCGCCAACTTCCTCTACCGTGTGACAGTGTGCCAACAGGCCAGGGGTGGTCGCATGAATGATATAATATTTCATACCTAAACCGGAGGTTCTCCTGATTCCAATGATGTCATTTTTTTTTTTCGGTTTTTGATTAAATTAAAGTGTTATTTTGGCATTTTTAAAAAGAGCGTCCTTTTGTAAACACCCTTTATACGGATAATTTCGTATTCTAGTTTACGAAAAAAAAAAAAAAACAATAAATTCTGAGCGTTAAACTTTAACGTTATCTCGGTATTTAAATGCGAACAAATCGATAAACGACCGATGCGAGTTCAATTGTTGTCTAAGTCGGACGACCGAATTATAAATATTAATAATATAAAAGCATCGAGTGTTTTACTAGCCCGCAGAAAACATTACTAAAATACACCGTATACGGCAAATCAATTTTATTCAATTGTTGTTATAATGAAAATGACTTAACATTGAATTTCGTTCGACAATTGAAATGAATTAAACAAATTTGTTTTTCACTCCGAGTAAAAAAAAAAAACTTAACCTCGACTAAAAAGGACGCGTTAACTTTCTCAGTTTTCTTTCAAAGTTACCTGTTACAAGTTGCATTCGGAGAACGTAGTTTTTCGAAACATATAAAACTATGGGTACAATTCTTGCAATCTTATCCGTTGGAAATGACATTGCGGAAAATCTCTATTGGAAATCATTGGTAAATGAATTTGCAGAGATTATAAGGACGAAAAGTTCACTGAAATTATGAAGATCGTGAAAATTGACAGTACAAACATACTCATTCGATGTAAATATAGTTTATTCTATTGTTGTTATTTTGAAAATGACTTAACATTGAATTGAAATTAATTAAACAAATTTGTTTTTCACTCCGAGTAAAAAAAAAAAAAAAATACTTAACCTCAACTAAAAAGGACGCATCAATTTTCATTGCCCATGGCGCTAATTTCTCTAGGAATTGCACCGACTGTAAAACATATAATATTACGAATATACTCTGGCATTGTATTCGATACAAAACTGTTAATTAACACACACATATAGGCTATTAAAAAATAATTTCAAATATAGTCAAATCTGGTTACGGTATGATAAAACGAATCCGTTCTGATTTCACAATCCACTCAACCTGTCTATATATCTGACTTATACGTTCAACTATTGAATATGCTCTTCTTATTTAGGAACATAACAAAACAAAGTCCTCCGATTCGTATGCTTTAAATCTAAAATGCGAAGACACCCTCCTCACACTGGATACGAGTGTATTTTAAAAATGTTAAACTTAGAATCTCTAAAAACACGTAAAAATATTACCCGTAGTGCATTTCTTTTTAAATTATTATATAATGAGATCGACGATTCTCGTTTTTACCCAGTCAGATAAATTTTAAAATTTATATTCGTAACTTTCGCAATAGTCATTATTATTTTTTTTTTATTCCGCATTCCTCTCAAAGGTACCCGTCAAACGGACCTCTTTATATTCTGATGCCCTCTGAAAATAATCAAGTTTCTAATCGATTATTCGCGTTATAACTGTACATATTTTAATGTTATTTTTGCACTACACAACACATCAACTGTCCCGCTTTTTAGGCATATCTATATAATCGATATAATCTGTACCGTTGTTTTATTTCGATTTGCATTATTGAAAAATCCTTTTTTTTTTTTTTTTATTTGTTACGTATTTTTATTTTATAACCGTTATCGTTATACAACCATACATTGTAAATTTGACATTGTCCGTGCGAATGATAAACAAATACCTGGCCAGTTGGTGAGCTGTCGCGTTAACATTAATTATTATTAAGAATACGGCGAATATATTTTATTTTTCGCCCCCGAGAACGTATACGGTCCCGATCGCATAAAAAGTATATAATAATAATAGTAATTTTTTAACACATGTTCGTTTCCGACATTGCCGGCGAAATCGATTCGATAAACTCACGCACGTGCGATTCGGCAATATTATTTTATACGATTTTTTACGTTGGCGTTTACACGATTAAACATCGGGTGGCGCCGTTATGAAGACATTCGGACCGTTTATTAAGACGTTGAGAAGTGGGTGAATTAACCCAAAGTTAGAACAATGGGAGAACGCTTGTAATTGTATAAAAAAAAAAAAACATATATATTTTCTGCTAATCGCGTTTTAATCGTGTTAAATGGGAGTTAAATTAAATGTAACGGATTTCGCCTTGCAGTTTCTCCAAAACGGTAACGACGAACGAGAAATTATTATTTCCCGGTGTTGCCGGTACTACGGTTCGTGGCATTTTTTTTTTTTTTTTGTCTTCTTTTTTTTTTTGCAAATAAAAATCATTAGTTCGCGCGTCCCGAACAGGTCGACGCTTCTGATACCGGATACACGTACTGCTACCGCTCGCGGTTGGTGTTTGTTATTTTTTTTTTTTTTTTGTTTTATTATTTTTTATCTTTACGAACGTCGTTGACTATTCCAATACCTTGTGTTTGTGTTCGATATTATAATCAACGATAATGAATTCGTTCGGCAAATGTATATCGGACGGGCACACGTCGCTGACCGTATTGTTTTCCCAGACGGATATTTGACTTAGAAAAACGCAAACGAGCCGAGATCCTAGTCGCGAGAAACCGCTAACGAACTCGAAAGTTTTCGTCTGTTTTTAATATTATGTTTTTACATCAGTAGACGCTGTGCCGACTATTTTATTACCGGTGGTGTAATCCGAGGCGACAAGGTGGGCACCTGTTCCCCCGTACATTTTCGTAAGCGCTCAAAGTTATCGTTTTCTCCGCCGCCCACCGCCCTAGGTATGACAACGGTGAAAATCTCTAAATCTTCTAAAATAATAAAATATCGCAATACATTAATCGCTTTTTATATTCACACGATAAAAACACCTATATCCTGAAATTATTTTTATTATAGTTCATATATGTACTCGTATATTTCCCTTTTTTTTACTGTTTTATAATATACGTTTACGTATTGCCAACGTTATCGTATTATACGGGTTGCGAGACATACGAAATCTAACATTACAACAACGATGTATGATTTTTTTTTTTTTTTATTCTATTCTTTCGTTTATTTCGTAAGTTTTGTTTAGTTAGGTCATTGAGTATTTTCTATATACGAAGTGTGACTGTGTTAATAATATTTATATCGATTAAATAAACCGATAATTTCATTGGATAAAGTAACTTTTAACGAGAATTTGAGCGTTGGTTTGAAATATTATATAGATTTTTTTTTAAACGAAAACATCCTTTTCGTAGGTTTAACAATATGTTTTTGAGGTCGTAGAATCGAAAAAAAAATTTGATATTTTTATCCAATACCTTTTTGTGAGGTTGGTAAGGTGGTATTTTTTTCGAAATCAGAGCAATCCTGTTTAGACGACCTATCGACTAATTATATGTTCTCGAAGCCACTAAATATAATTTCGGTACTATACGAACCTTTTTTTTGTTTATGGGTGGGATAATGTACGGATTTTAATCTAAATAAACGAGAAACGGTCGAAAAAAGATCAATGAAAATAATTCATTGTTAACCACAACGTGTTTTAAACACGTCCAATATTTTCAAATAGAATAAATAATAGTAAAAAAAAAAAAAAAAAAATAAATAAATAATCTCCAGTTTATTGCCGTTGTATTGAATATCGTCGGCGGTACGCTCTTCGCACAGAATAATGTTGATAAAAAGTGATCGGGTAGGATACAGATAGGAATTTACTTAATGGGCGTACGTAAAAAGATGCTGAGCGATGATCATTTTTTTTTTTTTTTTTAAATGCGTGCGATTTCCATCAAAATAAACAACGGTTATAAAACAAATAAAAAGTGTCTACAGATTTTCGACAATTGTATACGGCCGATAGAACAACTCGTGGCGCCCTTGTGTCGAATCGTCCAGAATTTTCGAGGGAAAACGAAATCCACACGCGACTTCAATAACGTTAATTTCGTTATAATTTACCGATATCGATATCGCCTAAACTCATTACGCACGATTTTTAAATACGTTTTTTTTTTTTTAGCCGTATCGCCGACAATCGTTGCTGTTCATACGGCAAAATAATTTTAATTTAAAGAACGGCCGCCAGTGTTTATAAAAATATATTTTTTTTTTTTTGTTATTCCTCCGAAGGGCGACGTCTGCGGATCGCGCGGTTCGCTCGGCGGCGGTGGCGACGGCGACGGTGGTGGCGGCGGCGGCGGCGCCCCGGTAAAATAGCGTCAAACCGCCACCGCCGCCGCCGCCGCCGCCGCCGCCGCCACGTGCACGTCTCGAACAGTCGGGAAAAATGACTAGTTTGGCGGCGGTTCCCCTTCCCGACAGCGGGCACATTAATCACGGGCCGGGTTTAATTAAAAACGATTTATTTTTAATATCACGTCGCGTCCGACAGTCAGTCAGTCGGTCGGTCGGTCGGTCGGTCCGGTCGGTCGGTCGGGCCGGTCGGTCGAGCCGGACGGACGGTCGACCGGGTCGCCGGTCGCGATCGGTCCGGCGAGAGTTTACGCGAATTTAATAACGACGACGGCGGCGGCAGGATAATAATAATCATAATAATAATAATAATACGACTCGACACCAACACAAACATATTATTATTATTATTATTATATACGGCGACGACGTCGGAAATTAAATTAAATTCCCTCCGCCGACGGTGACGACGGCCGTGGACTACGGTATTATAAAATATTATATTGTACGCCGACAAAAGAATACGGGTGCGCCACGGAGCCAGAGCGCGTATAAAAACGAGCAGTTTTTTTTCAGTTGGTTTTCCTTTTATTTTCCGTTATTTATTTATTTATTTATTTTTTTTTTTTTGTTCGCCCTCCGCGTGATGGATAATACTCGTCGCCGTGCCCGGGCCCGACGACGAGTCGACGACAACGGTGATAGTACAGGGTGCGGCAGCGAGCCGACCGACGAGTTTAATGAGGTCGTTAGCCTGTGATAAAAGAAAGGGCAGGCCTTAATAAGTGGTGTATTTTGAAATTGTACGGCAATGCCGGTTTTTATTCGTAATCGTGGCCAGGACAGGTGTACCGGTCGCGCGTGCGTAATATGCGAAAATAATCGTTCTGCGATCGCTGCACAAAGGGCTCAGGTCTTATACGCTTGGGCATTCCACGTGCTGGCTGAGTCTGTTCCTTCTGCTAACGCTATCGAATTGTGGATACGACGCGTTTGGAAGTACCCTAAGTAGGCTGGGACACGGAGCACCCAGAACGGTAAGAACCCCCGAAAATGTGCAGTTGGTCAGGGAGTCAATTGAGCGGTCGCCGAGACGCTCAGCCCGGAAACACGCTGTACCTTTGGGAATCTCAGACCGTTCCTTGAGGAGAATTCTCCACGAAGATTTATCATTCCGTAAAAATCTCTGTCGGCAAATTCTTATGCGAATCCCACCGATATCGACTTTTTTCTGTAGCCACGAGGCCCATTTTCAACTTTCTGGAACTGTAAATAAACAAAATTTTCGATACCGGGCTACAACAAATAACCCACGGCAGCTCCATGAAAGACCACTCCACGTGAAAGTCGAGCCCATACCAGTAGAAATGTGCCGAAAATCATATGAGAGCGTCAGAGATCGTCTACAAAAGTACCGATATCAATGCTGACGGCCGCCATCTTGGAGATAAAATTTTCAAAAAATAATTGAAATAAAAACAAAAACCTTTTCTCTAAGTTTTACCGTTCGTTATTTATAGCCCATCGAAACCCGTCAGTCGGCTCTGCCGCACCCTGTATATCAGTATTCGAATGGGCTTTTTGAAATCCGTCCCCGATTTAGACCGTTCCTATTAAAACAACACCAATTTGAACGTATCCACCTGTTAAATGCATATTTCATACATATTTTTCAGTTTTATAGTGCACTTTTTAAATTATAGCGCATATATATATATATATATATATATTTGTTTTTCGTCGTACATTCGCGTTCACAGCCACATAATATCGATAAAAATTCCGACCGGTCGTCATTGTCGAAGATACGATAAGATACTAATAATAATATGTAAACCCGTTGGTTTCGTATAATAAAGTTCGAGTGTCCGACGGATGCCGGGTCAGTCGGCGTCGTGCAGCGTTTCACGTTTGTCCGTTGCGTCTAGTGATTTGCGATATAATTTTTTAATTCGTAACATTACAATGCCTAAAGTAAAAACACCGATTGGGAGTCGTTTACAGGCGTACGTATGCTCGTCATAAAGATATTTTAAAAACCTATGGTACGCTACCCTATTGCAATATCTGTGCGATTCCAGTTAACGCGACCGCAACGTCTATTTGGTAGAGCAAAAAAATGTTTATCACGTGATAAACACAAGAACTGCATTTAAATCACTAAGTATCAAATTTAAAAAAAAAAAAAAAAACACAAAACATTTCTAACATAAACTTTAATGGAGATATCTGCCAGGCTTTTATATCTGCAAATATTCCTTTATTTAAATTACTAAATCCATCTCTGCTCGCTTTCCTTGACAAATACACTAAACGACATATACCACAAGAGTCAACCATACGAAAAAAATGAGAAAGTATGCTTCTATAAATACTGCTGACGTCGAGCGAATTTTTACAATATAAAAAAAATGTACTCGCAGATAATCCGAGAAATTTGACGTTCGAACACATTAAGCAACGTTCTGAACATCCAGTGCAATAAGATAAAATACGAATTAAACATTTATTTCCGCTTTTTTTATTAATGTGGGGTGATATTTTATAGGTCCAAGATAAAGCATGTTAAACGGCAAAGAACAAGTGAAGACGATAAAATACTTTTTTTTTAAAACTTATTAATACTTATTTTTTTTAAATAATTTTAAATAAAATGTTTCCGATTCAATTATTATAAGTGCATATTTTGTAGCATATTACAGCGTTTTTTAGAAGCATATTTCGAGGATTTTTCGTGCATATAAATCCGGTCCCTAATTATTATCAACAAGTCCGCCGTTTCGACCGCGGTCGCTTTTTTAAAATTTAAGGCGAAAACTAACTAACACCTCCCACTCGCGGCCGTCTAGAAGGGTACGCGGCCTCTTATCCAGAAGGGGAGGGAGAGAAATTTTTCGGAAGTTAAAAATTTTTTAAAAAATATATTCATTGTGGTCGTATTAAATACGAGTATATCCGTTTTTTTGTTTTAATAAAATGTACCTCGTGTAATGTAATGCGACGTTACAACACATAGAGACACCGGCAAATATTGCGTAAAAAGAGAGCTATGTTTTACGCGTAATATTGATTGTTGTCATTTTTTTTCTTATGCCCCCCCTCTGTCACAATTTTTTTCTGTGTACGTGTCCGGGGATACGTATTTTTTACTGCAAATGGTACGCCCGGTCGAGCAGACTGCGCCGTAAGCAATAATTGACCGTGTCCTCGGGTTTTACATAAAGAGTATATGGGGGCTTTTTTTTTTTTTTTTATCGGTTATTGAGTTATACCAATGCTAATACTATTGTTCCGGCGGTCAATCAGGAATAAATTCTTAATTTTTTACAAGGAAAATATACATACCGATTATCGGTGCCGGAACTGGGTGAAAAAAACTATGGAGGGAGGAAGAAACAAAATAATTTATCCAAAAAACATCAAGACCGCGAGGGGTGGTACAAATATATTTCTATTCTATACGAGGTTTGATCAAAAAAATACCCGGACTTTTCAAATATAATTTTATTAACACAATACTATTCTAAACACACATTATCACCTTCAAAATAATCTCCCTGGGAAGCAACCACACCGCTGCCATATTCTTTTCCGCTAATCTTTTCGTTTGAAAACGGCGCCCTTTCAGGACGTAGATTTCAACTTTGGAAATAAAAAAAAAAAGTCGCACGGGGCTAAAAGTCGGGTTGTGGAACTACTGGAGTATGATTTTTCGCTAAGAACTGACGAATGAGCAATGAGCTGTGAGCCGGGGAGTTATCGTGATGCAACATCCAAGAACCACTTTTCCAACTTTCTGGCCTTTTTCCTCTAACATTTCCGTGTAAACTTTTCATGACTTCTAAATAAAAATGCTGATTTACTGTTTGTCCGCGGGGCACCCATTCACGATGAACTATACCACGAAAATAAAAAAAAATGCGATTAACATTTGATCTCACCCGCCTTGTCTAGGAGAATTTGCTGACTTCCACTTTGATGATTGACGCTCGGTTTCAACATCATACCCGTAAATCCGAATTTCATCATCTGTTGTAATATTTTTTTTAAAAGTCTAGGTCGGTTTCTGCTCTTTCCGAAAGTTCTTGAGAGATGGTCTTTCGATTTTGTTTTTGTTCATCGGTTAAGAGACGACGAACAAATTTGGCTGCGATTCGGCACATGCCCAATTCTTCGGTTGATATTTATTGGCGAGAACCATAAGATATTCTAACGTCTTCTGCAACTTCTCTGCTAGTCGACAGACGATTATTTCAAATAATTTCACGAACACGAGCAACAGTTTCATTTGTTTTACCGGTCGAGGGTCTGCCACCAGGTCGTTCGTTATCCACGTTCCTTAAACCGTTTAAACCACTCAAAAGACGTTGTCCGAAACAGTACATCATTTCCAAAAGCTCGCTGCAAAAGTTCAAAAGTTTCACAAGAACTTTTCGCTAATTTAAAACGAATTTGTACGCACACACACACGTTGTTCTTCTATTGCTTCCATTACGAAAATCGTCGCATCACTGAAACATGTTTTCGTAAAAAAACGCCATAAAATGCTAATAAATATTGTTATCGATACCAGACCAACGCTCGAATTCTCGTCGAAAGTTACTTTATCGAATGACGTTATCGGGGTTTCGTTATCTTAATTGATATAAATATTATTAACACAGTCCGGGTGTTATTCGATCACACCTCGTAAATGCTAATAAGGTTTTTTTTTTTTTTTTTTTTTATTACTGTGATTTTGGCCCATTGTCTGGCGTCGTACCGTACGGCCCGTCGACGGCCCGACCGCACTACTGAAATATATTTGTCCAGGACTTTACGCGGCGTATCGGGTAAAGGGGGTTCGTGCGATTTCACCAGCTCGGCGGATTTTCGAAACCGGCGTTATAATACGTATTATTTTATCTACGTCCGTGTTGTTTTACACACGTGCAAAATGCATAGATATATAATATATAGACATTTTTTTTTTTTTTCGCCCGACTTAACGACGAGACTCCACGTTCGTTTTAAAACGAACATATAATAATAACGTAGTAGAATTGAATAAAAATATAGACGGATTTTTCAATTTACTTTATACTGAATTAATGAATAAAAAAAAAAATAATAATAATAATAAAAAAAAAGTATATGTAGGTGTGTTGGGCGATGGAAAAATATCGAAATTTATATAATACGATCTGTGTGTGTGTGTGTGCGCGCAAATTATTTTTTATCAATTTATTGCAATAACGAATTTTATTTATTTATACTTTTACGACTATAAATTATATTCTCGGCAAAATAGTATTTTTCTATCTCAGTTTCATATTTTTTTTATTATTTTTTTTTTACTACTATTTAATTGCATTTAACGTTCGTTTAGATCGAAATTTTGCGACAAGAAACTACTTAATTTTTTGTAAATTTACGTTTTTAGAAATCGATATTTTCCAACGACTGTTTATTATTATAATTCCCTGTGTTTGATGGTAATGAGTCGTATACGTGCGCGAAACGTTTTTTTTTCGCCGTTACCACCCGTGAAAAGTTTTAAACGGTTTTCTAATGTGTTTATGATCGTTCGTTCCAGTGGTGAAACCTGTACGATATTATTCAGAGATTGGAAATTTCAACAAGCGTCGAATGAGTGTGTCTAATGGTGAAATATATGTAATAATATTATTAGGTGTGCATCGATAGGCGTACGCCAGCACGGGGCGTGCCAGGTGTGA
Organism: Tuberolachnus salignus; assembly: GCA_956483605.1. NCBI lineage: Eukaryota > Metazoa > Arthropoda > Insecta > Hemiptera > Aphididae > Tuberolachnus > Tuberolachnus salignus. Next base: position 2,246,887 of record OY101434.1, read on the forward strand.
CGTGGCCCGAAAACGAAATGTTTTAATTCAATCTGTTGCTTTGTTCAATTAAACGCTATAAACCGCGGGGTAATAAAAAATAAAATTGTCAATAGTTAGTTATAAGTGGACCAAATCGCGCCGGCCGGCGACCGCTAGCCGCGTAACGGCAATACAAGTGAATTTGTTAAAATCGGACCCCGGTCGATCCCGTGGATTACGATGAATATTTTACAATATATCACCGAGTTGAGAAATACACGTTGTAGTTTTTAAAACGGTATTAAAATGGAAACTCCTTTGGGAAAAGACTACTGGGTAGACCAAAACAAAGATGGATAGACAACGTGAAAAAGACTTTGGAAGAATTTGCAATAAAAGATATGGAAGTGGTAGCGATGTCAGGATAGAGACAGGTGGAAGCAAATTTGTGTTACGGTTATGGGCCTCGATGGCCTTTTAAAACCGGAAAAGAGAGAAAGAGAGACAGTTTTTTTTTTTTTAAATACCATTATTTAAAAAAAGAGACGCTTCCTCTTCCCCCCCATCCCCTGTGCCAATAGAAATAATTAGTAAGAGAACGCTAAAAGAAACGAAAAATAATAGACGAGCTCCGTTCCCTTCGAATTTGAATCCCTGAGGGTCGTGACGTACAGTAATGTTTTTGTGAAATCAAAAAGGTTTTGAATTTTTTTTTTTTTTTTTTGAGAGAGAGAGTTTGGGATGATATTGCCACATTTGAAAGATAAATGCCTTTACGGCACACTCTGCGAAAAAATTCTACACACGTCTATGGGTCTGGATACGTGTGCATCGCAGCCGGTTGTATCTAAATGGTCTGTACACGTTTAATCGACTGCACAATGTAAAATATATTTCACATAATCTACGGTAATAATAATAATAATAGAAAAAAATTCGTAAAAAATTCCAATGCTCGCGCGCCGACCGCCCAATTCGGTATCGCGGATAGGTAATAATACAACAACAGGCACCCGGGGACGATAAATCCGTTCTGGATATTGCAATAATATAATTATTATTTCAGTTGTAATCCGACAATAGTATAGTGTAATCCATTAACAAATACAGCCGGGCCTCGTGTACGCGCGAATATAATTGGATTATTCGCGAATGGTACGATTGCTTTTTTGCCGTACTATTAATTAATACCGTCTAATTGAATGTACACGGGAGTCGCGCCGTCCCGGTATTTCGGTCCGGCGCGTAAGAAAAGCGGCGGTGAACCTCGTAACAAACTAAACGGTATAAAACATTCACGGGCACAATGCCGGCGGAATCCGACAAAAAAAAAAAAAAAAAAAAAAAAAACCCGACTAATTTAGAGATAGCGGTTCGTTTTCGAGTTTCCGTCGTTACCGGACCGCCTCGGAACCCGGCCGCAGACTCGGCCCGGGGTAGTCGCGTCTTTTCGCGTTGAAACGAAACGCGTTCGGTCCGTAGTCGCCGCTCGCCGACCGTCGGGATTTACTCCAATTATCCGATTGTTAACGTTTTACAGAAACAATTTACGAGTGATTATTATTTATCGGATAGGTCTAGTAGGTCGGGATTAGGCGTAGTTTAAACGTAATAATATCGCGAATGCATTGTGCCACGATGGGTGGCCGCGGAAATACGAGGTCGAGGGGCTCGGACGTTATCTTCAAGCGGACTAAGAACGAAATAGAGGATTTACCCGTTGTTACCCATTGTCTGGAATTTAAACGACAACAATTTGAAATCATTATTCATACCCCCGTGCGTATTCGATATCATTAATAACAATGAAACAATAAAAAAAAAAAAAAAAAAATAGCAATCGAATTTCACTTTGAAATATAGGAGAACAACTCTGAGATACAAATCAAAGTCATATTATGAAGAATTCATCAATTTAAAAATAATTCGGGTTGTCGAAGTTTTACATTATTCATGTTCGAGATAACGAGATTTAAAACTGACACATTATAATGTACTGTGGTAATAAGAAATTCACAAGGGAATGCCGGGATGTTCTTTTCGAATGGCATCCACATCATTTTCTCAACGCACTAACGGTCCATTCAGGAACAGGACCCGCGCTGGCAGTAATGAGCTACACCGTCGTTCTCCCGGCGGACGAACTCCTAGTGGTATGGTCAACTCGGTGCCCGGGGATCCTTTTTTTTTAGCCGAGGAACGGGAGGATTGTCGCGAAGGTCACGCCCGTCGGAAAAAATACCGAGTCGAGAAACCACAACAAAACAAAAAACAAAAAAAAACGCCTCGGAATCGTATAGATGGACAACGATAACTGGACCACGGGAAATGGAATACGAATTAGCGCACGGAACACAAGTAACACACGGGTCTAACAAAAAAAACCGTGTTCATTCATTAAAAATTGACTTTATTCATCAAAATCAATCTCCATCAATCATTCTCAACGTCGCTCTAGCATTTCAATACCATTCTTGTAAAACGAATTATCTTTTGCTTCGAAATTGAGCTCAGTTTCACTGATAACATAGTTTTTGCTCGAAAGTGAGCAAACTTACCACGCACTCTGAACAGAGCTTTCTCGTAGACAAATGATCATGTAATATTAAGCAGTATTATAATTTCCTGACCTCAATGGATATATTGTGTAATACCTGTAAACAGTTGAGATAGTAGCGCTAATATACGGATCGCAGACATCGGAATCGGGAGATCGAGGGATCTTAATACATCGAACGACATATTATTATTTCGTATATCCAATGAATTTTTTTTTTTTTCCGATTTTTACCCGACGATCGTAAGGCAGCGCTTAACACAAGGGCAGAAAAATACCGGGCTTAACAGAAAAAACACGGTTCTTTCATTAGAAATTGACTTTGTTCATCAACAACAATCTCCATCACGAGCAACCCGATCATTCCGACGCCGCTTTAAACATTTCAAAACCATTCTTGTAGAACGATTTATCTTTTGCTTCAAAATAGGCCTCAGTTTCACTGATAACCTCTACGTTCGAGCGAAATTCCTTACCGGCGAGCATATTTACGAGATCTGCGAATAGCCAGTAGTCGCCGGGAGCCAAATCTGGACATGGAAGCAATTCGATAATTTCGTTTCATGTAGTTTTGCCATTGTTTTTATTTTTTGACTTGTGACACGGTGAGATGTCTTGATGAAACAACATTTTTTTTCTTCGCAATTGTGGCCTTCAAACGCTCCAATAACGCTATATAACATTCACTGTTGACGGTATTTCCCTTCCGAAGGTAGTCGATGAATATTATATCTTGCATATCCCAAAATACCGAGACCATAACTTTTCCATCTGATTGTTCCTGTGCTTTCGGGCTGATTCTCGAGTAAAGTAATGAATCCGTGTTTCATCCTTTGTCACATATCGACGCAAAAATTTTTGTTTATTACATTTGCACATGGCCGAACACTGCTTAGGATCATCAACACGTTATTTTTGCTCAACAGTGAGCAAACTTGGCACCCACTTTGAATAGAGTATTCTCGTGGACAAATGATCATGTAATATTAAGCATAAACGTTCTTTTAATGTCCTTACGATGTCAGCTAACTCGTGCAACTTCGCTTTGCAAAACGATTTCGTGGATATTTTCCAATGTTTTCTGGTGTGGTGTTTTGGACGTCCGCTGCGTTCTGCATCGTCAGTGTCTCTACGACCACGTTTGAAGTCAGCGCACCTGCGTTTTACGAGGTGCGACAATAAAATAACGAGACTTTTTGAATAAAAGTTGTTTATTTTAAAAATGTTATAATTTATTGATTATCACCTTCAAAGTACCTTCCCTCAGCATCAATATACTGTTGCATACGTCGTTGCCATTCTTGAAAACAGTGTTGCCAATTGCTTTCATTCAGCCCTTTTAGAAGTTCTGCCGTTTTCTTTTTTACGTCTCAACTGTTTGAGAATGGGAAAAGAAATAAGAAGAAGTCACAAGGAGCAAGATATGGCGAGTACGGGGGATGTTGAAGTACAGAAATTTTTTTTTCAGTTAAAAAACGTTGAATTGAAAATGCACTGTGAGCTGGAGCATTGTCTTGGTGAAGAACCCAGCCATTTTTCCATAGATCTGGTCGCTTCTTTCTGACACGTTCTCTTAATTTAATTAATACCACTTTATAATAATATTGATTAATTAATTTTGTCGATTTTTTCAACGTTTTCGTTTGTTGAAGACGTGGTAGGACGTCCAGAACGATCATCGTCTTCGACGTCCTCCCTTCCACTACAAAACCGTTTGTGCCATTCAAAAACACGAGCTCTTGATAAACATTCTTCACCATAAACTTCACATAACATACCAAACGATTCTGCGGCAGTTTTTTTTAGTTTAACAAGAAATTTAATGTTAACACGTGTTGTTCGATTTTTATATCTAACATTTTTCGGCAGTATAGTCGAACTCGCACTAATAACAAGGCTACTAACGTATAAGAAAATGAATCGATGCCATCAGTGTTCATAGTACTTTTAGATAAGTGTTTTCTAATCATATTTCAATAATCGTTTTATAGATAACGTTAATAGTTTAGGTTATATTTAGAAAGTCTCGTTATTTTATTGTCGCACCTCGTATTTTTGTTACTTTTGGAGCGAATCCCCCCCCCCCGCTTTATAACACCTTTTCGAGCCATTTGTTCGCTTGAACGGTATGTTTTTCCTCATCCAAAGGCAATTGAAAATTAAAACACGGAATTGTTTTTGATCCGTTATTTTGTAGTTAAACAAAAATCGGCGTCGCCCTTAGCACAGTTACTAATGGACAGATTGTCATGAAATTTGAACAGCTGTCTATTGCCAGGTTAGCACCATGTAAAAACTAGGTGAATTCCAGAACACTTTTCAGTTTTAGTGTACCAATGAGAGTACGCGCGACGGTTATACAACCGATTGTGTTTTGGGTGAAAATAAAATGACTTCTCGCGCGGAGTACTTGTTGGCTTTTGGTGCCGTCACGCGCGGCGGCGCGGGTGAAAATATTTTTTCGGATATTATTTGCTATTTTAACGCCGAACCGCGGCGCGTTAATTATTCCATTTTGTGTATTATCGATTAAAACCTAAACGGCAAGAATAATAATAATAATAATACAAGCAGGGGCGGTGTAGTCTCCGGGTGGACCGCTAGTGGCGAACGGTAAATATACGACGAGGGGGTGCGGTGGGCGAATCGCATAAAATCCGTCTATTTAATTCGCTCGCGGTTAACGAACCGTCAGAAAGGACCGGCGGCGGCGGCAAAGCGCACACCGGGTGTCGGAGTTTCCGCGTCTAACTCGATTTTACGATCGCGGACCGTACGAGTATATCGTAAAACGTTATTCTGACTGTAAATACGGTTGCGTATAGGAACGGCGCGTACCGTAGTTATAATTTATGGCTAGGTGTACAAATGATTTTTAATTTTTTTTTTTTTTTCGTTTCCCACCCGCCCGGCCCGTGGAAATAGTCACATATTAAACCAACGAACACAATAATCAAGACCGCCCGTTTGAACTGAACACCGGCATAATGTTAGACCACGTTGCACGGTAACTTCACCTAGCATTTAGATATAACTAACAAAAAAAAAAACACACACTGTAAATTATATTTTATTAATTATATTGATTACTATTTAATAACAATTACGAAATTTTCAAATCTCTATACGTCGAGGAATTTAGTTTAAAACGTACCCAAACGTCGTAATGGTTTACAATGTATTTTTCTAGTATTGTAACAATCGTACGCGTGTGTTTTAAAATATAATTGTTTAATTGTAAAGAAATGAATAACTGTACAATTATATTGGTTTATTCGAACATCTGTTCGTATTTGAAAAACAATATCCAGTTATTATATAACTCGGAAAATACATAGGCCGAATTAATTTTTATCTCCCTCGGAATTGGAATTATCCGGACTGGATTGTACACGCAAATAAGATATAACATTAAATACCGTAAAAGTCTAATTTTAAAGAATAACGAACAATGTAATACCGAGTACAATAATAATACAATTTACAATGTATATACGATATATAGTGTAGATGAATAAAAAAAAAAACGTATTGTACGTGTAACATAATTTATTGCAATATACCCAATACGTGTTGTAAATAAACGCATTTAATCCACGGATTTAAAACAACCAAAATAGTAATACGTTTTTAGATAAATTATTTTAAGGTTTTCAGTATTAACGGTTAAATAACAAAAAAATAAAAATAAAAATGTTAAAAAAAAACCATTGAATCTACGAATTTTCGATCAAAACGGTTCTCTCATCACCAATCAGTTTCAAATTAAATAATGACAAATGCACAGTGGCAGTATGATTTATGAAAAGGCAATGTTAGCAAAGTGTTCAATTCGTTGCGTTTAAGTTGTTTTTTTCATAATAATTACGATATTCTTGCGTTACAATTGAATTGTTTTAACGTTTTTCTTTTGTTTTGTTTTAGGGTATCTCAAACTAAATAATATACTTAACAATTGACTATAGTTATAAATAAAAAAAATGTTAGGAAAACCATTGAATCTACGTATTTTCGATCAAAACGGTTCTCTCATCACCAATCAGTTTAAAATTAAATAATAACAAATGTACAGTGGCAGTATGATTTATGAAAAGGCAATGTTAGCAAAGTGTTCAATTCGTTGCGTTTAAGTTGTTTTTTTTTTTTTTTTTATTTGTTTTAGGGTATCTCAAACTAAATAATATACTTTACAATCGACTATAGTTATAAATAAAAAAAAAATAAAAAAACCATTGAATCTACGAGTTTTCGATCAAACGGTTCTTTCGAATAATTGTTTGTCATACCGTACGGCTTAGTATAAACTATATATTTTAATAGTTTTAATATCTTTACTAATTTCGCTCTGTTCGTGTGTTGTTTTCGCAATGGGAATTTCTAGCGGTTAACGGGTGAAAATACAAACGCAGTTTTGTGTCTATTAAACAACGAGTTAGGTTAGGTTAGGGGGGATACCTTTTTAGTTAGTTTTTGTTTTACCGATTGAAAAGCTAAACGAAACGAATGTCGACAAACGCGGGATTATCGTCGGGAAAACACGGTGAGACACTCTGTATAATACAACGGATAGGTATAAAATTTCCACTGGTTCAACTCGTACCCGCGTCACGTAAAATTGAGGGCATTCACTGGCTGTCCCGCGGCTACAAAAAAAAAAAAAAAAAAAAAAAAAATAATAATAAAAGAATAAATAAATATATAAAAAAAATACCATTATCCTGTCCGCAATGTACCATATTACGGGTTCGTGTGTTTATTTAATACGTTGACGTTATTTATTCGCTTATAACACAATGGCGTATAGGACGGTATGGGCGGCAGTCGCGGTTCGCAAATCGCATTGGGAAATATATTACGACGGCGAAAAACCGCGATCCATTTGATAACGTTAACAATTGTTTTTTAAACGCCAAAATGTTTTTTTTTTTTTTTGTTTTCGTGTAATTACACGTATTGTGAATATATTGAGACGTTCCCCGTGTTCCCGTACGTTATAAAAACCGGAAATTCAATTTAATCGTATAAACTAAATACAATAATATCAAAACCCCGACAAAATATGTAAATTTTTACACGGCAGGAAAAAAAAAATATTTGTGTAGTTCCGTCCACCCCGTGTGATAGTAATGTAAAAAAATACTGGAAATCATAGACGCAAAGATACCGCCAATCGATACGTCGCGACTAGGGCCGATTGCTTGTTGTAGCGTGTGAATATTTATTTTAAATAATCCAAAAAAAAATTACAGAACATGTCCAACACATACGCTAGATTTTTAATTTTTTTTTTTTTTTTTTTTGAGATCAAGAGTCTAAGTCACGGCACCATCTTCTCTTAAGTCTTCTTTGGGGATTCCCAGGGATTGTTTGTGCGTTAAGTGCTGCGATTAGCGGATTGGGGTGGTTCTCTAGTCGTAACCGATAACGTTTATGTATAATTGACGACATTTCTGAGATAGTTTTAATATTTAGGTCAGTGTGGAGTGTGTGGTTGGATACATAAAAGTGGGCCTTGGTTATCATGCGTAAGGTAATCGATTAAAATCTTTGTATTATGTTTAAATTTGATGGTTTAGCCGCACCCCATAGCTGGATGCCATAAGTCCATATAGGCATGAGAAGTTGTTTATAAATTAGTAGTTTGGAATTGAGGTTAAGTTTAGAGTGATTACCTATCAGATAGTGTAGTGATTTCCTTCTGAGGTTTAGAGTGTTGCGTTTAATTTTTATATGTTTTGCCCAGGTGAGTCTCTTGTCTAGGGTTAGACCTAGGTAACGGATGTCAGGGACTATTGGTATTGTTTGATTATTTAGGTTAACAGAAGGTATTTCACCCTGTCTTAAAGAAAAAGTAATGTGTGATGATTTTTCGTTGTTAATTTTAACTTTCCATTTAGTATACCAGGAAGATAGGCTGTTTAGGTGGTTTTGTAAGTGTAGAATGGCAGTGTATAGATCATTTTGAGAAGTGTATATAATTTTGTCATCAGCGAATTCGGCTACTGAAATATTCGGGGAAGTTTGTTGGTCAGCTGTGAATAAGTTGTATAGGAAAGGCGATGAAACAGCACCTTGGGGGACACCAGCTAGTATAGGAGTAATTGATGATACTTCAGTGACTACTTTTATCACAAAGAAACGGTTATTGAGGTACGATTGAAAGAAGAGGAAATAAGGCAATATTTTGCATATAAATGCATATTTTTTTGTTTTTGTTTTTGGGCATATTTCTACCGTTTCATACTTTTCGAGAAATATTTTATAAAATTAATAGTTTTCTCCGTCGACGATTTCATTTCGTTTACCAATACTGAAAACAGAAAACTGTTGAATTTAATTTTAAATTTCCATCATACAATAATACGGTTGTCGATTTTTAAAAAGTACACAACACGTTGTCTGTATCATAAAATTCCCGATAACATTTGGAGCATATTTTTCAGTGGCATATTCGAGCCGTTTTCAGTGCATATATTAGGATTTTTAACTGCTTTTTAAGTTCTTTCGTATGTGATGCTTTTTTAGAGCTACAAGTACTCTGCTGTAATCATGCCAGATACGGATAATCGCATACGCTCTACACGTCTGCACCGAGGAGTTTATAAACTGTACATAACCATGTCTAAACCGTAAATCGCTAGTGCGTTTTTCGCGTCGTGACTTGGTGATTTTTTTTACGATCATTCCTGATCTGTTTATCGTTTTATTACTATGTTTACCGTCGTTATATTATTTTACTGTCGTCGCGGAATATCGACGGACGTTTCTGCGGTTATTCGCTCCACTGTCACGGTGCTGCATCACCACCTATGGGTACGTTATCTCCGTGATAGTTACTATCACGACAGTCGTAACGCCGACTATCACGATAGAAACTACCGTCGTACGGGCCAGTGGATTAATTCACAAGAACTATGTAGGGACAGATGGCAACACTGCTGGTATCATCAACAACATAGCGGTATCGTTAAAATATTAACAAATTTATAAAAAAAAAAAAAAAACCATAGGCGTAATCATTACTTAAGAGGATGGTCAGCGTAAAATATCCTACGATGAAAAAATAAAGAACACATAATTTAACTCGAGAACGGCATGTCCATTTAGTTAAATAATATATATATATATTTTTTTTTTTTTTAAAGTTACGGTTTCTTTAGGTTTTAAAAAACGAATTCAAGTAAAAATTTAAAATGATACGGTATTAAATTATCATAACGAGTCCGCTAAAATCGCTTTGATGGGTATTTGTTTTTTTTTTTTTTTTTTTTTATGTTTTACGTGAATGTGTTTTTAAACAAATTCCACGATTACATAATATATATTTGTGATCACAGATCTTAAATCCGGATAAGGACCCGAGACCGTTTTTGAAATTAATATAAAAGTTAATTTGAACATTTCGTATACGATAAATTTGCATTATTTTTTTTTTTTTTGTTTTTCAAAGATTCCGTTAAAACCGCATATACCCTTTTAAACAATGGTAGTCTGATAACGAAAATATTTCTCCTATACGGTGGTGGTTTTAGCAAGAGTAAAGTATAAAATACCAAGTCGTCCGGAGTGATTGATCTATCAAATAAAAAAAAAACTTTGTTTACATACAATACATACCTTTTTGAACCTTAGAAAGTTGTTTACGGAAACACAAAAAAAAAAAAAAAAAAACACATCATCATAGTAGCACTTTTGCATTTCTCGCTGCGATCAGAATCTAGTGGGATTTTCGCTGGCTTATTGGTCTAAAACGTCATATTCGTCTGTAAAAATGGCCCGTACCATTTCTCGTACAACGGGTACCGAACAGTAAACTGGTGGAAAAGTCTTGTGTTTTTTAACGTTCATTTACAGTGTATTAGAAGAACAATTTCAAATTTTGACATAATCGAAGAAAATTTGTAAATCGTCTCCAGTCCTCTAAATAAATACGCATTAGTCAACCCATTGATTATCGGCTCAGCGACCCGGTCCCATTATAGTAACGACGACGCGTACGTACGGCTGTTGGTCCATCATTAATGATATCGAAAAAATGTCGAATTGCATTCTCAACTATCATTAAAATCTTAGTATGGATATTAAAACAAACGGACATTTAAAATTGTTTTCTGGACATAAAATACACGGCGATGTAATAATATCAACGGTAAATAGAATATAGTTTCGCGCAATTTTCCACGCCAACTTAGGCTCGGCCTTAAATAACGACAATAAAATATCATTGACGGTTTTTTTTTTTTTTTTTTTTTTTTTTTTTTCAAAGCAGAGGTATTGCTGCATCCGGCGCGGTTTTTTTTTAGTGTGGTATCCCCGAATAGGCTTAGTCCACCGTATAATATACTAACCTTCCCCGTGGCCGAAACCTCACCTGAACGAAACCCATCGAAAGTACGAATGGTTTGCGAACAAATAAATACGAAACAAAAAAAAAATAAATAAATAATAATTTACGAACAGTGTTATGAAAAAGAGAAAGCGTAATAAAATAAGTACGCAGGTACCTATAATTTCTCACATAAAAACTGTAAAAACTACAAATTATTTTTTAACTAATGAAACAATTTAAGAAACCAACACACAGCATCCGTATATAGCAGTAGTTTCGATTAAATAAATTTCGCTTGAAAACGATGAAAACAAACGGATTTTACATTATTGGCCACTCCAGATTGTCGGGCGGTCAACGGCTTCTGATTGCAGTGGTGAAAAATGTCTGCAAAGTCCAATCCTTAAAAAAATGTTATTTGCTGTCTCCAAATGTTTAGATTCTGAACGAACCATTGGGTTTTACTATGATGTATGTATGTTTTTTTTCCCTTCAGCGAAAGACTTTTTCATCGGATAACTTGTTCCGATTTTCATGTGTAGCACATTGCCTGAAAGAATTACGGATCCGGTTGGTACGTTGGTGGAAATCGTTTTTTTTTTTTTTCGATTTTTGTTGTAATTTTCATAATAATTGGAGAAAATCGGGAAAATGTACGGGGCAAAAACGTTAAATATTATCCAGACACCAAGCCAACGTTGTTTTTTATTTTTTTAAAGTTTACGTGCTTATAGGTATTTATGAGCTCGAGCTTCGTAGACGTGGACGTATAATCCGCGAGGTATAATAATAGTATATCTTTATTGTTCGAATAACTTATTTTAGAGGATTTTTGTTTTTATAATTTTTTTTTTTTTTTTTTTTTTTTTTATACTATTTAACGATCGCGAAAACGGAACGTTCGGATATTACTTATTTGTACATACAACGCATATAAAATTGTATAATATACCATTATTTTTTATTGGGCAGAGGAATAGGGTAATATTTTGTTTCCGTTTATAGTCGCCTCCAGGTTTTTTTGAACACATTATTATAATTTCCTGACCTCAATGGATATATTGTGTAATACCTGTAAACAGTTGAGATAGCAGCGCTAATATACGGATCGCAGACATCGGAATCGAGAGATCGTGGGATCTTAATACATCGAACGACATATTATTATTCCGTATATCCAATGAATTTTTTTTTTTCCGATTTTTACCTGACAAACGTAAGGCGGCGCTTAACACAAGGGCAGAAAAGTACCGGGCTTAACAGAAAAAACACGGTTCTTTCATTAGAAATTGACTTTCTTTATCAACAAGAATCTCCATCAAGTGCAACCCGATCATTCCGACGCCGCTTTAAACATTTCAATACCATTCTTGTAGAACGATTTATCTTTTGCTTCAAAATAGGCCTCAGTTTCACGGATAACCTCTACAATCGAGTGAAATTCCTTACCGGCGAGCATATTTTCGAGATCTGCGAATAGCCAGTAGTCGCCGGGAGACAAATCTGGAGAATACGGTGGATGCGGAAGCAATTCGATAATTTCGATTCATGTAGTTTTGCCATTGTTTTTATTTTTTGACTTGTGACACTGTGCGTTTTCTTGATGAAACAACATTTTTTTTTTTTGCAATTTCGGCCTTCAAACGCTCCAATAACGTTATATTACATTCACTGTTGATGGTATTTCCCTTCCGAAGGTAGTCGATGAATATTATATCTTGCATATCCCAAAATACCGAGACCATAACCTTTCCAGCTGATTGTTGCTGTGCTTTCGGGCTGATTCTCGAGTGAAGTAATGAATCCGTGTTTCATCCTTTGTCACATATCGACGTAAAATTTCCTGTTTCTTACGTTCGAACATGGCCAAACACTGCTTAGAATCATCAACACGTTGTTTTTGCTCAACAGTGAGCAAACTTGCTACCCACTTTAAACAATGCTTTCTCGTGGACAAATGATCATGTAATATTAAGCATAAACGTTCTTTTATTGTCCTTACGATGTCAGCTAACTCGTGCAACTTCGCTTTGCGATCATTCAAAACGATTTCGTGGATTTTTCCAATGTTTTCTGGTTGTACCGCCTCATTTGGACGTCCGCTGCGTTCTGCACAATCAGTGTCTCTACGACTACGTTTGATGTCAGCATACCAACGTTTTATTTTTATTTCTGACGGAGCGGATTCCTTATAACACTTTCCAAGCCATTTTTTCGTTTTAACGGCATTTTTTCCCATCAAAAATCAATGTATATTTTAATTCAAACACGAAATTGTTTTTGATCCATTATTTTGAAAATAACAAAAATAGGGTCACTATTAGCACAATAACTCACACACACTAATGAATAGATTTTCATGAAATTTTAACAGCTGTCTTTTGCAGGATAGTACCAATTAAAAACGAGGTGAATTCCTGAATACTGGGGCCAACTATGTGTTAGGCCCGGGACTTTTCAGCCCATTTGTTAGAAATAGTAGTGGCTATTGTTTAAGGCAGTGTTTATCAATCTCTTTTCAAATCGCAACACCCAATTTTTTTTGTTTGTTTGTAATACGACTTCCTATTAAAGAATTAATACATTGATATTTTGATATTTTATAATTCCTCGTTGTTTGGCCGGTCCGTTATAGTTTCCAACGGTTTAATTTTTATTATTTTCACTTTACACTTTCGCAACTCATAAAAATCGAAGGACGTTTAATTTTGCCCATATTGGTTTATTACAGCTAGTAGACGATTAACGGTATACTTAACAAAATTGATTTTGTATCGCGTGCAATATGTTCGACAGTACTCAAATGACATCTGTGTAGGAACCGATCGTTATACGTTGTATTTGTGACTGAAATTGTTAATATATACGTACACGATACGAGTGTAAATATAATCAGATATTAAACGCCGACCCCATAAAAATCGGTCGACCGCAATCGGTTAATGAAATCGTGTATTTGGACAATTTAATAATCCGTTGTCCGATAAAATAACACTATACGGCGTGTTATCGCGCCGAACAAATAATTCAATTTATTTTTAAAACGTTACACTATGATAGGAAAAACCATTTGTTCTATAATTTTTGGCGATCCTCCAAACAATCATTCGCGACACCCAGGTTGAAAACCACTGGTTTGAGGGGGCGAAATGTAGGCGATTTCTAATCTCGTCTTCGTTGTCCAATACGAACTTTGTGTAGGTAGCAAACGATTTTAAACAGCGAGTATAGGACTCAGGTGCAGGATGCCGGAGGGCCGAAGATCCCACGCGATTTAAAAGTCGGTGCTCAGTATCCCACGGGTCTTATTTAATAAAAAAAAAAACATAAAACATTCATATCTGTCACGTTCTCTTGCAAATTATTGGCTATATTTTCAACATGACAAATTAATAATGATTAATAATGTTTATGTCTTGTGATTTTTCACGATACTAATATTATTAGAACGTTATAACTGGCCACAAAACAAAAGCCAATGTGTTTTCGATGTTATGGTAAAAGTATAACGGACCATTTGAGGAAAACAAAAACAGAGGAATAATATGGCAAGCGTACGTTATTGTAGTACGACCACGGCCGAATACAACGGCGGCCTAGGTCAATTTTCGATCAGATTTTTTTTTATTTGCTTATCGAATTACGCATGAATTGTTTTAACCGTACATGAACGTCTAAAATAGTGAGCCCCCTCCTCCTCCTCCCCCCCGGGGTATTCGCTATAGTAATAGATTTTTTATCGGCCGATTTCGGACGGTCGTCACGACAAAACCAACGGTACGATTATGATTCTATAGCCCGGGCACGTTAACTGTCAGTCGTTTCGGCCAAGACACTCGATTTTTGTTTTCCGCCAAGTCCAATTCTATCTACGTTATTGTGATGGAGATTAAGAACCCCGAGTCGATCTATAACAGTGCTACTGATGTACGCCGGAATTCCGGATAAACCATTCGACACTGAAGTATTTGAACGTATATCGTAAAAAAAAAAAAAAAAAACAAGAGTTTCATGACTCTTTGTACCGAATTTAAAGCTACAACGAGCAGGGCTAAGGACTGCATTTGGACGAACATTTTTCAAATCTTCAGGAAGTTGCTAGATGTTTTGTCGAAGATTTCTGTGCCTGTAATACCGGTATGGTTGGGTCAGCATAATTGGCACAACAATAGTGGGGAGAGTGGGTGATTTAGGTCCAAAACGCCCATAAACAAATTATTATTATTAATTAATCAATGACTTCTGTTGAAGCGACATTTTAGGGTTTTTGTATTATTTTAGTGGTTGTGTTTTCATGTATACGAACCATGGTGTGAATGGGGAGGGTCTACTGACGAGTTACGAAAAAACCCGGAGCTTGCCCGAATGTGGTCAGCATAAAAGTATAAATACACGCAAAGTTAATTTTCACCGATAAAATTGACCTCTTGGTATGCCTCGGAATTCGGATGTATTTTTTCTTTAAATGTTATCTTGTGTACCTGTAATACACATTGGGAAATTTATCCGATGTATTGAAAAATAATTACAAATCACACTGTTTGATCGTAATTCGTCCCCACAAACAGTGGCCTATCAACAATAGCCGACACACAGTCCCCAAACTCTGGATCGGCCCCCGGGAAAAAATACCGACTACGGCACCGGTGCTTATATAATACGAGGTCTGAACAATAAGTACCAGGAATTTATTTTTAATAATTACAAAAACGAAGTTCCATATTAATTAAAGATATCTCCTTCGAAATACTCACCGCCGGACGATATGCAGTGATCCCGGCGATTTTTCAAAAGTCCTTTGGAACTGTTCCAAAGATAAAGCTACGAGTTCTGTTGCAGCGTTCGTTTTAATTTCCTCTGGAACATGAAATTGTTGTTCTTTGAGCGCAGATTTTCGTTTTGGGAATAGAAAAAAAAAAAAAATCACACGGGACCTGATCTGGAGAACAGGGAGAGTCCGCGGGACCACGGGAATTTTTTGTTTATCAACCAAAAATGTGTCGAATCGACAGCGCTAAATGTGCCGGTGCATAGTCGTGGTGAATTTTCCTGTAAAATTTCACGACAAGATTCAATTGAGATTCGCCTTGTTAACTCACGAACGGGGTTAATCGGCGGCCGTTTCGCATTTTTTTCTCGCAAATTGTCGCCACACAATCGTTTCCGGATGACGTCGACGGTCTTCCAGAACTTGGATCGTCTTCGGTTGACCGCCGACTGTCCTCGAAACGTTTAATAACCACCTAAAGAATCGTCCCCAAAAGCAGTTTTAGTCGTTGCCGTTGCATCATTATTACCAAGTTTCAAGCAAAACTTGTGATGCATCGTAAATTTCGGACATGTCTAAAACGGCGAACGACACAAACCGACCGGATTCAACCACGCGCAATATCAAACCGAGACAAGACAGCGACTTCGGGTTTTGTTGAAAATATCCACTCGTTCGCTGGGAATACGTCTGTTTACGATTCGAAACGTTATCGCGTGTAGATTAACAAAATTTGTGCCGGTACATTCTGAGCAGACCCGGTATAATTTCGGGTCGCAGACGTGTAATTTTCTCCGGGGGTTCGACGATTTTCCCGGCGTGTTTTCGTACGCGTCGTACTGCGTGCGTATAATATACTGGTATTAAACATTTCGACGGCGCCGAAAATTCGCGTCCACTCGGACCTCGAATTATAACGATAATAACGATACCGTGTCCCTTTGTGACGCGAACGCAAGAATGGCGTTTCGGTAACACGGCCCGGGGGGTGACGGCGATAGAGGGCGACCAGGACAAGAGTCGCATACTCGTAGCCTTATCTCTCGGTGTCCCAGTGCCTCTTCCCCTCGAATCGCTCCCGCGCCCGTCCGCACGATACGAAATATAAATTATTATTATTATTATTATTATTATCTCGTCTCGTATTGTTTCGACAGCCGGCCCGCCCGTCGCCGTCCGTCGGTCCCGGTCCCGGCACCGCCAGAGCCGGCGGTTTTATTACACGAGTTTTACGACACCGAGTGTCCACCCCCCCCCCCCGCCCCCATTCGCTCCAACCCCTTAAGACGCCGGCCGTCGTCTTCCGCCCCTCCCGTGCCCACGTCACCCACCGCCCGGCGGCCCGATCAATCTGCACTCGCGCTTCCGCGGCGGCCGCGCCCACGCAATTTACCGCGTCACGACCAGCGCGCGTATTGTTCGCTCGCCGGTGTTTTTCGCCGTCGTCCGCCGCGCCGCGGATCCCGCCCGAGATTATCGTTTTGCGTCTGCGGCGCCGGCGACAATCGGCGTTCGCGAAGTGGCGGCAGAGCCGAGGCGTACCGATAGTATCGCTCAAGTCGACGGTTTATAATTAACGCCGACAGCGGAAACCGTAAGAAAAACAGAGAGAGTGAGAGAGAGAGAGAGAGATGTAAAAAGAAAATACAATTATAAATCGAGCGGTTTGGGCACGGCGGTGTGCGGAACCGAGGAATAATCGATATCGGCTATTTTTATCAACTTATACAGACTACTGGAAATTTAAAAAAAAAAAAAAAAAAAAAAACGCGACGCACCTAACCGTATCGTCCACGGTCGTAGGTGGTAAGTTTGAAAGGTAAATATCTTGGACAGCACGGGGTTTGACGGTTTATACGCCGAGAGCAACGATAAATCATAGGGCAGGGGGGGGGGAGGAGGAAATGTCGAATAAACGTACGACGCGAACGATTTGGAATTTTTTTTTTATTAACCCAAAAAGTGTATTACAAGTGAACAAAATTGAAACCTAGGGAGCGACCCGTGAGAATTTTAAACGAACGCGTCGAGTAAAGGACGGAAATTATGCATATTATACTCGTACGTTAATGTACCGAATGGTAAAATACCGGCACATTTTCACTAACATATTTGTAAAGCAAACAGTTTTTTCGCCATACTGAAAGTCGAAATAAGATTTATTGTTAAGGCCCCCGCGGGTTAAAAACCCGTGGTTCGGTTTTAAATATGCAAATATGTATTAGTCTACAAACAGGTTTACTTTGCATCGATCGGAAGCATATTTTTCAAATTAACATTTTTTCAAAATTAATTATTTACCATTACATGTTGACATATTTGTACGCGTTTCAAAGTTTAGTTCTTGTAAATTATTCGATAAAATTGAAAAAAAAAAAAAAAAAAAGTGTTCCAGCACAGTAAACAAGTTTACGTATTCAAACATGGTTTTCATTTTTAAAACCCAACTACTGGAAGTGCCGAGACTTATTTTTTTTTAGGCTTCGCGGTCATAAATAACGTAAAAAAACAGCCGTACCCTCCCCCCTACCATGCTCTTAAACAGGCGTCGACCGGTTAGTTAGTTAGTAGAAAAATCGTATAAAGATAATGTAGACAATTCGACAAAAAAAAAAAAAAAAAAAAATGTCGAAACACCGTTTGCAGGGATGTTGAAGTGAATAAAAAAAATCGTACAAATACGTTTATATTGAAATGGTTAAAATTTACGGTAATATCTGACATTAACTCGGTATCATTATTTTATAATATACTATAGAAAGAAAAAAAACACACACACACACAATAATATCGCATTGTGCCGCAAACCGCAGTATGAATAATAACTATTTTAATACATTTGTCACAGGCACTACGTTTATACGTTTGACTTATCGCCGAGTACTCTTTACCTGCACAGAGGTAATCGTATTATTATCAGATTGGATTACATAAGAAAAAAAAAAAAATAATAATAATAATAATAATAAAATCGTATATAACTCGTTATTATACTACGGGGGTCTTGTAGGGGGAATTTCTCGAGATAAATGTCATCTGTCACGTCGTTTTCTTGCGTTGAACGTAATAATAATAATAAAATATTTCCGTATAGAAATACGGAATAAAAAGCACTCGCGAAAGCAATACACACGGGCGGTGTGTGTATAATATCCGCGTGCAGACGTGATGTATATGTAATATTATTATTATTATTATTATTATTATATTATACTTTTGTATGCGAAAACCGCGGTTTGCGACGTCCCGGAGTTTAAATTCGCACACGACCGCCTCGCCCGTATTCCCTGAAGATCGTATGTTTTACAACAAGCCCGACTGACTGTCTGATGGCGCGCACGTCAATTCGGGCGTGGTGTCATTTCTCCGGCGGGCCGTAAACATTCGGTCACGTTGTTTTAGATTTTGAATGTATTGGCTTTACTTTTTTATATATATATATTTGTTTTGTTTTGTTTTGTTTTTTTCCTTCATTTTTTTTTTTACCGGCCCCTTTTCTCTCGGGAATCTTGTTCGGACCGTCAACCCCCGAACGCGGGTAGCGAATCTCGTCCAGTCGGTGCGTTTCCCGCAGCGAGACCAAAGACACCGAAATTTAGGCCAGTCTCGGTGATTTTTTTTTTAGTTTCCGGCAAACTGTGTTCAGTACAGATACAATCGAACGCATAAACGAAATACGTTATATCTCTGTCCTGGCCAAGGACAAATACCCGGATTTTGGATACAGCCGCAGCTGCCGTTGTGCCGAGTCCACTGACGGCGACCTCATGCACATTATCGTTTAATCAACGATTAAAAAATTATTATAACTATTAAAACTATGGCCGCGTCGTAATCTTTTTGTATAGGAGGGGTTTTCATCGAGCTATAAAAATATTTATTTTACGTTTCTCGTATACGTACGTATATCGATCATCGCCCGTTTATGTATCACAATAAAGCGGCCTCAATTTATAATGGTGCAGAGAAATAATTTTATTTTTTTTTTTCTCCTAACCCACCCCAACACTACAACTTTCTTTGTAAATCCCCGCCTAATAAACAATTCGTTTTCCCCTACCGACGTTTTTCTAAAAAAAAAAAAAAAACAAAATGTACAAGTACAGAATTACTTTGATAGTAAAAACTTTATTATTAGATAAATAAAACAAACAAAAAAAAAATCAATTGACAATATTATTATTTGAAACCAAGCCGATAACAACTCATTCATCAAAACGTGTTGCATCGAATCCGTCAAATATTTTTGTCGGAATTAATGCTAACACCATTTTCCAAGTTGTATAGTGGCTAAATTACCTTGCCGTTCTTGTGCCATTGTTGTTTTAAAATATGTTTTCGATCTATTTAGATAGGAAAATGATCTTTCACAACATTCTGTGTTGATTGGTAAAAAAAAAAATTTTTTTATAATGACTCCGTTATTGTTGGAAAACATTTTTGAATATCGTTCTCTCTTATATATATATATATTTTTCGCTTATTTAACCTGTGGGATATTTACAATTATTATTTAACAATTACAGATATTAACATACTCGTGACACGTTGTCTTTTTAATAAAAAAAAGTAAAAGGCATGCCTACACATTTTTACGATCAAATATAACCATTAAAAATTTGGTGGTACAAATGTAGCACTTGCACCGCCCAATTCACGCCACTAAGATCACACATATATTTTCGAATCCAGTACCAAATCCTGTACCGCCGGATATTAGGTATTTTTTTTTTAATTTTTTTTTTTTTTTTTTATGAATTTCGTAAATAATGCGACACTGCGAGAGCCTTACGGCTGGACCATGACCGCGGTTGAGTACGCAAAAACGAGACCGCGCGGTTACTTGGCCGTGGTCTTGATTTAATCGTCATTACGACGGTGCGAAGTACGTCCGGCTTTTTTATTTTCGTCATATTTTCGTGTTCGCTTGTATCTCGGCGAGATCCATAGCGGCACGTGCGTACAAACCGGTAAATCGGGGACAGTAAATTCTCTCCGAGTCGTAGAAATCGTACACGTCTATTGGAATTGTACATATATAGAGTTCTACAGGTAATTCGCTGTCCTCCGCGATGTTGCCCAAGCCTTCGACAGTGTCTGGTTAGGTCTGGTCTCTTACACAAGCCAAAAATAACACTTCCTCCGCCGCACTATTTGTTTTTTAAATCACGGCTCGAACAACAAAGATACTTCGCCACGAAAGCTGGCTCTGAAATCTCAAATTTGGCCCCAATCCCAGCTGGTGTCCTTCGAGCCGCCATTTCTTCCCCCGGACTATTCAACATACGAGGTGTGGCTAATAAATAACGAGATTTTCTCTGTAAAAACTTTTTATTTATATTTTTTAATGGTTTAACTTTTTTCCCCTTTTATATACTCCCCTCCATGTTTGACACATCTCTCCATTCTAATTTTCCATTGGTTGAAACAGTGTTGGAAATCCTTTTCTTGCAATGTCTTTAACACCTCTGTCGCTTTTGTTTTTACTGCTTCAACTGACTCAAAATGTGTGCCCTTTAACGCACTTTTTAATTTTGGAAAAAGCCAAAAGTTGCATGGAGTGAGATCTGGTGAATATGGGGGGTGTTGAAGCACTGGAGTTCGATTTTTAGCTAGAAATCGCTTTACAGATAAGGCACTGTGAGCCGGCGCATTGTCTTGATGCAAGATCCAAGAGTCATTTTCCCACAACTCAGGCCGCTTTCTTCTTACTCGTTCTCTGAGTGTTGTCAATACTTGAAGGTAATAATGTTGATTCACAGTTTGTCCCTGAGGTACCCATTCTGTCATTATTACACCCTTAATATCGAAAAATACGACCAACATGAACGACCCACCCGTTGATTGTCTTCAACTTCTTCACGACCCTCACGAAATCGTTTGTGCCACTCAAAAACACGTGGTCGTGATAGGACACTATCTCCATATACTCAGTTAATAAATTAAAACTTTCGGTCGCAGATTTTCCAAGTTTCACTAAAAATTTTAAATTAATACGTTGTTCAATTTTTTCGTCCGGCATGATTTCGACGTTCAACACGTAAGAGGTCAATTTAAACGACGCTTACACATAGACTACAAAACGGAAACTGACTAAACTGGTATTGTTCGATGCAGTGATATTCATAGATTACAAATATACTACCATTATACCTTTATCTACTCATGCCTTATCGCTAAGTAGATAGTCTCGTTATTTAATAGCCACACCTCGTATACACAGCCGATCGACCAATCACTTCTCAAACGTCTGTAGCCGACTTCGCTGATGACAAAGTTATATACATTTCCGGAAAAAATCCACTTCTTGCCAGCCAATATTCACAAAGACGTTTATTCCTACTCGCAGATTGGTATTCCAAATGGAGACATCGACAAATAAACAATGAAAAATCATCACACATCACCTCCTTCACTCTCAAAGAAACCACAGAGTACCTGCAGTCTGTTTAAACAATAAAGTTATCCGTTCTTCCTCCAATGTTAAATATTTGGGTCTCACACTTGATAAAAGACCGATACCGGGGCCATACATATGAAGCAGAAACATCTCATGCCGAATGCCAGCACTCTCCTCACTTATAGGAAGGCAAGCAAAAACTGTTCTAATCACAAAACTGTTAATAAACAAAACCCTCCTCGAACCAATTTTGTTATACGGAATCCAATTGTCGGGAGCGGCGAAAAAATCTAATACTTACAAAATCCAAACATTGCAATCGACCTCACTGCGGATGATTACATGCGCTCCTCCGTACGCTTCAAGCCACACATTGCGTTCAGACTTACGAATTTCAACTGTTC
This sequence comes from Tuberolachnus salignus, assembly GCA_956483605.1. Taxonomy (NCBI): domain Eukaryota; kingdom Metazoa; phylum Arthropoda; class Insecta; order Hemiptera; family Aphididae; genus Tuberolachnus; species Tuberolachnus salignus. Next base: position 2,269,306 of record OY101434.1, read on the forward strand.
AAGAAGAAGCCGAAAATGCCTATAAATTATTCCGTGCCCTAAACTCTGAATCCGTGCCAGGAAATCCGCCCAGATGGTTAATGCGAAATCGGAACCGTCACCTGAAATAACCCTCTCTGGCCAGTAAGTTTTGCCGCCGGGTGAATACTTCTTCACGTCAATCTCGCCCTTATTTTCATGTAAAACTGTATTTATAGATTGTATGTGTTAAAAATAAAAAATACAGGCAATTCATAACGCTCCATTATTATTTCTCGCGTCCATATAGATCTATATCGCGTGATTATAAATTAATTATTATTATTATTTTTTTTTTTTTTTTAATCTCGTCCAGTAGCGCCGGAACGATTTTTGAACCGCGTGTAGGCTAGTTCATTACGCGAAAAGCGTTTTTACCGAAACCGACGCGATTTATAATAATCTAAAAATTATTTCGGAAATGCGTTTTTTATACGAGTTATTTATTTAAAATTTTTTTTTTTTTCATTCTTTCTCAAATATTATCGCTCAAACTTCTTTTACGGTTTTGAAAATAATTTTTCCGATGCATTGTTTTAGAACGGTAACGATTATTCCGATTGTTACGAGTATCGTTTCGATATTCAAGCAAACAAATACCCGGGGAGGGGGGCAGGGAATTTTCCGCGGCGATGGCGATTGGCCCCGTTGTCCCCGGGCACGTCCGCGGCGTACAAGAGACGACCGCCGTCGGCGTCGGGCGTTCGATCGCGACAAAAGGGTGGAGAAAAAAATACTCTAAAAAACACGAAAGCCCGCAGAATTGCACCCGGTGTACAACGGCGAATCCCGTGTGCGTTTGCGCGTCTACAATTGGGTTTACCGTCGCGCACACGCCGGTGCGGCGTATCTTTTTTCCGCCCCGGAGTAGTTACGTTAATGTACACGTATCAAAACGCGCCCATTTATTTATACAGGGCGCCCACGCCGCCGTAAACACCGGTAAACATTGTTCGTGTACACATATGTACAGGTGTGTGCACACGCGTGTATTAATATCAGCGGCTGTTACCGTTACCGGGAGATACACTCGCGGGCCGAGAGCAACTCGGGCGTGCGGCGGCGGTGGCGCCCGCATCGTCGTTCTATTGTACGTGGTCTGTATTCAAAAAAAAAAAAAAACAGTACCGGCATAATATTCGCGATAATCGCAAAAACGGAGTAGCGCATTATTTGAAGATATCTCCAACGAAATACCCCTACCCTCCGGACGATACGCAGTGATCCCGGCGATATTGCCGGTTTTTCGAATGTCCTACGGAACCGTTCCAAAGTCAAAGCTATGCGTTGATCTGCGCTCTCTACATCTTGATATCGCTGTCGTCGTCGGAGCGCAGATGTTACTATTGGGAATAGAAAAAAAATCGCATGGGGCCCGCCGATCGGGGGAATAGGCGGAGTCTGCGGGACCGCGTGATGTCTAGTCCTGTTGTAACCGGCCAGAACATGTCAAATGTACGACCATACATGCCGCGTTGCCCGTCATCAGTTGATTTTGGTGAGAACACGCCCTAAAACGACCGGGCGTGCACGGGGTCCGTTCGAAAAGTACCAGGACAAATGCTATTACGGCTAATCTACACACGATTACGTTTCAAATCGTAAACAGACGTATTCCCAGCGAACGAGTGGATATTTTGAACAAAACCCGAAGTCGCTGTCTTGTCTCGGTTTAATATTGCACGTGGTTGAATCCGGTCGGTTTGTGTCGTTCGCCGTCCTCGACATGTCCGAAACTAACGAGTTTTGCTTGAAACTCGCGTAAAAACGATGCAACGGAAACGTACGGAAATCACTAAAACCGTTTTTGGGGATGATTCGTTATGTGGTACCGTGACTTTCGAGTCTTTTAAACGTTTCCAGGACAGTCGGTGGTCAACCGAAGACGATCCACGTTCCGGGAGACCGTCGGACGTCGTCCAGAAACGTCCGTGTGTAGTGGCGACAATTTGCGAGAAAAAAATGCGAAATGGCCGCCGATTAACCCCGTTCGTGAGTTAACAAGACGAATCTCAATTGAGTCTTGTCATGCAATTTTACAGGAAAATATACAGATGCTTCCGCGGTCGTTCACCACGACAATGCACCGGCACATTTAGCGCTGTTGATTCGTGCAATTTTGGCCGATAAAAAAAATTGCTGTGGTCCCGCGGACTTTTCCTGTTCTCCTGTTCAGGCCTCATGTGATTTTTTTCTCTATTCCCCAAGACCAAAATCTGCGCTTTCTGTTGGGTCATATATTTAGAAATATTTATTTAAAAAATTCCCAATAATTCCTTTTTGGAAAATTCGAAAATTCAAATAATTTAAAGGAATTTTCGAAAACTGTTAAAAAATTATTCGAAATTTATATGACCTTCCAGAAATTTAATTTATATAAAAGTTCCTGGATTGAAAGTAATCTCCAGGGAATAAATTTAAAGTACTCTCCAATAATTCGGTACTCAAATTACGAGCGTTTTATTATACCAACGACAGACTCGTCTGTCACGTGTCGTGGTCGTCTCTAGTATTTTTTAGCTGCGTTTTAGGTAATTATTAAAAATAAAATCCCGGAACATTTTGAACAGACAACGTATTATTATCGAATGTACGTATTATACGCCACGTGTAATAATATTTTGTTACGTGACTAAGCACAGTCGAGGAAATGATGGAAATACGTAATCGATAACAACGTCTAACGATGTATAAAATGTAAAACATTGTAGAAAAGTACCGGTAGTACGACGGCACCGAACCCGGGCCAAATCGTTTATCTTGTAAAAAGAAATTCGAATGACCCGACGGGTCGGCCGGACGTGGTCACTCTTGGACTTTAAGAACCGCCCGAACTCCTCTCTCTCTCTCTCTCTCTCTCTCTCTCTCTCTCTCCAAGCACTGCCTCAACTCCGAATCCGCGGCCTTATGCCCGGCACTAGGCTCAACCGGCGATTCGACGGTACTTCCAAGTGCCGTGTCAATCCATGTCGTAGACTCATTATACAATCGGTATTTAGTAATATAGGGGGGTGGGGGTGCGGTATTGCCGTGGACACCACGACACCGCGCAATCCGTGGACGCGTTAACGGACAAGAGTGTGCGGCAAACAACACAATACGGCGGGGACAGGCGGACCGGACGGACATTGTTTGTTGTGGCGCGCGCCCGTGTGTTTTGTCAGAGCGGCCGCCGGGTCGCGCGAAACGTATCGTCCGCGTGCACAATATATTAACATGCGCGCGCCCGTACGTCTCCGAAGGATTTCGCCCGCTATTGTCGCCGCGGCCGAATATAATAATACGTACGCGCGCGCCCGCACACACGGCCCGTGCGTCTAATTGCGCGCGCGGGGCCGACGGGGCTGTGCGCCGTACGCGCTACGCTCGCATACACCGTACGCGTACGGTACGCGCGATACGACAAAGTGCACCGCCGTTTCCGTCCCGTCCCGTCGACAAACCGGCGAAGATCACACGGCGCCGCCGCCGCCACCGGCACCCGTCACTCGCCACTCCGCGACGTCAGCCGTCAACAATGCGCCCGCGAAATTAATATAAGGTGTCGCCGGCGCCGAAATAAACGGTTCATAAATCACCGTTCGGACGTGTCCCGTGACGTATTATTATTATTATTATTATTATTATACGGACGACGACTATACTAATGCCGGGCGTTGAAAAGCACCCCCCTCCCCCCTTCGCCGGCACCCCGTTTATCCGTATAAATACCGTAGCCGTCCCGTTGTGCTCCGACGCCCCGTGACACGTGCCGCGTGTAATTTGCGAAATTCGCCCGCCGTCCCGCCGTCGGGCTTATTCGAGAATCACCCCCCCCCCCCATAGCGATACGAAAAAAAAATGCGGACAGGGTTTTTCGGAAGGAAAAAAAAAGAAAATGTAAAACGTTCTTAAAAAAAAGAAATTGTATTTTACGAAAATTTATTGGAATCCACGGTGTTCGGCGAATCCAGGCGCGGAAATCGTCGGTCGCAAAGGTAGACGCGAGTTGAGCACAAAATCGGGCCAACGCCGCACTGGCGACCGTCTCCAAAGGCATCGGGGTGTGACCCGGGACTACGGCTGGCCGTCCAAAAGACGTCGGTCGTGGCCTTCAGCGCGACGGCGCCGCGTATTCGACTCGACTTTTAATTCCCTTTCCCCGGGAAATCCTTTTCGCCGTGTAAAAATCCACCAAATCGTTGACGTCCCGTATTGACATCCTATACCGTCGCCACTTTCCACCAACGACAGTGGCCTCTACTCGGTGGCTCTGTGGTTTTTACACGCGGCCGTTTTTCTATTCCAGTTGTCCGAAAATTATCAATTTTCAGAATACCCGACATCAAAACCACGATACCGTAATTTACTACAATTGATTTCGCCCGTGGAGCTCGTCGAATAAACCGTAGTTGTCTCGTATTTACACGGCGAATAATTTATTGAAACAATATCCTATAGTATTACGTCGATAACTAATAAAAAAACAATACATTTATTCCGTGTAAAACCTCGGGCGCCAGGTATCCTATACCGTCGCCACATTCCACCAATGACAGTGGCCTCTACTCGCTAACGTCCGCGATCGGCGGCTCGGTGGTTTTTACACGAGGCCGTTTTTCTATTCAAGTTGTCGGAAAATTATCAATTTTTTAGAATACCCGACAGGAAAACCACCGGCACTGCCTCCGGGCATTCTTATTTTATTTTTTTTTTTTTTTTTTAATAAACGGGCTTCTCGATACCCCGAGAATTGCATCGGGCAATACGCAAAATACAACCGCGTCGCGGCCAGTGAACAAACGGTATTAAACCGTACGGTGTTATCCGATCCGCATTATTAAAAAATAAAAAAAAAAATTGCCCCCGTAAACCGAAAAACTATTCCGACGATCGGTGTGGTACGTACGTACGTACGTAGGTTTACGAAAATATTATTAAACGGCCGGCCGGCGACTAATCTAAATGCAAATTCCTCGTGTGTTTTATACCCGCGGGCAGGCGGATAGGTAAGGGCCTACGGACCTAAAAAGAGATGTTCGAATAAACGCTGCGGTATATGCTCGGTTATATTATAAAATATCCGTATATAGGTACAAACCTTCGGGATATATGCGCGTGTACATAAAAAAAAAAAAAAAATAAATAAATAAAATACAAATATTTTACCGGTGTAATAGTCGAGCGCGTTACGACCGTCGTGTATTGCGAACATGTAAACGTATAAAGTTCGTGTTGGGCATGTTAACCTCGGGGCGAATACTGTGCGTACACGTATATTGTTATAATTACTATTATTTTCATTATTAAAACGATGTGCATATAGTATTATAATTCGGACGAAATAATGCGAATTCGATCCGATTTCGGTGTACGAGTTTTAAAACACCCACTCCGCGGCGGTCGCGTCAATTTAATAAACGAGAAAAATAAAAAATACAACAGACATTATACAAAACGGAATGCTTTCAACTCTGGACCGGTAGTGGAAAATTAAAAAAAAAAAAAACAAAATTACATTCTTTCGTCCGGGATAATATTTCTTATTCTTTGCAGCGTTCCGAAAGTTTGACTACGGGAAATTTGTATGCGAACTGAATAGCTCTCGTTGGAAAACACAGTTTTAATTGTACGTGTCGTCTCCGTGATATTTTACCGCCGGCGGTGAGGGCGGACGGCCCGACGGTTATATCGCGGGGTCGGTTTTTTAATTTTATTTTTTAAACAATTGTCGTCAACACAAACACGACCGCGTTAGCCCGCCTAGAGACGCCAGTAACGCCTCTCGATCTTATCCTAACCAGAAGAGAGAGTGCACGTACGATATGACAATTGTGTATTGACACATTTGCTTGCGCACGATTCATAAAACGGGCAGGGACGAAAATTATCACAACTTTTTAAACACGCCTATTGTTCGAGTATTGTTCGGAACGTACTCGTATATAACACACGGGCCGAAAAGTCCCGGGCCTAACACAAAGATGACACTATTGTTTTGGAATTCACCACGTTATTAGTTGATACTAACCTGCAAGACAGCTGTAAAAAATTCCACGACAATCTGTCCATTAGTGCGTGTGAGTTATTGTGCTAAGCGTGACGCTATTTTTGTTATTTGCAAAACATTGGATCAAAAACGAATTTCGCGTTTTAATTTCCCATTGCTTCTTGATGGGAAAAAACACCGTTCAAGCGAAGAAATGGCTTGAAAAGTGTTATGAGGGGGTGGGGACTTAGCTCGGTCAGAAACAAAACGTTGGTATGGTGACTTCAAACGCGGTCGTGGAGACACTGATGGTGCAGAACGCAGCGGACGTCCAAATGAGGCGGTAACACCGGAAAACATTGGAAAAAATCCACAAAATCGTTTTGAACGATCGCAAAGTGACGTTGCCCGAGTTAGTTGACATCGTAAATATATCGAAAGAACGTGTTGGCTTTATATTGCATGTTCATTTGTCCACGAGTAAGCTCTGTTCAAAGTGGGTGCCAAGTTTGAGCATAAACAACAACGTGTTGATTGTTCTAGACAATGGCAAAACTACACGAATTAAAGATCGAAATTGCTTCCGCATCCACGGTATTCTCTGGATTCGGCTCCCGGCGACTACTGGCTATTCGCAGATCTCGAAAATATGCTCGCCGGCAAGGAATTTCGCTCGGACGATGAGGTTATCAGTGAAACTGAGCCCAATTTTGAAGCAAAAGATAACTCGTTCTACAAGAATGGTATTGAAATGTTAGAGCGGCGTTAGAATGATTGATGGAGATTACGTTGATGAATAAAGTCAATTTTTAATGAAAGAACCGTGTTAGACCCGTGCGCTAATTTGTATTCCATTTCCCGTGGTCCAGTCATCGTTGTCCATCTATACGATTCCGAGGCATTTTTTTTTTTTTTTTTTGTTTTGTTGTGGTTTCTCGACTCGGTATTTTTCCCGACGGGCGTAACCTTCGCGACAATCCGCCCGTTCCTCGGCTAAAAAAAAAAAAGGATCCCCGGGCACCGAGTTGATCATACCACTAGAAGTTCGTCCGCCGGGAGAACGACGGAGTAGCTTATCGCTGCCAGCGCAGGTCCTGATCCCGAACGGACCGTTAAAGCGTTGCGAAAAAGATGCGGATGCTACTGGAAATGAACATCGGCGTTCCGTCCTTGCTCTTTGCGGAGATTGATTTTGACGAATAAAGTCAATTTTTAATGATAGGACCGGGGGTTTTCGCTGTTAGGCCCATGCGGTACTCGTCGGGATTAGTATAATTTAATCGGCCAGACGGCGTCACGGTAAAAATGTGAAATGTAATAGTGCATAGCTATTTTATAATTGCATTATTATATATATATATATATATATAATTTCCGTTAGTTCATTCGCGTTTTATACGTAGATGCACGCGTTGATAATCGGGTACCGTCCCTAATATGTTTACGCAACAGAGAGATCCCATTAAGAAAATATTCAATTGTAGGTTCCTAAACGGATTACGTCCCTACCAAACAAAAATACCAACGGTAGACGTGTGTCACGCCCGTTCGCGCGTAATATATTAATGTTAATAATATTTATCGTTTGCTATTGGGCCGAAATACCATAATTTTACTATAATTTTTTTTTTTTTTGTCTTTACGTATACGCCCAATACATGATCTAGATCGAATATGCTCGTCGAATATTCGCGGCGTGTGTGCTGAGGTTCCGATGCCGTTCAGCGAACATGCCAAAAAGGTATTCAAACCTTTTAACGGTATAATGTAATATCGCGAAACCGCCGAGTTAGGTCTATTCGCCGAAACAGACGAGTCGGTATTTATTTATTTTAATATTTAACGTTTGACTAATCGCAGTTGAGACGTACGACTAGTTGCCACTATAGATTACCGCATAAGACGACGACGACGGGGGGGTTTTTTTTTATATATAAGAGAACAGCATTAGATACTGGAAATATCTTCGTAGTCATTTCGTATGACCCGCGTCGACATTTCATTTAAATCTTAAGGACAATATAAATTATTTTTTATAACGTCGCGTTGCTGTTAATGTTAACCGCAGTGATATCGCATTTGTTCGCATATCGTGTAATAATGCGCGAAAAACTGTATGAATTTTGCGCATTTTTTTGATTACGATTACGGATCGCACGATGTTACGTTAGACACTGATTTGTTTGATTTTTATTCATTTTCGTCGGACACGAAATTCGACAGATATTTTATAAATTATTTAAAACGTTTCGGTCGATAACCTAACCTATCCCAACCCTTTGACGGCGTTAAATATTTAGGTTTAGTTCTTGATCAAATATTATCCGGGAACAAACATATTAAAATTAAAAGATTGAACGCTCGATCTAGATAGGTAAAAACGTTATTATCAAAAATTAAATACACTAGTTTTGAGAACTAATATACAAAACTCTCCTACGGCCAATATGGACGTATGGAATACAACTCTGGGGATCTGCAAAAAAAAAAAATCTAATTTACATAAAATTCAAGTCTTTCAGAATAATACTTTACGAAAAATCACTGACGTTCTCTGTTTCTAATTTAACTCTCCACGAATACCTAGGTATCAAACCTGTCATAGCGGCAGCGGAATTATTTTACAAACGGTTTTCTGTCAAACTAGAAAATCACCTCAACCCACTAACTGGGGAGTAACATACCTTCACACTTCCTGAAAATCCACAACGCAGACTCAAAAGTAAATGGCGTCGTGACCATTCAACATAAAAATATCTCAATATTTATGCCTAGCTAAGTGTCGTTAATGGGTGGCTCGTTATTCGAACGAATTCGTGTTATATAGCCTAGTATCTTATACACTTGTTGTGCATTTATTTGTATAGATTGTGTAACTAAATTTTGGGTAAAAAATAAAATAATAATAAAAAAAAACAGTTCCCGTACGTAACACAAACCGTTCGGTATTTCAGGGGGACACATCGCGTCGATATTCGGAAATAACTGGCAGCTGCTATTTGTTTATAAACACAACCAGCGCTGTTTTAATTATTACTATTAAATCCCGTAATATATTCTTTGTCGGCAATAAATAAATATATATTATGACTCTTGGCGTTTTCACGCGCAAAAATGAATTCATTTGCTTAAATACACAACAGTAGCAGACTATGCCGACGACAAAGTACTAATTTCCATTCATGCTGACCCTATCTTAGCATCATTAAATTTGCAAACTCGCCTAGACCTCATGGCTGACTGGTTTATGAAATGGAGGTACAAAATTAACCATAGCAAATCCTCTCACACCACCTTCACACTTAGGCAAGCTCCTTGCCCGGACGTTGTTCTTAATGGGTCGCCAATTCCAACTTCCCCATCAGTTAAATACCTTGGTATAACTCTTGACAAACGTTTACCTTGGGCACAACATAAGAAAAATGGAAAACTCTAAACAACCGTTTCCGAATGATTAAACCTTTAATGTGCAACAACAAATACACCTCTACTAATGTCAAACTCCTTTTGTACAAAACTTTATTAAAGCCCAATATGGACTTACGGACTCCAGCTATGGGGTAACGCTAAAAAACCAACTTAAGTAAAATCCAATGCTTCCAAAATCTAGCCTTAAGGAAATTAATTAATGCCCCCCCCTTACATATCAAACCACACACTCCATTCAGATTTGAAGGTTAAATATATTCATGAAGAAGCTAAATGCTTTTATAAAAGACTCCACTCCCGTCTTTCATCTTACTCAAATCGTCTAATAAAAAAACCTTTCATCCTTATCAATTCCAGGCCGTCCTCCTAGACGACTAAAACGAAAATGGTGCAGAGATCTCTTACAATAATTAATAAAAAAAAAAAATAAAAAATAATGTAAACCAACAAACAATCAATATTAAAGTCTCATCGTTGGGTGGCTTCTTTTCTCACGTTTATCATGTTATAACTACTTTTATCCTATATGCTTATTTTGTCAAACGATATAGATTGTACATTTCTTCTTTAAAAATAAAAAATAAAAAAAAAATTCGCTTAAATACGATTCGTTTTTAGCCGTCGGGGAGTTGTTGAAACCGTTCACGCGGACGAAAACCACTCGGGCTATGTGGCAGTATTCGTATGAAATCGAATATCCTCCCGTGAAAAAAAAAAAAAACTTTGCGACGTTATTAATATTTTTTTTTTTCTTCTCGATATTACGATTAAAAGAAAGAACAAAAAAGTAATTATTGTTTTAAAAATCTGATAATTCAAATGGATTTTCAAACCCGGATACGACGGTCTTTCGTGCAAGTGACGTTGAACAAAAAACAACGTTGCCACATTTCGAGTTCTTTTCATTCCGCAACGGTTGAAACGGGAAGAATATATTAAGTGGCCGTGATAGTTTTGTACAAATGTTCAAGTCTTGTGGAATCCATGAGCTCTGGAGGACCCGTTGTAGCTTGTTGGCCACAGCACACAACACTGTCACTTTAGGAGAGCGGAGTGGACTTTCATTGAGTTGCCGTGGTTTATTTGTAGCCCAGTATCGAAAATTTTGTTTATTTACAGTTCCAGAAAGACGAAAATGGGCCTCATTGCTACAGAAAAAAGTCGATATCGGGGGGATTTGCAGACGAATTTGCTGACAGAGATTTTTACCGTTACCGTAGTCAGTAGCATTTAACTCTTAGACAAGCATTCATTTATAGGGATGGAATGATAAATTTTCGTGAAGAATTCTCCTCAAAGAACGGTCTGAGATTCCCAAAGCTACAGCGTGTTTCCGGGCTGAGCGTCTCGGTGACTGCTCAATTGACTCTCTAACCAACTGCACATTTTCGGGGGTTCTTACCGTTCTGGGTGCTCCGTGTCCAAGTCTACTTAGGGTACTTCCGGTTTCTTCCAAACGCCGTATCCACAATTCGATAGTGTTAGCAGAAGGAACAGATTCAGCCAGCACGTGGAATGCCGAAGCGATCGCAGAACGATTATTTTCGTAATACGCACGAAACCACGATGTACACCTGTCCAGACAACGATTACGAATAAAAAACGGCATTACCGTACAATTTCAATATACTTATTATGGCCTGCTCTTATTTTACCGCAGGCCAATGACCTCGTTAAACTCGTCAGTCGGCACTGCCGCACCCTGTATATATATATATATTTTTTTTTTTTTTTTCAGACCCCACGGACGCCGACTATCATTGCCAAGTTAACCATTAATAGTCTTCCAGATATTTGTTCTTTTCGTTGTTGCCCTCCCGCTATCCCCTGGCGGTGGCAGTATCGCAAACGAGCATCGGAAAACCATATAAACGCTTACTTGTCAGTATAAAACCGACAACGACGACGACACGCGACCTCCTCTTGGCAAGGCACACCGGTTGTGTTCCGTCGATAATATACGGCCATAAAATCGTATAAAACCGTCGATTTTACAACGGTTTTTTTTTTTTTTTTGTTTTTGTTTTCATCCCCGTTTTATGCCGTCTCATCCTGCCCGGGAGTACGTACACGCCCACCGGCGGAAAAGCCAACAACAAAAAAACAACGACAACAACTACAAAGAGAATATCACCGTTGTCGTCGGTATTTTTATTGAAAAATAATATCGGCTGGCGGTACGAAAAAAAAAAAAAAAAACACTTTGGTCGATGTTCAAGAAAAAAAAAAAAAAAAAAAAAAAAAAAAAAAAAAAAAAAAAAAAAAAAACAGCAACAACAACCATACCGGGATGTATGGGAGAAATATTCGCGTCGTCGATTATTCCGTACGACCAAAAAACATTCGACGATATTTTTATTGTTTGTCGTCTTTTACTATATATATATATATATATTTTTTTTTTTTTATATTAATAATAATATCATAGAATATTTATTATAGTCTCGCATGAGAGACGCAATAGAAGGGAGTGAACTAAGGTTCCAGATTCCCCTCCACTCGCGTCTTTGAACCAATAAAACATATTGCAATAATATTGTACAATTTTAATATATTACGCAATATTATTATTACGGTACGTATACACAAATTGAATACATAAAACAGTTTTTTCTTCATACATCTGTACGAGTAGCAGTGAATAAAAAAAAAAAAAAAAAAAAAAAATAACGGATATCCCGAAGTTTTCTCTATTTGTTTAACGCGTACGCAGTGTAGCGGTCAAGACGGATTTTCCTTCAACACTTAATCCAATCCAATGAGCGAGTAAACATTCGCTCTGTTTTTTAATTACGCGACGATTTTTCTGTTTATTGGCATTGTCCCTTGACACTATTCTTATCGGTCGAAAAATCTGTTATCATCCGGACCAGACAATGATTTGTTACGTTGCGAATTCAGTGCCACGAAAACGCTAAGTATCGACCGGCGTGCCATCAGTCGGTGGCGTCGATCGTTTGGAAAATCGGCGCGAATTTTCAAATCAAAAAAAAAAAAAAAAAAAACTAACGTACAAACGACGATAATGCCCTTAAAGTTTCACAATTGGTCATATTTACCAATACCACTGACAGTGAAAAAATTGGTCAGTGCCAAAAGCAAATTTACCATGTCACGCATTAATAATTCCTCTTCGCTGTGTTATTTGAAGTTTTTTTTTTTTTTTTTTGTCCCTTGTAGACAATTGTCTAGCTGATATTCCGTTCTGACAACCGTCGGGTAACCCAAACGAAAATTATATATTTATAATAACGGCGTTTTAATATAATAATATTTTTACAGATTTATAAATATTAATATTATCTATAAAAAAAAAAAAATAATCATAATAAAAACCGTTCGTAATAGTTCGAAAATAGTTTTTACGGAAAAGAAAATCGAAAATTCGGGAAAAACGAACGCGTTTTTTTCCGTGGGATTTTCGTATGAACACATACGTGGATTTTTCGAAATTTTGGAATACACGTAGAGAGTTTAATATTTTTAATCATAAATGTTTTTTTTTTTTACACTGGGACACTCTGTATATAACGTTTACGTATATTGTCAGAGGATACCTCTAGGAACCCCAATGAGTGTACTCCAGGATCGCAAACAAAACTTATTGAAATTTGGCCAGAACAACGTGTGTCGTATGGGTCGGCTAGTATTAAAATGTAATCCGTTTGACGATTGCGTCGTCGACGACTGTTGACAACTGAGATTAAAATATTTACGAAAAAGATCAGTCGACGTAAATTATAAAATGAATACGTTACGGATGATCGGATGGCGTTTAGGTGAGAGCGGCCCAAAAAAAAAAAAAAAAATCGATTACGAGCTTTGTGAAACGAGCTCGCAAGCAGGGCAAATTATTCTACTAGTTTTTCGAATACGAAAAAAATAAAAATAAAAACGTATTGTGGGATTGTAATACTATTGCTATAGGGAAAACACTGCGTAATATGCCAGCAGTGACTTGCAGACAGAATGTTATAAAATTTGACTCGATTTGCATCGAAGGCTGACGGGCTCCTGACCAAACAAATATCGAAATATTTACATGAATACGAATACGAGCCCTACAATTTCCGACGAGGAAACATTTTAAATGACATTTTCATTGTACCATTACTTTATTGATTCGATTCGCCTGCGGGGGGGGATACGAGGACTTATCCTCGTAAATATATAGTTTTTGGAAAACTGAAAAGGAAATCCGATAAAGAATAGCGTACGGTAACAATATCAAAAGAAAGCCTTAATGAAAGAGATCAATGTGCATTCGGGATTTTCGAAAATAGTCTGATAGAAAAATGTACAATAGCAATACAATTATTGTAACATCAAGCGCGGCTCGTGCATATGTATTTCTCGATTGCCAATAGCTATTATGGCGTTCAAATTTAGAATAAAAACATTATAGTAGTCGATATATCTATATAAATAAAAATAAATTGCCGCATGTATATAAGATGCATCTTATTCTTAAGAACAGCTCGACCGAATTGGCTGATTATTTTTTTTTTTTTTTTTGGTGTTCGTAATTGTCAGGACAAGGTTTGTATGCAAGAAAATGATTGGAAACTCGCCGGAAAAATCGGAAATTTGGATGGTATTAAAAGATAGTAACGCAAAGAGACAATGAAAAACATTTGTCGATTTACCGTGGTAACCGAAGCGTTTTGCTAATTCGGCAATCGTACTCCACAAAATATACAAACAAAATTAGCGATTACGCTACATTCAGTATAGACCCCATGAAATGAAGTGAAGCGATTTCAGCCCGGTCGATAGATATACAGATCACAATAATGACAACGATAACAACGGAGGAATCACCGTCGAATGTTATCCCGGAGTAAAAAATCGGATGCCCTTGACAGGATATACGCAGTTCATCCGAATAACAGTGAATGTTATTACTTAACAATGTCGCTCCACGTGACCCAAAGGTCCGATGTTCTCGGCGAAAAATCGAAAAATGAATTCTGTATGCTTGAGTATACGGTCCTTATTGGCTGTGTAACTGAGGAAACGATCTTGAGTCCTAGAATACCAATAATACCAAGCAATCTCTACCATTTCAGTTTGGATGGCACCAACTTCCCGTAAAATTATGCATTTCAATAATCGTATACTCTCAACTGGCAATGTTTGCGGACGACACAACAATACTCACGCAAGATAGCGTATTAAACTTATCAATCGAAAAACTACAATCTTCATTAAACGAAATTACCTCCTGGTCCAAAAAATGGAAGCTGAAACTAAATCCGACTAAAAACGAGGCTAAAATATTCACATTAAAAAGATATAACGATCCAATAAATATAAGCATAAACAACCAGATCATACAATGGAACAGAAAAGATGACTCAGTAGGAGTACCTTGGAGTTTTTCTCGATGAAAAACTGACATGGAATATCCACATAAACAAAAAACTTACTCGGGGATATGCCAGGATGAGAATTCTCTACCCCTTAGTGAACTACAAATCAACTCTCCAAATGAAATCTTCTCTCCTTCTCTACACCGCAATAATCAGACCACTGATAACTTATGCCTGTCCCGTATGGTCCGCTGCCTCTATAACTAAAATAAACAAAATACAAATCTTACAAAATAAATTCTTAAGGATATGTCTCAAAGCACCGTGGTTCATGAGAAATCGCCAGATCCACAATGACACGAAAATACCCCTGATAAATAACGCATGGATTAAAACCCAATTTAAATATTTCCACGCCAAACTAAAAAACTTGGACAGTGCTCGTCATTACAATATAGGAAAAAAAAACACTCAATAGACGTCTGCGGCCTCGACTTCCCCAGGACATTCTTTTAACAGACACAGAAGACTCACCATCAGAAAATGAAGATCATTATTAATATACTAGACCTCATCGTTATTATTATATTCATATATGTAACACATTATTATATCACTCTCACTATTAATAATTATATGTCATTAATAAATTTATAATCATTTAAATTTGTAACAAATAAAATTGTAAAAATTAAAAAGTTGTAATAGCGCTAGGTGTGCTGAAACATTTTATAATTATTATAAATAAAAAAAAATATTCGTAAATGAGGCAAAGGGCCAAACATTGAACGTTCCCGGTGTAGATTTAACTATCCAATGTTTTTTTTTTTTTTCCACGGTTAACGGTAGGTAACAGAGCCGCCACGTGTCTCATGCCGACAAAATCTATTTGCGCCGGTTCAAAAAATATTTAATGCGTAACGCCAATTGAAACTTAAAACTAAAAAAAAAAAAAAAAATGTAATTTCTAATTTAAAATCGAACTAAATTTAAATTTATTATGGAATTTAGAAAGTGAAAAAAAAAAACAATATTTAATTAGAATAAGACGAAATAAAATTTAAAAAAAAGCGAACATCATAAGAAAACCAATACGTTCCGCACTACGCTCTGAATTTTTATAAGATGATGTCTGGGACAGCTAGACGGTTGTGGATAACCAAAAAACTTGACCGGAACGAGGCCGGTTGAGGGCAGCTATTACGTATGAACCGTAGAATTAAGACCAAGTTTTAGTAAGTAAGAACATACAATGAGCTAAGAATTTGTTTTTTTAATAAACGATGCGCCTACGGGGCAATTTCGGATAGAGTTCCCCACGAGGTTGCGATACCACAAAAAAAAAAAAAATAAAGTATTTCCATAATAATTGTGAAAACGAAATCCTTTGCCAATTATACGTTGAACTTACCGGAACCGGGAATCCCGATCAGCAATTATTATTATTATTATTATTATTAATTCCTATCGGTAACTGAATTTAAGATTTAATATATTCAGAAAATCTGTAGTTTTTTTAAAACATTTTTTTGTTTTTTTTCTGAGTAATAAGATTTATTATTCAACAAATATCTGCATTCGTCGAAGAACGTGACGTCAAAAAAAAAAAAAAAAAAAATTCATCATTCACGGGTTTGGTAAAATATAATAATATACAGTACGATTTGCAAGTACAATTATTAAATATCGCGTAGCTCGTTCAATCGTCGATTAGTTTAACAAAAACGTATTACGTGGGACATTTTAGGAGATTTTCAGAGCGTCTTCCAGAGAAATCTGATAGCAGAGGTCTCAAAGAGACTTTCCAAAGAGATATGAAACGGAGTCGACTACGGTTAACTGTGATAGGTACGGCGAATTGCGTTATCGTTTTTATTATTTTTTTTTTTTTTTTTTTTCCATTCGATACTGTGCGGGGGCAACTAGTAATATTATACAACCGACCGTTTTCCGTTTCCCGTACCGTCGAATCTAGTGGCGCCGAATTCGTTTTCAATATGCACTGCGAATTCCATTGTTATTTCTCGATCACCTCATACATCCCCATCAGAACGCTCAAAAAACCACTATTTCAAGTATTTACGATTTACTCGGTATACGCTTTATGCATTAAGCCAAACCGTTTGATTAAACCGCCCACCACAGTCAGTGCTCGGAACTCGCTCTTTTTAAATTCTAGGCGGTGCGATTGCACCGTCTTAAGTGCGCGTTCGGCGCCACAGCCTCGAATAACCAACGAATTCGGGTGTTTACAGGTATTTAATTGTACATCGACGGTCGTTAATGCGTTTTAACGTACCGATTGAATTGTCGGGGCTTTGCGATTAGAACGAACGCAAAATCGTCCACGCCGACAATATTAACGCGCACGGGTACTACTAGTGACGTGATATAAATCCGGATTAACCGGAAATCGAATAAATACCGATTTCGAAAGCCGAACATTTATGTTTCGAATTCCAAAATCCGAAATGTTGATGTTTGTTTTTGTTTGTTTGTCTTGTTTTATGAGTAAAACAACGTTTGCCGGATCAGCTGGTAATACAAGGTGCGACAATAACATAACGAGACTTTTTGAATAAAAGTTGTTTATTTTAAAAATGTTATAATTTAATGATTATCACCTTCAAAGTACCTTCCCTCAGCATCAATACACTGTTGCATACGTCGCTGCCATTCTTGAAAACAGTGTTGCCAATTGCTTTCATTCAGCCCTTTTAGAAGTTCTGCCGTTTTCATTTTTACGTCATCAACTGTTTGAAAATGGGAAAAGAAATAAGAAGAAGTCACAAGGAGCAAGGTCTGGCGAGTACGGGGGATGTTGAAGTACAGACATTTTTTTTTCAGTTAAAAAACGTTGAATTGAAAATGCACTGTGAGCCGGAGCATTGTCTTGGTGAAGAACCCAGCCATTTTTCCATAGATCTGGTCGCTTCTTTCTGACACGTTTTCTTAATTTAATTAATACCTCTTTATAATAATATTGATTAATTAATTTTGTCGATTTTTTCAACGTTTTCGTTTGTTGAAGACGTGGTAGGACGTCCAGAACGATCATCGTCTTCGACGTCCTCCCTTCCACTACAAAACCGTTTGTGCCATTCAAAAACACGAGCTCTTGATAAACATTCTTCACCATAAACTTCACATAACATACGAAACGATTCCGCGGCAGTTTTTTTTAATTTAACAAGAAATTTAATGTTAACACGTGTTGTTCGATTTTTATATCTAAACATTTTTCGGCAGTATAGTCGAACTCGCACTAATAACAAGGCTACTAACGTATAAGAAAATGAATCAATGCCATCAGTGTTCATAGTGCTTTTAGATAAGTGTTTTCTAATCATATTTCAATAATCGTTTTATAGATAACGTTAATAGTTTAGGTTATATTTAGAAAGTCTCGTTATTTTATTGTCGCACCTCGTATACTAAATGTAAATTAGCGTAGTGTAACGCGTATGATTATTTTCGTTGTACTTGTTTTTTTTTTTTTTTTTTTAAATAATACATTTCTATTTGCGATATTTTATCGAATTGTAAATACGTATTTTATGTTTTGCACGTGTTTAGTGCTGTTAACAAACAATACGATAATAATAATAATAATAATAGTTTGACGAGAAACGAATTAGAGAGAATGAAATCGGAATTTCGGTTACCGAAACCCTGATTGTAGAATCCGAAATCCGGATTTCTCGCATCACTAACAGAGGGGACACGGCGCAGTTTTCGGATTTGCCGACGGGAAAACGTCACCGTCCGGGCTGCCGTTGGTATTCCGTGTAGCGGGGAATTTGAGCGGCGAAAGACTTTGTCGTCGGTAAGCCGACCGGGTAATCCGACGGCAAAATAATTATTATTATTATTATTATTATTATTATTATAATCAATACTTCTCGTCTTGTAAACGTACCGTAATGTCTCCCGGAGTCGAAAGCTCGCACGAACACTACACGTAAATTCGTGTGTACCACTGTTATGCACACTTGAAACCTGAAATTTCGTGTTGAAAATCAACACGCACTCAACACTCACGTTTAATTTTATTTTCATATTTTCATAATGTAACCTACGACGATATTCTAGACGATTTACCGCGTTTAGATATCACCCAAACGACAACGTTTTACGAATACGGTTTTTCACGTTGCCGTCACGTTGGCTTGCGTGAGTGAAAAATATAATACGCACAATCAATAATTAAAAAATACGATTATTTTTCACATTCTTATACAGGGGCACGAAAGGGCAGGGCCGTCCTGTCTTAAATTTGGCCTTCCCTCGAATAAATTTAAAAGAGTAATTTAAAATTACTCCGAAATTCCAAAACTGTTTGAAAATCGTACCATGTGCGAAAAGTCCTTATCAGGACTTCGCATCCGGTGAAAGTTTCCGATTATTACGATTATTTTGCACTGAGTTACAACAACAACAATAATAAAAAAAAAAAAACAAAATCCAAGTTATCGAGTAATTATTCCCGTTGTCCTGACGTTTTTTTCCCGGTTTATTCCTTATTGTTAAGAAATCTTTAGGGATATTTCAAAAATTACCTCCATCAATGCACCAACTAGTAAAGGTGGTCCACATGAAAATCGGAACAGATAGAAAAGTTAAATAATAAAACATCATAGTAAAACCGATGTTCGCTCAGAAACAAAAAAAAATCGGAGATGGCCAATGATGATGATACGCGTAAAAGACATTTTTTTTTTTTTTTTTAACGACTGGACTTTTCAGATATTTCACGACTCTGCAATCGGAAACCGGTGACCACATTCGGAGTGGTCGATATTGTCAAATTTGTTTGTCGTCTTCGTTTTCAAGCGAAATATAAACCGGCACTTATAATATATTTAATCGAGAATACTGTTATATACGAGTGCTGTGCGTAAAAGTTTCATAAACGATTTCTTTCGAGAGTTTAATAATATTTGTAGTTTTTACAGTTTTCGTGTATAATAAATTATAGGTACCTGCGTAGTTTTTTTTTTTTTTAACTCTTTTTCTTAACGTTATAACTTTTCGTCGGGTTATTTATTTATTTTTTTTTTTTTGCTATCGTTTCGAATTTTTTCTGTTTTATGTTATATTTATTTGCACGCGAAACGTTCGATGGGTTGCGTTTTAGGTGAGAGGTCACTACGAGGAAGGTGACAATATTATATAGTGGACTAGGCCTATTCAGGGATACAACTCTCAAAAATAAAAAACCGCGCCGGATGCAGGCACAATAACCTCGTGCTCTGAAAATAAAACGTCGACGATAAATTATTGGAAAATCGCGCGAAATCTTGTATTTACCACCTTTTAATTACGACTACGTTTGAAATTATTAATTATTCCCGATATCCCGACGCGTTTCTTCTCGTTCCCACCCACCCTCCTCCCATTATTAAGAAAATCAGAAAGAAAATTTTTAAAAAAATCGCCTTCCCAATTGAACATCAACACGAAATTGGCTGCTACCAGAAATCCGGCATTCGATGTCACAGGAGCGAGATTTTCGGTTTCGAGGAACTCGTTAACACAGACGAAAAAAAAAAAAAAAATAAATAAAAAATTTCAATGTACAACAGACGCCCTGGATAATATGAGCGTTTTGCGTACGCGTTTTTTTTTTTTTTTTTTTTTAACTTTCGGGATGTTCTAGAATAACCTTAACTGGTAATAAAATCGTTTACTCTCCCATTATTAAGAAAACCGGAAAGAAAAATTTAAAAAAAATCGCCTTCCCAATTGAACATCAACACGAAATTGGCTGCTACCAGAAATCCGGCATTCGATGTCACAGGAGCGAGATTTTCGGTTTCGAGGAACTCGTTAACACAGACGAAAAAAAAATAAATAAATAAATAAAAAACTCAATGTAAAACCGGCTGTTGAACGTATCGATTCTACAACAGACGCCCTGGAAAATATGAGCATTTTGCGTACGCGTTTTTTTTTTTTTTTTTTTTAACTTTGGGGATGTCCTAGAATAACCTTAACTGGTATTAAAATCGTTTACTCTGTTTCATCGTATTATAACTTTTCGTTTCGCTAAGCTACTCTCGGAGCTGCATGTCGCTTTTTAAGAGGATTGCCGGGCACGGGTGATCCTCCGTGTAGTGTGCATTATTGTGTATTATGTGAAAATATGATTTACGCGTAGAGCAATATACCGTACCGGTGTGCAGGTACACTGCAGAGCCGGGTTACTGTCTTACCTCCGGATGTCCTACAATCTCTGATATTAAATCGAATTATTATTTTACGCGTTCCGTTCCGAAAAGCCAAACGGGGAATATTTATTAATTGGCAACGATACGGGCCCCGAGCGTTATTTTCGAACTTGACCGCTTGCGTTTGGATAAAAAATATTTGAAATTTGACGGTTAACGAACTCAACTCGCGCGTGTATCGAAATTTTCAAAATATATTTTTTGTAGTGGCCACGGCGGACGCCATAGTTTTTTTCCTCGATTTTTTTTGTTTTTTCGTGTAACGAAACGAATTATACCACCGTCGATTTCGTTCTTCTCGGGCAGCTACACAGTGCCATCGAGTATATCCGTATTCATCAACTCGAAGACGATAGCATTTTCGAAACAAATGGCATTTTTCAAGAATAAATGAATTGGCAACGATGTGTGCCCCGAGCGTTATTTTGAACTTAACGTTTGCGCATGGTTTGAATAAAAAATATTTGAATTTTGACGGTTAACAAACTTAACTCACGCGTGTATCGAAATTTTCAAAATATATTTCCTAGTGGCCATGACGGACGCCATGGTTTTTCCCTCAATTTTTGCTTTTTCGTAAATGTATTTCCGTGTAACGAAACAAATTATACCACCGTCGATTTCGTTCTTCTCGGGCATCTACACAGTGCCATCGAGTATATCCGTATTCATCAACTCGAAGACGATAGCATTTTTGAAACAAATGGCATCTTTCAAGAAATATGAATTGGCAACAATATGTGCCCCGAGCGTTATTTTGAACTTAACACATGCATATGGACTTTGCTTTTGAATAAAAAATATTTGAATTTTGACGGTTAACAAACTTAACTGACGCGTGAATCGAAATTTTCAAAATATATTTCGTGGTCCACTTACGCGTCGCCCGCCATAACGTTCGAAAAGTATTCAATGCTTTACGTTATGCTCGCGTTAAAACGCGATTTTTATTATAATTATCGTATGGCTTTGTTTTTTTTTTTTTTTACTTGTGTATTTTAAGAATATATTTCGTAGTGGCCACGACGGACGCCATAGTTTTTCCCTCAGTTTTTGTTTTTTCGTGTAACGAAACAAATTAGCACCGTCGATTTCGTTCTTCTCGGGCATCTACACAGTGCCATCGAGTTTATCCAAATTCATCAACTCGAAGACGATAGCATTTCTGAAACAAATGGCATCATCGAAGAAAAATCAGATTCCATATCTGATGCGTTTATAAATATTAGAGGTGATTATTTTTCACTCTTTATAATATTATTTTTTTTTTTGTTTTTTCACGTTTTAAAACACTTTATTTAATTATAATTCGATAATTTTTGTTTAATTACGTTTGAAAAACTTTATCGGCGTGTTACGGCCGTACACCTGCTTTCGAATACGTTAAGATATTAGTAAATGGCCGGCCGAATCATTATTGACGTCGTTTAAATTATTTTCCATTTTTAACTCGAATCAATAGATTTTTCAAAATACATAATAACCGAAGTACATTACAAACGATCGCGACGATTTTCTAATTGGTTTTTATTTTTATTAATCGATTTATTTTTGTTTCGGTTTAAATACAAAACAGAACAAAATAGGCGTATTACGATCGTTTTAATTGTATAGATAAATCACAAAAACAATAGAATATTTATTTCTGATTGAATTTCGACCGTCGGACGATACTAGTATTTATTATATTGCCGTTTTTGTATAAAACCCACGGAGTTGACCGGCATTCGAATCATTTAATTTTTAAGACGAACTTTTAACCAAAATTGAAAACAAACACATTTAATTTTCGTGATTTCTTTTGGTGGGACACAATCTAATTTTTAAAAACGAATTCTCGAATAGCTTGAAGTCTAAAAACAAGATAAAAGCGACGAGGGATTATTTTATAACTATTTCTGCTAAAATTAACTCGCGTATCCCGCAGTCACTAAATTTGTTATATTGTCTGAAAATTATCATATTTTAAATTGTTATTCGTAAAACTTTTATTTTAGAATTATATTTATTTCTGTGTAGTTTTTTTAAACGAAATATTACGAAACATTTCATCTTAATCAATATTTTCTGGATGATGATAATTTTAATATTCATGGACCACTACAAACAAAATATTATTCTATTTAATATTTCCTCCGCTGTTACCTTTTACACTTTAATTAAATACGAGAAATATTTAACTTTCAAATGACACGGACGAAATTAGACATAATATTGTTAAATAAATCGCTCGTCGTTATTTATATAAAATAAATTATGGTTGGTTTTTTTTTTTTTTAATTTTTTATGGCACATAATATTCGTATTTATATGCTGACTATTCGCGTGCTAATATAATATATGTTACAAAAATCAAGTTAACCTTTTAGCAATATAAAGACTTGTCGAATTCGTTTTTCTCTAATGCGAATAAAAATCATTTTAAATCTCGGTTTTTTTTTTTAAAATAATTCAACATAGAAAAAATGATAATATACGTAAATAAAAACGTATGGAAAAAAAACGGACAAAAATTTATTTAAAACAAACTGGCTCCGCTGAAATAATCAAGCAAATAGTGTGTTTATAGTATTTAGCAAAATATCCGTAAGTTAAGAATTATTATGGTTTTTTATACGGTATTATGTACTTAACATTTACCATAAAATCGAATAATAAAAAGATTTCCGTAGGTATACCTAATTTAATCTTTTAATTTTAACGTGTTGTTCAGGACATCCGGAATGTTGAAAATATTCAAGTCTATAATTTGAGTATTTTTTTTTTTTTATTTTTTTTTATATATATTCTTGTTCAATATTATTAAATAACTTAATTATGTATTATTATTATTATTATTTTTTTTTTTTTAAATTTAATATGAGAATTTTAAAGGCTACAAGAATTTGCGTAAAAATCGTCTACAATATAAAACAACTGTTATGGATGCATGCCTTCGTGTTTACAGCATTCTATTCCGGTGAAATTATTAAGAAAATGATTTTTTTTACAAAGCATTATAAATTATTAATTTATAATAATCCACCTTGGAATGTCAAAAAAAAAATAAAAAAATAAATAATAATTCTAGAACAAAATTACCCGCCGAGCTTTAAAAATAAAAGCGATTAAAACAAATTAACGAAAAATACAAAATAATAAAATTTAATTTGCAACTTTATTTAAAATTCTATTAGGTTTAAAATCACAGAGCGGACTATACAAACAATTTAATTATTATAATTTAACTTGATTTTATTATGATTATTTTTATGTATATATATAATATAAAAAAAATAACCTAGCTTTGTCACAGAATTTATCTTGTATTTATTTGTGTATACACGTAGGAAAAAAATCATTTTTCAAAAGTTAATTTACAATTAAATATACGCACTGTTCGTATAGATCACAAAACGAAAATTCTACATTTTTTTTATTATTATATAAAGTATATATAATTTATTTTCCTTGTCCGTATCGTACCCGTTAAAACTTGTTGAACTTTTTATTACCGAAACAGATACCCACAGACATTCGGCGTACGAATTTCATCGTTTTTTTTTTTTTTATAATATTTACTAGAAAACAATCCCACCCCGCCCCCTGCCCCCTCTCTCTCATCTCATAAAGCAATTTCGACCGGAGCTCAGTAAATTTTTTATAGTCGCTGTCGGGCACGTAGCTAAAGGTGTGTTTGTTAATGTTGCCCACCTCCTTCGGCCGTATTCAAGCTGGAAATTAATTAGGTGTAAAATAATATTGTATGGTTTTTATATATATATATATAAAATATTATTATTTATCGTGAAAATCGAAGTAATTTATCATGTAAAATTCGTATATATATATATATATATATATACAGTGAAACCTCCCTTAACGGTCACCTCTAAATAGCGGACGTTTTTTCGGGGACGGGAACATTTTCACTATTCATGTATAGGAAAACCTCTAAATACAGGACACTCTAAATAACGGACACTTTTATGACGTTGATATTAGTTATTTTTATCTTAAATTAAGAATTATTTTGGAATACCTGAATAAAAACCTGAATTATTAAGTTATCTTATGTGTACATTATTATGAAGAAAGTGATGAAGAAAATGATGGGTCACCGAAGATCAAGAAATTCCAAAAATAAGAAGTCTACGAGAGGCATTGCTAGAAGTAAAAGACATACGTAAATATATTTCTTCTATCGAGGTACAGAATAGTTCATTGTTCTCAAACACAGTCCAAATAGAAAATGCCTTAACATACGAAATAACTACGCCTGCAATTAGTAAACAAACTAAAGTAACAGATTTTTTTCAGAAATGTTTGTTTTTATTTTTTTAAGATGTATGTATTTAATTAATGTAAAAATAAAAGAAAAATGTAGGTAACTGTTTTTTTTTTATGTTAGTTTTATCGTGTATTCAATTAATGTAAAAATAATATAAAATAAAATTATTGAATTTATTTATTTGTTAAAAAAAAATGTTTTCCTCTAAATAGCGGACAAAATTTCGGCGACCGAGAGTGTCCGCTATTCAGAGGTTTCACTGTATATAACTATACACTTGATAGTGATTATTGGTTATCTCGTACACCCACTGGTTCACAATATTTTTAGACGGCTGTGTCGTTTTTTTTTTTTTTTTTTTTTAAATAGATAGAATTCAACCGCGGTGCCATGCTGTGAAAATCCCGAGAAAGTTCGAACATTAAAGTCGTATAATCAAAACACTGAGACGACGTGGATAGCATTTTTTGTTTTTTTTTTTTTTTCGTTTTGTTACCGTTCGGGCAGAACCTACGGACGAACCTCGGGTCAAAACCGTTAATAATTTTTAATATCAATACCTAAATAACCTAAATACTCGCGGATGATTTCGAAAATGTCACCACGGCCGTGAAGTGTTCGCACGCATATAGTGTTCGGTTAGGAACGTTTCGCGATTATTTCCCGTTGAATTATACCGGGTAGTTGCATTGAAAAAAAAAAAATTAATAATACGCGAATTCACGGATAGTTGAAACGTGTACGTGATTGTCCGTCGAAATTTACGTTGGCTAATCATAAAATTATACGTAATAGAGAAGCGGGGGGGGGGCGGGCGGCGGCGTTACTTATCTTAGACCATTCTGGCGTGTATGGTTTTTTTTTAAAAAAAAAAAATGAAAAAAAATAAAAATTCTTTTTCCGCGACGAACGGGCGGACAAGAGAAGGGAGTGCAGAGTTCGCAGTTTGGTTTGGGCCGGCCGACGAGCGGCGAACAATGACGCCCGGGCTCGTTTATTTCCGCGGGCCGCGTGCCCGTACAATAACCGGCCGCCGCCGGCCAAAAACCCGGCGACAATATGCCCGCAACACGAACGACAATGTCGTTTTTACATTGTAACGGCGCGAACACCGGGTAAATTATCGTTAAAATAATTATTATTCCCGTTGTTGTTACGCTACCTATTCGTAAATACCGTCATGTTTTAATACCGAAATCGCCGCGCGTTTTTTTTTGTTTTTTTTTTAACGGTGTACTAATTTTAAATTTCGATAAAACTCTCGGCCAGACGTGTAACTGCAATCAGTCAATTCGCGACATAACGTCATACCCCGGGTCCAACACGAAAAATTCATCGTTTAACTGACTACGTTAAAAAATTAAAAAAAAAAAAAAAAAAAAAAAATGAAACATGGAGAGTTTAGACGCAATGCAAATTAACGAATTGTTCAAAAGAAAATGTGCAGAATTCGACGTAAAATATAAATTTGGTAGTCGTAATATAAATGGATAGGTTGGACTCGTAATTGAACAGTTTAAACTGGTAAAACACAACGGTCAAAAGTTAATTAAAAAAATACTCGTATACATTTGTTCTCGATATTTTAAAAACACGTCGTTTTCAAAAGTGAAGACGGCTGAACAAACGCAAAAGCCGATATCGTCCGATGTCCGGCAGTCGTTAATAAACTCAATAAATTCTAGAATTTTCGAGACACGGTCCGCGATATCGTTTAGCGGTAAAAAAAAAAAAAAAAAAAAATATATATATATATTTATATGAAAGCCGGTGGCCTCCTATAGGTTACCGTCACACGTTATGCTGTCCGTATAAGGTGTTAAACACCGGCGTGGTTTTCTGAATTTTGAACTTTCTGATTTTCTCATTGATCGCCTTGCCCGTATTCTCTGTATTGCTACCATAGAGCAACTCCGTTTAAATTACATCACGATCGCTCGCCTCCTCCTCCTCCTCATCATCCTCCAAATGCCACAATAGGGTAGTGTATTGATTATTCAACATCAATCCAATAAGTATAGCAGCTCTGAGACTACAATTTATAGAGCTCTTGTCATCTATCGTAATATTATCTATGAAAAGTGTGGTATTTTTATTTTTTTTTTTTTACACGAACAATTATGAACTTATAAGAGAAATATATTAAAAATCGCGTTCATAAATAATACTATGGACTACGTTTTCCTATACGTTTTATACGAACTACTATGTTTATTGAATAAAATTCGAAATACCGTAAAACTATCCTATTTGGACGTTTTCAGCCCAATTGTGGCACGCGAAGAAGATCATGACTAAATTCAACACAAATTACTTCATATAGCAGTGAAAGAAAATGGTGGTGAAAAATCAAAAATATTGATCATTTTTCTTTTCTTCATCTGCAACCCAAGGCCACCCTAGTAACCACCGACGGCCATTATCGATTATTTGATATAGTCAAATGAACATTATTATCTATAGTTTGCACGATAAACATTAAAAATATCAAATACGACATAGAATCGTCTATGACTAAACGTATTTATAACACACGAACAAATAAGAAAACCGCCCCGAAACATTATTTAGCATAAACCTGGCTTGATAGCAATCGCAATCCTTGTATATAAATTTGTCTTGAACAATTCCGGTTGTAATGAACTATAAACGTTATTTATGGTTTTTCTTTCCACCCCCATTGCATTATTTTTTTTTCCTGATTTTCACGTAAATCTCACATATTTCTATAGGGGTTTTTTTTTTTTTTTTTTGCATTTCCGGGATATTCGAGATAAAATTAGATTGAATTTACTACGGTATCTGAGTAATCTCGTATTATTTCTAATTTATCACACGATACACACAAACCGTCTCTAATATACGTTGCACGATTCGATGCGACGCGGATACTGGGTACACTTGCAATAATAAATAATAAAAAAAAAAACCGTAGAGATTATAATAAAATGTGTCCCGTAGATTCAATGCAGTTAATTGATAACAGCATTGGTTTTTAGTTATTCTTTGGCTATTCTTTAAGATGTAGATGCATTTAGATTACTGTTTAATAAGTTATCAATATCTTTTTGAGTGCATTGCACGAAATAGGCATTGTGTCATTTGTGCTATTTTCGTGTTCGGTTAGTGTCTACTGAGAAAGCTGAACAAACCGAGCAAAACATTATCTTGTTGATCTTGTCGTATGTACACCGGGTTCTAACTGTTTTATTTTTGCGGATAAATGTTTTTCTAATAACAAGTGGTCAAGTCAAATCTTCACTAGATTGAACTGGATTAGTCCGTAAGGGTAATAATGTGCTCGCTCAATCCGATATTTTCGTTATTCAAACGATTAATGCCGACACTTGGCTAACGGTCGGACGCGACACGGTGTTAACCCCCGGGCAAATAAATAAAATCTCATCTAATTGATATGCCCACCGGTGTTTTCACGTGCGTTTGTACGGCCGAAACCACCGTGTATGGTCAGGCTCCTAGTTGTTTTATATCGTTGTAGCTTCGTTATATAAATGGTGGGGCGTGGTTACTACCTTATTTTAAAAAAAAATCATACAACAAAAAGTATTGGCGATATTGATTTAATCATTTTTTTTCCTATGTACAGGGGTAAATTTAAAGTTGTATTTTGTTTGGTTTGAAATACTACGTCTCGATGGTGGCCACCGTTCCCGTCAATGCACTGAGACAGTCGGAATTTGACATTTCTGTCCACTTTTTCCAACATATGTGTGCTTATGTTGGCAATAGCAGCACAAATATTGTTTTTGAGATGACCAAGGATCTTTGGACGATCCGTGTATACCAACGGTTTAGGATAGCCTCACAGGAAAAAAATCACTAAATCTGGTGATCGTGCTTGGCCACTGAAGATCGCCTCTAAGAGAGATGAGCCGTTCGGGGAAGTGTTCGCGCAAGATATTCATGGACCTTCTTGCCGTGTGAGCCGTGGCGCCATCCTGTTGAAACCACACACTTCTCCTAGTATTCATTTCTTTAAGTTTGGGCAGAAAGAAAAATCCACAATCATGCTGAAATAACACGTTCAGAATTGACCGTAACTGCTCTTTCGTTCTCTTCAAAGACCCATTGGTCAATAATGCCGATTCTGGATATTGCACACCAAACAGTCACACGTTCTGTATGCAGGGGCTGCTCATGAAGTCCTCTCGGGTTAGTGGGGCTCCAATATCGCATGTTTTGTTCGTTCACATACCCTGAAATATGGAAACGTGCCTCGTCACTAATGAAAACAGAGGCGTCCTGAGGCAGGTTTTCGAGGAAGGCTTCACGTGCATTTTTTCGCGCAACATAATCGCGTGGATTAAGCCGTTGCACCACTGCCAATTTGTACGGGTGGAATGTAAGGTGCTCGTGAAGAATTCGTCTCGCTGTGCGACTAGACTAGACATCCCTAAAGCGGCCGAATGTTTGTGCGCAGATCGCCTAGGGGATCTGGTAAAATCGCCGCCCTTACCCTTTTCGACGTTTCCCGGCGTCCTGGCGGTTCTGGCAGGTCCATTGTGTTTCTTCTGCACACCACCGGTATCCCTGAACCTGTGTGGCCCACCCACAAACAAATCGGTTTCCGGTCGGGCGCACGGCCTGCATGGGCCGTTATTGAAACGGTTACCGAGTCGCCGAGATCGGACGGCCGAGAGAAAAGTAGGCCTCCGCGGCGAACGCGCCCCCGTGCTCTGTCCACCGCATTGTCGACACCGATCCAGTTATAACGAAAACCTTAGATAACGTGCCTTCGAACACGCCGTAAACCGACGCTCTACAATTAATAGAGAGTTTCGGATAAGGAAGTAACCACGCCCCACGCTGTATATTTATATTTTTTTTTTTTATTTTTTTTTTTTTTTACCATTGACAGAACGATGGCGTTTTAATTAAACTGTTCCTGGGCCGCGCGACCTCCTGACGTTCGGCTCGCGCCTACGCGTCGAATATGATTAAATTCGACGCCTTTGCGCGGAGTGCCTGTATAAATATTATTTTCATTATTATTATTATTATTATTATACGGTTTAATTAATCTCAACACTGTTGTACGGTCGGTAGATAGGCAATAAATATATATATATATATATATATATATATACAGGGTGTTCGCTCCGAAGTTCGGCGTATAATTACGAGAATCCTCACCCCAATCCGCCGTCCTACGGTCCGTCTCTCGGTGAAATTAAATTAAAAATCAAACAGTCAGACGACGGCCGAAGTTGTTTTTTTTTTTTAGAAAAAACGCGTTTTTGTTTCGCCGAGACGTCGACGTCCGGTTCGGCGGGCAAATCGTTTGTCTATTGTACGGCCCCGGCGCGACGCGTGCGCTCCTATTAACTAATATTATTGCTCGGCCGGCAGACAGAAATATGACTTTCACGTAATTCGGTTTGTTGGTGAAAATGAAAAAAAAAAAATTAATTATTAAACAGCTAGTCAATACCGAAATGTGTTTCGCGACTCAATGAGTCTATAACATACAATTTTATTTTACATGTTTTAGCGGTTTTTAGAGCATGTTTCGAGGATTTGGTATGGAATTCGATAATATTTAGGATTTCGTTAACTGTTAAGCCATTTTCAACTCGATGGACGAAATAAGTCGTTCGATTTATTAATAAATCGATAACGTTAAACTATCAATAT
This sequence comes from Tuberolachnus salignus, assembly GCA_956483605.1. Lineage (NCBI taxonomy): Eukaryota > Metazoa > Arthropoda > Insecta > Hemiptera > Aphididae > Tuberolachnus > Tuberolachnus salignus. The sequence continues at coordinate 2,300,188 of OY101434.1, forward strand.
CGCATAACAATATCTATTTTTATTGTATCGTACACAAAAAACAACTTTGATTTTATTTGAGCAATCACTCGAGTCGTGGTTTACACTCGTACTGAACGTTAAATTTATCGATTTTTGTTTTTTTTTTTTAAATAAATGCCAAAAATGAAAATTTCCAACACTAGTCGTACTTGAAACTACACATCTGCATATGGTGATAATATACATTCTTCGGATGCGAATATTTTATTATAATCGATTTATCATTTACTATATTATACGATTAAAATAAATTTGAATTTTTTATTGGTTTTTTCGTTCAAAAATATATTTTTGGTAATATTTAGGGCAATACTGCATACATATTTACTAGGTTTTTATAGCATACTTCTGTTTGCCATAATTATAAAGTCACGACATCGAACTACGATCTGCCCACGGATTACATCACGATAAAGCAAATAGTGGTTATTTTATTTTTTGCGTATTTTGAATAAAATGCATATTATTGAACGTCACAATAATAAACATCTAAAATGCATGTTTTACGGTACATTTTAGCCGTGATAGTTGGTAAATAAAGAAAATCGATTATTATCAATCCAAAAAAAAAACAACTAATGTTTATATAGGTATAGTTATTTAATTTATATTTTATCTCAATTGTCATAAACTCGTATAACTTCAACTACAGCATTTGAGTTTTGACACAGTCGTCGTTTATTGTGAGTGCGTTACTTGTTTTTCGTGAATTTATACTTAATTTTAACATTCATCGGTCCAAATGCCGAAAATACAACGCTCCAGTGCAAAACTTCGTCAGAAGCATTTTCCAATACGGTTTTTAAGACCGACGGAGAAACTCTAATATCCAATGTATGAAAATCTAGACATTTTTTTTAAAAAAAACCACCAAAATCTTATTTTGCCAAAATTACGGTACAACCGCCGGAATGGTCAACCGAATGTCCAAAACGTTCTAGGAAAAAAACCTAGGAATAAAATCTACGTCCATAATACGGGACACTTTGAACAGAAGTAATCTGGATAATGATTTTCATATACAATCAGACCCGTGGAGAAATCGAAATATTTAAAACCGCACAAATTACGTCGTGCGACGTTGAACGTTACATCAGCAAATATAATAACACAACTTCGACATTTCTTAACACCACATCATTTTCCCGTGTAATACTCTTGAACAACATTAATAGTGTTCAATTATACTTTTAATATTTTAGAATTTTCATACCCACAACAAAAGGCTTGCCTTAAATAATCGCTCTCGCCAATTACGTTATCTTCTCACATCACAACACATCAACTTAAAAACCAAGCTACTATTATATAAACTCCTACTCAAGCCGATCTGGACATACGGCATCCAACTCTGGGGCGCAGCCGAAAAATCCAACTTAAACAAAATTCAAACCTTCCAATCAAAATGTCTCCGCCAAATAACCAAAGCTCCCTACTATGAATCTAACGACACTCTACATAGAGACCTAGCCGTCCCAACAGTCCAAAACGTCGCAAAAAATTTCACACATTCTAAATTCCACAGTCATCGTAATCCCTTGATTTCTGAGCTATCCTCCAACGCTATTCCCGGTGACCCCAGAAGGCGTCTTAAACGTACCTGGTGTCGTGACCTTCTAGTCTAAAATTGTATATACCTCTACCTCCCCATAATTTGTAATACCACTCTCTCTTGCTAGCACACTAAAACCTTAGCCTAAAACCCTGACCTTAAGTGCCTCCAATGGGCGGCTTCTTATCTCCAGCCTTTCAAGCCGTGTTTCCTCCATCACATGCACTTATTGTAAAACAACACTTACAGATTGTGTATAATAAAAAAAAAAAAACAAAAAAAAAGTATTTTAGAATTTAAAAACTTAGTTTTTGTCATATATCAAACGCATATTTTTACCGTTTATTACATACAAATCCTAGCCCTAGTTATTATACATGAACACGTGTTATCATTTGTTAATAATAGAAATATTTTTTAAACGATTTATCGACTTGCACGAATCGCAGTTGCTCGAAACGCAACCGCACTATATCTACATTCTACAGCTGTGGTACTTAAAAAAAAAAAAAAAAAAAGAAAGAAGGTTGTGGTGTATTTCAAAAAAAAAATAAATAAAAAAAAACAGCGGTACATCCATCAACATTGTTTTAAGGACATTCGGGCGAATACAAAAGCTTGTCGGTTTATTTGAAATCCAGAAAATATGAACACCCCTTTGCAATTAAAAATTCATCGTACTTCAATGTAATAATAATTTAAAAATCGTTCAAATTCCGAAAACCTTTGTTGGATTCTATTCGAATCTAAGTAAAGCCAAGACAAGTAGCCAAGACATCATATAATTGTGAGCGAGTATTTTCAACTGTGAAAATCAATAAATGTAAAAAACGGTCTCGCATGACAAATGTACATCTTCATGCCATTCTCCGAAACGGTCTCATTAAATTAATTTCTACGGTAATTATTTTTAAAAAAAAATAATACCTTTAAAAAATATGTGTATACTTTAGTTTTTTTTGTTTTTTTTTGTCATTATATTCTATAATAATCAAGGGTTGATAAATAATTCGATTTATAAACTGCGTGTAATTGTAATCTACAATTAAAAACGCGATTAAACGTTACGTTTAAAACGCCTTAATTTAATATTCTATTAATTTTTAGGAAAAATTCCTGGCCCGCTAAGAACATTTTTTTTTTTTTTTTTGTTTATAACCCTCGGTAAAAAAAAATAAAAATGTTGGTCACCGCTGCTTTAGGCTGTCACTAAAGACACGATATACGGAAATATAATTTACGACGCGCATTGGTCGGGTTGATAGTATTAGTTTTTAAGTACTTTCGTATAAGCCGCAGGCACTTTTTTGTTTTGCGCAGAGACCGCCGGGAACGCGTTCCCTCACATCATAATAATTTTCAATCAATACAATTATTACTTCTGTATTTCATTTACTTTAATAAATTTACCATATTTCCCGCATAGACGTCGATCAAAGTTGAAGCAAAGCCCATAAGTCAGAACCGTCTTGGGTCCTGTAAATTTAACGTATCCGCGGTTTCGTTGTTTTGTGTAGAAAATATAACCAAAATTTAATACATCATATACATTTGTATTTTAATAACCGTGTTTGAAGTCCATAATTTTACCAAAAAAAAAACAACGAAAAAATATTATTTAAATTGTTTATTTTGTAGTACAAATTTTCATTTTAAAACAAAAAAAAAAACATTCATTTCGCGTGCTTAAACTAAATTACCCCGTATCTTTCCATTTTTTTTTTATTTTTTTTTTTTCCAAAACGAACGATAGCGTTAAATCGAATAACACAAAATTGAATAGGCGGTTTCTTTTGATGATGTTTTTTTTTTTTTCCGCCCTTTTCTGTTTCGCGTTAGCCTGAAAATAAATTACATTACGCGAATAACGAGTTTATTGTTTCGACTACTTTACTTTGGAATATAATAATAATAATAAAAAATAAAAATAAAAACTATGTATGTATATGTTTATTTTTGTTTTATGTCGTGCGTAGGAGTATACCCAATACCAGTGTTTTTACTCTTTTTTTTTTTTTTTTTTTTTAAGATGGCGAACGCCCTTATCAAACAAAAAAAAAATTCAAATACTTTTACCAAAAAATAATAAAAAAATATATATTATTATTAATATCGGTACTAGTAATAATGCGGTAACATAATAAAATGCATTTAAAACTTAGTGTGACGACTGGTAACTGTTGTTACCATGTAGAACAAAGTCAATATTAAAAATATTTTGTATTTTTTTTTTTTCTGGTTTAAAAATTTAGTTTTCGAGAACTGTATTGTAGATTCAAATTAACAATTCATTAAAACTCAGCGAAAATCATTTTCGTATATTTATTAATTTTTTATTTTAATAAAGATAATTTCTGTCGAAAGAACCCGATTTTGAGTAGCGACCAACTTGTCGGGAAACTGTGTTTTCGTTACAGACAGTTCGACGTGAACAATTCGGAACGTTTTTAACTGATCGAAGAAATGTTTTTCGTAAAAAAAAAAAAAAAATGTTAAAAAATCGAAAAAAAATATATTATTGGTGTATTTATTTAATATATATATATATATATTTTTTTTTTTTTTATATAAATACATAAATGTACGATACTATTCGTTGTTTTCGGCGCGTTTTATTATTTATGCGACTCGGGAAACCGTTTCATCGTCGTCCAAATCGGAAACGGAAATTTGGTAAACCGTTTTGGTGGAACAGATGGTTTTATTTTTTTTTTAGCGAGACGATAACACGTCGGTGTCAGCCACTGGCGGCTAGCTCGTCGAATTTCCGGACGACTAGAAAAAAACCATTTCGCACCTTTTCTAATCCGTATAAATTACAAGTTGATATTGCCACTTTTTTTTTTGTTTTTTTTTTTTTTTTTTATCCGGCTAAGTCTTTTAGTTCACTTTTCCTTTTCGAGATCCCGCATTCGTGATTATATACTTATATTGCGTGTCTACAAAGTACGTTGCCTAGGTATGAGTAGTTTTTTTTTTTTTTGTTTTCTAACACTAATTAATATTATCAGCGAGAAATAGGAATTACTGTAGAGAATTCGCCCCGGGCTCGTTACGGTCACGGATAAGAAATGCGGGTTTTGTGGTTATTTCCCGGTGGCTGTGTACCGTTTCATCACTTCGCCGCCACCCGCTGCCCCTATCGCCGGGAAGAACATTCCCCGCTCCCGCAATCGGTTTTATATAGCGAAAACGATACTTACACATGTTTTATTGTTTTAATAACAATTAACTCAACCGCAGAAATTATCTTTTATTCATTGAACCGGTCGAATGGACGGGGAATATAATATGACCGCGACCTAAATAGAGATGAAATGGAAAGAATAAAAAATTAATAAATAGAGAGTAAAAAAAAAAAAAAAAAATAAATTTCATCGACGGTCGATTTCACGTTCGGAGTGTTATCGAGAACATAAAAAAAAAAAAATATATATATATCACAATTACAGGCCCGGATACCGGAAATTTATTTTGTTTTTCAATTCTTGTGGATAAAATTCTCGGGACTCCGTAAAAATGCTCGACAATTTGGTACATACTGGTTTTACTAAGGAAGAACAGTAAAAAAAAAAAAAAATAAAAATCAAACAAACAAAATCAACGAGCCCCGTTTTATCGTTTCCCGGATTGAAACGTAGAGCCGGTACACGCCCGGGATATACAAAACATAACCTCAAACACAACGTTGCTCCCGAGACCACGGCGGACGTTAGAGGCAGGACAGACAGAGGAAATGTTCTCTGTTATCATTGGAGACGAATCGGCCCGAGAGCTTATCTGTTGGTTGGATATTTTCAAAACGTGGGCGGTTCGTTGCGCGGAGTAAACCTCGACAAGTCGAAACCTTTGATGTATCGAGAGGAATGGCTATTGTCTTGTCTACGTATTTCAAATGTCGGTTGAACGGTCGGAATGTCTAATATTTCGCCGCATCGATTTCACCGGTTATGGGCCACGCAAAAAACGAGTACTGTACCGTCTACAGCAGTGGTCTTCAACCTTTTTGGACTCGCGACCCACGTGAGCTTTGTAAAAAAGCTAAAATTGCTTTATGCTTTGCAGTACTATTATTAAAACTTAATCGAAAATGTATACAATTCATATGAAAATATAAAATAAAATGAAAATATGATACAAAAATTTTAATGTGAACTTTGTACTTGAGTGTTTTCATATAATAAATTCCACCTTGGCTCGATTTGACTAAGCGCGATCCGTAAATCATCTTCAGTTTCAAGTCTATTTCTTTTTGACGTCTTCAAATTTGCCATAGTAGAAAACGCCTTTTCGCATAAATAAGTCGTTGGAAATATTAATAAAATCGAGATGGCTTTAGTTGCTAATTCTGCGTGATTACCCGTGCATAAGTGTGCCCAAAATATTTCTAATGAAGTTTCACAAAACATTTGTTATCACACGATAGCTCAATTAATTGATTTTCAATGTCAGTAGACATATTTACTGTCATTATGTCTACTGCGAATGGTTGTTAAATCCACTCATAATTTACTCGAATATCCTCAGGAAAATATTGGTTAAATAATTTTTCTAAGTTTGTCAAATGTTCGTTTACTAATTCAGAAATGTCTTCAAACTTGATTGAAGAATATTCTTCTAAAAACTTTTTCTAAATATAATAAATTTAATTTTTATTTTAATAAGAAGACTTATCGCGACCCAATTTTAAAACTTACGCGACCCAAAAATGGGTCGCGACCCACCGGTTGAAGACCACTGGTCTACAGTATGTATACACGCCTAGAACGCACGGGAATCACGTCCAAAAAAATTTACATTATTATTATCAATAAAGATTTACCAAACGGTAATTTTCGCGTAAAAAAAAAAAAAATTATAAACTGCCACAAGAGCGCAGACTATAGAACGAATTTCAACCAACTGCAGACGGAGAGTAATAACAATACACTATGGTGACTTTTTACGTCATTTTTTCTATGTGTTATACGTACTTGTTATTAGTTTTGACAAAACGATTGTGCATACATCTAGATCGATAAGCTAAATATGAATTCGGTATTAGTATGTTTAACGTCTCTGGTAGAGATGGCACGTGTTTCGAGTGGAAACAGTTGTTAATTTTTTCTTTTCCTTTTATTTTTTCAGTAATTAACTACATTTCAAAAATTCGCAGAGAGAAAAAATTGTCGTTTTCATCGGTCGCTATAATATACATTTCTATTCGAACGCGATTGTCGACAGCCACAATATGAAAATACTTTTTGGTAGTACAATACATAATATATAAATACATAAATATTGTGTAATATTATTGGTACGGTGATCAACGAGGGGACCCGATGAGATGTCGGTCCTCCGCTTATTCGTTTTTGTACATTTCAAAAACGCGTAATCGTGAATAATATGACATTTTACAACTATGTAATATGTTCACTGTAGTTCCGTAGTAATGAATTTTTTAATTTTTTAATTTTTTTTTTTTTTTTTTTGGGGGGGGGAAAACGACGTTGTATGATCAAGTCGCAATTGGATCAACTAGTGGGTTAGCTCGGTGGTGTTAGAGCATCCTTAAGTTCTTTGTCAGCGCCGCCCCCGGTCCGAATTCAGCACCCTCATCCCTAAAAAAATGGAAAAACAATTTGAAAAGCCAGCCCTTTATTTGCTCGTCCGTTATTTTTTTTTTTTTTTTTTTTAATCCGACTTTTAACAAAAATTGGTTCGTGGATGCAGCCCACACACGCGGTTAAAGATTGTAGCTATTTGCTATCCGTCCTAAAAACGGTTGTAAATGCTAAGAATACTGTTTTTATACAACATTTTTAATGCGGTTTTTTTTTTCTTCTTTATCGTATAATAGTAGTTTTAATTTTCACATAAGTGAGGAAGAGCATCTGGGTGTGTTGGGGCCCGTACGGGTCTGTGAGTATTGCATAGATTCCAATACACCTCCAATTTATTGACTCTAGTACCGCCCACGCAAGTTGTCGTTAAAATTATTCGATAGGACGACATTATAATAATGTATACTATATATTATTGTCTAGCCTAAACACATCCACTTCAATAAAACAAAATTATATATATTTGAATAAAAAAAATAAAATGAATATTTATCTTCGATATACACCGGCACGTGGCCGACAAATTCCCGATGGGGGAAAATCGTATAACCCTCTTTTTTTATTTTTTATTTTTTTTAATTGTAAGGCAACTGAGACGGAAAACATTTATGATTTACTCAAATAATTCCGGATATTATGCAAAAACTGATATTTATTTGTTTAGCTAAAGAGGTTTAATGAAAATTATTATTATTTTTTTTTTTAATAATATTGTCCAAGCGTGATTTTTACAGTTGATAAACCGATTAAAATATTAAAACGAAAGACCTTAAGAATGGATTTAATTAAAGAGTTGTCGAGCGTTTGTATATTATATATACACGCATACATACAATGGGATGAAAAAATAATTTTCGTTTTAGGATAAGACGACCGGGAGACGGGAACGGATAAAAAAAAAAAATACGAAAGTAAAATAATGGTGAAAAACGATATAAGACAAAAAAAAATAAAAAATGTATTGTTAGAGTTTGTAAAAATACAAATAACGAATCGTATAAAATATAACGATGAAAAATAATGAAAAACAAATACAAACGTTGAGTCTATTTTCGAATAGCTCTGTTTATATATATATGTAAATAGAATAAAATTAAATTAAAAAAAAAAAAATTATAATAAATGTTACGTAATAAAAACGAAATATCAAAGAAATTTCGATTATTGATAAATTGCAAAAACGATATCAAACAATGTCAAATATACGATAACGAAATTCATCGTCGATTTACGTGTCGTTATTATATTGTAACCGGACGTTTACGTTGTACCGATACATAGTTTTAAATAAAAATCCGACACTTATAAGTATATTGCGAATTGGCCAATTAGGATTTTCGTATACAAATCAACTGAACGAAATGAATGGAAGTGCGGAGGACTGCGCATACATTTGAAACAGAATAAAAATAAACCTAAACTACTACCGAAAACATAAAATGCACTAGGTAGACGGTACTCGAAATACTTTTATTTTTTTCAAATTTAACGATTATACGTCAACGATTAAAAAATATACATTATATACCGGTATATTTAAATCGTTATCCCGTCCTCAACCCGCAGCAGCGCTTTTTTTTTTTTTTATTATTATTATTAAAAAAATAATAATAATAATGAATAAATAATAAAAGAAATTGGAACACTGACAAATCCCAAAGTTCATTTGGATTTGCATTTAATAATAATTACTTCCGATCGGCCGGCTATGGGATTCCAAAGAGTTAAAATACTTTTATAAGTACATAAAATCGAGAGGGGAAAAAAATATAAAAAAAAAAAACTATAACAACTTTCTATATATATATATATATGTATGCGTTTTAATACCGAGAGCAGGTACGGATCCGGAACTACGGTTACGATATTTATCAAATATATCTTATTGCATTACACCGATTTGTGTTACGTTAGTAATTATTGTATTATAAAGTTTGGAACGATATTAATTTAGTAGCAACAATTATTCATCGGTTCGGAATGAAATAGACAATGAATATTATTATAACGCGTAGGACCGCCGATTCGGGAATTACAAGTCCGGTGTACGGTTTTCGAATTTGATTTCCAATCGATATATATATATATATACGAGGTGTGACAATAAAATAACGAGACTTTCTAAATATAACCTAAACTATTAACGTTATCTATAAAACGATTATTGAAATATGATTAGAAAACACTTATCTAAAAGCACTATGAACACTGATGGCATCGATTCATTTTCTTATACGTTAGTAGCCTTGTTATTAGTGCGAGTTCGACTATACTGCCGAAAAATGTTTAGATATAAAAATCGAACAACACGTGTTAACATTAAATTTCTTGTTAAATTAAAAAAAACTGCCGCGGAATCGTTTCGTATGTTATGTGAAGTTTATGGTGAAGAATGTTTATCAAGAGCTCGTGTTTTTGAATGGCACAAACGGTTTTGTAGTGGAAGGGAGGACGTCGAAGATGATGATCGTTCTGGACGTCCTACCACGTCTTCAACAAACGAAAACGTTGAAAAAATCGACAAAATTAATTAATCAATATTATTATAAAGAGGTATTAATTAAATTAAGAAAACGTGTCAGAAAGAAGCGACCAGATCTATGGAAAAATGGCTGGGTTCTTCACCAAGACAATGCTCCGGCTCACAGTGCATTTTCAATTCAACGTTTTTTAACTGAAAAAAAAATGTCTGTATTTCAACATCCCCCGTACTCGCCAGACCTTGCTCCTTGTGACTTCTTCTTATTTCTTTTCCCATTTTCAAACAGTTGATGACGTAAAAATGAAAACGGCAGAACTTCTAAAAGGGCTGAATGAAAGCAATTGGCAACACTGTTTTCAAGAATGGCAGCGACGTATGCAACAGTGTATTGATGCTGAGGGAAGGTACTTTGAAGGTGATAATCATTAAATTATAACATTTTTAAAATAAACAACTTTTATTCAAAAAGTCTCGTTATTTTATTGTCGCACCTCGTACGTATATAAAAAGATAACAACTTTTTAGATAACAACCGTCCACTCGCAGCCGTAAACGCTGCGTTGGAAATACGAAATGTTAACAGTATACGCGATTATTATCAATGAACAGCAAAAAAACCAAAAAAATTGTCGTATACTTGTAATATATTTGTCGTGCTCGTTTAATACACTTGTAAATGCACTTGCGAAATATCAAATTTTTATTAAAAATAAAAAAAAAACGTATATATATATTTATATAACAAATACAGGAAAACGATAATGTATGAATGTAAAGAATAATTTAAATAGTAAAAGAACAATACAAAGCCCGGAGTAATATATGTCCGCACGAGTAAGACGTACGTCCAGTGTTTCGATTTCAAATACCATCATCAATGTTGTAATGCCCCAGCGTAAACGAAAAATTATAATGCGATGACGATTTTTCAAATCGAAACACTAAACGTTCGTACGTGCATTTTATATATTACCCCAGACTTTGATTTGTTCTTTTTTTTTATTATTTATATTTATATATTATCGTTTTTGTTTTCTATATCTTTAAATATTTTTTTTTTATATCTTGATAAACTATCACATTAGTTTTTGTCTTAAAATAACTAACAATTTCATATTTCCTGTAAAAAAAAAAGTGTCCAGTTAGGCGTCTATTTCTTCGCCGGTGTTTTCGTCACCGGCACACCGACGCCTTCTAACGCACCTCCTCTTGCGCCTGCGTTTCCTGCACTTTGGGGGCGGACAACATTTAGGGATCGGCGGACAGCACTTCCTCTTCCGCCTCCTCCTGCGGCACCGGCGGGCCTCCGTGATGTTCACGGCATCGGCGGGTGCCGCGCTGCTGGTCGACGGAACATCGACGGTGTCCGTCGACCTGTTCGCCTCGGCTCCCGCCGTAGGTTGTTGTCCGGTCACCGCGTCGTTCCCGCCGTCGTCGTCGGACGAATTGTCCGAGTCGAAGTTTACGGTGATACCGAGTGTTTCGTCCTCGTAATCGTCGGTGCTCCGGTTGTACGGCTGTCGCCGAGACGCCCGGGACGACGACCGTCTCTTTCGCCGGCCGCTTCTGCTCCGGGATCTCCTGCTGCTTCTGCTCCGCGACCTACGTCGGCGACCTCTTAGGTCGACTACACCGCCGACGCCTCCTTCCAACGCGGCCACCGCGTCGTTTTCTGCGGCGGTATCGCGCTGGTTCATATCTCGCGACACGGACGCCGTCCGGTGGCGTTTCACCGTTTTTATTGTCGCCGGAGTGTCGGTACCGTCGTCCCACAATCGCTTTCCCATTTTCTTATGCTGGTATGCGCCGTATGTTAAAATTTAATCAATATTACCAAATATTTTCCGTTAAAAAATGCGTACAATTTTAAAAACAAATCAGTATAACTTCTAGATCGTCGGTATCGATCAACACCGAACCACTCGAGAATTCACAGACCGACGACGGCTCTAAAATAAACTGTAGACGGTGTTGCTATGCTACGCCGAACGGTGTTTTTGCGTTTACATATTCGGCTAACCGTATATAATTATAATTAAATGTATTTTTTACAAATCGTTTTCGCGTTTATATTGGTTTTACTTTATTTTAAAAGAGGTTTTTTTTTCTTACAAGTGTAATTCAAGTGGATATTATATAGTTATGTGTTGAAGCATTTTAAAAATTGCCACTCAATCGAGCTGATCGTGCGAAATATTACCAACACTATAGTATTAGAATTGAAATTCTGCTGTTTTACCGTACAAATATCTCGGATTAGTTAGTCCGTAGTAAAAGCCAAGTAAATATCGAACCGAGTGATGTATAAAATTTAAATAATTTTGAAAATATACATTTTATTCTGTCCGCGACCATTTTTCGAAGACACGAATTCAGTAAATAGAATAATTTTTACGTCCTACCGCGGTGATCGTAGCCCACGACGATTTTGTGTTTCGATTACCAATTAAAGTGTATCTATAATACAGTCGAGTCGCGATAACTCGAACCTCGATAACTCGAAGAACTCGACAACTCGATTTTTTTTTTTAATTCCCCTAGAAATTATAATAACACTCAATGTATTATAAGTCTTGTTAACTCGAATATAAAATTGTGATGAATAGCTTAGTCGAAGTATATTTTTATATCTGCTATATCTGGATATTCTGGGTATTTCGTGATAATTATTATGTATTATGTTTTGTCTACTTCAGTACTGTATAATAAAGATTACTGATTATTAGCGCACACACAATAATAATAATAAGTATGGTTGGTTAGTATGTGTCTACACTCTACCTGTCGTGTTTGGCGTCCGTGTTTTTGAATGTTTTTAAACATGTCTCAAATACGAAAGTTAAACCATTTAACTATAGCTGACAAAGTTCGTGTGATACAATTGGTGGTGAAAGGTACGACCAAGTACAATTGTCAATTAAAATCTGGATTCTATTTTAATGATGAGCAGTGTGATGGTAATGGTTTAGAAAACAATGACAATAAACAGCCAAAAAACCAAAAATTATTTTTCTACTGTATCTCATAAATAATACATATTTAGTTTTTGTATAGCATTTATGTATAAACATAAATATATTATATTTGTCATAACGGTTTTATCGTAAAATTTTAAAATTATATTTCATTACATAGGTAACTCGAAGTATTTATTTTATTTTGATAAATTCGAGTTAGGTATCTCGAATAATACATATCTCGAGGTGAATTTTTATTCCCCTTCAACTTCGAGTTGTCACGACTTGACTGTATATTGTAATTTGATGACGACGACATAGACACATTTTCGCCTGTATCTAAAAACATCACAATTGTTTTTCGTAAAATCGAAAATATAATATTTACCTATAAGTATAAATCGAAATCGAACCGTTTCAATGGGTTTTTAGTCAGATCGTATACGTGTGATTATCACGGTATTATCCGTAATCTTTGTCTTTATGTCTCGTATATGTCAGCAGTGTTCGTCCGAGCAACGTTTATTAAAATATATAATTTTAATAAATTATTTAATAATTAAAATAATCAACCACTAGTGTAAATTTATTGCTTATTTAAGCAATAAACGTGGGAATGATTGTTTTTTATTTTTGCCGTAGTACAATCCGGGCGATGTTTTATTTTCACTCGTGGTAATAGTACATTTTTAATTTAAAAAAAAAAAAAATGAAACTCTCGACACACGTTTCGGAACCATTTCGGACGTTCGCAATTATTCAATTGTTACGAATGCACCTCGTACGGACTTTTGTTATAACAAAACGGCCGTGGATAAATATTTGTATTTGTAAATGTAATCAAATAAATAAATGAATAAATTCTATATTTTGTATATATATATATATATATTTATCGTAATAAAATATCGTTTATTATCATTATTTTTTTTAATTTTTTTTTTTTTTTTAATGTGTAAGTTTATACTTAATAATAATTCATAACGATAACAATAATCGAATAATAATAATAATAATAATGTATAAATAAATAAATAAATATATATCGGTATAATAGACAAGAAATAATAATAATAATAATAATATAGTAGAAATAATAATAAGTAAAAGTATAGTGTATTGTAAATAATACAAAACATAATATTTTATTTTTTTTCAAACATTTTTTTCGAATTTTTTTTTTTTTTTTTACATAATTTATCATACGATTTTCGTTGACAACGGAATATATTTCTATACAATATATAATTTTTTTTTAAATTTTTTTTTTTAAATACTTTTTACTATCCAATGTACGAGAATAATAATCATAATAATAATAAAACAGTAATCAATATAATTAATAATGTATCGTTACAAGGCACTTATTTTTCCGCAAACAATGTATAATTTTATATACGAAAAGAATATATAATTACAAATATTATTATTTTATAAATACACAAATATCGGAATAATAACATAGAGTTTATAGGAATAGTCGGATCCGCTAGTAAAAATAATATCATTATTTTTTCATTTTTTCGAAAATGCCGTCATAATATTTTTATACGACGATAAAAAAAAATATATATTTACACGCAGAGGCCGGATCTCGTGTGACTAGAACACAATATACACATGACGATAATAATTATTATTGTTTTTTTTTTTTACCGCGAATACATAATATCGTATTATAATAAGAGATAGCGCATATATAAAGTTTTTCGAGTTTTTTAACTGAAAAAAAAATGTCTGTACTTCAACATCCCCCGTACTCGCCAGACCGTGCTCCTTGTGACTTCTTCTTATTTCCTTCTTATTTCTTTTCCCATTTTCAAACAGTTGATGACGTAAAAATGAAAACGGCAGAACTTCTAAAAGGGCTGAATGAAAGCAATTGGCAACACTGTTTTCAAGAATGGCAGCGACGTATGCAACAGTGTATTGATGCTGAGGGAAGGTACTTTGAAGGTGATAATCATTAAATTATAACATTTTTAAAATAAACAACTTTTATTCAAAAAGTCTCGTTATTTTATTGTCGCACCTCGTATATCTTAGCATAGGATCAAATAAAGAAGAAGTAATATTGGGCACTAAGGAACTAATAAAAGACAGTAAAGACATCGGATTACAAATCAACGAATCAAAGACTATGGTATATGGTAATATCAAGACCAAAAGAATATATAGAAGTTGAGAATTTTAAGTTCGATAGGGTACATAGTTTTAAATAACTGGGTGATACGATAAATAGCATAAATAATAATCACGAAGAAATCAATATAAGAACTATTGCGGCGAACAAATGCTATTATGGGTCAACGAGCATATTTAAACGAAAACAAGTATCAATTAAATCGAAAATTACACTATACAAAGTAATTATCAGACCAGTTCATCTATATGCTTGCGAAACATGGCCAACGACCAAAGGAGATGAACACAATATAGCGATCTTTGAAAGACGAATATTCCGAAGAATATATGGGCCAAAACGAAATAATATCGCACAACAATATGAAAGTAGAAGCAACATGGAATTACAACAACTATATAAAGAACCGAACGTAGTAGCAGTACTACAATATAGAAGAATCGGATGGGCCGGCCACGCATGTTGGTCAAATAGCCTAATGAAAATGCGGTATTAAAATGGAAACCCCCTTGGGAAAAGACCACTAGGCAGACCAAAACAAAGATGGATAGACAAAGTAAAAAAGACTTTGGAAGAATTTTGAATACATGCTATGGAAGTAGTAGCTCAGGATAGAGACAGGTGGAAGCAAATTTGGGTTATGGGCCTCAGTGGCCTTCAAAAACCGGAGAAGAAGAAGAAGAATATACATATAAATATCAGTGGTTCTCAACCTTTTTGGCACTACGGACCACTTAGAGAACTTTATACACGTCAGCAGGGGCCACCACAACGTTAGACCTTATATTTCTTAACAACAAGAATCGATTTTTTTTCACCATTTTAGAAGTATTCAGAATTTACGAATAAATAAAAACCTATGCAATTCCTTTATAGCAGGCTTATAATATTGTTTATAATTGATGAATTTTAACGCAAATTACCATTATAGAAACAATTCAATGTGATAATCCTTTACTAATGGGGATATTTTTTTATTTTTTTTTGGGGGGGGGGGGAATACTGCTCAGAGCAACCACGCATGTCTTTTATAATGGCGTCCGACTGATTTCATTGTTTATTTTGAACGTAGAGCAGCCCGGGAAACGCTTGTCGAAAACACATAACGCATTGCCGACAATTAGATCTAAACGAGATTTGATTGTCGGTTTGAAATAACAACATAAGTGCGATTTAAATTTGTAAATAAACGACGGGCTGTACGCGATTGTCGGTATTCGTGTAGGTAGCACGCCCCGGGAGGGCGAGAAATGTTACTGTTTATTATATTTCGTAGGTACGGCTGGCGGACCGCAGTTTGGGAACCCCCGGTATATGTATATATATATATATATATATATATATATATATATATATATATATCATTCTATTCGTTGGTTAACGTCATAATAAATAATTTGCGATATCGACGTAATTTATCGTGCTCGATCGGCCCGGCCGACGGAGAACTCATATCGGCCGGGGCCGGCGAGGGTGGCACACGCTATAAATATAATACGAAACATTTGCCGGACGGTACGGCAAAACGACTGCGGCAAACGATCGCGGTCTCGAGATTTCTGTTCTTGAGCCCGCCAAATATATTGCGGCCGCCGCGTTCGGGTCGATAAATTTTGTGTCCGACGCCCATTCGTTCATATCGCCTCGTCCCGCTCGATTAGTTCGAATTTGCGTCGCCTTGCTTGTTCGTATACGTACGGGTCGGTCGCGTGGCGGCGGCCGGTATACGTATAATATTTATAAAAATTATTATTTTATAATTATATTCTAACGGTTTTTTTTTTTTTTTTTTTTTTTTTATCATCACTGTATTCGAACGCGTGTCCGGCGCCGAACCGACTATTTTTACCGCAAAACGGATCCTGTTTTTGGCGTCCTGTTGACGAATAACAATCGAACGAACGTTTATACGAACCGGCGAATTACGAACGGTTTTTTTATTTTTCTTTTTCCACCCACGTCCGTACGATCCCCAAGCTAAACGTTTTGCCACGTCGTACCCGCATTTAGTACACATTTACGCGTCTTGCGCATAAACCGTTCGTATACAATACAGGGTGCGGCAGAGCCGACTGACGAGTTTAATGCGGGTCAGTAGCCTGTGATAAGATAAGAGCAGGCCTTAACAAGTGGTATATGTAGAATTGTAATGCTTATGGAAGAAACTGAAAGTACCCTAAAAAGACTTGGACACGGAGCACCCAGAACGGTAAGAACCGCCGAAAATGTGCAGTTGGTTAGAGAGTAAATTGAGCAGTCACCAAGACGCTCAGCCCGGAAACACGCTGTAGCTTTGGGAATCTCCGACCGTTCTTTGAGGAGAATTCTTCATGAAGATTTATCATTCCATCACCATAAATTAATGCTTGTCCAAGGGTTAAATGCTACTGACTACGGCTACCGTAAAAATCTCTGTCAGCAAATTCTTCTGCAAATTCCTCCGATATCAACATTTTTCTGTAGCGATGAGGCCCATTTTCATCTTTCTGGAACTGTAAATAAACAAAATTTTCGATACTGGGCTACAAATAACCCACGGTAGCACAATGAAAGACCATTCCAATCTCCTAAAGTGACAGTGTGGTGTGCTGTGTCCCAATTTGAGGTGATCGGCCTCTACTTTTTTGAGGACGAGAACAGGACCGTCACTGTCACGTCCGCTCGTTATGTTGTGACGTTGGAAACTTATCTGCAGCATAGGTTGGAGGAAATGGCTGTAGAACATGATTCGGGAGATGTATGGTTTCAGCTAGACGGAGCTACAGCGCACACGGTTAGAATTTCACTTGCCGTCTTGCGACAATTGTTCCCTGGGCGGTTAGTCTCTCTGAGTGGAGACATAGGCCGGCCAGCACGGTCCCCAGATTTAAGCATGTGTGATTTTTTTTTCTTCTGGGGCTACCTTAAGGATAAGGTTTTCAGATATCGCCCACATACCATAGAAGAAATTAAACAGAAAATCACCGTGGATGTCGAGACCATACCAGTCGATATGTGCCGAAAATCATATGAGAGCTTCGGAGATCGTCTACAACAATGTATCAATGCTGACGGCCGCCATCTTGGAGATATAATTTTCAAAAAATAATTTTTAATAGTGGGATTGAATACTGATTTAAATAAAAAATAAACCTTTTCTCTAAGTTTTACTGTTCGTTGTCTATAGTTCATCAAAACTCGTCAGTCGGCTCTGCCGCACCCTGTACAAATAAAACATAGCGACAATGCACTATAAATAGAATTACGTGTTATCATTTTTAGATTTTGTGTTCAAAAAATTAACAAATCAATTAGTTTTGTTGCTCATTTAGTGTGATCGGCCAACCGTGCCATATTATTGTACGCACATAGTGTCCTATTATCTGAAATTTTACAATCTATTTGATAGTCGACGGTTAAGATTTTTATTCGTGTGACACGTATCGTTTCATTTGCCTAATAAATTCGATTGCGTATTACCAAATCGTACCGTTTAATATAAACCAAATTCGACAGTTTCCCGCCGTTATCCGTTTATTATTTTCGCGTACCTCTCGGGCCGGGAACCGCTGATACAGATAACAGCATCCGAATTCATGATTGAAATCGATATTTATGATTCGATTTAAAAAAATTTAATTTATATCGGACATCAGTTTCGTAATAGATGTCCGATAATATATTTAACGTTGGAACCCGAACAATTTATCGGATTCAATACGTGGTTTCTATAAAACACAACACGAGTATATCGTATTGAAAGCATTTCTCGTTTAAAATGAATAATCGAAACACACACTGTAATGCGATACTACAGTTTACAGTACTTCTACAATATTGAAAACTTTGTATATTATAAAAAAAAAAAAAAAATTATTTAAAAAAAAACCTTCATTTTTAACACAACATATCTATAAAACGCTATCGGCGGGAATAAATAATAATAATTTCGCAGATAGAATAGGATATGTTCGTGTTTCGTGCAACGGAGATTGAAATCAAAACCGTGACGTTGCTGCAATAAATAAAATCGTTACCGACATAATTATTATTGTCCGTCTTGGATTTTAGATACTTGTAGTGTACGCACTATACGTACCCTAGGCACACTACTTAATCGAGTACTGTAAATCGTACGTGCGTGCGGATAAAACTGTATAAAAATGAAACTAAATTAAGACAATTAATATTTTTGCCCTTTCACCGTACGGTAAAAACGATGAGCAGAAAACGAACAATAAAATGCATTTCGACATAAAAGGAAAACGTGCCAATGTGTAAAAAAAAAAAAAGAAAAAAAAGATAGAATGGCGTAGAACAAAAAAAAAAAAAAACTCTCGACGAAAATAGCCCGTTCGGAAGCTTTTGAAATAAAATTGTCTAATAACATCTGTCGGCTGAAGACATTTCCAAATGTAATAAAGCAGCTTCGTTAAATCTTCTCACTGCTGCAATAAGACTATAGCCGGGTTCCAATCGAGTAAACTCCGGGGTGTAACGCAAATAGAGAGTATAGTATTGGCCGTTGTGAATATATATATATATATATAAAAAAAACAAAATGTTTCTGCGATTTAAAACATTTTGATTTTCAGTTTTATTCACGCTCTCGCAAATATAGTTGTACGGCCAACAAGTAACGATGTAGTAATGGAAAATAAATTCTTACGAGGGCGTTTCCGTCGAGCCTTGTTAACGTAGTAAATTTACTAACAATGCCACGGTAAAGTGATTATAACTTTTCCTTTCACATACGCAATAATCATTATTGTTACGTAGGTACTTAATAATAATAATCAGCTCGAAAAATGATCTAATTTATGAAGTGTATTTAATTTTCGTAAAAACTACGGCGGCATTTCCGTGATGCTGGCGAATTCTTTAAGCGTGAAAACTTCAAAAGTTGTAATTATTATTTTATTATTTACCGTATGGAAATTACGGTTATACTCTTTATAGGGGTAACCTATTTACGTTACTTTAATCTAACTACTCGTTATCGTCTTAATTAGCGAATTTTAGAAATGGTTTTTTTTTCTCTTTTTTTTTTTTTTTTTTTTTTTAACATGATTCGAAGTAAAAGCAGCTGTAAACAAATTACCATAATGTTAAAAAAAAAAACCTACATACTTCGTGGTCAAACGTAGAAGGATGAAGGGAATATCTCCCACCTTTACATATTTCTCCCCTTAAATATTGATAACAGTATGTAATATATTTTTATTGATATAAATAATTAAGTAAATTATAGTGGTTACATAAAAAAAATCACTCGTATTCCCGCCATGACAAAATCAATTGAGTGCCGCGGCTTCGCACCGTTGACGGGCCACTACATGTCGTAGGTGGCAAGTTGGGAAGGCATTAGGATATATACAAATACATATAATAGGTAGTTTAATTTATATCTTGAAACTATTTCTGGAGTGTTTTTTTTTTTTTTTTTTGTAACATTACGGTAACGTTTTTATTGGGGGGCCAGGAGTAACTCCCTGGGTTTTTGTAACAGTAGTCGCATTACGTGTCGTAGCAAAACGTACCAGTGTACGTCAATTTGTTTGTGTCTGGTCTATAAGAAATACCGGCCAGTAGCAAAAACTGAAATAGCCGTAACAAAAATGTAGCCGGAATCGTGACCTCGGTTTTGAAGCTGTAGCAAAAAATGCCGGCGCCAACTAGACTGGACATTTGAAAATCGAGTGACGGCCCGTCGCTTCGATTGTTTGCTCGAGTGTAATAACTATTTTTTTTTCGTGATATATTCTAAAATTTAACTTGACAACACTGTAAACGTGGTAAATTTTATCTACGTAGAGTGAGAGACTATGATTTTATCTAAAACCGCGGTTCATACGCAGTCGATAATTTTAATTGATCGCAATTACGCACCAAGACCTTTGGGTTCAGGGGTCGGGTCCCATCCTCCGCGACCCCCGAATTAAATTCAAAAAAACAATGTCAAACGAAAAAAAAAAAAAAAATGTCATACGGCCGCAGCATGACGAATATAATCTGCAGGGGAGCACGTGGAATAGGAATCTTACAAGATTAGAGCCACATACTGACTACTGATAGCGATAAGGAAAAATTCCGAAAAATTGTAGATGGAGTATGACGCTATTTGGTTGCGAAATCTGGACAAAAAACTCACCGGTGATAAATAGGCTAGAAGCTTTTGAGGTGTGCTGCTTTAGGAAAATACTCGAGAGGGTGATAAATGAAGAGGTACTAAACAACGTAAAAGAAAACCGACAGCTGTAGGAAAGTATCCAATTTAGAAGAGGAACAATTATAGGCGACAACATAAGACACGAAAGTCTGCTAAAGACAACATTGGAAGAGGAAGACTCAGGGCAGAATACATAAAAGATCGGAAGAAAAAAAATTACAAACAACTAAAAAAATTGAGCTACAATCGATAAGCACGGAGAGCTGCAATTAATTAACCCCAGGAATAATAACGATAGAGAAATGAATTGAAAAAAAAAAAAATTGTATCCCTTTCCCTGAAGTTGTTTCCCAACTACGGTTTAAATTTACAATTATCATTATATACGTACATGTATGAAACGACTATTAAAAAAAAAAAAAAATTGTTTGTGCTTTTAGTAGGTTATTTTTGAACCTTTATATAAATATATATAAAAAATCAACGTCCGGATAAAATCTACGAGTCTACGAGTTATTTCAAAAGTATATATATATATATATATATGTACGAGGTCTGTTCTAAAAGTACCAGGACCGTAATGTTATTACGACTAATCTATACACGATAACGTTTCAAATTGTAAATAGATGTATTCCCCGAGAATAAGTGGATATTTTAAACAAAACCCGAAGTCGCTATTTGATCTCAGTTTGTAATATTACACGTGGTTAAATCCAATCAGTTTGTGTTTCGTTCGCCGTTTTCGACATGTCCGATATTAACGAACATGGCGCGTGCATCAAGTTTTGCTTGAAACATGGTAAAAATGATGCAACGCAAACGTACGGATATGAGTAAAACCGTTTTTCGGGATGATTCATTAAGTGATTCCGTGACTTTCGAGTGTTTTAAACGTTTCAAGGACAGTCAGAGGTCAACTGAAAACGATTCACGTTCGGGAAGACCGTCGATGGCATCCAGAAACGACGGTGTGGCGACAATTTGCGAGAAAAACAATGCGAAATGGCCGCCGATTAACCGTTAGTGAGTTAACAAAGCGAATCTCAATTGAGTCTTGTCGTATAATTTTAAAGGAAAATGTACAGATGAAAAGGGTCGCGGTGCCGAATTCGTTCCGCGATTGCGCCGGCACATTAAGCGCTGTGGATTCGTGAATTTTTGGCTGATAAAAAAATTGCTGTGGTCCCGCTGACCCTTCCTGATTCTCCTGATCGGGCCCCGTATAATTTTTTTTCTATTCCCAAGACCAAAATCTGCGCTCCGAGGACAACGATTTCAAGATGTAGAGGATATTAAAGCGAACACGGCAACAGAACTCATAGAGCTTTAACTTTGGAAAAGTTCCAAAAGAATTTTGATAAATGGCAATATAGCCGGGATTACTGCAGATTCGCTTGGAGGAGAATATTTCGAAGGAGATATCATTTAATAATATGTTACTTCATTTTTGTAACTATTAAATAAAAAATTTTAACAGACGCGAGCGTTCTATTACAGTAATATAATTCTATATCGATCGTCATAATATTTATTAGCAACGATAATAAAACGTACCGGAAACACTCTGACGTGCAGACGCAGGACCGGGACAGACCCGTTTGCGAGAGACTTATAGAGCTTATAGAACTTATAAAACTTTTATAGAAATTTATTTCTACAGGCGGAATGTCTGAATGGCTAAATGTAACGAGATCGTGTCGAATTCGTTAATTTCTAATAATATCTTTATTATGTTCCTAACCTAACCTAACCTGGGTAGAATTTTGAAGAGTACTTCAGGTTTATTACCCGGAGACTACCTCCGATGGACATTTTTAGCGGAGCTTTCTTGTGGAACATGCAACATTCTGTATGGTTATATATTTAGAAATATTTATTTAAATATTTCCTTAAAATTTCTTTTTGGAAAATTCTAAAATAATTTAAAGGAATTTTCGAAAATTGTTACGAAATTATTCTAAATATCTTTAAAAATGTAATTTATACAAAAGTTCCTTGACTGATAGTAGTCTCCCGGGAATACATTTAAAAGTACTCTCCAATAATTCGGTAATAAATACTGAAATTATGATTATTCCAATGACAGACTCGCCTGTCACGTGTCGTGGTCGTCTCTAGTCTTTTTAACAGTGTTTATTTGTATATTTGAATTTGAATTTTACGTTCCCTAAATGCTAAGACGAATAAAAATATAAAAAAAAAACAAACCAAAGCGCAAAACAGCGGCCGGGTTGACAAACAAATAAATAAAACCGTTCAGTTCCTGTCGGATTATTACGACTATTTTGTATTTAAACTGC
Source organism: Tuberolachnus salignus (assembly GCA_956483605.1). Taxonomy (NCBI): domain Eukaryota; kingdom Metazoa; phylum Arthropoda; class Insecta; order Hemiptera; family Aphididae; genus Tuberolachnus; species Tuberolachnus salignus. The sequence continues at coordinate 2,323,397 of OY101434.1, forward strand.
GTTTAAGTTGGGCTATATTTAGTCAACAAATATAATGGGAATGAATTTCTATTGAACAAAAAGGGCCTACACACTTTGCACTATTAGCGGATCACTGTTGTTGGCGGGTAACCGGGAAGGCAGTATATGTATTTAATTTATATCTCTATGCAACGGGTAAATTGCAAACGAAAAACGATTCTGAGCTGAGTAGTTTCAATCGTGTTTGTTGGTTGAGTGTATCTCGTAGGAGATATCTTTAAATACCGTGCGATTTGGTTGTATGCAATTGTTAAATATCATAAAATCCCGGTATTTTTTTTTAACGGACCACCCGTATACCGACCGGACGGCATTACAGCCGGGCATAGATGTGTACGGGTAATAAAAATATAGCCTTCCGGGTTATTATTATTATTTATATTGTTTCTACGTGTATGGCGGCGAACTCGCGAAAAATTAGTGGGCCAAAGTGCGCCCGTACAATAGGTTTTGTTGGGAAAGTACTAAAGAGAATTCGGATCTTGTTGAAAAACGGCACTGCGAGTACGAACAAATAAAATTCCAATGCGCCGCCACGGCCGGGCCATAACGCGAAACTCGAAATATAAAAATTTAGTGACTTTCGGACTCGGCCGAAACTTTTCAGAAACAACGCGGCGGCGGCGGCGGCGGCGGCGGGCGTTAGCAGTTAAGAAGTATAAGGGTAGGTGTACGCCGAGTTCGGTTGCGCCCCAAGCTCCGCAAACGATAAATTCCCAAAGACTTACAATAATACACTACGGAAATCAATTATTAACCGTCTGGCCGACAATATTTATTTCCAATATGTATTGGTCGGCCAGTAAAATATATATATGTATACGCACACACCTATACGATTATATTCGAAACAACGGCGATAATAATAATAACGATAGTGTGTTTTTTTCTTTTTTTTTTTTAAAGATTTATACTGTATATATATATATATATATATATATATACTGTTGTAAAAAAACAACAACCTATGTTATTAACACTGGGCCGTTTATATATATATATATACGTATATATAAACTACGATAAAATATAAAATATTACACCGTTCGGGCCGAGTGCGTTTTGTCGTTTTTACTTTTCTCAGTCCGCGGGGGCGCCGGCGGGCAAGTTAACAAAATTTTTTTCCTCCTTTCATTCTCGACCCGTTTTATTACGTTCAGTCGATACGGACAAAATTGTATTTAGGCAAATAAATAAATGGCGAACTCGATTGGCCCGTTTGACTTTGTTATGTTAAAATAGATAATACGTAAAAAAAAAAACCAACAACAACAAATAAATCCAATATAATTATTATTAAATCATTTAAACAATATGACATTTTTGTTCGCAATCAATCGGGTTCCAATAGAAACCCGATCACGGGGTCTCCGACGTTTTTTTTTTTTTTTTTTTGACGGCCTTGTCAATAGGCTTTGACGTCGTACGTTTTCGAAATGACAGTTGGCTTAGGTTAACTGGTATGTTTAAAAAAAAATCCCCAGTTAGATTAATACATTGTCGTTATCATTCCTTAACCAGGCGTAAAACCCATATGCCGTTTTACCGAACAACAGATGTAAACTCAAAAATATTATTAACCCCGGAGTTCACAAGTCCTCCGTCCTCACGGAGTCTTCTTGTTCGTTCGTATTTCAAGTAATTTTTTTTTTTTTTTTTTAATAAACTTCCCTAATGAATTGCGTAATTTCGATTGCAATAGTATTAAATTTGATTTAATTGCTTGGCCTAATTATGGGGCAGAGCAAACGCCTACAGTTTATTTAAAATATTAATTTAAAACACCATCAATAGGTTGAAGGAAATGGCTGAAGAAAATGATTTGGGAGATGTGAAACCATACATAGGTTTTTTGAGGACGAGAACAGGACCGTCACTGTCACGTCTGCTCGTTATGTTGTGACGTTGGAAACTTATCTGCAGCATAGGTTGGAGGAAACGGCTGAAGAACATGATTTGGGTGATGTATGGTTTCAGCAAGACAGAGCTACAGCGCACACGGCTAGAATTTCACATGCTGTCTTGCGACATATATTCCCTGGGCGGTTAGTCTCTCTGAGTGGAGACATAGGCCGGCCAGCACGGTCCTCGGATTTAAGCACGTGTGATTTTTTCCTCTGGGGCTACATTAAGGATAAGGTTTTCAAATATCACCCACATACCATAGAAGAAATTAAACAGAAAATCACCGTGGAAGTCAAGGCCATACCAGTGGAAATGTGCCGAAAATCAGATGAGAGCTTCAGAGATCGTCTACAACAGTGTATCAACGCTGACATTTTAAAAATGGGATTGAATACTGATTTAAATAAAAGAAAACCTTTTATTAAAACCTCGTTTAAACGTTTCTCATTCCACATTAAGTAGGATTTTAAATGATCGTTCGAATATTGAACGCGCAACAATGGAAAATGAAACTAGTAGTCGGAAAAAAAAAAGAGCTGGAAAAGAAGAAGTTGTAGACAAAGCGTTAAAGAAATGGTTTTCACAAGTGAGAAAAAAAGATGCCCGTATTAATGGTCCACTTTTATGTCAAAAAGCAGAAGACTTGGCAAAGAAAATGGGGAAAGACAAATTTGTTGCGACGGAAGGATGGTTTCAACGTTGGAAGAAAAGGGAGAACATCAGCTCTATTAAAACACATGGAGAGCAAGGGATACCAATACTGATGATGAAGAAGAAAACAGAGATACACCCCTAGCACCCCCATCAAACATGGAAATTGTGGATGCTCTCAGTGTCCTCAAGAGAGCAGTCCAGTACCGTGCGGATGAAATAGGTTTTGAGCAGCATTACTCGTACGAAAATATGATTATGGAGTTACTCGACGCAAAAAAGCAAAACTTCGATACATATATATATTTTAAATCCATTTAATAATATACATTTGTACATATACTTTTTTAAATACATATACATGTTAACATAAATATATTTTTCACGTATTTTTCATTTTTTTTTTTTTTAGTACAAATCATACCAATCGCTTATTAGAAACAATCAGTTAATTGACACATTTCACCTTGGTCCCAAAGTGTTTCTAATAAGCGGCTTCTACTGTATATGTATTTTTTGTGTGCACTTTAAGTGTATTTTATTTATCGTAAATGCGAATGATCGCACGACCTTGTTCGTGCATTTTAACTTTGGAAAAATAATTGTAACAATAACAATTTCAAAGTTTATTGTTTAAAAAATACATAATAGATTAATCGTACGAGCATACTAACTGTTTTCCCGACCGATTGACTGATACGACAGCATACGCTCAAATTTATCTGCATTTATAATCCATAGAGAAAAAATATTAAAGTTTTTCTTTAGTCTGCGTTTCCTGTGCGAATGTGTTTTTCGATTGGCATTATTGGCTTTACGCGGGTGCAACGTTTTTCTAATTATTATTTATTTTTTTTTTTTTTTCAATTTGAATTCAAACAAAACGAAATACTGTTTTATGCCCGTTTGAATTGTGTAAATAAATCGCAAAAACGAAATAATATTGTTTTATGGTTTTTTTCTACTAAAATTTCGACCGTTGACCGGATATATTGGTAAAATGTACAAATGTAAAAATTCAACTTTCCATCGGAATTAATCGATTTGACTCGAAATACACATAAATTGTATCGGGCAGGTGCGCCGCGTGAAGCGCACGATAAATGTTAAACAGTTATAAGTTTATCGGATAAAAACGTACTCGTTAATATTAACTCGGTCGGTTTTAACACGGCGGTAGAACGCGAGACCGAAAATTTAATTTTAACGCGTCAACGCCCGGCCGTTTTCGCTTGTTGCGTCCAATACGGTTTCCAAACACGGTGTTTTTTTTTTTATCTTTTTTTTTTTTTTTTAGGCGTTTTTTCCAACCCAATCTGTCTGCTTACCAACGCCCGGTATTTACACGCGACCGGCAATTATTATTATTATTATTATTATTATTATTATACGCGGTCATATCTCCCGCGGGTTCGGTCTACGCGTAAAACTAACGGGCGGGCTCGGCGTGAAATCCCGTCGGAAACGCCGGTGAAGACGATCCGGTGACGTTAATGATAAGAAAGCGCGTCCCGGGACTGTATATATATATATATATATATAACCGTGCTCGGCGGCGGAAAAGCGAAGGATTTTCTTGTCAGATGTAAAAAAAAAAAAAAAAATTATTTATATATATATAAAAAAAAAAAAAAAAAAAAAACCCGAAAGCGCGCAGTCGCCGTTAATGGCACCGCCGCGAACCCTCGTCGTCGTGTGATGTGACTTATAATAAGGATCAACAACACTGCCGGTGCTACGTGGTAAAGTATACAGTGCGCTTGTCAGGGCGGCGACGACGGCCGATTCCCGCGAAAATATCGAGAGACGAGAGATCTTTACGAAAAAAAAAAAAAAGAAAGAAAAACGCCCGTTTTAAAAAATAAAAAAATTTCTCTCCCGGACCTAATTGGACAGACATCAAACAGCACCTGTATTAAGCCCGCTCGCCCCCGCTCCCCAATTCACGTTCAGTTTTTAATGACAATCCACGCGATTGACGCGCACATGACCGGTAATGACCGACAATCAAATTTTATGACCGACGAAATTCAAACATGTTTGAATTTTTATCATCAGTCAAAATGGTTGGACCATGTATGTCTATAAATGTACGTGTCGTGTCATTATGCCTTTTGTGAATTGTACATCTTCGTCAAAAAAAACGACGAACGAGTAAAATGGTGAAGAATTTTGGCGCGATTTTATACATTTATACCGGTAGTTTACCTGCTACGAGGAAAATAAATAATTGATCCAACTGCTGACAAAAATACAATTAAAAAAAAAAAAAAATAAAAAATTAACACACTGAGATCGAATCGCCGTCGTGAGTTAAAGAACGTTTTAGCCAGTGAAAAAGTTTCTATAATCAGAACGAGAACATAGTCGAAATTCGTCTAAAAGATTACGATGGGATAATGTGTTTCTTTTTTTGAACCATTCTTTTTGTTTTATCACACGCAAGGTAAATAGCAATTGTGTTGACTATAAAAATAAAATAATCGAACGACTGAAGATTGTCAGTCTTGATTGACCGTATATGGTAATTATCAATCGTCAATCTTGACTGTCAATCGCGTTGATTGCCATTCACGACTAACGATATTACCCGGTTTTTTTTTTTTTTCGTTATTATTATTATTTTTTTTTTTTTGTTTTTTATTTTTATTATACACAATCTGTAAGTATTGTTTTACAGTAAGTGCATGTGATGAAGGAAACATGGCTTGAGAAGCTGGAGATAAGAAGCCGCCCATTGGAGACACTTAAGGTCAGGATTTTAGGTTAAGGTTTTAGTGTGCTAGCAAGAGAGAGTGGTATTACAAATTATGGGGAGGTAGAGGTATATACAATTTTAGACTAGAAGGTCACGACACCAGGTACGTTTAAGACGCCTTCTGGAGTCACCAGGAATAGCGTTGGAGGATAGCTCAGAGATCAAGGGATTACGATGACTGTGGAATTTAGAGTGTGTGCGTTTGTAGAAATTTTTTGCGACGTTGTGGACTGTTGGGACGGCCAGGTCTCTATGTAGAGTGTCGTTAGATACATAGTAGGGAGCTTTGGTTATTTGGCGGAGACACTTTGATTGGAAGATTTGAATTTTGTTTAAGTTGAATTTTTTGGCTGTGCCCCAGAGTTGGATACCGTATGTCCAGATCGGCTCGAGTAGGAGTTTATATAATAGTAGCTTGTTTTTTAAGTTGATGTGTTGTGATGTGAGAAGATAACGTAATTGGCGAGAGCGATTATTTAAGGCAAGCGTTTTGTTGTGGGTATGAGTTGCCCAAGTTGGCCTGCGGTCTAGATGTAGACCTAGGTATCAGACATTTTGGGCGGTTGGAAGAGGTGTATTGTTGAGGTAGATGGGTGGGCAGACTATTTGCCTTAGTGTGAACGTACAATGGATGGATTTTGTTTCATTAATTTTAATTCCCCAGTCTTTATACCAGGTTAATAAGAGATTGAGATGATTTTGTACGAGGTTTGAGGCTATTTCGGGGTCAGAATGGATCGCTAAAATCGCCTTGTCATCGGCAAAGTCGCCAGTTGTAGTGTTGGGGGTGGTAGGTTGATCTGAAGTGAATAAATTGAAGCGTTATTATTATTACCGTTAAAAAATAATTGCCCGTAATAAATTTACTACCGGCGTTCTTATTGTTGCAGTGAGCTCGCTTTACTTGCGCTCGGTGATCCGTGCTCGCTACGCACGGGCTCTAAATATCTAACGACGCCGCACCACGGATTACCCTACACTTCTTATTTTAGGAGTTGGTGAAACAATATGGTTCGACCAATAGGAACTGGAAAAAAACAATAACGTACTTCGAGTCGAAGTCGTACGATAAAAACTTTAATAATAATAATTTAGTAAATTTTCGGACGGGATTTTAAGTGGTCCGCCCGAGAGATCAGTTACAACGTGCACTTGACAATACTGGGAATGGACACGGGGACTCGCGGCGATGTTACCTCAAATGTACAAAGACGAGTATGAGACGGAAAGGTCCAGGTGTTGAGTTAGAACTGTCTCTCTCTTTCTCTGTTTCTCGAGGTGTGAAACATTCCTCTTATTTATATGGTTGACAGAATTGTCCGTGCCCGACTGAGGATCCACAATAAGGCAATGAGAGCAATAATTACGCATAATGCTTATGTCACAAAACGCTACACAGAACAAGTAAACCGCTTTCGTCAATATAACCCGGTAGTTTTTTTGTTTTTGTTTTTTTTTTTTATCGAAAAACGAATTCCGCGACCGCCCGCGAAGATTTCGAGTAATTGTTCCTCGATTCGGTAAAACCGAACGAACCGAATCATTCCGCCGACTGCCGCTCGAAAATCGCAATAAATGTTACCGAAGATTTAAGACAATCGGGCCAGAAATGACGGCCACCATACGTGTTGGGCACGTTGAGCGTGCAAGAGAACCGCGTATGCGTTTTGTTCGTAGCAAAAAAAAAAAAAAAGAAAATAAATATGATACGGGTTTTTTTTTTTTTTTAAAAAAAAATTATTGTTTCGCGGAAATTGTGTAAAAAATACCGCGGAAATCGTCGGCTCGGCCGTAAAAAAAAAAAAGAAAATGCAACGACCTAGTCGATTTGTCACGAATCACGAAAACGTCGAATTTGCCAGACGCGAGATAACGCTGTTTTACTTATCCAAGGAATAAGATTTTACTGCATTACTGACGTGCAGACGATGATAATTTTTGGTAAAACCGCAAGTGCTCTGTCCGTATCGTGACTTTACGATTTTACATTAGGAAACGCCGTACGTTTTCGGTATCCCCGATGTCCGAAATTATAAATATTTAACAATTATCGCTGATGGTGAATTTTATACCACGGCGATGAATCATAGGAACTAGAGGTCTGAATGGAACACGTGTATTCGTGTCACGAGCACGCGGATAATATTATGTTGCATATTTACGTATTCCGAGTGGCACGTGTATTTCGTGACGACACTCTAATGAATTCCGTGATTTATATTCACGTGGACTGTAATCAGTAAGTTTCATTATTTTCGATATTTTGTTTCAGCTGTAAATTATATAGTAAAAATAATATCGAAAACATTCGATTTTACATCGAAAACATCGGCATAATCGAAAACAATGTAAACTTGTCACTTTACCGTTTTTCCTATCTTTTTCCCGCCGATTATTAAAAGAAAACTATACGAAAAATCAAAACACGACTTGGATTTTTAGGTAAAAGATGCTAAAGGTTTTCATTCGGTGCAAGAATTCCGATAGAAAACAAACATTTGAAATAATGACAATGCGATGCGATTAGTTTACAATTTATATTTACGTGTATTCCGGATTGTAATAAACGGCTCTAATATGAATCATAGTTCGTAATTTTATTGATAGGTACCATTAAAGACTTACACTTACACTCGTTTTGAATACAGTTACATTATTTCCAATACGAACACGCCTGCTATCGTTGAATTGTATAATATTATACGGTTCCGTTGTTTTATTGATTTTGAGTGTACCGAAGAAACGGTTAGGTTTTTTCACTCATAATTTCCGATTAGTGAAATGCTTCGATTTTTCCACTTAATACCTTACACGAATAGGATACGGAATTCACGTCCCAGTGGTACTTTACACTAGAAACGTTTTTCTAAAACCGTGACGTTTCGATTTGTGAAAACGGTAAAACTGACGACAAATCGATTTGTGTTGATTTCCGTGTTACGTTGGCCACGACGGAGAAAAACCCGATCTATAACGAACTATAATAACTCCGGTCAGTTTACAGGTTTTTTTTTTTTTTTTTTTAATTTTATTTATTTTATGCCAATCGTTGCATTCAGTATACAAACTAAATTCCCTTGTGCCGTCCATATAACGTCCCACGGACAACAGTGGCTTACCCACTGATGCGAATCGTGTCCGGCTTTCTTTATTTCGTTGCAATACCTACGACGTTAATTTTGCCATGTCGCAGAGGGCAAATGCCGGCCAGCAGCGTCGCACAAACCACGGCGTACTTAATTATTATATTTGTCACAAAGTTTTAGCTAGCTGTATGCATATTATTAAATACCGCCGGTTGTAAATATTTATGAAAACCCGTATCATCGAAGTAATGTATAAACGACACGTGCGGTAAATAAAGCTTTTTTTTTCCCCCCCCGAAACGATAAAACGATTTAATAATCGTTCTCGATAAACCCAACAGAATTGCAACGCGCCGAGTATTATATCACCGTCGTTTGTCGAGAACAAAATCAATAGATACGCGCGCAGAAACATTAACAATTAAATGTTCATACAACGTACGTGTGCATGTTTGTTGATAATGTACGAGGAAAATGAAAAAAAAAAAATCGCTAAACAGGCAAATATACATTATTTATTTCCTTTTATTTTTTTTTTTTTTTTTTCGTTCCGGTATCGTCCGTAACCTATCCGGTACGCACATACTTTTATATACAATTTAATCACGGTCCCGGTCCTTTTGTTTATTTCATCAAGTCCGGTGATTCTGTCCTAAAATACGATTTATCTTCGGCCGCTTTCACATAGCGTTTGATCGTTATACAATCCAGTAGTAGTAAAACCTTCGTGAGCTCATGTCGTTACTCGATCGATTACAACCGCGGGATTCGAAAACGCGTCGGGTAGACGACCGGGGTGAAAAAAACGCAAAAAATACGTGCTCCGTGATCGTCGGGTTGCGAACCCGAGACCACCGGTTAAATTAAATGATCGCCGCCCATCGAGAGACGCTAACAACGGGATCTGCTGATATTCGAAATGGTGAACGTCCGTGATGACACCACGGTAACGAATAGCGTTGTGCACTGGATAATCCGGATTGAGTTAAACGATGCAATTTGGATTATTATCGAACCAATTTATCACCAATTTTATATCAAAAAAACAAAAAAAAAAAAAGACTATAATGCAATTGCATAGACAAATAAATAAAAATAAAAATAGAGAATAAAATACATTTTTTTTTAATAAATATCTTCATATTTTGGTTTACAACTGGCGAAAATGAATCCCAAAAGTCGTGCGGTGGGGTCGGGTTTCTACAGGGTGCGGCAAAGCCGACTGACGAGTTTTCATGGGCTATAAATAACGAATAGTAAAACTTAGAGAAAAAGTTTTTTTTTTTTTTATTTCAATCATATTTTTAAAAATTATATCTCCACGATGGCGGCCGTCAGCATTGATACACTGTTGTAGACGATCTCCGAAGATCTCATATGATTTTCGGCACATTTCGACTGGTATGGCCTCGACTTCCACGGTGATTTTCTGTTTAATTTCTTCTATAATATGTGGGCGATATCTGAAAACCTTATCCTTAAGGTAGCCCCAGAAGAAAAAAAATCACACATGCTTAAATCTTGGGACCGTGCTGGCCGGCCTATGTCTCCACTCAGAGAGACTAACCGCCCAGGGAACAATTGTCGCAAGACGGCAAGTGAAATTCTAACCGTGTGCGCTGTAGCTCCGTCTAGCTGAAACCGTACATCTCCCGAATCATGTTCTTCAGCCATTCCCTCCAACCTATGCTGCAGATAAGTTTCCAAAATCATAACATAACCGGCGGACGTGACAGTAACGGTCCTGTTCTCTAACCAACTGCACATTTTCAGGGGGTTCTTACCGTTCTGGGTGCTCCGTGTCCAAGTATACTTAGGGTACATCCAGTTTCTTCCAAACGCGCCGTATCCACAATTCGATAGTGTTAGCAGTAGGAACAGATTCAGCCAGCACGTGGAATGCCGAAGCGTGTACGAAAAGCTCCTTGTGTAGCGATCAGAGAACGATTATTTTTAACGATTGCTAATAAAAACGGCATTACAGGTACAATTCAAAATAAACCACATATTAAGGCCTGCTCTTATTTTATCACAGGCTAACGACCTCGTTAAACTCGTAAGTCGGCTCGGCCGCACCCTGCACGTAAGTAGAGGATCGTTTAGGATAATGTCGGACGTTCGGACCGGCCGATTGACTGCGTCCGGGCTACGGCCAAACGGCTATTTCTAATCGGTCGAAAACCGTTTGTGTATTGCGGACTGATCGAATTTCTGTTAACGCCCGTTGACGGGTATCAGCCCGAGAGTGTCCACCGGCCGGGGACTCGGCGCGGCATCAGACGCGGCCGCGGTCGCGATACGATTCGCAGACGGTATGGTAAACCGGCGCCGGACCGCGGGCGCCCGTCCGTCGCCCCGGGCCGGGGACGGACTACTGTCCGTCACGAATTCCGCGGCGGTTCGGGCGGGAAATATTTCGGACGTCCGAGTATACCCCCCCCCCCCCGGTCCACGGACAAACGCGTTGTTTACTACTGGGCGGGCAGGTTAGGTTACGGTCGCGGGCCGGCGGTCGGGCGCGTATCGTTTTCTCGTCGCGTTCGGCGGGGCCCGCTCGGGGTTGCGGCGCTCGGCACGCGCGGTAAACGGGCGGACGGGCGAAGACGACGGCGGGAAATGACGGCGGTGGGGCGCCGGTGAAGTCGGTCCGGGGGGGAGGGGGGTTGTCGCGGCGGCGGCGGCGGTGGCGGCTGCGGACGGGCGAACGAACGAACGAGCGAAATAGCTACAGAGAGAATTATACGCGGTTGTTCCGGCAGTCCCGACGAAAAGTCCCGTTTCTCTTCGACGAGTTATATATATATATATATATATATATATATATATATATATATATATATATATATTAAATATTGACTTTTAGAACGCCACACCGCAACGGAAAAAGGGTGTCGGGCGCCGGCGGTGTGCGCCCGGAAAGGGGTAAGGTACGGGTCGAGTCCGAAATAGGAACGGGCGGCGGCGAAAGAGAGAAAAGAGAGCGGTTAGCTACCGCGGCCCAGACGGAGATAAACGAAAACGCCGCCGCCGTCGTCGCAGCCTCCGCCGCCTCCGCCACCGCACACAACAACTGCGCGCAACACACTTTTGCTCTTTTCCGCCCCCCCCCCTCTCGCCACCGCCGCCGCCGCCGCCCGGTCTAATGCTGTTTGTTTTTCCACGGAGATCTTTATTTTGGTTTTTCTTTTCTTTTTCTTTTTTCCCCCCTTTTTTTTTTTTTTTTTTTTACTTTTTTGTTTTATCCCTTCTTCACCTTACCCCGAAACCTTTCTATTTACTTATCGCCGGCATTGAACCGCCGATATTCGCCGCGGCGGCGTGAGATACAAAACGAAAATCTCGTCACTTACTGCATCAGGTGTTAAGTTCATTTTTATTGGCTGAAACTCTTCTTTTTTCTTTTTTTTTCCCCTCACTCCATAATGCACTTTCTTTTACCCGCGGCGTGTTTGCTTTATATCGCCTTTGGATTTGTGCAGTCGTGTGGCAGCCCCGGTCATTGTCCGGAATTCGAACACTATTATTATTATTATACCTACCCGTCTCCCTCTAACGGTTATTTTTTCATTATTATTTTTGATTTCGACCGTAGCGAGAAATCTATTGGTTTTACAATATGACGTGTGTGTGTGTGATTCCACCGCCCCCCCACCCGCCCGCCTCGTCTGTCAACAACTTTTCCACTAGGAATCCCATTAAAAACTTTTTAAGAACTTTCTTGTAGCACTTTGCGTTTAGTCGGTGCGATGAAGAGGTAATTTTTTTTTTTTTTTTTTGTTTTCCCATTTAAAATGGTGAAAAATTGGAATAGTTACGCAACGACGGTATCTGTAATTTTTTTTTATTGCTTTGTAATTCAGTTAAACACAATCGTTATTGAAACCTGCCCATTTTTACAGTATAATAATTATTTAACACTTTCTATACACACTGGTAAAATTTTCAGTGGATTTTCTCCTTTTTTTTGGTGTTATCAAAATCGATTTGAAATGTTCTTGATATTTGGTGGATAAAATTAGGTTGACATCTCAAAGACACTTAAAAATGTAATCTAAAGTTTACCATTGTTGTTTAAAGCCGTTTTAAAACAAGAAATTTCTCTCCGAATTTCGATAAAGAAAACTCACGGCACTTAACGAACGGACTCATTTATGCGATTTATGCGGTTAAAAACTTTTTTGGCTCCCGAATAATGTAGAAAAAAATTGAAACAAAAAAAACACGCACAGCCGTTATTTATATTCTAGCCGCAAATTAATATAATTACAAATGTACATTTATCAAAACATGTATAACCGAACTATGTTCAGAGTGGTTTTTCGTGTGCAATGATTTACCGTTGCGAACAGATATAAACTAAATTGCACTGTACATCCTACTTTCCCGGACTGTCCACCTACAAATTCCCGGTGATTACTTCGTTAGGTACGTGAGGTACCCTACTTCGGAAAAGCCGTTTATATCTATTAGAATCGGCCCGCAAATCGCACATTAACAGTTGGTCGTTCGAAGGGTTTATCTGTTATTTTATTTTATTTTATTTTATTTTTTTTTTTTTTATTATTTACTTCCGTGAGGCGGATTTCGCTATACCAAAGTTAAAAATCATCACGGGCGATCGTACACGTGGTGAAAATATATCGTATTGACCTAACCTTCCCGGACCACGGTCGGCGGGCCACCCTATATGTAATCCATAGTATTTTTGACGTGCAATTACATGGTATTTCAAAATATATTGAAATACATACAAACGATGATATCACAGTTTGAAATACGCTTTAGATTTAATTTAAAATCCAGCAAAAATCGTTATGTTGATTTTTTCCAAAATTAAGAGAATCTGTTCGTTAACCTGTAACCGTAATACATCCGGTAGGCGATTATCCTACCGGTAAAGCCACTGGTTATCCTTATAAATCAGTGGTCCCGGCTCGGCCCACCTAGATAAAAAAATCCTGGTGGGTGAGAGTGCCATCCAAGATATTTCGTGCATTCGAAATGGCATACGAGTTATCGTAACGGAAATAATGAATAAAACAGTAATTAATTTAGTGGTTCAGATTTATATACTTACCTACCCGGCGTATTGTACAACTGATAGTTGTAATAATAGATAAACCACTTGTATTTAACCTTTACAACTTACTCTATATTTTTTTTTTTTTTTAATTTGAACTGTGTCATATTTACGAGAGGAGAGGTGGTCTAAACTTCCCCCGACACCAAAAAGGCCAACAGAATACCTAACCTAATAGATATAAATATAGTAAACATGCCGTGTGACTTTTTTAAGCCATTTTGAGAAAACAAGCGGAAATACACGACTAGCAGTTAAAACAAACAAAATGTGGAAATAAAAGATTAAAAAATGAATTGGTATTTTTATTCGGTTATTTTTGTATATAGATTGTAGATTATCAACAAAAAAATAATTCTAGAATCCGGGTAAATCTATGGTCGTGGAATTTCCCGCGAATCTCTAATAATGCAATAATACTGAGTAATTTTTTTTTTTTTTATTTCATTTTCTATTGTGGCATTTCTATTAAGACGATTTGCAAAATATTAAATATTACGATCGTCGGAATCTAAAACACCGACGATAAACCAAACTATATGGGAAACAATATAGACTGAGCGAGTAAACTTTTAAGTTTTAAGAGATCGAAAAGCCCAATACAACGGACGAACGGAGCGGGCAGAAGTGCTCTTTTATATTAAGTACCCTATGGACGACTCGAACGCCATCCATCGCAAAGTGTATATAAACTTCATAACATAACGATTGTGTCAAGTATTTCAACCGTATAATCCATCTCGAGTGTTACCGCAGTGCTTGTATAGAAACTTACAAGACAACCAAACATTGTGTTTCCGCCCGTCGTTCTGCAAGAACAATAATTATAATCAAACGAATTGTCTATCGAATCAGGGTGTGGCAGAGCCTACTGACGAGTTTCGACGGCCCATAAATAACGAACAGTAAAACATAGAGAAAAGGTTATATTTTTATTTAAATCAGTATTCAATCCCATTTTTAAAAATTATTTTTTTAAAATTATATCTCCATGATAGCGTTCGTCAGCATTGATACACTGTTGTAGACGATCTCTGAAGGTCTCATATGGCCTCGACTTCAACGGTGATTTTCTGTTTAATTTCTTCTATGGTATGTGGGCGATGTCTGAAAACCTTAAGGTAGCTTCAGAGGAAAAAATCTCACGTGCTTAAATCTGGGGACCGTGCTGGCCAGCCTATGTCTCCTCTCAGAGAGACTAACCGCCCAGGGAACATTTGTCGCAAGACAGCATGTGAAATTCGAGCTGTGTGCGCTGTAGCTCCGTCTAGCTGAAACCATACATCTCCCAAATCATGTTCTGCAGCCATTTCCTCTAACCTATGCTGCAGATTGGTTTCCAACATCACAACATAACGAGCGGACGTGACAGTGATGGTCCTGTTCTCGTCCTCAAAAAAGTTCTCTAACCCACTGCACATTTTCGGGGGTTCCTACCGTTCTGGGTGCTCCGTGTCCAAGTCTTCTTAGGGTACTTCCGGTTTCTTCCAAATGCCGTATCCACAATTCAATAGTGTTAGCAGTACGGACAGATTCAGCACGTGGAATGCCGAAGCGTATACGAAAAGCCCTTTGTATAGCGATCACAGAATGATTATTTTCGTAATACGCACGCACCACGAAACCACCATGTACACCTGTCCAGACCACGATTACGAATAAAAACGGCATTACCGTACAATTCCAAATATACCACTTATAAAGGCCTGCTCTTATCTTATCACAGGCTAATGACCTCATTGAACTCGTCAGTCGGCTCTGCCGCACCCTATACATAATATCCGCTGCCACCGTTAAATGATCAAAGATAATAAAGAACTGGATGGGCCGTTGTAGCTTGTCTACACGGTGAGTTTTAAGAGTTTGTATGGGGGATGTGAAGTACTATTTTTTTAAAAATTTTTTCCTTACATAGCTAAGATTTTTCCACGCCCAATAAACAATAATGGCATTAGTAAAGCGTACAGTCGGTACAATTTTTACAATTAACAAAATAAACGACCCATTGACTTATGCACTTTATTTGAAATCGTTCCAATTTCCATTTTCTCGAAGCAATCTACTGTTCCCATCTACGATGGGAAGTGTTGCCTATGACGCAGAACAAATGCGATAAACATAACCTCGAAAATTACCCCCATACATACATGATATAGACGCGTCCAGTGCATTTCTTTATTATCTACGTAAATGATATTAAAAAATACGTTTATTTGTCGGTACATCAACTGTAGCTGTTACCCGCGATTTCGTCTACATTGATTTTTATAACGCAGATACGCGAGAGGTCATAATTGTTAAATAAACGTTACTAGTTGAGATAAATGTTTCACAATGTTTCTATTTATAGGAAAAACGTTCTGTGTGAACCCTCAAGTTAAGTTGTTAAATTTTGAAAAATCTTTTTTTGGCAATTTGGTTTAGCCTTTTGATTATGAATCAGGACGTATCATTTTTTTTTTTTATACATACATGTACAGAACCACGGTAGTTAAGTTTAAAAAAAAAAAAAAAAAAAACGGATTTTTTCGGATTATAAATACAATTTTTTTTTTTTTTTTTTTTATGTATACAAATAATCGGCATGGATACAGTCTATTGTACTTAATATTAATATTTTACACGTTTTATTCCAAAACAACGTAAATAAATATTAACATAACCGTAAGATCGTCAAACCAAACGGTATAATATGATACACACGTTGACGTCCGTGAGTGTACACCGTGTATCAATTATTCTGCAGCGAAAATCGCTCATTGCGTCGCGTTCGGTTCGGTTTAAAATTATTAACAAAAAAAAATATACAATAATAATAATAATAATAATATTAACACCTATTATAATATAATATATTCCTCTCATTTCCGCAACACCCATAAATCCTTGTTGAATCTGCTGTAGACGATTATGAACACGGTCATTATACCCGACCACGCGAATATCGACACGAACCCCATGTACACCGGCTCCGAGTCGAACGTCCAGCCCTTGGCGGTGATGGCCAGCAGGGCTCTGACCGGCGCGGTCATCGGCCACATGGGACCGGTCACTTTGAGCAAATAGTGCGCACCTTCCAGAGGCCAAATCAATCCTAAAAACGACGAGTTTTTTTTTTTTTTTTTTTTTTTGTTTTTTGTTTATCAATTTATCGGTCGTGTATATCGCGCGTGTCGATTGTGTTGTCTAGTTTCCAGACTTTCATTGGAAGTACCCGGTGTATCATTTTTAATATATTTTATCTCGGAAAACACATGCACGCCATACCTTCCTCTCACATCCTGCGAATTTCTTATGCTCGACACACGTTGCGAAATACACGCCAAACACCACGGCTATAAGAAAAACTCACCACAAGTGAACGACATCATTATGTTGCTGCCCGTTCCCAGGTACGCGGCGAATACAAAGTCTTTGCATACCGCACCGATTAGGAATCCTGCGTAAAAAAAAAATGTAATAATATTTTTTCCAAATAATAATGCGAATGTTGTTATTGACGTCATAAACGTGTGTAACGTTTTAAGAGCCCGGACACAGTGGCACATTTGCGCCTCTGTCATTCCATCGGGCAATAACGAAAAGGCTTATAAAGTCGGTTTCAGAGGTGAAATCTGTAGATGGCGACATTTTGAAGAGACGACCTTGTCGGCGTTTTACAATTGTCTAAATTAGTGGTTCTCAATTGATATTAAACCCCTGGCTAAAACTTAAATTGAATCGGGAATCTCTTTTTTTTCGTATATGCTTATGAATGTCCCCCGAAAATAACTGTTTTTGTTCAGTGATATTTCAAAATACGCCGACGGGGTTGTCTCCTCCTTGATATGATACGAAATCTACACATTATTAAATAAATCTTCAAAATATAAAACTGATTTTAAATGCCTTTTTCGTAAACACATTTTTGCTATATTGTCCGTTGGAAAGACATAGACGGGCAGACTTGTAAAGAATTTAATTTCAATTATTCGAATGTTTTTTCAGTATTCGAATACGTATTTGATATAATACTTAAGTACAAAAGTTACTTGGTTATTGTATTTTAAATATTTTTCAAAAGTATTTTTATTTGAAATCGAATACTTATTAGGTATTTAAAATTATTACAAATTGTTTTCTGTATTGTTTTAAATTTTAAAGCGCATCGCAATACATCGTGTTAAAAGTTAAATGCAATCGACATTTTAACTTGCACTAGAATTTAACCGAACAAAAAAAAAATGTACAAAAAAAAAAAAAACGTATATACCTACACGACGGTATGTAAAGAAAAAAGTATTTGAATATACGTATGAATACTTTTCAAAAGTATTTGTACTCAAATACGTATTCAAAATGCGATTTAAAATAATCTCTGTATTTGTACTCGAAAAATACATTTTGAAAAGTGTCTTTTACAAGTCTGAATAAGGGGAAATGCCACTGTGTCGTCACGAAAATCGTACACACGCGGGTCTGAGGCTTACCGAAAATCATCCCTTCCATTCCGATGAGCAACAGAATCAGCACCGTAGGAAAGTGATCTCCCTTGTAAGGATTGTCGAAGTGCACGTACATCACGTACATCGATATGGCCGTTTGTATGGCGTGTATGACCATTTGCATTATGCAACTGGACGCCAGCACTTCGGTAAATTTAATACCTGCGGACGAAACATCGCCGGTTACAAATAATATTTTTACGAGCCGAAAAATAGCCGTGTAAAACGGGCGCGCCGGCCGTGTACGAGGTCTGTTCAAAAAGTACCAGGACTGTAATGTGATTACGGCCAATCTACACGCGATAGCGTTTCAAATTGTAAATAGACGTATTCCCCGCGAATAAGTGGATATTTTAAACAAAACCCGAAGTCGCTATTTCATCTCAGTTTAATATTACACGGGGTTAAATCCAGTCAGTTTGTGTTTCGTTCGCCGTTTTCGGCATGTCCGAAATCAACGAACAACGCGTGTGCACCACAGTTTCGCTTGAAACTTGGTGAAAATGATGCAACGCAAACGTACGGAAATTATTGAAACCGCTTTCGGGGATGATTCGTCAAGTGGTTCCGCGACCTTCGAGTGTTTTGAACGTTTCAAGGACAGTCAGAGGTCAACTGAAGACAATCCACGTTCAGGAAAACCATCGACGGCATCCCGAAACGACGGTGTGGCGAAAATTTGCGAAAAAAAAAATGCGAAATGGCCGCCGATTAACCGTTAGTGAGTTAACAAAGCGAATTTCAACTGAGTCTTGTCGTGTAATTTTACAGGAAAATGTACAGATAAAAAGGGTCGCGGTGCCGAATTTGTTCCGCGATTGCACCGGCACATTTAGCGCTGTCGATTCGTGAACTTTTGGCTGATAAAAAAAATTACTGTGGACCCGCGGACTATCCCTATTCTCCAGATCAGGCCCCATGTGAATTCTTTCTATTCCCAAGTTTAAAATCTGCGATTAAAGGACAACGGTTTCATGACGAAGAGGAAATTAAATCGAACGCGGCAACGGAACTCATAGATCTGTAACATTGGAACAGTTGCAAAGGACTTTTGAAAAATGACAAGATCGCCGGGATCGCCGTATATGGTCCGGAGGAGAGAGTATTTCGAAGGAGATATCTTTAATAATGGTATGTAACTTGATTTTTGTAATTATTAAATAAAAAAAATCCCGGTACATATTGTACAGATCTCGTATTCCGTAAAATGACGAAACAACATAGCGTGCTGTAGTACAGGCATAAATATGTTATTGGAACCCATCGAACGTATTTGATTTCGGGAGTTTTTTTTTAAAATATATATATATATATTCCATGACCCCGTCCCGTCGGTGCCGTGTTTGCGATTCGGATTTTTAATTGGACATTTCGGTATATCGAATATCGTTCACCATACGTATATAATAATATTATAGTCGTGCCATCCGCAGGGAAATTGACGGTCGAACGTATATTTTCGCAAAATAACAACCGGGACATGAATATATTTATATACATTATATATTACGTCGAGATTGTAATTTCAAAAATTCGATTGATATATATATATATATATATATATATAGGTATACTCACCGGAAACCATCATCCGCTCCATGATTCCTTCTTTTTTCTCGGTTAAAATCAGACCCGCCGTCAACAAGACCGGCAAAAAATAACAACACCTGTCGAAACGAATCCGAGTATTAATATCATCCACGTGTATCACTGTAACAATATCGTTTTGACGGTTTGTTTCGTCGCGTTTTACCAACGACCAACGTAGATATACGATTATAAAAAAAAAAAAATAATAAAAAAGTAAAAAAAAAAACTAGACAACCGACTCCATGAGTATATCCGACACTCGCGGCAGCCGTACACCAAGAGCCCCAGGACGGATATTGTACTGATTAAACCCGTGGAATATTCGTTTATGCCATGAACTGTGTGTGGGGAAATATACGACGCGATTGTACACAAAAAAATATATTGCAAACTATTTCTACATTTACATAATTCATCGCACATTAACGAATATTTCACGGGTTAGGTTAGTTTAGGATCGTATGCCTAACCAACATCATGGCTCGCATCGGACTCCGTAGCCCGTACGATCGCGCATATCCAGTTGTTTTGCATATGTAGATGCTAAAAAAAAAAAAAAATGCTATTTTTGTCGTATTTATTGCACATTTTTCTTTTCTTTTTTTTTTTTTTTTTTTTTTCACCGATATAGTTACGAAACGTTCAGTGAAAATCGCAGTAAAACAGCGGCATCTCGCCTCGTGAACTCGACAATTTGTATTCGTCGCGACAAGTCGGGCTCGGCCGATTTTGTGAAATCCGATTGATCCAACGCGTTCGCGCGCGGTTTTGTTGTAATTATCACGACGAAAAACCCAATTTCAAATATTTCTTCTGGCACGTGTGCGATATTTTTACGTGTTACATATATAAAACGGCCGTCGTTCCTGGTCGGGATTGTCTGCGAAAACGCCCGCCAAAATTCGCATTACCCGCGTGGAGACGCGATCGGTCCATTTGGCCACCCTCGTCCTAGAAGACCCCCCACCCCCCTGTATAAAACGCGATTATAACTGTAATTTTTTATTATTTTTTTTTTTTTTTTTTTTTTTTTCCACGCCCCGAGCAAATGACGAACGGCGAGCTGTTGTATTATTCGGGTACGATAATATTTCCCATAGTATCGTAAATAAATTATACCGCGCGATGAGATTGTGTTTCGCAAAGCCGAACGGACAAACGTAATGGGGTGCGAACCGAAAGGACGAATAACAATAAAGGTTTTTGTGCACGTTAAAGTACAAAACGTCGTGACTGTATACAAGAACACGGTTTACAAGAGTTCACGAGAACGAAAATCAAAATTGATATTCACGAATATATCTATCGGGATCATTTGCATGCGAGAATATATTTCGTTTGTTAGGTTTTTTTTTTTTTTTTATTATTATTCCT
This sequence comes from Tuberolachnus salignus, assembly GCA_956483605.1. Lineage (NCBI taxonomy): Eukaryota > Metazoa > Arthropoda > Insecta > Hemiptera > Aphididae > Tuberolachnus > Tuberolachnus salignus. Next base: position 2,344,346 of record OY101434.1, read on the forward strand.
CCGCTCCGCTCCCGCGTCGTTCATCGCCGACGATTATTTTTCGACGGACGTACAATTCCGGATATAATAATTTACACATCGGGGCCGCCGGGAGACGGTTCCAACAAACACGATGAATGCACAATACAATACAATACAATTGATGATGACGATTATAGCCGTACGTTTGTTTTTGCAAAAGTCGAATTCGGCCCGAAAACAAAAATCGCGAGTACGGAATTGCGGAACGAATAAAACTAGGTTCCGGTGGCGGATTTTCGGAGAGAACTTTCGGGGAATTAGCCCACTCCCGGAAGATTTCTACACTCATTATACGTACGATTGTAGAAAATAATAAAAACTTTTTAAACGAATTTTTCAAACATTTTTTCCATCGTGTCGAGCCCACCGCCACAGATGTAACCCACAACCTTATACTCTTTATTTTCTCTATATGATATAAAAAAGAAAAAGTTATCACGGCGTACGTTTTCAAATTTTCTTAAATACACTTTGAGCAAACTAAACGCGTTTAGGTGCACTAGTCGCCGCGATCCTGTTATAATATTATTAATTTAAACAAATTTTAAAAAAAAAACACCACGAACGAAACTATTATCGATTATCCGGTATAATGCAATAAAAATATTTATGGAAAATAGATTCAAGCCCAAGAGACCGTGTACGAAACACGTTATAAATTCGCGTGCGAATTATATGAGTGATGACTTTCGGAAAATACCAAACCGAATGTTTTAAACTGTAAGAAGATTTAAAAAAAAAAAAAAAACAACAACAACAAATATATAGAATTTAATATCTGACGATTTTCAGAAACCCGCGTACGTATGATAAATAAATGTATAACGTTACACAATATATATTTTGCGCTTTGTACTTTGCTTCAATGGTCGGGTTTCGACATTCTGCTTATTTTTCCGTCCTCGTAGTAATCCATTGAAGTTGTTTTGAACTTCCCTACTTATAATACCGATGTTTAATATAGCATCAGTCTTTTGTGCATTTTTTTTTTTTTTTTTTCATTTTTCACGAGATTTACGAAACTCGACGATTTTTAATAAAATTCAACTCGAACAGTGTACATAAATATACATTGAATATATATCGCGATATATAATGGTTTTTTTTTTTTTTTTTTTTTTTCAAAACGGTTACACACGCGCTAAAACTCGGAGAATATTCACAATATTATGGTGTACGCCAAATAATATTGATAATTATATAAACCGCGTAGGTATTATACTCACAAACACAATATGGCTGCTGAGGCGTAGTGAATGAAAGTCGTATCCACCGAGCCGTAAATAGGTTCTTTAAACTGTCATTTAGTAAAAAAAAAAATAAAAAAATTAAAATATATATATATATATATATATATATATATGGCAAAAGTATTAATTTTTTTTTATCAAACACCTACCGATATCGGAATGTTTCCGATTTTCGTACTAACATTGCAATTAGTCAACGCGTCGCCCAAATATTCTTGCATACCATAAATGACGTTAGCTTTTACCATATTGCCGATGTATTGATCTAGAGAGATTATGAAGAAAAAAAAAAAAAAAGAAAAAACATTTGAAATATCATTAACGATTATAATTTCGCGTCGTAATAGATAGAAGCCCGTCGTAAAGTACGGACGGATTTTTTTAAAAACTCAAACCAATGTTTCGAAACACATCGGTTTCTGCACTCACTGGACAAGTCTATCCACGCCTGTACCGTGCTCAATTCCACGTCCAAGTCGGATGTCCTCCTGGCGTTCACGAAACGTAAGGCCAGCGAAGGCGTATAATTAGTAGGGAAATACAGTAATCCCCAAGCGTCGTTTCTCTTAACCGCCTTCAGTGCGGTGTCGACGTCGTCGAAATGTAACTTTTAACAACACGAAAAAAAATATCATTTTTAACGTATTCGGGTGGGGGGGAGGGGAACGTATAACGTATACGTTATTTCGGTATTCCCGGTGTAATGCATAGCCGGCAGTTTTTAAATTTTTTTTATTTTTATTATACACAATCTGTAAGTGTTGTTTTACAATAAGTGCATGTGATGGAGGAAACACGGCTTGAGAGGCTGGTGATAAGAAGCCGCCCATTGGAGGCACTTAAGGTCAATACAATTTTAGATTAGACGGTCACGACACCAGGTACGTTTAAGACGCCTTCTGGGGTCACCGGGAATAGCGTTGGAGGATAGCTCAGAAATCAAGGGATTACGATGACTGTGGAATTTAGAGTGTGTGCGTTTGTAGAAATTTTTTGCGACGTTTTGGACTGTTGAGACGGCTAGGTATCTCTTATGTAGAGTGTCGTTAGATACATAGTAGGGAGCTTTGGTTAGGTTTTGGCGGGGACACTTTGATTGGAAGATTTGAATTTTGTTTAAGTTGGATTTTTCGGCTGCGCCCCAGAGTTGGATGCCGTATGTCCAGATCGGCTCGAGTAGGAGTTTATATAATAGTAGCTTGTTTTTTATGTTGATGTGTTGTGATGTGAGAAGATAACGTAATTGGCGAGAGCGATTATTTAAGGCAAGCGTTTTGTTGTGGGTATGAGTTGCCCGAGTTGGCCTGCGGTCTAGATGTAGGCCTAGGTATCGTTTTTAAATTGAAACCGAATAAATGAATGACGGCCGCGCGTCAATGTGTATTATAATAAATACGATATCGGACGTGCCGGCCGTTGTCCGCGTGATATCATGCCGGGACACATTTTCGAAAATTGAATTGTTTCGTACGATTTGTCGGACGGACAAACGAGATATTCGAATTCCGTTGCGTACCCGTATAATAAGGGAACAAATCATATACGACAAGTTTCAGAACACGGTTGTCCCTCGGAAGAAGTCCGCCGAGACCGCAGCCCGGCGGTCGCCTCGGGTACCGCCCCGGGGTAGGTATGACGAAATGTTTTTGTTTTTTTTTATTTTTTTTTTTTTATTTGACATAAACAATCTATACAATTTACCACAATAAATACTTATATACTTATTACTCTCTGGTGAGAGTAATTAAAACAACAAAAAAAAAAAAAATAATAACATGAAAGGTGTGTTTAAGCCAAAGCCACCCATCCGAGTGACTCTTGGCTATTGATTAGTTAGTATTTTTTTTTCTTCTTCTTCTTCTTCTTCTTTTCCCACTACGAGACGTTAGACATTGAAGTTTTGTAAAAGGTCTCGGCACCATTTCCTTTTTAATCTGCGGTTAGGATTTTCTGGGAGAGTAAGGATGGAATGATCTTTTATGAGGGGTTGGGGGTTAGAATGGGTTTGGAGTCGTTTACGAAAACGTGTGTAGAATTCGTACTTCCTCGTGTATTGTTCTCATACGGAGATCGCCGTGAAGAGTTTGGTTAGAGATTTAGGGCGGAGCATTGGCTAATCGGCCGAGTGATATATTTTGGAAAGCTCGGATTCTATTAGTGTTGGATAATTTTTTTTTTTTTTTTTTTGCCGCACGCCACAATTGGAGTCCATACGTCCGGATTGGTTTGAGTAGAACTTTGTAGATTAGTCGATTGGTGTTAATCTACAAAGCTCTACTCAAACCAATCCGGTTGACGAAATGCGATTTTAGAAACGGATGAAATTCTTAACGACATGATTTGTTATTATGCATTGACAATATATAACGATATATTGCAAATATCAAATTTAATTTAATTGTTTTTTATTTTTTACGATACACGTATGCAACTCATGTTACGGTTAACAAAAAGTATTGCTGTTTTTGTCGTGAAAATGTACACAATCACGTCCGTATGCCTACATCCATCTACTGGAATAGACTGCGTGCAGATGAAATTTCCAAACCAATAAATTACGTGTTACTAGCAGTCGTTATTATTTTTTTTTTTTTGTTTCTCGATAATACGGGTACTTACGATTTTCATCGATTTAGATTGAATTTTATCGACATACGCACAGCTCATTAGCACTTCTTGAGAGTCGTTAAGGAAACATCCGTTGTACAATTCAGGTTTACATTCCCTGGCGTATCCATGCTGCAGCTCTTTATTAACAACCGCGATCGATAACCCTTTAGGATCATGACCAATTGCTAAGTTAAAAAAATAAGTTTGTACTAGAGGCAGTAGAAATAGAAAAGCTAAAAACCTAAAAATCAAAATACACAATATGTTAAACGTTTTGTCCAGTATAGTACACAATAATCACAAATTAGTATCCATTATTGGAATTCATATAATGTGTCTTCACTTGAAACGGTATCCCGGTTATACGAGTATTTATATATTTATAATATTATAATCAAATTCGCACCGTACCATGCGAAACGCCAAATAAACGATCACCGTCCAACATTGCAAGACTTCACTATCCGACACTTGTGATCTTTGAATGTAATTAAAAAATTGTTTCGAGGGAAATATCAATTATTATTTTTTTTTTTTTTTTGCCAATGGCATAAGTAGATTTTATAATAGCACATAAAATGTAATATTAAAAAAATATTTAAATGTATGTATTGTAAAATACAGGTAATACGATTTTTTGGTTTTTTTTTTTTTATTGAAACTATTTGAATTTCCCATTTCTCACGTCTGATAAAATAATATTCACTTACGGTTTTTGTTGCCACAACAATGATACATTTTTATATAAAAGACAGTACATTCGATTTTTCCGAAAAATCCCATCGTTTAAATTTGGCTTTTTGTTTGTTTTTTTTGAAATTTTTGACGTTTTAAACGTGTCGTCAATCTATAAAGACCAAGAGACAAACCGATTGAATTAGGTATTTATTTATTGTTATTACAGTTTACAATATCGCACGCGCATTGTGTATACCTGGGTGTTGGTAGACGTTTCTTGTTTATGACTTAGTGCCAAAAATGCTTCTTCTAATGTAACGGCATTGCAACGTGCCATTAACATATCCGGAGATTCCTCGGCCAACAGTACACCGCCTCTCATCATTCCGATCTAAAATAAACATAGTGTCTCGTTAAATACAGCGGATTCGCGCAAAAGATGCGATTGTTCACTTTGCTCACCGTGTTCGCTTGTCTGGCTTCTTCGATGTAATGGGTCGTGATGATAATCGTTTTCCCTTGTCCGGCAAAAGATACCATATGGTTCCAAATGCTGCCAAATAAAAAAAATTACGTTACATATATTATAATAACACGATTGCTCTTTCTAATTGCCGGCAAATATCGACAAAAAAAAAAAAAAAAACAAACAAACCTATGGCTCAATACTGGATCTAATCCGACGGTGGGTTCGTCTAGTATTAATATAATTGGATTGTGCAAAAGAGCCACTCCCAACGACACTCTCCTCTGCTGTCCGCCGCTGAAAAATCCAGACGATAAACGTAAAAATGGAATTACTCGGGATTAACGTTTTCGTCCGGTGTTCAAATTATTGAGATTTGTGAATTAATCATAACTACGTCCAAGCGATATGGAAATTAATATCATTTATAACAATGTTTTGTTCACTAACGATATAATGTATCCTCGATGAATCAATAATACTAATAATAACACTAAAGATAGTATTTATATAAAAAAAAAAAAAAAAAAAGCATATTACAAGGATATTTCAAAAGCTCAAAGGACGTACGGAAAAAAAAAATACACAGGATTTCGGTTTTTATCAAATTAATATAATACCAAAGGTCGTTACTTTTTATAACGTAGATATAACTACGTGTTCAGAAAAATATAAAAAAAATTATCCAATAACAATAACTTTAAAAAAGATTACGTTACACAACACCATTGAGGTGGATCATAATAGTGTAATGGAAGACTCAACAATATCACGTATTCATGTTTTTTTTTATTATTTTTTTTTTTATGAAAACTCATGAAACCAGTAAGGATAAAAAAAATATAATATCAAATGTATAGTTTAGTTAATGATAGTATTTATTTTCAATAAACTGAAATGTTTCTAGTATTGTTCACTTCAAGTATTACGTCATACTATACAATATTTTTATTCAACGTGAATTTCTGATCCAATAACTGAGATTAAAAAATGCGTTTATATAATATAATACATGGACTCCGGTAGTGAAACGGGCTGATTTTAATATTTAATTACTATTTAAAGAATGAATTTATTTTTATTTTAACAAATATAAATATTAAGCATAAAAGTTATCATTTGATGTCGAATACAAAAAAAAAAGAAGAAAAAAAAACTATTTTTTATACACTACGAGCACGTTTGCCAAATGACCTCCATTGCAATGTATGCATTCTTGTAATCGGAACTGGAAGTTTTGCATGCCCTTTCGCAGCGTACTAACGGGAAGTACTTTAATCTCGTCCCAAATGCGTTATCCGAGGGCTTGGATAGTTCACAGTGGATTGACCTTAAACACTTTTGATTTAAGGAACTCCCATAAAAAAAAAAATTAAAAAAAACGCTGAAAATGCAGAACCGTTCATTCTGAACGGTACGTTACAATGGTTCATAATTTTTTTTACACCACAACCTTGCCCTTTTCCCAACGAATGAACGCACAATTTTCCAGCAACACGCGACAAAAAGCTACACTGCAAGAATTTCGATGAATGCTGTGAATGGTCTGTCTCGGGTTGCATCATTGCACGGACCAGGGATATCCCATGGCCCCCTCGCTCACCCGATTCAACGGCTTGCGATTTCTATTGTTACTTCACAGAGAACTATCCGAAAACTGTCCAAGCCTTCCAACAAAGCGTTCGGGGCGAGACTGAAGCAATTCCTGTTAATATAATGCGAGAAGTCATGGAAAATTTCTAGTTCCGACTACAATAATGCATACATTGCAATGGAGTTCATTTGGCAAACGTAGTCTATGGAAAATAAGATTTTTTTTTTTTTTTTTTATCGAACATCAAATGGTAACTCTTATACTTAATATTGATATTTGTTAAAATAAAAATAAATTCATTCTTTAAATAGTAATTTAATAATGAAATCTGATTATTAGTTTTAAAACGTATAAATTGCATAAAAATTACTAGTAACAAGTTCGGTGAATTGACCGGTAAATTTTACCATTTTATAATCAATTGATTAAAAATATCAATATCAATATCAATAATTCAACATTTAACTTGACAAGCTTTAACTCTGCCAAGTGGCGCATCCCTCGATTTCCTCCTCGAAATGTCTTCTTTCATTCATTAATTATTTTTAACAAAGTTTTACATTCAACAGCATATTATCTGTTGTGACATAATAAGAGACAGGAGTTATGAGTATTGGATTCGGATAATAATATGTTAAAAATACCTTATACCTCATGGTAAATTAATTTTTATGAACGAAAAAATTGGCACTTGAAAATACCGTTTCTTTTGCTAAAACTACACAAACTACTTTAAAAGATATTCGTTCAAACGATGATGAAAAGAATTTCATGAGTTATTTAAGTCGGTTGAAAAAATGTGCAATACATTAGAATTTCCATTTGTGTTCCCAAAATATCTGGTCATCAAACACACAGAATTATCGTGGCAATTGACATCCCGAAATCGATTTTATCGCGTAGGAGTATTCATCCCATTTTTAGATAATTTCATAGTGAAACTTTATAAAATAAATAATAATAGAAAAAAACCTCACTGAAATGTGTAAAATGCGTCATGTTATAACAAAAACATAATCGTAAAAAAAAAACTAATCGACAATATGTATTACAAAAAAAAAAAAAAAATGTAATTTACCTAAGTGATACGATCAATCGATCGTTAGGCGGAAGTTCCAAGAGTGTCATTAAATCTTTTGCTCTTTCTATAATTGTCTCCGTATCCATATTGAGCATATGACCGTAGAACTTGAATGTTTGTAATATCGTTAAATGTTCGTGTAAATTTAAATCCTGAAAAATTTACAATATGCCAAATGATTATTTCATTAATTCGAGACATAATTATATAACTTGTACGTATTTTTATTTGTTTTCCATAACAATTTTTCGTCGTTTGAGTTTTTTTTTTTTTATTTTCATCGGCGAACACAAATAATTCGATTGCCACGACGTATTTTCGTTAAATTTTCACCATCGAACAACGAAATAATAAACCGACAAATTTGAACGCCATTGATTCGTATGAGAGGCCAAGTTAGGTTGAGCTCAATAATTGCATGGGACGCGCAATTTCGCTTAAGTCTCACGGTCTCTATTATTTTATTTATTTTTTTATTATTATTATTATTATTCCACGCTAATAAATATAAATAAAACTAAAACGAACTGGGACGACGTAATAAAATATTATGCGGAACTGCCATGTAGGGGTTCGAGCTGGAAAGAGGAAACATTGGACGAAGAATAACTGCCGATTAGGTGCGCGACGATATGGTTTCTAGAGACCTAAGGTGTGAAGAAAAAGATTATAATTTCATTTTTACGATTTATACGATCCCGATAAAATCAATAATAATAATAATAATATTATTATTATTATATTCGGGTATCGCCCGGAAAATCTATTCTCTGGTTGAATATTAATTTATAATAATAATATTAATCTCGTTTAATAACAATATAAATACTTAGATCGACGTTTTAAATTCTCGTAATAATACTCGAGAATTTTCAACGATAAACACCGAGGGGAAAAAAAAATACCCTATCGACGTTTATGGCCACGTCAATAACCACAGTATCCAATACAATTGACAAAAAAGCTATAAAAGGACCCGTTCATATTTTTTTCATCTCCCGTCGGACAATATAAAACATACACATATATATATATATATATATACCTGCGCGCGTAAATAATATCGTGATGCATGGCGAATAATATTATGTTCTTACTTGTGGCATATATCCGATGTCTTCTCTTTTGAACGCTTTGACCATTATGTCCCCGGAATCCAGTTCACTTCTGCCGACGATGGCGCTCAAAAGAGTCGTTTTGCCACATCCGCTAGGCCCCAAAAGTCCGTAGCTGAAAACAAAAAAAAAAAATAATAATAATAATTTAAAACATTCAATATAAATAATTTGTCGTCGTGCAATTGGCCGGACGCGTATGGCGTAAAAACCGAGACGGCGCTGAACGGGGGCTCTCCGAGCGAAGAGTAGGACGGAACGAGACCCAGGGAAGACCACGCCGGATACGCATGTCCGTACTTGTGAGTGGACTTGAACATAAAATTTACGATTGAGAACCTCGGTTTTAGCATTTTAACGCACAACTGATCTGTAAAGCTCTATGATGAAATGTCAACTATTGTGTTAAGGACACGTAGGGTGGTGATAAGATTTGTATCTGTGCCCAAATATAAATCGAGAAATATCAGAGAAAATCGAAAAATCATCAACTGAACGCGCCAACAATAAAAAAAAATTGTCTACCAGAAACCCCCGAAGTCGATGACGAGACCAACGTTTCTTGTAGAAAATTTGTTGACCGATAGAAAAAAAAGAAAAAAAAACTATGAAACGATTACACATCACAGTAATAAACCAATGCTATGCTACAGTCTACAATTTAAGTATCTATTGTAATTTTTAATGAAATATTAATTGTTTTACCGTTAGTGTTTGCGGACAAGTGCAATATCCCACAAGTGTCCCGTGAAGATACACCATGAGATAATGAAGATAATGAAATTCTGCTTTTTTTTTTTTCTTTTTTTTTATACAGTTCACAGGGATAACGACTACAAATATTCATATATCAATTTTATGTACATGTATTTTTTTTTTGGTATAAAAAATAAATAACTTTTTATTTTATTATTTTCGAAGCGTGTGATAATAATAGCCATTTTTATAGAGTTTATTCTTCCGAAAATGTTGACGTTTTATTTTCATTTGACCGCGTGATTTACAAAAAAAATTTTTAGTTTACAGTCTTATTGTATGCTAAACATAATAGTACTTTGATAAACAAAACTTATCAGAAGACTAGATAAGATAATATTTCAAAACACTAATATGGCATTGAGTTATTGTATACACTATTTTGCTGTAACTAAAATAAATATTTTAAATCGTGAGGTTTTCAAAAATAAAAAGTTGAAACGTAAACATTTTAGAAGAGTAAACTCTGTTACGAACATGTTCAAAACTGTTCAAAAATAATAAAATAAAAAGTTTTTTATATTTTTTTTTTTTTTTTTTTTACCGAAAACATATGAATATAACCGATATATGAATATTAGAAACCTTTATCCCTGTGAGTGATATTAATAAATAAATTCTTCAATATCTCAGGAGGTATCGTAAATGTGTATCGTCGTGGGACACCCTGTATAGTATCGAGAAGAAAAAATACCGTTGTACATTTTTTTTTTTCTTCTTCTTTGCGTATAAATGCAAAGCGAATTTCAATCGGTTTTCACGTGCCGCGTTAATCGAAGTTATAAATCAAATTAAATCTAGATTTGGTCTTTATAATTTGCATTTAAAGCGAAAATTTAAAACGCTAATTTTTTTTAGTTGCAGTATACAATTGAGTATGTCTATTCCAATAGTGACGTAAATCTACGGGCGCCACGACAAACTATAATAAATCCGCAATACGTGTAATACATGAATATCTAATGATATTATAATTACTTGAATTTTAAAAAAAAAAAAAAAACTTTTTCGGGCCGCACAATCATCCAAGAACGGTTAAAATCAAAATGGATATAGCGCGAGAAACTTCCATCAAATTAAAATTCGGTTACCCGTAGACAACTTTTATATTAATTTATATTAAAGAGAAAGCTTTCCAAATTCCCATTTTTTTTTTTCTTGACATTTGGTTTTAATATAAGTGTGTATTGTTGATTTTTTATTTTTTTTTTTTTTTTAATTGTAATACAAGTAGAATATTTTAATAGGTTTTTGATTAAAAAAAAAAAAAAGAAAAAGAAAAAAATGATTGTAATTTCATAAATTAATAAAAAGTGCAGCGATGCAAAATAATAACTAATCCGAATGGGCCTATTATTCAGGTTATGTGATTGAAATACTGTAGAACAAAATAAAATAAAAAAATAATAAGTAAATAATTAGTATTAAATTTGAAAACGGTTATTGATGAGACGGGTTAAAACGTATGGATTTTGAAGCCGCGAAGCAAAATATGAAAAAGTATGTTTAAAAGGCACTTTTTTTATATACAAATATAAAAACTCTCAAACCTCCTCCCGTCCATTTCGGGCTGCACAAATATTACGAGTGCACAAAAATTATCGTTTTTTTTTTTTTTGTTTTTCATTAGATTTCCCGTGTACTTGCTTGAAATTCAATATAAAAAAAAAAAAAAAAAAACCCGACAACACTTTTTACGCACTATACACGGCCACTGTTACGCGTGAATAGTCTGCAAGTGTGTATAGCCAGCCAATAGGGGCAGTTCAGTTTTTGCACTAAAAACAAAAATGCAATCATTGCAATCAAAAAACGATTACGATAGGAGCTCGGTTATATTTTAGTATTAGACGCGTTTTCTTTTCACGTGTAGCCAAAAAAGTGGTGGTGACCCGGAAATCGACAAAAATACCACGGCAATATATCGTCGTGTGTCGTTGGTTTTGTGTCGTTATTAAACGGTTTAGAATTTCAAAAAAAAATGTTTCAAGTAAAGTACCCGAACCAGACATAATTTTACATCATATTTTAAAATACTGTTAGAAAAAAAAAAAAACAGCCGATACTTCACGCTATTGTCGTACGTAGGATGTCGGGTAGGTAAGATATATTTTTTTTTTTATAAGATAATTTAAAAACACATATTTGTAAAAATCTTCGTCGCACCGGTGTATAACGGTTCTCATTATTTGTAATAATTTATTGACTCGTCACTAAAACAATTATACATATAGTTTTAGTCACCATTTTTTTGTTGTTTTATTTTCCTTTTTACCCGTCGTAAACATTAATTTTCACACTTAAACTTCGTATGAACAAGACGGTTTTGATATAATAAAAAGTTATTAGTGTAAAACGCTATCGATACACGACCGTTAATAATTCGGAATTATTTTTTAAAGGAAAATAATATTGCGCCCGGCGTGTACGACGGTCGTGGAGGAGGAGGAGGAGTAGTAGGAGGAGCTTACGACACGACACGAATTTGAATAATATTTTGTAATATTTTTTTTATTGGTTTTTTTTTTTTTTTTTTTTTTGTTTTGAGTTTAATACGATTTGTCTTGTTGTTACGCCGTCATAATACGAACCCTCTTAACGTAAAGAAAACAATAATGAAACTCGATAACTTTATGCGCAGCCAAACAATATAATATATTATATAAACTCTACCTAACCGAGATACGGGTGAAATTATTATCCTCTAACAATAATTTTAAAAAAAAAAAAAAAAGAAAGAAATAAAAGGAGGATGGAAGGCAAACAACTTACCGAAACATTAATCTCCGCCTTTCAAAACAATATATATATATATATATATATATATATATACATATATGTAATATACTGTATAGGTAAGTCAAAGTTTTATACGAAACATTAGGTGAGAAAGTAAAAAAAAAAAAAAAAAAACTTTTACTATTTAAACCGGGTCGCGTATTTGTTATTTGTTATTTTTTTTATTTTTTTTTTTTTTTTTTTTTAAAAAACAAACAAAATAACCATTAACCGGAAGAAAATTGGTTTTTGTATGGAGGATACCCGATTATATATATATATTATTAAGTTCACGACGTTTTATTCTTATAATAATTTTCGCTCCAAATCGAATGACGTTTTTATATACGCGCAGAAATTCACTTTGTTCCGGTTTACAGCGGCCACGGCGTCACGCAAAAATTTGTAAAGCCCCCGGGCACTGCGTGCGCTACAGACGTAGCTCGGTGGTCACCGCGTAGACGTTAATCGAAACCCTATAAATTTTTCCGTTTGTTAAATTTTAGAAAATATTGATAAGAGTATATTACAAATGGGCTGAAAAGTCCCGGGCCCAATACATAGATGTTTTGGAATTCTTCTTCGTTTTTAGTTGGTACTAATCGGTAATAAAAGACACCTGTTCGACGACATTTCACGACATTCCGTTGATTAGTGTGTGAGTTATTGTGCTAACGGTGACGCTAATTTTGTTCTTTTCAAAACGATTTCGTGTTTTAATTTTACATTGCTTCTTGATAGGAAAAGAAATACCGTTCAAGCAAAGAAATAGCTTGCAAAGTGTTATGGGGACTCCGCTCCGTCAGAAACAAAAATAAAACGTTTGTACGCTGACTTTAAACGTGATCGTAGAAACACTGATGGCGCAGAACGCAGCGGACGTCCAAATGAGACGGTAACACCAGAAAACATTGGAAAAAATCCACAAAATCGTTTTGAAAGGATCGCAAAGTGAAGTTGCACGAAGTTAGCTGACATCGTAAAGATATCAAAAGAACGTTTATGCTTAATATTACATGATCGTTTGTCCGTGAGAAAGCTCTGTGGGTGGCCGCGTTTGCTCACTGTCGAGCAAAAACAACAACGTTTTGATGATTCTAAACAATGGCAAAACTATCGCTCCCAGCGACTACTGGCTATTCGCAGATCTCGAAAAAATGCTCGCCGGTAAGAAACCTTTTTAAGAAATGAAGAGGTTATCAGTGAAACTGAGGCCTATTTTGAAGCACGAGGTAAATCGTTCTACACGAATGGTATCGAAACGTTAGAGCGGCATTGGAATGATTGTGTTGCTCTTGATGGAGATTAATTCGATGAATAAAATCAATTTTTAATGAAAGAACCGTGCTTTCTTTGTTAGGCCCGAGACTTTTCAGCCTACGTATTAGGTACATACCGATAAATGTGATTTTAATTTGTTTCTCCTTCTAGAATATTCTCTATCTTTCTCTCTCTCTTTTCCATGCAAATCGAATAATTAAATCTCGCTGTGGACGCGAAAAAATAGTATCGGCAATATTATTATTGGGGCTAGGATTTATATGCGAAAAAAAAACGTGGACGAACACGGGCCATAAAATACAACGACTAATTCTCGTTTAATTCAAAAAAATATTAAAAATATTACTATAAACCGGTTAATGTTGTTCAAAAGCATTACACGGAACAACGATGTGATGTTTTAAATTTTCAAAAAAATAAAAATAAAATTAAGAGATCTTCCGTTAGACCTCAGTGTGTTTTTATACTCGTCGAAGTTACGTACAACGACACATGACGTAATTTTTGCGTTTGTAAATTTTGCAATTTCCCCAAGAGTTAGTTCAGTGGTTAACCTTTTATCTAATGGCGGAACACTCACAGTTATATACGAATTTTGCGGATTACAACCGTAAAATAAAACGGTATTAATATATATATATATATATATTTTTAAATTTTGTAATATATTAAACAATGTTTAAGTACACGAAAATAAATCAACGGAACGATTCTACGCGGTTCTACAACGTTTTATACTGTTGTGTTTTAGAAATCGATAAATGTCAATAATGTCAAGACGACGAAACTAAAAATTTCGTTTATTTAATGGATTTGTTGTTTTTTCCCCCCCCCCCACTGATTTTTTTTAAATTTTGGCCGAACACTTACTCGACGGAATCACGGGACGCCGATTGAGATTGCAACGCAAATCTTCATCGAGATTACTCACGTTTAAGATATTATCTCCGGCAATATTAGAACAATATCGGGCCTAGTTAAATTATAATTTTAATTGAAAAAAAAAAAAAGCGCATGACCACCGTTTCAAATAGTTGTTATTATGTTCAAATAAGTTTATCCAACTACTTTGGTCCACCGGACATAGTACCGATGCCATTACGTGACAGGTTCGTCGGCAGATAAAAGGCCACCGTGACCAGGCAAACGTCTCCATTTACCGTCTCTCCGGCGTCGTCGTAAAATCTCGGGCCACTCGGAAGACGATTCTTCCCTCCGAACAGACGGTATGCATGTCGGCCCATTGACATAATAGTCGGAAAAAATTCCGGCATTACATCGATCGGCATGCCCGTCGCATTCCGCGGTGGCAATTCCGGTTGGAGTGATTCCCGGCATTTTGCACCGTTGGTCATACCGTCTGGCTCGAGTTCCCGTACTGACCCAGCTCGTCAAAAATATCATTTATATAACTGCAATTCTTACCTCTTAAAACAGTGTTTCCCAACCTTTTTTTACTCAACGCCCCCTAAACCTCATACCTCCCCTAAAAAAATCTAAAAAAAGATTTTTTTTTTTTTTAATAAGCTATTACTATTTAATTAAAGAAAAAATATAATTTAACATTTTAATGCTACAATTTATCATTACAGTATATAATAACACAAAAAATACTTATATAATTAATGACTGCCCTGAGGTTGGTGGTTTCTTGCTAACGACACTATATCTGGCTCAATAGATGTCAGCATCAGTCTTAAATCTCCTCTAAGGTGTCTATAAATATTATACCTAAATAATTCTGTATATTACATTTGGTATTTTAAATTAGTTTTTGTTCTTCGCAGTTATACATTGCATTGCAATCAGTTATAAACAACAAAAATGCAAATGATAGATGAGCGCCCCCCTTTATAAAAACGCCCCCTTCAAAATAAAAAATGCCCACAGGGGGGCGGTACCGCCCACGTTGGGAATCACTGTCTTAAAACATATGCTGTACATAACCGTTAATAATTCAAAATGTTAAAATTAATAACTTATTTTGAAAACGTTTTTTTTTTAAACCATGTATCAAAAATAAAATGTATTCCTTCGAAAAAAAAAACTAACAATAATTACGTTATGGCGCTCTACAAGCCGTAACGGGATACACGTATTATATAAACATAGATATTAGTCCTCGGTTTTTTTACTAAAACATTTTGGAATTTTTTTCTTTAGAATAATAACCACCAATAACGTGATCATAACGTAAATCGTGGACATTTCAATCAAACGCAGTAATCAGAAGTTGCAAAAAAAAAAAAAAAACATATGCTAACGCATATAAATCCTAGCTTTAATTCTCGTTAATAAAAAACCCATTTACAATATCATATTGGAAAGTACGGTTAAAGATAAATAAATAAATTAGCAATAGTTGTGCATTAGACGCCTGGTTTTACACTAAAACCTCGAGGTATCAACATGTTGCAATGTATAAATATGCGCTAAATACGATTAAAAATAATAATCTAAAAATGGTCGAAAAAAAAAAAACAATTCTCTAGATTAACGACTCTCCTAGAGCGTTGGCCGTCAACACAATCCGTCCATCTGTCTATGTCTCTAATATATTCTTCCCGAAAATTGTTAAGTTATAATCGTATAGACAATTTGTATTTTTTAATATTATTATAGTTATGCGCGTTTTACCGTTGCCCCACGTTGCACACACAACTGCGCTGTCTCGTCGCGTATTAGGAAAAAACCAAACACTAGTTGTAAATAAAAAAACGTATACTTATATGCATTGCGTACCGCGCGATGATTCATCATCGATGGACAATCGTATCGTATTCCATTTCCTTTTAAGTGGACGACAAACCATCAACATTTAAGGTATTGCGTACGGGCAATTTTAACATTTCAAACAAAACGATTTTCATCAAAAATTGTAAAAAAAAAAAATGATCCGAAGTTCTTTATTAACAAGTACACAATAGCGTAATCGTGAAATTTGTTATAAAACAGAAAACCTATACATTTCGGGGTTATTTGAAATTGTGTTACTCGTTACGAAAATGAATGGCAAAAATGAATTTTCAATTTTTTCGACGAGATAATCAAGATTAAAAAAAAAAAAAAAATGTTTACAATAAAAAAAGGCCATATTTTTTTTATTATTTTTTTTTTTTTTAAATAAATTAATAGTTCACTAAACGGATGTCGTTTCTTTTGGATAAATTGGTCCAATCTCTAAACCACTGTTACCAGTGGGGGGTAATCGTTCTAACTCGTTACTATCTACGAAAAATAACTACGAAATTAATCGTTTAATAAACGATATTTTTCGACTTGAACATTTTATTTTCTAACATCATAAAAAAAAAAAAAAATTCTGTAATTTTTGTTTTAACATTAATACGCACATATACTTTGCAACCCTTCAAATTATATTAACCCAGCACAACACGGTGGTCGCCAAAACCAATGAACAAATTTTGTTTTTCCTATCAAAGTATATGATTAAAAAAAAAAAAAAAAATGATTTGTTCGGTACGATAGCACGCCGAATCTACGAGCGATAAATTTCGGATTTCCATAGGAAATACCATAATTGTCATAAAATAGCTACGGGAACACTTCTACCGTTTGTCTCTACTTGACCGTGTGAAACGGCATTTACAGCCCATACGGTAATCAAAGACAAATAGAATATTGGACGAAATCAGAAAAACGTGGAATCGGACTTAATGGTCGTTAATAAAGTCGCTAATAAAAAAACCTAATATTGAAACTTCAATACAAACAAATCATTAGCTCAAGTGACGCCCATTAACACGTGAACATAGCAATTGTACATTTTTACGGATTTCATTACACATTGAACGAATTGTTTTGTGTTCCATTGTTGATTCGTTGGAGGAGAGGCGCGGCATTAGAAAAATAATATAATAAAGCCACGGGGTCGCGATACGAAAAGCGATTTTTGGAAACCACTGTGCTAACCCATTGATAATATCGCCCCGTTAGCTTATGGCCGGAAAACGATCGGTTCGTATAATAATTTTTTTTTTGTAATATTAATGGATCGTATATGATAATATTTTTGTTCGTTCGGTTTACGAGAGATCGACCGAACGATATTACGGTTTTTTTTTATTTTTTTGTCGTTTGTAACGCGGTACGTACTGCAGTTTGTTCCGGCGTAACTGAAAGTACTGTACACTGTGTATTTATTTATAATACACACTATATGACATAATAATAATATCATTATTATTATGACGCATTGAGTATATTACGAAACGTATTATATTTTTTTTTTTTTTTTTTTTTTTTTTACAGTTGCAATTATTTCGATCGAATATACGGTCGTCGGGACAGCAGCAACCGACCGCACGAGTCGATTTTATTAGCTGTCGTGCTAACCTATAAAAGAAAAAAAAAAAAAAAAACCTAATCAAATCGTTGCCAGTGTACAGACTCGGACGTTCGAGGTGGGCAGTCGGGTTCGTATATTATTATTAGTAATGCTATCGAATTATTAGTTACGAAAACGTTTCGGCTCGTACGAATTGCCAATTGGCTTTTTACCGCGCATTGTTATATATTGTAAAGTTACACCGGAAAAAATATAACGACGGGATAATTTGAATTTATCGTGTTTGTTCTTTCGCGACACCGCAGCACCAGAGCACGAAAATCGTACAGTTGAGAATGATGGTGGGGAGTGTATAATTAAGTTTACAGAAATTAAAAGTTATATTTTATTGCGTTTTTTTGTTTTTTTTTTTTAGTTTATAAATCAATATGGACGACGTTACGGTCGTATATTTTGTTTTATCGTAAAGCTCACGTGTATTGGTGTATTTCACGCGTGTATCTTCACAACCGGTCGATAGACGAACGGCGAAAACTATAAAATATAATAATTTAACAAAACAGAAGGCAATACGATCGTGTTCTATAACTGCGGAATGGCGCGGAGTTAAAATCCAAATAAAATATAAATCATTTTTTTTTTTTTTTTTACATTGAACGCGGCGAAACGTTTTATTGCGTATTATATGGTTTCCGATGTCACTGATTTATGCGTTAATTATATAATATAAAGAAATACCACGAGACGCGAGCATTTCAATCGAAATGTCATTGAGAAATTAAATAAAAATCACATCTCCGAGTTGCGTTCTTGATTATTGCGATTAACCCACAGATAATAATACCACTGGACGAGTAGGACATCCGGTGAAAAACTGAAATTGTCGTTCGAAGCCAGTAGTCATAATAGGCGTAGTAATCAATGTTCGCATAATTGTCTTACGTAGACGGTTTGATAACACGATGGTATTTGAATATTTAATATTACTGTTAGTTTGTGGTTTTATATGTGTGTGTGTGTGTATTTTTAACGTAACTATTGATTTAATTTTAGCTACCTATGTTGCATTTGTTGGTGGTTTTTTTGTTTAGTTATTTTATTTATTTTTTTTTTTTTTATATATATATATATATTATAAAATGCTCGGAAGTCAACTAGTGTCGTGTCGTATTATACTCGTGCGCGACAATAACGATAACGACCGCAGTTTGTGGATATATGTGAACATGCATATTATTAACGTTCGGTATTTCGGTGTAAAACAAGCCGGCGGTCGGCCATCAAGTGGTTTTGTATATCTGCGGATTTAAAACGGCCGATTACATTTAAAACATCGGTTTCGTGCGTGTAAAACAACGAGCCCCGCGACAAAAAACGCGAAAGTCTGGCAAGTACGACGAAAAATCTATGGCACGGGTGAACGGGAAACAAATATTACAGTGATAAGTAAATAATACGCGATTTGGTATGCGAATTATCGAAATGTCCACGCAAAACATACCGAAAACGAATTTCAACAAACGTTCGAAAACCCAGACTGCACAACGAGCACGTAGGGTGTATGCAAATTAAAAATATTAGTTTTAGATTTCGGGCATTGCGATAAATATATTTGGTATTCGTTTGTGTTTTTAACGTCTTTCTACCGGACGTCTTGCTCCGATCGAAAGAACGACGAGAGATCTTGGTTTGTAGTAGTGATGGGCGATTCTTGAAAGTGAATCGATTTAAATCGAAAAGAAATGATCGATTCAAAAAAAGATCGGTTGCAAAAGATCGATCTTTTAAAAGATCGATTCTTAAAAATTGAAATTTTTTAATCAATAGATGGCGTATTTTGGCGGCTTTAAATAATTAAATTTAAACAATACAATAAATATATATTTTATATATATATATATATATATATAAATAATTTTGAGATTGAAGTTTGAGTTGACTGAGATAAGTCACTGAGCTAGGAATTTAGGATTTAGGTATTTTAAGTAAATAACTAACACAATGATTATAGTAAATACTGTAATATAATTATAAAATTATAATATTTATTGTAAAATATTTTTATGCAGTACAGTATATTGAATATACAATAAAAAAAGTCGTCGGTAACGTGGGATGCGCGAGAGAAAAAGACAGAACGGTCGTTCGAAAGACGTGTCAGTTGTCGGCGCGAGAAAAAGGTAATGATTACTGAATAGTGAATACTGAATACTGAATACTGATTACTGATTAGTGAATAGGTAATAGGTATTAGGGTACGGTAAAGTGCGAACGAGACTGTCAACACTGTAAAAAAATCGAATCAAAAATGAATCGATTCACATAAAAGATCGGATATGGGACAATATCCGTTGTCCAACGATTCGATTCGATATTCACAAAATGAATCGATTCACATAAAAAATCGGACCATAGGGATCGATTCAAAAAATCGATAAATCGCATGAAAAAGATCGATTCGAATCGCCCATCACTAGTTTGTAGCATTTTCGATCTGCGTGGAGCGTTTTAATGGTAACTGCTTGGTATTCCGTAATAATAGGCAACACCGGGACAAAGACGGGAATATTTTACGTAATAACGGATTTCTGTTTCGGTTTTTCGTTGTTATTCAGTTAAAAAAAATAATCCCAATAGACATGCAAATGCGCACTGAATCCTAAGATTCTCTACATGTGTGATACCGTTTTCAAAACGTTCTGGCAATTTTCGAGCTATTTGAAATGTTGAAATGTACGAATTTCTGACGTTTTTATTCGGCTATACGTGTATGAATATGTTTGGGCTTTTCGAAAATGCTTGAAAATCCGACACGAGGTACATCATAGGGGCATTTTAAAACACGATTGACGGAACATCGCTCGGAATCGTTTTTTGTTTTTTTTTTTTTCTTGTTAGCGATGATTTATCGTTGAGTACAGATATGATAAATTTATCATCCTCTACGTCGTGCCTTCCCGAATTTTTGTATTATTCGAACTATTATTATTATAATTTTTTTTTTTTTTTTTCTTTTTTTTTTTTTTTAACGCCTGTAGTTGACGGTAACGCTCGCACTATCTGGCGGTCCGTTATTACCGGTAAATTAATACGATAGAACACGACGGTCCCTGAACATTTCCGAAACATTATCGACTATCTATTTGAACGTTATCGTCGATATCAGACATTTTTCGATATTTGAAATTAGATATATATTACAATGACGGCAAACACGCGTACGAATATTATTATTATTATTATATACATTTTTAACTCGACTATAACGGAGGTTTTCGTTTAAAATTGTAAAAATATCAACAAAAAAAAAACCCTATAGGTAATAATTGCACAACGTGTAAACGTGCAGTCACTAGTGTAATGCGAACAATTTGCTGAAGTTCGAGAATCCGGATTTTTATCCGAATATAAATTTCGGTTTTTAATATTGTGATTTTTAGATTCTCATATCGTAAAATATTATTATTATCTCGTTATTAAATTACATTTTTATACAATTAAAAAAAATATATCACGAATAAAAATTTATTTTAAAAGAAAAAACAACTACTATAAAAAAAAATCATATATATACATATATATATATATATTACACTCTAATTCCAATAATATATTATTGGCTGACCTGGCAAACGTTGTTTAACTCATACAAATTGTTTATGGTAGCACGCCTCGAAATTAATTTAACTCGTTTTATAATGTTAAAAAAAATTACCTAAACATTTGATTTTAAGATTTAAAATAACAAAAATCTGTACGGTCTAAACCGAATTTTGGATATCGTAATTCAAATTCCGGATTTATAGGGTTTTCGGATAATCCGGATTTATTTCACATCACGTTACCCAATTGTATGCACATTTTTTTTTTTTTTTTTTTTTATTATTTACAGACTTAAGATTTCCCGCGGTGACCTAACCCCGGCTAAGTTTTCCATAACGATATTTTATGGATTTATGGAACGGAGTACCGAAACACTTGAATAATATATTCATATATATATATATATAATAAGCGTTTAAAAATGAAATTCCCACTTTAGATTTTATTCTCTCTTCTCGCAAATATCATTAAAACGAGTACTTTCTTGCTCGTGACAACCAAATCAAATAGTAAAAACTGTTTTTTTATTATTATTATTATTTCATTCGTCCGTGTCCGTGGAAATTAAATTTCCGGCGAAATTCATGCGTGCGCATTGCCCGTCGGGGGTATGAATTTCCGAAAATCTTTTTTTTTTAATCACACCCGTACACCGTAAAAGATAAATATCGCAACAATTCCGAAACACTTGGTGTGGGCGTCGATCGGCGAGTGACCGACCGAGTGAATCGGACACCTTCCATTGTACACGTAGATACTCAATGTTTAAAAAAAACCGTGACAGTTCGCGGCTAAAACACACGCTACATGTATAATTTATAGGCTTTTTAGCACCCGGGGATAATGCGGGGGGGCCGTCTGTCGGTGATAGGACATTCAGAAACGGACATTTCGGGTCCAGAGATCCGTCCGTACGCACAAAATCGCACGCTAACAAGTTTTACTTTAGTATAGACGCACGTGCACGCATACCCGCAGTAATAGTATTTAGGGCCCGGATTTAAATGTCCTAAAAACTATATAGGTATCGAAAAATCGTCTACAGAAAATACTCAAAACAAAAGCGACACTTCTCGTGTAGATACGTCTGTAACAAGAATCGAATTGCGTGAACTTGGAATGCGTAGGGCGGCCAGCGAAAAAAAAAAAAAAAAAAAAAAACGCGTTGACATCCTAACCTAATTTAACCGAGTCGTGTAGATCGTATCGCCAAAACGGGGTAATTATTAGTTATAAAAAGTTAATTGTCACGTTGAAATTTTTTTATAACTCGACTAGTTACAAAAAAAATTGAATGTTACGAAAAAACATTTGGCTATTTTTTTTTTTTTTTTTTTTTTTTTATAAAGAATTTTAACATAATTCAGTTAAAATTTAAGCTACTTGTAAAAGGTTATTTACGAATTTCGTGTAAAAAAAAAAAAAAAAAAAAATACTGTTATAAATCACATGAATATTATTAACGCGCAGCAAGGCGGGCATGCGGCCCACGGGATACCCACATGAGGGTAATATTAAAACAAAACAAAAGTAACTTTTAACGTGAGTCATGAATATCCCGAAATTTCGCAACTGGTTCATTCGAATTTACTCAAATCCGTTATCAAATATAGAATAGTTTTAATAATTTTATTTCCTAAGATAACTCGACTTGAACCGGTTAAACGAATATTCGGTTAGCTCGGGACGGCCTATAAAAACGACTGTATATTGCCGTAAAGGATTTTCACTCACATTTGGCCCTTGGGCACGGTCATGTTCAGCCCTCTGAGCACCACGTTGTTTTTGTCGTAAATCTTGACGGCGTCCCGGACCACCACCGCCGGCTCCCTGGTCGGCGGCGCGTCGACCAAGGTCAGTCCCGGCGAGATGTCGTCCATGTCGGTGGCGACGTCGGCGTCGGCGGCGTACCGGACTCGTTGACGGGCAGGAAAATTCGGACGAGTAAATGAAAATAGAAATGAGAAACGTAACGCGGTTTGCAACGGGGGGGAAAAAAAAAAAAAAAAAAAAAAACAATAATGGTGCGAACCGTATTTTATTCGTATTTTTATAATTATTATTATTATTTTTTTTTTTTTTTTTTTTCTTTTCCTCTTATAATATTGTCGGCGACCGGGTCGCGTGTATACACGGCGCGGCAGGTACACGTGCACTGGCGCGAAGATCGCTGAGTTACCGCGGCGGCCCCGGGAGGTCGGCAACCGGCGTTACCGCCACCCGGCCGCGACGAGTCCGAACGTGTTTTGTCGGCTCTCCCTAATAAACAGGCGGACCGCGGAGGAGAACTGGTCGGGTCGGTCGGGTACTACGTGCGGCGTTCGTTCGCGGAGGTCACTGAATACATAAATAAAAAAAAAAAAATAAAAAAATGTAAAAATATAATATCCGCACGATCGTCTACTATATTATATAACCTGTTGCTTCCCGTCTTCGCGATGATGGTCACGGACTGGCGAGCGAGCGAGCGAGCGCGCGCGCGCGCGCGATATCAAACCGAAAGAATAAAAAAAAAAAAAATAAAAGACAAAAAAAAAAAATCTGCGGCGACGACGACGGTATTGTTTTCGCGATGATTTTTTTTTTTTTTTTTTTTTTCTTTCCGCCGACCTCGGCAAAACGAGTAAGACGTGTACGTATAACGCAATAACAGTGGTCGGTATACCTGCGACGTTCATATTGCTGCGGTGAAAGAGAAAAAAAAAATAAAATAAAAACGAGATTCCTCCCGTTCCCCAACACCGCGGCCCCGCCGCTGTATTATAAAGTTTCTGTTTGTAGGGGATTGACGCGTAGCGCAAACGTTTTACCGGGCCGTCAACCGAGCGAATTTATCAAAAATATTATTGTACGAATACTTTCGACTTTCGAACGGCACCCCGGGAATCGATAATAACGGACGCGGGGTTTTTTTTTTTTTTTTTGCCCAGGAGGCGCCGTTTAATTATTACTAGGGTTCTCGGACACGAAGGCATGAATATAATCAATAAAACAATTTTTTTAAAAAAAAAAAATCATTTCATTTGTAATTAAAATTGCAATCGCAAAATGTACTAAACAATTGAATAGATATCAGTTGATTAAACTAATTTTTATTAAAAAAAATGTACTACTTCGATAACTACTGTCTTCGGTAAAACGTATTGACGGTTTTCGGATCAAAATATTGTTGCACACAGAAAATGATATTTTTTACGTACTACACCGAAGTCACTGGGGGCGTATTTCACACGTAAATAATTATCGAATTTAAGATCACTACTTATTAAATCGGCATCAGTTTGTTGTTTCTCCAATTGAATTTTTATATATATATATATATATATATATATATATATATATATATATATATATATTTTCCCATCCTTTGTTATTCGATATTACAGGAGTTGAGTTTATCCAATCATCAATTTAGTCACTTCGCCTAAATTGCATTCGTCGAGTTTAATCTGTATATTGTTCACAATATCTACCGTTTTCGATAACCATACGCCTAAAAACGTACACAGTTTATTTTAATATTTAAGTGAAAACGTAGGAAAATAATAATAATTCTTCTAGTTTTGTAATCGCGTCAGGCAATTATCCGAAATTGGATACCGCCAGATTACTTTGTATCGATGGAATTTTAAAAAGTCGTTCAGCAGTGGCTCGCGCACATTCAGAACCTTCTTCGAAGTCATGTTAGCCCGACGTGTAGTTACCGGTCCCGGCGGATTTGGCAATCCTGGATATAATATTTCCTTCGGAATTGCAATTCTCTTAGGACTTTTCAAAAATGTCTTTTTTCATTTCGGAAATCAACCGGTCTACATTTTCTATAATGTGCTCGTATTTCTTCACAGGCGTTGCGGCATGCATGAGCCAAACAAGTTAAATTAATAATATTCGTGGTACAATCGAATTGAATTTTCTTCTTGTCAGGAAAATAGCGTCGGATATTAAATGTAGAATATTGTCGTATTTTACATTATTTGGCCACAATATGGGGCGTTGCTTTGTCAGATAGCCGTGCAATTTTACTACTATTTACCTTATCTAAATAGTTTGTTGTGAAGAAGAAACAGGCTTCCAGGACTTTCTGGTTGTAGAATCCCAACTATTTCGTTAGCCACGTACCGGCGGCGTCCTGAATCTATGATTTCATCGATACACGCTCGTAATATTTTATGTTCACCTACAGCGACACGGATTTTCGACAAAACCCTCTTCGTAGCGTTTATCCAAGTGGATACATTCCGTAATGTTGATTCGCTTGGAATATTTTCGTTACGATATTTCGATGAAAAAAAAAAAAAAAAAATTATCTAAAAAAAACGTCATTGTTCAATTTATTCATAGGGATATTTGCCGAAACCACCGCGTTACGCCAATCGCAATTGAAATCTGACCTAATGGTATTTTTTATGAACGAAAGGGGCTGCGCTTTGTTATTATTTTCAATTTTTGTAAAACGCATTTTTGTGTTTATCACTTTCAATATGTTTTGCTGTAAATTACATTTTACTTAATCCATCGGTTAAAAAAATATTATCACCGAATTGTGTAACGTACTTATATAACGTAGAACTGTCACTTTGTTTCACTTTCGGTATATTACAAAAAAACCGAAATAAAATAAACCTGGAAAAATAATTAATTGGCAATCGACGTCTGAACGCCGTCTGACGAACAGTCTTGAATCTACAAATCGAATACATTTCAACCTGTAGTTAAGTTACATCTAATAGGTGTATTTAAAAAAAAAAAAAAAAACGATAAATTAACAAACACCGTAACAAATATATAAATACTTTATCGATATCGATAACAATAAATCCCGTTAAAACCAATTTTATATATAACACCGACAATGCGTCGTCTTCACAAGTTTCTCTATCGATTTGTTCCGTTGATATGTAATGAAAACTATCAGGTCAATTGATAATTAAACACATACAAATTAAAAAAAAGAGAAAAATGCAAAAAAAAAAAATAAAAAATGTTCAACCATTATTTTAGAAATGAAATAAAACGCATTTTAATTTTGAAATTATTTTTCTACTGTTATCCAAAAAAAAAAAAAAGGGCATTTTCCTTCAAGTCCGAACCCTAATTATAAGTATCGTTTTCGTTTCGTCCGCGGAAACAATATGAAATCAATTCGATTTTTAAGCACGGTCGGGCGCCGACAATTTGACAAAATCCCGAGATTATATTATTGTAATATTTTTTTATTATTATTATTATTAAAATCCGGTGAACCTGTATATGAAAACAACAACGTAAAAAAATGCAATACGAAATATTAATAACTTTTTTTTTTAAAATTAATATGTAATGACGTCTGGAGTTTAATAAAACGTAGACAATAATTGCGTTACTGGTGTATTATTATTTATAATCGCCATCGCGTTTTTTTACGTACCTATGTAAATTATAATTTATCATTACGATATCAAATATTGACGGTGGTGTGGTGTTAATAAGGACCCCCAACATTGATTCATGTTTACGGTAAAACAACTGGTTTTGTTTTTTTAATATATCCCACTGTTAAATTAATTAAACAGATTGATTCGTTCGTGTCGACGTCCAAGCAAATAAAATATTCTCTTCGTTCGCCGTATGGATTAAAAAACAAATAAATCGTATTACTTTTTATTTTATTTTATTTTTTTTGTTGTTGTTGTTGTTGTTGTTAAGTAAACTGCATAATACATTATGAAAAAGTCTCTCGTAAAGCTCTTCGTCACGTCACTATAGTAACTGGATGGGTGACCACCCGCGAGTTTTTCGAGGCGTGACTTCTATTACGCAGCGAAAAAAAAAAACAATGACGTTTTATAATCGTATATAATGCGTATTAATTGAATGAAAAATCAGTAGAAAAAAGTGAAAAAAAAAAAAAAAATTAAAAACCCAATCGTAGTTATAAACGAACGCTTGGTATCATATGTGGTGCACCGTGTTCATTTATTTGAATGACGTTTACCGTCATGCGTCACCGACGTAAAATTAATTATTTTTTACTCTCGTTTTGAATACTGAATGTTGCAATTAGTTTTTTTTTTTTATTTATTATTATTATTCTCTTCGGATTTTTCCATGCCAGTGTACGTAAAGAGATGCGTAATTTCCACCGGTGGTACTCGATATTGAAAAAAAACGTTTCCAGATTCCAAACGGTTTTTCTACATAAATTTATGTATTTATGAGCTTCGCTTAGAATTGTATTTTGATCGCAACCATCATTATTTCTTTTGCTATATAAACTAAACCCCACTCTACTAATATCTTATATGTATCTTATCTCTTATCTTTTGTCTTATCGTATCTCTTGTTATCAGTTATATAGTGCAAAATACTGGATTTTTTTTTTTGTTCAAATTGTTTTATCAAAATATGTATATTTCACGACACGACGAGTAATTAAATAAAAATAAATTATCGACTTGAAAATGTTATAAACGTGGATTTTATAATTTTATATTATTATATAATTCATAATTATATAATATAGTATTATTGTTAATTCAATAATTGCATACTGTTTATAGGTATTTATAATAATTAGTGTTATTACCGAGTTGCTATTTGTTTTGTATATAATTTAACGATCTTAAGTCGATTTCTTTTGATATTGGACAATTTTTTTTTTTTTTTTTTGTATACATTATTTGCACCTCGAAACGAACGGAAATCGAACGTAAACGATAAATCCGTCGAATTATAATAATATTATATTCAAACGAAGGGACGTGAAATTGGTCGTAAGTGGATACTAACAGAGCAATATAAAATGTTTTCGAAAACATTGTATTTCAAATGTATTCAATAAAAATAATAATAGAAATAATATATATATATATATTTTTTTTTAAGTTCCAGTTTAAAAAGCCTAAGGACATACTTTGTGCTGTGGTAAACTGTGGTTGTAAGCGAGAAGTTTAAAAGGGGTGGAGTTTTACTTTAAAATATTTGGAATAGGCTGACATAAAAAAAATAAATATTAAATTGTCATTAGGAATTGAAAAAAGAATGTTGAGTAAATTGTGCAGCACATACAAAAAAAAATTCATTGCAATCAAAAAAACTATTCTGATCAGAGCTCGGAAACCGTATGGTTATATTAAATAGTATTATCACACAGTAATAAGTCGTATTGTTTTTTCCGTGTATCCAAGGTAACCCAGACATCAGGAGAAATAAAACCAATGTATCGTTATGTATCGGAAATCTTAACCCTTAACTTTTAAGATACTACGTGAGAATAATCGAAGAATTCACTCAACAAAAAGAGTTTAAAAAATAATAACAAAAAAAAAAAAAAAAAAAAAACGCATCTTAATAATAACTAAACTCAGATTCTTAAAAAAAAAAATACCGCCAATATGTAAAACAGTTCTATTATTATCACGGTGTTCGTAAATATACCATTCAAAAGACCAACTGGTTTTGTGCGTGAATAATGTTGTAGAAATCATTCAACGTAGATTGATCCTAACCTAACCATGACAAAAACTGAAAAAACCGAATACGTTTTTGTCGGACATCTCTAAATTCCTTATTGCCGGTATAAATATCGTATAATTTTAAACGTGACGGCCTGCATATTATACGCGTATATTTAATCCCGTGTCCGTATATTATCGGTGACAATTTACTTTTTAACCCCAAATCCTGTCCGGAAACTGTCGATTTTATGGTTAGCGGAAGTGCGCGTTTTCCATAATATTGCTATTACGTTCCGACAATAAAACAATTCTAATTACATAAATGGCTTTTAAATTTTAGCAAGGAGATCAACGTGACATAGGTTCTCGTAACTCGACCTGGTTCAATGTGGTTTCGTATAGCTGTCGCAAGGTCAAAATCGAGTTGTTCGTTAAGCAGTATGATAGTGTCACTGGTCGTTGTTTAATTTGCATGTATATATATATACGTACAATTATATATTTAATTTAATTTATCTCAACTAGATTAAAAAAATATATATATATATTCAGTAAAAAAACGCGACTTGACCATCAGAGTCGTCAGTATTATATATATATATTGTTTTTTTTTTTATTTATCTGATAAATTATAATTAATCACACGAAATGATTATTGTTATTTTATTATTTGTAATTAGTTTTCAATGCTGAATAGTTTTTTTTTTTTTTTTTTTAAGATTCCAACACGGCCAATTATGAGGGCTGGATCCCAGCCTTCCACCACACTGAGTCATATAAATAATAGATTTGAAATAAAAAGAAGATCAAGGAGGACATAAATCTCCCTAACGTTAATTAAATACCTAAATGTGCCGTTGCAACACCATTATTTACTGTATAACGTAATAAATTTAAAAAAAAAAAAAATGAAAATATTATTTTACATTATTAAAAACCAATGTGGAATTGAAAAAAAACGTTTCAATATTTATTATTCGATTCTCGTTTAAATAACACAAACAAAATAATATTATAAACGGATATTCCTGTAAGTCAATACATAGTATTGCGATGGTTACGACGCGCCCTTCAGTGTCGGTAAATAAAAATATGCTTATGAACATAAAATATTATGTCTATACACTGCAATCGTTTATATTGTTATAATATATATATATATATGTAAAATTATGTTTCGTGTGCCGATTGCAGTTAAAAATAATGGAACGTCGCACTGTGCGCACTGCGTTGGACAGCGCGTGTAAAGAAAATTTTAATATTATCGGTTAGCCGACGTGACTGTTGCACAATGCACTGCCCACTTACGAAACGTCGAAGATTTATTTACTGACGTTTTAAAAGGGCTTGGGGGGAGGGGCGGCTTGGGGTGTATTGCACTACCGGCCGTTTGCCGAGGAAAAGAAATAAAGTGGGAAAAATATCGAGAGAGAGAGAGAGAGAGAGAAAAAAAAAAAACAAAACAGATAAGCCGACGATATATTAAAAAAAAAAAAAATCAAAGCAACTAAGTCATGTATGTGTGTGTGTGTTGGTACACGTCATGTTTTATCCTCAGATTTCAGACTGCGGATTTTATTATCGCATTGAAGCGCTATAGATTTAACAGTAGATATAATTAAACTATTTCGTATAAATTACGTTCCGTTTGATTAGCTATAATTTAGTTTTATTGGTTTTTATGTGTAATTTAGACGGAATATTCGATATTATATAGCCGCGTTAGCCTATAAACAGGAAAAGTATTCATTTGTTCAACTGGCTAATAAAATATTGTTTCGATTAGAGCGGGGTTTTTTTTTTCTTCAAAATTATTTTTAACAATATTATCATATAAAACAAAGCTTTAAGGGTTAATAAAATAGTCATAAACGCCATCGTAATATTTTATTGTAAACGTTACGTTTACAAAAATTATTAACTATTATTGTTATTATTAGTAGCTACACGTTTGTGCACGATATTGAACGAAAAGATATAATAGTCTAATATCTATTTATCTATCTAGTCTCATTAATTATATCAAAAACAAATCAATTTTCGTATTATAATACAAACGTGTGTTACTGCCAAGCCACCCTTTAGGGATGCGAAAGTAAACGGCGACCTTCTATTTTTGCTTCGAAGGTCAAGTGTGTGCCACATTTCGACGAGGTCGGTATAAAACTGTATAGGTTCGTAATAGAGTTTATACATACACTCGTTTTTATAGGAACTATAGATTTCCTAATAATACTAATGCAATTAATAAAACTGCGCACCAATATCCGGATAAGAAAACAGTCAATATAATACAATAATAATTCGCGTATTAATCGTAATATCGACGTGTAAATCGGACGCGACAGCCCGTCCGAATCCAACAAGCGAATGAGCAAAACTGGTAAGTAACTAAGGAAAAAAAAAAAAAAAAAATCAAATGTTCGATAACTTTTAACTCGAATAGTTAAAAAAAAAACGGAATGTTAGAATATAACAAAGTTATATTAGGAGGTGACTATGCTACTTACTTAAATAAAAATAGTAAAAATAAATTTTTCACAGTCGTTTTGTTTATATATATATATATGTTATTTACGAATTTTTTTAAATAATTAAACCTATTCGACTTTAAACTGAACACAAGTCATTATTAAAGGTGAACGTTTTCAACTTGAGACTTGATTACTGAAATTCGTGGATATTTTCACGTAAACTCTAACTCAGTCCGGTAATATATTCGATTAGAATAACTCGACCTGAACTAGTTAAAATTGCTATTATCTCGTCCGCACTTTGCTAATGAATTAATTGACCGTGAGCCCGGCAATACAACAAAACGACCGACGACCCCCGCCGTGCCTTTAACCGGGGACGATGAAGTTAAATTATAACGAATTGTTTTTTTTTTTTTCTTTTTTCGGCGATGTTATCTGTCCGTGAAACCACGTTATGCCGATATATAGTTTACGGGTAATCCGGGCGCGGGGCGATTATAAACCATCGCCGGACCGTGCCCCGGGATCGCGGTGACGCATAAAATCCGAACAATAACGTCGGGGGATTGTGACACCGAGCCGCGGGGCCGCGTTCTCGCGCAACGAAACGCACACGCGAAAAAGTTGTTACGGACAACGGAACAATAACGAATTATAAAAAAAAAAAAAAAAAAAAAAAATATATATATATAACCGAAACGCGTACGGATAATAATATTAAAAAAATATATATAGATACAATCTCGTAATATTATTCGAACGCCTCTAACTTTCACGTTGTTGCTGCTGCTGCTGCTATTGCTATTGCTGCTATTGCTATTGCGGCGGCGGTGGCGGCCGCCGTGTCGTCATCGTCGTGGTCGTGGTCGTCGTCGCCGTCGTCGTCGTGGTCGCCGTCGTCGTCGTCGTCGTCGTCGTCGTCGTCGTCGTGGTCGTGGTCGTGGTCGTGGTCGTGTTGCACAACGCAAAAATCCGAAACGCTCCGGAGGCCC
This sequence comes from Tuberolachnus salignus, assembly GCA_956483605.1. Lineage (NCBI taxonomy): Eukaryota > Metazoa > Arthropoda > Insecta > Hemiptera > Aphididae > Tuberolachnus > Tuberolachnus salignus. The sequence goes on from OY101434.1 coordinate 2,376,793, forward strand.
GGCAATAAATTCTCGTCCTTGACGGACGACGCGTTATTTATCGTGCGATATCAAATCGGTTCGGCAAATTCGTTTACGCATACCGACGGTAACGCCAAAACGTAACACTTACAATACAATAACGACGATAATAATGAAAAATTTTATATTTATAATAATATTATTACGTATCGGCCGGCGGGTGATGTCATTGTCCGTCGCATACTCCGGTGTGCCAAGGGGGGGAGGGGGGGGGGGGGTCGCGAATAATAATTATCGCGTTACGGCGGCGGTGGCGGCCGGCGAGGACCGGCGCGAGCTCGACGGCAAACGGCGGCCCGGTGGTAGTGCCCGCCAAAACGATTGTCGGCGACCTTTGCGCGCGCCGACCCGACACGTACGGCAACGGCGAGACAGGCACGCCCGGCGAAAACTAGTTTTTATTTATTCTTTTTGTTTTTTTTTTTTTTCTTAATCATCCTACCGGTTGTGTTACCGGCCGCGGGCAATCCAGTTCGTCGTTCCTTCGCATACGAGGTCTGTTCAAAAAGTACCAGGACTACAGCGTAGTCGGTACAATTGGTCTGCCACACGATAACGTTTCAAATTGTAAACAGACGAACGTATTCGGTATAATGTAAAGTGCGAAAAAAAGACAATCCGAAAAGCAAAAAACAGTGGCCGGGGTCGACAAACAAAATAAAACAATCGGTTCAGTTCCCGTCTGTAGCTATTTTGTATTTAAACTACGTAAATTATGGTCAAAAATATTTCGGAATGAATTTTTATCGAACGAAAATGCCTACATACTTTGCGCTATTAGTGAATGGGGGTGGCTGTTGTTGGTGGGATATTGGAAAGGTAGTATAAGAATTTAATTTATATCTCTACGCAACGATAAACTGCAAAGGAAAAACGATTCTGAGCGATGTAGCGATTAATCGTGTTTTTTTTTTTCATTGTAGTCATTCGTTAACCCGGAAATCAACACAAATAAAATAGAAATGATAAAACTCTAGTCTGACAAAACCGTGTTTTTATCGTCATTATAATTTTTTTTTTCTACCGCGATAAAATGACCTTTTTTTTAAAGTACCAACTAGACAAAATTTGCTTCCGGAAATAGTATAGAGAAATGCATAAAATCGGATGAAATCTTCTGGCAGAACAGGCGTTTGCAGGAAAACAAACAAAATACAGAAAAATAAACATCGTTTGTAATAACCGCAAGACCCCTCGCTCTGCTCGGAATCTAAAACGCATAAATCGCTGTTACCGACGGTTGGGTTACGCTACGTGTTCGGCATTCCGCGACAAATAATTTAATTTGTCATTGATGAAACGCATTTTTTTCCATTATACTAACGTGGTAAGGCTGTCGGCGTGCCGTCATATAAAAAATAAATATATATATATATATATAATCATTCCGGACATGAAATACAAACCGGTCGCTCGGTAAAATACGTTCCACGCGATATTACAAAGTGCGTTTTTAAATAGATATTCTATCCAAGACGTTACCTTGGCCCCCGGGGGCATGTTTAGTACCACGGCATTACACTAGCCGCACACCTGGCCAGTCCGCTTCGGTCGCAGTGTATTATAATATATACACCGGCGGCGGCATTGATTTCTCGATTTCCGTGGCGAAAATAACGATTGCGGGGCAATACTCGATTTATTACACTCGGAAATAATTGCCGGTCGGCAAAATAAATAGGAAATATATATATATATATATATACTATGCGGATTTACCGGCGGTATCGATTTGGCGGCGTTTGGCGGCACGGCCGACGTTCGGTGCATATATCGGACGCGGAAAACGTCCGAAACGGTTTGCGAATGCGTTCGCTCGCCCGCGAAAAATCCGTTAGACACTTTTATACGACCGACAAATGTCGCGTGGTTTTTTTTTTTTTTTACTTTTTTTTTTCCCCGCAAATACGTTTTTGGGCGCGGGGCTTACCGGCTCACGAAGTATAAACGCTCGGCATTGTACGGTTGAAAATATCGATCGGCGTTACATTGCTTACCGCTAACAAAACCCAGACATTGTTCGCGGCAACACGGGTTATAATTTTCAAATATCGTGCGATTTAATGCGATTTTCATTGCGGGCTCGTTGGTTAGTCCGAATAGTATTTCGTTTCGACGTTTTAATCGAACCAATTATGGCCTGATAATAGAAGCCGAAATGCCCGATGTAACCGCCGTCCCGTCCCGTGTTTACGGCCAAAACCCGGGACATTTTTTTTTTTTTTTTCGAATTTTATTGGCGTAAAAAAAAATTATTATAAAATTTGTATAACCAAGGCCCGAGACCGGTGTGCGGAAAATACGATTTACGTGCATACATATTAAATCACCGGTTTACATCGTTTACCGAATGTCAGCGTCTCTATAAAACTCGTGATATTTACGAAAAGTTCCTATAATAATTTTTATCGGCGTCTGTATAAACGGGTACGCATAAATGTAATCTAAAAAAAAAAAACAAAATCTCCAAGCTCTTATATATATACACATAGATAATAAAATATCATTTTTCTATCTATGCGCAGTGTTTACGGAGACGTATGAACGGACACGTCTTATTTTCGCCCTTTATGACCTGCCATCCGGTAAAAATTGAATGAAAAAAAAAAAACACCGTGCATTGCTCGTAATAAAACGTTAGGTGTGCGGCCGGGTATCCCTGCGGTAAAAAATCACCGTATTATACTGGTCGGGCCGGATACTTATTTATACGAAAAGGGTACATAAAATAACGATTCTGTAATATATATATATATATATATATTGCAGCCGAGTTATTATACACTTGCACTTGTCCACCAGTCTACACCGGCGGTCATAAAACTGTGCCCCGGGGCTCCGCCAGAGTAATCCAGGAGCTTCGCGGACGCGTCTGGACCCGAAACAAATCGAAATATAATAATAATCGAAATATTATCATACGATTAATGTGGAAAAAAAATTTAATTCAATTTAATTTAATGTTTGAATTTTATTTTCGTTTCTCGGCACGAAACTTTTACTTTGTCAATAGACTATTTGGAATCGGCTAATGGTTAAATATTGATGAGTTTCAAGAAATGTACGAAGGAATAGTGTGTAACGATTAATGAACGGAATACCGTCTTCGTTGAAAAAATAATTTTCCCCCGAGTTACGAAACAATTGGGTTAAAAATCCATGTTTAACAAAACAAAAATAATCTCTTTAATATAGTGCGAATAATTTATTGATATTACCACCGATTCGTCATTAAAAAACTTTGTTTGACAAAATGTCACGAACAGATATTTGGTAAAACACCTATACAAATAATTCTTATTTTTCCAACGAAACCCCTTTGTGAAACTGGATTTTCATCATAAACTCATTAACGAAGACGAAATATCGTTAACAAGTTAGATGCCGATACGCATTTCACTTCTATAAAGCACAATTGTAAACAAATGGTTAATGAAAAAAATCAATATCATTGTACATATTAAAATTAATAAATTACTAAATGACAATCTTATTGAATAATTTCTTGTTAGTTAAAATATTCATATTTTATTTTAGATTCTGAGCGGAGCGAGAAGCCTTGTGCTTATACAATGATGTTTATTTTTACAATTTTTTTATTTTTCTTTAAAAACATTCTCTATAAAGAAGACTTTAACCGATCTATACACCCCTTACTGTTTCCAGAAGCGAATTTCCTCTATTTGGTACTATAAAATGGTCATTTTTTGATATACTTATTAATTCTTTAACGCGGTAGAAAAAATAATAAATAATGACGATAAAAAACGGCAAAAACACGATTTCGTCAGACCCGAGTTTTATTATTTCTTTTTTTATTTGTCTTGATTTCTGGGTTAACATGGCTACAATGAAAAAACACGGTTAATACAACTTCGCTTAGAATCGTTTATCGTTTGCAATTTATCGTTACATAGAGATATAAATTTAATTCCTATACTGCCATTCCAATTTCTCACCAATCCACTCACTAATAGTGCAAAGTATGTAGGCCCCCCCTTTTTTTTTTTTTTATTAATTAAATAAAATATTATGTTTTTACGCATAATAAAATTCCAAATCGAAAAACAATTTTTCGTTCAAACGTCATTTCTTACGAGTTGTGGTTTAAAATTAGCATTCCTGGTTTTTGGGGCTCCGTAAATTTGTTTAGCCTCATAAGAGCCTTACGGACAACAAATGTTGAGAACCGCTAGTCTACGCTATCGGCCGCAGTCTGTTTTGCGTTCGTTATATTTTATAAATCATTTTTATTATTTTTTTTTTTTATTAGGAAAATAACATTTATAATCTGTACGACAATATTGTGCCAATAAGCAAATTTGCAAAAATAACATAAATATAAACATGAAAACGGATATAAGAGAGGCCATCCAGTGATAGGACCCTTTATTAAGTACAATTTTTTTAATTTTTTTTTTTTTAGGATTGAGTGCCTAGACCAGCAGATCACGGCACCAGCGTCTTTTGAGACGACGTGTAGGGTCGTTCGGAAGCGTAAGAGAGTATTGATTTGAAACGAGCTGGTTGGAATGGAGGAATTTTTTGTAGTATGCTTTTGTAATGTTATCGACTGTCTCAACATTAAGGTCATTATGAAGAGAGTGGGTTGCTGACGAACCGAGGAGCCGAAGTTATTTGCCGTAGGCAAATTGATTGGAAAGATTGGATATTTTTTTATTTATTTGGATTGTTTACGTATATATAAATTATAAACGACCGGTAAAGGCGCCGGCGACGTCGGATCAATAATTTTCAATATTGGGAACGTTACGGTGGCGACGGTGTACCAATAAATTTGTATATTATTAGCCGAGCGCTAATGTAATATAACGCTTTTCTATTCAACAAACGATAACGGAGGAGGAAAAAAACAACTATAAAAAAAAAAATGTATAGGACAAAACGGCAATGGTCAGGACTAATATAATCAGGAGTTATAGTACTCGCATATAATACCCAGGTTCACTAAATATTGTTAATAATATTCCATGTTCGGTTTTTTTTCTTCTTCTTCTTCTTCTTCGTCTAATCGTCGTTTCCGGCCATTTTCCGCCCGTAAATATGCTTTGCTAAGTGGTGAAAGTTAATATTGAACGTATTAAATAAAAACCCAGGGATAAATAAAAAAAAAAACCCCCCCTATCGCTATCGGATTGAAACGATATAATTCGTATAAACGCTTATAGACGTCAATTGGACTATTTGGAATCGGCTAATGGTTAAATATAGAAGAGTTTGAAGAAATGTTCGAACGAATAGTGTGTAACAATTAAACGGAATACTGCATTCGTTAAAATAATAATATTCCTGCGAGTTACGAAACAATTGGATTAGAAATCTATGTTTAACAAAACAAAAAAAAAAAAAATCTCTTTGATAGAGTGCGAATAATTCATTGATATTACCAACGATTCATCATTAACAACTTTGTTTGACAAAATGTCGTAAACAGATCTTTGGTAAAACACCAATATAAATAATTCTTATTTTTCCCAATAATATTACGCTCAGTCCGTATTGTTGTGTTTTCCATGTTCGGTTTTTTTTTCTTCTTCTTCTTCTTCTAATCGACGTTTCAAATCATTTTCCGCCCGTAATTATGCTTTGCTAAGTGGAGAGAGTTAATATTGAACGCATTAAATAAAAACCCAGGGATAAATTAAAAAAAAAAAAAAAAAAAAAAACCCCATCGCTATCGGATTGAAACGATATAATTCGTATAAACGCCTAATCCGATATTGTATTTTAATCTCGAGTATTAAACAATAATAATATTCTTTTTCCCGTGTAAACGTACGGACCCGGGATTTTTTTTCATATTTTATACGATAGCACTTCAGTGGAGTGCCTAACCGGGGGGGGGGGGGTTCGGCTGAGTATATAAATCGTCCACTCGTATTCTATATTTTTTTAAATAACCATTATAGATACACAGAAATTCGTGCACTTCAGAGTGATTTGTCTGACGCGAAAGGTTTTCATAATTCATACAGACACGGCCACGACGACGGATTAAAACGTTGAGCATTGTTCGACAAAGGCCACCGGACTCGTGTTAGGACAAACAACCTTCCAGGGACCATTTCTATGGTCGAAACGACGATAATTATGACAAAGTAAAATTCGTATGGAAAATGCTGGGTGGTTAAAAGGATAAACGGAATTACGGGATTATGAGGATAATTATGAACTTATTCGCAATAATGCTTAATAATCGTAATTAACGACGGTCGACTTAAAGTTGTTGTTAGTAAGTACTAAGCATTGTACAACTGTTATTGGATAGGAATAAGTTCCGACAAAATAAGAAGAGATCTCTGAATGAGCTTAAGACGGATTACGAGTATTTGAATGGATATGATATTGGACGCATTTCTAAAATGTCAATTACTCGTATTTTTGGCACTCAGATAGTAAGATGTAAATGGTATTATATGTTGGTTTTTTTTTTCATTTTTTCTAGTTAATAGTTTTACACTATTTATTGAAGTCGTGTAACCGTGGAAAATCTTAAACTAATCGACATATTGTATTTTTCATAAAAGATGATCACATATTATTACCCTTGTTAGTACGTACCGGCGTAAAATGTAAAACAAATGTCACAAAGTGAAATATTTCACTGTTTCCTTAAGATTCTGAGCAAAGCGTAGGAATGTATTAAGTTGACCATGATGTGTGTGTTTTTTTTTCTTTCTTTTTTTTGTTACAACTTTTTGTTGCACTCGAACCTCTAATTTTCGAGAGACCTGCGAAAAACATATAGACTTTATTTTAGGACAATCCGAAAATATTTATTATATTCGCCGTGTACGTCTCAGAAATAATACATTTTTACTAAAAACGTTTTTGGTCAATCTCTGACTTTTGGGTCTGAGAAAAAATGTCAAAATATCGTATGACGCTACCAAAGTTTCCCATTCGTGTAGCAGAACAGCAATTAGATTTTCGATTTTTCTTCTTTTTTTTTTTTTTTTTTGTTTTGTACGCTTTTTACTCGCGACCCACGTTGACTATTGTAATTTGTCGGTCTGGGAAAATATCAGTAAATATCGAAAAATATTTCGCAGAACTTATGTTATTATTTGCATTATACATTGTTTCTCCTTACCAAAAGAAAAGTCTGCAGTGACCAGATTTTCGATTTTTCGACCAATTAGGTATAATGCAATTTACAGAGAAAATCGGTCGGAATATATAAAATGGAAAATATGACCACAGATTACATATCCTTGAGGGTATACAAACAAACAAAAATAATTCTATGAGATATAAATTTTTTGTAGGCCCAACGATCTTCATGTTTTCTGTTAGGTCCCTACTCCGTTCGATTTTCACGAAAAATCGAAATGAGTGTATCGAAGGAGAGTGTTTACTGGTCACCAAAAACCTCATATAACAGTGCTTTGCACAGATAAAAAAAAATTATCAAAATATAATATAACAGATAATATGTTCAAAATGTATCTAGAAAAGAGATAATATAACCTCGTTAACATCTAAATAAAAATAATATCAGATAATTGTTATGTTTCGAGATATTTAATGACTTTCAAATAATATAGTAAATTATTATTCGTTCTACGCAAAGGTTGTAGGTATTATTATTTTGTTTGATTTTACAGAGATGAACATTTCAAATGTACAAACGGTTTCATAACATATTTATAGTGCATACGCATGTATTTATCAAGACTTATAGTATAGAATATTTACTATATTATAACGTCTACATACAAATAAAATAAAGAACTAACCGAATTCGGCTGCGTGTTGCCACTTCAGAAAAAAAATATATATATTTGATGTTGAACATTTTAGCGAGTGCCGGTCGGAAATTTGTTACAATTTCAGTGGATAAACGCAAAGAACCAAGCAATTTTCATATATCATGAAAATGATCGATTTACATTGAATTTGAATGGAAAGATTCAACTGTAGATAAAAGTAAAAAAAAAAAAAATTATTTAGGAAATAATCAGTTCTACTATAAAGATTCAGTAAAATTGTTCGTAACATTAAAATTTAAGGAAGTATACGCCAAAAAACAAAATTATTCACTTTTTCATAAAACGTTGAGCCAATATCGCACCCTGTTAATTAGGTCTAATCGAGCAAAAATATTGCGGATCCTATTTTTAGATGTATTAGAACAAATTTTCGGCCAACATCCCTTAAAAAAAAAAATTCTTCTCATATAAATAACGGGCTCTCAAATATGTATATATATATATAACGGGAAATGATAGCGATAATGAATTGTATTGTTAAGTAACAAAAAAACGTTTGGAAATAAAAAAACATAGCAATCAATGCAGATGATTAAATTAAAAAAAAAAAAAAAAAAGTTAACAATTCAATTAAACACTTAACAGTACGAAAAAAACATCAAGTATAATTAATTGTCTGATTATTATCTGTAGGCGATCGGACAACGGTTCTATTCTTATCCAGATAAAATAAAAAGACAGTTTGTCTAGATAACGAACAACGCCGATTTATAGACAGATATACAGGAATCCCCGGGCCGAACGGTCGCGCTAAATTGATGGTAGTCGAAGGCTTACGTAAATATAATTTATATATATAACACAAGGGCTGAAAAGTCCCGGGCCTAAAAGAAAGATGGCACTCGTGTTTTGGAATTCCCCTCATTTTTAGTTGGTATTGACCTGCAAAAGACAGCTGTTCAAATTTCATGACAATCTGTTAATTTGTGTGTGAGTTATTGTGCTAACGGTGACGCTAATTTTGTTCTTTTCAAAACAATTTCGTGTTTTAATTTTACATTGCTTCTTGATAGGAAAAGAAATACCGTTCAAGCAAAGAAATAGCTTGCAAAGTGTTATGGGGACTCCGCTCCGTCAGAAACAAAAATAAAACGTTAGTATGCTGACTTCAAACGTGGCCGTGGAAACACTGATTGTGCAGAACACAGTGGCCGTCCAAATGAGACGGTAACACCAGAAAACATTGGAAAAAATCCACAAAATCGTTTTGAAAGGATCGCAAAGTGAAGTTGCACGAGTTAGCTGGCATCGTGAAGATATCTAAATAACGTGTTGGCATTATATTGCATTATCCGTGAAAAAGCTCTGTTCAAAGTGGGTGGCCACGTTTGCTCACTGTTGAGCAAAAACAGCAACGTGTTGATGATCCTGTAGACAATGGCAAAACTACACGAATTAAAGATCGAATTATTTCCGCATCGACTACTGGCTATTCGCAGATCTCAAAAAAAAATGCTCGCCGGTAGGAAATTTCGCTCGAACTATCGGTGAAACCTAGGCCTATTCTGAAGCAAAAGATAAATCGTTCTGCAAGAATGGTATTGTAACGTTCGAGCGGCGTCGGGACGATTGTGTTGCTCTTGATGGAGATTGATGTTCTGATGAATAAAGCCAATTTTTAATGAAAGAACCGGGTTTTCTTTGTCGGGCCCGGGACTTTGCGGCCAACGTGTTAAACATACGTATATTGTACTCGGTTTACGGATGCCGCGCAAGAACCTTCTAGTGTCTATCGAGCGCAAGAAAACGTATACCGACCACTTGTATAAATTACGTGTATACAGCGGGGTGGTACCTATATCGTTGAAACTTTACGGGATCTTCTGTGCGCGCGTATCGTCAACTTTTGTCTGGCTCGTGTAAATTTCGCAACGAAACAATAATATAATATTATTCTCTATACATAATACACCCGGGGCACTCCGAAATCGCCTACGGCCATTCTCTCTCTCTCTCTCTCTCTCTTTTTCTCTCTATTTCTCTCTCTCTCTCTCGATTTCTCTTTCACTCCCGGCGGTTAGATTCGTCTCGCCGCCGCCGACTTTTCTCATTTCCGCAGTAAAACCACTGCTGTTCATGGTGTGTATACTGTACTGTAACGAGTAGTACCCGCCAACATCTAAAATATATTTTATATATATATATACACGGTATAAATTTCAGCTTGAAAAAGTATTTAGTTATTTTGTTTTTTTAACACTTTAATTAATTTCGTATGAGCAAGTAACGTATTTCAAATACTGTACGCAGGGTGCGGCGTAATGGACTCCAACATTTCCTAGGTGCATTTAAATGATATTAAAACAGATTTTATTTATTGGAATTGTATTATAAAAGGTTTTTTTTTTTTTTTTTTTAAATTATATCATCCAAATGATGGCCCCGACGAGCGATGCACACGCGAAGTCGTTCTCTGAAGTCTTCTATCATTCTCCCCAGCATATCGTGTGGAATTCCGGCGATTCCTTCACTGATAGCCTCCTTGAGCTCTTCTTAAGGTTGGATACCTCTTTACGTCCAAAAATGGGAGAATACGAGAGTGATGAGCTTCTGGTTTCAACAGGATGGTGGCCACAGCCCATACGGCCCGTTATTCCCGCGCCGTTTTGCAAGAAATATTTCCTGGTCGTCTCATCTCCTTGCCACGTCGCATGGCCTCCCTGCTTGATTTGATTTGTTTTTATAGGGGTACCTTAAAGCTGAACTATATAAACATCGTCTTCAAACCTTACGGGAGCTCAAGAAGGATATGAATGAAGAAATTGTCGGAATTCCACACGATACGCTGACAAGAGTGATGGAAAACTTCATGATATAATTTTTAGAAAAATAAATAACATTTTTTTTTTTTTTTTTTAATATCATGTACCGTTGTTTTTAAATTCACCTAGGAAATGTACGAGTACATTACGGTGCGCCCATTTTAACAGGGGTCGCCTACTGGCGACTGCCGACACATTTTTTACGGACCCTGATAGTCGCGTAATCATAAAACGTTTAATATAGTTTTTACATTTTCGTAGTATAATGATGAAGATAAATATTTACCGATTTTGTGGGTTATAATCAGTTGCACTAAACTTAACTCCGAATATTAAGAAGCCCGTTACACCTAAAAAATGTTATTTTTCTTCATGAGTTTTAATGTGTGAAAAAAGTACATTAAAAGTGTTTTGGACCGCGGGAAGTTTGGTAAGTTTCAAAACGGATCCCTATAGAAATAAGTTTATGACCCCTGATATATAATATAAATATATTATAATTAAACATCGACAAAACAAAATACACGAGCCGACCGATGGCATTGTTGTTAATACGTTTTCGATGGTATCGGCGGTTAAAAATCAAACTTATTATTATAGAAACTACAAATAACATTCTATTTGAACGACAATCGTTTAAATAAACGAAATTCTGTTGGATACAACTCTATGACATATTTGTTCGTCTTGAAAATCCGCTTTTCGCTCCTGGATTTACTATGATGTATGCACGTGTAGCATCTTTTCCAAACTAATTCCAGATCAAGTCGGTGCATCAATGGAGTAAACTTTAGTTGATTATCGTTGTAGTTTTCGGAATAATTACGGAAAACGGGAAACTTTACGACAATAACGGTTCCTTTTTTTTTTTTTTTTTTTCGAATATTAATATTAGTCCCAGATAGGGCGCAATACAATTTTTAAAAGTTACTGATGATTTTTAAACTGTTCATTGGTATTTGAAGTGTTCTAGATTTGTTTAGTTTTCATTTGATTAAATTGCTTTGACCGAGCAGAAATCTTTGGAAATTTTACCACGAGGTTCTACTTCGTAGTAAAATAAAAAATAGCCAAGGAGAATCTATGGTGGTTATTTTAAAAAAAAAAATTAATATTTTTTAAACTATGTTCAACATAAGTTGTAATAACTAGTCAAAAAAATAAAAAAATAAAAATTGAGCGTAATGTAATAGTTTTTTTTTTTTTTTTTTTAATAAGCGTTTAATGTTAAAATTTTGATGAAAATCGTAAAAACCATGGTATTTCAAAACGTGTTTCGACCGAACTGTTTCGACGCAATTACAAGTATTGGAATATACTGATTTCTCGACACTTTTCACCATGTCCGTTGGCACACGACAAAATAACAATAAATTATGCATAACAGTCGCATAATTGTCAATTCGTTATTGCCTACCAATTAAATTCGTGTAACGAAAATGTAATAATGTTATTTTGTATTATTTTTGTTAAAATTTAAGGCTCCGGCGGCAAAGGTTATTAGCCTACTTATACTAGGAGCGTAGGTGTCGGCGGTAAGAGGTAAAATCCATTAGTTACGATTATTTACAATTATTTACACATTTTTTACTTAAAATTATATTATAAAAAAATCGGTATATTGCGTATGTTGTTGTTGTTCAACGATGCTATTGCTATTGCAATATTATTCATAGGTTATGATTGCAGAGGTGTTCTCGGTTCCGGAAAACTGAAAGTCCGTACCGCCGGATGATGGCCGAATAAATATAAATGACGTCCGTCGGGTCCAATAGTAACCAACGGTAACGAGAATAGCCAAAATCACCACTTTCGAACCGATCAAAACAATAAGAAATCGTCGTCGTATTTGTAACGCGACAACCGCCAACATCCGTCACGGTGACAAATTTTTTTCGAATTCAATTACTCCAAACGTGTGTTTTGTTTTTTTTTTTTTTTTTTTGTACATCGTATGGTAATACGTACGTACGTGACGTAACAGTCACGCGGCTCGGGAATGTCGGGGTGATTAGAACATAATCGTTATATTTCGTATTAACGATTTGGACGCAATTTTCGGACAAAAATCGTACGCATACAAAACGACAACCGGACAACGGTTAATAATAACTATTCGACTTTACCGAGTTATCGGCGTGACGAACTATATTTTCTTGTCTTCTACTCCCTAACACTGTTGATTTAGTAAATTATATACTTTGTTACCGTTGCTCTGCACATAACAATGACCACCACCGACCATTATTTAATAACTGCACGCCGCGTGCAGATTAGATACGTAATAGTATTTTGTACGATGGTATTTGTAAAGACGTGTGGCACAAACGAACGCCCGAACAAGACTGTAAGTTTCGTACAATGTAAAACGATAATCGTAAAAAACCGGGCTTACTTTGCACGGTCACTCGTTATTGGCAGGTGTCTGACATAGGCGGGAAGTCGGGCGACTATATGGGATATCGAGTAATTTTGTCTGTATACTGAAAGCAACGATAAATCGTCACAATCGAAAAACGGTTTAGACCGGAGCTCGGTAAACTGGTAAGGTTAGCCGTGTTATAAATATATACCTTGTGACCAAGGCAACCCGGAATTCAACGAATGTAAAACTAATCCACTCGTCATTTGAAGTCAATTCTTTAAATATTGTATAGTAAAAGTGTCGACAGTCTTAAACACGTTTTTCGAACAACGTACATACCTAAACGTTTTAATGGTGAAAAAATCGGTGCAAATTTCGACAAATCGACGAAGAAATTCCCTAAAGAATCAACCACGTCTTAGTTAAACTAAAAACATTTTCGCTACTCGTCTCGGAATCTAAAATATAAAAAAATAATAAATATTATTATAAAACAGAATGCAATTAAATGACGACGTTCTATATTTTGTAAGAATAAAAATAAAATGTTCATTGTTCGGTTTTTGTTTTTTTCGCCTGAATATGCGTTGTTATTAGTAGGCGAGCTTCGGGACTATTTGGTGTTAAGGCTATCCTATTATTCTTGCGACATAATATTTTTGTAATCGTAACTAGATAAAGCGAATGCATAATGTGTTCATAAAATCGTAAAAATAAATACCGTTGGTATACATAGATGTATTCTATGCATGAACGCGTACCAGTAAAGTGTTTAAATTGTAAAACAGTATATTATATTAGGTCATGGTTAGATAAGAGAAACAGATGAATACACTTTAATCCGAAAAAAACTCGTTAATTCATTTTTTTTTTTTTTTTTTTTTATTAGTTGTTTACTGTCATAGTAATTTGAAGATTTACGCCTGTGTAAATGATAAAATAAAATTAATAAAATATTAAGAGCCTATCGTGTATCTCAATATTTTGTAAAATATTTTACACATTTTTTTTTTTTTTTTTTTTTCGTTTCAATCCCCCGAAAGTAGATATAAATTAGTATAAAATATGCCGCAAAAACAGTAAATAATTAACGTATAATCTATTGAATTTATAACGAACTTTGTGTTGAGAAAAAAATGGAAAACTATTTAAAACGTTTACTAAAATATCGACGACAAAAAAAGGAACGGTGCCATACACCGGTATACGCTTTATTATAACAGTAAAAAAAAAATGAGCAGACATACATCGATATTGTAGGTGGGAAGTTGGGAAGATAATATATATATATATATATATATAGAGTAATTTAATATTTATCTGTGCGAAATGATAAATCGTTGCAAACGAAAATTGATTCTGAACGGAGTTCAGTTAATCGTGTTTTTAAATGTGGTAATTTTTACGATATTCTTTAAAATTTACAATTTAAACGCTTAAAAAAAAAAAAAAAAAAAACCCGCTCAATATGTATAATATTTCACTATTAAGTACAACTTACGATGAACCTTGTGTCAACGTTTCAAGCGATTCTAGTTAGGCGAAACCAATTTTATCCACAAAAACCAAAAAACCTAGTATTAATAGTGTCATGCCTATCGTAGTAAAATCAATACGTTGTTCGCTTTGCTCGGAATCTAAAACAAAATCGAACATAACCACCGAAACCGTTATTATTGTTGCGTAAATATTCCCGTTTATTTCCATTATTGAAAAAACTACCAGGGAAATCGGAAAACGACCACCTCTACGCTCCAACTGGATCCGCAATTCTACAAGACAGTTCATAAAAAAAAAAAAAAAAAAAAAAAAAAAAAAAAATGTTCGGTTGAAGAAAGATTTCTAGTGGAAAAGTCGCTTACGGATGAAAGCACACCATCCATAGTAAAAAATACATTGCTCGGTACGCGCATAATCTAAAATCAATGGCATAACAATGATGGTAAATACTCGAGCATTACTCCCGTCACTTTTTAGTGTCCTCAGTAAATCTTCGCGTAACACCTATATGTACTTAAAATATGGGCTAATTTTACTACGCACTTATAAGTTTACCGTACAAACGAAATGTGTTTGCTCGCAAACATCATAAAATATTATAGAGACGAATACATTTTTCCCGTAATAATTTCATATAATTTTATGAAGTGTTCTTGGTCGCTGTCTGTGCCACGGGTATAACTCAACCGAAGACACGCCCCAGTGGCGTTTAAATTGTTTTATCTCATTCGAAATTGCATTCATCGGATCGTCATGTTGTACTTGATTTAATCATAGGCGATAACAAAGACCTAATTTAAAAAAAACGTAATTTCACAAAGAGGAATGGCGGCTGTCTTACACGTAACAAACCGAAGCCAAAATATGCGCGGCATACAAAAGAAAGACAGTGTGCGGTTTTTTCGCAGCTGAAAAATATCTATTATATGTTTTTTTTTTTTTTTTTTCGTTCAAGATAGTAATGCAAAAATATACAAAAAAAAAATATATATATATTGGAAATCATATTAGGCTCAACGTGACAAATATGAATTTTAACATATTCCAATCCCGGGTGTATATTGTGGATACAAATTTTGTAATTTATTTTTATTAGCATTTCAAGTCCGGATTGACGTTAATAACACGAACAATAATAGTTCATTTTTTTTACTTAATAATACTCGATTTAAATTTATCGAACTATGTTCAACCGACCTTCGCCCATGATCGTTTTCGGTTTACAATCGCTGCGTACAGATGTAAATTAAAATACCCTATGTATATCCTACGTTCCCAGATTCCCACCTACAACAGTGACCCATCCATACCAGCGTCGCCAGAAGTATATACCAGTATTCGATTGGTTTTTTACGAACTACTAATGCTACAATTGATGATAGTATATTTTATTGTCCGCCAATAAATCAACAGAAATCGCAATGCAATCCAATCGATCTAATCTGGTTAGGTTGACTAATAACGATACGGTTTTTATGAAATCAAATTCTATATCATACCGAAATATATATTGTATTTCATTTATTTTCTCGAACTAAAACGTGGACATAGAGAAAATAATGTTAAACAAATCTACAATGTAGAATGTAAAATGTCCTACCACAAAGAACATGCCGAGTTCCATAGTTGTTGAATGAAACGTGAAAACCCGGAAGACGACCATCTCGCGATAACAGGACGCAAATTATTTTATTGGGTTTAGAAAACAAAAAACAAAAAAATTGGGTCCTGAAAATTTGTCAAAAAATTTAATGTTCCGTAAAAAGGACCACCTTGATTTTATTTACATCTAACTTTCACTTTTTTTTCTTTAATGATAAATGTTGTATTTAATATTAAGTTAAATTGGTTAAAGATGATTTGTATGCATAGATTAACAAAATATTGTATAATATAATACGTAACGTTTCAATGGTAAATTCGTCATTAGTCGTCGCAAGGTCGTGTGTTTTTTAGTTCGTTAAAACGAAATATATTAAGCTTTACAAAATGCCTACGAGACATTACTAAAATATCGACAAGTCATACGACTGATCAGTGATTTACAACTTATATAGTGACGGTGCACACCTGTTGTACAAGTCGTTTTACAATTCATAGTTTTTAACAAAAACAAACAATGTATACTTATAAGACCTATTTATATATTAATATTTTCCAGTATATTAAATTGTTCGTATTTCCGAAATGGGTTTACTAAAAAAATCAAAAATCAATAAAATACATTTATAGCCGGGTGCCACGGTAAAATTGAATCCTAATCGAGTTTCTGATTTTGTTATCGGTATACAGAGTTTTATTATATTTCGGTTGAACGGGGAAAAAATAACGTTATTTTCGCTTTTCTGCTCCTTTCAATCGACGTTGCAATCAAAAATTTGAGTGCCCACTGACACTATGTATGGATTTGGTTGAAAACGATATTATTTTTTTTTTTCAAATATTTCGTATCACATACCCGTATGTGCTGTCCCCGTCTTACAAACACACCATATTATCATAAATCCGCGTTCAGCGGGATCAATTTTACGCTGTACAATTTAATATTTCAGTGAATTGATCTATTATCAGACTTATAGGTAAAAAAAACTTGTGCCGTCTGAACGTCAATTTTTTTTTTTTTTTTGCTCGATACTTTAATTTCTAGATTAGACGTGAGTATATAAAATATTCGTAATTTAACTAATAATTATACGTAATACTAATAAATAATATTGATTTCAGTGACAATTATTGTAATTTCAATGTACAAGATTCGATATTTGATTCGCTGAGGTGAGTACTCCTCAGTATGTATGGATTTCGTTAAAAACGATATTATTTTTGTTCAAATATTTCGTGTCACATACCCGTATGTGCTGTCCCCGTCTTACAAACACACCACATTATCATAAATCCGCGTTCAGCGGGTTCAATTTTACGCTGTACAATTTAATATTTCAGTGAATTGATCTATTATCAGACTTATAGGTAAAAAAACTTGTGCCGTCTGAACGTCAATTTTTTTTTTTTTTTTGCTCGATACTTTAATTTCCAGATAAGGCGTGAGTATGTGAAATATCCGTAATTTAAAAGTTAAAAAATTACAATAACAATAGAACCAACCTACAATCATACGAGTATCATATATCTTTAAGTGTGATAATAGTATTCAATTCATTATAATATCAAAATTGACAGCACGAAATCGGTCCTGCTGAACGACAAATTGTCATGCCATGCGTTTGTAAGACGCGGAGAATATGAACCGCGAGTATCACTCACTCCTCTTAATGATTCGACTATTATGATTCGTAATATAAATGAAATATTACAACGAATTTCTAAACGTTTTAATCGCTTTATTCGGGTTTTTAATGAATTTCAAATAGTATTTTTTATTTTTTTATTTTTTTTTATTTTTATTTAAGTTTAACACCGTGTACCCTGTAGATACGGTGTAATATAATTTTATAATAAATAATAATGTAAAAAAGAAAACGTAACCTAATGTACCAACTCTATAGGCTAGTATACTATAACGCGGCATTAAACACGATTTTGAAGCGTTGGTTAGCTTTGTTAATTTACTATGTTATTAGAGCTGTAACTAAATTGGAATAATTATACTGTACCTATTATACAGGGTGCGGCGGAGCCAACTGACGTGTTTAATGGGGTCATTAGTCTAAGATAAGATAAGCGCAGGCCTATAGTAGTGGTCTATTTTGAATTATACAGTTATGCCGTTTTTAGTCGTAACCGCGGTCTGGACAGGTGTACACATCGAGGTTTCGTCGTGCACGAGTATTTGAAAAAAAAAAAAAAAAAAACATTCTGTGATTGAAACACAAAAGGATTTACGTCTACATCTTGGCATTTCACGCAACGGATATGTCCCTTATGTGAACACTATTCAATTTTGGATTCGAAAATTGGAAAAGACCGGAAGTGCCCAAAGTGGACGTGGAGCACCTAGAACGGTAAAAGAACCGCCGAAAATGTGCAATTAGACGGAGAGGCAATCGAGCGGTCACCAAGACGCTCTGCCCGGAAGCACGCGGTTGCTTTGGCGATGTTGTGATGTTGGAAACATATCTGCAGCACAGGTTGTAGGGAATGAGGGCTGAAGAACACGACTTGGAAGACGTACATGGTTTTAACAATACGAGGCTAAAGCGCACACAGTTCGAATTTCGTTTGCTGTTTTGCGACAAACGTTCGCTGGGCGGTTGATCACTCTGAGGGGTGACGTAAGCCGGCCGGCACGCTCCCCCGATTTAAGCACGTGCGAGTTATTCTCTGGGCCTACCTTTAAGGATAAGGTTTTCAGACATTGCCCGCATACCACAGAAGAAATTAAACAGAAAATCACCGTCGAAGTCGAGGCCATACCAATCGAATCGTGCCGAAAATCATACCGAAACGGCAGAGATCGCCTACAGCCAATGTATTGTCGCTGACGGCCGTCATCTTGAAGATATCATTTTCAAAACATAAATTAAAAAAAATGTGGAATTACCTAATAATTCGAATAAAACAAACCGTTTTTCTCTAAGTATTAATGTTCGTTTATGTATAGCTTCTCAAAACTCATCAGTCAGCTCCGCCGCACCCTGTATTACCTATATATGTTAATATTAATTTTCAATTAGTACGTATAAATCCATTATTTTAATTTTTTTTTTTTTACTAAGCCTAGATAAATATACATCAGCGGTGAAAAATTAAATTCATTGTATAATTAATTAGAGCGTATATATTTACATAGGAAGATTACGAGATAACGGGATTTTTTTTTTTTTAATCTATTTATTGTCTGCTAGCTGTGTTCCATCGCTCCATTTGGGGAATAAATAATAATTTTGAAATTATCATTTTTTTTTTTTTTTTTAATAACTATTGTCGTCGGTGCATATATAGTCACAAACGATTTTAAAACATATATTTTAAAATAAGTTGTGTTCATCGCTACGAATCCCAAATATACAAACCAAACACGGTTTATAATATTTTTTATTATTATTATTATTATTATTATTTTTTTTTTTAATATAGGTTTTACGAGTATTGGTATACGTTATTGTCATTATCAAGGGCGTCCGGAGAAAATAAAAACCGTCTTTATAACATAACCGTGTTGTACTGGTATATTGTCCTTTTGTACTTTATTGCAGTTATACAACTTTTTTTTTTTAATCAAAATTTTAAAACAATATTAACAGATATTAATATATAAAATTACCGGGAGGAAGATACTCGTATAATAAATTACTAAAGTGATGCCTACGGCCGGTTCATAATTCAATTAATCAAATCCATTGCAAAATTATTTTTCAAGTACGCGTCTAACTATAATAGATACGTATTTATACAACTATGCCTACAATAGACATATCCACATTTCCATATCAGGATTTCAAAACCAGAATTTGTCGTGAACATAAAAAATTATTTTACCCATTGAATTCAGCTACAAAATTGTAAACAACCGCTAATTGTATTATCTCAGCTTAAATAATATATTGCGAATAAAAAATAA
Organism: Tuberolachnus salignus; assembly: GCA_956483605.1. Lineage (NCBI taxonomy): Eukaryota > Metazoa > Arthropoda > Insecta > Hemiptera > Aphididae > Tuberolachnus > Tuberolachnus salignus. The sequence continues at coordinate 2,396,755 of OY101434.1, forward strand.
TAGATTATTTAAAAAAAAAAATAAATTATGAAAACACTTTTCTAGTTAGTAGTTTTTGGAATTGTATCAGAAAACACTTTATTGGGTGGTAAGTATGCCCAAAATTACTCGCATTGTACCTTAGAAAACACGGGGGTTTTTTGTATTTTTATTTAAAAACCGTTTCTATATTTCCAACAGTTTATTTTCTGAAAACAAATTGAAAATCCTAACGACATACTAACGGCCTTATTTCGGTTCTTTTGTACGTTACTGTTGTGCTACAAGGGGAGAAAACCGCGACTCATAAGTTTACCGAATTCTGCTCAGAATCGTTTTTTTTTTTTTTTTTGTTTTTGCATTGATCGTTGATTTCAGTACGTGAACTAAAACGTTGCCCTGTATCCCATGATGGCTTCGCGAATTTCTACTTAGAGCCGCTGGCGGCCTACCCGTATGTGGCGGTTATATATTCTGGCAGTTGGTGAAATAAAATACAATTCGACGCCTGCGAGGACGACGCGAAATAGCCGCTGTGAAACACATAAATATCAACAAAAAAAAATACAGTGTAACACAAAAAAAAAAATATTCACGAAAACTAATACTGTAATAGTATTTATATGCGTACGCCTACGTATTTACAACGCAACGCACAAGGTCCGTAATATTAGGCACCCGCAGCCGGCTACGATGAGCTGGCGCAATATTTGAAAAAGAATCAAAAGGACAGAGCCTGCAATCGTTTGCAATCGAATGCGCGAAAACCTAATTATCAATTCCCTCGTCCTCCTACTACTCCTGCTCCCCAGAAAAAAAAAACAAACTATAATAATTATAAGATGATAATAAGGAAACCAACAGATTTTAAAAACAAAATACACCGCCGCGTAACGACCTGCATATTCATGGCCGCATATTTATTTATTTATTTAGGTTTTTTTTTTTTTTTTTTTTTTTGTTTTTTTCCCTATCGTAACCGAAGACCGTGCGCATTACGGATTTCAGTTGTGAAACATAAAACATTTGTATACCAGTTATTATTTGCGGACAAGCAAAAAAATGCAACGCTCCTGCGAGACGCGACGGCCGGTGGTTCGTATTATATTCGCGATCAATGCCATTCCGATACGACTCGAGACAAATAATCCGCAAACAGGCGAAGGTAACAAAACAATGTCCGAAACACAAAAGTTCCCGTATACGAGTCGTTTATTATAAAAAAAAAAAAAAAAAAACTATATCGTATATTCATACTATGTTGTTACACGACGTCGGAGAAATGAATGCAAAACGCAATAATCGGTTTACAAAACGTTTTTCTTTTTCTTTACAGTTATATTTTTGTATTGTCACAATTACATTTTTTACCACCTACATGATTTGTCAATCGGTATATTAAAAACAAGATATTATTCGAATATTATTTAAAGGACTTGCGCATTTCATTGTAGTTGGCATTTTTTTTTTTTTTTTTAGATTCCGAACGTAGGGAATAATTTAATGGTGATGAATTGATGTGTGCTTTTTTTTCTTTTCTTTTCTTTTCTTTCCGTCTGTTCAACAACTTTTCTAGTATTTTGTTTTGTTTTGCGTGGATAATAATTTCGTAACTTATTTTTATCGGAGTTTAAAAGTTCACATTTACGTCGTAATTTGTTAAGAACATGAACGATATTTATTATCATTATTATTTATTTACTTTTTTTTTTTTTTTTTTTTTGCCACAATCATTTTCAATTAAAATTTATCAAAAAGTGTTAAATCGAACTTCGCTAAGAAGTTAAGTACGTAAGAAATCGTTCGCGACGACATATCATATATAAATGAAGTCGCCCTATTATTCATAATATTATTTTCCAACTTTCCGACTATACAACAGTGGCCCACCCATAGCACAAAGTATGTCGGTTAATTATTTTTTTTATAAACCGCCAATTATGATTTTCGGAATATTAAAATTATTTCGTTAATTACTTACGGTTTTAGAATAAAAAAAAAAAAAATCAACAAAATGTTTGCGGTTTTTTTATTTTACCTTTTCCAATTTTATCGTTAATATATTTTGAAGTACGTTCGGATACTTTTTCTATTTTTTTTTAGATTTTGACCGTTGCCAGGAGTCTTGCGGTTTTACAATGATGTTTATTTTTATTTCTGTGTCAACATTTTTTCTACTAGAAGACTTCGTCCGATTTATACACTCCTATACTGTTTCCGGTAGCAAATTTTTGTCTAGTTGGTACATTAAAATGGCCATTTTTCGATATGCCAATTAGTTTTTTTTTTTTTTTTAACGCGGCAGAACAAAATTACGACGAAAAACCGGCAAAAACACGATTTCGTCAAACTCGAATTTTATTATATATTTTTTTTATTTATGTTGATTTCTGGGTTACTGTGGTAACAATGACAAACTACGGCTTTACTACTTCACTCAGAATCGTTTTTCGATGGCAATTTATCGTTATATACAGATATAAACTAAATTCCTATCTATTACTTTCCCAACTTCCCACCTAGTGACCCACCCACATGGTGCAAAGTATGTACGCCCCTTTTTTTTTTTTTTTTTTTTTTTTTTTTATACTTGGCATTAGATCCGGAGAGCTATAATATCGTCACTACGGTACTAAATATTGAGTACTACTTAACATATTATATAAATATTAATATTATTAATATAATATTTTATGGCGCGAGTTCGTCACGGCATCGTGTTTATTTTAATCATTATACGCGGTTTTTTTTTTTTTTTTTGTTAAAGACAAGATAAACGGGTAAGGAAAACGCGTTCGACTAGAATGGCTTATGATGTATGGTATCTCCGTGCGCATAATAAGATGAAATAATAATACTGTAACCGACAATATAGTTTTCTAGTTTTTTTTTTTTTTTGTTTAATTTTATTTTATTTTATATTATTGCTCAATAAAAATACATTGTGACTATAGTGAACACGCCACGGACACTATACTGGCTTGTTATTTTGAAATTAAATATCTGTCGTCGATTGACGGCGAGATTATAGTCTTGGTAAAACAATAATACCGATCGATTGTAAAAAAAAAAAAAAAAAAAAACCGAACGATTTTACACGTATACACATCGGTATGACGTCGGATCAACAATTAATAATGATTTCTATTGTCCACGCCAACCGAAACCGTTTTGACTTTTTGTCATGCACTACGAATGGCACGTGTGCACCTCGAAAACTAGACGTTTTGCGATGACGTTAAGCTTTTACGGATTTTAATCGCACAA